>CM068367.1:773860093-775260335 GCA_034769895.1 Magicicada septendecula
ATTACTCATACGTCTGATCAATAAGATCTTTTGACAAATGTAACGAAATTTAGAAATGCATTTTCTCATAACAAAATACAACGTACCCTTTCATTTTATATTCAAACTATTCTTATCTGAAACAGAACGTTATATAGATAATACGCTGTTCTGTTTAAAAAAAAATTTATTCAGGTATTAATCTGTTTGTTTAAACGTTGATCTATGTACGTGACCACACGTACTTGTTTTCGTAATGTTTGTTATAATACCTATCCTGTCCTGGATTTATGGTATGTGCTGTGTGTGTGTGTGTGTGTGTGTGTGTGTGTGTGTGTGTGTGTGTGTGTGTGTGTGTGTGTGTGTGTGTGTGTGTGTGTGTGTGTGTGTGTGTGTGTGTGTGTGTGTGTGTGTGTGTGTGTGTGTGTTGAAAGCCTTATGTATATATTTATATATATATAGCACATAATGTATATGATAATGAAGCAGGTACTGTTATTATTATTATAGGAACAAGAAGATGGATTCATATCAGTGGTTGACTGCATCCAAACATACTGTCAGTAAACGGGAGGGGGGCGAGCAGATGAATATGTGTACTTCTCAGAACATTGAATTTAAATCTTTAATTGTACCCAAACACACTGTAGTACATGCAAGGGTGATGAGGTGAAGACGAACTACAAAAAAAATTTCAAGAAATTCCGTAAAGTATGTCTTTTCTCTTGTATTCAATTATACAGTATTTTAAATTATGTATAGACCAATGTCAACAATCATACCCATTCTCCCTCGTATTGCTTCAACTAATTCACATATACAATGATACACACGCACACGCACACACATGAAACACAAACAACTTTTGTTGTTGTTGACGTGATTTTGTTCCACAGTTGAAACCTGCTCTACAACACGCTTCACACGAAGCGTTATGTTATCACCTAGAGAACACATTCCTATACACTGTCGTTCCCACAAAATCGATTATCATTGGTATTATATATGAAATATAAAAGTATTTATGACATATCTGATACTTAGTTAAAAAATTGTATACGACTGTTTTCATATTATTTATATATGATGATGATGATGTTATGGTTAACTAACTATACATTAACGACTCGGAACACTAGGTTTTTTATAAGTAAAAGTATAAAGTTACAAACGGATCAATAAGATCTTTTGCAAAACTTAGTGATTTGTGTGTGTGTGTGTGAGAGAGAGAGAGACCGGAATGTATTTGTACGTGTGTGTGTATGTGTGTGATAAAACACTGAGAATGTCTTTGTTTCAGACAGGGTAGATGACAATTATGTATTGTACGTGTGTGTATGTGTGTGATAAAACACTGAGAATGTCTTTGTTTCAGACAGGGTAGATGACAATTATGTACCACTATTTCATACTATGTAAATATAACAATTCATATATTCTGTATTTTTATTTAAACCCTTTGACGTTCACATAAAGTCGTGTGATTTGTACATTTTACTACAGTGATATTTTGTAATTAATACTGATTGCATGTTTTCTTTAATGCTTTGTCTTAGGTTTTACCATTAAACCGAAGTATTGTACCACAAATTATTGGTGGTAGTGATCTTTATGTTTATGAAGCCCCCATAAAAGTGAAGTCCAGGGACCGGCTTAATGTAGTACCACCTGAAGAAGAGCGTATTGAAGATTGCTAGTGACAAAGTTGTCTTTAAAATCATACATTACCAACATCATTTGTATTTGCAAATAGTATCTGTAATATATTTTATTTGTAAATATAACAATTCTTATATTCTGTATTTTTGTTTTACATATTTTTTGAACCCTTTGACGGACTAACCGCACTCACATATAGGTATATATATATATATATATATATATATATATATATATATATTATAAAGTAGTTCATTGACAACAACAACACATACATAGTTAATATTTGTCAAATATAGAGAGAGCTAGAATTATTTACTCATCACACCGACTACTCAATGTACACGGTAAGAGAGAGAGAGAGAGAGAGAGAGAGAGAGACTGCTCTACAAACGCTTCACACGGAGCGTTATGTTAAGAGAGAGAGAGAACATGCATGTAAGTAGTTGACAACACACACGCACACATAGTTAATATTTAAGACAATGAAAAATGAATACTGTGTTTTGACGACGAGTGAGAGAGAGAGAGAGAGAGCGTTGTAAGTACGTACATAGTTAATATTTGTCATCTGTATACACCACTGAACCTATGTGTGTGTGTGTAAACTGCAACCTTAAAACAGAAGTATTGTACCACATGAAGAAGAGCGTATTGAAGATTGCTAAGCCGTTAACGTATGGATTTGTCATCTGTAACAGCACACACGCACACAGGTAAGTAGTTCATTGACAACAACACACATACATAGTTAATATTTGTCAAATATATATATTTCTAACAAGGATCAATCACACTGACTGCATTATAAAACTATTAATTAATTATTTAATACATTGAAAAATGAAGACGACGTTTGACAACGAGAGAGAGAGCTAAAATTATTTACTCATCACACCGACGACTACTCAATGTACACGGTAAGAGAGAGAGAGCTTGTACAGTTGAAACGAGTGAGAGTGAGAGAGAGAGAGAGATAGAGAGGACGTTAATATTTGTCGAATAAATATAAACTTTCTAATTTCATATACATGCGCGGTAATGACCACAGAGAGGAGAACGGTTTGAACATAACGTTTGACAACGAGAGAGAGAGACATACACAACGAGTGAGAGAGAGAGCTAAAATTATTTACTCAATGTACACAGTGAGAGAGAGAGAGAGAGAGAGAGAGAGAGAGAGAGAGAGAGAGAGAGAGAGAGAGAGAGAGAGAGAGAGAGAGAGAGAGAGAGAGAGAGAGAGAGGGGGAGAGGAGAAAACGGTTTGAACATAACGTTTGACAACAAGAGAGAGTGAGAGAGAGATAGTTTTACTTACATTCAAATGTGAGAGAGAGAGAGAGAGAGTAACAATTATGATCATATAGTTTGAATTTCCCACCACAGAAGAGAAAAAAATGTTGGCAGATCTGCTCTATACACACACAATAATGTAAGATTGGTAACCCTGATCATATATTTTAATATATACACTATATAACACATATTTGAATTTCCCTCCCCCCGCCGCAGAAAATGTTGACAAACCTGCTCATATAAAATATCTATACACTATAATAATAATACAAAGGTTGGTACACCTGATCATATAGATTTAATATACATTATAACACGCGACAAATTTAAACTCATGCAAAGGTTGGTACACCTGATCATATATTTTAATATACACTATAATGCATCGAGTTGGAACCTCCCACCCACCACCACCCACTGATATGAAATAAAAAAAACCTCCCACCCACCACCACCCCCTGATATGCAAATCAACTTTATTAAAAAAATAAAAAATTATATTCACGGATGCTGGTGGTCCATTGAACCTCATCCCACCCCTTGATATGCAAATCAATTTAATTAAAAAAATAAAAAACCAAATTAAAAAATTTATTCGCGGAAATTCGCGGTGCTGTGGTCCATTGGGATGCTGCGGGTCCAGCGGTGGCGGCGTCATCTCTTAGATCATGTTTTTTAGTGTTTTTTATTGTTTTTTAAGAAAGGCGGCATTCCTTTGTGGCTCAGATCTCTCATTTTCCCTCTACTAGTATCCTTATATATAACAAGATGTTGTTTAAAACCTGAAAAAGACACTTTTACTATCACTATACAAAGTACGGCTTTAGAACAAGATTGTTACGTGTGAATATTATTACAAAACTAGCAGGTACCCGCGGCTTCGCACGCAAATATTTGTATATGATTGTTGTGGTAACTTTCGAGTTGGTAAATTGCTAATAGTACATCTATATTAATAATATTCTTATATTGTAAGTTATGAATATCCAAAAAGTGCGAAGCAATAGATCCATCATTCATGTTTTCTAGATACGTAAAATAAAAATTTGATATTCTTCGTATTGTTTAAATTAGCAGCCATCCTTACTATTTCTTTTATGAATTTGCTAACTTGCTAACTAATTTGCTTACAATCGTTGTTTAAGACCTGAAGATGTCAGTAATGACGAAAAGCTTAGTCGAACAATAAAAAATTATAGCAGTTAGCAAATTCATAAAAGAAATAAAAATTTGATAATTTAGTAGATATTTACAAACATGCAGTAACACAATTAGATGAAATGTTTATTCATATAGAATAATACAAACAGTGTATACATAAGTATATTGATATCAGTTAGTCGAAATCTTACGTGCTAAGTCAGTCTTAAACTTTTTGGTAGAATCCTTATATACGTAAATGTATATAATAGGTAAATCACAGTCCAGTAAACTCAGTTTTTATATACATTTTTATACCAGTGCCTCGTTATAAACTACATTTTTCATTCTGCCAAATAAAGAGCTCGCTGGTTTTGCTTACTCGAGAACATGCCACATACAGTTGTCCGTGAGAAAAGCAAGCAGCTCTTAAATCCACACCAGCTGTAAGTAAAGTTTGCCCTTGTGACCTATTGTTAGTCATTGCAAAGCATAAATTAACCGAAAACTGAAGTCTTTTAAATTGAAATGGTAAGTTATTGGGTATGATTGGAACTCTTGGGATAAATACTGTTTCTCCTTTGCCGCAGCCTGTTAAGATAGTCGCTTCGATGATATGTTTTTTTAGCAACCTAACTTTCAATCGTGTTCCATTGCATAACTGTGGTGACTTCAAATTTCTCATGAGTATAATTGGAACACCTAGTTTTAATTTCAATGTGTGAGCTGGTAATCCTGATGCAGATAAAGTATTCAAAAACTCAGTTGGGTAATGTACTGCATCCTCTTCGCTCAAAACTGTATTAATGGAGTGATATGTTTTTTCGTCTCCTGGAAATTTTTACAATATGCAGCTATTTATGACATTTACTTGTTCGTTTCTTGGTGCTAGTATCACACGCTCACATAATCACACATCATCGTGCAAATTTATAGGCTCAATATGTCCATAATAAAGCTTTTCGATCAACTCTGCCAGTGAAGAAACTGTACGACATAATGATGGCGGTAAACATATCGCACCGTCTGACTCTGGTACCTTACCATCTCCAAGGTTTAATAAAGTAGTAGAAAATTCGTGAATATCTGCATCACCTCCAAGTTGGACTCTCATGTTTATTGTGAGTGATACTGTTTGAACGGTACGCCATATATTCGATAGTTTGACGCAAGCTTTTACTTCATCAGCTCTGGTACCTCGCGTAACTACGGGCAATGTTTGTCTGAAATCTCCGGCAAAGAGAAAAGTTATTCCACCCATAAATCTGTTGTCATTGCGCAAATCTCGTAGAGTTCTATCGAGAGCTTCTACTGATTTTTTAGGCGCCATAGTGCACTCATCCCAAACAATCAAGTCTGCATTTCTAATAAATTCTGCTTTAGCACTATTTTTGGAAATATTGCACACTGGAAATTTGCTGCAATTCAAATTTATTGGTATTTTAAATAAGGAATGAACCGTTTTTCCGCCAGGTAATAATGTAGCAGCGATTTCCGAGGAAGCTGCTGCTAATGCGATCTTGCCTTCGCTTCGTCAATTTGATTAAAAATGTTTTACTTGTGCCTCCTGGTGCATCAAGGAAAAATGCATTTCCAGATTTACAGTAAACACTTTGAAGAATGAGTTGATATATATTTCTTTGTTCGTCTGTCAGTAATCTTTCATTCTCTTCAACTGTAGAAAGTAGCTGTTGTCTGTCATAAGTGGTTTCAGAAAGATATTCCTTTGAAATGTTTTGCACAGTAGACTGTGGATTTGGTAATTCGTATTGAGCTATCGGATTACCACCGACAGAAGTAATAAAATCTTGTAAAAGTAGTAAACAACTATTTTCAATGCTTTCCTTGTATAAACTCAAATCAGCATCAGGAATTCGACGCATAATGTCTCGAATCAAGTCTTCAGAGAAGTGGTCTTTGTATTTAATCCACAATGCACTCGGGTTTGAAATACTGCAGAACACCAACATTATTGCAAAACGTTCTCTCATTTTGTCAGAGCTAGCAAATAAACTTGCCTCTGACAATGTGTCGTTCCAATTATTGTAATTCTCTAGGAGATCAAGAGCTTGGCATGCAGCTTGAAACGTTGGATGAATTACGTTGTCGAAAGTCTTGATATTTTCAAATGAAGTTGGGCCACGTACATTGTGCAGAAGTAAACGAAGAACATAACATTCATGATTGTTCGAATGAACTGTATACACTCGACCCAATACGTGTTCACGATATACGTTCTCGCTCCCTTCTAATAAGACTCCTCGACGTCTACGTTGAAATTTTCCTGTCTGCCTATTGAAAGTGTAATATGCTGGCACTTCTTCGTACAACAAAGTTTTGGCAAAGTCATCTTCCCGACATAGATAAAAAAATGCCATGAGAGTGGTGTTTCTTGGATTTTCTATTCTTCCGTGCAAATTAAATTATCTTCACGAAAATAAACTCTCTGCCCATTTTCGAGATGTACATCTAGATGAATAATAGGTGGAAAACGCTCATGTATAGGGAAAGAGAAGATTCTCCATATAGCTTCAGATGTGCTTATGTATCGACCATATTGAAACTGTAATACCTCATCGTAAGAATTTTGTATACCAATCGTAGCTAGATCGGAGCCTTTGTTGTCCATTACATATATATTTAATGGATTTTACACTACTACACAATTCAACATTAATGCGAGCACCAAAAGCTCGTGAAAGCACCGATGAGTATGGAACTACCCATCTATTGTCAACTATCAAAATCTCATCTCTGAAACGGATTTCACACTGAAAACCTCCATCTTCAGGACTTAGTCGGCGATAATTAGGGTAGCTGTCATCATTTATTGTCGTTTCTTTTGTAAACGATTTAGGATATCGTTAGTACACTGACCCTCCTTCATACATGGTGACTGTGCATTAATTGTTCCACATGGCCCCAGAATCATATGTGTTTTAACTATATAATAAAGCTCTGGTTCTTTATCAGGATCCGGCAGCTCTGCACTAACCACAGAATCTATCTGATCTGGTCGTATTTTTTCTTCTAACCAGAGCAAAATATGCGCATGCGGCAAACCTCGTTTTTGCCACTCTACGCTGTACATGTAGCAGACAACTGAGCCAAAAAGTTTACCTTTCACTAAGAAATCCATTAATTTCTTCAATTTCAGATGAACTACACGTGCTACCAAGTCGTGTCGATCTTGAGCTGAAAAGCCTTGATGCAACTCCTGGACGATCTCTCTCCACTTAGGATTTGTAGTGGACGTAATAAATAAATCAGGCCGCGAGTATTTGCGTACGTAGCAAAAAGCGTCTTGCGTTCTCTCATGCATATATCGTGGACCTCCTGTGAAACTTGAGGGTAGAATGACCCAGCAGTGACGGATTAGTGTCATTTTTTGGGAGGGGGGCGGAGGGCAAGACTAAAATGACCAAACTCCAACAAAAATTATTCAAGATGTATCTTTTCAGAATGAATTATGACACCACGGAAACTCATTTTCAGCACTATTTTTCTGTTTGTATATTTTTATTATTTCTTTTTATAAGCACAAAATAGTTTATTTTAATTTCATATTATTATATTATCCATACAAAAACATAAAAATAGAATTTAAGCATATTTTTAAACATTTTATACATTCCGAGGTTTTTATTAACTTATGATATACCACAAAAAAGCTAATCAATGACAAAAAAATAATTCATTTTAAGTATTATTCTAAGTAATAAAACAAAATATTTCTGTTTATAAGCAAATAAAGAGAATTTATAAAGAGAGGAATTTGTTCAAAAGATAATATAATAAATAATTTCCAAAGATACAAAACACTAAAATATAGTATAAAAGAATTACAGTATTTCTGTTCTTTTTCTTTCTTCTTTCATGAAAACATTTCTTTCCTTCTCTTTCCACCTTTCTCAATATATCTGTTTATGACTTTTGTGTTTTCAATAACAATATCTTTATGAATATACATAAGGCCTAGGCCATTTAAACGTTTTTGGCCACAACGATTTCGAAGGTCTTTGTTATCTTTAAGGTTGAGAAAGACCTCTCAGCTGTTGCAACTGATACTGGTAATGAGGCAAATATTACTAAAATATGTTTTATTGTGGGAAACATTTCTGCAACACAATAACCTAGGCATTCTATTGCTGATGATGGTAATGGAGTTTTGTTGTAGTTTTCTCTTTTCCATTTTGCCATCCAAATGTTCATTTCAGCCTTTAAATCAGATTTAAAGGCACTATCGTCTTTTTCCATGGTCTTGCCATATTTTTTTGAAATCAACTCAATATCAGCATTTAGCCTCTTCTTTGTTACAGTATCATTTATACATTCTTTTGGTAAGAGTATATTAAGTCTGTATAATTCTAAGGCACCAGCAAAAAATCTACTCTTCATATCTGTGACAATTGAATCAAGGATTGGTATGTACAAATTTACCCTGAAATAACGTTTAACATCAGATGTGGCAGCATTTGCTCTATTCACTTGCCTAGAAGTGGTTCTAGGGACTTTCAATTCACTGTTGACAGATTTTGCAATTTCTGTTGCTTGCTCAAAAAGTTCATGAAATCCAGTTTCTGCATTCTGTCGTTTGTCTTCAAGCACAAAAAGAACGTCGGACAAAAACTCAGAAGCCTTGTATACGTCAACGTTTTCTTTTTGGAAATATCTGCTGAGAGGCAAAGTTTGACTAAGGATATCTGCGAGGCAAACTAAAGTAATAATAAACTCGCCATGAGTAATTGAACATAGAAGAGTTTTTACCATTGCTGAGGACTTATCAGACATAAAAACAGCCCAGTTTGAAATTTTTTCTAGACTCAAAACGATCTTATTAAAATTCTCTAGTAAAACAGCAACAGATAAATGTCTCTCCACCCAACGTGTTTCACACATTGATATCAATTGCCTTCCAACATTCTTCAAAAAAGCATTATTTCTTTTCGGGGAGGCCGTAAAAAAGGAAACTGTTTCCTTTATTATCCCAATTGCATTTCTAACTGCCTGTACATTAGAGCAACTAGAAATTGAGAGGTTTAAGGAGTGGTTTAAGCAGGGTGTTCGTTCTGCGAAGACACACTGATCTTTTATAGTTTTTATCGCCCCTACCAGCTCAGAAGTCATTACAGAACAACCGTCTGTTGCAATGCCTATGCAATAACTTGGATCCAGGTTCATTCCATGAAGGCACTCTAACACCAGTTTACCTAACTTACCTCCTGTTAATCTGGGATCTTCTGAGTCAACAGGCTCTTCCTCACTCTCACTATTACTTGAAAAGGATGATAGGGTTTCTTCACTTACAACATGATTTTCGGGTTTTGTTTTGTTTCCCCAAAGATTGCTACTGTCATTCCGTGGGTAGATAAAACCAACAAAGTCTTCCCTTATACAGTTTTTACAAACATATCTTAAGAAAATTGATAACTGGATCTTATGTGAAACATCTGTTGTTTCATCAAAACCAATACTGTAGACTTTATTTTCTTCAATTCTTCTAAGTACTAGTGATAAAAGTTCCTCCCCACAGCATTCAATCAAATCATTTTGAACGGTCTTGCTCAGAAAGGAATTTCTGTGCCATATAGAGTCACACTGCTTTTGAATTTGTGCATCTTTACAGACCTCAATTCTAAACTTCATTAGTTTTTTAAAGTTTCCCTGATTTTTCAATGGATTATTTTCAAATCCGTCATCTCGTCGGGCCCGAAAAGCAATATTTTGTCTACCAAGAAACAGAACATTATCCAGAGATGATGACAACCTTTCTTGATTTACCTTAGCACGTTGAAGCCTATAAGAATCAACTTGATTTTCCACTGATTTTTCAGGATTGTGGTAAGTTAACAAAAAGTCATTTGCTTTTCCCATTGCCTGTTGGTGATACAATAATTTACTATGATGTTCTAAATCTCCATCCTTCCCCAAAAGCTTGGCAAATTTAGTTAGTGGTTGATTAACAAGGGTATTCAATTTCATCCCACCATGGTGTCCACCCACATGCACATGGCCAGTAGCAAAAATAGGGCAACATTTACAGAAAAGACCTTGCTTCAAATGAGAAAGGACAAGCCACGATTTATACTTCTCTAGATGATCTTTTTTTAACTGTCGGTTTTCAGTTCTGCCATTCTTGATACGTGATGAGTTTGGATACTTGTATCCGGAAGGAGGTTCCCAATGATTTTCGAGAAGATTGGCAAGAATTCTGTCTGAGGGTTTTGTTCCAATGTCATTTTCATAGATTACAGATGACTTCGGCAAAGATTCACTGCAAAATTCATTTTCCCCTAAAACGAAAGAAATTAGTTTTCAATTAAAAAAATTCTGAAATTTGCTTATTTTCCAACGATCTGGATAAGAAAGGCCCTTAAGATAGTTCATAACCTTAACAAACAGAATTAACAAACCTTATGGAATTAACAAACAGAATTCCATAAAACTCAGTATATATATATAACATATATATAAAGAAATCATAAAGGGATAATAACATATATATATATAAACATATATATATATATAAATGGATAATAAAGGAAACAGTTTCCTTTTTTACGGCCTCCCCGAAAAGAAATAATGCTTTTTTGAAGAATGTTGGAAGGCAATTAATATCAATGTGTGAAACACGTTGGGTGGAGAGACATTTATCTGTTGCTGTTTTACTAGAGAATTTTAATAAGATCGTTTTGAGTCTAGAAAAAATTTCAAACTGGGCTGTTTTTATGTCTGATAAGTCCTCAGCAAT
The DNA here is from genome assembly GCA_034769895.1 of Magicicada septendecula. Lineage (NCBI taxonomy): Eukaryota > Metazoa > Arthropoda > Insecta > Hemiptera > Cicadidae > Magicicada > Magicicada septendecula. The sequence continues at coordinate 773,870,919 of CM068367.1, forward strand.
GGCAAAAACTCTTCTATGTTCAATTACTCATGGCGAGTTTATTATTACTTTAGTTTGCCTCGCAGACATCCATAGTCAAACTTTGCCTCTCAGCAGATATTTCCAAAAAGAAAACGTTGACGTATACAAGGCTTCTGAGTTTTTGTCCGACGTTCTTTTTGTGCTTGAAGACAAACGACAGAATGCAGAAACTGGATTTCATGAACTTTTTGAGCAAGCAACAGAAATTGCAAAATCTGTCAACAGTGAATTGAAAGTCCCTAGAACCACTTCTAGGCAAGTGAATAGAGCAAATGCTGCCACATCTGATGTTAAACGTTATTTCAGGGTAAATTTGTACATACCAATCCTTGATTCAATTGTCACAGATATGAAGAGTAGATTTTTTGCTGGTGCCTTAGAATTATACAGACTTAATATACTCTTACCAAAAGAATGTATAAATGATACTGTAACAAAGAAGAGGCTAAATGCTGATATTGAGTTGATTTCAAAAAAATATGGCAAGACCATGGAAAAAGACGATAGTGCCTTTAAATCTGATTTAAAGGCTGAAATGAACATATATATATATTGTTACAACACAAATAAGCCACCCCAATACCAGGGATAAAAAAGATGAATCAACAATATAAAAAATAATTCGTATAATAAAATGTTTAAAATAATGAAAATAAAATGACAATGACGCGACAAACGATGACATGACCTAACACAAATGATTGACCAAATAAAAAGAAACAAAAGGAGAAGGAAAAAACGAAACCAAATAAGAATGAAACCTATTGAAGGAAGTGAATAAATCCATACAACCAAATGAAATAAAACCAAGTGAGAAGGGGAAAACCAAAACAAAATGAAACAAAATGAAGACGAAGATGAAGAAGAAGGAAAATGAACATGAAACAAACCAAGTATAAAGGAAATAAAGTGAAACCGAATGAGAAAACACAGACAAATAATATAGAATATGAAAAGGAGAAATGGTACACTCAAGTGTAATATTGGAAACGAAACCAATAACTAACCAATGTAAAAAATAAATATTATTATCGATTAAAAGATAAATGTAAATGATATTTGATAAAACCCAATAAAGTAATGTGAAAAATAAAAGTACACTAACCCAAGAATTAGAGTTAGATGTAATAAAGAACTCTATAAAGACATAACTTATTAATAGTATAAATAATATTTATAAAGAAAAAGATAGTGAGATAGTGAGAAAGTAAACATTAATAAATGACAAAGAGAAAGTAATTATAGGGATTACCCACTAATAAACACTTAAAATAAACATTTAAGGAGTGCAAAAGTGAAAGTGTAAAACCCCAAAATAATTAGAAACCCTATTAATAGGAATACACACTTAATAATCTGTAATAAACACTAGATGATTAATGGTGAACCATATTAGTAATTAAGAATGTTGTTAATGATAGTATTAGATATAAACACTTAATAATCTGTAATGAACACTGAAGATTGATGGTGACATTATTATTTAAAAAGAATCTTGTTATTAATAAAATTAAGGTTAATTGTAAGAGAGGGATACAATAGTATTTAAAAGGGAGAATCCCATGGAAGGTAAACAGTTAGTGTTACCATGGATAGAAGGTACAGATTATTTAAGAAATAAGAAATTAAAAATTAAATCAATAAACATCCCAGGTTATAAGGGATAATCAATTAAGTAAGTTTGAATGGAGTGATGATGTTTATCACCCAAAAAATAATAAAGAAGGAAATGAATTATAAACAAACATTACCTAATAACTGTTACAAAATTGTTTAATTAAATTTATGAATAGGATATGGATGAAGGAATTGTACAGACCATAGGCCTAGATGTTATGTTTTATGTGATAAAGAATAGTGAATAGTAGCCACATTGTTAACAAGGGCAAAATAGATAAATAAGAAGGTGAATCAATCCAGATCTAATTACACTGTAAAATCAGTTAGGAAATAATTAACAATCCATGATGTAGAAAATAATAGTAACATACAAATAGTATAAAAACAGATCCAAAACACATCAACAAATAAACCAATCAATTATAATAACAAAACAAAACACATTAGAGTAAAATGAGATATAATTTGTATAAAATAAGTAAATATAATCAATGGATACTTAGGCCTATGAAATGCCTAACTGTCAAAAACAAATAACTGCAAATTATAAAAAATCAACAAGGAAATTAGCAAATCCAAGGCGAGTAACTAGCCGAGGATAATTTGGGAATCATATTAAAAGAAAAATGTTAGAATAAGGACTTAAATTAAAAGAGAAATGTAATTAACAAATATTAACATAATTGTACAAACATTAATACTTTAGAGAACTCAACCTTATGGGATATCAAAATAATCTTTGAAAGGAAATACAAACAGTAGTGATAATATTTAATACATAGGAAGGAAGACAGAAGAATAAAAGCAATCAGAAGATATACAGTAATTTTGAATAAAAATTCAAAATTGATAACAATGGTTATAAAGTCATGATCAACCAATCAGAATTTATTCGTAACCATGACAACAGACCGATGGTTACGATTTTTCCGTTAAATCATAGTATTCAATAAGTGACGCTCATCCAGATTAGACGCCAGATCGTGAATGACCTAAATTTTAATTTAAAAGGTATAAAAAGTAAGCAAAATTCGAAAGGATGAATAAGTAAGAAGCAGACGAGGGACGATAACATTTAACTGATGCCAAGGACCAATTTAAATAAAATTTAAATGAAGAAATTACCACAACTAACATGAAAAAGTGCCAGAAGCCCCAGATCATTCAAAATTGATGACTATTCCATTTCACCTGAACAACGGTTTATCTCAAGACTACTGATTTGATAAGTATCATTAAATTACCCAAATTCCAGAAATAAACTCACTTTAAATATTTCTCACAGTCATCTGAACTCTCACTATAAACTGAATATAATTTCTTTCAAAGATTAAGTAAAACCATAAAACTCTGAAAATTTATTAACTAAGAAAATAACCTGTTGTTAAATTGCGAACTTTTGAAACACACTTTACTACACTGCAGGAACAAATTGATGCTACACATATTATTTAAGTACAAATAATGTAAGGTAGTGTACTTTTTATTGTAATCATTATTAATATTTTTCTTGTAATCACAAGAACCCAGACTTTGAACGAAAATAACTGTAAACAAACAACACAGTCGCCATACTTGACTAAACAGTTCGTTCAAAATCGATCTTCGCCAAAACCCTAGAGATATTAGACTCATATTAATTGTCGGTGCAAAATTGTTGAATAATCAAGTATAATTTTATTGTCAAACGGAATAATTACCAATCAATAATTAAAGTAACTAGTACAGAGTGTAACCATTGTTTTTATTTCATAGGGAAGTGTATTATATAATTTTTAATTGTATTATTGTGTATTATATAATTTGTGCATTTTAGCGAACAACTAGGATTGACGGCCAGCGCTCACGCCGCAAACTCAACGAACTAACTTCTCGATTAAGAAGGTCGAACGAAGGCGGGAGTATAATTTGAATGCTCCAGGCCGTCCTAGCTAAGAACACAGTTTAACACACTATCTATCAATTTAATTGTTTTAAATAAACAATTTGGCGCCACCCGGGATTTACAAACCCCTATTGAACTACAGGTAAGGTTTCCACTCGCGTTGTACTGGTAATTGAAGGATCGCTACGGAAATCGCTAGCGCAAAACATAGAAGTAACGACACCAGTGTGAGGCGAACACACAACAAATACATATTTTTCAGAGACGACCACATCTATTCGTTACAATATATATATATATATATATATATATATATATATTGTAACAAACTAAATAGATTCTGTTAATTTGTTTTTGTTTGTAAAAAAAAATTTTATTTATTATTTATTTATTTTTTTTGTTTTAAATTAATTTAAAATTAATTATTTTAAAATGTTTCGCGGTGTTCCGAACTTCTTGTTATTTGTTTTAATTGAATTATGTCCTTTTCAGTATTTAAAATTCCTTTTACCAGTTAATAGGATTGTCTCCAGGGACAATCGATTGGTGAACTTTCCTTATTTGCAGGTTATCTTCCTTTGTGATGGTAAAATTCTGGTAGTTATTGCTCAATTAAAATGATATATTATGTAGTTATTATGTAAATTAGTTATTATGTAGGAATAAACAATATTCAGTTTTATAATCTTCAAGGAATTTTATTAACAAATGGTAATATAATCGATTTTCTATCGATTGATTAATCGACTCTCTCAGGGTATATCAACAGATTGTACAATTATTTATTATTGGGTTCTTTAAACAGTTATTTTATAGATAGTCAGAGAAAAAGGGCAAAGTATTGAAAGTGTAGCATTACAATATATCAGCTTATTAATTAAAATACATATATAACATTCAATATATAATAGTGAGTAAAGAAATTTTCGAACCGTTCAGTTGTACAGGCAGTGTCGCGTTGGATTGTGGGAAGAAAAAGATGGCCGCTTCGAGTTCAGATATATGACGAATGCACCTCGCTGATTCTGGTTCCAATAAAGGCTGCTTTTCCTATGATTTCTCGTTCCTGCAGCTGCGATTATTCCTTCTGGTTATTGTGGAGTGGTTCTGGTTAAGTGTTAGTGGTCCACTTCGATAAAATGTGTTGTTTTAAGTTGTGTTTCACTTTCGTCTATTAGGTCGATTATTGCTCTGTTTGTTTCGTGATGTGGAATTAATGTTTAAATTGTGTATTCACTGGTGTTCTGTTCTGGTTTAAGTTAATTTACTGTTTGTTGGTGTTCGTTTCACTGAATTTACGGTTTAAATGTAATTTTACAAAATTGCGTTTTTCGCATCGGACTAGGCTTATCGAATATACGCCATTGATGTCTTCACTATAGGTTAATAATTGCTTAAGAGCTCGTATCAAGTGTACTTCACAACGTCTAGTAATGAACTAATTAACTTCCTTCGTCTTCTCCTAAAGTCTTAGCCAAATTAATATTAGCAATCCATTGTTTCAAAACTATTTTACATCCTGTACATGTGAAATTTTTACATTATACTACTGAATATATTTTTGTTATTATTCAAATTTATTAACTATTAAATACATAATCTTCTTCTTCAGTTCATTCTTCTTGATTTGATACCAAATAAGATAGTTTTACTAAGTTTTTTATCTAAAATGCTATATTTACTTCATTTTGAAAATTGTAAGTTTTAAAATTCACTTCCTGTTCTTCTCAAAATGTTTGCCATTTTACATGTTATATTAATGATTGTATTAAATCTCAGATTGACATAAAAGGTTTATCTTCCCTTAATTTCTTGCAATTTGATTAATTGGTTATCTTTTAAAATATTATACATTAATTTGTGACTCCCCTCTTTGAATTTTCAGTTTTTACATTTGCATTTTTAATAATAATTCTTACTATCTTTTTACAAAACCTTTCTTAATTATAGTTCCAGTTACATGACTCTATGACTGATCTACCTTATATAAATTCCATCAGTTTAATTGTTTTTCTGTACTTATTTCATCAATTTTAATGCTGTTTAGTTTTACTATTTGGCCTAGATTTTTAACAGTTTTTACATACAAAGTTTTTAAATAATACATTTTGTTTATACCCTCTCTGACTTTCTATTCTAATATAATATTGATTAACATTTCTTTATTTTAACAAAAGAACATTTAGTATATAATTTATACTATTAATTCATAACACATGATTGAAATTAACAATAGTCTTTCAAACTCAGACATTTTATCTGGATTAACTATTTTTAAAACATAATAAACATTTTCATAATAAAAGTTTTATACTAAAAGAATTGTACTCTCAGACATTTTATCCTTGAGCTATTTAAACTTATTCTAAATAAACAAAACATATCTGTCCTTCCATCGTTTACTCTATTTCTTATACCTAGTTTTATTTTCAATCATATCTGTTTTTTGTTTGATTTTTGGGGTAATGATTCTTGATCACTTCACTTTTTATATGGCCTGCTCTTGTTTTATTTACTGTCATTCTAATGAATGTTGTATATAAAGAGTGGCAGTTGTTATTTAGAAACACTTGTATTATCTGTCATGATAATACTCTACTTAAGATTATTCATTGACATAATATAAACACTTTAAAGTTGCATTATTTCACAATTTATTCAGTTTATGAACTTCAATATTGACACATTAGGTTTATTTAATATAACACAAAAACTTGCACTGATCCCCTTTTTATTCTTTGATTTTATTTCTAATTAGTTTTATAGTCTTTTTAAAATCAAGAAATCTGTTTATTGAGGATAATGAAGGTTTGTTTTTAGCATTATATAATTAATTCACATTGGTTCACTTTCAATTCTACTTTATACACTTTTGGCTTATTTTACATTGTTTTCTAAATTTGGGATCTTGTTATACTTTCATTTGTTATTATTTTTATTACTTTCTTTTGGGGTTTTGTTTTGGTTTCTTATAAGAGCACTCCTTCTTCTTGTGGATGTTGTCTTGTTCTGGTTTCTTCTTTAATTTCTCCTATCCTCCTTGTTTCTTATAAAAGTATTTCCTTTTCTTATTGTGGATGTTGTCTTGTTTGGGTTTCTTCCTTACTTACTCCTATCCTACCTGGGTATTACCTTCTTTTATTTTTAGTTTTGAAGTCTATTTTTATTACTCATCACTCATTGTAATATTGGTTTTAATGAAACTTTTACTTCAATCTATGATTGTGCTTTACGGTGGTTCTTAATTAATTTTTTATATTGCTTTCTTGGATTTAAACGTTTTTATTTTGTTTTAGGATCATTCTCTCTATTCAGAACTATGGGCATTATCTGTCATGCTACAATATAGATTATTATGAAAAAATATTGTCTTTAAAGTTTCGAATACAAAGCGAGTATAGAAAAAAAGATATAACAATTAGAAAATGTATTCATTAACACGCGTTTTTATGGGAAATGCGACATTCTCAATTCTCTGAATATCTTTCTATATAACTATTGAATTGACAACCGAATATCGATAAAACTTACCTTCTTTAGAAGTTCGGTCCTTATTTCCCTTTGCAATCGTATTGTCTTCAACAACTTCAAGACACACATTAAATGTTGAAGGTCCAGCAGCATTGTCTAGAGGCACCAATTTCTCACCACTATTGCTACACTTCTTTTTCGTAAGAAACTTTTCAGCGTTGATTGTCTTTTCATTATAACAAACAACAATAAAGCAAGAGTTAAAAATGTAAACTTGAATCTAACACTTAAAACGAATTTACGAATCTCGTAGCAATCAAAATACTTTTAAGCGAGCAAACAACGCGTATAAGGCGAGTGCGTATTTTCGTGTGGCAAATTCCTCGAATTACTAAGGAGCAACGCAAAGATCACACAAACGTAAACATTACAGTTTAACAGATTCGCATACGCCAGGGATTCTCAACCTTTTTGTGATTGAGAGCACCTTTCATAATCCGGGGCAAGTGGGAGAGCACCACGAAAATTTAATAATAATAATAATAATAATAAATACACTCACCAGGCTAATGTTACTCAGAATTTCACTAATATCTAAGAAGGAGAAGTCGCTTGCAGCCACACGTAAACAATCCTCCAAATGTGAGTCATTTAATCTTGATCGTGCTTTGTTCTTGATGTATTTCATTAATGAAAAACATTTTTCACACAGGTAGGTTGTCCCAAACATCGCCAAGCATTTGAGAGAAGCATTTCGCAATGTCGGAAATTTCATTGTATCATTTGCACCCCAGAAATCTGTGATCCTTTCCTTTTCGAAAAGATATTTTAAGGCTTGAGAGGACTGGAGCTCTAATAATTCAAGTTCCGCGCGAGCAAGATTGTGCTGTTGAATAATCTGAATTTTCCTGAGAGAGTCCACAGTGAATTGAAATGGATTGAGCACAATATTAAACAACGGCTCACTTTCTTCGAGTACATGAAAACGTGTAGCAAACTCTTTCAACAGATCTTGAATTGCCAGAACGACAATTTTAGGACACTCCAAGTGGGGACGACCAAGACTCGAGAATGTATGTGCCAGTTCAGGAAAATGAACCAAGTCATTTTTACTTGCCGTCCCGAGGAATCTTTGTAACTTTGATCGAAAGGAAAATATAATTTCTTTCAGTTCACAAATTGTGTTTTTCTGACCCTGAAGACGTTTGTTCAGCTCGGTGAGATATTGAAAAGGTCTACCATGAAAGCAAGATTGATCTTGAAATCATCCCCGAATATTTCTGGAAACGTAGTGACATAATCGTTGGCAGAAATAAATGCTTTGATTTCTTCGAAAACATTCCAGACCCTTGTAATTGCTTCCCCGCGACTTAGCCAACGAACATCCGCATGTAGGATTAGTTCTGAATGTGGCGCTGATAAATCATGCAAGAAGACTTTTAGTAAGCGTTTATTCAGGGGTTTAGAAACCAAAAAGTTGATCAACTTAACTATCAGTTTTATAATATATATAAAACTTTCACTTATGAACTTACTATTCGTTGTCACTTTCCCAAACGTTTCAAGGTGATGTACCTCTTCTTCAGTGGGAGTATACTGAATGTCGATTACAGAATAACCGTTACGGAATTAGTTGTGTGTGGTGAGGGTTGATGGTGGGAAGGGATTGGCGCTGAGGTTCGAATTGTGTGTATGGATCAGTGTATCGAATAGTGTATGTGATTTATAATGTAATTGTTCATTTAATATGTTGTTTGGTTGTAGTGTGTGATATCTGTATATTTCAAATTGTTCAGCTGTGTTTAGTTTTCTACTTTTAGGTAAGTAGTGTAATATTTCCATGTTGTGTTCTATGTTTGTGTAACTGTGGTTTTCGTTATGTAAATGTGTGGCAAATGTGGAATGTATGTAGTTTGTGGTGAGGGCTTTTAAATGTTCAGAAAATCTGGACGATAAAGATCTTCCTGTCTGGCCGATGTAGAATTGTTGACAAGCATTACAATTTAATTTATAAACCCGTAATTTATAAATTGTAATGATACAATCCTTAGGAGGAAGTATGGGATCTAATCGCACTTTTCCTGCAGAGCAACATAATCCATGTGATTCATTTTTCCACTTTAAAGTTTTGCAATGTGGGCAAACCATACTCGGTAACCCGATATCTGTTTCATTCGCGTAGTTAATAACTGGATTATAATTGAAACCACTATTTCATTTTGCATTCCATCGTAAAGTAGGACCTCGTGATCTGAGAGACGCTTGCCTGCGTCTTTGTGCCACTAATCTATTTTTACGATACGTAGGACTTTCAACCCATGAGACTTCTTCTAATCCAGATCTTTCTGAAGAGTTTCCAGGAGCTGATTGCATTTCGACTCCTTCGACGTCATTTTCAGATGCTCTAAGACGCCTCATTCTTTTCGCAGCAGCAGTAGATCTTCCTAAACATGATCGTCTTTTTGGCATTGCAAACCTAAAAAAAGTGGAAATGTATTTATTTTATCTATACTAATAAATCTCTAGGGGGCAATTAATAATTTATACAATACATTTTGCACATATTACTTACCGATGACGTACAATTAACGAAAAAGGCACTGATACTACATCACTGACATTCATCGCATGACTGAGGTGAAGTAAGGTAAGTATAATTCTCGAGAATTAATTAGTCCTACTCCACATAAACCTACTGAATATTCAAATGTCGAAGAGTATGGTTTGTCAGAATCAACGTGTACTATATAATCAATGTTACAATATAATCAAGCATCATGAATTCCATATGTTGATAAGAATTCCATAACCCTACTAAAATGTAAATATTCAAATGGACTAACTGATATCAATATACTTATGTATACAATATTTGTATTATTCTATACGATTAAACGTTTCATCTAATTGTGTTAGGCCTACTGCATGTTTGTAAATATCTACTAAATTATCAAATTTTGATTTTACGTATCGAGGAAACATGAATGATGGATCTATTGCTTCGCACTTTTTGGATATTCATAACTTACAATATAAGAATATTATTAATATAGATGTACCATTAGCAATTTACCAACTCAACAGTTACCACAACAACCATATACAAATATTCGAAGCCGCGGGACTTAAACAAATGAGTTTTTTTCAATAACTTCGGTTCTTTTTAACCTATCGTTATCAAATAAAGTGGAAACCCTTCCGTTGGGTACCTGCTATGAGCATGCAAAGTTTCATTGAAATCGGTTCAGTAGATTCTGATATTACCGCGAACAAACGTAGACCCCTCTAGAGATTTATTAATATAGATCAAATAAAGTGGAAACCCTTCCGTTGGGTACCTGCTATGAGCGTGCAAAGTTTCATTAAAATCGGTTCAGTAGATTCTGAGATTACCGCGAACAAACGTAGACCCCCCTAGAGATTTATTAATATAGAAAGATAACACGTCCGTTCGTATTTTCAAGTTTTTTCTTAAATACATAATACAATTAACAAAAACAAATAACGAAATATTTTAAAAAAGCAAATAAGGATTGAATAACTGTTTTTAGTGACACCTCTTTTCACCATCATGAGTTGCTACCTCTCATGAGACCATCCAAACTATCTGCTCTTAACTGACTGGTAAAATGTTAGATTCCAGGAATGTTTCAATCGAACCCATGAATATTGTAACTTCTTGCAATGTTTCACAAAGGACGCTTTTAATCTCCCTCAAAACTTTCAGTTGACGAAATTGGAACGAATTATTTTAAGTTTAGCGCCAACTTTGTGAACTTAAAGGAGAAATGAAACGAACATAACTCAACAAAACTTTATCAACGGGTGTTCTTCTCGCTGTAGCCTATAGTACAACAAATACGCTGAAATTTGTTTTATTTTCCTTATGATCTCTGCTTTTCTATAACCATAAGAAATGTAGACTCGTAGACTCATTATGTCAAGTTATTGTGGTATGTAATAGTGATGTCACTTAAAGTTTTGATCTCTTCAGACATCTGATCATTTAACAAAAATTTTTGTGGGCACAGAAAACGTCTGTACAATTTTAAATATTGTTACGACGGTCTACTGGTCGTCGTATAGTATGGTGAAAAACAAAATACAAGACACTAATTAAGTCACTAACCACCAGCTTTAATTATCACAATTAAATAGTTTGTAATTGACAAGATAGTCTCTTACAACAACGTACGATCACGTACGCCACACACATTACAGCCGGATTCCTCTGGAACATTCGATAAACATGTAGACTGTTCTGTAATGTTGTAACACTGTCCCCTCCTGAAGCTTGTTCGCCCCGAACTGGCAAACCATCTCCGAAGTAATACTCGGCCAGGTGATCTACATAGCTGGTCTACTTGCGAAAGATAATTCTCTGGTTCTTCGAATTTAGCCTCGTGTGACCCGTACATCGAGTTCCCAGGAATATGAGTCTTCCCCTCAACCACAAGTTTTGCGGGAATCACTCCCGTTGCGTCATGTACTTGTACTTTGGACCTATACGCTATTAGCGGGTCCAAGTCTGATTGGTTCTCGTCAAAAACCTCTTGCGTGACTTTATCTTCAGTAATGTTTTACCTGGGTTCTTCCATGAACTCAGGAACAAGCAAGAGTCTTGTCTCGACACCTATAGTCGGCTTTCCAATCACTTCTTTTGTCGTTAAAATTATTTGTACTTCCTCAGCTAGTTCTCCTTCCATTTCCGCTTCAAATAGGGAGGGTTCCTCTTGACCAGACCTGTTGACTTTTTCTTCGGCCAATGCCACTTGCTTAATCGATTGGTTGGTAGACCCTGTCATTTTACCCATGCAAAGCTTTATCTTCTCTTGGCCAACCCTCAGAACATTCTCTCTTAAGTCCACAACGAATCCGTAGGCATTCATAATGTCCATGCCAAGAAACACTCCATCGACAATGTCTGCAACGAGCATTTGGCGGCTAAACTCGAGAGGACCCGGGCGTACACGTACGCCTACCTTTCCTAGCACCTTGACGGGGCTTCCAGTCACAGTCTGTATTGTACAAGAGCTAATTTGAGACTGGCGGTTGCTGACTAAGTCGGGGCGCACAATGGACGCTGCTGTGCCCGTGTCAACTGTAAATGATGTTGGTTTACCTTCCGCAAATCCATTAACGATCAAGTTTCCACTGGTCTCTATTTAACGTGGAAACTGTGTGCTGTTCTCGGGCTTTACTTCTCCAGTTGGTGCGATCACTCTCTTCTCTAGGTATTTTCTTCTCCCAGCAGTCTACCTGTAGATGACCACGTTTTCCACAGTTGTAACACTTCGGTCTTCTGTTTTTTCCCATCGTTCAAATCGTTGCGGCGCTCTTGAACTTCTGAATTGTTTGTTCGACAACATTGTTTTTCTGCACCCATCGTAACGGTAATGTGATACAGGGATCTTCTGACTACAGTGTGATGGCATAAACCCATTAATGTAGCGGGACGCTGACTTAGCAGCTTCAAACTCTAGGGTGTGAAGAAGAGCTTCTGAGCTATTTCGGTGTCTTGCCATTCGTAACACTTGCTGAAGTTCACAATCTCCGATGCCATCAATAAATGTCTGCACCGGAAACCTTATTCGAAAATCTTCTGGTGCTTCAGGATAGGCCAGTCTGATTAGTCTGTCGATACTTGCTTCAAAATCTTGAAGACTTTCCCCGGAATGCTGTCGCCTTGCTCTCAACTGAGTGCAGTACACATCTCGCAAATGTTTATCACCATACCGTAATTCTAGAGCTTTTATCAAGTCGGCATAGGTGTTCTGGCTGGCTGGTGGCACTCTCTGTAGTAATTCTGCCGCAGGTCTTTTTAGTGCGAGAACGAGTGAAACAGCCTTGTCTTTCTGTACAATTATTTGCGCATGCAGCAGCTTCAAAATGGCAGAGGTCCGCTGCCCAGTGACTGCTTCCGTCAAAGGTTGAACCCTTGACATGAACTGTCCCAACCGTAGGCAAGGTGACTTTCTCTATTGTTTTTTCTGTCTTTATCATTGGTACAGTCTGTTCAAAAGTTTGTTTTGGTTGTATCTTCATGAACTGCTGTCTTATGTTTGCCATTGAGATTTCTACTGCAGATATTTTATTTGACATGGTTTCTTCTATGACAGATATTTTTGTAGACATCGATTCTTCAACACTCGAAACAGATTTTTCTACTTCAGCTATTTTTAATATCTTGATTCTTGTACTTCCGATATTTCAGTAACTTGTTTATTAAGCTCACTTCGTAGGAGACCCAATTATGCGGTACTATGTTCTTACATCTGTTTCTGCTCCTGTATTAATGCTTTGATGTCTTCTCTTTCACGCTTCCGTTTCTCTGTCTCCTGCTTACGTTTTTCATCCTGTCGTTTTTCTGCTTCTTCCGCCTCCTGTCTGCGTTTCTCATCCTGTCATTTTTCTGGTTCTTCTCTTTCTTGTCTTCGTTCTTCTTTTTGTCGTCTTTCTGCTTCTTCCTGCATCTGCCGCAGCAGCGTTTGGAAAGCTTCCGTCATCTGACTGGCATCCATGTTTACAGATTAATTACGAATTTACACTAGCCTATTATAAGGTTTCCACTGTTTCCACTGTTAACGGTTCTATCCCACTTCTGACCCACTGTTACGACGGTCTACTGATCGTCGTATAGTGCAGTGGAAAACAAAATACAAGACAATAATTACGTCACTAATCGCCAGCTTTAATTATCACAATTAAACAGTTTGTAATTGACAAGATAGTCTCTTACAACAAATCAAATAGAAATTGTTCACACGGTATAAAAATCTTCACTAATAGAGTATCGCACATTTATAAAACGCATAATACTTCGCCACAATACTTGAAACCGCACTCTGTAAATCGTCACTTAAACGCACAGAGTAATCGCCTATCAATAACTCTTGAACTATAATACTACGAACCGCATTCCTTCCAGTGAATCGCAACTCAGATTAAACTGAACGTCTCTGAGTACTTGTGTTTATACCCCGATGTGGTTTCAAAATATTCGCTAACTGCGCGTCAAGAATGCTACTAGAAAACACCAGAACATAATTGGTTGCGGCCTTACACACAGCAGGCGCGGACCGGTGAGTCCGGAACAATCTCGCAACGCATGTCGAGAATCACGTACGCCACACATTACAGACGGATTCCTCGAACATTCGGTAAACACGTAGACTGCGCTGTAATGTCGTAACAATATATTACATAAAGTTCTTATAATTATTGCTATTTATAAAGTAATTTGTGCAAATGTAACTCCGAACTCGACCCTTCCATGGTTGACACCGTTTACCCAACTCTACACGTGCAAACTCTATTGTCTAACTAAACATCAGCACAAGTAGTAAATAAGGTACGTACATTGTTATACTAACTTTAATACACAAACTTATTTAACTTTAATGTTAAAGTGTCTATTTGGCTTTACGACACTAAATAACTGTGCTTGTTTTGCTCCACAAAGTTTTGTAACTAACACAATTTTTGTTAGTCTTAAGACGACTGCATTATGTAGTGGCGTGCAAGAAAAAAAAAATAACAAACTAATTTACATCCAAGATATTCCTGTTTGTTAGCATTTCTTGTAACAATGTTACAAATTTACCCTTCAAAATCAACTAATTATTCTCTTCGACAGAGTATATCGCCGCAATGATCAACAGCGTATCGACACAACAATCGGAAAGCTATATTTCATATACACTACAAGGTACCCGTCAAATAAATTTTTACCTGATACCATCAACTAATAATTTACACATATTTTGTGTCCAGTATGTCATCTGGGATTAGCGTGTATGTGGGTTTTGCAACGTAAGACACCAATTTATATTAAATTTTCAACCAAACCCAGAGAAAAAAAATTGTAGGGGTTTTCAAATTAATAGAAAAATCATGTCCTTGTACTAAGTTAATTCACCACGTTAGCAGCAAAAATTAATTTTGTTATATCAACATACCGTATAGAAATACAATACGTTATTCATTCACGCATCAGAATAGAGCGTGGAACAACAAATTTAATTTCTTTACCTATCAATACAACACCGATTCTACTTTTAACTCTGGAACTGTACAGTTAATTGTTTCGGATCATTAACCACACACTAGGACGTTGGATACCCCCCTCATAAAAACAATTTTAGAAACTGTGTTGTTGAAAAAAACCCTATGAAATGAAAGAATGGTTTGTTTTGTGACATAATATTAAATTCAAAGAGAAAAATACATTTAAATGAGTGTAAATAATAAATAATATTGACAAGTACATTTTCTCTAAGGTATTGTAGACCTTTTAGGAAACTACTACAGTATTTGGAATTTTTGCAGTTAAGACAAGACACAATAATTTGATTTCTGTGTACAAACGTTTGTACATAAATTCGGAGTATCCAGGCTCCAACGTGTTAAAAATGAAGACATCAAGAGGCAAATTCGTGTAGACAGAAGAATATTAGACACCATATATGGTCCTATATGAAGCGCCACGTGAAACGAATGTTTGATCATTGTTGACCCATCATCAAAGTTGGTAAATTGCGTTTCAAATAGAATATGTGAAAGATGTTGACCGAGGACGCTTGAAAAGAAAAAATCTATAACGAGCTGAATACAACTAGAAGAACGGGACGACAGAAACCTGTGGCGAGCGTGATGCGAGTATACTCAGAGCAGTGGATTTCGGACAGCTAATGCTCCTTGCATCTCGACTCCCAGTTAAGCGGATAACTACGCAGCGATGGCACTAACAATCTATGTAGCATCTAAAGTCTCGCCAGCTGTTCTCCCAACACAAAAAGATAGTATTTAATCTCATATTTTCTTTGGTGAAAAGAGTATTTTCTTTGTAAATAGCATAAGCATTCAGACATTACTGATATGTAAAACGTATTTAGAACATCGATCCTATCCAGAACATCCTATTTTAAAGCTGTAGAAGTGAATGACGCGTACTCTTGTCAATTCGGGATCCGTCATTGAGCGATTGATGAATGATTGAAAATAGAAGTTCGTTTTCATTTTTCGTTAAAAAATTGTTATCCAAATTTATTTTTGGATTTTTGGAATTTCAGTTCCTTGTCAAATACTACCAGTAGTTCTGGTAGTGTTTCACTTCATTTTCCTCAGTGACCCGACAGTCGTCAAATTGTGCCTTCGCAACTTGTAACTGAATAGTCAGACAGATGAAAGTTGTCAACTGTAATGTGATTACTACCACAAATTGTTTCGCCAGTTGCTCAACAATAAATTCCTTTGTTAGGTCATTAAACCGCCACTCATAGATTCTGAGGACAATCCCAGAATCTATGAATCGAAACGTCAAGTGGAAAAAGTATTAGATGTAGCCAGTCCGAGTTGAGGGTTTACCTGATAGAAATCCCCCGTCGTTTAGAAGTTTTAAACAAATAAATTCCGCTGTGTTCATTTTCTTGACAGAGTCAGATATAGCATTGATCCTGTATACATTAACAGTTTTACATATCATAACAACCTTCGTGATTATGTGCCAATTCTTTTCATTCTGCCCTCAATTTTATTTTATTAATTCTGTGAAACACACAGGCCTAATCTATTTAACTTTGCTTTCGTATTCAATTGATCGGTTTCCGTTTCTCTTTTTCATTCTAATAGTCTATTCCATGTATTTCTTTCTACTCAACAGCTCTGAAACGTTCCAGTTTCACTACCTATGTTACTAGTCCGCACACATTATAAAACGCACTCCTAATAAACAAACTGACATATTTAAACAGACAAGTTTAATGATTTTCTAATTGATCATCTTCCCAATTCATAATCGTTACAATTTCAACTCACCTTGATCTTACTCCAGCGTTCATCATATTCTAGCATTCCATCTGTTTACTCAGATATTTCACCCAATTCATATACCGTTATATCACTCTTATTATTACTTTTGATCTCCTCAGCTGCTGCCTCCTTATTCTACTGGCATTAATAACCTTCCCACATTCCTCATAATCGTCTTTTCCATCCTAACTCCACGTTTACTTAAACATTCACGTTTGATATTACAGTAGGCCTATATAGGCCTAAACAACCGTTTGTCACTGAGGGTAACAGTGTCTGTCTCAAAAAATGTACACCCTTTAATTATTATGCCGGTATTATAAATTCTAAGTGGTTTATCTCTGAGCGAGCGGCCCGTGGCAGTCCGCCAGGTCGAAAATAATTTTAATCAGATTATAGATATGTTACATCAAACCTTAAAAAACACTTCGTTGTACTGGTACGATTCAAACTAATAATATAGGCTTACTAAAGGTATTGTAACAAAAGTGTGTGTTTTAACGTATAACCAGGATCGGCCCCAGCGCTTCTGCCGCCCTGTGCAGTATTTATGAGTGCCGCCCCATCCCTATTTTAACACATTCACGCACGCTAGACCTACTCTAAAGATACGGCGATTGACTTCACATGACGACTAGGAATGTTTGCATTGTTGTGTTCCTCAAATAATTAGAACTTTTTCGCGTTTACGATGCAGCGAACGGCTACAATAAAAATTGTAGAGATAATACAAGGAATCGTGAGACAATAAAAATGTATGCCTGTGTGATGACTTAAAATTAAAATACTAACTAAAATTCATTATGATTGAAATATAACAAAAGTAATGTATCATATACCTTAGTTTATTTATTTTATTAATATCATATACCTTAATTTTATTTATCCCTCAATTTCAAAACTTAACATCCCGGAATCTGCCCCCCTTTAAAATTTGCCGCCCTGAGCGGTGGCACGGTTTGCCCCTGCCTGGAACCGGGCCTGCGTATAACTAAGAATAATTTAGCACTTCCAGCGGCCAAATTGCTAATTCTTGAATCTA
Source organism: Magicicada septendecula (assembly GCA_034769895.1). Taxonomy (NCBI): domain Eukaryota; kingdom Metazoa; phylum Arthropoda; class Insecta; order Hemiptera; family Cicadidae; genus Magicicada; species Magicicada septendecula. The sequence goes on from CM068367.1 coordinate 773,888,768, forward strand.
ACCACAACGCATATACTAATTTCAGCTTTATTAGTTTATATGCAACCACGACAATAACAACATAACAAAGTATAAATCAGCGGCTCTCTTTTCTTTTCACATCTGGCTTAGAGCGACCAAAACTAACCGCCGCACGCACCTTGTCAACCCTTGACTGACAGTGCAATTCGACATTGGTGCCGTAGTCCATAACGACGACCGAGTGGCCGGCCAACTGTGGTGATAGACAAAACAGTGAAAAAGTTCACGACACTCTTCGATCACATTTTCTGGGCTTTCATTGCATTTCCTTAAGCTTCTTGCCCACTTATTCATGAAGCTATGATTGAAAAGTTAGTCTATAAGAAACTATGCTAGGCGGGTGACAGACGTGCGTAGAGATGTTTAAAAACAGCAACTGCTGCAGTGTTTTGAAAATGAAGGGGATGAATTTTTTCGCACTTAATTGCCGAAAATATAGCTTTCTTATACAATTGTCAATGGAGTCATTTACCCTTATAGAAAGTCGAAAAGTTTAAATAAGCACTTTTTCTAAGAAAAATGGCTATGGTTTTCTGCTTCCAATGAGTGCTGTTTACAGACTTCCTCGAACGTTAAGAGTCATAACTTTTGCGTAATCAACAGCTGGTATTAAAAAAAATTTTTACACTCATTGCGAGTTTTTTAACATTCATTCGTAGACGATCTGTTGTGCTCTGCTTCTCAATCTTGCTTAAGCAGTTATAGTCTGACGGACTGTCAAGAGTCTTGCTGAAAACTTCATATAGAGATTTCATATGTTTCAGATTTTCCTGTTTTGCGCTTTTTTGTGTATTCATTTTGCAAATTGCATCACTTCTGAAATTGTTTAATTTCATTTATCTCTGCATTTATAAATTTACCTCTGCTGAACATTTATGTCTGTAGATGCTTTATTTAACAGTGGTATTTCAAAAGATTGTTTGGTTATTTTATTGTCACTATCATTGTTTATTTTACTTCAATTGTATTTCATAGCTCAAAGATTCATCTGTTCACAAAAGATAGTATAAAGTCATCATCGATTTAATCGCGTGCGCCCGCGTACCCACACACACACACAAACAAATAAACTCCAAATTGGATGAAAATCCCGTTCATTCCCTGTGTTACAGTTTTGATTTTAAAACAAGTATGCTATATGAGCGAACGATGTGTGTACAATCTTCTTTTACTCCAGATCCGCCTAGTTAGAAAACACTTTTAGAATTTCATACGCGTGTGTGTGTGTGTGTGTGTGTGTGTGTGTGTGTGTGTGTGTGTGTGTGTGTGTGTGTGTGTGTGTGTGTGCTTATGTTTCGTGAAATTTTCCTACAAAAAAGAGTCGGCATGTTTGATTAAAAGCTGCTTTTCGGGACAACGAAAGCTATTAATTCTGTTAGTTTTCAAATGAGTCCCTCCTTATTGCAAACATTAGCTGTCTACATGGATGTAATTTGTCATCGGCGTGTAAAGGTCATGTCTCGTCGCTCGCAAACACGCTGTACGCTTCAGTACTTTTTACTCTGATTACATACTCTGTCGCATCACTTGCTCACCAACTGACTCGACATTTTCACGTTTACTATGGACACCGATAATGAAAGGATAGTGATGTTCGCTCCTTTGTTTCTCGTGATTTTTTTATTCTGCTGTTTCGTCGTTTGCTGTTAAATATAAAACTCTGTATATTCGTTGTGTCCTGTCAACCTGTTATTAACCAAACTGAGAAATTCTGTAATTCATTCCAGGACGTTGAGCGCTGGAATTACAGCACTAAAACCGAGTTAGTAAAATTATATATATGTATTTTTAAATTTTATATTTTCAATTATATATATTTAAATTATGTATGTTTTTACACTAGCCTTAAAATTAAAAAAAAAAACTACAAATTGTTGAAAACCCCGTCTCCGTTCTTTGAAAAAAAAAAAAAAAAAAAAAAAAAAGAGCGAACGATGTGTATAGCGTACGATTTTTTACTCAAGATCCGCCGGATTTGTCATAATCTTATGCAGGAAAACGCTTTGGGAATATTGCGAAAAACCGCTTTGCAGACAAGTGATTTTTGTTATCCGAAAAACCTGTAAATTCGTTACGATAGCATTGAACCGCCCTATCGGAGACTTGGTTTGAGAGAAACATTTATGTTTGATATCAGCACTTATCGCTGGATCGATGCAGCACTTAACAAGCAAGCAAGGCCAGTTACCGCCAGCCAACGTGGTAGACACCTATTTATAGTAATAGCTACATTATGCCTATCTTATTGAAAGCATTGTTGCTAACGTAGGATGATTACTATAAAGCGTCATGACTGTGCCATGTTGACATTCAACACTTATCACTGGACGTTCAAGCTTGGACAAATAACATACGGGCGTTTGTCTGTCTGTGTGCTCAGAATTTTTTAAAGTGAATACTTAGGCCTATTATATTTAATACTGTCTACCTTGTAATAATGTCAAGAAGTTGTGTTACTCCGTCTAAGAACACGTTTAGAAGCCGATTACTTCATCATTAAAACTTCAGTCTAGTTAAGACACAAACTAAAGCAACCAATTTGACTCAATTTAAACTTGAATAATAAGTTAATCATAAAGACTCATTTATATTTACTATTATTATTAACCACTGCACATTTTGTTTACATTTCTTATGAATATTTTCAATAATAATTAATCAACTATTTATATATTATTACATAAGCTTGCATGTTATTACTTACCTATATTTAGGCTACTATAATTATTTAATTATTAACAACTTGATATAAATCCAAACTATTCGGTGTGTGTGTGTGTGTGTGTGTGTGTGTGTGTGTGTGAGCGCGTGTTTGTGCGCGCGCGCGCATATTTTAACCCAGAAATTTATGGACGCAAGAAGTAACGCTTATGTACGTTACTCCTTGATAAAATCAATTTATCATTTTAAATCAATTCAATTTAAATCCAACCCACTGTACGACACCGCTTTGCATTTGCTTGAGATAAACAACCTGGCAATAACACGAAGTCCAAGAATTCAGTATCCGACCGAACGTTACACGGTGCGCACCAAGTCGGACACGTGTGTTTAAATAATGTATTTTTATGAATTTTAATATTTGACGATCTCTTCCCGAGTGATACGTCTGATGATGGGACATAGTTCCCGAAACGCGTAACAACAAAAACAACGCAACGAAGTCACAGGACGGATTTAAAATAAGGTAATTTATTATCAGAAACGTGACTTGGACCATAATCAACAATGTTTAAACTAGAAGCGAGTCAAGCAAGCATGGTTTATAAATATCAAAATATTATAATTCAATTATTTAAAACGAACGAACGCACACATTAAGTTCAATAGTTTGTGTTTGAAAAATAATTTAGTACCAAAGTATGCCATCATACACATTAATTCATCTTCAAAAGTTGCTAGAAACATGAAAAAAACATGCCGAAAATTTCCGGATAACACAGGAAATTAAGTCATTATACGCTAAGAAAACCACACTTAACACACGTCTTTTTAAATTACATTTGCAAATCTATAACAGTATTCATCCCGCGATAATCGACAATGTCATGGATTCAGTAAATAAATACATAACCGATAATATACGCAGTATACGTTTAAGACAAGCAATGAAAATTAAGAGATTACTAGACTTACAACGCCCGCATTCCGACATCAATTGTAAACATACATTTTACCCACGGATTACCAATTTAACCTCAATAGTTTTCAACGAAGACGAAATAAATATTCTTAATAAGGGTATAAATTACAATTTTCCACCTAACAACAAACATCAAGTCTTACAAGATATTATCTGTGCTGAGACTGCAGTAAAAGCAATCTCAGATCCTAATCTTCAGAACAAAGCACGCTTCTTAATAAACAATAAATTCAATAATACCATAGACAGGCATACCCTAGACACTCACACATCTCATATTACACAAAAACAGATAAGATTTCATACTGAATTCAAGACACTGAAGAAAATGAAAACAAAACTAATTGACAATAACGCCCGCATTACAAAAGCTGATAAAGGCCATACATTGTTAGTTATAGATACTGATACGTATACACAGAAGGTCAACGAGTTCATTTCCGATAACAACATTAAAGTTTTAAACTCTGATCCCACTGACTCCTTTGTCAAAATTTTAAATAGCACGATTAATAAATGCGTTACCTTGTTTGATGAGCGTACACGCCGTTATGTAAAACCTATTAACGCTAAAGCGCCCAGGCTCACAGGCCTACCAAAAATTCACAAAGACAATGTCCCGATTAGACCTTTGGTTAATTTCACCACGGCACCAGGTTTCAAGACAGCTAAAAAGCTTGTTAAATTAATAAAGGAAAATATTAATTTAAAGAAAAATTTAAATTTAATTTAAATTTAAAGTACAACCACAGCATTATAAATAATACTGATTTCATAAACAAGACTAGACATATAAAATTACTGCCGAATTATAAATTCATCTTTTGATATAATAAATCTCTATACTAATATACCGGTGAAGGAAACAATTGATATTTTAAGAAACAATTTGTGCGATGCCAAAAAACTAAGTACCCGGACCATAGATGAGTTAATTCTTTTACTTGAAATTGTTCTACAACAGAATTATTTTACCTTCAACGACCAGTATTTCATTCAAGGAGATGGTTTGGCCATGGGTTCTCCTCTGTCCGGTTTACTGGCGGATATTTATCTGAATTTTTATGAAAATTCTTATTTTCTCTCCAACAACAGTTACGCTAATAATATAATTTTCTATGGTCGATATGTAGATGACACATTTTTAATCTTTAATGGCACTTTACGCCAAATAAATAGTCCAAAAAACACCATGAATAACATAAACTGTAATATCCAATTCACTCTGGAGACGGAAACCGATAATAGGCTAAATTTCTTAGATTTAACTGTCATTAGACACATAGATAATCTGAAATTTAAAATATATAGAAAACCGACCACTACTGATGTAACCATACACGCCGACTCGCATCATCCCTTTTCACAAAAAATAGCAGCATACAATAGCTTCATACACAGATTATTAACGATACCCCTTGACATTGAAGATTTCAACGATGAGCTCAATACAATAACACATATAGCAGTAGCCAATGGTTACAACAGTTCAATGATTGATAACATCCTCAGAAAGCACAAATATAAAAAGTCCAAACCTGAACCATCTAAAAATTCTAAGACCACATTCATTTCAACCACTTACACCAATATAATGCCCAGAATTTTAACATCCACATTAAATAAATCAGTATTACTACTACTTTCAAAACTAATAATAGTCTATGGAAATTAGTTCGCCCAAATATTCAAACCCACTTGGAGATAAAAACAGGCATATATAAACTAATATGTAACGACTGTGATAGTTTCTATATTGGCCAGACAGGGAGACCTTTCGCCAAAAGATTTCAAGAACACACACCACGCAAAAATTTAAATAACATATAGCCTATTCACTTGAAAACATTAAGTCAAATTACGCACGCCATTTGATTTCAAACAACCATACTTACATGGATTTAAGGTCTAATCTTATACCTTTACATTACTGTAACAAGGGTCGTTACATGGACGCATTGGAGGAGTTTGAAATATACAAAAGTTATAACAACCATGATGGCATACTGAATGATATATTGAATTTTAAATCCAACCCACTGTATGACACCGCGTTGCATTTGCTTGAGATAAACAACCTGGCAATAACTCGAAGTCCAAGAATTCAGTATCCGACCGAACGTTACACGGTGCGCACCAAGTCGGACACGTGTGTTTAAATAATGTATTTTCATGAATTTTAATATTTGACGATACCTTCCCGAGTGATACGTCTGATGTGGGACGTAGTTCCCGAAACGCGTAACAACAAAAACAACGCAACGAAGTCACAGGACGGACTTGAAATAAGGTAATTTAATATCTGCGAATACCTACCATATGCAGACGACATGGCAATTATGGCAAGAACAAGACAAGCGCTAGTGGTAGCATATCAGGAATTGGAAAGAGAGCGGCAAAAGCCCGGGGCCTATTAAAAATAAATGAAGAGAAAACGAAGTATATTTTGATGGCAAGGAATGAGAGAAGAGAGAACGGAAGAATAAGGTTAGGCAATCACAGTTTTGAGAAGGTCCAAGAATTTAACTATCTCGGAAGTACAGTCACAGAGAATAATGAAACAACGAAGAAATCAAAGTAAAAATAGCAGCAGGAAACAGAAGCTGCTACACATTAAAAAATATATTCCAATCCAGGAATGTATCAAAAAATGTCAAAAAGAAAATAGGTATACACCACGGTAATCTGACCTTTAGTAACACATGCAAGGGAGACTTTGGTGCTAAAGTTAGAAGATATGAAAAACCTTGGTGTTGTCGAGCGGAAAATCCGAGAAGAATTTATGCACCATTGTGGGACGGAGAGATGTGGGGGATAAGAAAGAATCGTGAGCTAAGAGACCTTTGTGGAGAAGCGGACATAGTTGCGGCAGTGAAGGCGCAAATGTTGAAATGTTTGGGGCACGTGATTAGAATGGCATTGGAATTATCGAGGCCCAAAAATGGCATTGGAAAGGAAGTCAGAGGGAGTAAGAAGGAGATGATGAGGAGATGGTGTGAAGATGTGGAAGGGAATTTGAGGGAGATGCGAGTGGCAGATTGGAGGAGTAAGGCTCTGGACAGAAAAGAATGGAGGAGAATCACTGAGTAGGCCAGAATTCTACAGGGACCGTAGTGCCAGAAAAAAATAATTAATAATAATTTTCATATTATGTATCAAAGACAAATTAACACGTTTTTACATTGCCAAGAGTAAGTACCGTCAAATAGGTCTGTGTAATGTACTGATATAACGTAAAATCAAATTATCGAACTGACACAGCGTTTAAAACAGGATGTAAATCTTTATAAATTGTAATAGTGTACGTTTTGCAAACAATCACAGTGTTTGTACAGACCTCTCTCGTTGCTTACAGTCCGTCAGTAAACATTGCTTCGGAACGTACCATATTCGTAAAAAGGAAAAATAATTAATTAATAATTTTTAATCGCTTACATTGATTGAAGACGACTCTGTACTAACACGTAGTATGAAAAGTTAAATTTTGCTCAAAACATTTGTTTTAGCGCGCATGCCGTATTTTTGTTTTTCTTAACACAATCTAAATCAGATTTCCAAACCATCTCTTCACATTGAATGAAACATAAATTAAATAATTAAAAATCATAACTTATTCCGTAATTTCTGATATTCTAAATTTAAATTTAAAAATTCTTAGTACAGTTATTTATTAAAGATAGCTCCAAAATAATATTTCTTAACCTAACAATTAACCAAACACACAGCCAGTAAAACACACTTCTTAAGTTGTTACACATGTAGGCTACATTATCGCAAAATGGCACGTTGGTGCTGCAAACAAAATTTGTTGAAATTTAAATTAAATTTTATTTTCACAAGTGTACGAACCCTATACAGCAAATACAGCACTGCTTTTACTATTGGTTAGAAAAAAAGCATTAATACTTTTAAAGTAGGCCTACAACATTTGAACGGCGTATCAAAAACCCGCTGACTCATCGTCACGTCACTCAGTACCAGACACGAGCATTGCCCAATGATACACTCACGTCCCCCATTACCTCGCACCCCCACAAAATATATTTTGAAGAAATAATAAGTAATTTTAAAAAAATGCAATTTGCAGAAGATTATAAAACACCAGTGGCGTAAGTAGGAGCTGCTCTTGGAGAGGGAGAGAAAGTGATTAGCTTTGGGGGGAGGGGAAGACTATAAGGTGGTTGAGACCTCCATTTTCCTCATGACAAATGAGAAAGTCTGGATTTTCCCAAACAATTTTATAAATACACTTTACATATTCTTTGCGTTTCAAAGTTTTTGAGTCGGCCTAAACCATCCTGAAGTATAAGTTTTTTAAAAATATGGAAAAGCGCTTTTTGAAAAATATTCTATCTTAATTCATTGTTATTTAAAGTAAACGTAGTAACTCTCATGTCAAAAGTAATCATGTTTGGCTTGGAAACAGGCCTACGTTAAGTGGTTATGGAATTTTGTTGAAATTTTGTATAGCTCTGGGGGAGGGATTGATCCTCCCCCCGTAGTTACGCCACTGTAAATAATGTAACATACAACAGTTTTGGAAGCGTCTAAGTAATATGTATCTTTGCATCTTTCGAAAATATTTGCAAAACACAAGTAATGCTTACTTTAAAAATTGTAAATAGGCCTATACAATTTTTAATATTTGTCAGACATTCAGTACCTTTCTCCTGTTCTGTCATAAGAAACAAATAAAATAAAATATGCTAACTATCTAATCCCGCGACTTCTATTGTGGTGATTATAAAACACCAAACAGTAAAATATTAAAAAATCTGAAATAAATTCTTTAACATAATTCTCTAAAATAATTGGAGTGGTTTAAGCACTTAATTTACACACACGCGTATGAAACACACAGTTTTATAAAAAGGTAATTTTGTTTTTTAAGAGACAGAAATGTGAATGTCCAAAGAAAATGTAAGTTCAGTTTTTCGGCCGAAAAAATACATTCTCTCGCTACATTTCATATAGGGACTAAAAACGTAAACAATACATTATTGTATCATGTCGTTAACGTTGTCTGTGACTGAAAGCTACAACTGAGCGCATGAAACGAACCCTAAAAATTACCCACTTTAATTTCGAAAATAATCTACGTTTATTAAAAACAACAAAATTGTAGTTAATGAGAGCTGCATACTAGAAATGACGTCTAAATAATTGTTTGCAATACGTTATGCTGAGTGCTTTGTTCCGTAGTGTAACGAACTGTTCAGTAATATTAATTATGTATTGACTTTTTGCAAAGAATTTCCATGATTTTTCGTTCACTCCATTAAAATTAATATAACTCATGCAAAAACGCAAACTGAAGCCATTAAAATATGTAGTTAATAAGTGGTTACTATGTGTAGAGACAAGCATGTGATATTAAATGTGACTGCTGCATCGCTTATCAATGTGAGACAAAAGAAGTAGCTAATACAGTATGTCTGTTAGTTGTTCTATGAGTGATATTGGTGTGAAGCATTAAAACTGTTTGTTTGTTGGTGTAGGGAAATTCCGCCGAGAATTCAAACGCGCTTTCCACCGATGCAGCGGTCACACCCAGATGGTCGGGTTAGCGACTTTCTCTGCCAGCCAGTCCGTCTACCAGCAACCGGCAGCGTCAGCTAGCCTTAGTGCCATACAGCTGCCCTGACACAGAGTTACTCCTTCCGACAGACACATCACATGGGCGTCTCATATTATGCAAAACACCGAATTTTAGACCACAAACACTTGTCTGCTTCTCGTATTACGTCTGAATGTCATGTCGGATAGTTGTGAAAATTGATCATATTTTTACTTTTCTAATCTTTAAACTTAATTTGATAAACCAGGGGAATATCAGGCTCAGTAATCAACATTACATAAATGTTATTAAAATTCTCCCAGTTATCAAACAAGGTTACTAATTATTATTATTATTCAGTTTGAATTTGATATAATTCATGATACATTAATTGAATTTTATAAATTTTTGTGGGCAAATCTGTAACAAAGTGTTACAAACAATTAAATACATAAAGTATTAAAGAACTAACTACCTTATAGTTTATCCTTTGTTGACTAGGACCAGAATTATAAATTTAGAGTAAAGTATCCAGTTCATTATTTAGAATCCCGTACCAGGTCTAACTCAGTACCTAGTACTTGTTATGTGTAACTTATCACTGATATTAACAGAGATTACTTAATAATTTCAAAAACTTGGCTTCATCAAGTTCTTAATATAATTTTGTTATAATCAGAAAAGTGTTTTTCATTTATAATTAATTATATAACAAAATCAACTCTTATAAATGAGGTACAAAATATAGGAAATTTTGAAGTCATTATATATAGGCCTATCAAACAAGCAAAGAAGTTATTCCAATTTTAATATTAGTCTTGGTTAAATAGTCTACATACAAGTATTACCTCAAATGTGATTAAAATTCGAAAATCCGGTACCAATTAATTATTATAATTGTAAGAATGATATGTTGTGTTTGTTACATGATTTCCTGGATTTCGTTGTCCATGACGTGTCCGTTACTTAACTAAATACAACTATTATATTAACGACTCGGAACACAAAGTTTTTTATAATTAAAAACATAAAGTTTTACCTTACAACCTGAACCGGTTTTCACCTTTAAAAGGCTTCTTCAGAGGCTGCCGCTGGTAGCGCTGCCCGTCCTGTTGTGGGCGACGGAATCGAATTTCGAAAGATCGATGCTGTGTGTGTGGGGTGAGATATGTTCGAATAATGCGTGCGATTTGAATTGTGTCTGTTCGTTTAGGATGTCGTTTTTATTTGTTTTCGTGTGTTTGTATATTTCCAATTGTTCTAGAGTGTCTAGTTTTCGGCCTTTTGTGTGTACGTGTAGAATGTTCATGTTATTGTCGATGTTTTTGTATGTGTGGTTTGCTTCAATGAGGTGGTTTGCAAAGGTGGATTCTGTAGTGGAGTGGAGTGCCTTTGTGTGTTCAATGTATCTCTGTTTGAAGCTACGTCCTGTCTGGCCTATGTAGAATTTGTTGCAATTTGAGCAATTTAGCTTGTAAACACCGGGTAGATCGAATTTGTTTTGTGCTTTGTGTGTGTGTGTTTTGATAGTGTGTGTTCTGTTTTGTTAGTAGTTTTGTAAGCGATTCTGTATCCTGCTTTTTTGAATTTGTGGGCTATTTTTTCAGTTTGTTTGTTGATGTATGTTAGTGTTATGAATTTGTTGTTTTCTGTCTTTGTCTGTTGTTTGTTTTGTGTTTTGTGTAGGAGTTTACTGACTATTGTTCTGTCATATCCGTTAGATTCTGCTAGATATTTTATCGTGTTTAGTTCGTCTTTGTAGTCTTTTTCATCTAAGGGGATGTTGTTAAGTCTATGTATCCTACACAAAACAAACAACAGACAAAGACGTTGTTTGAAAACAACAAATTCATAACACTAACATACATCAACAAACAAACTCAAAAAATAGCCCACAAATTCAAAAAAGCAGGATACAGAATCGCTTACAAAACTACTAACAAAACAAAATACACACTATCAAAACACACACACACAAAGCACAAAACAAATTCGATCTACCCGGTGTTTACAAGCTAAATTGCTCAAATTGCAACAAATTCTACATAGGCCAGACAGGACGTAGCTTCAAACAGAGATACATTGAACACACAAAGGCACTCCACTCCACTACAGAATCCACCTTTGCAAACCAACTCATTGAAGCAAACCACACATACAAAAACATCGACAATAACATGAACATTCTACACGTACACACAAAAGGCCGAAAACTAGACACTCTAGAACAATTGGAAATATACAAACATACGAAAAAAATAAAAACGACATCCTAAACGAACAGACACAATTCAAATCGCACGCATTATTCGAACATATCTCACCCCACACGCATAGCATCGATCTTTCGAAATTCGATTCCGTCGCCCACAACAGGACGGACAGCGCTACCAGCGGCAGCCTCTGAAGAAGCCTTTTAAAGGTGAAAACCGGTTCAGGTTGTAAGGTAAAACTTGTTTTTACTTATAAAAAACTTTGTGTTCCGAGTCGTTAATATAATAGTTGTATTTACATGATTTCCATGTTTTACATTAAATGTAAAATATAAATTTTATATTCATATAAAGTTTGATATAATCAGTTGTTTAAATTGTTTAACTCTTGATATCTACATTTTTCTGTATGTTATTTTTATGTTTTTTAGTAATTTTTTAAATACACCATGATATTTATCGCACTGGTTACAGAATACTACTTATTTGTGTATCCCATGTAATACAGTTATCTCACCTGATACATTTATTCTATTTAAATTCATAACACAAATCAATAATAACAGTAACAAAGTTAGGACTATCTCTGTTTTTAAGTTCTGGAAAATATAAAGTGTAAATTCTAATTACATGTCACATTAAAAGCACATATTTGAGAATTTTTATTTATCCTTATTTAAGAAACATAATTTATCAAAAATTACAAGAAGTTCAACAAATTACAGTTACCCTTACCTTGCATTGATTATGCCCCACGTGCTCCGGTATGGTTTCTTAGGAGTCATGTTAAATAAGATTTACTGCTCCAAGAAGTAACAGCGAACATTTTCTTAGTATATAAAATGTGCTAGCTTAATTTTCTTTAGCTCATTCAAAAGTTTATAAATTCAGGTACAGTATGTAAATTTATATTCTACAAAGTTATAATCGTGTATTATCATGTTCTAGTATTGTTCTAACATACTTTTTTTAATTCAGTTGTTTGAAATTTTAAAATTTTACAGTCTTTGTAGACTTATTACAATAAAAATTATGTAGATGGACACTAATTCCCCATGTATCTCTAAACAGTGTCCCTTTATTTTCTATATAATATATATTAATCATAATAAAGAGCAAACATTTAATAAATACAGCAACTTTACACAAAAATTCATAAAACCGAGAAACATTCAGCTAAAATATTGAAATCTTTCAACAAATTTTAAGAATGTATCTATTGTGCTTTTGGTATTTAAACATTCCACAATTTTTAGTTTTTCACATTCTATTTGTACATGAAGACACACCATGCTCACTATTTTAAAAAAATCAGTGTTTTCAGATTCAGAAGTGTAAACATGGAAGCATTTCTGGTGATACAGTATCTCAGTTTCAATATATGGCATTAATAAAGTTAAAAGTGTTAGATCCCTGCTCTAAACTCTTCATTTAAACTGTGATTAATTGGTAGTTTAACTTATATTGACAACTGGATATTAGTTTCATTAGTATGTACCAAATGCATAAAATATGTAGTAATCTAGTTACTGTAATAAGAGAAGTAATTCAAAGTAATGCATAAATTCAATTTTGTTTAATAGAAGAATCAAGGATTTTATTTATAAAAAAAAAAAATATTGAATTACTACATTAATTTCAGTATGCTGGTTGGGAATACAGGTTTTCCTTTTAGTAGAAATATTCAGTAATGCAAAGTAAGGTTGTATCTGTCACAAAGTTATGTGATGTAATCGTGTAAGAGCTCAAGTACTATCATTGTGTGTTTGCTATAAATTGTTTTTGTTTGAGGTGCAGTTTTCTTTTTTTTTTGAGAATTTGATTCTGACTTATCACTTATTTAATTAAGAAGTACTTCACAATAACTTTAAAATTCTCACCTAACGATATGAATACTTGCTCAGTTTTAACCTCACACTGTATGGAACAACAACAATAGTAATATAACATATCCAGTATACTCTAATGATGAGGTAACCTTGTTTGAATCCTTCTATATACATAATAGCCTCTTTACTGATAAATGTGTGAATGTGAATTTGTAAGGATTACTCTCTATTGTTTAGGCTTGTGTAACTGTCATACATGAAGATGTTGTCATTAAAAGTTAATATATAATTTCTTCCAAAATCATTATTTTTTTAAATGACATTAGTCACTGAGGTATATGCAATGTAATACTATAGTGTTATTTTGAATTTTTCTACCAACAGAGAAACGTTATAAGCAAAATTTTAGTAATCCATGGACATAATAATTAAAAACAAATACTGTATATAAACAAACTAAATCTGTGTTCTGGTATTTAGTAAACATTCTAATAGAGATTTTCACATGCAATTTTGTTGTCATAACTGAATATAAGATACCTGTCAATTAATTATCCCTTCTAAATGTCTTTATGTATCCAAGTGTATAAGTAATACTAATAAAAAGACACATATACTGTGCATATGTTAACCTATCTTTGTGTCTGTGTTTGTTCACATGTATGTATATTGTATGTATGTATTGTTCATATGTATAATATTTTTAATATTATAAAAATTAATGTCATATGTTCATCATATTTATGTATGTGCATATGTTAATTAAAAATACATTCATGTGTGTGTGTGTGTGTGTGTGTGTGTGTGTGTGTGTGTGCGTGCGTGCGTGCGTGCGTGCGTGCGTGCGTGCGTGCGTGTGTGCGTGCGTGCATGTCAGTCTGTCTGTCTGTCTATCTTCTGGCCGTATGTGCATGTTTTGATTACATAAATGTGTGAATGTTTTGAATAAATATATGTTTGAAGGAACATTTTTATACAAAGATAGATGGAAAATTAGAGGCACCAAGGATTTGTACCTGTACCTCTTGTTGTACCTCAGATGCTGCTTCAGCTTCAAAGACTTCCCTGAACTGGTAGACCATGCTTAAATACTACTCTGTAAATTAGGTCAGAGCCTTGCTTTCCCTCAATTACTGTAACCATACAGCCTTCACTCTTATAAGAAAAATTTTGGTGTTTTATAACTGGTTCTCATATTAAAGTTCTCGGCACATTTAACTTCCTATAAAGATGCGGTCACTTTTCAGTGTATTTATTGGCCTGAGTACATAAATTAATCAACAATCTCAGACTCTCTCGATTGCCCTTATAAGCATAATCAAATCAAGGAACCAATTACATGCTCTGCATCATCAATCATTGTAAAATCCTCGTACTCCCAATCTTATATGACAGCTCATTTCCATTCAAACAATAGGTGAGTAACAGCTGAGATTTAATCAGTTCTACTATCATGGCACTGATCATGATGTAATCCATAAGTATTTTCTCTCACAGTGCAAAATACACATTTTCCTTCTATATAACTCCTTACTTAGTGGTTTTCAGAATTTCTGTTTTATGTAAGTTAATGGATATTCCAAGATGTCTACTTTCCCTTGATCCACTATGGAATAAATTAATTACAGTAACAGTGTAACTGGTTGTAGCTGCCTTACTGCAGTAATACAGCAATACAATAATGCTTTTCAAGAATACATTCTTTTAAGTATTATTATGAATGTACATAATCATATTTTATTCATTTTACTACATATTTATATTTATTCATATTTTTACTTGATATATGGACAGTTTTTAAGGGAAGGAGGTAATAAATATTTAGTGAATGTAGAAGAGGTCTTATTATGTGAAACTCCAAGATATAACCTGCTCAGTAGTATAAAAACATCCTTCTAAAATACTGGTATTATGTCATCAATATTGGGCTATTGTTATGCACAACTTCATGGGGATAGGTCTCTTCAGAATGAAAGTTGCTCTATTAAAATCTGGTCTGTCAAGTACAGCTCACACATTTTTTGTTACAATAGATCTAGAATTTTTGGCAGTATTCATACAGAAATATACACAGAATCCTCACACAAGTTCAAAACATATTAATTTTTCTGAGAGCAGTAAGTCAATACAGTGGTCATTTTTTCTAGTACATGTTCAAAATAATTGTAAAATTAAATTAAAATCTGCTGATATAGTACAAATAATGTTGAGACACAATCTTATAATTATCAGTTGTAAGACATCAGTTTCCCTGCCTTTTTCCTGTATGTTCTTAGGACTGCCAAGCTTTGATTTCAGCCAATGATAGGTCAACTGACCCTACCCTATAAGCCAACATCTACTATATCTTCCAAAAATCGGTGAATGCTTTCTGATTTTTAGTGACAATATGACAACATCATTTACAAGTGTCGCTAACATGACATCACGTGGAAGTCCTAACCTCAGTATTCCTTCATATAGGCGAATTTGGTTGTGTAACAACCATCAGGCACCAAGCTTTGTGGAATCACATCAATGACCTTTTATTTTATGGTTCTGTGGCTGAATATGTAGATCCTATAGTGACACAATCTTCAACTATTTTCTTCAGCTACATGTACATACAAATTCTGTTCAAAAACAGATTCAATTAGCATTTCAAATGACAGGTGTCATAACACCAAAGTAGACATTTCTTGGTACCTCCTTTCCAACATTTTCCTAATATTGCTTCTCCAACAGTGTTTATCACTAAATTTTAAGTACTGAATTGTTTGCTTGTTTGTTTAATACTGTTTGAAATTAAACTGATATTCTGGCAAGCAATGGTCCATGGTTTTCTTTAATCTGTTCTTGCCACCTGTACCCAGCATACATAGTGCGTATGTTCATCAAAGGCATTTTACTCTAGGCTATAAGATCCAATTCATAGATCATGAAAGACTTACTGAAATGTGTATTACATATGTGTCAATAAACATATCATGGTTAGTAGGAATGACAGTTTTGAGTGCAAAGTATGTACATACGTATATGTCTGCACATGTCTAGATAAAATGTTTAATAACAGTTAAAATTCTTGTAAATATTGCATTTATAAAATGTGGCAAATATTCTCAGTTTATATTGTTCATGATGTGTCCATGTTTTAAATAGTATGCAATGCATTTTCTACTTCAGAATACTGTATTATAGGTAAATTGCTTGATCTTAACCCAGCTTTTATCTAAAAATTAGTGCTTTTTAGGAGATTTTTATCTAAAACTTCGTTTTTGTCTAGAACTTTTACTTAAAATACAGTATTCAAAGTCAGGAAAGAGCATTGCAAAAGATGATTTATTTTCTTGGATTTCATTGTCCATGACGTGTCCATTAATTAACTAAATATAATTATTTCACTACGACTCGGAACACAAAACGTTTTATGGGTAAAAACGTAAAAGTTTTACCTTATAACTTGAACCAGTTTTCACTTTTAAAAAGCTTCTTCAGAGGTTCAGGAGAAGCTTTTTAAAAGTGAAAACCGGTTCAGGTTATAAGGTAAAACTTTTACGTTTTTACCCAGAAAAAGTTTTGTGTTCCGAGTCGTAGTGAAATAATTATACCGTATTTAGATGATTTATTATTAAACTATCAAAGTATAAATTATTTAATGTATGCATAATTTATAATATAAAAATACTACAAATATGTTAATATTCACTATAAGTTGTACTTTTGTTAAGTGTTTCATAACTAAGGAAATAATCTACAAAAATAGCATGTTGTGTTAAACAGAAGACAAACAGGACTAAATATTTTGATTTTCAGTGTATTATAAATTCACTAAATGTATGTCTGTCTTTTGAATAAATATAGGCCTACACTTTGTAAAATTTTTGTTTGCAGGACCAAGTTACAAAACTTGTTTATATCCTTGTGTCTAAATCTGTGTAAAGGGGATGTAAATAAATATGTTTTAAAGAGGAATAATAATGTCTACACATTTATGAAGAAAACTGACTTTAACCAATTCCTTACCAGTAGTCTATGTTTTTAATTCATCAGAAACATTTTATCAGATGAATGTCATATCATATATTAACAGATCAACACAAATAATTAACAGACTATTCCATCCTTTAATGATTAATACTTTAATATCAATCATTATTGTGTTGGCACCTTGCTTCTACACTACTGCTGAAATTGTAATTCAGTACCCATTACCCTACAAATTGGTTTTCTCTGTACCACAGTGTGTATAGTTTACCATTCTGCCTTTTTGTGCATCTTGTCATATGTACATACTACAGGGTAGAATAATCATATTAAATACAACAAAATTTTTGAAGACTTTACTTTTTAATTGTTTTTTATGCAGTCACCTTTTAGGTACAATTGTTTATGAAAACGTTAATTAAAACAAATTTTAATATAATGAATGTAGCTTGAGTTATCTATGAAGCTCATTCGATTAATAAAGAGATAAACAGCTGCAATTCAAAAAATGTCTAAGTCAGATGGACAATACTCCTTAAGTTGGCGTCCCTGTTATTAATGTTAAACAGTTTGATAGCAGTTTGATTATATCAGTACAAATAACTTTTGTATTGATACAACAGTGGCAAGTCCTCTTGTAAAGTGCACTTCTGAAGAACCATGTTCATTGATAAAATTTCTTGTTCCTGAAAGCGTAAAACAATTTGAAACTTACTCCTGACTGCTTAAAGAATATAGTGAATTTGTATGAATTCAGCACATTTTTTATAAGTAGTTAATCATTTCCAGAGCCCTACCCAGAATTTTTTCCGTTGGGGGGGGGGGGGTGAAAAATTTTTTGGCGGAACGATGATACATAACTTACAGGAAGTCAATGTCGCACGAACAAGTGAAAATGATTGCTTGAAAAAATTTATCTCGTGTACGTTCCACCTAAAATGCCAAAAAGTGCCCTTCATACACGAGTACATTCTTTGTAAGAATCAAGAGTAAAAATCATGTAAGCACGTGCTTACTAATTTGCATATGCTTACTGAACAATTTAAATTATTTAATCAGTAGGTGCTGACTTTACTGAGATATTAATACAATAATAAACAATAAGACAGTTAAAATAATCAGGCATGAAACAGTCGCGCAGGTTGTAGTAGGGATAAGACGGGAACAGTGTAGTACACATGAGTGGAAAAAGGCTACAGTTGAATATATTAGACTTCTCCTGGAATGATCAGTCTACGTACGTTTCTAACTTGGTCGTGTCTTGATTTAGATTTAGATTTCGACACGACCAAACAGTTCGTTTGGACGTTTTGTAAGACGAAACAAGCATTGGACACAACAGAGGGATAATACAAAGATTTCACTAAATCATAAATGATTTGTACTGCAATTATTTTGTAAACAATGACTTTCTTCTTCTTCATTGGCGCAACAACCCATTACTGAGTCAAGGCCTCCTTTAAAAGCCTCCGCCAGTTGTCCCGGTCAGTGCAGCTGCTCTCCAGTTCCGGGTCCCAAGAATATGCGCGCATCGTAGTTCACACCGTCTTGACAGGCTGGTGAAAGAAACTGACAGGTTTCTGCACATAAAAGTTTTACAGATGGGCTATGTGAATTCTCCAATCCAACCCCCAGCCTGGAGGACCAGGAACATTGATTTCGGGGTGCTCTTCCCCTAGAGAGTTGCTTTCACCTCAGCTGACGAGCTCTCTCTGCCCGGTCGCAGTAGGCTAACTGACTCAGCATAAGTGTGCAGCCGTTGGGCTACTATAGCCTCCTCCGCTTCCACACTAGATGCACACCCTGCTGCCGATGTGCACCATTCTGCCCGGCCAGGACCCAGAATACCCCCAGGCTGTCCTGACAGAACCCCCATCTCTCGTTTGCTTACCGATCCACTCCGCCGAAGGGATTGGTTACCACAACCTTGGAGTGGATTGCTCGGCGTAACAGGGCCGACCGACGTGTAGATGAGAGTGGAGTTGGGGTGGAGAGGCTGGTGCACTTCTCTTCTATGAAAGCATATGTTCGCATCACACCCCCTTTGGACCCCAAACAATGACTTTGCATGTTGTATCTATTACACATACTGTTTCTCCTATCTATTCGAGCCTAGACATTGTCTGTTTTGGAGTAAGTAATACATTGTGTACTGTTGTGATTCAGGAAAAACGTAGTAGTATATAGTAAACAGTACACTGGCAACTTAAAATGCAATAAACTAAAACTATTTAAGTAATATAGAACACCTTTACTTACAAGTAATTACAAACATTTATGTCAGTTCTTCCACACACTAATGTTACCTTCACTGTTATCATTGTTACTGTCACTATCACTCAAATTGTCTTCACCGCTGCTATCCCGTCCTATATTAATGTTGAAACGATATGTTATATTATCTATTCTTCGGTACGATCTTGCGTAACCTTTTTCAGTTTTCATGACGTGATGACATCTTGATGATCAGTCTGTGGGAGAAATACACTCAAGAGTTTTTTTTTCTAATTTTGTAACAATGTCCACAGAAGAATGCACGTTTTTTAACTCACTCCTTCACGATGGCCCAAATCATTTCTACAGGATTAAGGCCGAGTGATAGGGTAGAAATCGTAAAACAGTAGTCTGTCCATCGTGCTATGTCCACGTTTTGCCAACATAGCATCTATTGTAATAGTTTTGTATGTTAGTTTATTATATTTAGTTATTTCATAGAACTCACGTTTAACGTAGATGGGCTACAAGGAATGTCCTGGTTCACTAATCAGTTAATCATGTTAGCCTCTTTCGTTAATGATGTTTAAGGTTGATTTATTTGTACGTTATCCAAGGAGGCATTATCTATTTATATTATATTGTTCTTATTCAAGCTCAGAATAAGCATTTTTGTCATCCATTTTTCATAATTTTCATAGTTCGTGTCGTTGTGATAATCGCTTCTTGGGGGCCTGATTTAAACATTAAGAGCGCGTTAGGTACAAACCCGTTTTCACCACCAGCGTGAACTAGAACCACCCGCTGTCCTTTGTCTGTTGGAGTTTTCGGCCACTTTTCTCATAGTCTGTGTATAGCCCTACTATGAGCCACCGTTTTTCTCTGTATTGCCGTAATTTTCTTATATAATCAACTCTTTCAGTTTGTAATGTCGTGTTTTTCTATGAAGTTTCCTATTGCTTTCGGCACGTTTCCATCAAAATACCATTTGACTAATAATGTGTCTCAGACTAGATATGCTACAATTATAATTAATTCGTGCTTTATAAGTGTTTAAAATTACCTCGAATGTTGGTCTTTCCCCTTCTATGAAGTGACATTCATGAACAATTCATCGACAAGTACACTTGTCGAAATCGAGAAAATCAGTTTTTATTTTCTTTGCTGAACAGTTTTATGGGATGTTCTGAAAGATATTATATCACCCGTATACACTTCTGCTTCTTTAATATTTCTAAACACAATACTTAGAGACACACTGCACTGCAAGCTACCCGTTCCTGTTACTTTCTTTTTGATATTTCTTTACGTTCCGATTTCATGAATTTGTACACTTTACAAACTGTTTTCTAACTCTATGTATGACTTTCCTTTGCACTAAGTCAGTGGAGATCGAGACTGATCCATTTCAGTACCCAATCCGGAAAATATAGCAATAAACTGAAGGCTATAAGCTACGTTTCTATCGTAATGCAAGCGCATTGCACATCATATGCCTTTAGCACAAAAACAGTTGTTCATGTCTTGTAAACTTACCTGCACTGATTTCTAGTTTACCATTTGGTAATTATAAAAATCTTTGTGAGACTAAAGTAATTACTATATTATTACTTAATAAGTTAATTACAAAATTTGTTTTCCGTATTTTCGGGGAGGGTTCTAATCCCAAACCTTCCCCCCTAGGTGAGCCACTTATCAGTAGTTCAGACATGGCCAAAAAACCACCAGTTATTCACAAGTACCATTCAAAACGACCAATCGAGGTTTCAACTTGCATTGATGAGCTTATTTAAGGAGACAGGCGAGTCACAGTAGAAGATATTGCTGATAATATTGTTACGACGGTCTCACTGTGGTACAGTGGAAAACAAAATACAGACACCAATGAAGTCACTAATTACCAGTTTTAATTAATCACAAATAACAGTTTGTAATCAACAAGTTATTCAACAAGATTATACTCGTACAATAATTCAAATTAAATTTGTCCACACTCAATAATAATGTCAACTAATAGAGTCGCGCACAATAATCACTTTTCACTAATAACCACATGAGACGCTCTGAGTAAATTGCCTGACGTAAACTGACTGAAGCGGCAGCTTGCAGGATTCCAGACTAATGTTCCTTAACAAGCACTCAAAATTTCTAGAGGATACTTGAACCTTGGCAGAAACACACACCTGCTCAGTTGGCCGGGAAACACGTAGAACGACACCTCCATTGTTTGAGAACTTTCCGTCGTTACAATATAATGCAATTGTTGATGTAGATCTTCAGTAACTTAGGCTTCTTCGCTCATTTTTGTGTGTGTTAAAAACTAATTTCTACCATTATTTTAAAAGTAATTTTGTTTTTTTAAGTTTTATTATTTTCATAGCTTTCTTTTAACTTTTAAATAATGAAGTTTATTTAATTAAAGTATACTCTTTTTATTTAAACAGTGAAGCAAAGTACTGTCCAAGAGAAAGGATACTTTGCTTCACCTCTTGCTTTGAGGTTATTTTTAAGGTAAAATTTACATAAGGAGCAATTTAAGACCAAACATATGTTTTCAGTGCTCCACTTAATTTATTGACAGACAAAATAATTACATGTACTGTCAGACATTCATCAAACTAACATCAGAGTACCATCTGTATTCATCAGAGTACAGGACAAAAACAAACTCATTTGATTAATTGATTACTTAAACTAAATAAAAAATAATCAGAATTTTATGTGTAATAATATTTGTTAATCAATTATTTGGTCTAGTACAAAAATATTAGAAGTATAAGGCTACAATTCCAAAAATAATTTAATAATCACAAAATGTTTACATAAAATATAAAAAGTGGTACACAATGGAAGAAGTACAGAAGGGAAAACAAACTTATTAGCTTAAATTGTCACTTAAATTTTTTTAAATCTTTTAACTACACAATAATATTTTAAAACCAATCAGTTTTGGTTCTAGTCTGGTCTGGTATACTTCTGGAAGACATTTTTCTAGGTGGATTAACACTTCCCAATACACCCTCCCAGGGATAATCTATTTCATCTTCTTTGACTGCCCATTTCCAGTTCTTTAATGACGTCTCCATATCTCCATAATGTATTT
The DNA here is from genome assembly GCA_034769895.1 of Magicicada septendecula. Lineage (NCBI taxonomy): Eukaryota > Metazoa > Arthropoda > Insecta > Hemiptera > Cicadidae > Magicicada > Magicicada septendecula. Next base: position 773,911,311 of record CM068367.1, read on the forward strand.
GTTCATTAATATTATTATGTTTTGTAATTATTCCAGGAAATAGAACCTCATCATATTTGAAAACAATACTCCCACACTTTCTTCACTATTTCTTTTAGTAAAACTAAGCTCAATTGCTTATTCTTGTCTGAGTATAAATCTCTTTCTTCTTGTTGTTCTCTTTCCATGTCATGAGTAGTAGAAGTCTTCAATGCCTCGGCTGACTCTTCTTCAACAGAGCAGTGATGTACTAATGTACCTTGTGATATGGTTGCCTTGCTGTATACACTTATGTCACTTGACAGCACACTTTTCCAGGATGTAACCTTAAGCTTTTCCTCCCTCACCTCATTTTTTCTACTGAAGTAAAAGATTTTCTTTTTTCTTCCAAGCTTTATAAAAAGTATGCATGAACAAATTCAGTTTCAAATTATTTACTTTTGTAAGTCTGTTTAAGAGTTTGTCACATAAATTGGAAATATCCTGCACTTTTTGATCTCTATTGTGAGATTCTATTTAATATTTGGTTCAAGTTCATTCATCATACGATTAAGGAAAAGAGGAAAATTTTGTTTTTGAAGCACATTTCCTTCCTTCCTTCCTCCTGCTGTTTCCTTCCACTGTGCTAGTACTTTTCCCATGAAATGCAACATCAAGTGGTTGAGTCAGGTGTGTACTGTTACCAGGCAAACACGCGAATGAAATATTATTGGATTCACATAAATTGAGAACATGGACATCTGTAGAAACACCCTTTAGGTCCATTTTCAGTCCATATAGACCATAAGCAATTCGATTTATAAAGCATGTAAGGTGGTAGTAATTCACAAGAGGTATTTCCAGCAAACGTTATTGAAATATTAGTTTTCAAGGAGTTTCTAATTTTCTCTGTATATTTTCTACTATGTTTTACTAAGACACGTTTCTTTCCCGGGTTGTCTGTTATTGTTGAATTCACTGAAGTTTCATACATTTTCTAGAAGTAAGTCCTTAATAACTTCTAAACTTTCATGTAATCCATCAATGTTTCTCTAAAAATAGTCACACGAGATCTTTCTATGTTGGCTGCAAAACTCTGTGCATTTGCGGATGTCTTTTCAGAAAACTGAGAGGACAGGAAAATTTTCTTTAAATTGTTTTACCACTCTTCCAGTTCTGTTTAAATATGATCTCACCATTACACGAAAATCAAATTATCAAGTGGAAATCGAAATTCACTAAATTTTTCTACACAGTTAAAAATTTCATCCTAATGAGGTGAACAAATAGGCTCATACCCAGGTATTTTAAGTGGTGTCCTCCCAGCTTATTTATTATGGTTCTTCTAGTAATTTTATACAATTCTTCAGCTTTTCTCTAACTAATTTCTCCTCAATTAATTCCTACTAGGTATAAGTACAGAGCTTCTTCGGTGTAATCTCCATAACACCAATCACCATGTTTTCTCTTATATCAGCCTTGGTAAATATCACATCTGAGCTAAACAAAATTGGAGGAAAACATACTGTTCACAGCTGACACATACACCGAAGGTTGCCAATACAAAAGGAAAAAATTCCCTTACGCTGTGATTGATTCCACTAAAAGCATACTGGCATGATGTTTTGCACATTTTGGAGCAAAGTATCCCTTGAATTAGAAAAGAAACCTCAACTTACAGTAACTCATTCAATAATTCACAATAATCTGACCTAGCACAAAACAAAATATGTCAGATGTGTTGAAAGACAGCGTACAAAACCCCACAAGACAACCAGACTTCAGGTGCAGGAAACTTAATGTTATTCGACAGAAGAAAGTGAATTCTTGGTAAGAATTGTAACTTGTGATGAAATCTGGATTCATAATTGTGAGCCAGACTCAAAGCATCAAAGCATGTAGTGGAAGCATCCTGTTTCTGCAGTCAGAAAAAGTTTAAGAGCAGAAAAGGTATGCCAATTCTTTTTATGCCTAGTGCCCTATTTTCTGTGATTTTTTCGGAAGGACAGAACACTATCAAAAGTGACTATTACAGAAAATAATAGTGAAGCCTTCCATTCTAAAAAAGCGTTTATAGATAAATGAGTGCTTTCCAACAGGATAATGCTTGGTATATGTTGCAAAATCAACAATTAAAACTGCTGAAAAATTAGGCTGGGAGATTTCGCACCATCAGCCTTATGGTTCAGATCTTGTACTATCTAATTTACTTTTGTTTGGTCTCATCAAGGAGTTTTTCTAGGAGTCAAATTTCACAGCAATGAGAAACTGAAATAACTCAGACTTAAAGACAAATAATTCTTTGCTGGAGATACAAAAAAGGTAAAAATCTCCTTTACCAAGAGATTATTTTAGTTCCGAAAATAAGTAAATTGTTAAAGTTAATTGAGTAGATTGTTTTAAAATAAAACGCGTTTTTCTCTTTAATTACTGAAAGCTAAATATTACTAAAACACATATACTGTTGGATAATAAGGCAGTTGAAAAATTAAATAAATATTCTTGCAAATTACGTTTTACCTAACACTGATACTGCTGTATGAACAAGTGCATACTAAGCATAAATAGAAAACTGGGCGCATTATTGATGTATTGTTTTTGTCATAGTAGTCATGTAAAATGTAATAAAACTGAATATATGTTAGTATTGCACGATTATTTACATGTGTACTTTACATATATCATATATTATATTATTTATTTATATATATATATATATACGATTATTCCAAGATTGTCGCGGATGTGATATGACGTGTCCTTTATTATATGACACGGGTATATACGACGTTGAGTCCCACGTTGTATTTATAGTTGTAAGTATTTGTGATCCACAGAGAGATTCTCCTCGAAGACTTAGGAGGAGATGTAGGCCAATTATTGAACAAGCGAAGTAAGTCAAATCACTTTTAACGCAATCCTTTAGATTTTGCCTGTCTATCTATTTGGGGTATGTCTCACGATAACTTTTGAACGCATCAACTGATTGGCATGCGTGTCCATACGTTTACTTTACAAAACCCTCTTGTTTTTGAGATCGTTCCCCCCCAAATTGGGGGCGGAAGCCAAAAATGTAAGGGGTCAAATTTGTGAAAAAAATCTCAAAGTCTCACTTATGGCGTGTCAAATTAACTGGAGTTTAACCAAAATCTGGATATAGTGTTCATTCTTGAAAATTTCAAAATTTGTGCACGTCAGGTCCTAAAAATTCTGTAAAAATTTTGGTAAAACCAAAAAAATTCATTTGCCGTATCAAATTAAAAGAAATTTTAATTAACCTCTGAATGCAGTATTAATTTTTGATTGCCCACACATCATCTACATGCCGGAATTTAGCATGCATATTTACAACGGTATCAAAGTCACTTGTATGAATAGATAAACTAATATATTTCAATCCATCTTGTGACTTCTTTTTTATATATAGAGGATGAGGTCGTGATTAGTTAAAAATCCAATAACATTATGCACTGTATACGCGTCAGGAAGTGCGCACCTATCACGTTTGGTGGTCGACTTTCTTCTTTCTATTCACGTGCCTCCCTTTCTTCTTTGGATAAGTTACATTTAGTGGCCCCTCAAAATGGCGTACTTTGCTCCATACCATTGCAGGCGTCATCCACCGTACATACAATTTCTTCAACTGCTATCTACCTAGGTACTATGCCATAATTTAAGTGCCTGCTGAGATAATGTCTGTTGGTCAGTGGTCAGTTGGTTCCTGCGACAAGTTGGTAAAATTAAGATCTCGCTCTTCAGGTTGTAGCTGCCTGATACAGTGGTGCAAAAATTGTCTCCTTTTGGAAATTTCGTTTCATAACAGGTGGAATACTCCCTCAGAATACTTTTTGGAAAAGTAACTTCCCAAAATTTCACTAAATATTGCTGAATTGGCATCTGTTCAAAAAACGTAATCATGAAAAGGTTCTGCTCTTCTTCTTTCTCAGTAACAAATTTTCATGTAGATATTCTCCCTGTAGTTGGTGAGAGCGATTTTCTCCGCTACACATTAAACTAAGATTATATAAGCTTTGTTAAATCAATAGACCATAATAATAATTATGGATTGTTATACGCAAAGAAAAATTATCCCAAATGACTGATACTAAAATAAAACAAGGAATTTCTGTAGGCTCGCAAATATGAGAGCTACCAGTAAAAATTAAGAATTGGAACCAGTAAGAACGTCCAGTGAGAGTTTGATGAAAATAGCAGTTGAACAAAGTGCAAAATGTGGAGTTAAATCTTTTAGGGCATATCTAAAGAAGTATTTTGTCGTGACTTAGTGAGTGACCTGCTAACCCATTTAAATATTCATGAAATATTTCAGTTAAAATTTTATTTTTGCACATTGATTTGGATTTCTTCCCTAAAAAGCTGGATGCCGTGAGAAATTCCATGGAAAAGCGGTACCAGACAATAGACAAATGGAGTCCCAGTATGTTAGCCGATTATTTAGAAGAAGGCGTAATAGAAGGAAAATTTTCAGGAAAGCCCTTCAACTGTATTTCCCAGGTAATAGGCCTACAACGTTACGGTGACGCACCATAAATAACATGCGTACATAAAACCGCTCGCGTATTTCATCAGACAGCGCTAGCACAATAGATACATAATCTTCGGGGCATAGCTGTATCTTCAGATCAGACTAATTTCCACACAAACGAGCACATTTCACAAATTGGATCACAAATACACCTGTTCATTCCGGGAGCCCACTGACTGTAGACGCGAGTGGGCATTCTTCTAGTCTACATTTTCTATACGCGTCCTTCCCCTTAGCTGTGTGTATACGCTACAATGCGTGTAAGTTGACAATGGGTACGTTTTTTCTTAGTAAGTTTTACAAATCGTTTAGAAAAACCGATCAGGGTGCGTTACTATTAGTGTGCGGTTATTGATAACAGATTAGTGAATTTATTTAATTTAGTGAATTCGTTTTACGGACGTGTCGATTTCATTGACTTGTTCTACTCCACTCCACTCCATTATAAAACATTTGTTGGATAGGCCTATCTGTAAAACATAGCAGAACTTAGCTGTTCAAACGTAATCCTTATATGGACGTGTCGGTTTCATTGACTTGTTCTACTCCACTCCACTCCATTATAAAACATTTGTTGGATAGGCCTATCTGTAAAACATAGCAGAACTTAGCTGTTCAAACGTAATCGTTTTACGGACGTGTCGGTTTCATTGACTTGTTCTACTCCACTCCACTCCATTATAAAACATTTGTTGGATAGGCCTATCTGTAAAACATAGCAGAACTTAGCTGTTCAAATGGATAGGCCTATCAGTAAAACATAGCAGAACTTAGCTGTTCAAACGTAATCCTTTTACGGACGTGTCGGTTTCATTGACTTGTTCTACTCCACTCCACTCCATTATAAAACATTTGTTGGATAGGCCTATCTGTAAAACATAGCAGAACTTAGCTGTTCAAACGTAATCGTTTTACGGATGTGTTGATTTCATTGACTTGTTCTACTCCACTCCACTCCATTATAAAACATTTGTTGGATAGGCCTATCTGTAAAACATAGCAGAACTTAGCTGTTCAAACGTAATCCTTTTACGGACGTGTCGGTTTCATTGACTTGTTCTACTCCACTCCACTCCATTATAAAACATTTGTTTGATAGGCCTATCTGTAAAACATAGCAGAACTTAGCTGTTCAAACGTAATCGTTTTACGGACGTGTTGATTTCATTGACTTGTTCTACTCCACTCCACTCCATTATAAAACATTTGTTGGATAGGCCTATCTGTAAAACATAGCAGAACTTAGCTGTTCAAACGTAATCCTTTTACGGACGTGTCGGTTTCATTGACTTGTTCTACTCCACTCCACTCCATTATAAAACATTTGTTTGATAGGCCTATCTGTAAAACATAGCAGAACATAGCTGTTCAAACGTAATCGTTTTACGGACGTGTTGATTTCATTGACGTGTTCTACTCCACTCCACTCCATTATCAAACATTTGTTGGATAGGCCTATCTGTAAAACATAGCAGAACTTAGCTGTTCAAACGTAATCGTTTTACGGACGTGTCGGTTTCATTGACTTGTTCTACTCCACTCCACTCCAATATAAAACATTTGTTGGATAGGCCTATCTGTAAAACATAGCAGAACTTAGCTGTTCAAACGTAATCGTTTTACGGACGTGTCGATTTCATTGACTTGTTCTACTCCACTCCACTCCATTATAAAACATTTGTTGGATAGGCCTATCTGTAAAACATAGCAGAACTTACCAGTTCAAACGTAATCGTTTTACGGACGTGTCGGTTTCATTGACTTGTTCTACTCCACTCCACTCCATTATAAAACATTTGTTTGATAGGCCTATCTGTAAAACATAGCAGAACTTAGCTGTTCAAATGTAATCGTTTTACGGACGTGTTGATTTCATTGGCTTGTTCTACTCTACTCCACTCCATTATAAAACATTTGTTGGATAGGCCTATCCGTAAAACATAGCAGAACTTAGCTGTTCAAACGTAATCCTTTTACGGACGTGTCGGTTTCATTGACTTGTTCTACTCCACTCCACTCCATTATAAAACATTTGTTGGATAGGCCTATCTGTAAAACATAGCAGAACTTACCAGTTCAAACGTAATCGTTTTACGGACGTGTCGGTTTCATTGACTTGTTCTACTCCACTCCACTCCATTATAAAACATTTTTGGATAAGCCTATCTGCAAAACATAGCAGAACTTAGCTGTTCAAACGTAATCGTTATACGGACGTGTTGATTTCATCGACTTGTTCAACTCCACTCCACTCCATTATAAAACATTTGTTGGATAGGCCTATCTGTAAAACATAGCAGAACTTAGCTGTTCAAACGTAATCGTTATACGGACGTGTTGATTTCATTGACTTGTTCTACTCCACTCCACTCCATTATAAAACATTTGTTGGATAGGCCTATCTGTAAAACATAGCACAACTTAGTGTTCAAACGTAATCCTTTTACGGACGTGTCGGTTTCATTGACTTGTTCTACTCCACTCCACTCCATTATAAAACATTTGTTGGATAGGCCTATCTGCAAAACATAGCAGAACTTACCAGTTCAAACGTAATCGTTTTACGGACGTGTCGGTTTCATTGACTTGTTCTACTCCACTCCACTCCATTATAAAACATTTGTTTGATAGGCCTACCTGTAAAACATAGCAGAACTTAGCTGTTCAAATGTAATCGTTTTACGGACGTGTTGATTTCTTTGACTTGTTCTACTCCACTCCACTCCATTATAAAACATTTGTTGGATAGGCCTATCTGTAAAACATAGCAGAACTCACCAGTTCAAACGTAATCCTTTTACGGACGTGTCGGTTTCATTGACTTGTTCTACTCCACTCCACTCCATTATAAAACATTTGTTGGATAGGCCTATCTGTAAAACATAGCAGAACTTAGCTGTTCAAACGTAATCCTTTTACGGACGTGTCGGTTTCATTGAATTGTTCTACTCCACTCCACTCTATTATAAAACATTTGTTGGATAGGCTTATCTGTAAAACATAGCAGAACTTAGCAGTTCAAACGTAATCGTTTTACGGACGTGTCGGTTTCATTGACTTGTTCTACTGCACTCCACTCCATTATAAAACATTTGTTGGATAGGCCTATCTGTAAAACATAGCAGAACTTAGCTGTTCAAACGTAATCGTTTTACGGACGTGTCGGTTTCACTGACTTGTTCTACTCCACTCCACTCCATTATAAAACATTTGTTGGATAGGCCTATCTGTAAAACATAGCAGAACTTAGCAGTTCAAACGTAATCGTTTTATGGACGTGTCGGTTTCATTGACTTGTTCTACTCCACCCCACTCCATTATAAAACATTGTTGGATAGGCCTATCTGTAAAACATAGCAGAACTTAGCAGTTCAAACGTAATCGTTTTATGGACGTGTCGGTTTCATTGACTTGTTCTACTCCACTCCACTCCATTATAAAACATTTGTTGGATAGGCCTATCTGTAAAACATAGCAGAACTTAGCTGTTCAAACGTAATCGTTTTACGGACGTGTCGGTTTCATTGACTTGTTCTACTCCACTCCACTCCATTATAAAACATTTGTTGGATAGGCCTATCTGTAAAACATAGCAGAACTTAGCTGTTCAAACGTAATCGTTTTACGGACGTGTCGGTTTCATTGACTTGTTCTACTCCACTCCACTCCATTATAAAACATTTGTTGGATAGGCCTATCTGTAAAACATAGCAGAACTTAGCAGTCCAAACGTAATCGTTTTACGGACGTGTCGGTTTCATTGACTTGTTCTACTCCACCCCACTCCATTATAAAACATTTGTTGGATAGGCCTATCTGTAAAACATAGCAGAACTTACCAGTTCAAACGTAATCGTTTTACGGACGTGTCGGTTTCATTGACTTGTTCTACTCCACTCCACTCCATTATAAAACATTTGTTGGATAGGCCTATCTGTAAAACATAGCAGAACTTAGCTGTTCAAATGTAATCGTTTTACGGACGTGTTGATTTCATTGGCTTGTTCTACTCCACTCCACTCCATTATAAAACATTTGTTGGATAGGCCTATCCGTAAAACAAAGCAGAACTTAGCTGTTCAAACGTAATCCTTTTACGGATGTGTCGGTTTCATTGACTTGTTCTACTCCACTCCACTCCATTATAAAACATTTGTTGGATAGGCCTATCTGTAAAACATAGCAGAACTTACCAGTTCAAACGTAATCGTTTTACGGACGTGTCGGTTTCATTGACTTGTTCTACTCCACTCCACTCCATTATAAAACATTTTTGGATAGGCCTATCTGCAAAACATAGCAGAACTTAGCTGTTCAAACGTAATCGTTATACGGAGGTGTTGATTTCATCGACTTGTTCTACTCCACTCCACTCCATTATAAAACATTTGTTGGATAGGCCTATCTGTAAAACATAGCAGAACTTAGCTGTTCAAACGTAATCGTTATACGGACGTGTTGATTTCATTGACTTGTTCTACTCCACTCCACTCCATTATAAAACATTTGTTGGATAGGCCTATCTGTAAAACATAGCAGAACTTAGTGTTCAAACGTAATCCTTTTACGGACGTGTCGGTTTCATTGACTTGTTCTACTCCACTCCACTCCATTATAAAACATTTGTTGGATAGGCCTATCTGTAAAACATAGCAGAACTTACCAGTTCAAACGTAATCGTTTTACGGACGTGTCGGTTTCATTGACTTGTTCTACTCCACTCCACTCCATTATAAAACATTTGTTTGATAGGCCTATCTGTAAAACATAGCAGAACTTAGCTGTTCAAATGTAATCGTTTTACGGACGTGTTGATTTCTTTGACTTGTTCTACTCCACTCCACTCCATTATAAAACATTTGTTGGATAGGCCTATCTGTAAATCATAGCAGAACTTACCAGTTCAAACGTAATCCTTTTACGGACGTGTCGGTTTCATTGACTTGTTCTACTCCACTCCACTCCATTATAAAACATTTGTTGGATAGGCCTATCTGTAAAACATAGCAGAACTTAGCTGTTCAAACGTAATCCTTTTCCGGACGTGTCGGTTTCATTGACTTGTTCTACTCCACTCCACTCTATTATAAAACATTTGTTGGATAGGCTTATCTGTAAAACATAGCAGAACTTAGCAGTTCAAACGTAATCGTTTTACGGACGTGTCGGTTTCATTGACTTGTTCTACTCCACTCCACTCCATTATAAAACATTTGTTTGATAGGCCTATCTGTAAAACATAGCAGAACTTAGCTGTTCAAACGTAATCCTTTTCCGGACGTGTCGGTTTCATTGAATTGTTCTACTCCACTCCACTCTATTATAAAACATTTGTTGGATAGGCTTATCTGTAAAACATAGCAGAACTTAGCAGTTCAAACGTAATCGTTTTACGGACGTGTCGGTTTCATTGACTTGTTCTACTGCACTCCACTCCATTATAAAACATTTGTTGGATAGGCCTATCTGTAAAACATAGCAGAACTTAGCTGTTCAAACGTAATCGTTTTACGGACGTGTCGGTTTCATTGACTTGTTCTACTCCACTCCACTCCATTATAAAACATTTGTTGGATAGGCCTATCTGTAAAACATAGCAGAACTTAGCAGTTCAAACGTAATCGTTTTATGGACGTGTCGGTTTCATTGACTTGTTCTACTCCACCCCACTCCATTATAAAACATTGTTGGATAGGCCTATCTGTAAAACATAGCAGAACTTAGCAGTTCAAACGTAATCGTTTTATGGACGTGTCGGTTTCATTGACTTGTTCTACTCCACTCCACTCCATTATAAAACATTTGTTGGATAGGCCTATCTGTAAAACATAGCAGAACTTAGCTGTTCAAACGTAATCGTTTTACGGACGTGTCGGTTTCATTGACTTGTTCTACTCCACTCCACTCCATTATAAAACATTTGTTGGATAGGCCTATCTGTAAAACATAGCAGAACTTAGCTGTTCAAACGTAATCGTCTTACGGACGTGTCGGTTTCATTGACTTGTTCTACTCCACTCCACTCCATTATAAAACATTTGTTGGATAGGCCTATCTGTAAAACATAGCAGAACTTAGCAGTTCAAACGTAATCGTTTTACGGACGTGTCGGTTTCATTGACTTGTTCTACTCCACCCCACTCCATTATAAAACATTTGTTGGATAGGCCTATCTGTAAAACATAGCAGAACTTACCAGTTCAAACGTAATCGTTTTACGGACGTGTCGGTTTCATTGACTTGTTCTACTCCACTCCACTCCATTATAAAACATTTGTTTGATAGGCCTATCTGTAAAACATAGCAGAACTTAGCTGTTCAAATGTAATCGTTTTACGGACGTGTTGATTTCTTTGACTTGTTCTACTCCACTCCACTCCATTATAAAACATTTGTTGGATAGGCCTATCTGTAAAACATAGCAGAACTTACCAGTTCAAACGTAATCCTTTTACGGACGTGTCGGTTTCATTGACTTGTTCTACTCCACTCCACTCCATTATAAAACATTTGTTGGATAGGCCTATCCGTAAAACATAGCAGAACTTAGCTGTTCAAACGTAATCCTTTTACGGACGTGTCGGTTTCATTGACTTGTTCTACTCCACTCCACTCCATTATAAAACATTTGTTGGATAGGCCTATCTGTAAAACATAGCAGAACTTACCAGTTCAAACGTAATCGTTTTACGGACGTGTCGGTTTCATTGACTTGTTCTACTCCACTCCACTCCATTATAAAACATTTTTGGATAAGCCTATCTGCAAAACATAGCAGAACTTAGCTGTTCAAACGTAATCGTTATACGGACGTGTTGATTTCATCGACTTGTTCAACTCCACTCCACTCCATTATAAAACATTTGTTGGATAGGCCTATCTGTAAAACATAGCAGAACTTAGCTGTTCAAACGTAATCGTTATACGGACGTGTTGATTTCATTGACTTGTTCTACTCCACTCCACTCCATTATAAAACATTTGTTGGATAGGCCTATCTGTAAAACATAGCACAACTTAGTGTTCAAACGTAATCCTTTTACGGACGTGTCGGTTTCATTGACTTGTTCTACTCCACTCCACTCCATTATAAAACATTTGTTGGATAGGCCTATCTGCAAAACATAGCAGAACTTACCAGTTCAAACGTAATCGTTTTACGGACGTGTCGGTTTCATTGACTTGTTCTACTCCACTCCACTCCATTATAAAACATTTGTTTGATAGGCCTACCTGTAAAACATAGCAGAACTTAGCTGTTCAAATGTAATCGTTTTACGGACGTGTTGATTTCTTTGACTTGTTCTACTCCACTCCACTCCATTATAAAACATTTGTTGGATAGGCCTATCTGTAAAACATAGCAGAACTCACCAGTTCAAACGTAATCCTTTTACGGACGTGTCGGTTTCATTGACTTGTTCTACTCCACTCCACTCCATTATAAAACATTTGTTGGATAGGCCTATCTGTAAAACATAGCAGAACTTAGCTGTTCAAACGTAATCCTTTTACGGACGTGTCGGTTTCATTGAATTGTTCTACTCCACTCCACTCTATTATAAAACATTTGTTGGATAGGCTTATCTGTAAAACATAGCAGAACTTAGCAGTTCAAACGTAATCGTTTTACGGACGTGTCGGTTTCATTGACTTGTTCTACTGCACTCCACTCCATTATAAAACATTTGTTGGATAGGCCTATCTGTAAAACATAGCAGAACTTAGCTGTTCAAACGTAATCGTTTTACGGACGTGTCGGTTTCACTGACTTGTTCTACTCCACTCCACTCCATTATAAAACATTTGTTGGATAGGCCTATCTGTAAAACATAGCAGAACTTAGCAGTTCAAACGTAATCGTTTTATGGACGTGTCGGTTTCATTGACTTGTTCTACTCCACCCCACTCCATTATAAAACATTGTTGGATAGGCCTATCTGTAAAACATAGCAGAACTTAGCAGTTCAAACGTAATCGTTTTATGGACGTGTCGGTTTCATTGACTTGTTCTACTCCACTCCACTCCATTATAAAACATTTGTTGGATAGGCCTATCTGTAAAACATAGCAGAACTTAGCTGTTCAAACGTAATCGTTTTACGGACGTGTCGGTTTCATTGACTTGTTCTACTCCACTCCACTCCATTATAAAACATTTGTTGGATAGGCCTATCTGTAAAACATAGCAGAACTTAGCTGTTCAAACGTAATCGTTTTACGGACGTGTCGGTTTCATTGACTTGTTCTACTCCACTCCACTCCATTATAAAACATTTGTTGGATAGGCCTATCTGTAAAACATAGCAGAACTTAGCAGTCCAAACGTAATCGTTTTACGGACGTGTCGGTTTCATTGACTTGTTCTACTCCACCCCACTCCATTATAAAACATTTGTTGGATAGGCCTATCTGTAAAACATAGCAGAACTTACCAGTTCAAACGTAATCGTTTTACGGACGTGTCGGTTTCATTGACTTGTTCTACTCCACTCCACTCCATTATAAAACATTTGTTGGATAGGCCTATCTGTAAAACATAGCAGAACTTAGCTGTTCAAATGTAATCGTTTTACGGACGTGTTGATTTCATTGGCTTGTTCTACTCCACTCCACTCCATTATAAAACATTTGTTGGATAGGCCTATCCGTAAAACAAAGCAGAACTTAGCTGTTCAAACGTAATCCTTTTACGGATGTGTCGGTTTCATTGACTTGTTCTACTCCACTCCACTCCATTATAAAACATTTGTTGGATAGGCCTATCTGTAAAACATAGCAGAACTTACCAGTTCAAACGTAATCGTTTTACGGACGTGTCGGTTTCATTGACTTGTTCTACTCCACTCCACTCCATTATAAAACATTTTTGGATAGGCCTATCTGCAAAACATAGCAGAACTTAGCTGTTCAAACGTAATCGTTATACGGAGGTGTTGATTTCATCGACTTGTTCTACTCCACTCCACTCCATTATAAAACATTTGTTGGATAGGCCTATCTGTAAAACATAGCAGAACTTAGCTGTTCAAACGTAATCGTTATACGGACGTGTTGATTTCATTGACTTGTTCTACTCCACTCCACTCCATTATAAAACATTTGTTGGATAGGCCTATCTGTAAAACATAGCAGAACTTAGTGTTCAAACGTAATCCTTTTACGGACGTGTCGGTTTCATTGACTTGTTCTACTCCACTCCACTCCATTATAAAACATTTGTTGGATAGGCCTATCTGTAAAACATAGCAGAACTTACCAGTTCAAACGTAATCGTTTTACGGACGTGTCGGTTTCATTGACTTGTTCTACTCCACTCCACTCCATTATAAAACATTTGTTTGATAGGCCTATCTGTAAAACATAGCAGAACTTAGCTGTTCAAATGTAATCGTTTTACGGACGTGTTGATTTCTTTGACTTGTTCTACTCCACTCCACTCCATTATAAAACATTTGTTGGATAGGCCTATCTGTAAATCATAGCAGAACTTACCAGTTCAAACGTAATCCTTTTACGGACGTGTCGGTTTCATTGACTTGTTCTACTCCACTCCACTCCATTATAAAACATTTGTTGGATAGGCCTATCTGTAAAACATAGCAGAACTTAGCTGTTCAAACGTAATCCTTTTCCGGACGTGTCGGTTTCATTGACTTGTTCTACTCCACTCCACTCTATTATAAAACATTTGTTGGATAGGCTTATCTGTAAAACATAGCAGAACTTAGCAGTTCAAACGTAATCGTTTTACGGACGTGTCGGTTTCATTGACTTGTTCTACTCCACTCCACTCCATTATAAAACATTTGTTTGATAGGCCTATCTGTAAAACATAGCAGAACTTAGCTGTTCAAACGTAATCCTTTTCCGGACGTGTCGGTTTCATTGAATTGTTCTACTCCACTCCACTCTATTATAAAACATTTGTTGGATAGGCTTATCTGTAAAACATAGCAGAACTTAGCAGTTCAAACGTAATCGTTTTACGGACGTGTCGGTTTCATTGACTTGTTCTACTGCACTCCACTCCATTATAAAACATTTGTTGGATAGGCCTATCTGTAAAACATAGCAGAACTTAGCTGTTCAAACGTAATCGTTTTACGGACGTGTCGGTTTCATTGACTTGTTCTACTCCACTCCACTCCATTATAAAACATTTGTTGGATAGGCCTATCTGTAAAACATAGCAGAACTTAGCAGTTCAAACGTAATCGTTTTATGGACGTGTCGGTTTCATTGACTTGTTCTACTCCACCCCACTCCATTATAAAACATTGTTGGATAGGCCTATCTGTAAAACATAGCAGAACTTAGCAGTTCAAACGTAATCGTTTTATGGACGTGTCGGTTTCATTGACTTGTTCTACTCCACTCCACTCCATTATAAAACATTTGTTGGATAGGCCTATCTGTAAAACATAGCAGAACTTAGCTGTTCAAACGTAATCGTTTTACGGACGTGTCGGTTTCATTGACTTGTTCTACTCCACTCCACTCCATTATAAAACATTTGTTGGATAGGCCTATCTGTAAAACATAGCAGAACTTAGCTGTTCAAACGTAATCGTCTTACGGACGTGTCGGTTTCATTGACTTGTTCTACTCCACTCCACTCCATTATAAAACATTTGTTGGATAGGCCTATCTGTAAAACATAGCAGAACTTAGCAGTTCAAACGTAATCGTTTTACGGACGTGTCGGTTTCATTGACTTGTTCTACTCCACCCCACTCCATTATAAAACATTTGTTGGATAGGCCTATCTGTAAAACATAGCAGAACTTACCAGTTCAAACGTAATCGTTTTACGGACGTGTCGGTTTCATTGACTTGTTCTACTCCACTCCACTCCATTATAAAACATTTGTTTGATAGGCCTATCTGTAAAACATAGCAGAACTTAGCTGTTCAAATGTAATCGTTTTACGGACGTGTTGATTTCTTTGACTTGTTCTACTCCACTCCACTCCATTATAAAACATTTGTTGGATAGGCCTATCTGTAAAACATAGCAGAACTTACCAGTTCAAACGTAATCCTTTTACGGACGTGTCGGTTTCATTGACTTGTTCTACTCCACTCCACTCCATTATAAAACATTTGTTGGATAGGCCTATCTGTAAAACATAGCAGAACTTAGCTGTTCAAACGTAATCCTTTTCCGGACGTGTCGGTTTCATTGACTTGTTCTACTCCACTCCACTCTATTATAAAACATTTGTTGGATAGGCTTATCTGTAAAACATAGCAGAACTTAGCAGTTCAAACGTAATCGTTTTACGGACGTGTCGGTTTCATTGACTTGTTCTACTCCACTCCACTCCATTATAAAACATTTGTTTGATAGGCCTATCTGTAAAACATAGCAGAACTTAGCTGTTCAAACGTAATCCTTTTCCGGACGTGTCGGTTTCATTGAATTGTTCTACTCCACTCCACTCTATTATAAAACATTTGTTGGATAGGCTTATCTGTAAAACATAGCAGAACTTAGCAGTTCAAACGTAATCGTTTTACGGACGTGTCGGTTTCATTGACTTGTTCTACTGCACTCCACTCCATTATAAAACATTTGTTGGATAGGCCTATCTGTAAAACATAGCAGAACTTAGCTGTTCAAACGTAATCGTTTTACGGACGTGTCGGTTTCATTGACTTGTTCTACTCCACTCCACTCCATTATAAAACATTTGTTGGATAGGCCTATCTGTAAAACATAGCAGAACTTAGCAGTTCAAACGTAATCGTTTTATGGACGTGTCGGTTTCATTGACTTGTTCTACTCCACCCCACTCCATTATAAAACATTGTTGGATAGGCCTATCTGTAAAACATAGCAGAACTTAGCAGTTCAAACGTAATCGTTTTATGGACGTGTCGGTTTCATTGACTTGTTCTACTCCACTCAACTCCATTATAAAACATTTGTTGGATAGGCCTATCTGTAAAACATAGCAGAACTTAGCTGTTCAAACGTAATCGTTTTACGGACGTGTCGGTTTCATTGACTTGTTCTACTCCACTCCACTCCATTATAAAACATTTGTTGGATAGGCCTATCTGTAAAACATAGCAGAACTTAGCTGTTCAAACGTAATCGTCTTACGGACGTGTCGGTTTCATTGACTTGTTCTACTCCACTCCACTCCATTATAAAACATTTGTTGGATAGGCCTATCTGTAAAACATAGCAGAACTTAGCAGTTCAAACGTAATCGTTTTACGGACGTGTCGGTTTCATTGACTTGTTCTACTCCACCCCACTCCATTATAAAACATTTGTTGGATAGGCCTATCTGTAAAACATAGCAGAACTTACCAGTTCAAACGTAATCGTTTTACGGACGTGTCGGTTTCATTGACTTGTTCTACTCCACTCCACTCCATTATAAAACATTTGTTGGATAGGCCTATCTGTAAAACATAGCAGAACTTAGCTGTTCAAATGTAATCGTTTTACGGACGTGTTGATTTCATTGGCTTGTTCTACTCCACTCCACTCCATTATAAAACATTTGTTGGATAGGCCTATCCGTAAAACAAAGCAGAACTTAGCTGTTCAAACGTAATCCTTTTACGGATGTGTCGGTTTCATTGACTTGTTCTACTCCACTCCACTCCATTATAAAACATTTGTTGGATAGGCCTATATGTAAAACATAGCAGAACTTACCAGTTCAAACGTAATCGTTTTACGGACGTGTCGGTTTCATTGACTTGTTCTACTCCACTCCACTCCATTATAAAACATTTTTGGATAGGCCTATCTGCAAAACATAGCAGAACATAGCTGTTCAAACGTAATCGTTATACGGAGGTGTTGATTTCATCGACTTGTTCTACTCCACTCCACTCCATTATAAAACATTTGTTGGATAGGCCTATCTGTAAAACATAGCAGAACTTAGCTGTTCAAACGTAATCGTTATACGGACGTGTTGATTTCATTGACTTGTTCTACTCCACTCCACTCCATTATAAAACATTTGTTGGATAGGCCTATCTGTAAAACATAGCAGAACTTAGTGTTCAAACGTAATCGTTTTACGGACGTGTCGGTTTCATTGACTTGTTCTACTCCACTCCACTCCATTATAAAACATTTGTTGGATAGGCCTATCTGTAAAACATAGCAGAACTTACCAGTTCAAACGTAATCGTTTTACGGACGTGTCGGTTTCATTGACTTGTTCTACTCCACTCCACTCCATTATAAAACATTTGTTTGATAGGCCTATCTGTAAAACATAGCAGAACTTAGCTGTTCAAATGTAATCGTTTTACGGACGTGTTGATTTCTTTGACTTGTTCTACTCCACTCCACTCCATTATAAAACATTTGTTGGATAGGCCTATCTGTAAAACATAGCAGAACTTACCAGTTCAAACGTAATCCTTTTACGGACGTGCCGGTTTCATTGACTTGTTCTACTCCACTCCACTCCATTATAAAACATTTGTTGGATAGGCCTATCTGTAAAACATAGCAGAACTTAGCTGTTCAAACGTAATCCTTTTCCGGACGTGTCGGTTTCATTGACTTGTTCTACTCCACTCCACTCTATTATAAAACATTTGTTGGATAGGCTTATCTGTAAAACATAGCAGAACTTAGCAGTTCAAACGTAATCGTTTTACGGACGTGTCGGTTTCATTGACTTGTTCTACTGCACTCCACTCCATTATAAAACATTTGTTGGATAGGCCTATCTGTAAAACATAGCAGAACTTAGCTGTTCAAAAGTAATCGTTTTACGGACGTGTCGGTTTCATTGACTTGTTCTACTCCACTCCACTCCATTATAAAACATTTGTTGGATAGGCCTATCTGTAAAACATAGCAGAACTTAGCAGTTCAAACGTAATCGTTTTACGGACGTGTCGGTTTCATTGGCTTGTTCTACTCCACTCCACTCCATTATAAAACATTTGTTGGATAGGCCTATCTGTAAAACATAGCAAAACTTAGCAGTTCAAACGTAATCGTTTTAGGGACGTGTTGATTTCATTGACTTGTTCTACTCCACTCCACTCCATTATAAAACATTTGTTGGATAGGCCTATCTGTAAAACATAGCAGAACTTAGCTGTTCAAACGTAATCCTTTTACGGACGTGTCGGTTTCATTGACTTGTTCTACTCCACCCCACTCCATTATAAAACATTTGTTGGATAGGCCTATCTGTAAAACATAGCAGAACTTAGCTGTTCAAACGTAATCGTTTTACGGACGTGTCGGTTTCATTGACTTGTTCTACTCCACTCCACTCCAATATAAAACATTTGTTGGATATGCCTATCTGTAAAACATAGCAGAACTTAGCTGTTCAAACGTAATCGTTTTACGGACGTGTCGGTTTCATTGACTTGTTCTACTCCACTCCACTCCATTATAAAACATTTGTTGGATAGGCCTATCTGTAAAACACAGCAGAACTTACCAGTTCAAACGTAATCGTTTTACGGACGTGTCGGTTTCATTGACTTGTTCTACTCCACTCCACTCCATTATAAAACATTTGTTTGATAGGCCTATCTGTAAAACATAGCAGAACTTAGCTGTTCAAATGTAATCGTTTTACGGACGTGTTGATTTCATTGGCTTGTTCTACTCCACTCCACTCCATTATAAAACATTTGTTGGATAGGCCTATCTGTAAAACATAGCAGAACATAGCTGTTCAAACGTAATCCTTTTACGGACGTGTCGGTTTCATTGACTTGTTCTACTCCACTCCACTCCATTATAAAACATTTGTTGGATAGGCCTATCTGTAAAACATAGCAGAACTTACCAGTTCAAACGTAATCCTTTTACGGACGTGTCGGTTTCATTGACTTGTTCTACTCCACTCCACTCCATTATAAAACATTTGTTGGATAGGCCTATCTGTAAAACATAGCAGAACTTACCAGTTCAAACGTAATCGTTTTACGGACGTGTCGGTTTTATTGACTTGTTCTACTCCACTCCACTCCATTATAAATCATGTGTTTGATAGGCCTATATGTAAATCATAGCAGAACTTAGCTGTTCAAATGTAATCGTTTTACGGACGTGTTGATTTCTTTGACTTGTTCTACTCCACTCCACTCCATTATAAAACATTTGTTGGATAGGCCTATCTGCAAAACATAGCAGAACTTACCAGTTCAAACGTAATCCTTTTACGGACGTGTCGGTTTCATTGACTTGTTCTACTCCACTCCACTCCATTATAAAACATTTGTTGGATAGGCCTATCTGTAAAACATAGCAGAACTTAGCTGTTCAAACGTAATCCTTTTACGGACGTGTCGGTTTCATTGACTTGTTCTACTCCACTCCACTCCATTATAAAACATTTGTTGGATAGGCCTATCTGTAAAACATAGCAGAACTTAGCAGTTCAAACGTAATCGTTTTACGGACGTGTCGGTTTCATTGACTTGTTCTACTCCACTCCACTCCATTATAAAACATTTGTTGGATAGGCCTATCTGTAAAACATAGCAGAACTTAGCAGTTCAAACGTAATCGTTTTACGGACGTGTCGGTTTCATTGACTTGTTCTACTGCACTCCACTCCATTATAAAACATTTGTTGGTTAGGCCTATCTGTAAAACATAGCAGAACTTAGCTGTTCAAACGTAATCGTTTTACGGACGTGTCGGTTTCATTGACTTGTTCTACTCCACTCCACTCCATTGTAACATATTTTTTTAATGCATGAAAATATCGATAACCTTTAAATTTAAACCACCTACACACGCAAACCTTAGGTGACAAAAAGAAATTTAAGTCGGCCAAAAAATACTTTTAGGTTCACGTATTTTTCCTTGAGGGAGAAAAAATATTTCTGTTTTTGCAAGGCAAGATAGCTGACGGGATTTACAGGGAGTTACAAACTTTATTTTATAGGTTACCAGTGATCAAAGTAAATCATGACTTAATCAATGGAATAACGAATGCGAATAAATTGAATAGAATATGAAGATAATTCTTTGCAGTTGTTATGAATAAATTTGTGTCGTTTAACAAAGGATTACGTAACAATTAAATCTTACTTTCTGCAATAAAGGCTTAATATCTTACTAAATTATGTTGCATATAACAAAAGCTATACATTCATGTAAACGTAAAGTATTTACAAAGCAAATATAATATTATAAATTTTATAAACATTTCTAATAAGTATAATTGCCTCCTTTATAGGCCTACTCAACAAACAGAATCAGAAAAACTTTTGCTAGACTCATGAGATATATGAAGAAATTATTATGAAGCATTTCAACACATAATAGATCGGCTTCTGTAGCCAAGACACATGAGCGCCACGGGAAAACTTTGAAGACGCCCCTCTCACCACATCCAAAAAGCCACATCGACTTCGCCAAACTATAGTTTATAATGTGAACAATATAAAAATGTTTACCGTGAAGACAATTTTGCTCCTTATAAATTTGTTCTACCGTATTACGTCAAAGTTATACTTTTGCATGAAATCGGTTAGGATTTATTCATTTTATTGCAACGATACTCTTAACAACTCACTTTTGCACATATGCTATTACTCATTTGTGCGCACTTACCCACGTCTCGAAGGTATACTCTTCTTCTGCAGTATTTACCTTGATGTTTCCCAGCTAGGTCGCAGGCTTTGGTAGTTAATTGAGGGTGGATAAGCACGTGAATATCGTTACAAGTAAAGAGTACAGAGGATTTAGTACTGGTTGTGAAATTAATACGAGTTTGTTAATAAAATTATATTCATTTTGTTTATTAATTAAAAACTGCAAATTGTCATGTTATTAATTAGTGTGTGGGTTAACTAATATTGAAACCCTTATATTCACTTATACGAATATCGTATAATTATAACGTGGCAAACTCTTAGCTCTGATAGTCTAAGACACATTATACACAAACATAAGACATATATGACCTGGAATATTTACACAGACATATAATACATAACACATATATTATTACAATGGGTGATGAACACGTACGAAATTGAATATTAATATTGACTTAGCAAGTGTGGTTTTTTTTATTATGTACCACTTAATTAAAAAAAATAAATAATTAAACATTTATAAAAATTCTAATAGAGACCATTCTATTACTTTATTTAACTATACTCCTAATGTCTCAATTAATTAAAATCTACAATTGAAGTAAACTTTCGTACTTGATTTTAATTATTTAATTATAATATAAAAATATAATAAAATATGGTTTCTCTAATTACCATTTATTTATGAGATTAATAAGTTTTATGTTCTTTGTTATAAATTATTATTCTCTGAACTTTTATTAATTATTCATTATGCAAATAAAAATAATAAAATTTATGTAAACTTGGATATGGAATCTAGAGCCTTCTTTTGATAGACCTCAGGTTATTTATAAGATTGAATAAATGTCTGACTTCACCTGCATATTTCTGCAACCATTTAACTGTGTTGTTACCGTCACCTGGACTCTCGAGTTTTGGGATCCCCTTCCGGTATCACCTTCTCTCTCTCTGCGTCGTTTGGAATTACTCTCTCCGTCTAATGGATGCTGACTTCTGACATGTACCTCTGGTCGTGATGATGTACGGCTGGCTGTAGCTGCGTGTGGCTGTCCCTGCGTCCTCTAGTATATTACTCTGTTTCCTCTCCTCTCCTCGTCTTTTCCCTCGTGTATGTCTCGTAGTTCTACGTGGACTTCTTGAAGTTCATCGACGACGTTTCGACTCCTCGTAGTTTACGGTATTATTGTCTTTTACATCACTCGTGTATATCACTAATTACTTTCACCGACGTACTGCCGTTTCCATCGCACTTTAGTTTACATAATACGATTTAAAACATTACTTAAACTTTGTAAAATTTGCGGTGGTGAGACGCGTGGACTTCACGTGCTGTCTGTTGATGATCTGAGAAAGAGTGTGTCGCTCGCTGGGGTTTTATACCCCTGCCGGCGTTCAACTCCTGTTGAAAACTGTTCAGACAGAGTTGAACAAGTCAGCGCGTCGGTTTATTAACTAATTACAACCTACGCGTCTTTCTATGAAGCGCACACTTTTTTATAAATATTATTTGACAAATCGTTAGGTACATTAATAAACTTAACCTTTGCAAATTATGAACATTAAGGTGTGTAAACTATGGAAGTTATGGCAAAATTTCACACGGTAGCTGAACGGTTCCCACGATCATAGACCTCTTAGTATCGAATTGTAGCGCCGGGCGCCAGCTGAGTTTCTACATATTTATGTCTCTGATTCGTGTGACTTCTGGTTTTCGTTCAGCACTTAAAAAACTGTGTAAAATTTTCCATAATCGTATACATAATTCAACTTGCTCTTCATTTACACACTAACACTAACACACACACACACAAGCTGATACCAAACGGTTGCCTGCAGCAATGATGTCACAGCTGCGGTCGAGGCGTGTTTCGTCTTCCTTCGCTGCGTTTAAAACCAACAAGGCTTGGCAATTCCATATGCATGTTCACTTACAATTATTTCCTTATTTAAAATTAATTAATACGTTTGTTTCTTTTATGTCTTATACCTAACGCTTAATTATTACATTATTTTCATTATTTACATCTTTCACACGACTCATACGTGCGTTCGTATGTTCTCATACCGCAGTCAGGGGTTGATATGGAGACTTATGCTAAACGTATCGTTGCAATATATATATATATATATATATTAATGATTTACCTTATTGAAACCGTCCAGTGACTTCAAGTTGTATATTTATGACGTGTTTCGCGTCATATGACCCTTCATCACTCACAAGGAGATCATCAAATATTAAAATTCACAAAAACACACATATGTACAATTGTAAAACCTATACAAGCGTCCGACACAGTGCACTGCGTGAGGCCCACTGAACTCTGAGCAAACGCGTGTCACGCCGTGTGTTATCTCATAATCGATTGTAGCGCGATGTCATATAGCGGGTTTGATTTGAAATTTAATTTATCGTTAAGTATGCCATCATGAGTGACTGGGTTATTATGTACACTATAGATTTAAAATTCTTCCCATGCATCCATATAACGACCCTTACTACAGTAATGTAAGGGTATTAAATTCGTATTAAAATTCGTGTACGAATGGTTGCATGTAATTAAATATCGTGTGAAATTAGATTTTATATTATCTATAGAAACACCTTTATTGACGAAATTATGTGGAGTGTGTTCCCGAAACCTTTTAATAAAAGGTCTCCCCGTTTGGCCAATATAGAAACATTAACAATCATTACATATCAATTTATATACACCCGTCCTTGACTCCAATTGTGTGTGAACAGCCTGGCGAACCGAATTCCAAAGGCTATTATTGGTTTTAAAAATGGTGGTGAAACCAAGCCTATTAAAAACAGACGTTAGAATTTTGGGCATTATCTCCGTGTATGTGGTTGAGATGTACTTATTTTTGGTTTATATATTATTTAATTGTTTGGATTTCTTAGCCTTGTGTTTCCTAAGAATGTTATCCACCATCCGGCAATCATAACCATTAGCAGCAGCAATATGTTTAATTGTATTTAATTCATCATCAAAATCGTTAGCGTCAAGGGGGACACTCAAAAGCCTGTGTACGAAACTATTATATGCTGTTTAGTTATGGTTAAATCCAAAAAATTTAGTTCATTATTTGCTTCGGTTTCCATGGTGAACTGGATATTGTCATTTACAGCATTCAAGCTGTTTTTCAAAGTGCTTAGCTGGCGTGCAGTACCATTGAAAATCAAAAAAGTGTCATCAACATGATGACAATAAAAAATAATGTTATTGGTGAACTTGTGGTTATTAAGAAAGTAATTGTCCTCATAAGAGTTCAAATAAATGTTGGCCAACAAGCCGGACAATGGTGAGCCCATAGCAAGTCCGTCTCTTTGACTATAATAACGTCCATTAAAAGTAAAATAATTTTGTTGCAAGATAACTCTCAGTACGCAGATTAATTCGTTTATGGATTGTGCATCTAATTTATTGGATTTGATTAAGTTATTATATAAGATGTCCAAGGTCTGATTTACGGGAATATTAGTATAAAGGTTGACAATGTCGGAAGATGCTAATTTGTATGTGGGTAGCAATTGTATATTTCTAACTTTGTTTATAAAATCCATGCTATTAATTATGCTACGATTATTTTGTAGTTGAATATTATCATTTATTAAAGCAACCAATTTCTTAGCTGCCTTAAAACCCGGTGCCGTGGTAAAATTAACCAGAGGCCTAATTGGGACATTGTCCTTGTGGATTTTAGGTAGGCCAGTAAGTTTCTGTGCATGGGCATTGATAGGTTTTAAATAGCGTCGCGTATGGTCGTCAAACAACTTGGTACAGTTATTAATTGTGTTATTTAAAATTTTTGTAAATGAATCAGTGGGGTCAGTGTTCAGCATGATAATGTTGTTATTGGAAATAAACTCGTCGACTTTACGTGTGTATACATCATTATCTATGACCACTAATGTATGTCCCTTATCTGCCTTCGTTATAAGTGCGTTATTATCTATTAGTTTTGCTTTTATTTTTTTAAGAGTTTTGATCTCAGTTGGGCTCTTAACTGTTTCTGCGTATTCTGAGTATTAGAATTATGAACGTCTACGATATTATTAAATTTATTGTTTACCAAGTAGCGTGATTCTTTTTGGAGATTGGGGTCCTTGATTGTTTTAATAGCGGTTTCAGCACTGATAATTTCACGTTAACGTGACATTTATTAACATTCGGAAAGTTATATTTTAAACCCTTGTTAAGAAGATTTAATTCATCTTCGTCAAATATTATATTAGTAAGGTTAGAAATATGTGGGTAGAACTGATGTTTACATTCAGGGATGGGATGTCGGTTTTGTGATGCCATCAAATTTTGAAATTTTCGGGTCTGTCTTCTTTTTACATCACGCATGATATCAGTAATGTAAATATTTATCTTATCTATTACGTTATCAATGATGGCAGGATGGATCTGCTGGTATAATTGCAAATGTAATTTCAACAATGTATTGTTAAGTATGTCTTTCTTAGTGTATAGCGATTTAATTTCCTGTTTGATACGGAAGAATTCTGCATGTTTTTTCGTGTTTCTGGCTGCCTTAGTGGTGGATCTAATATGTATGGTGGCATACTGTGGCATACTTAAAAATTAGTTTGTGTTTAATACATGATTTGTTAAATTTAATATTGTAATAAAACCCACATTGCGTGGTAATTACAAATAATATATAATTGGTTAATAAAAACAATTTTTTTATTTTTATTTTTTTTATTCGTTATTTTTCATGTTATTAATTAATTTTAATTGGTGTAGTTGTTTTTTAATTGTTTAGATTAAATTAATAAAAAATATACTGTTTAATGACTGTGTGTGTTCTGATATAAGATTATTTATTTCTCCACTTCAAATAGATTATCTAGGCCGTATCGATTGCATGTAGCAGCCAATTTAATATCTATTCTTCTTCTTCTTCTAGCTCGTCTCCTTAAGTTCACTTTTTCTCTTAAATAATTAATGTAATTTAAATTAAGGCTTATCTGATCAATAAAACAGTATTAAAACAATAAATGAGTTTATTCGTCACACAATTATTTGAATTTGCCGCAACGGCTTGAATCTGATTCGATAAAAAGTTACAGTTCGATTATTTTATATATTCAAAATATTCAATGGAATTATTATATTATAAAGGTTCTTTTAACTGTAGAAATAGTCAGGAAAGGCAAGAGAATTCAATACTTACAAGGTATTAAAAAACATATTCATGAAACAGACAAAATAATAAACTATAATGTATATAAAAAGTTGATATTACTATACTGTTGACTTCTCTGACGTCACTCGTCACGTTACCAGCATCCTCTTCGACTGGAATCAAAATGGCTGCCTTAATGAGTTGATCTGTGATGTAGTTTCAGCTACGAGTTCTTTCTTCAAATAAATGTCTCCGTTGGCTATTTCCTCTCCAGTGATGTTGTTCTTGGACGATCCACGAGTTGTAGAGTGTAGTGTTGTTTACCCACTGGATTTTGGTTCGGTAATAGTAGTGTTATGTCCCAAAAGGTTCCCTTCACTCGGTGTAAGTTTATCTGAGTTCAATTTGGTTCTTCTGTCGTGTCTATATGTAGTGACGGTTTAATTTAATATTATTTAATTTAGTTTAATGTTCAGTGATCAATATTATAGTAGTCTTCACTTTGATTTATTTTCTATTCATCTTTATATGGCTTCGTCATATATCTCGGTTAGTGTTAGTTAAAATTTCGTTAATATTTCTCTGAGAAGTCTTTTGACACGTCTATCTCGTTTGGCTTTTAACAATCAACTAACTGATTTTTGTTCCTTCATATATAAGATTTATAATATTTCGGTATCATTTCTCATTGTTCAGCCATCAGCTGTTGTCTTTGAATTCAATCTTATATATAAAAAATATTGACATTTTTATGTTTAAATGGCTATAAATTACTTGTTTAGTACCTTTATGTAATTTTAATTATATAACAATATTCCTGATTTTATTTTATACAATTTAATACTAAATTTTCCCTATTTTGGTTTGAATTGTGCTTCTTAATTACATTCTTTGAAATTTATCTGTAGGCCTTGTCTTGACTTACAGAATTACATATAACATGGTTTAAAATATGTTTTATGTTACAATTTATTTTTCACTCGATTCCTAATTAAATATCTGTAATTTACCTAATTTACATCTGGCTATTATTTTAAACATTTAACAAATTATTTGCATTTTACTAGTACACTTTACTGATTATGGCCTTACCTGGTACAAACACCTAATTTAAGTCAATTTTACATGTTGATTCCTCTCATTACTATTATAGGTCGTGGTTATTATTATGATAATTTATTTGTATATTGAATAGGGTAATTTACATCAAATTAGTCTAGGTTCTATTAACTTGTATTCTTTGATTAGATTTGTATGGTCAAATTTGAATTTGTCTTGGTCATCAATTTCCAATTTTCCTAGCAAAGTTATTATTAATTCATCTTATTAGTTTCATATTTTTTGATCCACTATTTATGGTTTGTTTGAACTATTAATTTGCCTTTCCTTGCTTTACAAAATATAACATTAATTAACATGATTAAAATACAATAAGTTCTTACATTCTAACACCTAGCATTTACTAGTATCAACATATTTTGTATGGTATTCACAAACAGTAATAACATAAAATAATTATGAAAATAAATACATTAAAACTTTATATGAATAATTGTCTTTTGTTTGTCCCTTTTTAAACTGGTATGGGGTGTTCCCCTTAATCACATTTATTTTAAGTATAATTAGTTTTTACATCATTTTTAATTATATGTATTGGATTCTCTTATTTGGGCTAGTCATTTCATTTAAATTGATATAGTTAATATAATTTTATTTCTTTTGAATTATTTATTTGCTGCTCTAGTGGTTTTTGTCTTTATAATAGATTTTTTTGTGTATCTGGGTTATTATTTCCCTTTAATTCATTAGTCCTGGGCTATTACTCCTTACTGTTCCCTATTTTAAAAATTGTCATTTCTATTTTATTTGTTCCAAACTATTATTCATTATTATTACATATCTTGCTAATTGTCATGTTCATTTATTATTCCTGGGCTGTTACTCTTCACTACTCCATATCTTACTGGGTCTACTAATTATTATACTGATATGATACTCTTATTATTTATTTTTCAACACTTTATGGCTATGATTTGACTACATATAATTCCTTTGAATCGACTTTTCTAGTTCTGTTAAGTTCTTTTATTTATAATTGTAAATACTTTTCTGTTGATTTTTATTTAATTTGATATTATTCCTTCCAGATGACTTCTTCCCTTCCTTTCATATATTATCTTATTTTGTAGAACAAGGTAAAAACTTCGTTGTGCTACAATATGCGCGTTTGTTTTTAATAATCGAATTTTAATATTTTGGTATTTTGCATGGATGCATATATGGATGCATGGGAAGAATTTGAAATCTATAGTGGACATAATAACCCAGTTACTCATGATGGCATACTTAACGATAAATTAAATTTTTTTAAATCAAACCCGCTATATGACACCGCGCTACAATCGATTATGAGATAACACACGGCGTGACACGCGTTTGTTCAGAGTCCAGTGGGCCTCACGCAGTGCACTGTGTCGGACGCTTATATAGGTTTTACAATTGTACATATGTGTGTTTTTTGTGTTTTTGTGAATTTTAATATTTGATGATCTCCTTGTGAGTGATAACTATCTGATGAAGGGTCATATGACTCGAAACGCGTCATAAATATACAACTTGAAGTCACTGGACGGTTTCAATAAGGTAAATCATTACTATATAAAGTGACTTGGACCGTATAAAATAATGTTTAAAAATATATATATATATATATATATATATTAACGTCTGCGAATTCCGTAACTGTTACACTTGAAAAAGATTCTTTTGCACTGTAAATAGTAAAAAAGTTCTTAATGTCTACTAATATTCTAAAACTGTAGTAAACATATCTACGTAAATTATACAAATCAAGCTTTAAACGGCAGACGTTTCAGATGACGTTTGCGTCTCGTTGTAAGCCAGTTCCTCCCTGCGACCATTGTTTTCTTTCGTCAAGTAGGGACAACAGACAGTTGGGAAAATACACATTTGTAATATATTTAACTTTACTTTGTTTCTGTGTGACTCGCGTCAGCGTAGGAGCGCGCGCCCACACACACAGCGCTCAAATTAAGTTGTACAGTTTTGTAATAATTGAAACTCCTAGCACTCGTTGATGCTTTAAAAATTTCGTGCTGATTATTTAAATAGAAGTACACATTAAGCTGAATGTAAATTCTTATAATTAGATTTTTTATGTCTGTTTACACAAAAAATACGTTTCTTACACTTGATTTAATTAATTCCTAGTGGATTTAATTAACTCCATAGTGCGTGGATCAACCTTATTTGCTACGCTGCAGTACACAAACATAAAAGCAGTCTGTTTTGCAGTGAATGTCGCTTCTTTTCCTTCTGCAACATGTTCGCTCATGTTTCACGTATCTGCTGATTAAAAAATTACAAATAGCCAAACATTTCTGAGATTATTCGTAATTACTTCTATTAATTACTTCGATTAAGACAAAAGAAAATTTACGCTTTTTCAGATGACACAAGAGTGTTAAAAAATAAAAATATTAAAATTTTACATATAACAAAAAATAATTTTGCGATCTAATACAAAATATACTGTAACAGAAGTTGTTTTAATGTTTAGTTTACTCTTACTACTTACTTGCTTTTTATGTTTAGTAGCTCAACACAGCTGATGCTCGTGTCAGAAATGAGAAAAAACCCTGACTTAGTTCGGATTTTTCTGCACTAGAATATAGTGGAAACCCTTTTATATGAAAATATGAAACTACATGGTCACGTATGGAAACGAACAAGATATATTCGTATCTATATTTATGTCAGCTACTGTGAAATTTATAAAGTTGTAAAGTAAGAGATTTGCTTAGTTAGTGCTGAACCATAATAATTGGGTACTAATGTAAGTTAACATAATGTACGTATTATGTACTGAGGCGGTGTGTACGTGTTATATTTTTAATTCAGTTGAAATTGTCAGTACTTTTGTACCAACTGAACAGTGTCATTAATTTCACTAACTCCTACATATTAATACTCTTAAGACATATTCTTACATATTAACTATTACAAAAACTAGTTTAATATGTGTCTGCTAGCGACAACCGTGTCCTCAATTAAACGTGTCACATAAGTGAATTGTGGCGTGGTGAAATGGATATTAATATGTTTCTGTAGTGTTCCTTCACACTTTATGCTTATTCAATTCAGTTCTGTTTCCCATCGAGTTCTATGCTCCTCAGTATTCACACTATGCATAGAATGTTCCTCTCTTCACATAAGTCACTCATCTGCATCATGGAAAGTGCAAAATGATGCACTAGAAGATACTAGAAATTTTCTGAATAGACAAATTTTTTCTAAAATTGCTTTTGCCGTTTATTAAAAGCTAAAAATTTATTTAAATTCAGCAGTTTATTAGTATTTCTTCTTTAATGCTATTATTATTTTATTATTGTCATTATTATTATTATTATTATTATTATTATTATTATTATTATTATTATTATTTCGAAATAGTACTGCTCACCTGGCGACATTTCCCCACTACCATACAGCTGTAAGTGGGAGCTGAGACAGTATTTACAAACCCTGTGAAATACTTAGGGGTGAGACTAGACTCAAAGCTCTCCTATTGAGAGCAAATAAAGTATGCAACTGATAAGGCGGCTAATGTTACAACCAAGCTCAGCAGACATGGCCAACGTAGGAGGTCCCACTGCAAGCAAGAGACGATTGTTGGTGGCGGTCACAGAATCCATCCTTTTGTACACTTGCGAAATCTGGGCCGATGCACTAAAGACGGAGAAGTGCAGAAAACATATGGCATCGGTGCAGAGAAGAGGAACCCTCAGAGTAGTATCCTCTCACCGGACAGTGCCAGAGCCAATATTCCTAGTGATAGCGGGAGTAACTCCCACAGACCTGTTGGCTCTAGAGCGGAAGCATTTATTCGAAAGAAGAGAGGAAATTTGAAGGGATGCCTCAAACCATGAAGCCAGGGAACTCATTCTCCAGCACTGGCAAGATCGTTGGGATAGAGAGGATAGAGGAAGATGGACCCCAAGGCTCATACCAAACTTGAAGGAATGGATCGACCGCGAACACGGTGGGGTCAACTACTATCTGACCCAGTTGCTCAGTGACACGGCAATTTTAATGCCTACCTCCATAGAATGGGAAAGGTGCAAAGCCCAGCGTCCAAATACGGAGACTCTCCCCATGAAGATGCCTCGAACACGTTTTTCAAGTGCTGCAGATTCGCAAGACAGAGGATGGTACTAGAAATGGAATTCGGGGACTTCACGCCCGAGAGCGTAGTTGTGCTTATGCTTCGTGGTAAGGCGGAATGGGACCGCATTAATGCATTTATTCAGTGGGTCCTACTAGAAAAAAAAGACAGGCTCAACTTGCACCCAACGGGCAATAGAAGATGAGAAACAAATAGAAGGAGCCCGATAAGGGCGCAATAGGCTCCATCCTGAAGTAATACGCTAAATGGTTCCACATAGATATAAATCCCTGAATTAGAGGTGGGTTTTTAGTGGGTGAGAGTTTCACACACCAGAGGAAGCACGACCTCCTCTGCCGGTGCATAAAGCATTTTCCCCCTCTATTAAAAAAATATATATAATTATTATTGATGTATTATACTGGAAATTCTAAAATGTACTTTTAAATTTAATACGTACAGATGCCGTACGGGGGCCGTGTCCATTCTCCACGCTAGTGTGGATCTAATCTCCTAGGGGTGTCTCTTAAGGAAACCACTTGAGGAAACTACTTTAGTCTGCTTTTTAAATGAACAATGAATACTGTCATTCCGCTGCGTAATGGTATTCTGTTTGTTTGTTGGATTGGCGCATACAAATTACAATATGTAATCTTTGTTGTCATCACAATCATTGCTTAATTTTTGTATATAATAAACAGCATCTACATCTCTCCCATCTACTGAGAAAAATCTCATGTATTGGGACTAAAAAACTTGTTTCTCCTAAACGTTTCTGGAAAAAACTAATAATAAATTTAAATAATAATAATAATATAAAACAGTTTGTATATATTTCATGAAAATAGTCTCGAACATTCCGGATATCACACACAATAAGTATCTTTAGTAAACACATAAACCTACAATTCGTTTTCATACTTGATTAAGACTATAACAACTGTACTAACTATATTGTACCATACTGAATTTTAAACAAATTCAAATAAATATTAAAATAAATTTTAAATAATATTCGGTAAATTCTTTGTTTTAAGTCAAATTTAGATCGAGCCTCTCCTAACATTACACGACTTATTTGTTATGTCTCTTAATCGTTTGTTCCACTTTCCCGTTTTCATCGAGTAATAGCATAGTGCATAGTAATCAGCATCAGCTGACAGTTTGATCGATTCTCCAAACGCATACAAGAAAGTAATTATTATCATAATATTTTATTAATACATTGTTGATGAACACAACTTCAACAAACTGATTTTTTTTAATGTACTTATATTACAACTAGTTACAAACTATCAAGTAATTATATTCTTACAACTATGGTAACAGTGCGTAAAATGTGTTCCCATTGGCAAACTCCTCACTATAGTTTAAACTTCCTTCATGTGTAGATGTTTCTTAAAACACTTCACTTTTCTACACCAGTTCAAACGGTTTCAGTCTCTGCAATCACTGATCAAGTCCAGCATTATCAAGAACTTATAGCGCTTCTTTATTTTGATTTTAATGGAGACTTTTTTCATATTTAGCTACAAACCGTTTGATCTCATCATTAGCTACAGGTATTTTCAGGTCTTAATGGATGTCATCGTGTCTTTCATACCACGGTGCATCAACAATACTGCGAAGCATTTTATTTTTAAAAGTAAGAATTATTTTGATGTTGAATTTCTTTGTGCGACCCCAAAGTTGTACACCATAAACCCTCACCATTATATTAAACTTGTTTGTGTAAAACAGTTTATTGTGCATTGACTGTTCAGAGTATGTCCCAAGTAGCCACCATTTTCTTAAATTTTATTCCAAATTCTTCACGTTTTTGTTGGCATGTTCTTTCCATCTGACAGATGAGTCCAGCATGTAGACTCATGCCCAAAAAATTATTTTATGATAAAATAAAATAAGGCGCTGAATAAGTTTTCCTGTTGGTACGCCATTTTTTGTACATTGTTAACAGCAAACTGTAGTCTGTTGCTGTTTCTACATTGTTACCGGTGTCATCAGCAAATGTAGCCGTTGTCACCGCATTACATTTCCGAATATCTCCCGCGTAGAACAAGTATAGAATAGGTCCAACAACACTCCCAAGCGGAACCTCAGCTGAAATCTTTTTTAACTCAAACACCGCACTTTATTTTGAACTTCGTTCTGAGATATGCGATTTGAGGATTTGGCTCACCCGCAAAGGCAGGTTTTTTTATCTTATATAACAAACCTTCATGCCACATTTTATCAAAAGCTTGGGCCATATCCAAAAATATTGCCGTACATATTTTCGTTTCTTCTAGTGACCTCTCAGTTACATAGGTGATACGATGAACCTGCTCAAATTGAAGAGTTGGAATTAGTTACTCTTCCTCGATTATTGGTCTGAGACGTTTGAGAAGCAGTTATTCAAACCGTTAGGTTTAATTGCCAACAAGTATATGATGACTCGGCCTCCTCGGCAATTTCTACTGCATTGCCATATAGTGAAGTCGTAACGCTGCGTTACACACACAAATGCATAAGTTTTCTTATTCCTTTACTTGACAATTCGTTTAATATCTTCCCCGTTGTTAAATCATAACCTGGTGCCTTATTAGAACTAAAATTTTTTTTGGATCTCACTGAGAACCTCATTAGGAGTTACAGGTTCAATTGTTTTATCTTCCGTATTATTTACTTCTGGAAACCGTAAGTAATACGGTTATTTACTTCACCTACTGCAACCGTAATACTTTTAAAGTATTACCTAAATGCATATCAAATGTTTCAGCCTTTTCAATATCTTTCCTTGCCTATGTGCCACCATCTTTTTGAATGAGTGGATTATGGTTTGTTGACCGTTTTAAACTCTGTGACTTTCCCGAGGGTTCTTATCACCTGTCAGTTCTCATAAGAAGTTGGTAAATGTTTCATTTTTAACTTAACTTATCTCATCTCTAAGCAGCTGGTTAAGCCTCCTTTTGTCTTCAGGTGTTCTAGTTTAGTGTCATTTTATACGAGCTTTCCTTTTCCTTGTAACGAGTTCTCTTATTTCCTTAGGGTAATTTAACCATGGTGTTTTTGCAGGAGTGTTATTCCGTGCACCTGCTTGACATCATGTACTTATTGTTCTCTGTCCATATCAAGCTGTATTGTAGTTCTCAGTGAAACATTTAATTCAATTCGTTGTTCAAATTCTTCTCTAAATCCATTCCAGTCCATCCACTTTTTAGTCAGTGATGGAGGAAATAATTTTTGTGTTACAGTTATACTTAGTGTTATTATCATACGTGAAGATCAGATGACTAAATGACTAAAATCTTCAATATTAATATAATTGGTTACTGTTCTCTTCAAATCAAAGAAATCTATCACCATCAGCAATTTTATTAACTCTATGGGCCAGTAATTTGGTTTTCCAGTAGATTGGCACACATATTTTGCTAATTTAGACGCATCTTGCGTACTTAGGTTCTCAAAATCCTTTGAACTTAATTATCACAGCTAATCCACAGCGCGGTGTATTGTTATGGTGAACTGTGGGGATGTTACGTGTATATCCATTATTTTCAAAAAGGTTTCCTCTAGTCAAATGATTTTCAAGGATCTGACAAACTTCTAGTTTCTGATACCTTAAAAATGCTGCTAACTCATCAACATGCTGAAGTAAACTATTGGCATTTCAAGCTGCAATTTTAACAAAGAAAGTCATTTTATTTCATTGTTTATCGTGCAGAATATTATATCGTCTTTTCTAGAGTTCTTGAGCAACAATACACTCTCAGTAATTTGTTGGGTGTGATTCACCGCAGTTTGCACATTAAGCTTTGTCGAGTTTCTGAATTTTACGAACAGCAGTAAGATGTTTGCTTGCACATTTAATACATTTAGGTCCCCTATTGCAGTAAGATTGTGCCAATTTTTTACATTGAGAAACAAGGGATATTCTTTTACACAGGGGTTCTACGTATCTTCACCTTTAATCCCAAAATAGTATAAATTTTACACATTTTTTGTATCTTCCGATTTTTTAAACTTAAGGTAAATAAAGGCAGATGTTTCCTATCAATGTTATCTCCTATTTTATCTTATTTTTTTAATATTTATTACATCCTTTACATCTATATTTTTATTTAACAAATCTTCTACGTTGGATGTAAGCCCCGTGCTGTAACTTTTATTGGTCGATTCTGTTTATCCTCATAAATAAACTATTCCTTCGTATTTCTTCGGAGTACATTTGTGAGGCGACGGTGTTGATCGCCCGTCTGCACATTTATTTTAAATAAATCGTCAATCATCAGTGTTCTACTTCTGCTACACGGAGTAGATTATATATTTCCTTGTAAGTTCCTATATCAACTAAGTCAATAGGAGGTGGTAATGGACTTCTCTTTTCAACCCGCTTACAGATTTTCAACCCGCAAAGAAATGCTTGTTCTTCTTAGTTTTTTTAATGATCCATTCTGTCTCTATTGTAAGTTCCTGTTCATCTGTAAAATATTCCATCATGTTTTCTGTTTTTTTGCTTCGTACCAGTTTCTGCAAGCAGGTTGTCGAGGGTTTAAAATTTTTGATTAAACTGCTTACACTACCTTGCAGAGTATTGATAGTAGTCAGATAAGGCCAGAGTTTTATTTCAGTTTCAATTTTTAACTGATATTCTTAAATGAAAGCCTAATTTTGCTGAATCTGTGATTCAATTTGATTCACAAGGTGTAAATTCTGGCTTCCCTGTAGAGTTTTTTGAGTAATGAGAGGAACTGATTATAGAGCTTCCATTGTAGTCTTTGGTGGTGACCTTAACACCAAACTGCTCCTCTTAAAAGAGACTTTCGTAAGCAATAGCTGTCCCCCCTCCATGGAACCATTCTCCTCCATAGAGGGTGGATATACTAAGCGACTGAATCGCCTGCCACCTGGAGTAGTTATTGCCGGAATTGTTTTATTAATTCCTTCCTGGGTGTGTGTGTGTGTGTGTGTGTGTGTGTGTGTGTGTGTGTGTGTGTGTGTGTGTGTGTGTGTGTGTGTGTGTGTGTGTGTGTGTGTGTGTGTGTGTGTGTGTGTGTGTGTGTGTGTGTGTGTGTGTGTGTGTGTGTGTGTGTGTGTGTGTGTGTGTGTGTGTGTGTGTGTGTGTGTGTGTGTGTGTGTGTGTGTGTGTGTGTGTGTGTGTGTGTGTGTGTGTGTGTGTGTGTGTGTGTGTGTGTGTGTGTGTGTGTGTGTGTGGAGAGAGAGACAAGAAATATTTCCCGTAGCCTCGGGTTGGAAGAAAACAAGAGGTAGCCAAGGGTTGTTGATAACTTGATAACACAGAAAACAGACACCTGGTAAAAGTCAGTGGAAGTAATACCAGGGGCAGGAAGAAAGCTGCTAGATTTCGTCAGCCCCAACGGAAGCTGGTACCACCCCTACCTATAAACAGCCAGAGTGACATTCTGCTATCCACCACCTACAGAGGGGTCCGATGGCGATCCAGCCAATCTCACTCAGACGCAAGCCGACAAGCGGCTACCCTGAGTTAGTATGACCGAAGAAGGTTACCCCACACGGAAACAGACTAAATGATGCCTTATAATCGTATACTTTAAAGTATTCAGCCGAATTCTTACTTCCGTGACTCAAGAGAATAAAAATGTTAAAAAATTAATTGAATTAAGAAGTTAAAAATATTCACATTATAGTCTATAAATTTTATTTTGAACAATTTGCAGATCATGTATCGAAAATTAGTCTAAGAATAAAGGACCGAGAGAATGGTTTTTTAAATTGGAAAATCCATTTTCATACACAAGTGTAAGCCTATATGTGTGTTAACGCGTTTGGGTTTCAGATTTCAAGAATTCGGTTGTGAAAAAAAAATACGTGGCTCGACGAAACCGAGTTTGTCCAACTGATGATGAGAAAAATATTACGCACTGGAAAGTAAAACAGAGTGTAGACGTCGAGAACAATGTGTGTGAATAAATGAAGCCCCTTTGTCCCTGCATGCTGCTGAATAGGGAATAAGAGGAACACAATTGATCCCGTGCCAGACACACGGTGCCTTCAAATTTAATTAGGATTACAATGTTTTTTAGTTTGCTTGAAATTTCTGCGTACACGTGATGCCTTTGTATAAGTGATATCCAGTAGTCTATTTTACGTACAATGAACAAATTTGATTGTAGGTGACGCTTCAAGAAATGCGTAGTCCGTAATTTTGTTTGAAAATTTCTTTATCGGCCTGAACTTTTATTTACATCTCCGACACGTAACCTTACTGGAAATGTTATTCTTGTGAAACCGGATATTTTAAGGCAACATGTTGCGTGGAACGGTAGTCACGGAACTACATACGGTTTGTTAAAGAATTTATTTATTCACCACTACTCTGTTACGGGCAACAGAACAGTAGAAAATTTAAAAAGTTCAGTTTTCAAAATAAAAGACAATGGAAAATTGCTTTAGCCACGCGTTACCGAGACTACCATTGTTTGGAAACTGTTTGAAGATGTGACAGTCGGAAGATTATATCTCATATGTTCTAAGTAATGGGAACTGTCATCACGTTAAATACAACTGTACTGCAAAATTGATAAGCTTGTTTCTTTAACGTGTACAAATTCAATAATCGGTAGTGTTAGAAGGAAGTCATTTTTCTAAATTTTTACAATTAAAACTGAATTCCTATAAAGTAAATAGTAGACCTATTGTTACAAGAATCACGTAGACCATGAACTCAGAACAGTTTAATTGATTATTAAATGCCAAAAAAATAATTTGTATTAACACACCTATAAAAATAATAACTTTTTATTGCAATATTTAATACTCTGTGTTTTACGGACATCAGATAAGCGCTATACACAGCAGTAACTAAATTGGTAAATTACAATGTCGCAATACAATAAAATAGTAAAACTGTTCACAGTTGCGCTAATATCGAACTCCAATCTCCGTAAAACTAGCAGTTTCAGTTTGTTGCTGTCTATGTTCATACACGCGCGTGGAGTCCCTAGATATGCGACGAATACTTTTTGGTTGTTTGCACACATTCCTATACGCGTATGATGACGTATCAGTACCATAACTGCGATCACCGTAACGTATGATGCTATATCAAATTCTCTGAAGTGAAAAATACGTGAGATTAGGTTTTCGCAATTTTTAAAAATGCTTTACCAATGTTCCCTTTTTATATTCTGTTGCCTGCGAGACAGACAACTTGCCTGGCAGTCATATGCGCCGTGGGTCCGCAGAGATCGGCTAACGTCCCAGTTCTGTGTTTTCTCGCTGCCCTTCGATCGCCCCCGAATACAAACAGACGAACGGTCGGGCAGTTATTGCGACTTCTGATTCGGTGTCCGTTAGCTGACAGCGGTTTAGTGTGAACTGTTAACTGTTAATTAATGTCTGCGGACGCTTGTAGCTTTCAAGATTCTTACATACGAGTGATTCTGTTTATTCAAACTGCCATTAAATTGTGGATTACGATGATTTCTCTGGAGTTCAGTTATTTATTCAACTGTTTAAAGATCACAATCCATGGAACTGTCGTAACAATATTTTAATCTTTATGTTTTATTATTAACTATTTTTTAATAAGAGAAACGCATTCCGTGTACTGCAAAACTTGATTTAATTATTATTTCTGTTCATAATGTTATCAAATTATTGTAGTCGTCTGTACGTTGTAGTTCATTTGTACCAGTGTTTACGACACCGAATACCTGCTGCGCCTGGGCTTATTGGGACCGTGAGAGCGTTTGTTGCCACGGATAGAAAAGATTCGCTACAAGACTGTGCATCCCCTTTAACAAATCGTTATCAAGCATTTGAGTTTGTGGGAACTCTTGGAACTAAACACTAAGTTGTTGGCAAACCACTATAATATCGTTATTTACTTAAAACAGTTATTTTTTCTTCAGTATTAAGTAATTTATATTGTATTGTCTAAAATAAGTTTCAAGATGTATTCGTTACAAAGACATGTTTCACGCATATAATATATGCTCATCGTCAGCATGTTAATGTTTAGGAGCTTTATATTTGTACGCACGTTTTCCCAAACGTTCATAAAATTCATTTTGAATGGTTTATGTTTTATTAGTATCGAGTTCTTAATGTCTGGGAATTCATATCTTGTATTTGACGTGAATTTGACAAGGCATACTTCGCATTGCTGCCATCATTTAGGTCTGGGGATGTTCACAGGGAAACAAAAATGAAAACATATAGGACTGTCATCAGACTGGTGTTATGCTACGGGTGTGAGCATGGACAATCACACAGAAAACAGCCGACATTGTAGACACCTTTGAAAGGAAAACCCTCAGACGCATTATAGGGCCCAATACAAGAAAATGGCTCATGGAGACTGAGATACAACAATGAACTGTATCAAATATATAAAGAGATACCCGTCTCAAAATTTATAAGAATACAAATATTGCGTTGGGCCGGACACGTTATGAGAATGGAGGATGGCAGGAACCCCAAAAGGGCTTTGCTGGGTACATGGGAGGGAACGAGACCTAGAGGCAGACCGAGGAAGAGGTGGGAAGATGGCGTTGCAGAGGACTCGAGGGACATGGTGATAAGAAACTGGAGGAGGGTTGCAATGGATAGAGTAGATTGGAGGCGGAGATTGGTGGAGGCCAGGGCCCGCCGTGGGCTGTAGCGCCATAGGAGGAGAATTTGACGTGTACTTATTTAACGTGGCATACATCTTGGGTAACTTAAGTCTGCAATTGTTTTCCTTTATGTAAAGCAAACGTTTCTTTTTTTCTGCCCAGTATAAAATTTATTGCAATTTTTGCAACAATTTTATGAATACCTTTGTTTAGAGGATGGCTGGTGTCATATGGTTATTTTTTTGTATATATGTTTATATTCTATTTTGATATCTTTGTTTTTAAAATTTTTTCTTATTTTCTTTATAGTTTTGTTAATGATCTATACACTTTCTTTATGTTACCATCCTCTGTGCCTAGATAAATTCTTAACTGTCCTGTTTCATTTTATACTTATTTTACTCTCTATGTTGTTTATTACGTTTAATGGTGGCCATTCTCTTCAGCTGTTTGATAAATTATATTTCTTTCTGTATTGAACAAGAAATGTATAATAGGCACCATTAACACACGTGTTTGTAATATTAGAAAAATCGAAAATAATGTAAACTTACTAATAACAACAGTCAGAAACGACAGGATTCTTTCACGGCAGTTATATCGAATGCAACACGCAACATAGAAGTTTATTTTTCCTGCAAGTACCATTTTAGTGGAATGCCAGATAAGTACGACTATGGAGTAACGCTATAACAGTGAATAGAGTAATCCGTAACTGTATAGAGACAGACAGTCCGCATATATAGGTACGCAAAGACTTCGTCTGCACTTCTATAAAAAAATAAAATAAAACTGATTGGTCATTTAAATATAATGCAAGTTTTATTTCAGCATTTAACGAAGAACAATTTTGCAAACAAACGTAAGAATAAGTAACTATTGGACGATTTATTGTGTTCTGTAGCTATAAAAACCATTGTCTTATACAACTTGTAACATTATTTTGAATATACTGCTAATAATTATATCTCAGAAGGTAATTATGCGCAGACAAGACGGCGTGCGTGGCCGAGAGACTTTCGTTTGTTTCAGAAATGTCGTTGTTTTCTCTCTACAGTGACGCTGTAATGTCACCTGAATCATTAAAGGAGTCTCCAAATGCGTTAGAAGTAGCAAAATAATTTTATTTTTTTTCGCTCTGTATAACATTACATTACAAACAGTCGTATTGCCACGGAATCGTATTACACTACAAGTGGAGACCAGATACCAATAAATGTATTAACAAGTTGGTTATTAAAATTCTAAAATACAGATAAATAAATTTAAGTATATTACACCAAGTACCCGTAATCTAAATAAAATAAAATTTAAATAAATTTAAGAACCCGTACGCCAAGCCTTACTAACCACATTGCGATGCGCAGCGTGCATGGTCTACAATTTCCAGTCCAGTTGCAACTGTCTTAAGTTTTCCATACACAGTAACAGTGACAGCTGCGCTGACCTCCGTGGATCTAATCTCAGCCACGTCACATCGCTCACAAAACAGTTGAAATAACCAACTACAAATACTTTACACTACATAGGTTGTCAGCCGTACTATAATTCACAGAATTATACTATATTTTGGGTCAGCGTTCTGTCTACAAATCGACGAAAAAATTTATATTACTATATATTATGGAACTATGTCACAAAATTTATTATTTTTAATTTTAAACTGTTGCAATAAAGAAAGCAATAAATGTTTTAAGAATTTTAATAATAACATACATCATATTGATTTACGTACACGACTGATTTTTGTGTTTTCTCTTAGAAGGGAAGAGCTTAGAAATTTGTTACTTCAGAAGGCATGAACTTAAATGTCATGTTTGAACGTTGCTACCTTGTAGCATGTTTGTATTGTCTCTGCTACCTTGTGTAGATAATATTTTGTTAAACTGGCTGGCAACAATTGTATGAATCCTTGATTTAGCAGTGATCGTGAAACAATAAATGATATGTTTCGTGACTTTCGGTTGATGAGTAGATTTTTAAACAATTGTGTCGGCGTTTCGGCAGTTCTTATTGTTGTGGTCAACACACCAAAGAAACACTGAAAAACATTCGCCTCCTCATTTTGTGAAGATATTGGCCACTACAGTACTCCTACTATGAGCCAGTATACTGTAACGAACTGTCAGGTTTCATAACTTTCAAATTCCTTGCACGGACATCAGAAATACAGTTAGGCCGTACGTTGCTTGGCAAAAATGCACTTTTTAGTAACCACTAGTGTCAGACGACTTACGGGGCACATGTGGGTTACCACCTATATATAAATTCTGTACCACCCGCAATTTTTGTCTATATTTCTATATGTATGTCTATAATATTATTGTCCACATTTCTACCGGAATTTCACAATCGATTTTTTGGACGAACACATTATCTCTTTATAAGAATTATTAGGTGAGACGAGGATAAAAATTAATTAATCGCAGTAGGTATTTCTGAAAAATATTTTATTCTGCGTATTTTTCTAAGGATCGCTTGCCTGATGTTAAAAAAGTAAACATTACTTTTTTTTATTATCTGAAAAGATAGGAAACTGAGTTCCTAACTTCTTTAATATACCGGTGGTCACGTGTTGTAATTAAGAGCCTGTCGCGCTCACTGATTTCAACATCACGCTACTGATGTTTTAACCACATTTCGTTAGCACAGTAAACTATGTTCGTTGCCTACAGAAATTTAGAATATCTGCCAATGTTCGAAAATCTATAATTTTTTAACATAAATTTAATGTCAAATATATCGTATTAACACGTAATAATAAAGTGACACATTCTCTCATTACCTTGATTATTCCCGATAACAGTCAATACGCACTTCCCTGTGAGGCTGTCACTAGCGCGGTAAAATGTTAGGGATGTCTTCGTTAGAATTCGTACCACAATCAGCTAGGCTCCCCACATGCCACACTTACTTGCTCTACCATTCTTGACGGATATATGAAGAGTGCGGACAGTGGTACAGTCTGATACCTGAGGAGGGTAGACTGCGATTTTCACAAACATTTGACATGCGAAGAGTGCGGACACCACCTCGAATTATGGGGGGAATATGGTCATTTAGACCATATCAGATACATTGTATTGAAGCACCTTTACGTTTCTGCAAACTGATTCCCATCAAAATTTTCCAGGCTTTGGACTGACAAAATGACAGTAAGAATGACAATCATTTCTGCGTATTTAAATCATCTTTGAGCGTCTTCTTTTTGTTACATTTTTGTATTTATTACTTTTTTAAACTTATAATTTTGTATCTGTTATATTTTTAACTATGTACATATATAAACATAGGCCTACATAAATTCAACATCGACCTACTGCAGTTTTTGAATAAAAGAAATAGGTTTTAAGCATGATTTGATATCGTCTGTGTCTTCATACTTTTGAACAGTTATTTCTATCCTCGTGTCCATTTCCATGTACTTTCTTTTCCTCTTCTTTCATCCATGTTTAATTCCATTCTCATGTATATATTGTTGGTGACCTCCGCTTCTTTTTTAAACAACGTATGACATCTTTCACCTTGGGCTTGGGATTCAGAAGGATGCTGTTGATTTTATGATAAGCGTTTGTTGTCCTGTGTCGTCTTTAATAGCATATTCACAACGGTAATGCAATTTCTTCATTTTATAGCCACCGATCAACAAAATAATAAAAACCCCAAAGAGTTTCTCATTATCCGGAATTTGAGAATAAATCTCAACAAATCTATATGTTCTGGCTACATGTTCTGGCTTAAGAAAGGCGAGGGCTGCGCACATCCTTACGTGTTATCTTAT
Source organism: Magicicada septendecula (assembly GCA_034769895.1). Classification (NCBI taxonomy): domain Eukaryota; kingdom Metazoa; phylum Arthropoda; class Insecta; order Hemiptera; family Cicadidae; genus Magicicada; species Magicicada septendecula. The sequence goes on from CM068367.1 coordinate 773,955,071, forward strand.
TTCTTGGTTTTCTCGGTAGTCGCTAGCAAAACCAAGTTCCTGTACTCTCCTCCACAAACACTTCTTCTTCTGGTTTGTGGGCCCTTGCTTGCAGCACATATTTCACATGTCCGACACCATAACTCTACGTCGTGGCGAAGATGCAGCCAATAGAATCGCTTCCGTATTTTGTCAAGGTTTTGTTAACGCCAAGATGACCTCCAGACGTTCCATCATGCATCTCCTTCAAAAGAGACTGTATTTTACTCGGGAAACTATCAGCTGCATGACCACGTCTCGTCCATCTGCACTTTTCCAAGCACTTTTCAGCAATCCGTTCTCCAAGGTAAGAGATTCTCATTGTCTCCAGTAGCCCTTCAGCACTTCCGAACCACGGCAGATTCTTGCCAATCCGGGCGGCGACCTTCCTCTTTTGCTGTCAAGATCGGTCCAATGTTTTCATCAGTCATATGTTCTTGTCGAAAATCTTGTGTTGTCTAGCCGTCTGCCAAGAAATCTACAGTGATGGCTTGAACGTGTTCGCTTGCATTCTGTTCTTCCTTTCCCTAGCCATCTCGGCAGTTTTCCGGACACGGTCTTCGAGATAAGCCATACCATGCAGGTGCCCTCGCCTATGTTGCACCTTGAAGTTGTACTGTTGGAGACGGTCGAGCCACCTTGCCAACTGCCCTTCCGGTTTTTTAAATGTCAAGAGGCATGCAAGCGCAGCATGGTCGGTGCGTAGTGAAAACTCTCTCCCATAGACGTATTTATGGAAGTCCTCCAAAGCTCAGACAATTCCCAGCAACTCTTTCCTTGTAACGCAATAATTTATCTCTGACTTAAGAAGCCTCTTGCTGTATTACGCTATTACTCGTTCTTCACCGTTTTGCACTTGAGACAAAACTGCTCCTAGACCAGTATTGCTTGCATCTATGTCTACGATGTACTTTCCTTCGGAAGCTGGGAAAGTAAGAATTTGCTGCGAACATAATGCAATTTTCAAAGTCCTGACTGCTTGATCATACTCTCTACCACTGGAAGTTCCTCTGGTAATATTGACGTGTCCAAAGCACTGGATCTTCGTTGCGTCATTCCGGCTACCTAGGCCACAGGAGACATTTTACCTAAGTGCGTATTGCTTTGTAAAATGACAGCTTGATCCAAAATATTCGCTATAGGTACATTTCCGGTTTCGTCAGGTTGTACTAAGCTTCTGCCAGTTAGTATGCCCGGTGTGCTGATTACCTGGGGTTCGAATATACAGCATTGGTTGCCCCTAGTAACTACCTTGGTTCTTTGATGATCTTTTCGGAGTTTAGCTGAACAGTAACGGCCACTTGATTTATCATGTCCCTCCAATTTTTCTGATGTATTTATTGTGGAGAGCGTTACCTTTCCTTTTCCGATTCTCGAAACATCGTTTTTGAAGCCGACTATAAAACCGTATGCGTTCATAACGTCCACATCAAGAATTGCTTCGTCCACAATGTCTGCAACAAGTACTTGATGATCAGACTCAAGTCGACCGAGGCGTAGCTGTATCTCCACGTTTCCAAACACTTTTACAGGCGGTCCAGTAGCTAGTTGTTCGCAAGTTGCGAGATTGGCTTGAGATTTTTCACCACATCAGGGTGCACAATTGAAACTGTAGCGCCTGTGTCAACTACAATCGAGGTTAGCCTTTCTTGAACGAATCCGGTAACCACCAAGCTCTCGCTATTTTTCTGAAGTGTAGAAATTGCGTATTGTCTAGGGGTTTCGTTCCTCCAGTTAGTCAGCACACGCCCCGTTGTACCGACTACTGCTCGTTTCCCTGCTGCTGACTCTAACCCGACAATCTCGTTGTAGACGTCCAGGTTCCCCACATCTACAACGCTTTGGTCTTCCATCCTTTCTTACTTTATCCTGTGTCGCCGACCGTTGGGTCTCTGTTTCTTGTTCTTCTTCTTCATTGTCTCTGCCGTCGCGATCTTTTAGTGCGCGCGCACTTTATGACTTGCCCAACCAGACGCTGATTTGGCGGCCTTAAATTGCAAATCATGTGCCAGGGCGTCAGCACCATTCTAGTGTCTTGCCATTCGTATCACTTGCTGTAGTTCGTTATCTCGGACACCAGCAGTAAATGTTTGCATCTCAAACATCGTTCGAAAATCTTCTGGCGCTTCAGGATAATAAGCCAGTCTAATTAGTCTGTTGATACTTCCCTCACTCTTGAAGATTCTGCCCGGAATGCTGTCGCCTTGCTCTCAACTGAGTACAGTACATATCTCGCAAATCTTTTTCATCACCATACCGTAATTCTAAAGCTTTTATGAATTCGGCATAGGTGTTCTGGCTGTCTGGTGGCACTATCTGTAAGTACACCTGGCTGTCAGGTGGACTTTCTGCGGCACGTCCTTTTAAAGAGAGAATGAGTAAAACTGCCTTCCCTTTATCTGTCAACTTATTTGCGTATGCGACGGCTTCAAATGCTTCAAATTGCCTAAGGTACGTCGCCCAGTGAGTGCTTCCGTCAAAGGTTGTAGTCTTGACATGAACTACCCCAACCGCAGGCAAGGTGACTTTCGCTGTTGTTTTTCTGTCTATATCATTGGTACAGTCTGTTCCAGAAATTTGTTTTGGATGTATCTTCATGAACTGCTCAACTTCACTCTTAATTTACTCTTTTATATTTGCAATTGGGTTTTTTATAGTTGTTACAGTCTCCTCTACTTCAAACATTTTATTTGACATGGCTTCTTCTACGACAGATATTTTTGTACACGTTGTTTGTTCTATATTAGATACAGATTTTTCTACTCTTGGCCATTCATATCATTGCGTAATTCACCCAAGTCACCACGTAGGAGACCCAACTCTGAGGTAGTATGTTCTTGCAACTGTTTTTGCATAGAATCAAAAAGAGCTTCCGTTTTATCTGCTTCCTGCTTACGTTCTTCTTTTTGTCGATCTTCCGACTCGAGCAACAGTGCTTTTTGTCTTTCTTCTGTTTCCAGCATTAGCGCTTTCTGTCGTTCCTCTGAATCAGGCAGTAATGCTTTCTGGCGTTTTTTGTGTTTCCAGCATTAGTGCTTTTTGTAGTCCTCTGCTTCCAGCAGAAGGGTTTTCTGTCTCGCTTCCGCTTTCTCAACTTGTCGTTTTTCTGTTTGCAGTAGAATCGCTTGGAAAGCTTCCATAATCTAACTGGTATCCATGTTTACAGATTAATTACGAATTACACTAGTCTTGTACAAAGTGTCCACTGTTAACGGTTCTGTCCCACTTCTGACCCAATGTTACTACGGTCTCAGTGATCGTCGTATGGTACAGTGGAAAACAAAATTACAGACACCAATGAAGTTACTAATCATCTGTAATTATCACAAATAACAGTTTATAATCAACTTGTACAATAATCCAAGTTAAATTTGTCCACACGCAAAAATAATGCCAACTAAGAGAGTCCCGCACAACAATCACGTTTCACTAATAGCTATTTGAAACGCACTGAGTAATCGCCCAAAGTAAAACTGAAAACTATGCGGCAGGTTTGGGTTATTTATAGTGGCAGGGTTCCATAATATTCGTCCTTAACAAGCACACGAAAATTCTAGAGGCTACCTCAGCGCGGCCTTGGCAGAAACACACAGCGGCAGAGCTACTCGAGAAGCTTGTAGAACGACACGAGAACGTTCCGCATTACGTAATAATATATTCCAAAGTCGAATTAATTTTGTTAATTTATATTTGTAAATTAACAAATAAACTAATATTGAAATCGAATCAATTCGATTATTTGTTAATATATTTATACTAATATAATAAGTGAAATTTACGTCAGCTAAAAATACAATAATAAATTTTACTTGTGTAAATAGTTAATATTTGACGAACTATTCATATTATTTGATAATATAATGTTAATACATTATTCATATTTAGTCGCATTATTCTTGTTCTTATAATTTATAATAAATAATAAGAGTACATACTTTAAATTTTGAAACAAGAATATACTATATTTTATTGTTTTTTGTTTAGAATATTTTAATGTACTTTGATTATCAGAATTATAATTATAAAATGCTATAAATAAATATTTAAAAATACGTTAAAATTACTGTCGTAAATATATTTATGTCCCAATACAAATGGAATATGGAGATACTCAAAATGACAAACAATTGATGAAATAAGGTTTATAAGGATTAAGTAGTGGAGAAATAAAGTTTAAAACCCCTTTACAAATCCCTCTGAAGAGATTTGAAACTTCTCAAATTTTAATCATTTTTAATGTACCAGTAATTCACTTTTTGTAAATTTTCACTACCATATAAGAAGAACGACCATAATCCCCGTAGTTTCTAGCAGATTAGGAGCTAAAATTTCAACTAACGTTTGAAGAGTTTTGAGACCTTCGAAAGTTTTGGATTCGAGTTTCGAAGACTGAAAAATCAGATTACAATAGTCAAGTCAGTTAAAATACAGATATAAACATTCTAATTATAATTACATTGATTACGTTTATACACTGATTAAAATTATAGTTTTTTGATACAACATAATAATTTACGATTTTAAAAAACTGTTTTAAACTGATTTAATTTACGTTTCAAGCTGTTTTAACATGTTCATACTTAAAACTGGAGTTTTAAAGATAGTGTAATGCGCTTGTGTATGAGCCATACGCGTAAGAGCAAACTTAAAGTGCCCGTAGTCTACAGCTGATTTGCTCGAGGCCATGACCGCACGTGGTAGATCAATGCTGGCGTCTTACCACTTGTTAAAAATACGCGTATAACTCTCCCCCATTGTTCGTCCTACACAGAAATCCCGCCCCAGTAATCATTACTAGAAAAGCACCAACGTCTCAGTATTCTCGGTCTACTAGCACACAATGAGATGAACTACAATTTATTGAATTACGTTAGTTATTATTTAGATAACAAACATCTTAAGCTTCTGCCTGGAGCCTTCTACCCAGCACAGAACCGTTGCTGCCACTTTCGACAAGTGGGAAATAGTCAGCCCATATCACATGACATGATAGTCATTAAAAGCTGATTAGTAGTGAGAAAGATGATAATTATTTTAGTACATCCGTGTACCGTAACCGTAACACTGTGTTACACTATTAACGGTTAACGGTTACCTTACCCTGTTATTCGTCACCCGATTCATTCTTTACACTTTTGTAGGACTCGCTCTAAGGAAAAAGACTCTATCTTTATCTCCAGTTTTGTTATACACCATGCTTCTCCGATCGTTAAAGTACTATTACTATTGCATTATTTACTAATTTTCCTTTTCTTAGACACATTTTTGCTCTTCCTATCTTATTCAGTCATTTTACGGTAGGTCTCCTTGTTTTATTCTATTATCTTTCTCTCCTGTGTCTTTTCATTTTCTACATATTGATAACCCATAGGTAGTCACATTGTTCCAAATACTCTATCTGATACATACTCACACCCAATACTCACCACCATTAGCCAGCTTGATGTAACCTGCAACTCGACCAATACATACATATCTTTTTTTTGTTTACGTACAATTAACACTAAATCTTATTTTTTGATTTCTTCATGTAGCTTTCCATATTCAAATTTTCTCTCTCATGACCTACTACTACATAAACCTATAAACTCTATAGCAGATTAATGAAGAAAGTTGTGTTAGTGGTTAAAATCACAAGCAGAATTATCACTGTTGCACACCACTATATAAAAATATTCCGATTAGCGCTTTCAAGCTTCACAGCTCATCGTCAGATCGGAAATCCGATCTGACGATGAGCTGTGAAGCTTGAAAGCGCTAATCGGATTTCCGATCTGACGATGAGCTGTGAAGCTTGAAAGCGCTAATCGGAATATTTTTATATAGTGGTGTGCAACAGTGATAATTCTGATTATAAACTCTATAGTTTATGTGTTTAAGCCTCCTGGCTATAAATTTATGTAAGCACTTCAGTTCCCGTTAATATTCGTTTCTTTTCCCATATTTTTAGTAACCTTTGTATGTGTATATTAAATACGGTAGAAAATTCATTCACAGCCTGCCTCTCTTACTCCTTTATTGACTACAAATGCTTTCAATACGTATTTTCCCAATTGAATCTTTGACGTAGAATTGTTCCATACATTTTGTGAAACCTGTATATTTGTGTAGCTGATATTCAACTTTCACAGCTTGCTTTGGTTATTGTGAGGTATAGCGCCATGGTTTTAGCGAAATCAATACACATTAAACGTAGTTCTTGCTTAAATGCCACTTTCTTTTCCATTGTCTGTTTTATAGACAAAACACATTGTCCGTATTTCGTAATTACATTATTAATTATGAGATTAGTAATTATGTTAATTTGGGACTGATGATAGCCTGTTAACATAAAGAAAAAACAAATTAATCACTCTCACCTAAATACAAAGTAAGCGAACATCACTAAAAGAATTCAGTGAAAGTTGATTGATGTTTGATATCAGGGGAACACAACTTGCGACTAAATAAATTAAGTTGTTTTGAAATATTGAATTATCACCTACAGCTGTATACCTCTCATTCTGAGAAGCAATATTTAAACATTTTTCAAATAATGGAAGTCATCTTACCTTAATGGATTTTTTCGAATATTGACTTTCAAAAGACAAAGAACTACAGTCCTTAATTGAGTTAGTTTATAAACGTATTTTGCTTTAGGAAATAAAGAAAAGACCTAAAACACAAGACTTCTCTATTCATATATAAAGTATGAGGGCGTTTAATCAGGATTTGCTAGTTCAGTTTGTTGTACTGCACCAAAAAAACTTAACATTTAAAGTAGACATACCCATTATTAATACTGTAGCGAATTGAATCTCTAGTGTGTAAACTGTGCATGGGGATGAGATTACAAATTTAAAAAAAAAAATTAGATATTAATTAGTCCTATAACCAACTACCCAATTATGCTATTCCACATACTTTTACAAACAAATTAATTTTGAATATACTTTACTTCATATACAAATCAATTTTATACCCTTTTAAATTTACTTATAACTTTGCTCTCAGCACCGTGAAGGTCTCGCTAAAAGTAATCCATCACGTGCAGAGATGGAAATGTAATAATGATATGTCAGAGTCGCTTATTGAACGGCTCCAGTATGGTCAAGTAAAAACATATAAAAAATAACGCCAGCTGTTGCAACTATAGACTGCATTAACCTCCGTGTGGTAGGGCACCCAAAGCATATGATAACTAACGTCACAATCTGTTGCAACAGTAGACGGCATCAACCACTGCGTGGTAGGGCAGACAAAGCATATGATAACTAACGTCACACGCTGTTGCGACAGTAGACGGTATCAACCACTGCGTGGTAGGCCAGACAAAGCATATGATAACTAACGACACACATTGTTGCGACAGTAGACTGCATCAACCACTGCGTGGTAGGGCAGACAAAGCAAATGTATAACTAACGTACACGCTGTTGCGACAGTAGACTGCATCAACCACTGCTTAGTAGGGCAGACAAAGCATATAATAACTAACGTCACACGCTACTGCAACAGTAGACTGCATCAACCACTGCGTGGTAGGGCAGACAAAGCATATGATAACTAACACAACACGCTGTTGCGACAGTAGACGGCATCAACCACTGCGTGGCAGGCAGACAAAGCATATGATAACTAACGTCACAAGCTGTTGCGACAATAGACGGCACCAACCACTGCGTGGTACGGCAGACAAAGCATATGATAACTAACGTCACACGCTGTTGCGACAGTAGACGGCATCAACCACTGCGTGGTAGGGCAGACAAAGCATATGATAAATAACAACACACGATGTTGCGACAGTAGACGTCATGCGTGGAAGGGCAGACAAAGCTTATGATAACTAACGACACACGATGTTGCGACAGTAGACAGCATCAACCACTGCGTGGTAGGGCAGACAAAGCATATGATAACTAACGTACACGCTGTTGCGACAATAGACTGCATCATACACTGCGTGGTAGGGCAGACAAAGCATCTGATAACTAACGTCTCAGGCTGTTGCGACATTAGACTGCATCAACCACTGCGTGGTAGGGTAGACAAAGCATATGATAACTAACGTCACAGGCTGTTGCGACAGTAGACTGCATCAACCACTGCGTGGTAGTGCAGACAAAGCATATGATAACTAACGTCACACGCTGTTGCGACAGTAGCCTGCAACAACCACTGCGTGGTAGGCCAACAAAGCATATGATAACTAACGACACACGTTGTTGCGACAGTAGACTGCATCAACCACTGCGTGGTAGGGCAGACAAAGTAAATGTATAACTAACGTACACGCTGTTGCGACAGTAGACTGCATCAACCACTGCTTAGTAGGGCAGACAAAGCATATAATAACTAACGTCACACGCTACTGCAACAGTAGACTGCATCAACCACTGCGTGGTAGGGCAGACAAAGCATATGATAACTAACACAACACGCTGTTGCGACAGTAGACGGCATCAACCACTGCGTGGCAGGCAGACAAAGCATATGATAACTAACGTCACAAGCTGTTGCGACAATAGACGGCACCAACCACTGCGTGGTAGGGCAGACAAAGCATATGATAACTAACGTCACACGCTGTTGCGACAGTAGACGGCATCAACCACTGCGTGGTAGGGCAGACAAAGCATATGATAAATAACAACACCCAATGTTGCGACAGTAGACGTCATGCGTGGAAGGGCAGACAAAGCTTATGATAACTAACGACACACGATGTTGCGACAGTAGACAGCATCAACCACTGCGTGGTAGGGCAGACAAAGCATATGATAACTAACGTACACGCTGTTGCGACAGTAGACTGCATCATACACTGCGTGGTAGGGCAGACAAAGCATCTGATAACTAACGTCACAGGCTGTTGCGACATTAGACTGCATCAACCCCTGCGTGGTAGGGTAGACAAAGCATATGATAACTAACGTCACAGGCTGTGGCGACAGTAGACTGCATCAACACTGCGTGGTAGTGCAGACAAAGCATATGATAAATAACGTCACACGCTGTTGCGACAGTAGCCTGCAACAACCACTGCGTGGTAGGCCAACAAAGCATATGATAACTAACGACACACGTTGTTGCGACAGTAGACTGCATCAACCACTGCGTGGTAGGGCAGACAAAGCAAATGTATAACTAACGTACACGCTGTTGCGACAGTAGACTGCATCAACCACTGCGTGGTAGGGTAGACAAAGCATATGATAACTAACGTCACACGCTGTTGCGACAGTAGAATGCATCAACCACTACGTGGTAGGGCAGACAAAGTAAATGTATAACTAACGACACACGATGTTGCGACAGTATACGTCATCAACCACTGCGTGGTAGGCCAGACAAAGCATATGATAACTAACGTCACAGGCTGTTGCGACAGTAGCCTGCAACAACCACTGCGTGGTAGGCCAGACAAAGCATATGATAACTAACGGCACACGTTGTTGCGACAGCAGACTGCATCAACCACTGCGTGGTAGGGCAGACAAAGCAAATGTATAACTAACGTACACGCTGTTGCGACAGTAGACTGCATCACCACTGCGTGGTAGGGTAGACAAAGCATATGATAACTAACGTCACACGCTGTTGCGACAGTAGACTGCACCAACCACTGCGTGGTAGGCCAGACAAAGCATATGATAACTAACGTCACAGGCTGTTGCGACAGTAGACTGCATCAACCACTGCATAGTAGGGCAGACAAAGCAAATGTATAACTAACGTACACGCTGTTGCCACAGTAGACTGCATCAACCTCTGCGTGGCAGGGTAGACAAAGCATATGATAACAAACGTCACACGCTGTTGCGACAGTAGACTGCATCAACCACTACGTGGTAGGGCAGAAAAAGCATATGATAACTAACGTCACACGCTTTTGCGACAGTAGACTGCATCAACCACTGCGTGGTAGGGCAGACAAAGCATATGATAACTAACGGCACACGCTGTTGCGACAGAAGACTGCATCAACCACTGCGTGGTAGGGCAGACAAAGCATATGATAACTAACGACACACGTTGTTGCGACAGTAGACTGCATCAACCACTGCGTGGCAGGGCAGACAAAGCAAAAGTATAACTAACGTACACGCTGTTGCGACAGTAGACTGCATCAACAACTGCGTGGTAGAGTAGACAAAGCATATGATAACTAACGTCACACGCTGTTGCGACAGTAGACTGCATCATCCACTACGTGGTAGGGCAGACAAAGCATATGATAACTAACATCACACGCTGTAGCGACAGTAGACTGCATCAACCACTGCGTGGTAGGACAGACAAAGCATATGATAACTAAGGTCACACGCTGTTGCGACAGTATTCGTCATCAACCACTGCTTGGTAGGCCAGACAAAGCATATGATAACTAACGTCACAGGCTGTTGCGACAGTAGACTGCATCAACCACTGCGAGGTAGGGCAGACAAAGCATATGATAACTAACGTCACACGCTGTTACGACAGTAGACTGCATCAACCACTGCGTGGTAGGGCAGACAAAGCATATGATAATTAACGTCACACGCTGTTGCGACAGTATACGTCATCAACCACTGCTTGGTAGGCCAGACAAAGCATATGATATCTAACGTCACACGCTGTTGCAACAGTAGACGTCATCAACCACTGCGTGGTAGGGCAGACAAAGCTTATGATAACTAACATCACACGCCGTTGCGACAGTAGACTGCGTCAAGCACTGCGTGGTAGGGCAGACAAAGCATATGATAACTAACGCAACACGCTGTTGCGACAGTAGAAGTCATCAACCACTGCGTGGTAGGGCAGACAAAGCATATGATAACTAACGACACACGATGTTGCGACAGTATACGTCATCAACCACTGCGTGGTAGGGCAGACAAAGCATATGATAACTAACCTACACGCTGCTGCGACAGTAGACTACATTATACACTGCGTGGTAGAGCAGACAAAGCATCTGATAACTAACGTCACAGGCTGTTGCGACATTAGACTGCATCAACCACTGCGTGGTAGGGTAGACAAAGCATATGATAACTAACGTCACAGGCTGTTGCGACAGTAGACTGCATCAACCACTACGTGGTAGTGCAGACAAAGCATATAATAACTAACGTCACACGCTGTTGCGACAGTAGACGTCATCAACCACTGCGTGGTAGGGCAGACAAAGCATATGATAACTAACGCAAAACGCAATTGCGAAAGGAGACTGCATCAACCACTGCGTGGTAGGGCAGACAAAGCATATGATAACTAACACAAAACGCTGTTGCGACAGTAGACGGCATCAACCACTGCGTGGTAGGGCAGACAAAGCATATGATAACTAACGTCACAAGCTGTTGCGACAATAGACGGCATCAACCACTGCGTGGTAGAGCAGACAAAGCATATGATAACTAACGTCACACGCTGTTCCGACAGTAGACGGCATAAACCACTGCGTGGTAGGGCAGACAAAGCATATGATAAGTAACAACACACGATGTTGCCACAGTAGACGTCATGCGTGGTAGGGCAGACAAAGCTTATGATAACTAACGACACACGATGTTGCGACAGCAGACAGCATCAACCACTGCGTGGTAGGGCAGACAAAGCATATGATAACTAACGTACACGCTGTTGCGACAGTAGACTGCATCATACACTGCGTGGTAGGGCAGACAAAGCATCTGATAACTAACGTCACAGGCTGTTGCGACATTGGACTGCATCAACCACTGCGTGGTAGGGTAGACAAAGCATATGATAACTAACGTCACAGGCTGTTGCGACAGTAGAGTGCATCAACCACTGCGTGGTAGGCCAAACAAAGCATATGATAACTAACGACACAAGTTGTTGCTACAGTAGACTGCATCAACCACTGCGTGGTATGGCAGACAAAGCAAATGTATAACTAACGTACACGCTGTTGCGACAGTAGACTGCGTCAACCACTGCGTGTTAGGGTAGACAAAGCATATGATAACTAACGTCACACGCTGTTGCGACAGTAGACTGCATCAACCACTACGTGGTAGGGCAGACAAAGTAAATGTATAACTAACGGCACACGATGTTGCGACAGTATACGTCATCAACCACTGCGTGGTAGGCCAGACAAAGCATATGATAACTAACGTCACAGGCTGTTGCGACAGTAGCCTGCAACAACCACTGCGTTGTAGGCCAGACAAAGCATATGATAACTAACGGCACACGTTGTTGCGACGGCAGACTGCATCAACCACTGCCTGGTAGGGCAGACAAAGCAAATGTATAACTAACGTACACGCTGTTGCGACAGTAGACTGCATCACCACAGCGTGGTAGGGTAGACAAAGCATATGATAACTAACGTCACACGCTGTTGCGACAGTAGACTGCACCAACCACTGCGTGGTAGAGCAGACAAAGCATATGATAACTAACGTCACACGCTGTTGCGACAGTATACGTCATCAACCACTGCTTGGTAGGCCAGACAAAGCATATGATAACTAACGTCACAGGCTGTTGCGACAGTAGACTGCATCAAGCACTGCGTGGTAGGGCAGACAAAGCATATGATAACTAACGTCACACGCTGTTGCGACAGTAGACTGCATCAACCACTGCGTGGTAGGGCAGACAAAGCATATGATATCTAACGTCACACGCTGTTGCAACAGTAGACGGCATCAACCACTGCGTGGTAGGGCAGACAAAGCTTATGATAATTAACATCACACGCTGTTGCGACAGTAGACTGCATCAAGCACTGCGTGGTAGGGCAGACAAAGCATATGATAACTAACGCAACACGCTGTTGCATCAGTAGACGTCATCAACCACTGCGTGGTAGGGCAGACAAAGCATATGATAAATAACGTTACACGTTGTTGCGACATTAGACTGCACCAACCACTGCGTGGTAGGGCAGACAAAGCATATGATAACTAACGTCACACGCTGTTGCGACAGTAGACGGCATCAGCCACTGCGTGGTAGGGCAGACAAAGCATATGATAAATAACAACACACGATGATGCGACAGTAGACGTCATGCGTGGTAGGGCAGACAAAGCTTATGATAATTAACGACACACGATGTTGCGACAGTATACGTCATCAACCACTGCGTGGTAGGGCAGACAAAGCATATGATAACTAACGTACACGCTGTTGCGACAGTAGACTACATTATAAACTGCGTGGTAGGGCAGACAAAGCATCTGATAACTAACGTCAGAGGCTGTTGCGACATTAGACTGCATCAACCACTGCGTGGTAGGGTAGACAAGGCATATGATAACTAACGTCACAGGCTGTTGCGACAGTAGACTGCATCAACCACTGCGTGGTAGTGCAGACAAAGCTTATGATAACTAACGTCACACGCTGTTGCTACAGTAGACATCATCAACCACTGCGTGTTAGGGCAGACAAAGCATATGATAAATAACGTTACACGTTGTTGCGACATTAGACCGCATCAACCACTGCGTGGTAGGGCAGATAAAGCATATGATAACTAACGCAACACGCAGTTGCGACAGGAGACTGCATCAACCACTGCTTAGTAGGGCAGACAAAGCATTAAAAACTAACGTAACACGCTACTGCAACAGTAGACTGCATCAACCACTGCGTGGTAGGGCAGACAAAGCATATGATAACTAACACAACACGCTGTTGCGACAGTAGACGCCATCAACCACTGCGTGGTAGGGCAGACAAAGCATATGATAACTAACGTCAAAAGCTGTTGCGACAATAGACGGCATCAACCACTGCGTGGTAGGGCAGACAAAGCATATGATAACTAACGTCACACGCTGTTGCGACAGTAGACGGCATCAACCACTGCGTGGTAGGGCAGACAAAGCATATGATAAATACCAACACACGATGTTGCCACAGTAGACGTCATGCGTGGTACGGCAGACAAAGCTTATGATAACTAACGACACACGATGTTGCGACAGTAGACAGCATCAACCACTGCGTGGTAGGGCAGACAAAGCATATGATAACTAACGTACACGCTGTTGCGACAGTAGACTGCATCATACACTGCGTGGTAGGGCAGTAAAGCATCTGATAACTAACGTCACATGCTGTTGCGACATTGGACTGCATCAACAACTGCGTGGTAGGGTAGACAAAGCATATGATAACTAACGTCACAGGCTGTTGCGACAGTAGACTGCATCAACCACTGCGTGGTAGTGCAGACAAAGCATATGATAACTAACGTCACACGCTGTTGCGACAGTAGACGGTATCAACCACTGCGTGGTAGGCCAGACAAAGCATATGATAATTAACGACACACGTTCTTGCGACAGTAGACTGCATCAACCACTGCGTGGTAGGGCAGACAAAGCATATGATAACTAACGTCACACGCTGTTGCGACAGTAGACGGTATCAACCACTGCGTGGTAGGCCAGACAAAGAATATGATAATTAACGACACGTTGTTGCGACAGTAGACAGCATCAACCACTGCGTGGTAGGGGAGACAAAGCATATGATAACTAACGACACACGATGTTGCGACAGTATACGTCATCAACCACTGCGTGGTAAGCCAGACAAAGCATATGATAACTAACGGCACATGTTGTTGCGACAGTAGACTGCATCAACCACTGCGTGGTAGGGCAGATAAAGCATATGATAACTAACGCAACACGCAGTTGCGACAGGAGATTGCATCAACCACTGCTTAATAGGGCAGACAAAGCATATAATAACTAACGTCACACGCTACTGCAACAGTAGACTGCATCAACCACTGCGTGGTAGGGCAGACAAAGCATATGATAACTAACTCAACACGCTGTTGCGACAGTAGACGGCATCAAACAACTGCGTGGTAGGGCAGACAAAGCATATGATAAATAACAACACACGATGTTGCCACAGTAGACGTCATGCGTGGTAGGGCAGACAAAGCTTATGATAACTAACGACACACGATGTTGCGACAGTAGACAGCATCAACCACTGCGTGGTAGGGCTGACAAAGCATATGATAACTAACGTACACGCTGTTGCGACAGTAGACTGCATCATACACTGCGTGGTAGGGCAGACAAAGCATCTGATAACTAACGTCACAGGCTGTTGCGACATTAGACTGCATCAACCACTGCGTGGTAGGGCAGACAAAGCAAATGTATAAATAACGTACACGCTGTTGCGACAGTAGACTGCATCAACCACTGCGTGTTAGGGTAGACAAAGCATATGATAACAAACGTCACACGCTGTTGCGACAGTAGACTGCATCAACCACAGCGTGGTAGGGCAGACAAAGCATATGATAACTAACGTCACACGCTGTTGCGACAGTAGACTGCATCAACCACTGCGTGGTAGGGCAGACAAAGCATATGATAACTAACGGCACACGTTGTTGCGACAGCAGACTGCATCAACCACTGCGTGGTAGGGCAGACAAAGCAAATGTATAACTAACGTACACGCTGTTGCGACAGTAGACTGCATCACCACTGCGTGGTAGGGTAGACAAAGCATATGATAACTAACGTCACACGCTGTTGCGACAGTAGACTGCACCAACCACTGCGTGGTAGGCCAGACAAAGCATATGATAACTAACGTCACAGGCTGTTGCGACAGTAGACTGCATCAACCACTGCATAGTAGGGCAGACAAAGCAAATTTATAACTAACGTACACGCTGTTGCCACAGTAGACTGCATCAACCTCTGCGTGGCAGGGTAGACAAAGCATATGATAACAAACGTCACACGCTGTTGCGACAGTAGACTGCATCAACCACTACGTGGTAGGGCAGAAAAAGCATATGATAACTAACGGCACACGCTGTTGCGACAGAAGACTGCATCAACCATTGCGTGGTAGGGCAGACAAAGCATATGATAACTAACGACACACGTTGTTGCGACAGTAGACTGCATCAACCACTGCGTGGCAGGGCAGACAAAGCAAAAGTATAACTAACGTACACGCTGTTGCGACAGTAGACTGCATCAACAACTGCGTGGTAGAGTAGACAAAGCATATGATAACTAACGTCACACGCTGTTGCGACAGTAGACTGCATCATCCACTACGTGGTAGGGCAGACAAAGCATATGATAACTAACATCACACGCTGTAGCGACAGTAGACTGCATCAACCACTGCGTGGTAGGACAGACAAAGCATATGATAACTAAGGTCACACGCTGTTGCGACAGTATACGTCATCAACCACTGCTTGGTAGGCCAGACAAAGCATATGATAACTAACGTCACAGGCTGTTGCGACAGTAGACTGCATCAACCACTGCGAGGTAGGGAAGACAAAGCATATGATAACTAACGTCACACGCTGTTACGACAGTAGACTGCATCAACCACTGCGTGGTAGGGCAGACAAAGCATATGAAAATTAACGTCACACGCTGTTGCGACAGTATACGTCATCAACCACTGCTTGGTAGGCCAGACAAAGCATATGATATCTAACGTCACACGCTGTTGCAACAGTAGACGTCATCAACCACTGCGTGGTAGGGCAGACAAAGCTTATGATAACTAACATCACACGCCGTTGCGACAGTAGACTGCGTCAAGCACTGCGTGGTAGGGCAGACAAAGCATATGATAACTAACGCAACACGCTGTTGCGACAGTAGAAGTCATCAACCACTGCGTGGTAGGGCAGACAAAGCATATGATAACTAACGACACACGATGTTGCGACAGTATACGTCATCAACCACTGCGTGGTAGGGCAGACAAAGCATATGATAACTAACCTACACGCTGCTGCGACAGTAGACTACATTATACACTGCGTGGTAGAGCAGACAAAGCATCTGATAACTAACGTCACAGGCTGTTGCGACATTAGACTGCATCAACCACTGCGTGGTAGGGTAGACAAAGCATATGATAACTAACGTCACAGGCTGTTGCGACAGTAGACTGCATCAACCACTACGTGGTAGTGCAGACAAAGCATATAATAACTAACGTCACACGCTGTTGCGACAGTAGACGTCATCAACCACTGCGTGGTAGGGCAGACAAAGCATATGATAACTAACGCAAAACGCAGTTGCGAAAGGAGACTGCATCAACCACTGCGTGGTAGGGCAGACAAAGCATATGATAACTAACACAACACGCTGTTGCGACAGTAGACGGCATCAACCACTGCGTGGTAGGGCAGACAAAGCATATGATAACTAACGTCACAAGCTGTTGCGACAATAGACGGCATCAACCACTGCGTGGTAGAGCAGACAAAGCATATGATAACTAACGTCACACGCTGTTGCGACAGTAGACGGCATAAACCACTGCGTGGTAGGGCAGACAAAGCATATGATAAGTAACAACACACGATGTTGCCACAGTAGACGTCATGCGTGGTAGGGCAGACAAAGCTTATGATAACTAACGACACACGATGTTGCGACAGCAGACAGCATCAACCACTGCGTGGTAGGGCAGACAAAGCATATGATAACTAACGTACACGCTGTTGCGACAGTAGACTGCATCATACACTGCGTGGTAGGGCAGACAAAGCATCTGATAACTAACGTCACAGGCTGTTGCGACATTGGACTGCATCAACCACTGCGTGATAGGGTAGACAAAGCATATGATAACTAACGTCACAGGCTGTTGCGACAGTAGAGTGCATCAACCACTGCGTGGTAGGCCAAACAAAGCATATGATAACTAACGACACAAGTTGTTGCTACAGTAGACTGCATCAACCACTGCGTGGTATGGCAGACAAAGCAAATGTATAACTAACGTACACGCTGTTGCGACAGTAGACTGCGTCAACCACTGCGTGTTAGGGTAGACAAAGCATATGATAACTAACGTCACACGCTGTTGCGACAGTAGACTGCATCAACCACTACGTGGTAGGGCAGACAAAGTAAATGTATAACTAACGGCACACGATGTTGCGACAGTATACGTCATCAACCACTGCGTGGTAGGCCAGACAAAGCATATGATAACTAACGTCACAGGCTGTTGCGACAGTAGCCTGCAACAACCACTGCGTTGTAGGCCAGACAAAGCATATGATAACTAACGGCACACGTTGTTGCGACGGCAGACTGCATCAACCACTGCCTGGTAGGGCAGACAAAGCAAATGTATAACTAACGTACACGCTGTTGCGACAGTAGACTGCATCACCACAGCGTGGTAGGGTAGACAAAGCATATGATAACTAACGTCACACGCTGTTGCGACAGTAGACTGCACCAACCACTGCGTGGTAGAGCAGACAAAGCATATGATAACTAACGTCACACGCTGTTGCGACAGTATACGTCATCAACCACTGCTTGGTAGGACAGACAAAGCATATGATAACTAACGTCACAGGCTGTTGCGACAGTAGACTGCATCAAGCACTGCGTGGTAGGGCAGACAAAGCATATGATAACTAACGTCACACGCTGTTGCGACAGTAGACTGCATCAACCACTGCGTGGTAGGGCAGACAAAGCATATGATATCTAACGTCACACGCTGTTGCAACAGTAGACGGCATCAACCACTGCGTGGTAGGGCAGACAAAGCTTATGATAATTAACATCACACGCTGTTGCGACAGTAGACTGCATCAAGCACTGCGTGGTAGGGCAGACAAAGCATATGATAACTAACGCAACACGCTGTTGCATCAGTAGACGTCATCAACCACTGCGTGGTAGGGCAGACAAAGCATATGATAAATAACGTTACACGTTGTTGCGACATTAGACTGCACCAACCACTGCGTGGTAGGGCAGATAAAGCATATGATAACTAACGCAACACGCAGTTGCGACAGGAGACTGCATCAACCACTGCTTAGTAGGGCAGACAAAGCATATGATAACTAACGTAACACGCTACTGCAACAGTAGACTGCATCAACCACTGGGTGGTAGGGCAGACAAAGCATATGATAACTAACACAACACGCTGTTGCGACAGTAGACGGCATCAACCACTGCGTGGTAGAGCAGACAAAGCATATGATAACTAACGTCACAAGCTCTTGCGACAATAGACGGCATCAACCACTGCGTGGTAGGGCAGACAAAGCATATGATAACTAACGTCACACGCTGTTGCGACAGTAGACGGCATCAGCCACTGCGTGGTAGGGCAGACAAAGCATATGATAAATAACAACACACGATGTTGCGACAGTAGACGTCATGCGTGGTAGGGCAGACAAAGCTTATGATAATTAACGACACACGATGTTGCGACAGTATACGTCATCAACCACTGCGTGGTAGGGCAGACAAAGCATATGATAACTAACGTACACGCTGTTGCGACAGTAGACTACATTATACACTGCGTGGTAGGGCAGACAAAGCATCTGATAACTAACGTCAGAGGCTGTTGCGACATTAGACTGCATCAACCACTGCGTGGTAGGGTAGACAAGGCATATGATAACTAACGTCACAGGCTGTTGCGACAGTAGACTGCATCAACCACTGCGTGGTAGTGCAGACAAAGCTTATGATAACTAACGTCACACGCTGTTGCTACAGTAGACATCATCAACCACTGCGTATTAGGGCAGACAAAGCATATGATAAATAACGTTACACGTTGTTGCGACATTAGACCGCATCAACCACTGCGTGGTAGGGCAGATAAAGCATATGATAACTAACGCAACACGCAGTTGCGACAGGAGACTGCATCAACCACTGCTTAGTAGGGCAGACAAAGCATATAAAAACTAACGTAACACGCTACTGCAACAGTAGACTGCATCAACCACTGCGTGGTAGGGCAGACAAAGCATATGATAACTAACACAACACGCTGTTGCGACAGTAGACGCCATCAACCACTGCGTGGTAGGGCAGACAAAGCATATGATAACTAACGTCAAAAGCTGTTGCGACAATAGACGGCATCAACCTCTGCGTGGTAGGGCAGACAAAGCATATGATAACTAACGTCACACGCTGTTGCGACAGTAGACGGCATCAACCACTGCGTGGTAGGGCAGACAAAGCATATGATAAATAACAACACACGATGTTGCCACAGTAGACGTCATGCGTGGTACGGCAGACAAAGCTTATGATAACTAACGACACACGATGTTGCGACAGTAGACAGCATCAACCACTGCGTGGTAGGGCAGACAAAGCATATGATAACTAACGTACACGCTGTTGCGACAGTAGACTGCATCATACACTGCGTGGTAGGGCAGTAAAGCATCTGATAACTAACGTCACATGCTGTTGCGACATTGGACTGCATCAACAACTGCGTGGTAGGGTAGACAAAGCATATGATAACTAACGTCACAGGCTGTTGCGACAGTAGACTGCATCAACCACTGCGTGGTAGTGCAGACAAAGCATATGATAACTAACGTCACACGCTGTTGCGACAGTAGACGGTATCAACCACTGCGTGGTAGGCCAGACAAAGCATATGATAATTAACGACACTCGTTCTTGCGACAGTAGACTGCATCAACCACTGCGTGGTAGGGCAGACAAAGCATATGATAACTAACGTCACACGCTGTTGCGACAGTAGACGGTATCAACCACTGCGTGGTAGGCCAGACAAAGAATATGATAATTAACGACACGTTGTTGCGACAGTAGACAGCATCAACCACTGCGTGGTAGGGGAGACAAAGCATATGATAACTAACGACACACGATGTCGCGACGGTATACGTCATCAACCACTGCGTGGTAAGCCAGACAAAGCATATGATAACTAACGGCACATGTTGTTGCGACAGTAGACTGCATCAACCACTGTGTGGTAGGGCAGATAAAGCATATGATAACTAACGCAACACGCAGTTGCGACAGGAGATTGCATCAACCACTGCTTAATAGGGCAGACAAAGCATATAATAACTAACGTCACACGCTACTGCAACAGTAGACTGCATCAACCACTGCGTGGTAGGGCAGACAAAGCATATGATAACTAACTCAACACGCTGTTGCGACAGTAGACGGCATCAAACAACTGCGTGGTAGGGCAGACAAAGCATATGATAAATAACAACACACGATGTTGCCACAGTAGGCGTCATGCGTGGTAGGGCAGACAAAGCTTATGATAACTAACGACACACGATGTTGCGACAGTAGACAGCATCAACCACTGCGTGGTAGGGCTGACAAAGCATATGATAACTAATGTACACGCTGTTGCGACAGTAGACTGCATCATACACTGCGTGGTAGGGCAGACAAAGCATCTGATAACTAACGTCACAGGCTGTTGCGACATTAGACTGCATCAACCACTGCGTGGTAGGGCAGACAAAGCAAATGTATAAATAACGTACACGCTGTTGCGACAGTAGACTGCATCAACCACTGCGTGTTAGGGTAGACAAAGCATATGATAACTAACGTCACACGCTGTTGCGACAGTAGACTGCATCAACCACAGCGTGGTAGGGCAGACAAAGCATATGATAACTAACGTCACACGCTGTTGCGACAGTAGACTGCATCAACCACTGCGTGGTAGGGCAGACAAAGCATATGATAACTAACGTCACACGCTGTTGCGACAGTAGGCTGCATCAACCACTGCGTGGTAGGGCAGACAAAGCATATGATAACTAACGACCCACGATGTTGCGACAGTAGACTGCATCAACCACTGCGTTATAGGCCAGAGAAAGCATATGATAACTAACGTCACAGGCTGTTGCGACAGTAGACTGCATCATCCACTGCGTAGTAGGGCAGACAAACAAATGTATAACTAACGTACACGCTGTTGCGACAGTAGACTGCATCAACCACTGCGTGTTATGGTAGACAAAGCATATGATAACTAACACAACACGCTGTTGCGACAGTAGACGGCATCAACCACTGCGTGGTAGGGCAGACAAAGCATATGATAACTAACGTCACACGCTGTTGCGACAGTAGACGGCATCAACCACTGCGTGGTAGGGCAGACAAAGCATATGATAAATAACAACACGCGATGTTGCGACAGTAGACGTCATGCGTGGTAGAGCAGACAAAGCTTATGATAACTAACGACACACGATGTTGCGACAGTATACGTCATCTACCACTGCGTGGTAGGGCAGACAAAGCATATGATAACTAACGTACACGCTGTTGCGACAGTAGACTACATTATACACTGCGTGCTGGGGCAGACAAAGCATCTGATAACTAACGTCACAGGCTGTTGCGACATTAGACTGCATCAACCACTGCGTGGTAGGGTAGACAAAGCATATGATAACTAACGTCACAAACTGTTGCGACAGTAGGCTGCATCAACCATTGCGTGGTAGTGCAGACAAAGCCTATGATAACTAACGTCACACGCTGTTGCGACATTAGACGTCATCAACCACTGCGTGGTAGGGCAGACAAAGCATATGATAAATAACGTTACACGTTGTTGCGACATTAGACTGCATCAACCACTTCGTGGTAGGGCAGATAAAGCATATGATAACTAACGCAACACGCAGTTGCGACAGGAGACTGCAACAACCACTGCTTAGTAGGGCAGACAAAGCATATAAAAACTAACGTAACTCGCTACTGCAACAGTAGACTGCATCAACCACTGCGTGGTAGGGCAGACAAAGCATGTGATAACTAACGTCACACGCTTTTGCGACAGTAGACGGCATCAACCACTGCGTGGTAGGGCAGACAAAGCATATGATAAATAACGTCAAAGGCTGTTGCGACAGTAGACTGCATCAACCACTGCGTAGTATGGCAGACAAACAAATGTATATCTAACGTACACGCTGTTGCGACAGTAGACTGCATCAACCACTGCGTGGTAGGCCAGACAAAGCATATGATAACTAACGTCACAGGCTGTTGCGACAGTAGACTGCATCAACCACTGCGTAGTAGGGCAGACAAACCAATGTATAACTAACGTACACGCTGTTGCGACAGTAGACTGCATCAACCACTGCGTGTTAGGGTAGACAAAGCATATGATAACTAACACAACACGCTGTTGCGACAGTAGACGGCATCAACCACTGCGTGGTAGGGCAGACAAAGCATATGATAACTAACGTCACAAGCTGTTGCGACAATAGGCGGCATCAACCACTGCGTGGTAGGGCAGACAAAGCATATGATAACTAACGTCACACGCTGTTGCGACAGTAGACGGCATCAACTACTGCGTGGTAGGGCAGACAAAGCATATGATAAATAACAACTCGCGATGTTGCGACAGTAGACGTCATGCGTGGTAGATCAGACAAAGCTTATGATAACTAACGACACACGATGTTGCGACAGTATACGTCATCTACCACTGCGTGGTAGGGCAGACAAAGCATATGATAAATAACGTACACGCTGTTGCGAGAGTAGACTACATTATACACTGCGTGGTAGGGCAGACAAAGCATCTGATAACAAACGTCACAGGCTGTTGTGAAATTAGACTGCATCAACCACTGCGTGGTAGGGTAGACAAAGCATATTATAACTAACGTCACAGACTGTTGCGACAGTAGGCTGCATCAACCATTGCGTGGTAGTGCAGACAAAGCATATGATAACTAACGTCACACGCTGTTGCGACAGTAGACTGCATCAACCACTGCGTGGTAGAGCAGACAAAGCATATGATAACTAACGTCACACGCTGTTGCGACAGTATACGTCATCAACCACTGCTTGGTAGGCCAGACAAAGCATATGATAACTAACGTCACAGGCTGTTGCGACAGTAGACTGCATCAACCACTGCGTGGTAGGGCAGACAAAGCATATGATAACTAACGTCACACGCTGTAGCGACAGTAGACTGCATCAACCACTGCGTGGTAGGGCAGGCAAAGCATATGATATCTAACGTAACACGCTGTTGCAACAGTAGACGGCATCAACCACTGCGTGGTAGGGCAGACAAAGCTTATGATAACTAACATCACACGCTGTTGCGACAGTAGACTGCATCAAGCACTACGTGGTAGGGCAGACAAAGCATATGGTAACTAACGCAACACGCTGTTGCAACAGTAGACGTCATCAACCACTACGTGGTAGGGCAGACAAAGCATATGATAAATAACGTTACACGTTGTTGCGACATTAGACTGCATCAACCACTGCGTGGTAGGGCAGATAAAGCATATGATAACTAACGCAACACGCAGTTGCGACAGGAGACTGCATGAACCACTGCTTAGTAGTGCAGACAAAGCATATGATAACTAACGTAACACGCTACTGCAACAGTAGACTGCATCAACCACTGGGTGGTAGGGCAGACAAAGCATATGATAACTAACTAAACACGCTGTTGCGACTGTAGACGGCATCAACCACTGCGTGGTAGAGCAGACAAAGCATATGATAACTAACGTCACAAGCTCTTGCGACAATAGACGGCATCAACCACTGCGTGGTAGGGCAGACAAAGCATATGATAACTAACGTCACACGCGGTTGCGACAGTAGACGGCATCAGCCACTGCGTGGTAGGGCAGACAAAGCATATGATAAATAACAACACACGATGTTGCGACAGTAGACGTCAAGCGTGGTAGGGCAGACAAAGCTTATGATAATTAACGACACACGATGTTGCGACAGTATACGTCATCAACCACTGCGTGGTAGGGCAGACAAAGCATATGATAACTAACGTACACGCTGTTGCGACAGTAGACTACATTATACACTGCGTGGTAGGGCAGACAAAGCATCTGATAACTAACGTCACAGGCTGTTGCGACATTAGACTGCATCAACCACTGCGTGGTAGGGTAGACAAAGCATATGATAACTAACGTCACAGGCTGTTGCGACAGTAGACTGCATCAACCACTGCGTGGTAGTGCAGACAAAGCATATGATAACTAACACAACACGCTGTTGCGACAGTAGATGGCATCAACCACTGCGTGGCAGGCAGACAAAGCATATGATAACTAACGTCACAAGCTGTTGCGACAATAGACGGCACCAACCACTGCGTGGTAGGGCAGACAAAGCATATGATAACTAACGTCACACGCTGTTGCGACAGTAGACGGCATCAACCACTGCGTGGTAGGGCAGACAAAGCATATGATAAATACCAACACCCAATGTTGCGACAGTAGACGTCATGCGTGGAAGGGCAGACAAAGCTTATGATAACTAACAACACACGATGTTGCGACAGTAGACAGCATCAACCACTGCGTGGTAGGGCAGACAAAGCATATGATAACTAACGTACACGCTGTTGCGACATTAGACTGCATCATACACTGCGTGGTAGGGCAGACAAAGCATCTGATAACTAACGTCACAGGCTGTTGCGACATTAGACTGCATCAACCCCTGCGTGGTAGGGTAGACAAAGCATATGATAACTAACGTCACAGGCTGTGGCGACAGTAGACTGCATCAACACTGCGTGGTAGTGCAGACAAAGCATATGATAAATAACGTCACACGCTGTTGCGACAGTAGCCTGCAACAACCACTGCGTGGTAGGCCAACAAAGCATATGATAACTAACGACACACGTTGTTGCGACAGTAGACTGCATCAACCACTGCGTGGTAGGGCAGACAAAGCAAATGTATAACTAACGTACACGCTGTTGCGACAGTAGACTGCATCAACCACTGCGTGGTAGGGTAGACAAAGCATATGATAACTAACGTCACACGCTGTTGCGACAGTAGAATGCATCAACCACTACGTGGTAGGGCAGACAAAGTAAATGTATAACTAACGACACACGATGTTGCAACAGTATACGTCATCAACCACTGCGTGGTAGGCCAGACAAAGCATATGATAACTAACGTCACAGGCTGTTGCGACAGTAGCCTGCAACAACCACTGCGTGGTAGGCCAGACAAAGCATATGATAACTAACGGCACACGTTGTTGCGACAGCAGACTGCATCAACCACTGCGTGGTAGGGCAGACAAAGCAAATGTATAACTAACGTACACGCTGTTGCGACAGTAGGCTGCATCACCACTGCGTGGTAGGGTAGACAAAGCATATGATAACTAACGTCACACGCTGTTGCGACAGTAGACTGCACCAACCACTGCGTGGTAGGCCAGACAAAGCATATGATAACTAACGTCACAGGCTGTTGCGACAGTAGACTGCATCAACCACTGCATAGTAGGGCAGACAAAGCAAATGTATAACTAACGTACACGCTGTTGCCACAGTAGACTGCATCAACCTCTGCGTGGCAGGGTAGACAAAGCATATGATAACAAACGTCACACGCTGTTGCGACAGTAGACTGCATCAACCACTACGTGGTAGGGCAGAAAAAGCATATGATAACTAACGTCACACGCTTTTGCGACAGTAGACTGCATCAACCACTGCGTGGTAGGGCAGACAAAGCATATGATAACTAACGTCACACGCTGTTGCGACAGAAGACTGCATCAACCACTGCGTGGTAGGGCAGACAAAGCATATGATAACTAACGACACACGTTGTTGCGACAGTAGACTGCATCAACCACTGCGTGGCAGGGCAGACAAAGCAAAAGTATAACTAACGTACACGCTGTTGCGACAGTAGACTGCATCAACAACTGCGTGGTAGGGTAGACAAAGCATATGATAACTAACGTCACACGCTGTTGCGACAGTAGACTGCATCATCCACTACGTGGTAGGGCAGACAAAGCATATGATAACTAACATCACACGCTGTAGCGACAGTAGACTGCATCAACCACTGCGTGGTAGGACAGACAAAGCATATGATAACTAACGTCACACGCTGTTGCGACAGTATACGTCATCAACCACTGCTTGGTAGGCCAGACAAAGCATATGATAACTAACGTCACAGGCTGTTGCGACAGAAGACTGCATCAACCACTGCGAGGTAGGGCAGACAAAGCATATGATAACTAACGTCACACGCTGTTACGACAGTAGACTGCATCAACCACTGCGTGGTAGGGCAGACAAAGCATATGATAATTAACGTCACACGCTGTTGCGACAGTATACGTCATCAACCACTGCTTGGTAGGCCAGACAAAGCATATGATATCTAACGTCACACGCTGTTGCAACAGTAGACGTCATCAACCACTGCGTGGTAGGGCAGACAAAGCTTATGATAACTAACATCACACGCCGTTGCGACAGTAGACTGCGTCAAGCACTGCGTGGTAGGGCAGACAAAGCATATGATAACTAACGACACACGATGTTGCGACAGTATACGTCATCAACCACTGCGTGGTAGGGCAGACAAAGCATATGATAACTAACCTACACGCTGCTGCGACAGTAGACTACATTATACACTGCGTGGTAGAGCAGACAAAGCATCTGATAACTAACGACACAGGCTGTTGCGACATTAGACTGCATCAACCACTGCGTGGTAGGGTAGACAAAGCATATGATAACTAACGTCACAGGCTGTTGCGACAGTAGACTGCATCAACCACTGCGTGGTAGTGCAGACAAAGCATATAATAACTAACGTCACACGCTGTTGCGACAGTAGACGTCATCAACCACTGCGTGGTAGGGCAGACAAAGCATATGATAAATAACGTTACACGTTGTTGCGACATTAGACTGCATCAACCACTGCATGGTAGGGCAGATAAAGCATATGATAACTAACGCAAAACGCAGTTGCGAAAGGAGACTGCATCAACCACTGCTTAGTAGGGCAGACAAAGCATATTTAATTAAAGTAACACGCTACTGCAACAGTAGACTGCATCAACCACTGCGTGGTAGGGCAGACAAAGCATATGATAACTAACACAACACGCTGTTGCGACAGTAGACGGCATCAACCACTGCGTGGTAGGGCAGACAAAGCATATGATAACTAACGTCACAAGCTGTTGCGACAATAGACGGCATCAACCACTGCGTGGTAGAGCAGACAAAGCATATGATAACTAACGTCACACGCTGTTGCGACAGTAGACGGCATCAACCACTGCGTGGTGGGGCAGACAAAGCATATGATAAGTAACAACACACGATGTTGCCACAGTAGACGTCATGCGTGGTAGGGCAGACAAAGCTTATGATAACTAACGACACACGATGTTGCGACAGCAGACAGCATCAACCACTGCGTGGTAGGGCAGACAAAGCATATGATAACTAACGTACACGCTGTTGCGACAGTAGACTGCATCATACACTGCGTGGTAGGGCAGACAAAGCATCTGATAACTAACGTCACAGGCTGTTGCGACATTGGACTGCATCAACCACTGCGTGGTAGGGTGGACAAAGCATATGATAACTAACGTCACAGGCTGTTGCGACAGTAGAGTGCATCAACCACTGCGTGGTAGGCCAGACAAAGCATATGATAACTAACGACACAGGCTGTTGCGACAGTAGCCTGCAACAACCACTGCGTTGTAGGCCAGACAAAGCATATGATAACTAACGGCACACGTTGTTGCGACGGCAGACTGCATCAACCACTACGTGGTAGGGCAGACAAAGTAAATGTATAACTAACGGCACAGGCTGTTGCGACATTAGACTGCATCAACCACTGCGTGGTAGGGTAGACAAAGCATATGATAACTAACGTCACAGGCTGTTGCGACAGTAGACTGCATCAACCACTGCGTGGTAGTGCAGACAAAGCATATAATAACTAACGTCACACGCTGTTGCGACAGTAGACGTCATCAACCACTGCGTGGTAGGGCAGACAAAGCATATGATAAATAACGTTACACGTTGTTGCGACATTAGACTGCATCAACCACTGCATGGTAGGGCAGATAAAGCATATGATAACTAACGCAAAACGCAGTTGCGAAAGGAGACTGCATCAACCACTGCTTAGTAGGGCAGACAAAGCATATTAAATTAAAGTAACACGCTACTGCAACAGTAGACTGCATCAACCACTGCGTGGTAGGGCAGACAAAGCATATGATAACTAACAGAACACGCTGTTGCGACAGTAGACGGCATCAACCACTGCGTGGTAGGGCAGACAAAGCATATGATAACTAACGTCACAAGCTGTTGCGACAATAGACGGCATCAACCACTGCGTGGTAGAGCAGACAAAGCATATGATAACTAACGTCACACGCTGTTGCGACAGTAGACGGCATCAACCACTGCGTGGTAGGGCAGACAAAGCATATGATAAGTAACAACACACGATGTTGCCACAGTAGACGTCATGCGTGGTAGGGCAGACAAAGCTTATGATAACTAACGACACACGATGTTGCGACAGCAGACAGCATCAACCACTGCGTGGTAGGGCAGACAAAGCATATGATAACTAACGTACACGCTGTTGCGACAGTAGACTGCAGCATACACTGCGTGGTAGGGCAGACAAAGCATCTGATAACTAACGTCACAGGCTGTTGCGACATTGGACTGCATCAACCACTGCGTGGTAGGGTGGACAAAGCATATGATAACTAACGTCACAGGCTGTTGCTACAGTAGACTGCATCAACCACTGCGTGGTATGGCAGTCAAAGCAAATGTATAACTAACGTACACGCTGTTGCGACAGTAGACTGCGTCAACCACTGCGTGTTAGGGTAGACAAAGCATATGATAACTAACGTCACACGCTGTTGCGACAGTAGACTGCATCAACCACTACGTGGTAGGGCAGACAAAGTAAATGTATAACTAACGGCACACGATGTTGCGACAGTATACGTCATCAACCACTGCGTGGTAGGCCAGACAAAGTATATGATAACTAACGTCACAGGCTGTTGCGACAGTAGCCTGCAACAACCACTGCGTTGTAGGCCAGACAAAGCATATGATAACTAACGGCACACGTTGTTGCGACGGCAGACTGCATCAACCACTGCCTGGTAGGGCAGACAAAGCAAATG
Source organism: Magicicada septendecula (assembly GCA_034769895.1). Classification (NCBI taxonomy): domain Eukaryota; kingdom Metazoa; phylum Arthropoda; class Insecta; order Hemiptera; family Cicadidae; genus Magicicada; species Magicicada septendecula. The sequence goes on from CM068367.1 coordinate 773,984,950, forward strand.
TATAACTAACGTACACGCTGTTGCGACAGTAGACTGCATCAAGCACTGCGTGGTAGGGCAAACAAAGCATATGATAACTAACGCAACACGCTGTTGCATCAGTAGACGTCATCAACCACTGCGTGGTAGGGCAGACAAAGCATATGATAACTAACACAACACGCTGTTGCGACAGTAGACGGCATCAACCACTGCGTGGTACAGCAGACAAAGCATATGATAACTAACGTCACAAGCTCTTGCGACAATAGGCGGCATCAACCACTGCGTGGTAGGGCAGACAAAGCATATGATAACTAACGTCACACGCTGTTGCGACAGTAGACGGCATCAGCCACTGCGTGGTAGGGCAGACAAAGCATATGATAAATAACAACACACGATGTTGCGACAGTAGACGTCATGCGTGGTAGGGCAGACAAAGCTTATGATAATTAACGACACACGATGTTGCGACAGTATACGTCATCAACCACTGCGTGGTAGGGCAGACAAAGCATATGATAACTAACGTACACGCTGTTGCGACAGTAGACTACATTATACACTGCGTGGTAGGGCAGACAAAGCATCTGATAACTAACGTCAGAGGCTGTTGCGACATTAGACTGCATCAACCACTGCGTGGTAGGGTAGACAAGGCATATGATAACTAACGTCACAGGCTGTTGCGACAGTAGACTGCATCAACCACTGCGTGGTAGTGCAGACAAAGCATATGATAAATAACGTTACACGTTGTTGCGACATTAGACTGCATCAACCACTGCGTGGTAGGGCAGATAGAGCATATGATAACTAACGCAACACGCAGTTGCGACAGGAGAATGCATCAACCACTGCTTAGTAGGGCAGACAAAGCATATAAAAACTAACGTAACACGCTACTGCAACAGTAGACTGCATCAACCACTGCGTGGTAGGGCAGACAAAGCATATGATAACTAACACAACACGCTGTTGCGACAGTAGACGCCATCAACCACTGCGTGGTAGGGCAGACAAAGCATATGATAACTAACGTCAAAAGCTGTTGCGACAATAGACGGCATCAACCACTGCGTGATAGGGCAGACAAAGCATATGATAACTAACGTCACACGCTGTTGCGACAGTAGACGGCATCAACTACTGCGTGGTAGGGCAGACAAAGCATATGATAAATAACAACACACGATGTTGCCACAGTAGACGTCATGCGTGGTACGGCAGACAAAGCTTATGATAACTAACGACACACGATGTTGCGACAGTAGACAGCATCAACCACTGCGTGGTAGGGCAGATAAAGCATATGATAACTAACGTACACGCTGTTGCGACAGTAGACTGCATCATACACTGCGTGGTAGGGCAGTAAAGCATCTGATAACTAACGTCACATGCTGTTGCGACATTGGACTGCATCAACAACTGCGTGGTAGGGTAGACAAAGCATATGATAACTAACGTCACAGGCTGTTGCGACAGTAGACTGCATCAACCACTGCGTGGTAGTGCAGACAAAGCATATGATAACTAACGTCACACGCTGTTGCGACAGTAGACGGTATCAACCACTGCGTGGTAGGCCAGACAAAGCATATGATAATTAACGACACACGTTCTTGCGACAGTAGACTGCATCAACCACTGCGTGGTAGGGCAGACAAAGCATATGATAACTAACGTCACACGCTGTTGCGACAGTAGACGGTATCAACCACTGCGTGGTAGGCCAGACAAAAATATGATAATTAACGACACGTTGTTGCGACAGTAGACAGCATCAACCACTGCGTGGTAGGGGAGACAAAGCATATGATAACTAACGACACACGATGTTGCGACGGTATACGTCATCAACCACTGCGTGGTAAGCCAGACAAAGCATATGATAACTAACGGCACATGTTGTTGCGACAGTAGACTGCATCAACCACTGCGTGGTAGGGCAGATAAAGCATATGATAACTAACGCAACACGCAGTTGCGACAGGAGATTGCATCAACCACTGCCTAATAGGGCAGACAAAGCATATAATAACTAACCTCAAACGCTACTGCAACAGTAGACTGCATCAACCACTGCGTGGTAGGGCAGACAAAGCATATGATAACTAACTCAACACGCTGTTGCGACAGTAGACGGCATCAAACAACTGCGTGGTAGGGCAGACAAAGCATATGATAAATAACAACACACGATGTTGCCACAGTAGACGTCATGCGTGGTAGGGCAGACAAAGCTTATGATAACTAACGACACACGATGTTGCGACAGTAGACAGCATCAACCACTGCGTGGTAGGCTGACAAAGCATATGATAACTAACGTACACGCTGTTGCGACAGTAGACTGCATCATACACTGCGTGGTAGGGCAGACAAAGCATCTGATAACTAACGTCACAGGCTGTTGCGACATTAGACTGCATCAACCACTGCGTGGTAGGGCAGTCAAAGCAAATGTATAAATAACGTACACGCTGTTGCGACAGTAGACTGCATCAACCACTGCGTGTTAGGGTAGACAAAGCATATGATAACTAACGTCACACGCTGTTGCGACAGTAGACTGCATCAACCACAGCGTGGTAGGGCAGACAAAGCATATGATAACTAACGTCACACGCTGTTGCGACAATAGACTGCATCAACCACTGCGTGGTAGGGCAGACAAAGCATATGATAACTAACGTCACACGCTGTTGCGACAGTAGACTGCATCAACCACTGCGTGGTAGGGCAGACAAAGCATATGATAACTAACGACCCACGATGTTGCGACAGTAGACTGCATCATCCACTGCGTTATAGGCCAGAGAAAGCATATGATAACTAACGTCACAGGCTGTTGCGACAGTAGACTGCATCATCCACTGCGTAGTAGGGCAGACAAACAAATGTATAACTAACGTACACGCTGTTGCGACAGTAGACTGCATCAACCACTGCGTGTTATGGTAGACAAAGCATATGATAACTAACACAACACGCTGTTGCGACAGTAGACGGCATCAACCACTGCGTGGTAGGGCAGACAAAGCATATGATAACTAACATCACAAGCTGTTGCGACAATAGACGGCATCAACCACTGCGTGGTAGGGCAGACAAAGCATATGATAACTAACGTCACACGCTGTTGCGACAGTAGACGGCATCAACCACTGCGTGGTAGGGCAGACAAAGCATATGATAAATAACAACACGCGATGTTGCGACAGTAGACGTCATGCGTGGTAGAGCAGACAAAGCTTATGATAACTAACGACACACGATGTTGCGACAGTATACGTCATCTACCACTGCGTGGTAGGGCAGACAAAGCATATGATAACTAACGTACACGCTGTTGCGACAGTAGACTACATTATACACTGCGTGGTAGGGCAGACAAAGCATCTGATAACTAACGTCACAGGCTGTTGCGACATTAGACTGCATCAACCACTGCGTGGTAGGGTAGACAAAGCATATGATAACTAACGTCACAGACTGTTGCGACAGTAGGCTGCATCAACCATTGCGTGGTAGTGCAGACAAAGCATATGATAACTAACGTCACACGCTGTTGCGACATTAGACGTCATCAACCACTGCGTGGTAGGGCAGACAAAGCATATGATAAATAACGTTACACGTTGTTGCGACATTAGACTGCATCAACCACTTCGTGGTAGGGCAGATAAAGCATATGATAACTAACGCAACACGCTGTTGCGACAGGAGACTGCATCAACCACTGCTTAGTAGGGCAGACAAAGCATATAAAAACTAACGTAACTCGCTACTGCAACAGTAGACTGCATCAACCACTGCGTGGTAGGGCAGACAAAGCATGTGATAACTAACACAACACGCTGTTGCGACAGTAGACGGCATCAACCACTGCGTGGTAGGGCACACAAAGCATATGATAACTAACGTCACAAGCTGTTGCGACAATAGACGGCATCAACCACTGCGTGCTAGGGCAGACAAAGCATATGATAACTAACGTCACACGCTTTTGCGACAGTAGACGGCATCAACCACTGCGTGGTAGGGCAGACAAAGCATATGATAAATAACGTCACAGGCTGTTGCGACAGTAGACTGCATCAACCACTGCGTAGTAGGGCAGACAAACAAATGTATATCTAACGTACACGCTGTTGCGACAGTAGACTGCATCAACCACTGCGTGGTAGGCCAGACAAAGCATATGATAACTAACGTCACAGCCTGTTGCGACAGTAGACTGCATCAACCACTGCGTAGTAGGGCAGACAAACCAATGTATAACTAACGTACACGCTGTTGCGACAGTAGACTGCATCAACCACTGCGTGTTAGGGTAGACAAAGCATATGATAACTAACACAACACGCTGTTGCGACAGTAGACGGCATCAACCACTGCGTGGTAGGGCAGACAAAGCATATGATAACTAACGTCACAAGCTGTTGCGACAATAGGCGGCATCAACCACTGCGTGGTAGGGCAGACAAAGCATATGATAACTAACGTCACACGCTGTTGCGACAGTAGACGGCATCAACTACTGCGTGGTAGGGCAGACGAAGCAAATGTATAACTAACGTACACGCTGTTGCGACAGTAGACTGCATCAACCACTGCGTGGTAGGGCAGACAAAGCATATGATAACTAACGTACACGCTGTTGCGACAGTAGACTGCATCATACACTGCGTGGTAGGGCAGTAAAGCATCTGATAACTAACGTCACAGGCTGTTGCGACATTGGACTGCATCAACCACTGCGTGGTAGGGTAGACAAAGCATATGATAACTAACGTCACAGGCTGTTGCGACAGTAGACTGCATCAACCACTGCGTGGTAGTGCAGACAAAGCATATGATAACTAACGTCACACGCTGTTGCTACAGTAGACTGCATCAACCACTGCGTGGTATGGCAGACAAAGCAAATGTATAACTAACGTACACGCTGTTGCGACAGTAGACTGCGTCAACCACTGCGTGTTAGGGTAGACAAAGCATATGATAACTAACGTCACACGCTGTTGCGACAGTAGACTGCATCAACCACTACGTGGTAGGGCAGACAAAGTAAATGTATAACTAACGGCACACGATGTTGCGACAGTATACGTCATCAACCACTGCGTGGTAGGCCAGACAAAGCATATGATAACTAACGTCACAGGCTGTTGCGACAGTAGCCTGCAACAACCACTGCGTTGTAGGCCAGACAAAGCATATGATAACTAACGGCACACGTTGTTGCGACGGCAGACTGCATCAACCACTGCCTGGTAGGGCAGACAAAGCAAATGTATAACTAACGTACACGCTGTTGCGACAGTAGACGTCATCAACCACTGCGTGGTAGGGCAGACAAAGCATATGATAACTAACACAACACGCTGTTGCGACAGTAGACGGCATCAACCACTGCGTGGTACAGCAGACAAAGCATATGATAACTAACGTCACAAGCTCTTGCGACAATGGGCGGCATCAACCACTGCGTGGTAGGGCAGACAAAGCATATGATAACTAACGTCACACGCTGTTGCGACAGTAGACGGCATCAGCCACTGCGTGGTAGGGCAGACAAAGCATATGATAAATAACAACACACGATGTTGCGACAGTAGACGTCATGCGTGGTAGGGCAGACAAAGCTTATGATAATTAACGACACACGATGTTACGACAGTATACGTCATCAACCACTGCGTGGTAGGGCAGACAAAGCATATGATAACTAACGTACACGCTGTTGCGACAGTAGACTACATTATACACTGCGTGGTAGGGCAGACAAAGCATCTGATAACTAACGTCAGAGGCTGTTGCGACATTAGACTGCATCAACCACTGCGTGGTAGGGTAGACAAGGCATATGATAACTAACGTCACAGGCTGTTGCGACAGTAGACTGCATCAACCACTGCGTGGTAGTGCAGACAAAGCATATGATAAATAACGTTACACGTTGTTGCGACATTAGACTGCATCAACCACTGCGTGGTAGGGCAGATAAAGCATATGATAACTAACGCAACACGCAGTTGCGACAGGAGACTGCATCAACCACTGCTTAGTAGGGCAGACAAAGCATATAAAAACTAACGTAACACGCTACTGCAACAGTAGACTGCATCAACCACTGCGTGGTAGGGCAGACAAAGCATATGATAACTAACACAACACGCTGTTGCGACAGTAGACGCCATCAACCACTGCGTGGTAGGGCAGACAAAGCATATGATAACTAACGTCAAAAGCTGTTGCGACAATAGACGGCATCAACCACTGCGTGGTAGGGCAGACAAAGCATATGATAACTAACGTCACACGCTTTTGCGACAGTAGACGGCATCAACTACTGCGTGGTAGGGCAGACAAAGCATATGATAAATAACAACACACGATGTTGCCACAGTAGACGTCATGCGTGGTACGGCAGACAAAGCTTATGATAACTAACGACACACGATGTTGCGACACTAGACAGCATCAACCACTGCGTGGTAGGGCAGATAAAGCATATGATAACTAACGTACACGCTGTTGCGACAGTAGAATGCATCATACACTGCGTGGTAGGGCAGTAAAGCATCTGATAACTAACGTCACATGCTGTTGCGACATTGGACTGCATCAACAACTGCGTGGTAGGGTAGACAAAGCATATGATAACTAACGTCACAGGCTGTTGCGACAGTAGACTGCATCAACCACTGCGTGGTAGTGCAGACAAAGCATATGATAACTAACGTCACACGCTGTTGCGACAGTAGACGGTATCAACCACTGCGTGGTAGGCCAGACAAAGCATATGATAATTAACGGCACACGTTCTTGCGACAGTAGACTGCATCAACCACTGCGTGGTAGGGCAGACAAAGCATATGATAACTAACGTCACACGCTGTTGCGACAGTAGACGGTATCAACCACTGCGTGGTAGGCCAGACAAAAATATGATAATTAACGACACGTTGTTGCGACAGTAGACAGCATCAACCACTGCGTGGTAGGGGAGACAAAGCATATGATAACTAACGACACACGATGTTGCGACGGTATACGTCATCAACCACTGCGTGGTAAGCCAGACAAAGCATATGATAACTAACGGCACATGTTGTTGCGACAGTAGACTGCATCAACCGCTGCGTGGTAGGGCAGATAAAGCATATGATAACTAACGCAACACGCAGTTGCGACAGGAGATTGCATCAACCACTGCCTAATAGGGCAGACAAAGCATATAATAACTAACCTCAAACGCTACTGCAACAGTAGACTGCATCAACCACTGCGTGGTAGGGCAGACAAAGCATATGATAACTAACTCAACACGCTGTTGCGACAGTAGACGGCATCAAACAACTGCGTGGTAGGGCAGACAAAGCATATGATAAATAACAACACACGATGTTGCCACAGTAGACGTCATGCGTGGTAGGGCAGACAAAGCTTATGATAACTAACGACACACGATGTTGCGACAGTAGACAGCATCAACCACTGCGTGGTAGGGCTGACAAAGCATATGATAACTAACGTACACGCTGTTGCGACAGTAGACTGCATCATACACTGCGTGGTAGGGCAGACAAAGCATCTGATAACTAACGTCACAGGCTGTTGCGACATTAGACTGCATCAACCACTGCGTGGTAGGGCAGACAAAGCAAATGTATAAATAACGTACACGCTGTTGCGACAGTAGACTGCATCAACCACTGCGTGTTAGGGTAGACAAAGCATATGATAACTAACGTCACACGCTGTTGCGACAGTAGACTGCATCAACCACAGCGTGGTAGGGCAGACAAAGCATATGATAACTAACGTCACACGCTGTTGCGACAGTAGACTGCATCAACCACTGCGTGGTAGGGCAGACAAAGCATATGATAACTAACGTCACACGCTGTTGCGACAGTAGACTGCATCAACCACTGCGTGGTAGGGCAGACAAAGCATATGATAACTAACGACCCACGATGTTGCGACAGTAGACTGCATCATCCACTGCGATATAGGCCAGAGAAAGCATATGATAACTAACGTCACAGGCTGTTGCGACAGTAGACTGCATCATCCACTGCGTAGTAGGGCAGACAAACAAATGTATAACTAACGTACACGCTGTTGTGACAGTAGACTGCATCAACCACTGCGTGTTATGGTAGACAAAGCATATGATAACTAACACAACACGCTGTTGCGACAGTAGACGGCATCAACCACTGCGTGGTAGGGCAGACAAAGCATATGATAACTAACGTCACAAGCTGTTGCGACAATAGACGGCATCAACCACTGCGTGGTAGGGCAGACAAAGCATATGATAACTAACGTCACACGCTGTTGCGACAGTAGACGGCATCAACCACTGCGTGGTAGGGCAGACAAAGCATATGATAAATAACAACACGCGATGTTGCGACAGTAGACGTCATGCGTGGTAGAGCAGACAAAGCTTATGATAACTAACGACACACGATGTTGCGACAGTATACGTCATCTACCACTGCGTGGTAGGGCAGACAAAGCATATGATAACTAACGTACACGCTGTTGCGACAGTAGACTACATTATACACTGCGTGGTAGGGCAGACAAAGCATCTGATAACTAACGTCACAGGCTGTTGCGACATTAGACTGCATCAACCACTGCGTGGTAGGGTAGACAAAGCATATGATAACTAACGTCACAGACTGTTGCGACAGTAGGCTGCATCAACCATTGCGTGGTAGTGCAGACAAAGCATATGATAACTAACGTCACACGCTGTTGCGACATTAGACGTCATCAACCACTGCGTGGTAGGGCAGACAAAGCATATGATAAATAACGTTACACGTTGTTGCGACATTAGACTGCATCAACCACTTCGTGGTAGGGCAGATAAAGCATATGATAACTAACGCAACACGCTGTTGCGACAGGAGACTGCATCAACCACTGCTTAGTAGGGCAGACAAAGCATATAAAAACTAACGTAACTCGCTACTGCAACAGTAGACTGCATCAACCACTGCGTGGTAGGGCAGACAAAGCATGTGATAACTAACACAACACGCTGTTGCGACAGTAGACGGCATCAACCACTGCGTGGTAGGGCACACAAAGCATATGATAACTAACGTCACAAGCTGTTGCGACAATAGACGGCATCAACCACTGCGTGCCAGGGCAGACAAAGCATATGATAACTAACGTCACACGCTTTTGCGACAGTAGACGGCATCAACCACTGCGTGGTAGGGCAGACAAAGCATATGATAAATAACGTCACAGGCTGTTGCGACAGTAGACTGCATCAACCACTGCGTAGTAGGGCAGACAAACAAATGTATATCTAACGTACACGCTGTTGCGACAGTAGACTGCATCAACCACTGCGTGGTAGGCCAGACAAAGCATATGATAACTAACGTCACAGCCTGTTGCGACAGTAGACTGCATCAACCACTGCGTAGTAGGGCAGACAAACCAATGTATAACTAACGTACACGCTGTTGCGACAGTAGACTGCATCAACCACTGCGTGTTAGGGTAGACAAAGCATATGATAACTAACACAACACGCTGTTGCGACAGTAGACGGCATCAACCACTGCGTGGTAGGGCAGACAAAGCATATGATAACTAACGTCACAAGCTGTTGCGACAATAGGCGGCATCAACCACTGCGTGGTAGGGCAGACAAAGCATATGATAACTAACGTCACACGCTGTTGCGACAGTAGACGGCATCAACTACTGCGTGGTAGGGCAGACGAAGCAAATGTATAACTAACGTACACGCTGTTGCGACAGTAGACTGCATCAACCACTGCGTGGTAGGGCAGACAAAGCATATGATAACTAACGTACACGCTGTTGCGACAGTAGACTGCATCATACACTGCGTGGTAGGGCAGTAAAGCATCTGATAACTAACGTCACAGGCTGTTGCGACATTGGACTGCATCAACCACTGCGTGGTAGGGTAGACAAAGCATATGATAACTAACGTCACAGGCTGTTTCGACAGTAGACTGCATCAACCACTGCGTGGTAGTGCAGACAAAGCATATGATAACTAACGTCACACGCTGTTGCGACAGTAGACGGTATCAACCACTGCGTGGTAGGCCAGACAAAGCATATGAAAATTAACGACACACGTTGTTGCGACAGTAGACTGCATCAACCACTGCGTGGTAGGGCAGACAAAGCAAATGTATAACTAACGTCACACGCTGTTGCGACAGTAGACGGTATCAACCACTGCGTGGTAGGCCAGACAAAGTATATGATAATTAACGTCACAGGCTGTTGCGACAGTAGCCTGCATCAACCACTGCGTGGTAGGGCAGACAAAGCATATGATAACTAACGACAAACGATGTTGCGACGGTATACGTCATCAACCACTGCGTGGTAAGCCAGACAAAGCATATGATAACTAACGGCACATGTTGTTGCGACAGTAGACTGCATCAACCACTGCGTGGTAGGGCAGATAAAGCATATGATAACTAACGCAACACGCAGTTGCGACAGGAGTTTGCATCAACCACTGCTTAGTAGGGCAGACAAAGCATATAATAACTAACGTCACACGCTACTGCAACAGTATACTGCATCAACCACTGCGTGGTAGGGCAGACAAAGCATATGATAACTAACTCAACACGCTGTTGCGACAGTAGACAGCATCAACCACTGCGTGGTAGGGCAGACAAAGCAAATGTATAACTAACGTACACGCTGTTGCGACAGTAGACTGCATCAACACTTGCGTGGTAGGGTAGACATAGCATATGATAACTAACGTCACAGGCTGTTGCGGCAGTAGCCTGCATCAACCACTGCGTGGTAGGGCAGACAAAGCATATGATAACTAACGACACACGATGTTGCGACGGTATACGTCATCAACCACTGCGTGGTAAGCCAGACAAAGCATATGATAACTAACGGCACATGTTGTTGCGACAGTAGACTGCATCAACCACTGCGTGGTAGGGCAGATAAAGCATATGATAACTAACGCAACACGCAGTTGCGACAGGAGATTGCATCAACCACTGCTTAGTAGGGCAGACAAAGCATATAATAACTAACGTCACACGCTACTGCAACAGTAGACTGCATCAACCACTGCGTGGTAGGGCAGACAAAGCATATGATAACTAACTCAACACGCTGTTGCGACAGTAGACGGCATCAACAACTGCGTGGTAGGGCAGACAAAGCATATGATAAATAACAACACACGATGTTGCCACAGTAGACGTCATGCGTGTTAGGGCAGACAAAGCTTATGATAACTAACGATACACGATGTTGCGACAGTAGACAGCATCAACCACTGCGTGGTAGGGCAGACAAAGCATATGATAACTAACGTACACGCTGTTGCGACAGTAGACTGCACCATACACTGCGTGGTAGGGCAGACAAAGCATCTGATAACTAACGTCACAGGCTGTTGCGACATTAGACTGCATCAACCACTGCGTGGTAGGGCAGACAAAGCAAATGTATAAATAACGTACACGCTGTTGCGACAGTAGACTGCATCAACCACTGCGTGGTAGGGTAGACAAAGCATATGATAACTAACGTCACACGCTGTTGCGACAGTAGACTGCATCAACCACAGCGTGGTAGGGCAGACAAAGCATATGATAACTAACGTCACACGCTGTTGCGACAGTAGACTGCATCAACCACTGCGTGGTAGGGCAGACAAAGCATATGATAACTAACGTCACACGCTGTTGCGGCAGTAGACTGCATCAACCACTGCGTGGTAGGGCAGACAAAGCATATGATAACTAACGACCCACGATGTTGCGACAGTAGACTGCATCAACCACTGCGTGGTAGGCCAGACAAAGCATATGATAACTAACGTCACAGGCTGTTGCGACAGTAGACTGCATCAACCACTGCGTAGTAGGGCAGACAAACAAATGTATAACTAACGTACACGCTGTTGCAACAGTAGACTGCATCAACCACTGCGTGTTAGGGTAGACAAAGCATATGATAACTAACACAAAACGCTGTTGCGACAGTAGACGGCATCAACCACTGCGTGGTAGGGCAGACAAAGCATATGATAACTAACGTCACAAGCTGTTGCGACAATAGACGGCATCATCCACTGCGTGGTAGGGCAGACAAAGCATATGATAACTAACGTCACACGCTGTTGCGACAGTAGACGGCATCAACTACTGCGTGGTAGGGCAGACAACGCATATGATAAATAACAACACGCGATGTTGCGACAGTAGACGTCATGTTTGGTAGAGCAGACAAAGCATATGATAACTAACGTACACGCTGTTGCGACAGTAGACTACATTATACACTGCGTGGTAGGGCAGACAAAGCATCTGATAACTAACGTCACAGGCTGTTGCGACATTAGACTGCATCAACCACTGCGTGGTAGGGTAGACAAAGAATATGATAACTAACGTCACAGACTGTTGCGACAGTAGGCTGCATCAACCATTGCGTTGTAGTGCAGACAAAGCATATGATAACTAACGTCACACGCTGTTGCGACAGTAGACGTCATCAACCACTGCGTGGTAGGGCAGACAAAGCATATGATAAATAACGTTACACGTTGTTGCGACATTAGACTGCATCAACCACTGCGTGGTAGAGCAGATAAAGCATATGATAACTAACGCAACACGCAGTTGCGAGAGGAGACTGCATCAACCACTGCTTAGTAGGGCAGACAAAGCATATAAAAACTAACGTAACTCGCTACTGCAACAGTAGGCTGCAACAACCACTGCGTGGTAGGGCAGACAAAGCATGTGATAACTAACACAACACGCTGTTGCGACAGTAGACGGCATCAACCACTGCGTGGTAGGGCACACAAAGCATATGATAACTAACGTCACAAGCTGTTGCGACAATAGACGGCATCAACCACTGCGTGCTAGGGCAGACAAAGCATATGATAACTAACGTCACACGCTTTTACGACAGTAGACGGCATCAACCACTGCGTGGTAGGGCAGACAAAGCATATGATAAATAACAACACACGATGTTGCCTCAGTAGACGTCATGCGTGGTAGGGCAGACAAAGCTTATGATAACTAACGACACACGATGTTGCGACAGTAGACAGCATCAACCACTGCGTGGTAGGGCAGACAAAGCATATGATATCTAACGTACACGCTGTTGCGACAGTAGACTGCATCATACACTGCGTGGTAGGGCAGACAAAGCATCTGATAACTAACGTCACAGGCTGTTGCGACATTGGACTGCATCAACCACTGCGTGGTAGGGTAGACAAAGCATATGATAACTAACGTCACACGCTGTTGCGACAGTACACTGCATCAACCACTGCGTGGTAGTGCAGACAAAGCATATGATAACTAACGTCACACGCTGTTGCGACAGTAGACGGTATCAACCACTGCGTGGTAGGCCAGACAAAGCATATGATAACTAACGACACACGTTGTTGCGACAGTAGACTGCATCAACCACTGCGTGGTAGGGCAGACGAAGCAAATGTATAACTAACGTACACGCTGTTGCGACAGTAGACTGCATCAACCACTGCGTGGTAGGGTAGACAAAGCATATGATAACTAACATCACACGCTGTTGCGACAGTAGACTGCATCAACCACTACGTGGTAGGGCAGACAAAGCATATGATAACTAACGTCACAGGCTGTTGCGACAGTAGACTGCATCAACCACTGCGTAGTAGGGCAGACAAAGCAAATGTATAACTAACGTCACAGGCTGTTGCGACAGTTGACTGCATCAACCACTGCGTGGTAGGGTAGACAAAGCATATGATAACTAACGTCACACGCTGTTGCGACAGTAGACTGCATCAACCACTGCGTGGTAGGGCAGACAAAGCATATGATAACTAACGACACACGTTGTTGCGACAGTAGACTGCATCAACTACTGCGTGGTAGGGCAGACAAAGCAAATGTATAACTAACGTACACGCTGTTGCGACAGTAGGCTGCATCATACACTGCGTGGTAGGGCAGACAAAGCATGTTATATCTAACGTCACACGCTGTTGCGACAGTAGACTGCATCAACCACTGCGTGGTAGGGCAGACAAATCATAATATGATAACTAACATCACACGCTGTTGCGACAGTAGACGGCATCAACCACTGCGTGGTAGGGCAGACAAAGCATATGATAACTAGCGTCACACTCTTTTGCGACAGTAGACTGCATCAACCATTGCGTGGTAGGGCAGACAAAGCATATGATAATTAACCACTATGTAGTAGGCAGTCAACTAACGCCAAACGCTGCTGCAACCGTAGATTGCATACACCACTGTGTTGTAGTCAGTCAGCTATAACAAATATACAACTATAACGTATATAACTATATCCAACTATGACAACTAACGCCAAACGCTCCTGCAACCGTAGGTTGCATTAACCACTGTGTAGTAGGCAGTCAACTATAGAAATATAACATATATAACTATAACCAACTATGGCAACTAACGTCAAAGCTCATGCAACTTCAGACTGCATTAACCACTGTGTAGTAGTCAGTCAACTATAACAACTATGCAACTATAACATAGACAACAATATCCAGCTGTAACAACTAACGCCATACGCTGCTACAACCGTAGATTGCATTAACCACTGTGTTGTAGTCAGTCAACTATAACAACTATACAACTATAACATAGACAACAATATCCAGCTGTAACAACTAACGCCATACGCTGCTACAACCGTAGATTGCATTAACCACTGTGTTGTAGTCAGTCAACTATAACAACTGTACAACTATAACATAGACAACAATATCCAGCTGTAACAACTAACGCCATACGCTGCTACAACCGCAGATTGCATTAACCACTGTGTAGTAGGCAGTCAACTATAACAACTGTACAACTATAACATAGACAGCAATATCCAGCTGTAACAACTAACGCCATACGCTGCTACAACCGTAGATTGCATTAACCACTGTGTAGTAGTCAGTCAACTATAACAACTATACAACTATAACATAGACAACAATATCCAGCTGTAACAACTAACGCCATACGCTGTTACAACCGTAGATTGCATTAACCACTGTGTAGTAGGCAGTCAACTATAACAACTATACAACTATAACATAGACAACAATATCCAGCTGTAACAACTAACGCCATACGCTGTTACAACCGTAGATTGCATTAACCACTGTGTAGTAGTCTGTCAACTATAACAACTATACAACTATAACATAGACAACAATATCCAGCTGTAACAACTAACGCCATACGCTGCTACAACCGTAGATTGCATTAACCACTGTGTAGTAGTCTGTCAACTATAACAACTATGCAACTATAACATAGACAACAATATCGAGCTGTAACAACTAACGCCATACGCTGCTACAACCGTAGATTGCATTAACCACTGTGTAGTAGTCTGTCAACTATAACAACTATACAACTATAACATAGACAACAATATCCAGCTGTAACAACTAACGCCATACGCTGCTACAACCTTAGATTGCATTAACCACTGTGTAGTATTCTGTCAACTATAACAACTATACAACTATAACATAGACAACAATATGCAGCTGTAACAACTAACGCCATACGCTGCTACAACCGTAGATTGCATTAACCACTGTGTAGTAGTCTGTCAACTATAACAACTATACAACTATAACATAGACAACAATATCCAGCTGTAACAACTAACGCCATACGCTGCTACAACCGTAGATTGCATTAACCACTGTGTAGTAGTCTGTCAACTATAACAACTATGCAACTATAACATAGACAACAATATCGAGCTGTAACAACTAACGCCATACGCTGCTACAACCGTAGATTGCATTAACCACTGTGTAGTAGTCAGTCAATTATAACAAATATACAACTATAATATAGATAACAATATCCAGCTGTAACAACTAACGCCATACGCTGCTACAACCGTAGATTGCATTGACCACTGTGTAGTAGTCAGTCAACTATAACAACTGCATTAATTGCATTAACAACTAACTGTATGATAGGTTTAGTCAAAGCATAATTTGCTAGATACTGTAAAAATTTTTTTTTGTTCTCTCTTGCTTTTTGTTAAAATCTGTCTCAGTAATACTGAGACCTGTCGTATTTGTTTACAGTTGATATTAGTAATTTCTTCAATATGACTGACACATTGCAAAACGATTGACAGCAAAAATAAATAAAATGAAACTTCATTAATTTGAATACGTATTTCAAAATGTTTGTCAATTCCAAGAAATTACTTATCCCAATCTCTTTTTTTCAGTAAGTAAATGTTAAATCGTTTTTTTAATTCAAAATTTAGTTAAAAAATGTTTGTTAAATCTGCCAGACTCACTGCATTTGCATTTCTGTGTGTTGACCTATCAGGTTCGCAACATATATTATTTCTACTAGTGTAATGGGATACAGTAATTTGAATATGCCATTGGTGTCTGAGTGTACTCTGAATATTACAGTACGGTATAAACAACTCTGGATTACATTAAACTTTAATCGTAGTTTTCCTTCCTGTCAGTGTAATCTACAGCAATTCCAATTCTTCTGATAATGTCACCATTTAAAAAATACGAAACCTTAACTTTGAAACAAAAAACTTAAATTATAGAAGCAGTAAAAGCGCGAGCAAGACGAAAGTAAGGAGCGAGTAATTATGAGTGGGTCAGAAACCTGATGATTGAGTAAGTAGCATTTCCTCGCTGTTTCAAAAGCGTAAATTCATTTGTCATAGAATAAACAACAAATAAGAAAATGTCGGTGACTTCAGTATGCTTTTTAAACTGCATTCCCAAGTTAGACATAAAGTTTCAGTCATGCTTGTTGTTGACAAAATTTTTGGCACAAACCTGAAATTTCCAAGTTGTGGACTATAAAGTTACAGTTTTTCCAGCCAAGTACGACAGCTGTGTGCTGCCCGATGGACCAAGTCGTGATAATAAATTCGAAAAACAATTACAGAAAACTGGTGGTAAACAATTTTAAACTCCATCTTTTCGAAATACAAATTTTCAAATTTGTAAGATGTCAATCGCATGATCTTAAAACCATGGAAGAATGTCAAAAATTAAACCATAGGTAACTGTTTTAAGAAAATGTCCACTTTAGCAAGTGGATGAAGAGATTGAAAATGGTGAAATGTTTAACTGTTCGAAGAAAATGTAACAGTTAAAAACGAAACCGAAAGGTGAGATGAACTCGCTATTATACCGTTTTCTATATTTGTTGATGTAGACAATGATACAATGATTAGCAGCGAGGCAAGCAAAGGTGACATTGTTGCTGTGAGGTTCAACGAAGGAAGGGAAGAACGGAAACCTACGGAGAGGGTACCATCGAATACCCGACCTCGACAGCAAGCAATTACATATCTTGAAAAATAGCAAATTTACGAAAAAAAGACTAATTACAAAAATTAAAGAGCATTAAATTCTCTATAAAAAAGCTATTTGTCATTGTTTTTTCAGGCCAATACTTTGTGAGAAAAATGGAATTGAAATATTAGAAAAAAATTTATTGTCGGAGTCCGCCCCGATGAGCGGGAAGGCTAATTTTGTCTGACATTGCAACATATATTGATATTTGTTTGTGGGATCTTTATTTAATGTTATGCAATTATTATTAACTATAAATTCTTCTGTTTTATATGTGTTTTAAAAGTTATTTTATTGTCAAAATCTTCAATGATTGGAAAAAAAACTATTTTTGAATATATTTATAAAGTGCATTTTTTAATAACATTTTTATTATAATGCGTAATAAATAAGTAAAAATTATACATAATAATATATACATAAATGAATAATAATGAGTTTTTTTAAACTTATATTCCTGAAAAAATTGCATGTCTATTGCATAAACATGTATTTTATGTGAAAATCCACCTTGTGAAAACTGTGGCCAACTTTGAATTAATGTTTCTACTAAAAGTATCGCCCTGACAAAAAAAAATGTAATATGCTTTTTTATGCAGAATTGTATGATCTTTCGTTTTGGTATTTTGTATTTTTCTCATAAATTTAAAAATTTTTAAGATAATCACGATAAATGAATTTCTTGTACCTTCCCCCTCCCTTTTTTCGAAAACCCGCGACTGAATTTTTGTAAACTTTTTTTTAAATTCTTTCTTCCCTTTTTATCTAGCCCTATGCAAAAAATCTCGTAGAAGCCACTTAATTTGCAATTTCTATTTTTTTTTCGGCTTCAGTGACTGTACTAAAGCTATACAGTCGTGGGTGATGCAAGCAACTCGATGTTAACAAGTGACAGACAGTGTAGAGAAGTTGTAACCCCGTATATCATAATAGGCTACTATTAATACGTTTACGCTCACTGAGTATGCATTTGCCCCGGTTTCGTTGAGAACTAGGAAGTTTCTAAGGTAATAAATTCTCTTTACATTAAAAAAATAGGGCATTATTGTTAAAACGAAAATAAAAATGTTAGCACTGTCTGTGAAAATTATTGTTTATTGATATCATCTTAGTTCCTAATTATAACTAGTATGAATAAAATTTAAAAAAACAACAAAATTGGTTTAATTAACAATAAGATATAAGAATTCACAAAAACCGGACAAACGTAAATGCTTAAAAATTATGATAAAGTGAACATCGATTACGTTACACATCAATCGGATAAAACGAAAAATTATTATTCGTTTTCAGTAAACCAGAGGTAGATACGTAAGCTTAATATCCAAATAGTTCCAAATCCGAGTAAAAGTTTGTTACAAATTGGTTTCTATAAAATGAAACCTACTTCAGTTAAAATGCGTACGTAACACTAAACGCGATAAGAAGAAAGCGAGTTATTTTTAAATTATGCAGTACTCGTAAAAGAGCGTGGATTCGTTATTTCCTGCCCTAAACATTTAACATGTAAACCTTTTTGTATGTTACTCAAAGAACTTTCCGTAAAATCAATAATATTAATCATATTAGTAAAACTGTGAGTTTGTAAGCTATACCATAAGTACGCGCATTTAAAGCTTAAGTATATATAATGTGCATGTCACAATATATTATTGGCTAACACAAGAAATCATTAATTTAAACTAAACTATTTAACATCCCAACTGTACCATTTCTAGAGTTTAACTATTTGAATCTCTTATACTATTCAATGTTCATCATTTTCTATATACGTAACTCAAAGTTTCTTGCAGCAATTATATAATATTGTGATATTGTTCAATATAGTTTCTTCTGCAAGTACAGTATTGCGTTTTTGTCGTTTCAACAATATCACAATATTATATTCAATGTTTGTACAAAAGAAATGTTCATACTTAACAAACTTCTTTCGTAATTTTTATAAAAATTTAATAACAAATATTAAAATAAATATTACACGTATTGGATTGTTTGGTGAACTTCATACACTACACACCGGATAGTTACTTTCAATATGCTATCCAATTGTGATAATTCTAACTATATAGAAAATGACACAGAATTAAGAGAGAATTGGTCCCTAAACCTTAGTAGGCATGGGGTGGCCAAACCACGTATGTGCAGATCCGAAAGCTGCTTGCAGCATGGTAGGTCCTCCAATGTATGTTAGTGGAGGGGGCGAGTTAGGACAAACCCTGGCTTGTCCATCAACTCGTCTAGAGTAGCGGGAACTCCGCAGATGGGGCAAGCATTATCTGTGTATACACTGGTATAGGCAGAGGAACCGGCATACCGGAGTCGGACTAAGAAGTTGATTTTTTTGTTTCGACTGCGTGTCTGTTTTACTTATGCCCGTTTTGAGCGGTGGCTGCTAACGGCTGTTAAACCCTGGATAGCGGATACTCTGATCTCGTAGATTATGAGAGTTGCACGTCTTATATCCAAGGGTACTGGCCAAAACAACTTTATGTAACTTGTGAATGCTCAGAACAATAGGCTAATTGATATTCCGTTTGTTGAAGGTGATAGAAGCTTGATCTTGGACCTGTTATGTTATTCTTCGAGTTAAGCTCCTTATATTGCAAGGAGTAGCTGTCGGCTCTGGGCTGGGCACTTGTAATAAAGTCTTCTCTTATGTGTAGTTTATGGGGTACTTTTATGTGAATAGACATTTAGATTATTTTCGAAAACTGCTTCCCAATTTTTATTTATAAAAGGAAATAATCTAGGCATCGGACCTTAACGCAGTTTCCATAGGCTATTTTATATATATATAGGACATTACATAGGACAAACAAACAAAAAACTGAAAAAACTTTATTTTGAACATCTAAAAGCATACAAAAAACCAGAAATATATAAATCTAATTTGGCAACACATGCAATAAACACTGGACATGAATTCCCAGACATAACCAACATGACATTAATAAAACACATACCACACAAAGGCACCATAATGAACATTTGGAAAAATTTACAAATATACAAACATAAAACACAAAACAAACTAGTAGCTGAACAAATACAAATCAATACAAACATGACACAATTTTCAAAGCACTCAACATCGAAAATACACAAAATACTAATATATACACCACAATCATACACAATAATACCAATTTAAAGTGCCAAAGGCCAACAGGATACCACAACAACAACCAACCAACACATAAGTACTCCACAAGACTCAAAACTAGTAAGGCTGAGGATGGGAACACAAAGCGTCCCGAAACATGTTCCAAATAAGGAAAATACATCTTGAGATAAAATCATATAAATATTAAATATATATATATTGTAACGTGTCGTTTCACCAAACATAAAACATAACATACTAACTAAAAGATAATTTACTGACTGTATCAAACTATGGCTGACAATGACCAAAAACCAAGAAGTTAATGATCCCAGGACAAAAGATGTAAATAAATAAGTAATTAATCACACTGTTCAGTACATTTACATATGTTTTTATTTGTGTTAAGCTAATTCATTGTAATAAGACAATTTATATTATTATTGAAAACTTCATTACTAGTTAAAATGTAAATAAATCTAATTTAACTATGGGGAGGTCTGCGCACCTCAGACCGTTATTTTATTTATCAAGAAAAAAAAATTACATAAAAGTGAATTATTTAAGTTTTACAAATATAATAAGATCAAACTATAATTATAAAAGTGGTATGGTATGACAGTGCTAGAAAGTGAGAATAATAGTGAAATACGGTAAAAAGGAAAAATTGTGTATAATGAAAGTGATTGAACATAATTATAATGAGCATTGAAGAAATATATAATCTATATGAAACAGGTATATAACCCATATAGTGAAATCAAACAAAGTAAATAATTTAAAAGATAGAAACTCTTACGTTAAAAAACTTATAATAATATAGTTACGAAGGAAAAATAAAGTAAAGGTCAACAGAATATTATTAATTAGAAATGGTACACCGAACCTGTGACCCATAAAAAATATAGCCATGGCCTTTAACTAAAGAAATTAATGTTTTGAGTGGAAGAAGATTATTGTTAAAAATTGTGAATTGTAAGCCAGAACGTTTAAGGTAAATGACTGCTGAGTTGATGGAAATTGAAGATCAATAAAAGCTGAGATGACCAGGAAAACCAACCCAAGACCTAGAGGAATGATATTTTGACAGAGAGAGACCAAAAAACCAGGTGTCCAGGAGCAGAATCAACGAATAAATCCATTGGAAAAACTGCAAAGTTGGTGAGATCATACCACAAAAACAATAACTGAAAAAAACAATAAAAATATAAATAAATAATAATAATTGTGAATTACTTTAGTACACTATTATGAAAATAGTCGTTAATCATAAGAGTTTTTTGTTATAGTTTCTAGTTGTTTAAAAGAACCCACAAACATTCAACAGACATTAACAACACTATATTACAAAGTCTCATGCATAAAAATTATATTGTCTGTTCTATGTGTAAATTGTACCAGACTTTAACGATACTTGTATGTTAACCCAGAGATTCAGATAAATAATCCTCTATTTAAAAACAAAACACAGATTTTTTTTTTATTTAGTTACAAATCAACTTCAGAGATACTAATTATTTTAATATTACATATTGGTGATCCCAACACAGGGCTGAACAAAATAAAAGTATCAACAACGAACGAATAGGAAGGTATTAACTGAATATTACATTTTGACGCTCAAAAGTGGGGCCTTCCACAATCACAGAATACATAAGGAGGATTATATTTATTGAATATTACATATTGGCGAACCCAACAGTGGGGCTAACGTCAAAAACAGACTCGGTAGTATAGTGGTCAGTATCCCCGCCTGTCACGCGGGAGACCGGGGTTCGATTCCCCGCCGGGGAGCCATAAAGCCCCCCGTTTAAGACAAGTTATTTCAGTAATGGTAGTTTTAGGAGTTACTGAAATAAATGGCAAAAATCTACAAAAACTGTCTTCACTTTTCATAAACCTCTTTATCTCGGTTTGGTTATATGTGCCTTTTATTTTATTTGTTCCTGGGGTGGTCCGTTCGTAAGTGTTATTTCCTTTGTCCCGACTACTACAAACGGTCCATGATATAACAGCAATAACTTCTTGGTAATTCCTTCTACTGTACTTGGCAACTGTCTATTTTTGATTAAAACTTGGTCTCCAATGTTGTAGTGTATAATCTTCAATTTCTTCTTCTCTTCTTTCTTCTGTTGCAGTTCTGCCTTATGAAGCACCCTATTGTGAACTTCAGTGTGGGTTGATTCTTCTGGCTCCATTGGTGGGAATTCTATCATTGACGTTATTTCTCTGTGTGGTGGTCGGTTGAACATCACCTGATAAGGACTGGCTCCTATTAGTAGGGTAAAACTGACAGTTCTACCCCGGATGTGACGTCATATGGCGGGAAATTCAAAAATCTAGGTGGTGGGGGTAAAAATCTGGTAGTCGGCTTTCGGTCATGTTGTGGGCGGTGAGTATAAAGTGGGGTTATGTGTGCGTTGATTGGTGTATACGTCGTCGACGTTGCCGCTTCGTGCATGTGTTATAGTGTACGGGTTTGTATATGCAAGGAGTTTTTCCTTTCGGCCATGTTGTAAAATCGTCGTGCTGGTTAATCGCCGTAGTCGACTCTTGCGTGTGTTATAGTGTACGGGTTTTGTATATGAACGTCGCTGCGGTCGATGCGGTGTATCGTTGGCAAGGCGGCGTGTCCGTGTGTCGTGGCGAACTGTATCGCGAGCCCGTGTAGTGATCCGGTTCGCCGTTCGCCGTTCGCGGTTCGCCGGCCGCCGTCCGGTTGATCTGCTGTCGGACGCCGTCCGCCGCCGACGGCGAATGGCGAACGGCGAACGGCGAACTGGTTCGTGAGGCTGCGTCGTGATCCGGTTCGTCGTCGAGGATTGGTCTGTGTGTCGGATATTCTGATTGATATGTAATTTTCTATAGGTAAGTAAATATATACAGATTGTAAAAATACGTTCGCACCAACCTGTTGGTCTAGCGCTCGCTATAGCGGGCCCTACGTTTGTTGTTGTAAGAAACACACATGAATAATAGGGACAAGTGGCAGTTGGCTTCCGCTGAGATTTATTGTGGAACGCACACGCACACACACACACGCATCATGCATGGAAAAGGAAAGTTGAAAATAAACACTTAAGCAATTACAGATACACAATTGAAAACTTAAATTTAAAAATAAAAAAAATTATTATCATTTGTATTATTGTGACGGGGTATGTAATAAGTGTCTGTTCGGAGTTGACAATTATTTTGTATAAAAAAGTAATGTGTCTGTTCGGAGTTGACAATTATTTTGTATAAAAAAAGAATTTAAATATATATTGTGGTAGTAAGGACGTCTGGGCGTTAGCTGATATTCGGTAGTGGTCGACCTTGTTCACGGGCGTGGTTAGGCAAACAAGTCTCTGAACATCTGTCTTCCTGAGTCGTTAACTTTTTTATTGTTCATGACTGCATATCTTCATTTCCTTAAGCGGGGTTCAGCGATGTATAAAAAGCCGACAGATTTGATCTGTTGAAGTACATACCATCGTTGGATTCTGCTTTGACATCATCGGTGAAAGACAGAATATCTCGTACAGGGTAAGTTGCTTTAAAATTATTCTTTAGTTTCTGTAATATATTACCATTATGCAATTATTTTAATATAAATTTGATTTTTTATTAATTGAATGTATCTAATAACGGTCGGTGCGCAACGACCGTTCAAGCTTGTAGATTGAGTGTTATACTGTTATTTAAAATATGATTAAATGTACTGTTAGTTCAAAGGATTTTTTTGAAATTAAATACAATGAAATGTTAAGATAATATCGTTTAATTTTATCAATAAGCACAATATATTACAAGTTAAAATATTTAAACACGCACACACACACACACACACACACACACACGCACTACAAGTTAAAATACATAATATGTAAACACGTGTACATTTTCAATTGTGTATAATTAAGAAATACATGTATGCATACTAATTACAAGTTAAAATACATAATATGTAAACACCTGTACATTGTCAATTTTGTACAATTAAGAAATATATGCAATCACACTATATTACAAGTTTATGATTGCATTCAAGTTAACATACATATTATGCACACACACACAATATATTATAAGTTAAAATATTTAAACACACACACACACACACACACACACAAGGAATTGAATTGACAATTGCATATAATTAAAATAAAAGAAATACGTGTATGCACACTACTTACAAGTTAAAATACATAATATGTAAACACGTGTACATTTTCAATTGTGTATAATTAAGAAATATATGTATGCATACTAATTACAAGTTAAAATACATAATATGTAAACACCTGTACATTGTCAATTTTGTACAATTAAAAAATATATGTAATCACACTATATTACAAGTTTATGATTGCATTCAAGTTAAAATACATATTATGCACACACACACACACACACACACACATTGAATTGTAATTAAAACAAATGAATTACATGTAAGCGCTATATATATTACAAATTTAATAATGTGTACATTATGACATACAAATATACTTGTTACTTCATAAGATGTCCATCCAGTATTACATTAAAATGTCCACCACGTAGGCCCTGTTTTTTTCTCCACGGTAAACGAGATATAGTGAGTTCGGTGCTAAATGTTTTAACTCATCGTCTTCCCAAACGCCTGCGTATCTCCTTGGAAGATAAACACGATATTTCAATTTATCGTCCGTATAGTCTTGGATAGTAGCGAGTACAGCATTTCCGTATTTACTGTCTACGTTTTGAAGTTGCACTATGGGATATTTTACACCCATTACTAGTTCTTTAATTTTCCTATATTGTATAGCACTAATGTCCGCGAACTTAGCAACGAATGAAGCCATTTCTAATGAAGAAGAATCACTATTCGCTTGCGTCTCTGTCAAGGTCTGAATTAAATAACGCTCGTTTGCGTCGTTATAAGTAGGGAGGCTGTTGAGGAGGGGGAAACCAGACAGCGTGAGGGAGAGGGAACCAGACAACGAGCAGTAAACTGTTATTATTAACCCTGTGAAACAGGATGAAGCCGCTTTCACACGTCATGTTCGGTGGGTGGGAGGAGGCAACCAGTCGGCAATTGTTTTTTTATCTGTCTAGACAAGGTGTTGTAATCGACTCCTGCTGAGAGCGGAAGGGGGGTAGGCGACCAGACGACGGCACTAATTTTTTATGCGTCTAGACAGGGTTATGTAATCTTATTCTGACATGAAGGCAGTAATTTTTATGCATGCGAAAGATGCCGCTATTTTTTTATACGTCTAGACAGAGTGATGTCATTGATTCCTGTTGAGCGCGGAAGGGGAAAGACGACCAGACGGCGGCACTAGTTTTTTATGCGTCTAGACAGGGTGTGAAGGCAGTAATTTTTATGCAAGCGACATGATGCTAAATAAAAACAAAAATGTTAATAATTTACCAGAAACCTACTGATAAGTCTAAAATCCGATATAACCCACTCGCGTAAAGCGTGCACTCTATTATTTGTACATATTTCTGGAAATAAACGGTGCGCGAAACATGCTGTTCCGTGCATCGGACGTAATTGTTCGAGTTTAGGACAACCGAAATCTTCTAAATTTATAATATTGTAATGCACGATACGCTTTTCCAGAAATCTTTTTTTCTGTAAACCTTTTACGAACACATAGTTAAAAGGAAACGTGTATTTTACTAATATCGGCACAAGATGTTCGTACGATGTCTCCCCGTCCCTCCACTCTAGTCCGTGATAATGCTCCGTTAACCATCGGTTCGTCCTCATGTGTTTGTGATTCGAAACGTTCGTGTCCACTGGTGGTGCAAATATCCAATGTCTGCTGGTAAATGCGGTGACATCCATAACGGCCAGTTCCTTGACGAGTTCGTTTCCGTTATCGTCCACGAAACAGTGAAAGTCAAGTATGACTGCTAGCTCGTCGACTGCCATCTTTTTTCGTTACAAACAATGTGTTCGGTGCTACAAGGAACGCTGCCGATCCGTCCGTCTCACGAAACAGACACGTTGTATGTTGTGAAACGTCCGTAAAGAATTTTTTCGGAACGTTTACTTTGTACCTTGTCTCCACGTCACGAATCAGTGCAACAAATTCTTGCGTCAAAACGTTGTATACAAAAAGATCTACAGGGTACAGTACTGCGTTCGTTAAGTCACTGCATCGTCTGTACTCGTACGAAGTCAACAGCTCCATGCGTTCGTTCTCGACACGTCCTTCCGAAACACTGAGGAAGTAGTGAGATATCGTTTATTTATAAGCACTTCCGTCACAGCAGCAGCATTGTTTTTTAAACTATTTTTACTGGTTTATTTCATGCATTAGACGAAACGTTCTTGCTTTTGTATTAACAGTCGGTAAGCGCGAGTATGAATTTGCTGTTCGTTTTCTGACTGCACGTTGTTTAGACGTTCTCAGTGCATGAAAACGAACTAGAAATACGCTCTCATATAAGCGGTGTATGTGGCTCTACATACGGGACACTGATTTAGAGTGATGGCGCAATTCACACATATGACAAAATGACGACAGGGAATAAGTACGACTTCAACAATGTGTGCGTAACAAACTTTGCACATCGTATCCCGATCCGGACCCCCTTCTTCTTCTTTTTTATTCTCTTTGATCGAGTCGGTGCTTTGTCCGTTCTCTGCTGCCACTGCTGCTGCTGCATCCGGTTCTTTTTTGTTATTCTCTTTGATCGAGTCGGTGCTTTGTCCGTTCTCTGCTGCCACTGCTGTTGCTGCTGCTCCTGCTGCTGCTTCCGGTTCGGTAATGATACCCAATGCCTTTAGGATGAATTTTTTATCTTTCACTAACATTACGTAAGAGCACACGGGGAAATGACGTGCGTGTTCCGTCCAAGCGTTTTCTCCTCGCTCCCATTTGTTTAAACCGCCTCCACAGCAAAAACATATCACTCTATCGTTGCATCCGTTGTAAAAGAAACCCGCTTCGGCTAGTTCTTTAGGCGTTATCGTCAACGATATCGGCCAATCTTTAAAACTCCTTAAACGGTCTTCAATGTTTCTGTAACGTGGATAAGGAGATATGATTTTTTTAATCAGTGCGATCTGCACTTCTTTGTCGTCCGGAGATACGGACTTGATCGTCATCGCTTCACCGCACTGTCTGAAATAGCGGTTTTCGTTGCGATCGTTATCGTCATCCTTGTGATCGTACGAAAGCATCGTGCACGTCCTCTCACGACTCGCGCTGATGAAACACTGAGCGAAGAATAGGAGGGGAGACGTTTCCCTCTCCTACCGTTCGGAAAGAGGGAGGTTACAGGTATTAAGAAAATAAAATACATGAAAATTGATTACATCTTTTAATATAAAAAAAACACATACATGAAATACACACACACATAATATTGTAAAAAGCAACATAATATTTACAGCAAAAAAACAATTATAGAGTGAGTTTAATTGTGTCTGCGCACCGTGTTGGACAGCGGAGTGTAGACGTTGAGCGAATCGTGCAGTATCAAGCAGTAGGCCGCGGTCTGAGAGGGGAAATTGGTCGATGACTCGAATTATAATCTGACGTCGACCGGTGACGACTTGAGCGACTCGTCCTGTCTGCTACAATCGAAGACGAATAGCGGTGCTTTCGCTATGAACTCGGTCGGTGCTAGAAGTACGTTGGGTTGAGTTCTATGATAGTACGATTTTTGAAATCTTGTATACATGTCGTACAGCAGAGCGTAACGCCCATTATCGATATCCAGGTTCAGGTTATCGTACGGGTAGTATTTGTCGTTCAGAAAGAGTCTTGCGTTGGTCACCTTGCAGTGATCGAATTCGTCCGCGTGTTTCTTCAGATCGTTCTTCCTAGCGGTCTGGAACGTGAGTATCACGTACCGCGGTTTCTCCAGTTGTGTCGTTGTTTTTACCGTCCAAGTCTGTCTGTCAGTTGAAGGTAAAGCCGGGTACTCGTGGAGTTCCCAACTGCGAAACGGTAAGAAAAGCGGTAAATCCTTGCGTACGATGTCCAACAGCCGTATCCGTACTTCGTTGTTCACGTACACGAACGGAATCATCCAAGAGATTTTGGTCAGTTCTATATCGGCATTAGCTGACGTATCCGTGGACGAGAACAGTGCGTTAACGTCAGTGGAAGTGCGCAACAGTATCAGTTCCTGTTTCATGTTTAATATGACGTGCGTGAAATCCTCAGCAAATCCCATCAGCATCCTCAATGGTATGCAAAAGTTGAATTCACCGTTTTTACCGGAAGGTGTTAGCTCGTTAGCCGTGGGGGCAACCCAACCGGCGTTTTTCATCGAAACCACGTCATGCATACCAACGGATAGCATGGTTTTAATAGTGGATGCGATGCCAACGCTCTTGGTACGATCCACTTCCACACCGGCCAGTTCGTATCGGATTTCTTCGAAGAGAAATGCGATCGCGTTGTTGACCATTTTCACGTTCACAGTATCGGTGCTGTCGGTCTTCTTGCTCAACTTGCCTTCAATGTACAGGAAACTTTCCATCGGTAAAGTGAAGACTTCCTGTTGCAGGATAGGTATACGTATCTCATCGTTATTTCCGTATCGCGACGTCGACGCGTATGGTGCATGAGGATGATATTCGTAATGTGTTATGTTGTCTTCAAAAAACGGTCGTCGTTCGACCGATAAGACGATACCACTGTCCGCCATATTACTTGTTTTTCTTGAGTTTGAATCCTTGTGAAATCAGGTAGCGTCGGTTAGCCGTTGTTAATCGTGTCAACGACGTACGTCTACTGATACTCTGTCCAAAAGTGTCGTCCACTTTTATCTTGTGTGTACCACCGCTCTTCGTCACCGATGCTGTAGGTAAAGCGGTATCGTTGAAATAAAATCCCATGATTACTACGCGCGTTTCAAATGTATACGTGCGGTGATAACTTCGTCACGAAAATTCACAATATCACCGTCCTGATCGTGTACGGACACTGTAACGTTACACAAGTGTAGTATGTTAAGCGGAAGATAAATGACGTTGGCAGGCGTTTCGACTATCTTGAATCCAGGCTCGACAGTCGGGTAGAACGAGTGCAGTATATGGTCGTTTCGTCCCGCCTTGTATGAACCTTGTACGACGTTACACCTTATCTCCAAAACGTTCACTTTGTTAATGTTTACTGGTGTGTCCGACGTGTGTAATATATACGCTTCTAACTTGCGGTTCTTGGAAAAACCCAACATGGTACCGATTCCGTGTTCTGTACGCTCGAAATCGATCTCGTATGAGCAATAAAGTTCACATTTTAACGTGTTGTTGTTAGGGCGTAGAGTAAATTTCGGGTCTGATAGCTCTTTCTTCAGGTACGTTTCGATATCACTGATTTCGTACGCACCGGTCGGTATTTTGATGAGTTCTAGCGTTTTACGTGGACCCTTTAGTACAGGAAAGACGTTGTTTCTTCCGCTTTCCACGTTCGGTATAGAGTTGTACGTGGTAAAGTCCAGCAGTCCTGCATACCATTCACCGTCCGTCAGTTCGAGCGGTGGAAAAAAGTCACAAACCAGTGCGCTTGGATCCGTACCCGTGACGGTGACCGTAAGTGAAGACATCTCGTCGTTTACTGATCGTTTGATGTCAAAAAATCCAAACATAAATGTCCGCAGATGACCGTGTCCGGCGGTTGTTTACGCGCGTAATTGTAACGAACGTCGTTCACGTACGATCCAAAGTACCGTATTAGCTCGACGGGAGGGCGTAGATTGCCGAATCCATCAAAGTACGTGACTCCGTCACCACGCTTCTTGTAGCATACCCAGTGCGTGCCCGGTCCGGTAGCGTCGTCAAGATTCACGATCGCGCTTTCGTTCTCCCACGGTGAGCGAGGAAGTGCGTCGCGCATGTACACGCCTCTGAAATGAGGTACGCGCAATCGTTTCGCGTACTCGTACAGATCTCCATCGGACAACGGGCGCACGGGTATTTCGATTAGTTTTTTCGGTACGGACGAAGGTATAGTCCCGAAGCCCTTTTACCACCACCACCGGTCCGTCTTCGTCGTCCCGTCCCTGTCGTCCTCCTCCTTCTCTTGATTATCGTGCGCCGAATCGACTTGCGTCGACCGGTGCGACGACGCCTTTTACGCACACCACCACAGCATAGTCCGCTACCTAACGCCGATTTCGCTTTCATCGCTGCCGCTACGGCCGCCGCGTACGCTCTTTCACTGATGCCTGAATTCAAAGCTTTCACACGTTCCCACGCCTTGCCGGCTAGCACACGATCCGCTACGCGTCTTCGTTCGTTGTCCTTATACTTGGAGTAGGCGATATCGTGTTCGCGACAGGCTTCGTCCAACTCGTTGATTCCTCGATCACCACGAGCCAATCTCTCCTCTAGTTTCGTTCCGGGTCCGCAGAATCTGTAGCCGGGCAGATGTAGTTCCACAGGTAATACGTCCACCGCTCGATTGATCAGTGTAGGTACTGACTTTGTGACGAATGGTACCGCGCTTTTAACTATTTTTCCTATGAGACCACGCCCCTTTTTTTTATCAACACGACTACGAAGTTCGTACATGTCTACTGTTTCGCCTGCTGTCGATAAAGAGATCTCCAATCGTTCTCGTCCTTTTTGTCGAAGGACTTGTCAAGATCGCTAATGAATTTGCTCGTCTCCGCCTTGCTCGTGAGTAGTAACTCTGCCTCTTCGGCGCCGAGTGAAGTACGCGCTGCGTGCGTATGCAATTTATAGATATACGATACCACTTTCTCCCAACGGTGTTGGAACACTTTTGCGAGTTTGTACGTTTCGCTCTTCGCGTACCGCTTCGTGTCCTCCAATTGACGCACGTTCACAGCGTCTGTGGGCCGTGTGCCACCGTCACCGACGTTCAGAATAGTCTTTCCTTGTGCGTTTAAATAAGAGTCGTTTACCGTTGTGATTGTATGCTGGTTCAAAAATTCCAAGTTTACAGCGTCTTTGTTGTTGACAGGCGACGCTAACTGCGTTATCCGCACGTTGCCGACCATTAGGTTAGAGTTCGTATCCTTCGGTATGATCTTTGCGTCCACATATACTTTGGTCGCAGCGTCTCTCGCACGAATCGGGTCTCTCAGAGACTGTATGCGATGGTCCCGCGCATCGATGACGGTACCGTTCTTCTTGTTCGGTACCGTCGTGAAACGCAAACACGTGTAGTCTACATACTGCTTGTTGACAGCATCCGTGAGATCGATGGGAGCGCCGACGTTGATGAGCTTACTACCTTTCACGTCTATTCTCGAGGAACCTTGCGTTGACGGATCGACGACCAGACAGTGGTCTTGCACGAACCGCAGTGGAACGGCATCGTTACCATCATGCGGTTCGCCCAAGTTGTGTATTTTTTTCCCCGCTACATCGAAGTGTCCGTCCTCTGTCATCGCGATTCCGATATCCTCCCGCAGACTGCGTCGCGTCTCCCTTTGGACTCTGACGGCGCTCTGGTGTCTGCCGAACTTGTCAACGCTCATCTCGTTAATGATGCGCGTCGACCATCGTACGCAGAATTTATACGTATTCACGTAATAAATCGATTAGTTTTGATACGATCGTACTGTCTATACATTTTATTCCGACGACGGAGAGTCCGTCGGTATGTTTTCCTTTCACGATCGTGTTTAGAAATTCATCGTACACGTATACACGTGCGTCTTTGAAGAAATAAATCTTTCCGTCGGTATATCGAAACGCGCTATCAACGGTTTCAGGTAAGCCGACAAAGCGATCTTTAACGTATCCGTGTTTCTTGATCATGAACGAGCACTCGTCTATCTCACCGTAATACATATCGTTATACAGCAGAAATGTACGTCCTGTGTAGGTGTGTATCGCAGCGTTTATTTTTGTCAGCGTGCGAACACCGAGAGTCGTGATCGCTTTTGGATACCCGTTCACCGGCTGTAGACTGTGTATATCGAACATGTACACGTATCCGTCTATGAAGAGCACCACTTCTTCGGAGCGCGGTCTCTGGTACATCGCCGAAACTTTGGTGAACGTTAACGGTAAGAACGTCAACCAATCTGTCAACAGAAGCGGACTCCCACCACCACCCAGACGCTTCGACTCGAGGTCCATTGTCCACAAAAAGTTATCGTGCACTATATATACGTGTCTGTTGATTATTAAAAATTGATTAACATTCTTTAGTCGACATAAATCCGTCGTCGTTCGGACGGTGTCGTTCGTCATCGACCTCGCCGTCGTCGTCGTCGTCGTCGTCGCCATAGCGATCGACGGCTTCCCGTACAAGTGCTGAATGCCTCTTATATCGTCGTCTCTCAGGTCGAACGGTCCATCCGAGCGCGGTACGTAGAAAGGGTACATGATCGATTCCTTCTCGAGGGAATGAGCCAGTCCTAACGCGTGTCCGATCTCGTGCGTTAGCACCTGTAGAAAACTGGTCTGATCGTCCGGTATTTCGGTTGCGTTCGTATAATTCCACGATTCGTAGTAGTCCATATGTATTTCGGAAGTGTTGTAAGGTAGATCGGGCGGGTAGTAAGCGTGTGCGAGTATACCTCCCCGTCCGTCCAAATCGTACCCACAGATCGTACACTTGGAGGTCAGACACCTGTGTTTAAAATATCTCATAGCGATGGCTATGTCCACATTTATGTCGTTGGGTCGATATTCGAATTCCAAATTTGAATGTTTCCGCCATATAGCGAACGCTTGTCGTGTCGCTTTTATAGCGTCAGCGGTACCGTGAACGAATCGCCACGACAGTCGTCTCTTGGTCCAATGCGTTCGTAAGGTGTACGACGCAAAATCTTTGTTACCACATCTCCGCGCCTGCATCAGATTCATCGTTTCGTTGTTCAATTCTCCGTTTACGGTTAAATTGTAATTCTCTTGAAACGTCCGCAGGTAGGACGTAATAACGCCGCCGTCGACGGTGGCGTTGTCTGTGTCTTGTAAACTATCGTCGGGCACATATCCGTAACGCGTCAAGTAATCGATAGCGAAGTCTATATCGTTCGCGTTATTACTCTCGAAGGACGATGCGACGACTCTCGTGGACGCGATAATAAACACTAGCGTGGTATACATGTGTGAATCGTGTCTCGATGCTGTTGCTAATGACGGTAGTCGTCGTATACCCGTCTAATTTATACGATGATGTCAGCTTCACGTAGTGTTCTTCTACTATTGAAACGATTTCGTTCGTGTGCCCACCGTTTCCAGCGCGCTGTGACGCTATCAACACTCGCAATCTGTCCACCAGTTCATTCGGATCGTCCCAGTGCACGTAATCGATTTTGTCTTTTTTTTTCGACGCTACCATATACGTTCTGTCGGTATTATACCCGTGTCCTGTACGTTTCGGTGGGAACAGCTTTGATATTATCCGTTTATATTTTACACCTCTGTTCGCCTTTACCTGAGCGTTCGCTAAATAATAATGCTTGTGCGCGTTGGTGGCGCGTAGTATATCTTTGTACGCCTTCATATCCGTCTCGTTGTAAATGTTTTCGTTAGGGTCCTTCATGAACACGAGTTCGTATAGACCCGGTGTGCCTTTATATCGTTTACCGTTGATGAGGATCGTATCGTCCGTTTCGATTTCAAACGGTGAATCACCGATCATCCATTTTCCATTTGTGTTTCTTACACCGTATGTATAGTCCATCAGACGATCACGTTCGGCCGACACGATCATGCGCATGTACTTGTTCGCTAACGATGCGCTGTCGTATTTGGACAGAAAATATCTACGCGCTTCACGCCTTCCTTCTGGTGTGTCTAACATTTTTTCGATGTTGAGACTAGGATCGTCCTCGTCGTCGTCGTCCTCGTCCGATGTTTCGGCTATCACGGGTGTTTTCAGGAAACGTGGTGTCGATCGGTGACGGAGCGGTGTTCCTATATCGATCTTACTACTCGCGCCCATCAGATCCTCCTCTTCCACCGCCTCCTCCTCCTCCTCCTCCTCCTCCTCACGCTTCATCTTTTTCGTCGACTTTTCGTTTGTTGTTTTACGTTTTTTTCAACCAACGCTTGCGAAATAGTTTGTAACGGTTCCAGTATCGGTTTGTAACTTTTGGATAAAGTTGCTTCCTCTTCACGGATACCGTGTTTTAACGCACGGTATTTCTTCCGTATGTCATCGCTGATCGTGTCGATATCGTGGGCTAATCGTTTCTTCTTTTCGTCCATCTCGATAAACGTCGGTACGTCGACTAACGTTGCTGACAGCGGGACACTTGTATTTACCCGTACGCTCGACAATTTTTTTGGTGAACAGCTGTTAATCGTTAGACGTGACTACTATGAAACGATCGAAACCAGCTCTGTACCTACCGATGTCGATAGAAGAATCCTTGTCCACGACGAGAAACCCGTAACGATCTTTCCACGCTTCAGCGCACACGTTCTTAAACGTGTCGTATTTCATGTCCATGTTGACGTGATCGTTGTACACGTGCTTCAAGTTGAGATCGTCCTGTTTGAACAACACTATTAGATTGGCGTTGTCGCGTACCAACTGTTTCGGCACTTGGCTGTACGTCTGACACAGGTAAAACGTGTCCACTCCACTGTGTCGTCCCATAGCGAAATACTTGCGTATGTTGTGTTGTCTTTCACAAGACACATCGTCGAACACAATAATAGAATTGGGATCGACCTCGTCAGGAGGGGGTACCTCATCGTTATCGTTGTACGCGTGATAACCCATTCCTTCGTTGGAAAGTCGTGTCATCAGGGTTTCCAGCATCTGATATTTGGGTTGAAACAATGATTTAGAAAACACGTACAGGTTCGCGAATCTCAACCCGTTCACATCGAACAATAGGTTGAACATGACGTTAGTCTTACCACACGCGGAAGGTCCGCAGATGATCGAACGTACGGTATCGGGGAGAAGACGTCCGTGCTTACGTTTTTTTCTGCCACAACCACCGCCACCACCATCGCCACACAATTTCGAATAGTCCACGTCCTTTATTTTTAGTCTGTGCGCTTGTTGTAATATTTTCATTTTGTTCCGTCCAAAGTCTAGTTAATATTCGCACTATGTTCGTACAATCGACAGATATGTAACTGCACACACAAGTGTCAGGACCCGTTTCACAGTTCGGATCCGACCAAACACATTCTTTGTAGTGATCGAATCCGGTGCCTCTATGTACTATTTCGCTGAGTCGGAATCTCGTCACACGATTAGTAACCCGTTGCCAATACTCGTGTACTGTTAATATCCTGCGCATGCGCTCGATCTCGTTCTCGGGCGTGTTCACGACGTACACATCGTAGCCAGGATGCAACACAACGTCTTTCACACCGTACACAGCGCGCATGTTGTCATCGTAACGCACCGTCGCATACTGGTTCTATTCCGCAAGCCAATTCCCTGTTATAGCAAGTTCTTCTTGGGTATCCACGAATCGTGTTTACCATCGAATCCTAACCACCTGACTTTCACACGATCACCTTTACGTTGTACGATCTTTTCTACCAAGTACACGTCACCAACGTTCGATTTACTGATTTCGTGTTCGTAAAAACCGCCTTTCAACACTTCTCCCGTATGATCCTTTAACGAATAAGTGACGGGTACGCTGGCGGTACGTACCGTGTGAACATGGAATATCTCGTTCGTCCAGTTAGGCATATATCCTTTGGCGAACGTCATTTTGTATTTGCTTATACGCACTCGATCGCCTACTTTGAACTTTGGTTGTTTATAGTCGATGCTTCTCGCTGTGTTCTTGTGAATCCGTCGTAGCACCGTGCGTTCGTTGGATTCGTTCACCTGACATGGTTTCATTCCGATCGTTCTGTGCACGCTGTCGTTGTACACTCTGACCAGTTCCGGTAACATATCCAACCAACGGTAATGACCTTGTTCGCTGAACGCACGATACATATGAGTTTTCAACGTACGGTTGAAGCGTTCCACGATGGACGCCTTTTTCTCACTATACGTAGAATACAGTGTGACACCATATCTCCTCAGCAACGTTTGTACGACGCTGTTGTAGTACTCTTTCCCGTTGTCCGTCTGAAGATATTTCATTTTATTAGCGCGCAGAATCGGTTCCAGAGCTCGTGCAACCTCTACACCCGTCTTTGTTTTTAACGGAACTGCGTACGCGTACTTGCTAAACGCGTTAATCATCGTCATGAGGTACTTGAATCCCTTGTTCACCTTCGCGTGCGGTATCATCTCTACCAGGTCCGCTTGGTACAAGTCGTGAAGTCCCTTCAACTCGACCGCTCGTCTCGGAAAATTCCGTCTTACTGGTCTGTGTAACTCCGACGCAATAGTCTTGCGAACGGTCTGCTGTACGTTCTTCGCTCGTTGTTTCATTCTCATGTCGTCGCGTTGCAAACCGTGATTCACAATACGCTGGCACGTCGTAAACCGTCCGCTCTGTGCTGAACGTAACTCTCGTTGGTACCGTTCTGGTACGACTGCCTTCCATCACATGACTGTCGCGACGCCGCCACACCACACCCAATTATATCATCTCGACTGAACGGAAGAACAGCGCGTTCTTCTTGTGATTGCGCAAGTACGTTAAAACGTGAGCTAAACTGATATTCATACACCCATTACGCACGAGACCCATTCCGCTGTAATATCTCATGAGCGTATGTTGTTTCGTGTCCAACGCTCGTACGGTCTTGACGGAATTCATGTCTTTGAATACGACGCTACGTATAACGTTCTCGCGATACTCGTGCATTTCCGCGACTATGACGTTATCGTTCTCGGGTAGACGCTCGCACATGTGTTTAGCTTTGAGTTCAGCTATCGGGCGCTGACTTCGTGACTCCAAGTGCAGGCGTATCAGGTACGAGTTCAACAACCAAAATTCGTCAGCCATAGCACCGGTGCACCGCTGCCACTGTTTGTACAAACGTCGGTCTTTCACCATGTACCCTTGTTCGTGCGAATACTGCAGACCGAAGTATTCACAATACTCGCGAAGCGTAGGCAACGCCTCCTTCAGAAAGGGTACCGAAAACAATCCTTGCGCCTTGTTGTTCACTATCGCGAACTGTTTCCCTCTAGCTAGTGTCGGTAACGAGGACGGTGGGCAGCGCACGTCAAAACTTACGTTGTAGCTAGGATCTAGTGCGCACTTTGGCGCTATCGCTGTCGCGCTTCTGTATATTTCAATAGGTGTACGTATCGGAATAGTGCGCTCCGTAATGACAATGCAACACGAAGCGTGAGGGATCGAACTTCCATATGCGAGCATGTCCGTGTACACCGTTGCGTAGTTCATCCGTCCATGCGAATCGTGTAAACCGTGCACGCGTTGAACGGCACGATACAGTTCGGGAATCGGGCGGAAACGTGAAAGAAAATTCCATCCATGACGTACGGTACACTTGAACATACTCTTTTCGTAAACTACGAGTTCTATCGGTACGTTGTTTCGTTCGCACTCTTCGATAAATTCAAGCCAACGTGATTTGTTGTGTATACGATCGGAGACTATCATCAACAGCACTATAGGTGGCAGATCACTGGTACGTTTTTTAATGTGATGCCAACAACGTCCGTGATATCTGTCAACACCGAACTTGTAACGTGTACAGTAGTTGCCGCAAAATCGTCTTTTCTTCACAAAATACACAGAACATAAGTTGGACCGTATCGCGCTTCGTGAAGCTTTTGTTATTGTGAAATGTTTCCCATCATCGTATCGATAGACGTCCATCGTGTCGATGATCTGCGATGTGAGTGATACGCTATTAGTCATGATCGTGATATTTATAGTGTATACGCATATTGTTTGAGGATTTTTTTTATTTATAATTTTTTTTTATTATGGGTGTCTTCACTCACACTTTTGGAGTGACTACTGTCGTTCGGTAGTAGTAGTAGTACTAACACCTAGTACTACCCAAACGGGTATGTTTGTACATGAGTTTATGTCGGCTCTGAAAAGAGCCGTTTTTGCGTGTGTCGATTTCTACAAGTGTTCACGAACGAAATCGCATGCGGGCATTGACGCCTTATGGACTTGGGCAGGATCGTCACCCACTGCCCAATCCATAATTCGTATTTTACACTTGCAGCATC
Source organism: Magicicada septendecula (assembly GCA_034769895.1). NCBI lineage: Eukaryota > Metazoa > Arthropoda > Insecta > Hemiptera > Cicadidae > Magicicada > Magicicada septendecula. Next base: position 774,023,498 of record CM068367.1, read on the forward strand.
TTACAACATCACCATCGTCTTCGTAAATAAACCCGGCTTTGGCTAGGTCAAAAATTTTTACGTTCGCATTCGGAAATTTATGAACGTAAAATTTAATGTTACCACGACGACTGATGTTATAAAAGCTTTTTAATCGGCTTGCAAAAGAATATGTGTACACATCCATATCTGAAGCAAGAATGTTAGTTTGTCGCGTTGCATTTCACCTCCTCAGCGATAGCTGCGCGCGCATCCGTAGTGGGGATGGCTGTCGTCGATTGGTCGATATGAAATAAAGCACAGTAGTGGGAGCAGATAGCTGCGCACGCAATTGGTAGTGGGGGATCGTTGACGGTAATAGTTCGGTATCATGGTGGTGGGAGCGGATAGCTGCGCGCGCAGCCTGAAGTGTAAGCGGAGAGGGGATCGCTGTTCACGTTCACTTTGTAGTTAACCTGCAAGTCTCGTGCAGACTAAGTTTCACGTGGTGCATATAAAGTGGTGATTAATTTCTAACTTCATATCAGTATTACATTGTTCCTCAAGCGAGCAAGTAATTGTTTTGCTTTTATCGTTTCAAGTTTTTTGTTGTTGTTGTAGGTAATTGTACCAAGAATGCAGTCGTTTGCTGTTGCTCGTAAACATTCGTTGCGTGGCGCGTTGATATCGTACGTTTACACGGCTGTTACGGAGAACGAAGAATGTGTCAACGATGTCATAACCTTTTTCGATGAAATTCACGATACGTTACGTACGGACATTCTAAACGAACTGACACGATTGCGTAGTATAAAGTGGCATATAACGGTTAAAGCGAGATTTGTCAAGTACATAGTAAACGCTGACACAGACGAGGACGAAGAAGTGACGACTGAAGCCTATTTTCATGGACGATGCCATACGACGCTGATCGGTGACCAAGACATATTGCCGGATCGTTTAGAAACTTCGTACGAAAAAATCATTGAATCAATTTATAAATTCACGCGCGAGGGTAGCGGTTGGGTGTTGGACCACATCGTCTCTTTAGAACTCGTTCTCTCACGGTACCAACCGCTGGCCGCCTCCAGTTTCATCCGTACACCCCCCGAATTGTCTCGTACTAAATCCATCATCAACGTGAACAATACGGGCGATCAAATGTGTTTCGTATGGTCAGTATTGGCCGCACTGTTTCCTCAACACTCGCACAACGATCGTGTATCGAAATACAAATCACATTTCCACAGTATCATCACTTCCGGTATAACTTATCCCACCCGTCTATGCGACATTGTGAAATTCGAACGAGACAATTCTGACATTTCTATAAATGTTTTCGGATACGAAGACAATGAAATTTACCCGTTAAGAATAACTCCCTCCATTGGTAGACGACATCACGTTAATCTATTACTTCTTACCACTAACGACCGAAAACATTACTGTTTAGTAAAAAATATGAGTCGCTTATTGTCTTCACTAACCAAACACGACGGGCGTTCTTTCTATTGCGATTACTGTCTGCACAGGTTCTACGAAGAACGGCTCCTTACCGAACACGTCCCCCACTGTTCACCGTACGGTGAACAGAGAATTCGTTTACCTGTGAAGGAGGAGGAAAAAGTGATGTGTTTCAAAAATTACACCTACTGTCACAAGGTCCCTTTCGCGATATACGCAGACTTTGAATCTTTTATCGTCCCTTGCCATCGCTGCGACGCTCCTCCTCACACATCGTCCACCACAACGGAGTCGTTACACCTTCCTTCAGGTTTCTCCTACCTCATAGTCGACCACGAGCGTAAAATTTTCAAACCTCAGGTCGTTTATCACGGTGAGAACGTGGTAGAGACCTTTCTCGATAGACTGGTCGTCGAAGAGCGTGAACTCTTCAGAATCATACATTCCATCGTGCCTATGACTATGAGTGAGCATGACGTGATATCTTTCGCAAATACCGTCGTATGCCATCTCTGTGGAAAACCTCTGACTGACGACGACAAGGTGCGCAACCACTGTCATCTGACCGGTCAATACCTGGGCGCAGCGCACAACGTTTGTAACCTCAACTTCAAGACTCCCCGACACATACCCGTCTTTTTTCATAACTTACGAGGTTACGATGCACATCACTTGGTACAAGGGTTGGGCAAATACGACAATCTCGCTTGTATCGCTACCACTAGTGAACGCTTCGTATCGGTCTCGTTGGGTGCCCTGCGTTTCGTAGACACGCTTCAATTTTTGAACACGTCCTTGGACATGCTGGTTGGAAACTTGCGCACGAGCGGTGCAGATTTCGCTTTGACAAAGCAATGTTTCGAAGAACACTTCGAGCTACTCTTACGTAAGGGCGTCTACCCTTACGATTATATGACAGGTAGCAAGAAGTTCGACGAAACACGTCTGCCTGCACGTGAACACTTTTTCAACAGGCTGAGTGAATCACCTGTGTCGGACGAAGATTACGCTCACGCGCAGAACGTGTGGCGGACTTTCGGAATCCGTACGCTGGGTGAATATCACGATCTGTATCTGAAAACAGATGTACTGCTGCTGGCCGACGTCTTCGAGGCGTTCCGTGAGATGGCCATGCGGTACTACCAGATCGACCCGGCTCATCTTTACTCGCTTCCTGGCGTCGCTTGGCACGCGATGTTGAAGATGAGCGGTGTGCAACTGGAGCTGTTGACGGATATAGATCAGCATCTCTTTATCGAATCGTCTGTTCGCGGTGGCGTTAGCATGGTACCCAACCGCCATGCCAAGGCCAACAACCCGCTAATCATCGATCAGTACGATGCTTCAAAGCCGACCTCTTTCATACTGTACACTGACTGCAACAACCTTTACGGTGCAGCCATGTCACAACCGCTCCCTTACGCCGACTTCAGATGGCTTGATCGTAACGAGATCGACTCACTGGACGTGCGTACTCTGAGCGATGACAGTGACACAGGCTACATACTCGAAGTCGACCTACACTATCCACGTGAACTTCACGACCTCCACTCCGATTATCCACTGGCGCCCGTCCGTTCCTGCGTCAATCCCGACAAGCTTTCACCATACTCTCACCGACTCCACACACGTCTGCACTATACAAAAGGGTTTAGCGGATCGGAAACGCCTTCGTCGTCCGTTCGCAAGTTGCTGACGACTTTGGACGACAAACAAAAATACGTTCTCCATTTTCGAAATTTAAAGTTGTATCTGAGTCTTGGACTAGAATTGAAAGCGATCCATAGGGTGTTGAGTTTTAAACAGAGAGCGTGGATGAAACCGTTTATCGATTTCAACACGCAAAAGAGAGCGGCAGCCACAAACAGTTTTGAAAAGGATTTTTTCAAACTGATGGTCAACGCCGTCTATGGTAAATCGCTGGAGAACGTGAGGAAACGAATAGACTTCCAACTAGTCTCTAACGAACAACGGCTGCAGAAACTGGTTTCCAATCCACGACTAAAGCGTATGATCCGCTATACCGATGACTTGGTCGGACTGGCTTTACGAAACAGGACGATATTCCTTTCCCGTCCGGTGTACGTCGGCTTCACAGTACTCGACGTCAGCAAACTAATAATGTACGACTTTCATTATCGGTACGCTGTCGCCAAGTACGGACAACGATTGACATTACTGATGACTGATACAGACAGTTTACTTTACAGTATACGGACTGACGACGTGTACGCTGATATGAAAGAGGATCTCCACCTTTTCGACACGTCGGACTATCCCGTGGATCATCCTTGTCATAGCGACGACAACAAAAAGGTCGTGGGGAAGTTCAAGGATGAAACCCACGGGAAACCCATCAGGGAATTTGTCGGACTCAGAGCGAAATGTTACTCGCTTCTATTGTCCGACCGCACCGACAAAAAGGTGGCGAAAGGTGTGCCAAGGACGGCAATAAAAAATAGGTTACGTCATCAATTGTACAGCGAGTGTCTTTTCGATAGTCGTACTGTTTTCACCTCTGCCGAGTGTATACGAAGCGATCGTCATAAGCTGTACACGCAACGTATAACGAAACTTTCCCTGTCACCTTATGACGATAAGAGGTATGTACTGGACGACGGCGTAACTACGCTCGCGTACGGACACTACAGAACGCGTAAACGCACGATATCCGACGACAATGCTGGTCCTAACAATGAAGTGAAGAGGCGGAGGTATACGGATCAGTAACTCATGGTAAGAATAAACTCGTATTTCATGTATAAAAATTATTTAATACAATTCACACAGTGCAAGTGTGGGGAGGTAGGCGACTAGATGACGTCAGTTTAACCTTGTGAAACCGGACGCGAGCCGCTGGTGATGTAATCGACTCCCGCCGAGACAGAGGGGGAATATGCGTTTAATTTTAAACAACAAGATGTTGTCTGACCTTGTGAACGTTATGATAGGGGGGAGCATGTCTGTAGCAGACTCCCACCGAGCAAATGCATATATATATAAGATTTTTGTCGCTACGATTATCATATTCAGTTTGTTTTACATCTTGCATGTAAGTACTTACTGTATTTTCTGTTTAATTTCAGCAATACACACACACACACACACACACACACACACACTTTATTATGTTCTTTTACTAATTAATATACATAATTCATTACATTTTACAGAATGCATAATAACGGACGAGGACGAGTATGCAAACACCATATTCAAGAGGAGCAGCGGCGTGTAAGATAGTAAGTACACCTTTTTTTATGTATTAATGAGCATAAACAATATATTCCATTCGGCTGACTTATTGTTTTTTTTTGTAGTTCACAACGGATACAACGTGCGTTGCTGGCAACCACGAGTCCTACATCTCTTCAACCCAGGACGAGTGGGTAAGTGAGTTTTCATTGTCAATCTTTTATACTATTACGATTACAGTAGACGTTCAATTCATATATATATATTTTTTTATTTTCAGTGATGCTGATGGTCCACCCGCTGCTGTCAGCACGAGCCCAGCGGCTCCTCAACCCGACACGAGTCGGTAAGTCCGTTTTCATTAACAAACTATTGCACTATTACGTTTGCATTGGGTGTTAAATTTATACTTTTTTTTTCAGTGATGTTGTCGCTCCAACTACTGCTGCCAGCAGAACTCCTGCATCTCCTGAACCCGGCACGAGTCGGTACGACCGTTTTCATTAACATTCCGTTGTACTGTTGTGTTTACGTTCGATATTAAATTTGTACTTCTTTTTTTTTCAGTAATGATGAATCTAGCGGATATAGTGGTGACACTGTCAGCGGTGTCTTCATGCACATGGACGATGTGGAATTTGATGAGAGGATGGTCAATCTTTGTGATGATAGTGATGATGATGATGATGATAATGACAGTCACGAAGATTTTCTTGATGATGAAATATTTAACAACTCATCATCATCAACGATTTCCATAATCGACGTCAGTATGTAAGTCATCTTCTTATGCGTACATATTTTTTTTTTCCATGACTGTACACGTTTTTATCTTTTTATTTATATTCTGCCACACAGTGACATTCAACCGCACCCACAACCGCAGCATCGTCCAATAAGACCTCAGACACCGCAGCCTCTACTGCAGCACGAGCCGCAACCGTTGTCGTATCATCAACCGCAGTGGATAAGCACTCGCCCAAACTGCGATGTGTAAGTCATCTTCTTATGCGTACATATATTTTTTTTTTCCATGACTGTACACGTTTTTATCTTTTTATTTATATTCTGCCACACAGTGACATTCAACCGCGTCCACAACCGCAGCATCAACCACTACGACCTCGGACACCACAGTATGAGCCGCAACCGTTGTCACAGCATCAACCGCAGCGGATAAGCACCACTCGCCCAAATTGCATACACCATCCGCTGCATTGTAGACATCACCCACAGCCTCAGCCTCAGCCGCAGCCGCAGCCGCAGCCGCAGCCGCAGCCGCAGCCGCAGCCGCAGCCTCAGCCTCAGCCTCAGCCGCAGCCACAACAACGGGAACCACAACAAAGATTACCGTTGTTTGAAATCATTGACGTTATGACACCAAGGGTGCACAACAACTACAACCCCACGTTGATGATGATATTATTTAGAAGGTCATTACCAACGTGGTGTTGGACCCGTGGAGAGGACTGCCCCATCCAGGGTATGCTACCACACGCCACATGTGGTGCGTGTCTAGCTCCATACACGGATGGGGAGAGGCTCCTCGGGTTGCCGTGCACCCACACATTCCATTCTAGGTGCATCGTCAACTGGTTTCGAACCATGGCGTCGGAGGGGGCGGAACCGAGATGTCCGCAATGTCGATTCTACGCGTTCGGGAAGCCGAAACGCGAATTCTACAGACGTATGCATTTTTGAGGTATGTTACAGTACTGATAAACGTTATTCTAAACCATCCTACTCGCATCAACTGTGCGTCACTAATACTCTTTCTTTCTTTTCTTACAGATGAACGTGAACGTGCACAACAGTTTTTTATGTATATATATATTTAAAAATGTAATTATTTTTTAATTTCTGTTTTTGTAAATATTTAAAAATGTATTTATTTTTTAATTTCTGTTTTTGTAAATATTTAAAAATGTATTTATTTTTTAATTTATGTTTTTGTAAATATTTTGTAAATAATATGTGTCTATAATATATAAGCGTCCACAATAGTTTTTTTGTATATATGTACTTTTTAATTTATGTTTTTGTAAATATTTTGTAAATAAGATGTGTCCATGTAAATAAATACATCTGGATTGTGTATCTGTAATTGCTTAAGTGTTTATTTTCAACTTTCCTTTTCCATGCATGATGCGTGTGTGTGTGTGCGTGTGCGTTCCACAATAAATCTCAGCGGAAGCCAACTGCCACTTGTCCCTATTATTCATGTGTGTTTCTTACAACAACAAACGTAGGGCCCGCTATAGCGAGCGCTAGACCAACAGGTTGGTGCGAACGTATTTTTACAATCTGTATATATTTACTTACCTATAGAAAATTACATATCAATCAGAATATCCGACACACAGACCAATCCTCGACGACGAACCGGATCACGACGCAGCCTCACGAACCAGTTCGCCGTTCGCCGTTCGCCATTCGCCGTCGGCGGCGGACGGCGTCCGACAGCAGATCAACCGGACGGCGGCCGGCGAACGGCGAACGGCGAACGGCGAACCGGATCACTACACGGGCTCGCGATACAGTTCGCCACGACACACGGACACGCCGCCTTGCCAACGATACACCGCATCGACCGCAGCGACGTTCATATACAAAACCCGTACACTATAACACACGCAAGAGTCGACTACGGCGATTAACCAGCACGACGATTTTACAACATGGCCGAAAGGAAAAACTCCTTGCATATACAAACCCGTACACTATAACACATGCACGAAGCGGCAACGTCGACGACGTATACACCAATCAACGCACACATAACCCCACTTTATACTCACCGCCCACAACATGACCGAAAGCCGACTACCAGATTTTTACCCCCACCACCTAGATTTTTGAATTTCCCGCCATATGACGTCACATCCGGGGTAGAACTGTCAGTTTTACCCTACTCCTATTGTCTCGTGATAAACCAGATTGAGGAAGGTTTCTGTTGCTTCCACGTACCTACTCCAATTTCGGTGTTCTGTATGACAATACGTCCGTAAGATTCTCCCAACTTCTCGGAGGACTCTTTCTGCAGGGTTACTGCTGGGGTGATAGACTGAAGTCTTATATGTCTTGATACCCTCAGTCAGTAAAGTTATTCTCCATTTTTTCCCTTTAAATTGGGTACCATGGTCGGTGATGATGGTTTCAGGCTTCCCGACCTCTGGTATGTAATTATTTAAAATTGTATTGAGCACCTTCTGTGTTGTAGCCTTACTTATCGGGTACAACTTAGTGAATTTCGAGAAATGGTCAAGGATAATCACTATATATTTGTAGCGACTTCTTCCTCCGCTCCTGGGGAATGGCCCACAAAGGTCAATAAAAATCTTCTCAAGGTTACGGTTTGAAGTGATGGTGATCCTGGCGCCTTCCTTTCTCTCATTATTAATTTTTACCATTTGACAGATTTTGCAATTTCGTACTGTTTGACGTACCGTCTTGTTGATACCTTTGATGTACATGTGCTCCTTTATTGCTTTCACCACCTTGAGAGGTCCCATATGTCCATAACGGATATGGTATTCTAGGATGATTGACGATTCTGCTGTCGGTAGGGTATATAATTTCCAAGAATGATTTGTTAAGATTGTTCGATTAAATAAGAGGTTGTTGAGAATGCAATAATAAGGTATTATGGTGGGATCATTGCGTGATAAACATTCTTTGATTAAATTCAGTTTCGGATCATTGATTTTTTGCTCCTTTACCTGTTCTAAAATTCTCTCCAAGTATTCTCGGGATTGTAGAATATGGAATACCTTGCCTATGTCCTCCTGTTCAAACTCATAAGAACCCTGTTCGATGTTCACTCTAGATAGTCCGTCAGCCACGATGTTCTGCTTTCCTGGCACGTATTCCCAATGGATGTTATATTCGTGCAGGATGAGAATCCATCGTGTTAGTCGTCCGTGATTTAATTTGCATTTTTTTAGAAATGAAATAGATTTGTGATCCGATCTGATGGTTAGGGGGTATCCTAAAATATGGGTTCTAAATTTTAGGCAGGCGAAGACTACACTGAGCAATTCCTTTTCTGTTACCGTGTAATTCCGCTCGCAGCTGCTCAATACTCTGCTCGCGAAGCTAATGACGAGATGATTACCCTCCTCGTCTTCTTGATATAGTTCAACGCCTAGGCTGATGTTGCTGGCATCACAATTTAAATAAAATCTCTTCTGAAAATCGGGGTGGTGAAGTATAACGCTCTTTAAAAATTTGGTTTTGATTAATTGGAAATTATCGTCTTCAGGCTTGCCCCATTTCCACCTGTTCTTTGAGGACAGTATATGTTGAAATTTGGCTGTCAGTTGTGAATAATTTTGTTGAAATTTTCGGTAGTAATTGCAGATACCTAGGAATGATTGCAATTGACTAATGTTTCGGGGCTTGGGGAAATTCTGAATTGCTTCTACCTTCTCTGGTGATGGTGTGATTCCCGTTTCCGACAATATATATCCTAAAAAGGGTAATCTTTGTGTTATGAATTTCGATTTGTCAATTTTGAGCGTTATGTTGTTTTACTGTAGTTTACTCAACACCAAATCAATTCGACTACAATGCTCATCCCAGGTTGTGGAAGTGATAAGTATGTCATCCACATACACAGTAGCAAAATCCAATGCTTCCTTGCCTAATATTTTGTCCATGCACTGAACGAAGATGGCAACGGAGTTCACTAGGCCGAAGGGTAACCTTTTAAATTGATAATTTCTTCCTTCAAAGAGGAAGGCGACGTACTGTCGGCTGTTTGGGTGAAGCTCAATCTGCCAGTACCCGCAGACTGCGTCCCAGGTACTCATCAATTTGCATCCATGAAATCTCTTCATAATTTCGTCAATTTCACCGGGTGAGGTCCTGTCATTTATTATCATCTTGTTGATCTCCCTGGCATCGAGGCATAGTCGTACTTGTCTGTCCTCCTTGGGAATTGCTACAATTGGACTGGTGTACGGAGAACTACTTGTTTCTATTATATCTTCCTTTATCATTCGCTGGATTTCTTGCCTCACAGCTTCCTTTGATGATTGTGCTATCGGATAGGATCTCCTGTTAAACTTTACTGTGTCCCGGAATTTTAGCTCACATATGAAGTTCTTGGCTTTACCTGGTGAGTCAGAAAATACCTTCCGGTATTTATTATATATACCAACTAATTTTTCTTTCTTTTCCACACTGACTGCCTCTGTGGAGCCCTTTACCTGAAATGACAGGATTTCCTGCAACTTTTCCTTCCATAATGTTGATTCCTCAGTCACAAGTTCATTTTTTCCTATGGGTAACCTAGCTTCTTCCCTAACATGGTATGAGTGTCCAGACTGAGGGGCACACTGGCTTCCTATTATCTCAGTGGACCAATCATACTCATCTGAACGCAGTGTTAATTTTCCACTGTTCAGGCTGATAATTGCAGAGTGGCGCCGTAGCATGCCACACCCTAATAACAATTTAAATGGTAGCCCTTGGGCTACTAGAAACACCATAGGAATCCCTATTCCCTTGCAACTTGGACGAAAACTTGTTGCTTGATAGTTTTATTTTGCTTCCCTGTTGCTCCTATGATAGTGATGTTGTGAATGGGCAGCGTGGGTATTCTCTCCGTGACTATTTCTTGTATCCTATTCAATTCGGTTTTATCAATTAATGAAATGTTTGCACCTGTGTCAATCATCATCTCCGTCGGTACACCTTGTAGCTCCACCTTGACGTAGACTATCTCGTTGCAGTATCGTACTTCTTCCACGGTTCTTTCTTCTAGTAATTCTGATTGGATGTTTTTGAGGTAATGGTTTCTAATAATTATTATGGATTTGTCCGGTTGATTCATCTGTTCTATTAGCCCGGGGTTAGCTAGCAGTGACGGGCTATCCTGGTTTCTCACTGCGGGTTCCCGTTTCCCCTACTTCCGTCTGAAGTGGTTGGTCGCTCCTGTTCATCTCTATGCTGGTTTCCCGAAGGTTCATCTCGCCTTCCTTCCCAGCTTCTAGCTCTTCGACCTTCCGCACTGTGACCCCTCTGTGGGTGCTGATTTTCTTCCTCTCTTCGGTACCGATTGTGGTACGTCTGGTCGTTATTAAAACTTCGTCGACGACCTTGGAATCTGTTATCATGTTGGTTTCGACTATTGTCATGATGGTTGTTTGACCTGACATGATTTACTCGTGGCCTGTTTTCCCGGTGTGGCTCGTTCTGCCGATCGTTCTGGGGTTCCAGTCTCCTGCGACTTCTCCTGTAGTAGTCCTCCCTTTCCTAACTTTCCAGGAGGGCTTCCATCGCTCCAATCGTCTTCACCTGACCGCACTGTCTGGCTCGTGTTATGCCTTCCTCGAAATGGTAAGAAATTTTAGTGACCAGACATTCTTCTGGGATCCGTGGTTCGAGATGTCTAGCGATGCAGACCTTACCCAAGAAGTATGCTGTTGGGGATTGACCTCTTGTGGATTCATACCGTCCATTACATAAATCGTCCCTAATGATGTTTTGGATACTCTCGGACCAATATTTGGTCTTAAATATCTGTTTAAAATCTGTATAAATTTGCATTTCGTTCCTCATTGCCGTCCACCAATTGTCTGTTACGTTCTTGAAACTCTCGTCAAGCAGGTTTTTTATCATGTGCCATCAGTTTTCTTTTTTGCGAGCAAATAGCTCTTCTAACCTCTCGAGGAATTCCAATGGGTTTCTGCGGTAATCTCTGAAGTTGATTGCCTCTCGGTTTTCTCCTATTGGTATTGGTGTATAGCTTATTGGTCTACTATTAAGTATTTCTATATCTTCTTTAATTTTTGTTATTTCTTTTCGCTGTATTTCCTCAATCTTTTCTTTATTAAGTCCCATAATTGTATTAAATTCAGGTCTCCTCTGGCTTCCTCTTTATCACCTGCTGGTTTTTCGATTTCAGTGTCTTTGACTGTTTCTTCTTCTTGTTTCCGCCTATCTTCTTCTGTCTCTGGCTTTTGCCCTCTCTTCTGAGAAGCTTCTCGTCGTCGCATTTTTTAGTCTTCTAGCAGTTGCCAGCTAAAATTAGGTCAATCGTTATTTCACTAATTGTGTTTCGGTTAGTTGGTTTTGCCTAATTTCGGGCCCCACGTTGGGCGCCAATATGTAATATTCTGTTTTTGACGTTAGCCCCACTGTTGGGTTCGCCAATATGTAATATTCAATAAATATAATCCTCCTTATGTATTCTGTGAATGTGGAAGGCCCCACTTTTAAGCGTCAAAATGTAATATTCAGTTAATACCTTCCTATTCGTTCGTCGTTGATACTTTTATTTTGTTCAGCCCTGTGTTGGGATCACCAATATGTAATATTAAAATAATTAGTATCTCTGAAGTTGATTTGTAACTAAATAAAAAAAATCTGTGTTTTGTTTTGAAATAGAGGATTATTTATCTGAATCTCTGGGTTAACATACAAGTATCGTTAAAGTCTGGTACAATTTACACATAGAACAGACAATATAATTTTTATACATGAGACTTGGTAATATAGTGTTGTTAATGTCTGTTGAATGTTTGTGGGTTCTTTTAAACAACTAGCAACTATAACAAAAAACTTATGATTAACGACTATTTTCATAATAGTGTACTAAAGTAATTCACAATTATTATTATTTATTTATATTTTTATTGTTTTTTCAGTTATTGTTTTTGTGGTATGATCTCACCAACTTTGCAGTTTTCCCAATGGATTTATTCGTTGATTCTGCTCCTGGACACCTGGTTTTTTGGTCTCTCTCTGTCAAAACATCATTCCTCTAGGTCTTGGGTTGGTTTTCCTGGTCATCTCAGCTTTTATTGATCTTCAATTTCCATCAACTCAGCAGTCATTTATCTTAAACGTTCTGGCTTGCAATTCACAATTTTTAACAATAATCTTCTTCCACTCAAAACATTAATTTCTTTAGTTAAAGGCCATGGCTATATTTTTTATGGGTCACAGGTTCGGTGTACCATTTCTAATTAATAATATTCTGTTGACCTTTACTTTATTTTTCCTACGTAACTATATTATTATAAGTTTTTTAACGTAAGAGTTTCTATCTTTTAAATTATTTACTTTGTTTGATTTCACTATATGGGTTATATACCTGTTTCATATAGATTATATATTTCTTCAATGCTCATTATAATTATGTTCAATCACTTTCATTATACACAATTTTTCCTTTTTACCGTATTTCACTGTTATTCTCACTTTCTAGCACTGTCATACCATACCACTTTTATAATTATAGTTTGATCTTATTATATTTGTAAAACTTAAATAATTCACTTTTATGTAATTTTTTTTCTTGATAAATAAAATAACGGTCTGAGGTGCGCAGACCTCCCCATAGTTAAATTAGATTTATTTACATTTTAACTAGTAATGAAGTTTTCAATAATAATATAAATTGTCTTATTACAATGAATTAGCTTAACACAAATAAAAACATATGTAAATGTACTGAACAGTGTGATTAATTACTTATTTATTTACATCTTTTGTCCTGGGATCATTAACTTCTTGGTTTTTGGTCATTGTCAGCCATAGTTTGATACAGTCAGTAAATTATCTTTTAGTTAGTATGTTATGTTTTATGTTTGGTGAAACGACACGTTACAAAATATATATATATATGCATACAAAATATACAGACATTATGATAAAACATAAAATTCATGACATTCATGACAGTATATAAATTCGGCCTATATGTGAGACGTAGTGTATTAAAGCCATGATCTTTATCAAGGTCTACGCCGAGACTTGCTTATAAGGGAATTAATTTGTAGTTAATGTATTATATTGTAAGCACCGATTAGTAAGGTAAAATAGTCGTTAAATATAAGTCTTCCCTCTTTATATGCCAGTGTAATTGATTATGTGGACAATGTACAAGTGTAAACACTAACAGCTGTAGTTTTCTATACTCACAGCCAAAAAGTCATTGCCGCATGCCAAGCCGTTACTAATGGACGCTACGGGAAAGATAGTTTTCCCCGCTACATAAAAACATTAAGTACATGTCCAAATACTATCTTCCCGTTTTCTTAGCCTTCTCTAATCTTTTCGTCCAATTGTACTACATGCTTAGTAAGCTCATCAGGATGTAACAACTAGTACAAATTCACTCAGTTGTACAGATTCCAAGAAATTGTGCAAAAAAATGTTACTTTGATATACTGTATGTTTTATTAGCCATCGTATGATAGGTTATGTTGTAAACAAACAATATTTACGTGTAGTATTTTATGTTTTTCAGCCTTTAAAAAATTTTAAGTTGCCGATTGTGTATACAATTTAGATGCGAGTAACTTACATTGAAACTGCGATAAATGTAAACATAGTTATTTTTGGATCTCCTCTACGTTGTTTGTATCTATCGAGTTGATTGGGAGCGAACGTTCGGTCGAAAACGTGGCCAGAAATTGGTCATCTCTCTGGGAGACCAACAGTTGTCAGAACGGTCCAGCGATGGCGGGGTTTGAGGTCGATGCCCCATTGAAAAACAGTCTTGGTGCGCTTTGTTATTTATACATGGTAGGTCCATTCTACAATATGCACAGTACATTGCTGTCACTCAGCAATGGTCATTAATGGTCACTCAACAGAAACCAAACATAATCAGCAGTGGTTCTAGAGCATGTAATGTAGGGTCCGTCTTATTAGGTGACAATAACTATAACAAATAAACATAAAGAATAATGTGGGAACAACAATAGTATGCAAATATAAAAATAAATTTATAATTACACACAACATTCAGTTCCTCATAACTGTGGGCGCCTGGCTTCCTGGCTCTAGGCTAGCTCCGGCAAACATAATAATAAACTAACAAACAAACGAATGAAACAATACAATTAAAAATATCGGTATGGAGAACCATACATGACTTCCATGTTCTAAGATTTATATTTAAAATCATTTACGAAATGAAATGTTTCCATAGAAACTACTTCTTTCCACTTATTGCTTCAGCCTTAACCACAGTACTGTGGTCACTAACGTATACCACCACACGTTATCGCACTCGATTTTCACTGATGATGGCAGTCGACGGCACTGCCAAAACGTCTGGTTTTGCAGAAAACATTGGACTACGGCCAAACAGCCCGGGAAGGAATTTTAACAACAAACTACTACTTTGTTGCTGATAACGTAGTACACATATAAAAATTATCCCCTCCCCATTCAACTATAATTTTCATTTATAGAAAATTACCCCCACCCCGTTCAACTAGCCTCTTCATTTATAGATATTTCATCTACGTTTCTACAGTGGATTACTAAGATCTTCTTATCAGGATACTTTATTTATCAAAATTAAGTACTTTACTCTTGTTCCAACAAAAAATGTTTCTGGTAAATTGCTCTTTCCCCGTAACCGACCTTCACCAAAATCAATAGACCTTGAGTCTCCTATAACTCAAGCACATATGTAAAATATTATTTGATTCTGTTTGAATTTACGGCAGTTATCGTTCGTCATGGAAATATTTCTCTTGTTACAACATAAAATGATGCAGGTAAACTACCCCTTTCCCTTAACCGATCTTCACCAAAATCAACAAGCCTTGAGTACTCTATAATTTAGGAAGGTGTGCAAAAAAGTATTTGATTCTGTTTGAATTTACGGCAGTTATCGTTCGTCATAGAAAAAATTAACCTTGTTATCACATAAAATGTTGCAGGTAAACTACCCCTTTCTCTTAACTGATCTTCACCAAAATCAAAATGTCTTGGTTCTCTACAATTCAGGCACGTATGCAAAACATTATTTGATTCTGTTTGAATGTGCGGCAGTTATCGTTCGTCATAGAAATAATTACTCTTGTTAAAACATTAAAGGTGGCAGGTAAACTACCCCTTTTCCTTAACCGATCTTTACTAAAATCAATAAACCTTCAGTTCTTTACAATTTAGGAAGGTATACAAAAAATTATTTGATTTTCTTTGAATTTACGGCAGTTATCGTTCGTCATAGAAACAATTACTCTTGTTAAAACATAAAATGTTGCAGGTAAACTACCCTTTTTCCTTAACCGATCTTCACCAAAATCAACAGACCTTGAGAACATACAGTTTTAGGAATGTATGCAGACAATTATTTGATTCTCTTTGAATATGCGGCAGTTATCATTCGTCATAAAAATGAAATTACCCTTTTAAAACATAAAACGTTGCATGTAAACTCCCTTTTCTCGTAACCGATCTTCACTAAAATCAACAGGCCTTGAGTACTCTATAATTTAGGAAGGTGTGCAAAAAAGTATTTGATTCTGTTTGAATTTACGGCAGTTATCGTTCGTCATAGAAAAAATTACCCTTGATAAAACATAAAACGTTGCAGGTAAACTACCCCTTTCCCTTAACTGATCTTCACCAAAATCAATAGGCCTTCCGTCCTCTACAATTTAGGGCTGTATGCGAAACATTATTTGATTCTGTTTGAATTTGCGGCTGTTATCGTTTCCCATAGAAAAAAATCTATAGACAAGACAGACACATAGACAGATAGACACACAGACATTTTTCTAAAAATGACTTTTTTCATGTTTTGAGGGTAGTACAATCAGAATCTGCAATAATCTCGACCACGATTTTTTTTGCCATCACCATACTTCCATTTCCTTATGGAACATGGAAGTAAAATGATAATGTTGACTTACTTCACCTGTTCGCCATTGTTCTAACTTCTTTAAAGTGTCCATTCACTGCAAACAATACTTTACCTCCTCACATTTATTAAGACAAAAAATTAAAGTTTACATTCTTGAACTTCGTGTCACAAAAACAAATGTAATATTTTATTCGTAGTTCCCAAAATACGGTTTAACAGTCCATGTAAGCGTTAACTTTAATGTATCTTCAGACAGCAAATAACATATTTTTTTTTACTGTAGGCCTGTATATAGTGGTTAATAATATAATATGAATTTTGTATCTCTCTAGCTTCATTCATTTCTCTAATAGAATTTCTTCCTTTAAAATACTACGGTTTTTAATTAACTAAATTATTAACCATTTTGAATTCAATTATGTACTGTTACTATTCGATTGTGTAACACGCGTAATAATTAGAATAAGATATATTCTGTGGTTATGTCTTCAGATATAAATTTCTTACCACTAGTTGGAAGAAGGGACACAATTCATCAGCGCTAAAAGAAACTGATCTCCAAGTGCAGTTGGTCGTAGTAATCATATCAAATATACCGTATTCATAACTGCTTATGTAAAATGCATATTAGTTCTGGTATCCAAGTCACGTATGAACAGTAAATTATTATAAATAAATCACCTTATATCCGTCGTGTGACTTCGTTACGTCGATTAAAATGACGCGTTTCGGAACATCTGTTCCATCATCAGATAAAATCGCTCTATTGAGGTCGTTAAACGTTAAAAACACATGTTACACATAATTGTCCACTACGTAATTCACTTGCTTCTTAAATGGTGCGCACCACGACGAAGCCGATCGGACACTGAACTATTATCTGAGTGATTACGCCTAAGCAGGTTCAAAGCTGTATCGTATAGCGGGTTGGATTTAAAATTTAAGTGGTCATTCAATATGAAGTCTCGGCTGTTTATGTTATTATATGCTTTGTATATTTCGAACTCCTCTATTGCGTCCATGTAACGCCCTTTGTTGCACACATGTAGGGGTATTAAATTAGATTTAAAATCAGTATAATTATGATTGTGTAAGATTAAGTGGCGGGCAAAGTTGGACTTGATATTATTTAACAAAGTGAGATTATTTAGGTGACGTTTTGGTGTGTGTTCCTTAAATCGTTTGAGGAAACCTCTCCCCGTTTGACCAATGTAAAAACTGTTGCAGTCGTTACATGATAATTTATATATGCCGGATTTCTTTTCTAAAGGTATGGGTTTTCTATGACGTAGTATTTTTAATAGACTATTGTTTGTTTTGAAGGTAGCAGTAATATTCAATTTATTAAATGTGGAGGTTAGAATCTTTGGCATTATATTTGTGTATGCGGTAGAAATAAAAGTTATTTTTGTATCCTTATCTATTGGGGGCTTGGATTTTCGAACTTTATGTTTCTTGATGAGATTATCAATCAACGTGTTTTGGTAACCATTAGCTAAAGCTATATGTTTAATGGTATTCACCTCCTCACGGTAATCATCATCACTGAGAGGTACTGCCAACAATCTGCGGATAAAGTAATTATAAGCTGCCAACTTTTGCGAAAATGGATGATAAGAGTCAGCATGTATTGTCACATCAGTGATAGTCGATTTTCTATAAATATTAAATTTCAATTTATTTACGTGTTTAGTGACAGACAAATCTAAAAAATTCAATTTATTATCCACTTCAGTTTCCAACGTGAATTGAATGTTTTTATTAATATTATTCATATAATGTTTTAGG
Organism: Magicicada septendecula; assembly: GCA_034769895.1. Classification (NCBI taxonomy): domain Eukaryota; kingdom Metazoa; phylum Arthropoda; class Insecta; order Hemiptera; family Cicadidae; genus Magicicada; species Magicicada septendecula. Next base: position 774,041,520 of record CM068367.1, read on the forward strand.
TTTTCGATCTGTCGTACAGTACCATTGAAAATTAGAAAGGTATCGTCTACATAACGTGCATAAAATATTATATCATTTTTGTATTTGTTATGTGAGAGCAAATGAGAGTTTTCATAAAAATTCAAGTAAACGTCAGCCAATAGACCAGAGAGAGGTGAACCCATGGCCAATCCATCGTCCTGAATGAAAAATTGGTTATTGAAAGCAAAGTAATTTTGTTCTAAGATAGTTTCAAGTAAACCAATTAACTCGTTTATCGTCTGTATATTTAATTTATTATTCTCTAATAAATTTTCTTTTAAGATATTTAGTGTTTCTTTTACTGGTATGTTGGTATACAAATTTACTATATCAAACGATGCTAACTTATAATTTGGTAGTATATCAACATTTTTACATTTATTAATAAAATCCGTGTTGTTTGTGACACTATGATTGTTCTTTAAATTTATGTTTTCTTTGATTACTTTGACGAGTTTTTTAGCTGTTTTATATGCGGGCGCTGTGGTAAAATGCAATATCAACAATAACAGTATATTAAACGAACAATTAAGGTTTCAATCTCACACACTATATGATACAGCCGTAAATATAATCGCGCATGACGGTAATGACTGGTGATAAGGATTGACTTAGTTTAATTAGTGGCTCGGCAACTACACGCGCGGTCGGACCGGTCCAACGGAGCCGAACTTACATCGTGTTATGTGTGTGTCGTTATTGTGATTTAGTAAATATGTGCAAATGTGTTTTTATGTGTTTATATGAATTTTAACATTTGACGAGGATTACTGATGATGTGACACATGTCACGAAACGCGTCTATATAAAAAACGCTAGAACGAAGTCACTGACGGATACAAGGTAATTAAATTATTGTGAAAAGGTGACTTGGATACTATATAAAAACAAAATTTATTCAATCTTCACCGTCACGGAACGAAAAAAGAGCTACGTTTATAGGCAACTGTTTTGTCCCTACGAGTGACTAAGCGTCACCACAGGAACTTGTAAACTGTAATAAACGAGTTTCTGTAACGTACTAAATCTAAAATAATGCTTTGCTATCTATATGTGTGTTTTAGGTAAATATCGCAAAGAGTTTGGAAGAACGTTCAGCTGGTGTTTAAGAGGAGTGCACAGGAACTCGGACTCGGATGTACATAGAATGCAGCCCCGAGCTAGCAGTACTTACATATGCCACTTCACTGCAGTTACCGGCAGTATAACCACTCCCAAAACTGAAGTATTCCCTTTCAGTGTTGGCGGTCCTGTTGACATCGACTGAAGCATAAGTGTAAGTATTGTTATACAATCTGCGGTACATGTGTGTGTGTGTGTGTGTGTGTGTGTGCGTGCGTGCGTGCGTGCGTGCGTGCGTGCGTGCGTGCGTGCGTGCGTGCGTGCGTGCGTGCGTGCGTGCGTGCGTGTGTGCGTGCGTGTGTGTGTGTGTGTGTGTGTGTGTGTGTGTGTGTGTGTGTGTGTGTGTGTGTGTGTGTGTGTGTGTGTGTGTGTGTGTGTGTGTGTGTGTGTGTGTGTGTGTGTGTGTGTGTGTGTGTGTGTGTGTGTGTGTGTGTGTGTGTGTGTGTGTGTGTGTGTGTGTGTGTGTGTGTGTGTGTGTGTGTGTGTGTGTGTGTGTGTGTGTGTGTGTGTGTGTGTGTGTGTGTGTTTACTTCCGACAAAATGCGATTTAGACAAAATGTATTCAAATTGTTTTCCAATACATTTTCTCGAACCATATATTTCGTAGAATTCTGTTTTCGGATGTTTATCTTGGGAGTAGAAACATCCAAAAAGTATGGTACTCTCAGAACAATGAGACTTTCCTTAATAAGACATCTTTTAATAAGAGTCATTAATAATAATAATAAGTAGAGAAACGTGGAATCCTGCAGTTCCCATACATGCACTGTTCAAATCATCAGAATCAACGCACAATAGTGAGGATTAGTGACATCATTAGTGACACCCTTGACCGTCAGCAGTACTACGTATCCAATTTTAGCAACTATTCTCATGTTAAAACTCCTAAGTTGATATTATTTTAAAACTGTTATTCGTTAACTTTTCAAAATGTGCACTTATTTATTTCTGTGTTGTTTATCACTAATCACTTAATTGAATTTATTATTTAACTCGACCGATTGGCACTTGTGTGTCTGTCTATCTATCTATCTATCTCTCTATTTGGGGTACACCACGATAACTTTTGAAAACATCACCGATTTTCGCAAAACGTAGCATGAGTATCCATATTTTTGCCCTATAGAACCTCGTTGTTTTTTAGATTGATACCACCAAAAATAGACGCAAAAATGTGAGGAGGACAAATTGTGAAAAAAATCGTAAAAGCCCGTGTGGGGTATCAAATTTAAGGACATTTTAACCAAAATCTGAATATAGTGTTCATTTTTTTAAACTAGCGAATTTTTGTATGTCAGGGCTTAAAATTTGGAGAAAAATGTTGAAATAACAAAAATTCATGTGGGATATCAAATTAATGACAATTTTAACTAGCATCTGAATGTAGTGTCAAGTTTTAGAAGTTTCAAAATTTTGGGATTCTAGAGCCCAAAAAACTGATCAAAAATTTGAAAAAATTATAATAACTCAGCAGAGTGTGAGCCAAAAGTAATTGTAACCCGAATCTGAACGTTTCGAATTTTTAGTGTTAATTGTACGATTGTGTCCTCTATAATTGTCATATTACTAAAGAATGTGTAGATTAATCGGGATTTTTGTAATTTTTTACATAATTGACAAATTATCTTATAACAAAACTTATGTAATAATAAATGTACTTTGTTCAAAATAGTGAGAGAGTTCTGCAACTCTGGGAGCATACTAGTTTACAATGAGTATTTTTTTCTTTTCAACACTAATGAGTTATTAGTGTTTTCAAATATGGTGGCACAAAACAAAAGATATACTTGGTCTTCAAGTACTTCATTGAAAACGAAATCTTTGGAAAGCCTTGAGATCGAACTTTACTAAAAATACACTTACTGAGATCTGTATAATTCTTTAACATAATATGTAGGAAAGAAAAGAAAGAGGAAGACAGACAGAACGGATAGAAGGTGTGGGAGGGAGGGAGGGTGAGAGATAGAGAAAGAAAGAGAGAGGGTAGTTTAATAATCCTCGATCTTGTCTACTGATACATGAGCCGCTTTGGCAGTGTTAACTACTCGAAGGAATTTACATACGTAGACTATTTGCTTGATTTGCAGCAATAAAAAAAAACAATAATTACCCATGCACCTGAAGACAAATGCAGATGGCTATCCTTTAAATAATTACATAATAGACACAATTCCCCTTACATACATGGGCGCCATGTCCATGATATACACTCCTCTAGTCTATTACCTCTGTAGTATGAACCGTCATTTAGCTCATGTGATGTAGCAATTTTGTGATGCTAAATCGGAAAAAAACACAAGATTTTATTGCTTGAATACATTGAAAATAACGTAATTTAACACTAGTTAAAAGATGCTAAAAAATTACAACTTAAAAAAGATGCTCAAAAAGATATAGCACCCTTAAATTAGAGTCTGATGGGAGAGTAAGCAGGTTCTCAATACCAAAAAAAAAACATTTTTATTACTTAACAATTAAATTTTAAATTAAGGTGAATCCTTACAATACAGATTTATTATGTTTAATTTAAATAACAGTTAACTGAGATAGAATATTTTGAGGCGCTTTTCTTCACTTTTCAATCGTCGATTTACTCAAAAACTAACATTGCACAAAAACAAATTCTTATATTAAAAAAGCCTATTTAATTCTGTTCAAAATGAGATCTGTCATATCTTTTTACGATAGAAATCTGCCAAGTTATGGCCAAAATACTGAAATAATTTGTTATTCAGTATTCCTCATTATTTTGAAAACGTTACCTGTGCTTTACATATACAGTTTAAATACTACAAATTGTACAATATTTTTGTTTATTCTTTATTAAAATATACAAAATTGCAAATGGAAAGTAATTATCATACAATTGCTATTTTACGGTTGTTTGTAAAAAAAAATATTAAATATTTGCTTTAAACTTTTTAATAAGGAAATTATAAGGAGTGTTGTAATCTAACTTTTAGAGTTTGTCGTCATTATAAATATCTTCTGTTGTTGCAGAGATAAAATCCTGGCTACCACTACTGAATTAGACAGAAAACGTAGTGTATAAATATACTCTATTATCTCGGTTAATTTTTATGCAGGTCATCATAAATTATCTCAATTTAAAATTTTCATTTCCATAAATTCTGATAAAATACGTGTATTTAAATATTTAAAACATTTTTAAACCCCAGGTGTGATATATCGAACACTATTTTGAGGATATTGACATAAGAATTCTTTGACTAATTTTTAGTACCGGTAAAATTCGTCACTTTCAATCTATTCCTACAAACGACTTTTTATTCTCTTTTTACCTTTAATGCAATGTATTATTGTCTTTAATGTACCAGGTCTATAATTCGCTTCTCATCGAAAAATACAATGCATAAGACAAGCGTACAAACAAACACACTTATAATCTATATGTATTATACAGATAATAAATTCACTGGCATCAGCATCCAAAAGAGTTTGATAATCCCTCAGTAATAACTAGTTTTGTACGCTCAGGGGTGCAATTTTTAACTTAAACAAAATTTTTAATTCGAAGCAGAATCAAATTTCTTTTGGATAATGTATTCCATTGTTATATTTTGTTTTGTAAATTACATACACAGACATCAAAAATAAGGAATTTTCGAGGTACGCAAACAATCTTTTTTTTATCCAAGCTTCACCAATTCAATTATCCGTAACCACGTCCAGATCGGACAGTAAAATTTATCCAAGCTTCACCAATTCAATTATCTGTAACCACGTCCAGATCGGACAGTAAAATTTATCCAAGCTTCACCAATTCAATTATCTGTAACCACGTCCAGATCGGACAGTAAAATTTAAAAAAAAATGAAAATAAGTTTTCTTAACTTTCATTTAGAGAGTGAAAAAACGTTTCCATTTATAATATTTTCAGGTCATTTGTAAAAACATAAACACTTCAAAAAATTATCTAAATTTTCAGAAAATAAGAGATTTACAAATACGTACAAATTGGTTTAAATAAATCCTACGGGATCCTACTCAAGCTATTAAGTTATTAAGCTATTATTAAGATAAAGTGACACGTAATTTTAAATATAATTTAATAACGAGTAAAAACCAATAAGGCGTCTATAGTAATTTCATTTATTTATAATAAAAAATAGAAAAAACGCAATTTTTTTATTGCATTATTATTTATTTTTTACAAAGTAATGTCTCTAAAAAAACTGAAGGTAGATCTACCAAACGATTTCTCACTGAAGAAGTAATAAGAAAATGCCAATTAATATTTTTAATCTGGAGCTTTTTTTAAATCATTATTTTTTCAGATTTCTTGTCACAGCGTAGTCAATTATAATATTGCATAGGGATGTGGCAAGTTTTAACGTAAAAAGAATCAAATAGTAAACAACTACTTACACACAGCATTTTTTACGTAGAACCCTTGTGTACGTAGTAAGCTACTATAAAACTAGGCGAAAAATTCAATTTTGAAAATATTAAAACACTCCATTTTTAGATATCTCTCTCTTAGTCAGTTTTTATCCAAACGTAATTACCTTCTGATTGTATAAATTGCCTCAACTTAGAATTCGGTTCTTGAACAATTTGTGGAATTAAATACTTTTAAAGCTATTTTGAAAATTCAGTTTTTTATCCCTTCAACCCCTAATTAAGGTCTAGACGTACGAATTTTTAACCAAATTTTAGTACATGCTAAAATAGATAATTTTTTATCGCAACAAGAAAATCTATCTTATCCGAATCAATATCTAACTTATTAGCTTGCAGCTCTATGCAAGCGGGTTCCGTTTGGAATTGACAAGCGACTATTACAATCACGATCCCTGCAGTTCAGGTCGCCAGCCAAAATTACTTTACGATATCCCTACGGTTACATTTACATTCACATTTAGGCTGCCGACAAGAAGTTGCGCCTGGGGAGGCTTACAAGTTTTGACCACGAGAATACCGCCAACAACTCCAAGGATCTCAACGACGGTGGCCTCGGGTGAATAGTCTGCAGCAGTACGCCGTGACCATGCCGTGCCGTGCCGTTAATTGGGTAACTGAAACCGTTTCACTGGGGTCACATGAGGTTTTGACAAGAGCAGTATGTCGGGTTTGTACCAAGCCAGAAATTCAAATGAGATTTGATGCCAGAAGGATCTGAACTGCTCAGGCCGTTCGGAAATTAGCGCTACAAACAGCCGGCTTCTTAGATACATCCCCTTTCCTAGAGAGATTTCTGCGCTGCTCCTTTATTCCGGGGTAGACTAGTTTGCCTACCACTGGTGAGAGTTCGCTCAGACTTCCGCAGCAGTGCTACCAAAAATGTAGCCTGAGCTGCAAAGAGAGTAGGGACAGGAGCGTGCACTCCCAGTGCACTCCCAGCGATTGGCACTATCTACTTCTGAGTGCTGTTGGTTAACTGGCGGCTGGATGACTCCGGCAGAAACAGTTGTCACATCTATGAAACAGATAATTTTACCTCTTCAGTTTTGTAAAGTCTGGTTAGGACCTCCTAATGCTGAGAAGTGGTTCTTCTTTTTCGGTAGATAATGCAGAGGTTCCCGATCTCTGGTTAAAGCTGAGGTCAGCTCGTAAAGAACCGATGGCAATGCTGCGTCTTGAACAGCTAGAAGCACGGTGTCACTGCAGCACGAGGTTACGTAGCAGGGTGACTGCACACGTGTTGCAGCTTCCGGGTCGAGCTGAATGCGGATAGATTTATAGCGGGTCATCAAGAATCGCCCGACAGCATTTCACCTGTATCGGGAGTGGAAATTCTGTCGTGCTGATAGTCTTGACGTAAAAAAAGGATAAGGTCGCGTCTGCAGCGAAAACAGCAAGCGGTAGAACAAATGAAGACAGTGTGGGAGCTCGGTCGAGCCGAACATCTAGACACTACACAGTCTCTTTTCAGATTAAGGTCACAGGTCGAAAGGAGGTGGTCAAGGAGAGCGTCCCACTCGTCGGGTGGGAGTGGCATCCGCAATCCGAGTCGTAGATACGCCGAAACAAGGTGCAACTCCGATTCGGCAGCTTCCAGAATCACCGCACAGCTTTTGATTACAGAAATGTGTGGAGGAGGGGCAACGGTCTATGGGAAATCCGTTAGTAGACCACAATCGCCCTTCTCCCAGACGGAAGACGATGTGCCCGTTGGGGACAATTCTGACGAAACAGGTATGATGGAAGCAAAAATATAGGGTAACAGGCCAAATGAGTCCCGAAGAGAAGCATGACATCAGCGTCGAACACCACTCTGATCGGTGACGGAAAACACCACTGCCATTCCAGTCGATGATCCGAAGCTGTCTAGCCAGTGTGAGGTAGAAGAGGGAAGAAGCCAGACAGGGATTAGAAGACCAGCATTAGTACAGTGATCATGTCCGGAGCAGACCGGAAGTTCTGTACTAGATTGTCAGCCAAGGTAGTCAGGGGTCAGCAGGAGCCCGACAAACATCACAAGACTACTGTCGACGTGCCTGAGTGGCCTTTGCCCCTGGTAGCAGATTGGAAAAGGCTGGCGGACTGACGTAGCATGAGGCTGCGTGGATTGTGCGTTCGACACGGTTCACAAGACAGCCGAGAATCGAGTTGCCTTCAAGAGCTCCGGTCCGGAACGAAAGTTTGTTCTTTTTAGCGGGCAGTTACAACGGCTGGTCGTATTAGGTTACGTTAGTACAGTGTCACAATTGTTTCCAAGAAATGCTTGAACGTATACGGTACCTCCCAAGGTCGGTTATGGAGAGGTTGTCTTGGGACTTTTCCGCTCATACATAAAGTTTACGTGGAAGTCGTCGCAAGGATCGTACACCAAATCCGCTTCTCAACAAGGGAAAAGAGAACAGACGGGAAACTCTGGCCGCTAGCCGAAGCCCCCTGTTGAGAATGCTTTGTATAGCTCCAAGGAAACCAGAGATCAGGCCAGCATAGGTGATAACCAGCAACGAAAGAAAATTATATCAGTAACAAAAAGAAGAAAACTAAGATTTAAATCTGTTTTTACAATCTTTCGAAAATCACAGAATCAGTATATAAAGTGTTTTAATTATTATCAAAACAAAAATTTGTAGAATAAATTTGTAGAATTGTTTTACGCCTTCTGTTCAAGTTCCAATAATTGAAACGTAAATTCATACCTGCCAATTAACCACATTAATTACTATTGTCCATTTATTGTCATTTATATTTTTATATAATCTTTGCATTATATACTTATATTACAGTTCAAAAAATATGAGTTACGGTACTCTCTCTATTTGTCATGTCTATAGATGCAAATTAAACTGTTATTTGTAATTAAAGCAATTCAAGATAATTAAATTGTTAATTAAAGCAATAAATTTGTTTCCTGAAGTAAGTCTGAAACATTTTTTTATACAAAGTGTTTTCTATAACACTTAGTATAACTATGGCATAAATATTATTGAATTGTTTTGTTATGCACTATATTGTATGCTAATTTTACCATACTTGTGTATTATTAACAAATTTCAACACCAATTCTTCATTTAAAGAAATCTGAATGTAAGAGTGGCATGAAGAGAAATTAATAAAAGTCATTATTATGCTTTGTTTCAGGTTGCTGACACCCGCCAGTTGTACTATTTGGACATTTCATCATAAATTGTATAAATACACTTTGATGATTTGTGTAACATTCATGAAATTATTTCTAAAGTAATTATTTTTTCACTAGTAACACTAAAATAGTTGAATATATTATCACAATGATTTTGTAATGAAAATAAGTGATAAACCACTGTCCTTGTGTGTGTTTCCACAAGCGCATTGAATAAATAATACATTTTTTTTCATAAGAACTTAGATATACAACAATAGGTAAATTTATGTTATATAACAAAAATTTCTTTTGGATTATTCCAGAAAACAGCACAGTAACAATAAATCAGTGTATCATGTAGTATATTAACAAAACTTGATTTAGTACATTATTTTTTAAAGTATAATGATGTACTTGAATAAAGCTTTAGAAGCGTACTTCAAATCTTTACACAACAAAATTTTCTACACTATTGTCATTACAATATAAATTTCGACTTTCACAGCTTATTAACTATACCCATTAATTAATTATATCTCTTTGCATATAATTCACATAAATATTTTAGTTTAGATTAACAATTCAAAGTCAATTGTGTATTGAAATTTTAAGAATACAAGAAAAATCTTGTAGCCTTACATTATATTAGGTATTACTCCCCTTTATAAATAAAACTATAAGGTTTTTCTTGTTCTTCCTTCCTGTTGGTTCCATTAATCCTGCTCTTTTGGAATCCTCACTGTTGGTAGTCTTTCTTTATAGTACAGTATTTCATGTCCTTTTGTTACTGTTATCCAGTTCATAATATAATTTTCTAGTTTTTGTACATTTACATTTTTTGTCCATTATTGCTACTTTTGGAAAACTACTATATCTTGCCATAATACTTCCAACAAGAAAGTTCTTTCAGTTTAGATAATAGTAGGAAATATATTTGAAAAAGTATGCATCAAAGCTCTGATTCAGGAACACCAATGCTCCATATCCCCCTCTGTTCTCCAAAGATTGAATGAACTTTTAAGAATCAGGTAGCATGTTCACTGCCAACTGACACATTTGATATCATGCCTAGTGGAAAAGAGTGAAAGACAGTGACTTGATCCATTCAGTTTTACTAACCACAGAGCACTGTTAATATGAGATCTACTTTTGTTTAATGTTTAGAATTTATAATTAAAATAGCTCCACTTATAACTGAAGCCAATATTGTAGGTTAAGCTACGCAGTTTTGCTTTAACTTTTATATAAAAGGAATAATTCAGTGAGAATTGTGTTTTCAGAAGTCAACATTATTCCAAAAATGCTGATCAAAAAGTTGCTGAATCTGCAGCTGTGATATTTACATGTCTTGAGTTAATTCAATACTGTTAATAATTAAGAAGCCTAAATGACTGCACCCTCCAGCCTGTTAAGTGACAAGTTTCCACTGCAACCTAGTGCAAAAATTTAACTGTTCTCAAGAACATTGTATTAGGTTTTTCCCTGTCAGTCCTAGTAACTTGTTTATTCCAGTAATTTCTTGGCTTATTGAGTACCGGTACCTCCTCAAATTCTGTCAAGAGAATGCTCTAGTGTGTATTATTATTGTTAATGACATTTTTATTGCAGAATAACATGAACAACATTATACAGTATTCATCCCTAATTTTCCTCCTGCAGCTACAAACAAATTTGCAGTTTCCTTGCCAAATCATTTCAAATATTTCATTATTCCCAAAGATATGGACTGGATTATTCCCACCATCTATACTGTTTTCAGTTTCACTACCACATTTATTTAAGTACACATCATTTGTTGCAACAGATGATTTGTTGCTGCAAGCTTGCATTTGTTGCAAGCTTGTTTTGCAACCTATTTCCACTATTCCTTTTTACTTGTAAATTATTCTAGTTATCCTCTTGGCATTTGACAGTATACCTACAATACTTTCCTTTCATACTTTACCCTGTGTTCCATAACTTATCTCTCAACCAAGAACATACCTACAGGTTACAGAGCTCCTGGCAAAACAACACAATCTCTACCTCTCTCTTCCCACTTACCAATAACAACATACTATACCCCAGTTTCCTATCTTAACCTTTCTTTCTACAGTCAGCACAATCATAAAAAGTCTCATAAATTTAGAATGTAAAACTTTACACCATTTTAACTGTACACCATTTTATTTCAAATAAATTGTGTGTAAAATTATTGGGTTCTTGTGTGAAATGCACTTAAAGAGACAGTTTTATTCTTAGAACAAACGTTTTTTTTTTTTTTTTTTTTTTTTTACAAGCCTATTTTCCAACCCCTAGTTGGCACCCCTGGAAGGGCCTTCCTTACGAATTCCTAGGTACAGCCCTGCTCTCAACACAACTTTTCATGTTTGCTGAACCTTATTCAGCATATTCCACCATCAATTGCTGTTTATGTATTCAGTTGTGTATAGTATACGTCTTTTGTACCTCCTCCCTATCAATTTTATCTTTGGTCAGTACTAGATAATAATTGAAGTTCGGTAGTATAGTGTTAAGTTTCATGTTTAACATGAAATGATAGGCACCAGCTGTTTTTTCATGTCAACAAAATTTAATGGTAAACAGACAAAAAGTAAAACAAAATGAGATAGTGAACGAATACTGTACAGATTATTTACTGTATTAGGTAGTAAACTAAGCAATAACAAATATTCAGAAGCTACTTACACTTTATAAAAGTTTTATTTTATCCTCCTGGACAATTTCTGGTTAATATTTGAACAAAATATGGTTAATTTTTCTTAAACTTAGTATACACACACTGTAGCTGTTCTTAACTTAGTCATATGATTTAGCTTTTCTTATAGTAATACAGTATATATTTTAAAGTTCCTACAGTAACAATGTTCAATTATTTTAAAAATAGTCCACTACTTTCTATTGCACACAATTCTGCACTACTTTATTTACAAGAAATTGTTCTAATTTAGCAATGTGGTCAAACATTTCTTCTTCCAAGTTGGCTTCTAAATATAAATGAACATGTGCCTTCAGTCTTGCCCTATACCACAACTGTAAACATAAAAGTTTATTGAGAATGTTTTAGTGGATGGTTAGTGAGGATCGGTCAATAATACAACTTTTAGTTATTTTGCGTCGAACAAACAAACAGTTGTGTGTTTGGCGTCAGCAACAATTGTCCTGAAGATGACAATAAATATTGTCGAAACGTCGACGCAAAATAACTAAAAGTTGTATTATTGACCGATCCTCACTAACCATCCACTAAAACATTCACTGATTGACGGTCACTAAAAATTTAAGGATTTATTGAGAATAAACAGGATACCAAATACATAGTAGATTACATTATTTTAAAATCACCTTTGTGAGATTGTAATCCTGAGATGTATCAAATAAGTAAATCACTCCTTCCTTGTATAGTTCTAAGAACTGAGCATGTTGGATCAGCAAGAAAGCATATTGGTAGCAGTAGAAACACATAAATTTTCACGATAATTTTCCATATCTTGTTCGTTGTTGTGTCATGTTCTGTTCAGCAAAAGCGTTTCGACAGATTGCTTTTACATTGAAAATGCTTTACATTTCTGACTGAGACAGCTAATCCCCACATCTGCAACCCATTTGCTACCCACAACTTCCAGCCAATCTAGTGGCTGTGGCTTCCCTGAGACAGTAGCAGACAAAGTGGGGTGAAGAGGGCAGTCCACCATGGATTTCTATGACTTAGAAGAGCCATGTACAAGTTCCAACAAAGTTTCACTTGGCTCCTGCATCTTCATTTTATACCCTCTAACTAAAAATTATTTGTTTGCTTTTGACTCAGAAAATGGTTCTAAATTTTCCTTGTGCATTTTACAATCAGAAACAGCAGAAACATTGTAAATGATTCCAAATTAATTTAACATCATACAATCAAAGTTCTTAATGGAAGCCTCTGATAATGATTTAACACTGCCAGTAGCAAAGTTCAACCTTGTGTATGGTGGCTTTGATATGGAACAAGAAGTGAAGAAGTGGTGCAAGAAGTAAAGAAGTTTCAGTGACATGTACACACAACTAATGTCACTGCAGAAAGAGCAGTATGTGAACAGCTAATGACATTCTTCAGTTAATTGTCAAATGGTAAAATTCAGTGAATCCATTTCCAACCTGTGCGTTATCCAGCAGTATTTTTTTAAGAACATATGTCTCTGTGTCCTTATGTACAAAAGTTCCTCAAAACTTAAATAAATAAAACATTATGTTAAAAAATTATATTTGTCAATAAATGAGTGGCAAAATATTGAAAAACTTTGTCATTTGAATACAGAAAGGAAAAACGTATCTTAACTGTAAATGAATAAACCGTTGATTTATCTTGCCTTACACGTCTTATTTTTCTGTTTTATTAAAATCTACAAATAGTGAGAAAAATATTTAGATTCCTATTACTAAAAAAACTATAAAATATTCACCTATATAAAAAGAACCATACCTGGGACCTCAAAATGAAACCTCTGCCCTGTCCATTAAAAGAACCCCCCACCCAACCCTATGCCATGATTAACCTTGTCTGCCTGAAACTACACATATTTTATATATAAGCAAACATCATTTTACCATATCAATTTCTCTGCATTTCACGTTCTTCAGCCACCATGAATGTAACAAAAATGTATCAATTGTCACTTCCACTAACAATTTAGAGTTTAGGAAGATTCTGATCTGAAATTTTGTCTATTACCTGGTCTGATTATCTTCCTAACATTCTTTTCTTTGCTTTTCACAAGGAAGATGCCTTAACACAAAGTACGCATAACCGATATGTAATCATGTTGGTTTCTATACGGTTTGATTTTAAAATTCATGCACTTTATGAATTTTCCATACTAGAAGAATTAAAACAAATCGTGAAAGAAACTTTCACAGCTGTTAAAGACAAAACAAAATTGCTGAGCTAGCTCAGACCTACACAAAAAAAAAACTTTCAACAGATATTTTTAAGACTCAAAAAAGTATAATTGTGTTATATCTAGTGGAGATTACTTTAAATGGAACAGTATACATGTAGATGAACAAAGACATTTTGTTAAATTAAAAAAAAATTGAATGAAATTTTTTAACAAACCTCATATACTAGCATTATAACAAACTAATGCAAGATTTTATATGCAGTATATTACAATCATCTTGTCTACATCTTGACTTATACAGAGTTCAATGTTCACATATGTTTGTTTTTTAATTAAATTTTAAAACTACATAAAATTGTTAGTTTCAAATAACTTCATTTATCACCAATATGAATTTGTGTGTGGGTGTGTGTGTGCGTGCACGCATGCACGTGCGCACTTGTTCAGTGTACTATATAGCAGTATTTTTTATATTCTAAAATTATAAGCAAATTGTATATAACATGTTCTTAATTATGAATTTGTGCATTTTTAACTAATAGTAAAATGAAAATGAAAATATGGACTCATGGTTTGCCTGCAATACAAATTACTTTCTAAACATATTCCTGATAAATAGATTGTTGTTACTTAATGCTAATGGTAAAATAGAGCAGACTATTTGCACTGACAACAAAAAGCCACTACTGGTATATTGAAATTACTTTTTTAAATCTTTAAATTAGAACATAACATTTAAAATTAAATTCTAACTTAATAGCCAACAATTCAATTTGAAATTAATAATTACACTTAATTTTATATTGTGAATCCTGTTTGTGCAAGAAAAATATTATTTTTCTTCTATTTTTTTTATGGTTAATGTGTATGTTGCACAAAGCTAATTCAAAATAATGAAAATTATACTTGCTTAAAAATACTAGGTAAAATAAAAAATTATCTTAATTATGCCCTATTTAAGACACACATTCTATAAATACTTAAATAATACTTTTGCAAACTTAAACATTTTTTTAGAAGTTATTTTAATATTAACAAAATAGAATTAATACTATTAGGAGACACAGAGTAACGTTCTGTAGGTATATAAACACAGATCTTGTACTGTACTGTTTCTTATATTCTTAAGACTCACGAGGCAATATAGTATTTTTTATTCTCACAACTGTAACACTTGAATGATTTTTTAAAAATTATAAAATTATTAAAAATAAAATAATTGCACATATATTTGCCAAGTATTTTTTTTTTTTAACCTTCCGACCAATTCCATGGATAATTCCAACCAAGAAATTTATTTTTACTGCATTGTTTCTATTCTTCCACAACAGCATTTCACTCCTAAATTTATTTATTTGAATGTAGTTACCTCACCTTCCTCTTGCCTTTAGTTTAACTATGTCCTTTGCTAATTTTTTCCAGTTTCTCCAGTTCTTTTTAGATTTGTATAATTATTTTTATTATGTATTGGTAAGGAAATGTAATTTAAATTGTACTTTTTAAACCAGTTTTATATATTTTATTTATAGTAGATTCAAGTCCAGGTTCAGATGTTTGAGGCACCAGCCAATAACGCGCCCTAGTTGTCGCAGTGTCCAGGCGAACCTGATAACGCCTGTTGCTTCTTGTAGTGGACTTGCACATTTTTAAGGGATGGGATCCTCTTTTCTTATTTATAATCCATCTCAGGGAGGGATGTGATTCAGAGATTTTTTGTCTGATTTACACAGCGATTTGCAACAGCTGAGATGGGGGAGCCTCTTGGGGCCTTTTGCTTGGGAAGACAGGATTTGCTCGCCCACAATGGGTCAAAGAACTTACGCCAGCCCAGGAAACGTCATGAGAGGCTGCTGTATGCCAATGTCAGGCCACAGGAGAGATTGGAGAGGAAGGAGATACTCACAAAAGGTGACACTAGGCACACCTAAGGCAAGCGCAGCTTCCGATCCATCTGTTGTTACACTCCAGCATGGACTCTGTATACTTATGAAGAATGGTACATGAAATTTTGCAGGAAGAATGAGCAGATAAGAGTTAGAGAGCTTATGGGGGTTGTCAAGCAAGGCTCGGGGGTGTTCGTGTTTGATAGGTGGTGAGCCTTCATCTGTACTAAGGTGGCAGAGATGGGGATAAACTGAGTTGGAGCCATGGTTGAAGTGCTTGTGAGTGAGGGAGCAAACAAATTCGTCATGTGAAGGAACCATCAACCCTTACCTAATAGCATCATTGCGGAGAACCAGGAAGAGCTGGAGATGTAGGATTTTGGCTTGTGCGTATGGTTCTATAGCCCAACAACTCTGTATACGACATGCACAGAACAAACATTTTAGCACACTGGGGACATTTAGAGGAGAAAGTCATGTGACTCAAGACAACTGTGTGGAGGGGATAATTCACTCACTGAACACTATATGGAAACTGAAGTGGTCCGCAGTTACAACAAGCTTCCTGTCGTACCTTATGTTATAAAAAATGTGTGTAGTGCCATTTTTTTTTTTTTTTTTTTTTTTTTTTTTGGAGACCATTGTGTGATCAAACGTGAGAGATTGGTTTTTATGTACATAGTCATTTGAAGGAACAAAACGAGTTATATGAACTAAAATATAATCTTGTCAAAGGTACTAGTGACTTGACAGGTGTGTCAGAAAAACTAATGAAAAGTATTGCTGCTGAGGGTAATCAGTCTTTGCTAGAGGCTCACTGACTCTTTCTACACCTACGGAAAAGAAAAACTCGCATAAAAAGAAAATTTTTGTTGATGATTTTTCACGTGATGTTATTCGGAGAAAATCCATAATTTCTACTACATGGTGAAAAAAGAACTCCCAACTTTAAACAAATTGAATGGCATATTTAAAAAAAAAAAAGTTAAATAAAAGGTATTTTAAATTGCAGTACAGTTCCTCAGGAGAACTCTTAAATCGACTGGTTTTAGCTGACTAAAATGCCAGTCAAAGAAAAAACTACTAATTGGAAAATCTGAAATTGTTTCCTGTAGAACAAATTATTTAAGAAGTATTTGGCACTTGAAGCAAACTAATAAAAATATTGTGTATTTGGACAAAACTTACCTTCATAACACTCATACTGTTATATGTGTGAATAAATGTACAGTTAGATGGTTATTAAATATAATAAAAAAATTTATTAAACAGCTGTAATAATGAGTACATCGTGAGCGTGTTGCTCTTATGGAGATCGCCCTGTGACTGACTCACATGCCTCCCTATACATCTGTCATGGTGGCGTATCCCCACTCTTTAACTTATGAATCTTATGGTACTACTCACAACATCTCCCCTTTTCTAGTTTTTCAAAATTAAATTACAATATTATTACATAACATTTATTAAACATACATAACCTTTTAGGCACTCTGGTTTCTTTATCGTACGACCTGATCTAGTCGTAATTACCGGAGCATCATTCACAGTCGCATTAACAATAGGATTACAGATATTATTTGCATGATTCACATTATTATTTACAGTATTTGTATTGTTCGAAACTCTTCTTTGCATGGGCTCTTCAAATGGTATATCTAAACCATATTGTATTTCATTAAATTGTGTACCTTTGGATAGATCTTTTCAATTACATGCTACAATAGTATTTTGCTCTGTTTTTACTTTATAAGATCTAGGATTTTGATGTTTTTCAATAATAATACCACTTTGATGAGGTAAGGTTTCCTTTCCTTCATCATGAATTTTAACTTTATCTCCCACATTAAATTCTGTAAGAGCTTTCGAACCTTTATTATAATAGAACTATTGTTTATTTTGACGTTCTTGCAAAATAGTACTAAATTTATTTGACTCTACTTTGCCTTCATTTGAATTTGGTATTATGTTTCTTACTTTCCTACCATACATTAATTCCGCTGGCATAATGCCACTATTATCAATAGGCATATTTCTTAATTGTAATAGATTCTTACATCTTTAATAAATTCTTTATCTTTTCCTTCCCGAATAATTTTTTTCAAAATATGTTTGAGAGTCTGTATATGTCTCTCTGCTAAACCATTTGACTGGTGATGTTTTGGAGTAGTTATCACATGTTTAAAACCCCATTTATCTGAAAATTTTTTAAAATTAAAACTCGTGTATTGAGAACCTGAATCTGAATATAAAACTTTAGGTACCCCATATCGTGCAAAAAACTCCTTTAAAGACTGTATAGTAGACTCTGCGCTTAAATCACTTAAATGTTGCAAATCAACGAATTTACTATACGTATCTACTACAATTATAAACCTTTTGCCAAGTAAATAAAAAATATCAGAAGCTACAATTTCCCAAGGATTTTTAGGTATTGGTTTTTCAATCATTGGTTCTTTACTATTATCCCTTTGATAACTACAACAAATATCACAATTGCTTACCAAGTCATCAATTTGCTTCGACATACCTGGCCAAAACAATGTTTTTCTAGCTAACATTTTGCATTTTTCACTAGCAAAATGAGCATAATGTATTTTTGCAAGCATTACTTTTCTCATGGATTTTGGTACAACTATACAAGTATTTTTCAACAATAAACCCTTACACTCTGAAAGTTCTTCTTTGAAAGAAAAATATGGTTTGACAGTTTCAGAAACGGATGATTTGTTTACAGGCCATCCATCTTTTACATATTTTAGAACTTCTTGCAGTTCTTTATCACTACTAGTTTCATTTTTTAATTCATTCATTCTTATATCAGATACACTAAGACTTTTCTCAACCATCATAACATATGCTTCAATTTTTTCTTCATCAGAGGACTCTGTATTTTGCAAGTAAATTCTGCTCAAATGATCAGCAAGTAATAATTTTTTACCTGGTACATACTTAAGTTCTAAATCAAAATTATGTAAACTTATACTCATCCTTTGTAATCTTGGATAGATTTTATTCATTGGTTTTTTAAAGATCGAGATCAGTGGATTATGGACAGTCTCTACGATAAATTTTTGACCAAACAAATATTGATTGAATTTATGACAACCAAAAACAATTGCTAAACTCTCTTTTTCAATTTAACTGTACATTACTTCAGTCTCTGTTAAAGCACGGGAACCATATGCCACTGGTCTTCCATCTTGTATCAATACACATCCAAGTCCCTCACTGGAAGCATCTACACTCAATGTTATGGGTTTATTTATCTCAAAATATGTTAAAACTGGAGGTTTACATAACGCCTCTTTAAGCTTTAAAAATGGCGTTTGCTGTGCAGTACCCCATACAAATGGCACATCTTTCTTTGTTAATTGTCTTAAACCAAGGGGTGCACTCGTAAATTTTCCAGTACAGGTACCGGAACGCTTTTTTTTTTTTTTTTTAGCAGACGGCACACAGCCAATGTCGGCTACATAGTCCTACATAGTCACTCCATAACGGATAACATATCACTGAAAGTAAAGTGGTAAAGTGATGGTTGGAATCTAACTAAACACTTGTAATATTCACAAAAAATATTTATTACTTGAACATTTGAACAACATAATTTAACTTACCTTAATCACAAATATTTAGCAAATGGATTGGATTCTTCCAGAGTGGTTGGTTTTGCTTGTTTCGTTCGGGTGTCGTCTGCAGTCCGGTGTTTTCGGAGCCATGTTTTTACATATGGCTCTGGATCCCAGTCACTCAAGTTTGGGCCGTGTAGTTTAACAAACATCAAACTTGACACATGTGGCACTGTCAGTCTCGTATGGGTGGGTGTAATGATGAGATTCATTAAACTGAATCCTCTTTCGCAATCAGCTGAACTGCAAGGGATCAGTTTTGTACAGTTAAGCAAAGGTGTTAAATGTTTTGGTATTGTTGTATGGTTTTCGACAAAATCCCTGTAGCTGTTTTTGATTTTGGGCATGTTTAACTTAAACCTTCTGCACAACTTCTCAATCTCTGGTTCGCCAAAGCCTGCAGGTTTTTCAGTAGGCCACGTATCTGGTTCCAGCACTTTTAATTCATCTAAAAGTGATTCGTAAGCTTCATGATGATGTGATGGCGCACTTGACCGATGTGGGGTTCGTGGCTAGAAACTGTAGTAAACATTCTTCTTTTTAAGTTATTTATGACACTTGTTATTAAACTGCTGATGATTGATGGTTGGAATTGTGGGATTTTCTATGAGTGGAACGCCATTAAATGTTCCTTCCCTGATGCAAATTTTTGCTTCCAAAGTCTTAGTACCGGGATTTTCTTTCATAGCCTCAAAAAACCGGACACTTCGTCGTATAAGTTTATCAGCATAGATTACTGTTGTTTCTTGGTTTTGTAAGGATTCTGACAGCATCGACAGCTCAGCCAAAATATCATACATTATAGCCAAATCTAGCAAAAACTGAGGTGATGAACATCGTTTTGATAGTCCACTGTACATGGCTCGCTCTGTCAAATTTCTGCTCTTATGGGCTTTAGCAAAGTCAAAGTGTCTGTTTAAGGCACCGTATCCATACCAAGTAGCTGACACGGCTCTAAATGAACTTGCTACCCAACGTGTCCCTAAAATTTTCCCGATTTTATTTATTTCTTGATCTAGGCCACTAGCACATTCTGCTAACTCCCTTTGATTCTTTGGAGACCTGTTATAAACGGAGTACACTTTGTCCATAAAAATTTGGAAATGGTTTACAGCTCCCACTTCATTTATTGCATCACTCAGAGCTAACTCAAGTCTGTGATTCATGCAGTGCCAAATAATAAGGCTTGGATATTTTTCAAGCACTCTTTCTGCGACTCCTGATTTTTTCCCCAGCATAGCACTTTCACTGTCACTTGCAAATGCAACAAAGTTTTCTTTTAAGTAGTTATCTTCAAACCGTATTTGCTTAAGCAATCGAGGAGATTTTCTGCTACGGTCTTAGACGTTTGGTCGGATAGTTCTAGGAGAGCTAAGAATAAGAAATGTGGAGAGTCCTCTTTGCAAACTTCACACTTCAAATATACTATCAGAGTAGACTTGCTGCCGAGAGTGGTCGATTCGTCTATCAGGACTGAAATTTTGCGTGATACACCTAAAATTTGTTTCACGACTCTTTTCTTCATTTCGTCAGAAACGTGACAAATTATTTCCATTGCAATTCTTTTAGAGTGTAGCCCCACACCTATATCCAAGCCATTCAATTTTTGCATCTGCAACAGATCAAAATGGTCAGTGCAAGGCCTATTGTTTTTCGCAATGAAGTAAGCAGTTCTAAAGACAATTTTCGTTGTCACTAAGTGGGCTGCATTCATTTCATCAAAAACCTTGTCTATTGACTCTTTTTTGGCTTCAGCAGCAATTCTTTCAGCTGTTGTGTGACCAAAAGAGCTTTTATGTTCAAATATTTTTTTTCTCAATGATGTAAGTTGAGAGGTTTTACTTGATCCATTAAACGTAATTAGGAACAAACGCCACTCTTTTGATATGCTCATGCGCTCTTTTTTAAATGTGCCAAGGTGAGCAACTTCTTTACAAACATTACAGCCAAGTTTGCCGTTGATACAATCAAGCCAAGGAAAAGCATTCTTTTTACGTTCCCACATTTCTTCTGTCCAAATGGAAGGCCAACGAGAAATAGTTAAGTCCTCAGTTGATGAACTCGGTACAGACAGAGAATTATCAGTAACACAAATACCTTCGGATAGAAAATTCCAAATATTATTTTGGTTTTGTTTCAATAAAATCGGCTTTTTCGTTTTCGTGATATTGGCGTTTTTGTAAGAAATTTAGTTGGCGGTTTTATAAGAAATTAATTGGTTGGCACATGCAGCGATTTTTCTTGTAACGATTTTTCTTAATAATAAATATTACCTTAATGTAAGCATATTTTAACATTTATTATATTATTCTATTTAATAATAAAAATTTCAATTTTCATGTAGTACCTTAATGTAATTTCATTATTAACAAGCAAATCCAAAGCAATTGCCTGGATTTGCTTCTTGGAGTTAGTGTCCTGTACCCGTTTAGGTTTTGTTTTGAATTGTCTCTGTTTGATAATGTTGCCATACTGGTGTGCAGTATTTTCGGTGACCTGCAACGCAAAAAAAAAGTATCAAACACTACAAGAAAAAATCTAACTACATCTAGTTCTCGTTGTGTAGTTTAAAGTAAATATGTCCCGCTTGTAGTACACTTAAAACTAATTGTATTAAATTTGTCGACTGGTAAGGGTGGATTTACTTTTGGTAACATGAGTTCACTTAATGATACCTACTTAACTGTTATTTTTTTGTAATTAATAAAATTAGTAAAAAAAGTTTTCAAAACTTGTTTAGCAAAAAACTGACACAGTAAAAATACAATCAAAAACATATTTATCTTTATGCCCAGATTTAGTTTTGTGGCTGGTGTTAAGAGAAATTTATTTATTTATTTTAATCTACTGCTATAAGAACAATCTGGAAAAAATACGTACGATAAGAATTTAGAATTATTTCAGTGAACTTAATAATTATAAATCTAATGTAAACACACAAACAATCAGTACTGACTAGCAATTAAAGGATGGGTAGATGGATGGATAGATAAATAATTCAGTAAGTAGGCTACATGAGTAGATGATTAGATAAACCGGTATGTGAGTGTCTATCTGAATAGAAGAGTAGGTGGATAGATATCCTAAGTAAAGCTATAGACTAAAATTTGGATAGATGGGTGGGTGGATAGTTTGTGTAGGTGGGTGAGATGACAGATAAGTTGATGAGTAGGTAGTTTGGATTAGACTGTACTACAAAATAAAGTGGATAATCTGACTGAAAATTATACATACCTTTAAGCTCCTTTCAGCAGATGACTTCATAGCTTTCATTGTCAGTATTAACTGTCTCATCTGTTTGTTTGCGTATTGAAACTGTTCAACAGTTTGTAGGTTTTTCTGAATCTCTTGAATGTGTTCAAACAGTTTCATTCTTTCATTATTTAAAGATATGCTCTTTTCTGTGTCTTTACTTTTAGGTGTACTTGCTTCATTTACCACTGTTTCTTCTAACATAATATCCTTTGGAAGATCTATAATAAGAGTATTTTCTTCGTTCTCCCTTTCCTCAGGAATCATATTGGTTAGTGTTCTACAAACAAGGTGAATATGTTTGCACATATTGTTTCATATGGCACTGTCCATACACGAACACACAAACTCATGAAAGCAAGAGTTACAGTGTATGCACTGTAAAAGACATGATTTGCAGTGTTTAATCCGTTTAACAGTATAAAATTCTGTTTGTGTGGATGACAAGACCTGCCACTTGTCATCTAAAGTTGTCAACACTTTCTCTGCGTCCAACAACATACTAGCTTTGTGACGATTTCTTAATACTTGCAATTTTTTCACAAGTTTTCCTTTTTTCATTTTAATTATCAGATCAAAAATTTTATCTCTGAGCAAATGTAATATGGCACAGATTGTTTTATCCAGTCGTTTAATCCGTTTTCCTTTTAGATAACAATATTTTAATATTTTATTAAAATTTTCTAAAGACATGTTAGTGTTTATGCCTAAATGAATCCGATAACAGTAGGCCCATGATCTGTATTGTTTCTTATTAATATATTGTTTTATAAAATATTCATAAAATGAATGTGTTTCTTTATCATCATGAAGTCTCCTTAACACTTCATGGAGCATTTTTTGAAAAGTGTCTTTATCGAGTTCATATAACAATGTCTGTAATGTTTTAAATGCACTGTCACGTTTTTCTTTTATTTTAATTTTTGTGTTTGCATTGGTCCTCCAAGCTTTTAGCACATGCCACGTACAATAAATACGGTTGTCTGAAGGCCCCATTGCTTTACACCATGCAGAATAGAAAGTGTCTTCCATGTCGGACATAAATGTACGAGTTTTAACACAGCCCAATATATTCTTTATTTGATCAAAAAAAATCTTTAGAATAGTTTCATCCCCTCTGTTAGTAAACATGAAGGCTGCAGGAAATCCCTCTCTTGTTTCATCCATTGTCAGTAGTGTATATAGCTGAAAGTTATAATTGTTCAGCCCATGCGTCCCATCAATACACACTATATCATTACTGTACTTTTTAAAAATAACTTTTTGTGCTTCAGACATGTATAGCAATAAGAAGTCTTCTTCTTTCAGTTGAGGAAACTCAAAACTAATTACTCCTTGTGGTTTATAAACCACTAAGGCAGTGTCCTTAGATGTTTTAAGATCTTCAACCCAAGCCTCGATGCTTACAGGGTCAAATGGATGTTTTATGGCTTCATCATTTAGATTGAAGCCTTTTTCAATATTTATAATATCTTTTTTGTTCACTAGGTGAATTCTTTGTAATTCACAATTTGATATAGAACACCTGATATCTTTTAAAATTTCCTCATGGGATATTTTACTTGCTAAGTGAGTTGCAATTTGGTTTCTCTCTTTCTTTGTCAAGTGAATATGTTTTAACTCATTTTTATGGCCAACATGTGTTAAAAGAAATGAGACATGTACAGTGCCATTTTTTAATTTTTTCATCTTGATCATTGCTGGACAAAACCCATTTATTTTGCAGCTTCCCATAATTTTTAAGTGGCGTTTGTTTAGTCCTAGTTTCCTGTAAAAACCACTTCTGTGGCATTGGTAAACGTCAGATACATTTCCATTTGACGTTTGTTTAAAAAAACATGTTGTTTTATTTTCAATTTCTTGTTTCCACGCATTAAATTCATCGACAGAATCAAAACTGTGATGTTCAAACTTCATAAAAATGCCATGTACATTTTCAAAATGACTGTAAATTTGCTGTTCATTATGTCCCCATGGTCTCCTTGTTATGAATTTACAAATAGGGCATTGTCTTTCAACCAGAAGTGGTTTTCCAATGTTATGATATTTTCTTTCATGGTTTGTGAGCTGATGTTTATGCTTGTATTTTGCATTACATAGAGTACACATGAAAGATCGTGCTAAGGATCCACTGTTATGTATTTTTAAACTTAATATGTGACGTTTTAAATTATTCTGGTGAATTGTTGTATAAGTGCACATATCACATTTATAAATTTGTTTTGGCTCAGTAGAATGGGTTGATTTGATGTGTCGCTGCAAATAATTTTTTGGGAATACTGTTTGTTACACAAAGTGCAAGTAAATGTAGCTGTTTCAATTTGCTCCCCTTTGGCATTTCTTTTGTGAACAATTCTAATATGCCGTTTACAATAAGAACTCTTACTGAACTCTTTGCTGCATAAATCACATTTTACGGCAGTAGTACTCATCTGAAAATAAACATAGCATTGTTTTCATTGAACTTAAATTTAATAAGCAAATTTCAGATGAAACGGTAACAACTAAACTTTATTTATTCTTCCCATAATGGTCCTGTATTTTGTTTAATATACTTTCTGAAGTGACAGTTTGGGAATACAGTACTGCTGCATTGTGCTATTCTACCACATGTTCCACTTCTGGCAGCTGGGTTCTAACAGCAGATTATTGTTCAGATTAAAAGTTGTGCATGCATGCGCACACACGCATGCACATACACACATAGTATTCTTAACTGCCCATTAAACAAAACATTAAATTTTGTTTCTAAAAATAACTAAAAATTACAAATGTCTACAAGATAATTCTTCTTATTCTCTTTTCTTTCAAACATTAGGCCTGCTGCCTGTTATGCTTTTGACCATGGCAGAACTGACATTTCACCACTGCCAGAGAGAAATCAGCTACATAGCAACTGTGTGTGTGGGGGGGGGGCCCAGAGACGCCAGACAAGACTGCTGTATTATTACTCAGCAATATGGGTGTGCAGGCAGACTGACTAATTTTTGTTTAGTAAAGTAACAGTATTATAGAGCGATCATACAATAAATAGTATAAATTCCACACAGTTAAATGTGTGTTATAATTTCTTTTAGTCTAACAGCTAGATGGATTTTTACACTTTTTTCAAATTATTGATTCCATTTTTGAGCCATGGGGTCAAAGAATTTTGAAATTTCTAAAACTGTACAGTATATTCAGATTTTCGTTAAAATTCTCTTTAATCGATGTCCCACATGGAATATGTGATTTTGTCAAACTTTTGCCCCACTTTTTGAAACCTGGTGTCCCAAAATTTGAAATGTACAAAAAATAATACTATATTTGTATACACTAATTTTAGTTCTGTTGGCAAACAAACTAGAAGAAGGTATACTCAGATCTTTTGTTAGTCACTTTTTTTTTAATAGTGTTTTGAGAAGGAAAGAGTGGTTAGACTTGTGAATTATATTGTTCATCTTGCTGTATAAGGAAAAGTCAAGAACTACTTTTACAAGAAATTGTGTGGTTGTAACAGGAATTTTACATTTCCCTGGAACGAATTCAATTGTTATCTCACTGAAATGTATTTCAATTGTGAAAGCATTACATATCCAGTAACTGAATGTAATGAGAATGCACCTGTGCACACACGCACACACACACACACACACACACACACACACTCAGTGTACTTATTTTTTACTTGTTTGTTCCATAACATTGATTACAATTGCAGCAAAATTGATCAAAATGACATCAAATACATGGACATGTATACATGTACTACCCTCAAAACACGAAAATAAGTCATTTTTCGAAAAGTTTCTGTGTGTAGATTTTTTTCTATGGCCAACGATAACAGCCGCAAATTCAAACAGAATCAAATAATTTTTTGCACACAGCCCTGAATTGTAGAGTTCTCAGGACCTATTGATTTTGGTGAAGATCAGTTAAGAAAAGGGGTAGTTTACCTGCAACATTTAATGTTTTAATAAGGGTAATTTTTTCTATGACGAACGATAACTGCCGTAAAGTCAAACAGAATCAAATAATTTTTTGCATACGTCCCTAATGTGTAGAGCACTCAAGGTCTTTTGATTTTGGTGAAGATCGGTGGAGAAGAAGGGGTAGTTTACCTGCAACGTTTTATGTTTTTATATGTGTAGTACGTTATCGGCAACAAAGAAGTAGTTTAGTGTAAAAATTTCTTCCCGGGGTGTTTGAGCAAAGTACAATGTTATCTGCAAAACCAGACGTTTCGGCAGTGCCATCGACTGTCATCATGAGTGAAAATCGAGGGCGATAATGTAAGGTGGTATACGTTAGTGACCACACAGTACTGTGGTCAGGCTGAATCTATAAGTAGAAAGAAGTAGTTTCTGTGGAAATATTTCATTTCCATTATGATTTTAAATATAAATCTTTGAACATGGAAGTAATGTATGGTTCTCCATACAGATATTTTAATTGCTTTTAGTTTTATATTTGATATGTAAACGCATCAAGACAGAAATAATCGCTGCTGATATTGAGTTTAGCAATTTAACATGATAATGTTTGTTATATAGTAAATATATTTGTAATATAATTATTTAGAAAACATGATAGAAGACAATTCTTACCTTTAACTTGGTTACACAAGCACGCATCCAAAATAGATACAAAAGCGCGCGCGGTAAAAACTTACCAAAATCAGCTGAGACAAGTATCAGCTGAGCCCACCAGGTCAGGGGCGTAGCCAAGGGGGGGCAAGGAGGGGCAGCTGCCCCCCCTAGATCAAGTTACAAAGTAAAAAATATAAAATAAAAGTAGATAAAAACGCATGCGAGGAGTGCTAGAACAGGAGCAGTGATGGACAGTTATCCTTACTTTACTTTAAAGAATTAAAGAAACATATATAGTTAATTTACAGTTTTGAGCTTCCCGCTTTTGTAAGTCCCTAGTTTTAAAGCATCCGCCACTTTCCTGGTGAACAGACCAGTCGCGTTATAGCTCAACTCGGCTTTGCAAGCTTCTTTTTAGTTTCCGTCTTTATTTAAATATAGTCTAACCTCATCAGAGACCTCACTTCATCCACAGTACCTACAGGACACATCAATAGTTAGTAGTAAAATGGATATACGAAAGTTTTTTAAAGGTAAATTAGCCATTAATTTTTATGTCGATTTCTAAAATTTCAGGATATTTCTACAACGTTGAATAGTATTAAAATATATTGGTCACGTAATAGTATTTATAATTATACCTATAGTGGTTACGTTATTTTGTTTGTCTCAAAAAAGTCAAGACTACAGAACTCTCCCTGAGTGAAGAAAGTTAGGTTTTAAGTTTCGATTATTCGGACGCTTCCAATTTCCAAAACTAAAATTTCGGATACACTAATTACAAGCAGATGTGTATTTTATGATTTCAAAATACCTCTTGCAATAACAAGATATAAAAAAAGAAAAAACATTACATTTTAATCGGCCATTTCGTCTCGTTCCACTTTGCGAATATTCACTTACTTGGCGTAATAACCAGGGTTGTGAAATTTTTGAAAAAAGATGGTGGATATAATTTTTTTACAACGCTTGTGATCAGGGTTGTAGCAGAGTAAGCATGAGAGTATAAGTCTAGTCTAGGGATAGTAGTGCTGATGCCTTAAGATTGCTGATAGGGATGGGTATCGATATATTGATATATCAAAATATCGATATTGTCCCTTCAATTATCGATGTTTTTCTTACTTTATGATAATGTTTTCTTATTTTCTTGTTTATGTCCTTGACAGCTGAATACGAGAATAGTTGACTTCGTGTAGTTTTATTTTAAAATCAGTTTCAAATTACCTTTTTTGAGATTTTTTGCGGAACAGTTTAGGAACCACTCAGCTATTCAACATCCATTTAAATGAGTGTCCAAGTATCGATATTTACTATTTATAATAACAATTGGTCTAAGTGATGTTTGTTTTTTACATTATTTCTATCCAAGTCACATAAAAGATAAACAGAATCAAAGACGGAACAGACTCACTTGGGGGAAATTATAAATCTCTGTACTTCCAACTTGAACTTAAATCATGACCGATATATCGATGGTTTTCCTTCGATAATATTTATATATCGATGTTAATGACTCGATATTTTATCGATATCAAATATTAATACGTTGGCGATCGATACCCATCCCTACTTGCTGATTGGTTTCCGCCATATTCAAAACTGCTATGTTAATTGAGCCGGTGAGAATGAAAGTGGCATAAGTCATAAAATTTTAATATATAAAGTATATAAAAACATGCAGAATACATATTTATAAATCAGATTAATCACTTACATGTAGACAGTGATCAGTTTTTAGTATTACAGTATCTTTTTATTTGATTTTTCAATAACAATTTTAACAAACCATTAAATTTCTCCAATTAGCCATAAAGTGACTTACGCCACTTTCATTCTCACCGGCTCAATTATATTTGCCTTGTTTCGGCATCAGCAGCGCCACCCTAGCGACTTCATGATGAAATGTCTAAACGGTGAAAAATTATATTTATATAGAAAAAATGTAAAGTTATTTCATTTAATAAAAAATTAAAAGAAAAGTAACAAACTAAAAGAAATTTGGACACACCTTCCTGTATGCGGTAATGTAAAAATAAATTTGTTTAATTTTTCCTGCATAATCTTCTTTATTTGGGAATTCTCTTCTTTATTTTAGGGAGCAAAAAAAGGGATTTAGATGACAGCGATAAACGTGAAAGCGAGAAGAAAGTTAAAAACTCACCAGCACCTTGCCCTGTTGAGCTTCAACCAGGGCCTTCTTCCATTCCATCACTCAGCAAGTCACCTAAACCTGATGTTGAAGATTGCTGTGAGTGTGAGAATGATTTGGGTCGGTGGATCGGACGGACGTCTCAGATGACAGCGCCAAAAAAAAAGGAACTGTTGACAAACTGTTGGGTTCCACCCACTACTTATGACTTTGCTAAAGATGTCGGCCTCTCAAGCAGGAAGTTTAATCACGGTTGGCTTCAAACTTACTCCCCTTGGTTAGCATATTCAAAGGGGTCGAAAGGCGCACTCTGCAAATTCTGTGTGCTGTTCCCACCCCTTCCTGGTACAGTGAAGGGTGTTTTAGGATCGTTCATTGTAACTCCTTTTATACGTTACAAACATTTACATGAAAATTGCAAAAGTCATGCTTCCACCCACTGGCACAAAGCTGCAGTAAGTGCAGCCAAAACCTTTATGGACGAAATTCCTGTCGACGTTCAGGTGATATCGGGCCACAAGATACTAATAGAAGAAAACAAAAAAATCTTAGCATCGATAATTTCTACAATCATATTTTGTGGTACCCATGATTTGCCTCTGAGGGGAAATGAGCAGCATGAAGGTGTATTTCAAGACCTGATCCACTTCCGAATCGATGCTGGTGACCAAGAACTAAAACGTCACTGTGATATCCTTAATATGAGAAAAAATGCAACATATATGTCCCCTCAGATCCAGAATGAAATTATTGATCTCTGCGGAGCTGTTATCAAAGATGACATTATAGAACAAGCAAAGAAGGCATTTGCCTTTAGCGTGCTGGCAGATGAGACTGCTGATATATCAGGGAAAGAGCTTATATCATCGGTTTGCGCTTCTTCGATGAAAAAGAAATGCAAGTTCGGGAAGAGTTTGTGGGTTTTGTGGAACTTCCTGCCCTCAATGCCACCACGATTGCAACAGCGATAGACAAGTTTCTGGAAAAAGAAGGACTTGACCCGAAGAAATGTGTAGGTCAGGGTTATGATGGATGTTCAGCTATGGCTGGCAAGTATGGAGGTGTACAATCAATTATAAGAAATAAGTATGAGAAAGCTATCTTCTTTCATTGTGCATCACACAAATTAAATCTTGTTGTAAATGACTTGAATAGTGTTCCACAAATACGCAACACCATCGCCACTATCAAAGTTCACTATCGCCATTATAACTATCATTATAAGGTTCTTCAGAGAGTCAGTGTTGAGAAGACGCTACGCCCCGAACATTCCAATGCTCTGTGAGTCGCGATGGTCCCAAAAATACAAGAGTATTTCAGTTTTTAACGAGCATTTCATAAAAATTGTTGAAGGGTTGAAGAGATTATCACTGGAAGAAGGAAATTCGAACACGAGGAATCAGGCATTTCAATTACATTCTGCAGCCACAAAACCTGAATTTATTGTTGCTGTTGCCTTGATAGCCAAATATTCTGCCTTATTGGAACCTGTTGTAAATGCTCTTCAATTTAAAACCCTGGACCTGGTCCAGTGCTCAAAACACATCAAACGGATCCTTGGAGTGATAACAACTCATCGTAGTGATGCAGAGAAAGTTACTACAGAGCTTGTAAATGGTGTCGACGAGATTACCAAAGATGTTAAAGTGGAATTGACAGTCCCAAGATCTATTCAAAAACAAAAACATCGCTCCAATCCTCCAGCTTCCAGTCCTTTAGAGTACTGGAACAGATCCTTGGTAATTCCTTACTTGGATTCATTAGTTTCTTCACTGGAGGCACGTTTTTCAGATGAACACTCACCTGCCTTTTCAATTTTGTCTCTACATCCGTTAATTATGCTCGAGATAACCATGAAAGACTTTAAAATAAAAGTCAAGGAGTTCTCAGATTTTTATAACTTTGTTGCCTCCGAAGTTGAATTATGGTACACTATGTGGGAGAAGAAGAAACTCAATAAAGAGCAGCTAAAAAAACTGACAATAGCAGATCTAGTAAAAGAGGCTGAAATCTTTTACCCGGCCACAAAAAAAGCGCTGCTTATCTCTATTACTCTGCCTTGCACCACTTGTACTGTAGAGCGGTCGTTTAGTACGTTGCGGAGAGTAAAGACCTGGCTTAGGTCGACGATGACAGGGGAGCGTCTCAATGGACTATGCTTAATGAGTGTCCACAGAAAAACTGCTTTAGAAAAAAAGGAGCAATTGGAGAAGGAAGTGCTGAAAAGGTTTTCTGAAAATCCAAGAAAACTTATTTTAGTTTAACATTTTTTAGTTTTTTGATTTAGTTTTTATTTTAGTTTAACTTATTTTAGTAAGTTATTTTAGTAACATGTTTTAGTTTAATACTTTGTGATAATATATCCTTTGCTAGTTTGCATACGAATAACTAATACTGTTTTAAAAATATATAATTGTATAAAATTATACTGTACTATACTAATTTTATATCATACCGTACTATAAAACTTTAATTTTTTCATTCATCACGGTATTTGTACGTAATTCTGTTTTTTCATTGTTGCCACGTTTTAATTAAAATTACATTATTATTTGTGACTTTTGGTGATTATTTAACCCTTAAAGCATCTTGGGGTCTCAGACACCCCAGAACATCTTTTCTTGGATCAAGTGTTCCAATCTTTAATTTTACCCCTTGAATTAAAATATTTTTGAACTTCTTGCAGTATATATTGACAATCTAGGGTACCCTCTTAACGACCAAATAGAAGTAATCGCCCAAGAATATAATAGTGCCTAGTACAGCCACGAAAGTAAAATATATCAAAACTAAGTGTGCACTACTATGGTTAAATCTGAAACATTAGTATTCTTCATTCCAGAGAAAAAATTCCTAAAGTTTTTAAATAAAGGAAAAATTTAATTTTTAACTCGATAACGGTGCGTGTTACTAAAAAGTAGCTAATAAACAAAAAATTTATGTGAGAGGTAACTCACAAATAAAGTAACATAAAAGTCTTTTAAATAGATCCGACAATCACTGCTTTGGATCAATAGAGTAAAACTTTTTTAAATTCCCTTTTGGATTAATTTTAAAAATGTCTTTTTAGCTTAGATTCCTATAATAGGTATGCCATAGTTATACTGACGAGCCATAATAACATACCGAGACGAAACAATTTGCTTATCCCCCCCCCCCGGCGCTTTTTAGGTAACCCTTTAGTCCTCTGCCCCCCCCCTATCCAAAATCCTGGCTACGTCCATGCTCCAGGTGACACGGTGTGTCGGTGTCATGGTCGGTTAGGCACTTTCCCCTCCAGTGCCCCCACCACATCGCCAGATTGGTCGGTCATCAGCTTGGATATTCGTTGTGTAGACGTTTGTTTTTGCTCGTGGCTTATGCGCAAAGCAAGTGCTCTCGCTTGCTTCATGACTGCATTGTTGTGTTTCTGTTCGGATATAAAGGTTCTCCCTAGTAGCCTACATCAGGACTGAAGAGACATCAGAAAAAATTAGCCTTTAGATACAACGCACAGGTAAATAATATTTCTATCTTATAGAATGGTGCATAAGAAAGTTTATTTATTTGTAAATTTGTTTTTGAATTGTGGGAACAGCAGCTTTTTTGTTGCCAACGCTTGGCAATAAAATGCTGCTGTTCCCACAATAGTTTTAGCGAGTTTCCCATATTCCCATAGGAAACAGTAGCTATTGAGGTTGGTCTTAACCCTTGCGTACCTGAGAGGGGTATCTGAGTTACCCCAAGCAAGTTTTTTGCAAATAATGGACTACATTTTTTTGTATTTGTCCATTGAAATGTCTGTTAAGAGACAAAAAAATGTTGTAATTTAATGCAGACCGGAAAAATAAATAATCTAAAGAAATAAACTGTGGTAGCGTGAATACCCCACTCAGTGTTCCTCGTAACAGTGATTTCTGGCTAGCTACAGGACTTATTGTGCACGTCCTGTCCTGTTTGGCGTTCCTGTCCTGACTTGTACACAGTGTTCGAATTTTAATTTACACAGTGCAGGCATTTTAATTGATTTGTGTAATTAATGTCTAATGAGCATTGCACTCGCTCATAGAACTTTTTTGTGTGGAGTTGGCAAGCAGATACTGCTGTTAACTTATTCGTTTGATGTTGGACGAGCATTGCATTCGCTCGTACGACGTCTGACTCAGAGTCACGTAAGTAGCGAGTGTGAGCACAAACCAACGCCAACACATATCATTTATATTAGACGGGGAAATTTCAAATTTGTTCCGTGTCTTCTTGTATTTTCAAAGAGCAGTAATAGTACTTACAGTAAAATGAAAAAATACTTCCCTGGCAGGGAAGGCATTCTTCTTTGACGAGCCGGGGAAATTATTTAATGAGAGGGGGAAATCACCCCCATTAATTCGAAGACTGCTTGTACAGTCAAATCACTAGATAGCTCCCTTGAAAAACTTATACACAGGAGCATAGGGAATAATAGATTTTCTGACGAAAAGTTTTATGACGGTACCCAAAGAACAATGGATTTCTCAGCGTGAACATTCAAAATTCAAAGTTTGTTTTTATCGGTAAAATAAACTTTAAAATATATATGCATTTGCAAATCGAAAATCAAAAAATTTTTATAAATTAAAAAATTGTAATTTTGATCCAGAGTCATAAACATAGGGTCTTCGGTCCCTCTCGAAGTCCCCCGCACGGTCATATAAGACCCTTTTTTTATGACTCTGGATCAAAATTACAATTTTTTTAATTTGTAAAAATTTTTTGATTTTCGATTTGCAAATGCATTTGTATTTTAAAATTTATTTTACTGATAAAAACAAACTTTGAATTTTGAAAATCGGTTAATATTTGGCGAAATTAGACCTGTGCAATTCAATAAATAATGTATTCTAATTTCGCCAAATATTAACCGATTTTCAAAATTCAAACTTTATAATAATTTTTTATTTTATAAAAATAATTTATTATGTTATTATAAATAATAAGGAATATTTAAAAAAATCATTATGCATGAAAAATTATGTTAAGAGGATTAAAATCCCTCCGTTCCCGCTGAGAAATCCATTGTTCTTTGGGTACCGTCATAAAACTTTTCGTTGGAAAATCTATTATTCCCTATGCTCCTGTGTATAAGTTTTTCAAGGGAGCTATCTAGTGATTTGACTGTACATATGTACCGCCACCTATTGTAGCCTCGGTTGCCTTCTTGCCTTCAGTAGAGCCACTATGTCGACTAAAAAGTTTCTACACTAGTTACCTATTAGTTGTGTTTATTTATTAGTTGTTTATATGCATTTTTTACAATTACTTAATATTTTTTCAGAATTTATCTCATCCATAATGTCTTTAAGAAAGGAATCTGGTGCCCAATGCAGGAAAAGACGAAAAACAGAACAGGAACAGCTTGCTGAATAGCTGGAAGTCTTGACAGATTTATTGTGAAAACTGCTGATAGCACCAGCTCTGTAAGTACACCAGTATTTACATGCTCATATAATCCAGAGTCCGTAAGCTGTTCACTCTCTACAGTAGAAGCAGAGACAACTTTGCCTGAAAATGCTTCAACGTCTGCGCAGAAAATCACTCTCTCAGAGCAGATTGATTTGAAAGTTTTCACTGATATTAATTATTGGCCAGAAAATGTAAGCGAGACTTTGAAAAATGAACTTGTTAAGAGAGGGACGTGTGAACTACAGAATAAAGATGCATTTTTTTCAACAGATAATACTGGCAGATCATTTTCTAAGGATTGGTTTTATATGAAGTTAGAAAATGGCGAGAGAGTTTTAAGGACATGGTTGTTGTATTCTCCTGTGAAATGTGCTATATATTGCTTTCCTTGCATGCTTTTTAAAAAAATAAAGGGAGAAGTTCTTTTGTACAGCCACATGGTTTTAAAATATGGAAAAAGCTTAACCCCAGAGTATTAGATCATGAAAAAAGTTGTCATCATTTTGAAGCATTTGAAAACTGGAAAGAGCTTGAAATGCGACTACAGAAATGTGAAACAATCGATGATGCTGTTCAATTAGAACAACATAAGTCATTTGAGAAATGGAAAGCTGTATTAACAAGAATTCTTGATTGTGTACTGTATTTAGCCAGACAATCCTTACCCTTGCATGGTCACTCAGAAGATCTTTGTGGAAGTGATAACTGTGGAAATTTCCTTGAAACTTTCAAGCTACTTGCCAAATATGATCCAGTTGCGAATCATCATCTTCACAAAGTTCAGCAAACAGACGGCTATGTTGTGTCTTATCTTTCTCCACGAAGCCAAAATGAATTCATCAAACTACTTGGTGTTCATGTCAGAATAGAGATATTTAAGAAATTTTCTAAGGCTAAGTATTTCTCCATCGTGTTTGATAGTACACCAGATGTATCGCATACTGACCAAATGTCTCAAGTAATTCGTTATGTACATATTGAAGGTTCAGAAGTCACAGTAGAGGAATCCTTTATTGACTTCATTCTGTTACATGGGAAATCAGCTAATGAAATTACAGAACAAATTTGTGACAAGTTGCAAGGAGATGGTCTAAAACTGGAGTACTGCTATGGACAAGGATATGATAATGCTGCGACCATGGCTGGACACGTTAGTGGTGTACAGAGACGTATTTTGGATATAAACCCCAAAGCAGTGTTTGTGCCATGTAACAATCACTCACTTAATCTTGCTGGAGTACATGCAGCTACTGTTGGAACAAAATCGGTGACTTTTTTTGGCACTGTGCAAAATGTGTACACATTTTTCCCAAGCTCTACACATAGGTGGGATGTTCTTAAACAACATGTTCCAATTAATGTGAAGCGATCCTGTGACACAAGATGGAGTTCAAAGTATGAATCTGTACATGTGCTTGCTGAGCACATTGAAAGCATAATAGAAGCTTTGGAAGTCTTGAGGGATGGATCAGAAGAAACCCCAGAAACCAAAGGAGATGCAGGCAGTTTGTTGGTTTGCATTATGACCTATCCTTTCTTTGCATTCCTTTATTTTTGGAGCCCAGTGCTTACTGAAGTGAATGATGCTCAGATATATGTACAACAAAGAGGACTTGGACTTGATCAATGTGTTCAAAAGCTGAAAGCACTGACTCTATTTTGTGAGGAAAAGCGTGATTCTCTAGTCACAAAAGCAGCTGAGAGAGCCATGGAGATGTGCAATATATTTGATATTTCAACAGAAAGAAGAATCGGAAGACGAAAGAAAATGTCTGGTGAGAAAAGTATTGACTCTGGCTTAAATTTAATTCAGGAAACTCGTCGGGAACAGCTTGAGGCAGTAGATAAGCTAACATCAGAATTAAAAAAACGTACGTTACAAATGAATATACTTCATGAGCTATTTGCCTTCCTTCAAATTCAAATACTATTGGATGCAGAAAAAGATGAATTCATTGTTCGAAACATTCAGCATTTATGTGAAAAATATTCCGAATTGAATGCTTCAGCTATGATTGCTGAAGTACATCGTATTAGACGCCACATTTCTTTATTTAAAGAAGTTCATCCAGAAGAGAACATTTTGCATTGACAACTTTAGAATTATTAAGCTGGATAAATTAAGTGGAAGACGCAAGAGAGTTTAATTAACATTGTTGTGGCACTAAGAATTTTTTTAACAATCACTGTGTCAAATGCTACTTGTGAAAGAAGTTTTTCCAAATTAAAGCTAATAAAGACCTATCAGAGATCGACTATGAGCCAGGAAAGGTTAAGTAACCTTGCATTTTTATCAATTGAAAGAAAAATAAATGTAAATTTTAACCATGTAATTGAAAAATTTGCAAGAATAAAATCCAGAAGATTTTAAATAAATGCAATTTATATACTGAAATGTCTAATATTTAAAGTTTTTTGTTTCCCTATTTTGTTATACTTGTATTGGTACCTATAAACTGTTACAGTTTCGAAGTAAACATTAATGACTTTAGAGAAGTAATTTGATTTTATAATTATAATTGTAGGTTTAGAAATAAATACAGTAGTTTTAAAACTTGGATTTGTAACAGCTTATGAGGGGGCGCAATATTTTAAAGTGCCCTGGGTGCTCAAACTCCACGGTACGCCACTGACTTTGATACATAATTTATTGTTCCTAAGAATGTTAGTAATTCTCTTTTATTTTTTGGTATTTGCATTTTTTCAATTGCCTCAACTTTTTCTGTATCAATTTCAATTCCATCTGCGGAAAGTATATGACCTAAATATTTAACTTTCATTACAATAAAAGCACTTTTATCTGCATTAAATTTA
The DNA here is from genome assembly GCA_034769895.1 of Magicicada septendecula. Classification (NCBI taxonomy): domain Eukaryota; kingdom Metazoa; phylum Arthropoda; class Insecta; order Hemiptera; family Cicadidae; genus Magicicada; species Magicicada septendecula. The sequence goes on from CM068367.1 coordinate 774,078,802, forward strand.
ATACCATATTCTCTGGCTCTTTTCAAAACTTTATCCATGATTTTTAATAACTGGTCTTTAGTCTCTGCCCAAATTAACATATCATCGGCACATATGCCTACATTTTCAATATCTTCAAAAATTTGATTAAAAACTCTATAAAATACTTCAGGACTAGAGCTTATACCGTAAGGCATTCTGTTAAAATAATATCTCCCAAATGGAGTATTAAAAGTAGTTAACTCTTTACTATATTCTGACAACTCAACTTGCCAGAATGCTTTATTTGCATCCAACTTTGTAAAATATTTTGCCTTATTTACCTTTGCTGCAATTTCATCAATTGTAGGAAGCTGAATAAGAATATGTTCTCTTTTTATGCAAGAATGTAAATATTGTGGGTCCAAACAAATTCTTATTGACCCTCTGTTTTACCAACAACTACTAATGAATTTACAAAATCAGTTGGTTTTTTTAGCTTTGTTTACTGAAAAAGCATTTAAAATTTCAACATATATATCTTCGTCTTCAGGCTGGACTCTTTGTATCAAATTAAAATCAATGGACCTCTTTAAACCTAAAATAGGTACACTTTTACCATCAAAAATTTCAAACTCTACTTGTTGTTCAATATTGCTTATTTTTTAATTTAAGCTTACTTTACCAATAGTTTTCATTTTTTCTTGACTATAATTTTTCAAAATTACATAAGATTTCAAGCATTCAGTTATATTCAATTTTCTACATAAGTCTATAGGTATTATATTATATTGAGCTCCAGTGTCAATTTTAAAAGCAACTGTTTTCTTAGAATCTAAAATATTTACATTTTGTATCCATTCGTCTCGTGCACTGATAGCATCCACACTAATCCAGTCACACAAAAATTCATCAAAATACTCACATTCAGCCTCAGACGCCACATTTACAACTTTTATTGAACGCTTATTTTTACACATTTTTGCAAAATGTCCTGTCTTACCACAGTTTATACAGTCCTTCATAAACGCTGGACAATTCTTGAAACGATGATTGTATCCACACCACTGGCATGCGGTCACCTGTTGTCTTGAAGCAGCCGGCTCTCGTGTCATAGAAGATGATGATGTCATCTGTGTCTGTTGAACTCTGCTCATGTTGTTGCCCGCACCACCATCATGAGTCTTGGAATTGCCACTACTCAGCTGCTTTTTTATGCTAGCAACTTCCTTTGTTGGCTCGAATTTTTTAACATGCTGTTCTGATAATTCAGCACTTTAACAAATTTTAACAGTTTTTTCGAACATTAACTCACTTTCACATAATAACCTATCTTTGACTCGTTTGTCTAAAATGCCGGCAACAATGCGATCTCTTATCAAACGATCTCTCAAAGCACTAAAATTACAATCTGCACTTAATTTCTTCAATTCAGTCAAATATGCATCAAACGATTCACCAGGCTCCTGATTTCTCGTGAAAAACATGTGCGAACTAACACTTTCATTTTTGATAGGCACAAAGTGCTCTTCAAATTTCTGCAGTACTGTATCGTAACTGTATTTTTCATCGTCAGTTAATCCCAACGTATTATACACGTGTACACATTCTTCACCTATGCAATGCAAAAATACGGCCACTTGTACATTATCGGCCATTTTATTAGTACCTGATGCAATACGATATATTTCGAAAAGCTGTTTCCACTTTGTCCATCCTTCAGTAGTTAACTTTTGTAATCTACTTGGTGGTTTCAAGCTTGTTAATGACGTAGACGTGGTTGTAAATGTCGTTGTCGTTCCAGTACCTGCAGCAGTAGTAGTCATTTTCACAATTACACTACGCAACTTACACACTCTATATTCAAACTGAATAACTCCACTATATATTTTATGCACTTTAGTTCTTCAAAGCCGCAGCGCCATGTTATATGTGTGAATAAATGTACAGTTAGATGGTTATTAAATATAATAAAAAGATTTATTAAACAGCTATAATAATGAGTACATCATGAGCGTGTTGCTCTTATGGAGATCGCCCTGTGACTGACTCACATGCCTCGCTATACATCTGTCATGGTAGCGTATCCCCACTCTTATAACTTATAAATCTTATGGTACTATTCACAACACATACCACCTCAATGTGTTGGTAATAATCCAAGATGAAAATGGCACTACAAAGTCCATTGGTAAAGGATCAAGATTAATAATAATTCATGCTGGTGGAGAGCAAGGTTTTTCCCAAATGCCCTACAAATACGGCAGTCCAAAAAAAACAGAAAATTATGATATGGATTTTTGTAACTTCTTAAAATGGGTGTAAGAGAGATTACTGCTGAATGTTCTATGAAATAGCATCGCTGTATTTGATAAAGCCAGCAACCACAACAAAGAAGACAAAGGGCAAATAGATCGACAATGAAAAAATATATACAGGACTAGCTAACATCACAAAAAACTGATTTTTCTCTTAACATGGTAAAAACCAGAACTTCCTATGTTAGTTAGATCAGTTCCTGTTAACAAGAAATATACTATGGATAAATTGTTTCTGAATGCTGGAAACGTGATGCGATTACCACAATATCATGCAGACCTTAATCCAATTGAGCTAGTGTGGGGTGACATCAAAGGGAAAGTAGATAAGTGTTTATCTCATTTAATGGAAAAGAAAAAACAACTGTGCTCAAACTTTTTTCTGAATATTCAGTCAAGAAGCAGAGAAAATGCTGTAAGCATGAACATAGCCCTAAAGTTAAGAAAGACTACTAGATGAAAGATGCTGGTATTGAAGAAACTGTAGACTGTTTAATCATTTCACTCAACTGCCAGTCATCAGAATTAGGCAGTATAAGCCTGAAAGACAATGAGTCAGATGACAGTGAAAACAAGTGTGACGGACTCAGAATGTTAGATTTTTAAAAAATCTGTGTTCCTGACGACATTTTTATCAGACTTTCTAGTTCAACAAATATTACTCATGAAACAAATTTATGTGCAAAACAAATTTTACTAATGAAGATGTGACACTGAAGATACTAAACTGAATCAGTAAATATGTTATTTACAAATGATAGTTTTTCTTGTGTTTCCTCACAATAATAGTATAATAATAATGTAACGTAGAGTAGTAGTGTTGTTCAGTGACACAATAAAACAAAAAACTAATAGTTATGGGTTTTTGACAGTCATTGTACTGACTTGTCTGTCAGTGGAGTGGTCCAGGGCGTTCTTGTATTTTCACCACATATGGGTAAGTGGTATTCTTTAAACTCTATGTTATTAATATTGTTGTATGTTTCTAGATACTACTTGACCTCAGTTTTTATAAAGATAGTGATCTAAGCTCAACTGATCAGTTTTAAAGAGGATTTTCTGTTGTTTACTGTATTAATGTGTATGAAATTAAGACCTATCTGAAGGCAACTTCCGATTTTTTTAAATCAAAAAGTAATCTTTATTTACTGAGGACAGCTCTGAGAAAGAGCAGATTTATTGAGAGTTTGTGTGCACTGGCACTGACTCTCGACAAGAAAGAAAGGAAATAATTAGGCTTTGACACCGCAGGAGCGTTGGAGAGTGTTGGACATATAATTATATTTAAATACAACTATTATATTATCGACTCGGAACACAAAGTTTTTTATAAGTAAAAACATAAAGTTGTCTTATCGAGGTCTTAAAGAACCTCTGAAGAAGCCTTTTAAAGGTGAAAACCGGTTCAGGTTGTAAGGTAAAACTTTATGTTTTTACTTATAAAAAACTTTGTGTTCCGAGTCGTTAATATAATAGTTGTATTTAGTTAAGTAACGGACACGTCATGGACAACGAAATCCAAGTAATTATATTTGTTACTGTTAAACATTATCAATACTATTATTTTAAATAATCTACTAAAATTCTAACTACATTCCAGCTGGACACCTTTCAATATGGCTGACAGTCTTATTGCTTTCTTAAAATTAACATTTATAATTTTTTTAAATTTAAATTCAACTCCTATTGAAATTAAAAGATGAAAAACATTTTTAATATAATATTAATCAAGAATACTGCAAGAAACATATGTAGTTACTTAAAAATAAATATAAAAGGAACAAAAATACAGAAATGAAACAAAACAAGAAGATGCTCAAAGCTGAATTTTAAACACACCAAAATGATTGTCCATTTTGTTATTTTACCAATCCAAAGCCTGGAAAAGTATAATACGAATCAGTTTTCAAAAACATGAAGGTGCTTCAATACAATGGACTTGATATGATCTGAACAAAAAAATTAATTCCCCCCCCCCATATTACAAGGTGATTCCGCACACTTCGCTAAATTCCTGTTGTCCTCACACTTTGCTGTCCACTCTTTGTATCCTTTACTTTTACATTACGGTATGTTAGGCACATTCTGTACAATACTGTTATTTATATAAATACACTAAGTAGTAAACATCCAGTGTGAAGATGAACTGTTCACAAATCCTGATATCATAATTTTATGAAGACATTAATATACCCTATATCAGATATCAGAACTGGTAAAATTTTTTTGTAATCTTCTTAGATGATCTTGTATGCATAATACACATAAAGAGTAATACCAAAATTAGACAGTTCTTGTAAAGGTTTTATATATAATTCTTTTACAAAAAGAAGTTAACCAATTTAAATAATTATCAGTTTGGATTGATACCAAAGACCAATGGAGATCTTTGGTATTGGTAGTTAGTTGACCACCTAGTTTTATATTCAGAAAATATTGTACCCTTCTAATATAATATTGACAAATTCATAAAAAATAAAAGTAAAAACTTATTATTATAAATAACACAGTGGCTTCAATCAATCTGTTGCACACAGTGTGCTCTAAGATATTATTGGTAATTACCAAACATGAATAATGTACAACAAGAAGATGATTTATCACAGGACTTTTTACCCTTGTGTATGTAAATGTTCACTATCTCTTTCATGGTTTAAATATAAAATCAATAAAATATCAGTTTTGAAGGTAATGATAAGGACCACTTAAGTTACCATTTGTTACAAACTCTCATCAGTTGCTTGATGGAAATTAGTAGGATGCCTTCTTCCTCTACAGTTTGCTCTATTGGATACTTACCTAATGTTTCTTCAGCAGAGAACATGGATTCTTGAAGTTTGTCTGTAGAGCAGCAAACATGCTTTTGCCTCATGTTCACTGATATTGTCTTCTTACTCTCTGATACTGCATGCTGATCTGAGTATTTTTTTTCTACCAGTATACTGACCAGTGGCAGTTATTTTCAGAGCCACAGGTGTCTATATCCCCCATACCACCCCGAAACCCATCTTAGACTCACCCAATACCCCCATACCAACAGCCTCCTCATCCCATTCCTATACTTGATATAATACTGTTTTAAAGTTCTAGAAAAAATATATCTCTGTATAATGCAAATTCTCTTCAAGTTATTCCTGTTCACCAAGTTATCTTTTAATTGAAATCCTTTAAGTAAAAGTAAGTAACTAGGATAATGTTTTTTATTACTTAATGTTATTTATCACAAAATATGTTGAACAGAAGACTCAAAAACCTCTTCCCACTTTTCCTTTTTTCATTTTATTTTACTTTTTAACCCAGATTTATTTGTGGATCTTTAGACATAGCTACACATACTACATACAAGCACATTTAGTGTACCAATACAGGCACTATAATCGCACACACTATTCATACATATAACATACAATTTGCAAACATAAAGCTTACTACACAGATATGGATACAGTCACAATGACAATAATGAGTAACTGATGGTAGTTTGCACTATAATATGTTAATAATATAACGTATCATATAAATTTAGTAACCGATATTTAAAATAATAATCAGGTCACACACACACACACACACATTCATTTTTTTTCTTTTAATTTTTCCTCTGTTCCATAGCTAATAAGCAAAGAACCATCTACAATCACGTCTGTTGCACACCCCTAAGGGTCAGCAAGACAATAGAGGATACAAAAAACAAGAGATACGAAAAAGGTCTACAAAATCTGATATTTTAACAGAAGTATAATAAGTTGCTCAAAAAAATGTATCAGGGCCTTTATGAAGATCAAACTAGAAACTCCACCTTAACAGGTTTACAAAACCAAAGTCAAGTACTACGCTGCAATTAAAGATAGTATAATGATACTGGTCTACACAATTTTCATAACATTGACCAAACCAACTTTTTTCTTTTTCATTTTGCTCCCCATAAACAGTTATGCTATTATATAACTCATAGCAAGTCACATTTTTTGTTAAAATACATAATAATATATGTATTGTAGTATTATTGTGTAGTAAAAATATCCAAAGAAATACAGTTTTTCCCTTGGCAGTTGGCAGCACTGCGGAGCTTGGTGTTGTAGGTTTTGTTTTTATTTTGTTCTCCCCAACCGCTCAGAGTGATGTATTAACACGTGAAGTGAGTATGTTAGTTATTTCAAGTGTTTATTTTGTTTATTTATGGCTAGTACAAATCGAAAAGGTTGTAACAATTCTCCAGATATGTTTTGTTACATTTGTAGACAGTATATGTTAAAATCAGAGTGTAGACCAATGTCAGAACACAAAAAGCTTATTATTTATATTTTGGTTGTCGGATTGGTGATTAGGACAAGTATTGGGCTCCTCCTATGTGTTGTGTATGCTGCAACGTTGGTTTGTAGAATAGATGAAAGGTAGGAAGAAATGTATGCCTTTCACTGTGGGTATGGTGTAGCTAGAACCTAAACATTATTTTGACGATTCCTACTTTTGTTTTACCAGATTGAAGGCTTTACAAAGAAACATACAAAGAAATTTTCAAACAAAAATTTGTATCCAAACCTGCCCTCTGTTTATTAGAGCAGTTCCACATGGAGAAGGGTTACCAATACCTGAACCTCCAATAATTGTGAAATTTTTGAAATATTTGCCTGATGAGAGTAGTAGTGAGGAAAATAGACTGAAAACAGATAATTTAGAAGAAAGCATTAACCCTATATTTGAACCAGAAACATCAAGTGAACCACACCTGATAAAACAGCATGAACTACATGATTTAGTCCGAGACTTAATCTTATCCAAACAGCAAGCTAAGTTTTAAGCTCTAGACTACAGGAGTGGAATCTTTTGGCTAGGGATGTAAATATAACAACATTTAGAAGAAGGAATGAAGAACTGTAACAGTTATTTAAAATGGAAGGCCCGTTTTGTGTGTTTTTATATTAACGGTCTGATGGATGAATTGGGAATAAAACATGATTTTGAGGAATAGCATTTGTTCATTGACTAATTCAAATACAGCTTAAAAGCAATTTTACTACACAATGGAAATAAAATACTATCAATACCACTTGCATACTCAGTTTCTATGAAGGAAAATTATGACAACGTCGCTTCATCTTAAATTTAATAAGATGTAAGGTGTTCAACAGGCAATTCTGTGGTGACTTGAAGGTAGTAGCTGTGTTGCTGGGCATACAAGATGGTTTCACTAAGTACTGTTGTTTCCTATGTCTCTAAAACAGTAGGGCTACTAAACATCATTATGTGAGAAACATTTGGCCAAAGAGGGCGACATTCAAACCTGGAACTGACAATGTCGAGAAAATGCACTTGTTGACCCACAGAAAGTACTTCTTCCATCTTTGCATATTAAGAATTTGCAATCTTCTTCCATCTTTGGTTTATGAAGAATTCTGTAAATGATATGAACAAGAATGGCGAAGGCTTCTAGTTTTTACGTGACCTTTTTCCGGAGCTGAGTGAGGTCAAACTCAAAGAAGTTGTATTTTCGTAGGACCACAAATAAGGAAAGTTACAAGAAATTATAAGTTTGAGGGCAAACTAACACCAAAAGAGTTAGCGTCTTGGAAGTTGTTTTGTAAATGTAGTACAGGTGTTTCTAGGAAAGAAAAAAAAATAAAAACTAAGATTCTTGTTATAAGACTGTTAACATCATATAAGAGGTTAAGCTACTGCATGTCTTTGAAAATGCATCTTTTGCATTCACAAATTAACTTTTTACCACAAAATCTTGCTGCAGTGAGTGATGAACAGGGAGAGAGATTTTAATTAAGACATAAAAACCATGGAAACTCGATACGAGGGATCCTGGGTGACTATTACAGGTGCTATAATGAGTGACTATTGCTGGCTTTTGATGAGAGAAGATAAAACCAAACACAAGAGAAAAAAATGAAATAATCCACCCAAACTATAGTTACAATGGGCAGTTTATTTGACTTTTTCGTTTCTATAAATGTAGGGCTTCCATTGAGAAATGTAATTATGTTTGTTACTATTGTATTAGTTTTAGAAACATAAGATTGTCAAATACATGTTTGATCAAAAAATAAGTTTTTATTGAATTTCTCCGGCCCCATTATAAAAAAAACTGTATTATGGCATCATATTAGAACTCAGTGGTATAAAATAAGGTAAATCCATCCACTTTCATTTCTGTTTTGGAAAAAGAGTTTCTTGTTGTTGGGCAGTATTATAATACTTGATATAGATAAGATTGAAGGTAACCGAGACAAGAGAGCTGTTGTCAAAATCTGTTTGAACCAGTGGCGAAGCATCAGTGGATGCAACGGAAATTCATACACTTCTCCTAATGTATAAGAGTTTTGTAAAATGTTTCGATAAACAACCATATTTAACCAAAATTAGAATTTTTTTACAAATAAAATAAATTTATAATTGATAACTAGGTTTGTTTGACAGACTGGACAGTATAGTGTCACGAATCTGTAGCTTACAAGTGGGTGAGAATGTGATGGACGCGGTAGGCTTGAGCCATGGGCGTAGCCAGCGAGGGGCAGGGGGGCCATGGCCCCCCCAAATTTGAAAATTTCCCAGGAGGGCGCTGAATTTTAGGCCGCTATACGTTATAAATATGTCCCGACTCGGACATACTAGCGCCACCTAAAGCTACCGAAGGTAACTACTACCTACTCCTAGTTCCTTCAGGGTCTGCTAGATGACGTTCACTGTGCAGTTATACACCATTCGAATGTTTTCGACATCTCCACTGGGGCACTGTAGGTATAAGACCGTTGCAAAGATTGTGCTGGAAGTTTATATTATGCACTTCAATTTTACGAGTTTTGTTTTGTTTATTACGTGCACTCCGTTACAAATACAAATTGCCTCCAGTCAATTATTTTTAGTACTTACTGCAGAGTAACGTGTGTAGTGTTAAAATGGACATAAGAAGATTTTTTGGAAGTAAAGGTAAGCTATTTTTGTCTTTTTTATGAAGTTTGAAAAGTAAAACGTTTTATTTTTATTTTATTTTTTAAAATCTCGTTTAATAACCCCTAGTTTTCGCCATGATTAGGCAGTCTATCTTGTAAACGCAAGACTTCTTTTGTTTTTAAACATATTTTTTCAACTACTAGTAAGTTTAATTAAAAACTAACATTGCATTATAGCCAAGTACTCCGCTTTACTAGAACCTGTTGCAAATATTCTGCAGTCAACAAGTTTAGATCTTCTTCAATGTGCGAACCACATTAAGAAAATTCTGGCCGTAGTGAAAGCTCACCGCAAAACTGCTGATGCCATTATGGAAGATCTTCTCGTTTCTGCCCATGCCACTGCAGCGGAAATAACAGTAGAACTTCAGCCACCCAGAGTTGTCGAACGCCAGCAGCACAGTTCGAATCCTCCTGCAGCTTCACCTGCCGAGTACTGGAAACAATCGATACTTATTCCATACCTTGACTCGTTTACGTCAGCATTGGAGAACAGATTTTCTGAGGACAATGTACCGGCATTTTCCATACTATCTCTACATCCCTTCCTCATGCTAGATTCGACCATCGAAGATTTGAAACAGAGATCAAGATGTTTTGCTGATTTTTACGAACTGGACGGGTATGAATCTGAAGCTGAATTGTGGTATAATGTGTGGAGCGAAAAAACCTTGATCGGCAGGTGTTAAAAGACTTGGAAACAGTCGAAGTGATTAAAGAAGCCAACACATTCTTTCCTGCCATAAAAAATGCCCTAACAATCTCAATAGCGCAGCCTTGTTCCACGAGTACTATTGAAAGGTCATTTAGCACCTTAAGACGTGTTAAAACATGGTTGAGATCGACAGTAACAGAAAACCGCTTAAACGGATTATGCTTAATGAGTGTCCATAAGAAATTGGTTTTGGAAAAGAAGAAAGAGTTGGAGATGGAAGTTATAGAAAGATTTTCCGAGAATCCAAGACGGCTAGTGTTATAAGTTTCAAAGTTTCAGTTTTTTTCATTTCATTTTTTAAGAGCAATTAATAAAGCGATTAAATGTGTCTGAATTTTTTTCATTGAGTACCTAAACCTAAAGGAGAAACAATGGTTATGCTGGGTTTACTTTGATTGAGTAAATGAATAAATCAATGTTGTGTATGGCCCCTCCCTAACAAAATTTCTGCCTACGCCCATGGCTTGAGCACATTTGTAATTGTAAGGTCTTTGACACCCGACACAGCATCGTTTTGTTTATGTATTGTGAATTCCTAAACTGAGAAATGAGCTGTTGGTGCTATTTAGTAATGAGACATTACATAAAGAATCAATAGTTGACATTCACAGACATCTCATAGAATCAAATCTTATCAAAGTTCTTCTGGACTTCCAGTCAACACCTTTGTAGACTATCCCAACTGATAATGACCATGCCCTTGGCCAGTGTTCAGTTGGGAGATCATTCTCTGCTTTAAAGAGCATTCTCTGCTCTCATCAACATACCTCCATACACTGATGGTCAGGAGAGGGTGTCCTCACTTGCTCTCATCAGCATAGAAAAGGCTATACTCACAAAACTGTGATGGAAACCATCTTTTTACGATGATGTGATTGACATCAACACAACTAAAGTAAAAGGATTCAGCTAAAGTACAAATAATAAGGTAAATGTTTTACATACTATTAGCATCTACTGTATTTAAGTTCAAGTATGTAAAAAATAAAATTAATTTGTTTTGCAAAATTAAATATTGTTTGGTATAAAATTGTGTAAAACTATGACAATGTATGACAAAAAAGGTCATATAGCGCTTCCCCTTGTTTTAGATCCATGCCTCGCCACTGAAAAGTCTGTGGGATAATTTTGGACAGAGACTGAATATGATCTAGACCAGGTATAAGACTGAACTGTTTGATTTCTGCAAGATATTACTGGACAGTACCTTGAACAAGACTAACATTACTCTCATTAATGACAACACAATACAGAAACATATAACTTGAAGGAGAATATAAAAGCAGATTTCTGCCTTTATAATAGCTAATAGTAGACACAGACTCAGGTTGTATGCTGGAAAGAGCTGGACATAGTATAACTTACTAAGATACAGACTCTGGTATTCATAGATAATGGAACCGGTATGGGTATGGTTGAGAGAGTTTGGGTGATAGGAGTGATGAGGTTGGTATAGATGACCTATTGATGACAGAATCAGAGGGGGGCCAAGGGGGCAGCAGCCCCCGGTTACATAGCCAGGAGGGCGGCAAAGTGAGCGTAGACTTGAAAAAATTGTTTTTAGTTTATAAAAGTACAAACAACTTGTTTCTTTGATATGACTATTACTTTCATAAAAGAAAGCATAACCAGCCAGCTTGCTGTTATCATACCTTGTGTAATAAACAGTATTAATTACAAATTACTCTGTAATAGAGGCTCTTTGTCCCTCTCTGTAGAATACAGTATTTCATTCTCCGTGTTCATTATGCTTTAGTTGTCGACCAATGTTTAGTCTATGCGGTCTCTTATCTCGGTGTTTCTAAACAGTGCATGCTGTTTTAAATGAGTTTTGTTATCTTGCGGGCGAGTGATGAGTAGACATTAAGTCAGTACGGTTTTTTATCAGTGTTCATGCTGTTTGTATTCACTTGCTGTCTCCAATATTTTTTGCGACTTTGTAGTGAGTTGTTGTGCCGCAAAGGAAAACTGATAATCACACAGTATTAGCTTTGTGTAGATATTCTTCAGTGTTATTCCTATACAGACAAATGTATTATTTGTAAACATATAAAAAAACGTTACATGGGCTACGTATGTGTTGATTATTATTAACACAGCGAACGTGTTGATTATCAGTTGTTTATTGAGTGTGCGGTTTGTTTTTGGTTTGTGCATCTTGTGGCAATATCTATAATACTTCACGTGTATGTCATCATGCTAATACAATAATTGAAAATCAATTTTTTTGAATTTTATTTGAAGCTGATATGAAACCAAGTAAACTCAGTGGCGCCCAATTTCGGAAGAGGAGGGAAGAAAGATTAAGAGCTACAACAAGTGCCAAAGAGTTTATGAAGTCTTTTATTCAAGGAAAATCGAACCATGAGGGTCAAAATATTACAATTAACAAGGAATCAACTTGCGATCATAAAATGGTTGTTGTTAGCAACGAGGCTGTTGATAAATACAGTAAAGTTAACAATGTCAATACTTCAAACTGTGAAAGTGTCAAAGCACAGTTACAAGATTCACTTGGTTCTAGTACCATGGTTGATGTTGCATCGTGCAGACTTGAAATTACAGGCGATGAAGGACAGAACATTACTAGCAACAATGTAGAGCGAGTTCTCGGTGCTGCTGTACAAGATATGGGAGTTTGGCCAAGCAAGATATCTCAATCCTTCCAAGATATAATTGTGAATAGAGGAACATGTCTGTTGCAGAACAAGGACAGCCATTTTCCTGAAGATGAAGATGGACGATTCTTAAACAAGTACTGGTTTGATAAAACCTTGCAAAATGGCGAAAAGATAAATCGCACTTTGATGTGTTTTTCGCCAAATAAAAAAACTCTATTTTGTTTTTGTTGCACTTTATTTCCACAAAAAAACTATCAAAGAAGCCAGTTCGATAGTGAAAATGGGTTTTCGTCATGGCAAAAGTTAAATCCTTGTATTCAGGATCATGAAAATAGACATGTTCATCGGTCTGCATTTTTGGAATGGAAGGAATTGGAACGTTCTTTAAACAGAGGGGGACTTATTGATGATCTACTTCAGGAACAAATGAGTAAAGCAGCTAAGACATGGAAAGAAATTCTCGAACAGGTCATTGCCACAGTACAAACTCTTGCACAACAAAATCTGGCACTGAGAGGACATCAAGAGTCAATTACTAATGATCCAAATCCTGGAAACTTTCTGGCTTTGTTAAAATACTTGGCTAAATTTGACCCTGTCATGAGATCTCATTGGATTCAGTCTCTCGTAAATCTGGGTGTATATCGTATCTTTCGCCAACTATTCAAAATGAAATAATAAGCCTGTTAGGAGAAAGAGTGCGCAAATATATTATTACTGCATGTAAGAAGGCGAAGTACTTTAGTATTATATTTGACACAACATCAGATGCTGCACGTGTAGAACAAATGTCTCAGATTATAAGACTTGTTGAAATTAAATGCAATTCTGTTGATATCAAGGAAGCCTTTATAGATTTTATACCTTTAGAAGTAAAAACAGCAGAGGGGATCACAGAAGCTATTACAAGTAAACTTGAGAGAGATGGATTGAATCTTAGCGATTGCAGAGCTCAGTCGTATGACAATCAAGCAACAATGCCTGGTATCCATTCAGGAGTTCAGAAGAGAATATTAGATTTGAATCCACTAGCTGTGATTGTTCCTTGTGACAACCATTCACTTAACTTGGTTGGAGTTCATGCAGCTCATGTGAATGTTCATGCAGTGAAATTTTTTGGGACAGTAGAACCAGTATTCACCTTCTTTTCCTGTTCCACTCATAGATGGAGTGTTCTTAAAGACTTTGTAAATATTACACTAAAAGGATATTGTGATACCAGGTGGAGCTCAAAAGCAGATGCGGTGAAAGCAATATCCACTCAGCTGGATGAAGCGATCGCTGCACTGGAGAAGCTGAGGGATACACCGTCTGAAACAATCAATACAAGGGAAGATCCAGCATTAATAATTAATGCAATAGAAAACTTTAATTTTGCGACCTTTCTCTTTTTCTGGAAAAATTTCTTTCTTCTACGGACAAAATCCAGAAAATCTTGCTGACCAAAGGAATAAGCTTTATTCAAGCATTGACACTTTTGGAGACGCTAACGGACAAATTAAAAGTTTGGAGGAATGAGCTGTGTGACAATGTCATTTCTAAGGCAGAGCAGGTAATGAATGGGATAATCAAAAAAAGGATAAGAAAGAAGCGCACGATGCCAAGGGAGTATGCAGACGATTCTGCATTAATCGTTCAGCAAGAAATGCAACGTTCTCTAATAGAAATTTTGAACAAACTGTCAGTTGAAATTTCAAGCCGTTTCTCCAACATAAAAAGTTAAAAAAAAACGCTTTGGGTTCCTCTGTAAATTTGAGGCATACGTAAATGATGGGCATATACATTTTAAGGAACAGCTTTCCCAAATCAATATTAAGTGCACAGTGCTTGCAAAACTGTATCCACATGACCTAAACAGTGAAGAATTGTTCAGTGACTTGAAAGACGTCGTACTTTTATTAAAAAGGGCAAAAGTTAACGGAGAACAAATGGACTTTACACCTCAGGGACTGCTACAATACACTTCTTCAATGGATTAGAAGCCTACAAAACATTAGCAACAGCTTTAAAAATTGTTCTTACTTTACCACTGCCTGTGTATTCTTGTGAAAGATCGTTTAGTAACCTTAAATTGATTAAATCGTACCTACGATCAACAATATCTCAGGACAGGGTATCAAATCTAGCGATACTTTCAACTGAAAACGACATTGCTTTGTCTTTAGATTATAGTGATTTAATAACCTACTTTGCAGCAATTAAGACCAGGAAAGTTACATTTTAGAACGTCTCGTTTTAAATATTTATTAAATATTAAAAATAAATATTAAGTGTTTATTAATAGAAAATGGAACCATTAACCTGTAATGGTAAGTGATTTATTTTATTACTTTTAATGTAGTTCTTTGTTTAACATTATATTGCTTTGGGATATTGTTTTCACGATGCGCTTTAGACCTACAAGGAATTTGCATATTTATTAGAACATTTTTATGTTATAAATTTGTTATATTCCTACATTTTTTATAGTCTACATTTGTTACTAATAAATGTATACAAACTGAATACTGGTAATATTAAACTTATAATATGTAATTTCTGAATTTTGACTTAATAAATACTCTAGACATTTCTGGACATGCTTTCATATAAAATTCTACACATTTGCACTTATTAGGTACTTTGTTCACTGGATGGGCCTTCATTTTTGCTCTTTTACCCCCTTTTAATTGTGAAGGTGAGGCGGCCGACAATCTTCTTGCCCCGGGCGCCAAAAAGCCTAGCTATGCCACTGGACAGAATAAGTACAGTATCAAAGAATTACTCTTATGAAACATGTAAATGTAAAGGTAATTGAAATGTTAAGGGTTTTACAATGAACTGGAAAAATTCTGAGAAACTAAATTATAAAGACCAATTAACATCTGAATTCATTTATTTTTTCTTTTAATAGTTTATTGTATATTAATTATAAATCTATTGTCCTTAAAATCTCTCAGCACTCTTCTAGCCCTGCAGTCTTCTTTGGCTTATTTAGAAATCAACTTGAGTTATTTGTATTATATGATATATGTTTAGCCTTGACTAGTATTCATCAATGTCAAACATTCAATTAATTACCATAAGGCACTTCAACTTCTTTGTACCTATTTGGAAATCTTTAATTGTAGAATTTTTATCATTTTCTGCCTTTACTATAAACATTTTCTAGTATCTCTTTATATGTTTTATGTATCATTATTATTTAGTTTCCTTTATTCATGTACATACTTCCACTTGAAGAGGAATACTGTTCTAGCATTAAACTCCAAATTAATTCTTGGATTTCGTTGTCCATGACATGTCCGTTACTTAACTAAATATAATTAAATCACTACCGACTCGGAACACACAGTTTTTTATGGGTAAAAACGTAAAAGTTTTACCTTATAGCCTGAACCAGTTTTCGCTTTTAAAAAGCTTCTTCAGAGGCTGCTGTTGGGAGCACTGTCTATCTTGTTCTTGGCGACGGTATCGACTTTTGAAGGATCAATGTTGTGTGTGTGTGGGGTGTGATAAGTTCGAATAATGCGTGTGATTTTAATTGTGTCTGTTCGTTTAGGATGTCGTTTTAATGTGTTTTCGTGTGTTTGTATATTTCCATGGACACTAACATGGAACTATATTCCAATTTGACAATAACATGGACATTCTACACATACACACAAAAGGCCGAAAACTAGACACTCTTGAACATTTGTGATATTTTCATATAACATACTTCATTATTATCCTCACTATTCAGAAGTACAGTTGATACACAACTGGTGGCTGGTCACTCAAGAGGCTGGAGGTCCCAGCCATTTTGGTTTCTCAATTACTTATACACATTGATTTAAGACATGAATGAAGTTTTCATTATATTTCTCAAATAATTGAATAAGCAAATACAAATTAATTGCAAATACATGTAACATGTAAAGACAACTTAAAAATCCAAACGCGTCTTAAATAAAATGACCTGTTGTAGATAGTCAGCATCGAAATACATTGTCACAACTAAATATATTTCAGTCAGGAATCGGTCTAACTAATGAGATTGATTCATTTTTGTGATCCACATGGATCCTGAAAAATGTATTGTCTCAAGTGCCTGTACAAAATTATTCATTTGAAATATTAAACAAAACTGTATTAAACACATACACACACACTATGATCTGAGTTCATTAAATATTAAACACCCAACTGTTTGTTGGAATGTCATATCAAATGTACAAAGAGATCGTATGAAGTAAAAATTAATTTCCATTTTTGTAAACTAATTTCCTCACTTTATAAACACCACACCTTAACTCTAATTCTAAACTCTAAACAACTAAACAAAAGCAGATCTCATATTAACAATGCTATGTGATTAATTGCGATGAATGAATTATATTACTATCTTTCTTTCTTTTCCACAAAGCATAACATCAAATGTATTGATTATCAGTGGGTATGTCACTGATGCTTAAGAGTTCATTCATCTTTTGAAAAAGAATGGTGGTATGGAGTACTAGTGCTCCTGGATCAGCATCAAGATGCATGCCATTTCAAAAACATGTCCTGGTGTTAGCTAACCTTGAGACACTTTCTCTTTGGACGTATTATAACAAGGTATAATGGCTTCCAAAGAGTATCAATAATGGATTACTTAATGATATATTTTAAAGTGGGGGAGACATTCCTTAATGTCTTAAGAATAAGACACTCCTCTTTTGCACTCCATCTTTTTTGCATAGATTGCACAAACAACCTTATAGTTGTCAGTCTGATAACTGAGAAATAATTATTATAAAAATTATTACCTTTTGGGACACATCTAACAACTAATCAAGCTTTTTAGTTTAGCAAAGCTTATTGGATTCCATTTTACTTAGTTTTAAAAAATATTCTTCATATCTGTCACCTTTAATAAAGTACTTATTGTTCATATGTGCATTTTCTTATATGATTCTCATTCACTTTGCTTTGCGTTCTACCATTCTCCCTCATTACTAATTTTCTTTGTAGAATGGAAGATCTTTTGTCACTAAACAGAAGGTTGTAAATAATTTATGAGCACATAATTGCATAATTGGCTTATATAATTTATAAGAATTTTAAGTTTTCTTTCCATTCTGTCTCTTAATGTTTTAACTTTATATTGAATTTCTACATCTTTTCCTTTTCCCGCTGCAAAGTTTATCTCTTATACTATTTACATTAATTTAGATTTTCTTATCAAAATGACTATACAGAATTTTAATGCAGTGGCTTAAAATGACCTATGTATAATTTTCTATTAAAAAATGTTTCACTACTGACAGATATCAGACTGTACATAATCAAAACATATAAAGGATCAAAAAACATGACAAGCAAAGCCCATAATGTATTGCTGCAGCAGGTAAAGATTCCTTTATGTAAAAAATTGGCAACAGGCGAAGACAAAAATTAAATAATTTGTTCTGAAAATATTGTCTCCAGTCCACACTGCTATAAATTGATGTCACATATTCTCACTTATTTCCATTAATGAATGCTGCAAAAGTTTGTGGAAAGAGTAAAATTCAAGTACAGTACAAATAAGAATATATTTCCATTCCTAAAGGGAACAATACTTAACTTGTCTGAACATGAAAAACTGTTAAATATAAACATGCACATTTATATGGTCATTTATATGAAATTTGTATACAACACTTCTATAGAAAAAATCTGGTGACAACTGAACAGGATAAAATGCAAATTTTATGCATGTTACAATAGGCATACTTCATAAAACAGGCATCCACCATCAAGTAATGCTGATAACCAAATGTCCATTCTGCCGCCACTGTTATTCCCCACAATGATATCTTGTTATAATGATTAATCGAATTTTTTCAAAGATGAGATAGCCAGTAGTACACAGGAAATATACTACTTTAATCAATGAAGTATGTAGGAAGAATAGCAAATGTGGAATACCATTTTGTTTGTCTTTTTATAAAAAAATGTATCTTTTTTTTTATCACAGGCAGTGTTTCTGGGATTTGAATAGAGACATTCTTGTATTTTCAAAAAACAGGTTTTTTCTAATGATGTATATGATTTTTCATACCAACACAGAAGTACAAAAACAGTATGATGATGAACAGTATGTAACTAAATAGGCTCCCCTACCAGGGGCAGCTCGTCAGAGGAGGCAACGGAGGCCTGGCCTCCCCAATAACTGAATAACTCCCAGCAAACTAAAAAATATATAAATAATAATATAATTGAACTTATATTTGCAAAAGGGCACTACAGGTTCACGCATTATCTTAGAAAAAACATTTAAAATAAAGTGTATCAGATGCACACATTAGCAGCGGAATGCACCAATAATAAAAATGTGTCGGAGGCCGAATATTCGCTGGCCGCCCGCCATGGCTATGCAATGCCGTATAAACTTGGTCAGACACGCGTGGTGGGGGACCGCGCAGTGTTTTATACAGCGCTTGAGGCCAACGAAGCATTGGCCTCTCGCACTCGTTACAGTACAGAGCGCGCCAGATTTTGTCGCTTCGCGTGCGTTTCAATCACGTGTGTCCTGTGTTTGTGCTATTTTGGATTACCGCCTGACCTCTGTGACATGGATTTACAGCAGATGAGTAGTAGTTCTTTAACAAACAATGACATTTTAGTATCTTTACTTAATGCAGCTGTTCACAAAAACTATAAATACAAGTAAGTTTTAGTTTAAGACGCTATTAGTTATTACCGACACAAGGCCTGTATTTTGAGTTACGTGGACGGACAAGGTGCAGAAGAGAAAGAAAGACAGCGCGAAGCGCGAAAATTTTCTATGCCCAGTACTCTTTTACACCATGTTTACTAACAGTTCGAGCGAGTGAAAGTTTATAACTATTATTTGCTTCATCGCGCGTTTTGTTGATATTTTCTTTGTGCAGGCATTTCTCGAATTTGCATCGACATCAATGTGTGCCTTGGGGTCTCGCGTAGTTTGTTGTCTCTCGCCTCTACGCCTGAAGGTCTCTACGCTTTGACTCTCACTGTAGATACTTTCCCCAAACAAAACATTCAGCTTCACATCATTATTTTGAAAGTTATTGGTTTGAAATTTTCAAACAAAAACTACTTGATTCTTTGTTTATTTAATTATACCTAAAATTAATACCATTTCATTTTAAACCAACTTTAACATCAGATCAACAATACAAAACCAATAACTCTGCTAGGAAAAGTAAGCTTCCAAGAAATTGGGCAGCGCGTGCATATTTAAAGGTGAGAGGACAAGGGGGAGGGGGAGGATGCTTCCGTTCGTTGAACTGATAACATTCTTGGGACAGTCCCGGCCTCCCCATGACTCACGAGCTGCCACTGTCCCCTACTAAGCCAACCTGAACTATTTTCTTTTTTGTTAGAAGCAGACAAAATGTTTTCTAAATGAAATCAGTTACTTCAATGTGTGGGCATAATTCTAGAAGTCTATTATAAACAAGTTCACTATCATCAAAAATATTTTAGTTTTAGTGAACAGAAGCCTATAACAATAAAACCCATTGACTGCAATGATGCAGTTTCACTATTAAACAGGCATCTCTGAAAAGCTTCACAATGTCATATTGAGTAATTAATGTTTATAGTATAGCTCTTTGAGGGACACATAAAACACTTATCCAAGGGTTGGAGCAAATGAGTGGAGCGATATGGAAGACATAAGATACTGGCATTATTTTGTCAACTGTGTCAAGGACATCTTGTTTCTAGTGTGGGAGGGGTGTGGATGTAGTAATTGTTTTTTATTCCAAGTAAGCTTACAACGTCAATGCACATAGTTGATTGACTATTAACAATTAAATCTAATGGCTATAATTTGTATTTACTTCTGGTTAAACGTAATAGTACATTAAATATGCGAAATTTGATTAAAGTTTGGTCTTTTATAACCAGTTGTAAAAATACTTCTTTTAATAGCTATTCTGCTGGCACCTTCTGGTTTAATTTAATATAAAATTGTCCAACTGAAGTACAAATATTAAATTTGCACTGAAGGCCCAAGTTACCTATATTGACGTGTAATGTGAGACGACATTTTTCATAATTTTGCACATAAAATTAAAAAATAAAAATTATGACTTCCATGTTTCAAAAGAAACAGTGCAGACCCAAATTTGACAGAGAAACTGAGGATATTTATGATTTATAATTAAATTTTTCAATGTTTAAGATACTTAAACAGTGATTCTTAAAATATCTCAAGTAGCCTCACTTTGAACAAGTCTAAAATGTAATTTCACAAGTTTATTTTTAGAAAATAAGCTTGAATGTGGTGATTTATTTTACTCGCCTTTGGATATAGGAAGTTTGGTTTCCAGTATGGCCATGCAAAAATAAGTTTTGATTCTAATTTATGACTTTAGGTTAGGTTGCAGTACACTGCAATAATTAGAAAAGTACAAGATGAAAAATTATTTCTTTTAAATTAAGTATAAAACTAACAAAATGTGTTTGTAAATATAATATTATTCACAAGATTACCCAATGGTAATCATAAAGTATTAAGTAATTGAATTCTTTTTTTAGCAGCTAGTCCCACATCTTCTGAATAATAATCAGATAATACTCATAAAGGTCATCATTAAAAATCATCACCTAAAAAAAAAAGTATTAACTAACTCTTTAAAATAAAATTAGTTTTCATTTTGTTACCAATCTGATCCAAAATAACTTCAATCAACATCAAAAGTTTTTTTATCTTGATATATGAGGTATAAGGACATTAGTGTACCAAAATACAACTCTCAACACAAAAATTTATCATTTATTTATATCTGTATATACTTTCCTGTTTTACAAAATTGTTTATATTTATTGTTAAAAATCGGATTTTGTAATTTTACCTCTGACTACAGTTGCATCTGATTTAGATCTCAACATAAAAATGTTCCGAGGGCTTGAATTTGAAATGCCAATACATTTGAAGGTTCAAACGTTTCTTCCTCTAGTCATAAATTATAGTATGGTATGTTTACAATGCTTTATTACTTTAATGAAATATACCATACCAATATTCTTCAGGAAGACTGTGACACACAGGATTTTGTTTTTAACACAGCTTTTATTTGGCCAATGTCAGCCTCTATCAGTATGGTCAACAATAGGGAAAACAAGTTTTACTGTCTGAATGAATGTTTCTTGTTCATTACGGGTTAATAAACATGAACCCACAGCAACCAAAATTTTTGTTTTGGCTATAACACTACTTTATATTATCACAATAATTTGTATTACAAAGACGATCATACATAATAAAAGAGTCTCATTAGATCATTTAGTAGAACAACTTTCTTTTCACATTTCAATTTTCTTTGTCTGGTTTGCCATTGAGTCCCCCATGCACATTTTAAAATTATAAAAACAAAACTACCTTGAATAGTACCTTAAATCGGAAGATTGATCAGTAACATTAAATTACCATATTTTGTTGACAGCCACATGGGTAGATATTGATGTTTTCATTTGGGTTTCCATTAAAATACCATAAACTTCATTGACTCTTAAGTTTATGAACTTCATTTTTGGTCATAAATTGTCTTTTATTTACAGCCATCAGTTCTATTAATTTTCTGTTTAACATAATACATTTAGAACAGTCATCTGTGGCTATGCCACAAACACAACCAATTTTAAAATTATTGTTAAAAAATACATAATAATTAGTTCTCTAATCTTTAAATTGGTTTTAACTGATTGACTGTATAGCCTTCATAACTTAGTAATGCTGAAATCATAAGATACATACACCTTATGAAGACACACTACTCTGACAATAAGTCTCTGACAATAAGACAACAAATCTCAGCAACCTTCATTTTTATAACCTTCTCATAGCGAACTTTAAATTTATGAGACTTATTGCCATGAACATAGTTTTCTTGTGGTGCAACACCTAATAAAAAATACCAAAACCTTTTGCAACCACTTTGTGCTCTGACTTTAGACAACTGTAGCAGTAGCGTACTTAGGCACTGGAGGCCCGGGGCAGATTTCTTTCTTACACCCCCCCTCCCATAAGACATTTATAATCCAATTTATCTTTCCTTAAGTATTACACAGCAAAAACACTTTACTTTTATATACTTATTGTCTTATTTGCACTGATTCCATCTAGGTAGGAAATTTTATAAGAAGCTGTACTAAAGTTTGAAGTAAACATTCATTTTCATATTGAAAAGAAATAATATGAACTTTAAACTTTCAAAGTTTAAAGAAATAATAGAAGTAGTATTATTTATAAGCTGCATTAAAGTTATTACAGTACTTTATAACATACAATAAACTCATATACTGCAAAACAAATTTACCATTACTGCAAACAATAATTGGCATTTTTTTTTCAAGTCAGTTAGCAGTTTTAGTGCAAATAAGGTGAACTTTCTAAAATGGTCATTATCTAATTTTGGCCTCGGAGAATTTTCTTATTGCATCATCAAAGCTTATTTTCCTTGCCAACTTATTTTGATTGATAAAATTGCTAGTCCATTTAGTCTGATTTGGCTCATGGTTGAGCGGAAACAATTTCTAATGAGTTTCAGTTTAGAAAAGCTCTTTTCACAAGTAGAAACTGAAATACAAATTGTTAAAAATTTATGCTTAATTTTTAGAATGAATATATTTCTAATAATAAACTTATCTTTATAAGTTTTTTTTTTTAATATCTGTATCTGAGGTTGGGTTGTAAGGTAGATTTCAAAATAATATGAAAAATTGTTGGAATCGATCAATTAAATCCTGGATCTCTCCTAGAGTTACGTTTCACGACGTGACAATAGAACATTTGCAAATACATTTTAAAAATTATTAACAAAAACTCAATTTTCCAAATCTGGAGGCTCCCTACTAAGTGGGGCACGGGGGTCCACCCCGTTGCTACCCCTTTAGTCCGCTACTGAACTGTAGAATACCCAACAATGTTTCTTAACAGTGGATTATTTATTAATAATGGATTTTTATTTATCTAGAGAAACTAGCTTTTTCTCAAAATATTTTATATCAGTCTTAACAATGTATTACCTTATTACAAAAATGATACAGATGAATATGAAACTTACATGAAAAGGCCACTATTTTTCTTCTTATTACAAGATAGATGTATCTAGCTTTGTTTCTACACCAATTTTTAATTCTCAATTTTAAATGGTCTTTGGACTGTTTTGTTTGTTACAGAACAGGAAATAATAAACAGACTTGTCAAACAAAACTGAATTCACTTTTAACTTAGTAAAACCGCAAGTTATGATCTAAAAAATTTAACGTTGCAATATAACCAGTGTTAAGTCTATAGACCTTATGTATTTTATAACTAAACAAAATTTCATCTATTAGTTACATTTATGGAAATGGTTTAATGTTGCAGTAACTCAAAAAAAAATTCTTCAAATATTTTTTGTACTTCTAAATTATGCCTCAAAAATGTAGTTTAAAAATCCTTTTAAGCCTAGCTTAGCCTGTTGTTATCTCTATTTTGTAGGAATAAAAAAATTCAAACATCTTAAATATAACTGTGTCGAAGATTATTATGAATTAGCAATTTTGATGTACAGTAGTAATAATAACAAAAGACCTTACACAAAAGAGAATCACATACAATGCTTACCAATACAATGAGGTATTTTACACATATAAAATGATTTTGAAATCTTTGGGTTTATTTTTGGGTCATTGGTACAGGCGTGTATGAGGGTCAGGCCCAGCTCCAGACAGGGGCGAACCGTACCACCGCCCAGGGCAGCAAATTTTAAAGGGCGGCAGATTCTGTGATGTTAAGGTTTAAAATTGAGGGAAAAAATAAAATTATTCACTTAATTTCATTACAATATATAAGATCAGTAAGAATTACTTTATGTATAAAGTTAGTGGAGTTTAATGAAGAGTAGAAAACTCGTGAACAAGAGAACATAAACCTGACAATGAGTGCTGCCTTGCATGAATCATCAGCAGATAATACTGCCCCAAATGACTGGCGGCATTTTTCTGAGGCCTTATCTAGTCATTGCAAATCACCTGATCACCTAAAATCACATCAGAAGTGGGTGGAACTGTCAACTAGATTAGGGTCTGGCAACACTATTGATGCAGAAACTCAATGGATATTAAATTCCGAAACCCGACATTGGACAAATGTAATTGAACGGCTTATTCCAATAATAAAATTTTTAGCCCAACAATGTCTCCCCTTAATAGGTCAATCAGATAAATTATTCGAACGTAATAATGGAAATTTTCTTAGCTAATAGAATTGTATGGAAAATTTGATTTAGTGTTAGGTGAAAATATTAGAAGAACAATGAATGATGAAAATAAGTGTCACCTTTATTTGGGAAAAAATATACAGGCCAAAATTATAAAGATCCTTCAAAACCAAATCAAAAATAAAATGTTGTCATCATTGAAATCTGCCAAGTATTACAGCATAATTTCAGACTGTACAACAGATATTTCCGGAGTAGAACAAATGACGATTATTGTACGTTTTGTTGATCTAAACTTTCAAGATGTGAACATAAGTGAGCATTTTCTTGGCTTTGTACCAGTATTAGATACGACTGGCTTAGGATTGACAGAAGTTGTATTAAAACAACTCCAGGAAATGGAAATACTCATAGAAGATAATATGAGAGGCCAAGGATACAACAATGGCTTCAATATGAAAGGAAAAAAAGGTAGGAATGCAGAAGAGAACTTTATATATTAATCCAAGGGCATCTTATGTTCCATGTAGCAGCCATTCCCTAAACCTAGTTGTTAATGATGCTGCAAAGGCACTTGAATACGCAGTTTCATTTTTTAGTTTGGTGGAAAAAATTTATAACTTCTTCTCTGTATCAACTCGCCATTGGGCTGTAATAAAAAGTCACATTTCTAACCTTACGTTGAAACCTTTATGTGAAACAAGCTGGGAAAGTAGAATAGACGTTGTCACTCCACTTAGATTAATAATAATAATAGAAGAGAGCTACGATGCGCTTGTTGATATCAATAAAAATGAAAACACAGTAAAATGGTAGCTCATGAGGCTGGGAGTCTGACGAGTCACGTACTTGACTTCATATTTCTGTGTTCCATAGTAATATGGTACGACATATTACTCCATATTAATATCGTCAACAAAACACTGCAAACTATTGATGTGGATGTAACAAAACCTGCCAGTTTACTTGAAAATACGAGCATTGATTTCATGTCTGTCAGAAGTGACTTTAAAATTTCAAAGCTATACGTATAGTTGATGGTAAGGAACTAGCCACTAAATTGGACATTGAAAACCCAATAATCAGAGGCTCAGCACAAGTACAAGAAGAAAGATTTAAAGACAATTTGATTATGAGGAAAAAAAACGAATTCATTGAAGATCCAGAGTTGCGGTACAAAGTTGATTTTTATTTTAAAGTCATAGATATTACCATTTGTGCTTTAATTGATAGATTCCAACAGATTAAGAGTCATAGTAAACTTTTTGACTTCCTGTACGATGTGAGTAAAGTCAAAGACATGTCACCTGAAGTCTTGTTGGATAAGTGTACTAAACTGTGCAATGGCTTCACTCATGGTGAATCAAAAGACATCAGTGCTATTGATTTACAGGATGAACTTAAAGTGCTTCAACAATTGTAAAACCTACAAGTAAGCCTGTCGAACCTTTAAAATTTATTCAAGAGTATGAGTTCGTACCAAATGTTGGTGTTACTCTAAAAATTTTGCTAACATTACCTGTGACAGTGGCAAGTGGAGAAAGGACTTTTTCGAAACTCAAACTTATTAAAACCTATCTCAGATCAAGTATGTCCGAGACTTGCCTGAGTTGTCTGGCGACTATACCTATAGAAAATCAGTTAGCTGAATCACTTGACTACAACAAAGTCATAAAGGAGTTTGCCGGTGCAAAAGCCAGACAAGTATTTTTTAACTAAGGTATATGATACCTTACTTTTGTTATATTTCAATCGTAATGAATTTTAGTTAATATTTTAATTTTAAGTCATCACGTAGGCATACATTTTTATTTTTTCACAATTCCTTGTATTGTCTCTACAATTTTTATTGTAGCCATTCGCCGTATTGAAAACGCGAAATATTTGATAAACACAACAATGTAAACATTCTTAGTCGTCATTTGAAGTCAATCACTGTATCTTTAGAGTAGGTCTAGTGTGCGTGAATGTGTTCAGAGTTAAAATAGGGAGGGGGCAGCACTCATAAATACTGCACATGGCGGCAGAAGCACTGGGGCCGCCCCTGATGAGGGTTGTAAAATTTTCTATACTGCTTCACTTAACTGTGTAACAATGCTGTGGATGGTACTTACTACAACTCAGAATGCATAACTTAAGGATGTAAATAATTCTCCCGTAGTCAAATATCTAAAAAAGAACATACAGTTGATAGATTTCTCTAAATTTTAAAGTTTTTGGGTTATTTAATAAAATGTACTACCTCATCTGTGCTACCTTATTCATTCAGATACAGAGGCAAAAATGAAGTGGCAGAACTTAAGAAAGGTTACATACATGCGAGAGGAAAGAAAAGTATCTGCAGAGGGAAAGCACTAAAATGAGTTGGCCATACTATTCTATGATGCTGTTTCTAGATAAGAGTCTGAAACAAAAAAACTTTAAGCAATTCCAGAAATGGATACTCAAGAGAGTGCTATCCCTATTGGACCCTAAGAATCAGGTAACAAAGTTTATGACATAACTATTGATGACTGCAACAACAATGAAGAACAGAGCTCTGAAATACCATCTCAAACTAACACTACTATCTGTGGAAAAGCTTCCACTAAGTCGATGAAATGCAAACACAGATCAACAGTGACATTGATGTCACATGTTTACAACATTTTAAAAAAATTCAGCAGCATCTGAGAAAGCAAACGATCCAGACCTTTTATTCCTGAAAAGTTTACTTCCAAGTATTAAGAAACTGGGACCAATAGAAAATATCGAATTTAACAGCAAAGTTATTCAGTTACTTAAAAGTAAGTTGACTTCAATCCTGCATATTATTCCAACCTATTTTCAGTTAGCAGTTATTCTTATGAACATTAACCACAACAGGTTCAATACTTAGTTCAGTACGTTAACGGTCACTCACAGTTGCCTTTAAATGCCGACAACAATTCTAACGTTGTACTTAACAAAAACATTTATAACTAATGTAAATTTTTTACATGTTACACATAATTAATTTACATCTCTTAAATTAATTAAACAAATATTTCAAATATTCTTTTCTAATAATTCTAAATTTACATAATTTTCTATTTAATAATGTTATTTATTTTGAGAATTTTTTTTATTTTACAGCAAAACTGTATCTTCTGTGCATGGCTCAGTACAAAGAAAAATAGACAAAATAACCAATTTTTAGTTACTCTATAAAATAATTATTTACAACAATTACTTTCTAATACTGTACTAATAAAGTTTATTAAGACTGCAATGTCTATGATTTAACAAAACGTCTCTGCAGACTAACGAGTGTGACACTTTAATGAATGTATTTTGTACACTTACCTCAAGAATATTGATAATCGTTCTTCTGGTTGAATAGCTCTGCAGTAATACATTTTTCATATTTTTCATTAATATTGTATTATGTAGCAAATTTTTTTTAAATTGAGAAAACTATCCACACTGATAAAAAAAAGTTATAAAAATTTGTTGAATCATTCATTAAATCTGGAAACATATGGTTAAATGATCCAAACTATCTTTCTTTAAATTGATATGATGTATCAATAATCTTTTTTGTTTTTCCTTCCTTCTATGAATAATTCTATAAAGAATAATAAATTTAACAACATCCACATCCATCTCGTACAAAACTAGTTAATGATTAAAATAGAACTGTATACTTATGTCACAAGCCAGTCCTGTCAATGACTGGTTTGATATGAAACCCCTTGATTGGACATGACTGATACATCTGGATTTTGAAGGGACTGTAATTGACTGGACTGGGTTGGTGTGAAAGCAATCTTAGATACCACAGTAATGAGTACATGGAATCTCAATAATATAATATCCATCACAAAGCTGGGAATACAGAATTCAGGAAATGTTTGTTGTTAGTAAGACTCGCTATCAGCTGTCTTGATTATTCATCTCTTCTTTCACAGCACTAACACTTATCTAAAAATGAACTTTTTCTTGTGAAACTTACTTTTTTCGTTGGACGCGTTTCGGCGTACGTATCCGCCTTCTTCAGCTTTGAGTCAGACTGCCATCATTTCGTAACGGTTGTTGTGTGGAAGTTGTAGTGGGGGTGTGTGGAGGAAGGGGATTGGCGCGGGGATTCAACTTGATGTTTGTTTTATGTAAAATTGTGTCAAAAAGTGTATGTGATTTATATTGTAATTGATCGTTAAGTATGTTGTTTGGTTGTGTTGTGTGGTGTTTATATATTTCGTATTGTTCAGTTGTGTTGAGTTTTCGACCTTTAGGTAAGTAATGTAAAATTTCAAGATTAGTGTCTATGTTGGTGTAACTGTGGTTTTCTGTGTGTATGTGTGTGGCAAAAGCGGAGTGTATATTGTTGTTGGTTAGTGCTTTTAAGTGTTCAGAATAACGGGATGAAAAAGATCTTCCTGTCTGATCGCTATCAGCTTTTGTAATGAGTCTCCCAAATTTCCAACTTTCTGGGATTTTCTTTGGTGTCTTTATAAACACCATAACTAGAACTGTTGCTACTGTTTCTAAATCTTTTTTAATGTTCAAAGTGAACATTATTCAGTAAACACATTTAATGTAAATTTAGCAGACAGAAGATGAAATGATTTATTTGTAACAAAACTGTCAATTATTGAATGGAAATGAACTTGTTATTTAATTTAAAAAATTTTTTAGTTAACTGAGTAAGTTATCATGACTAAAAGCGAGCTTTGTTTTGTCAGTTATTATAACTCTGATCATCAGAGATAGATCCAGCTTACCCCTGCCTATCCTATGTCACAATCTCTATTCATACATTCACAAAATAGACAATAATTAACCTTCAGTTCTGTAGACTACTAAAATTATAAAGTTGCATTTAACCCCCAGCTGTATAGCACATAGCAGGCCAGTTTGGATACAAACCAGTACCACAGTCAAAGACAGTAGTCAAAACCTGTTCCACATTCAACGTTTAAAAGACTGAAGATAAAATTAACTAGTTAACTTTAGTCTTTCCCTAAACTCTATGCAGTATATATACACTTTCTTGACGAAAGTAGCAAATTATGTACTTAGTTTAAGGATATGGAAATGGTGCTGAATTCAGAAACTCAGAATAAACAATAATAATGGTATACATTTTTATTCTTTAATTGTAAAATCTGTTAGCACATACTTTTGATAAATGTGTGGTGTGCTTGTGACTCAACACTGATAATGTTTAACAGCAGTGAGTCTTTTTGCTGATACA
This sequence comes from Magicicada septendecula, assembly GCA_034769895.1. Taxonomy (NCBI): domain Eukaryota; kingdom Metazoa; phylum Arthropoda; class Insecta; order Hemiptera; family Cicadidae; genus Magicicada; species Magicicada septendecula. The sequence continues at coordinate 774,108,770 of CM068367.1, forward strand.
CAATATTGGATACCCAGATGAAACCTGCCATGACACAAAACTTACACTCATTAACATTTCTGGTAAAATTATGTTATACGAGGTCTGAACAAAAAGTTCACTCCAATCTTGGGCTAGTAAAAAAAGGTTTTATGATTGATTAGAATACCTAATCCCCTTTAAAGTTGTCCCTTGTGATTCCACACACTTAGTCCAGCAGTCCTTCCATCGCTGGAAGTTGAAAGGCTTCTTTTGGGATAGCGTGCATCTGTGTCATCGCGTCTTGAAGTATTTTGTCACGACTCTCAAAAAGAGATCCTTTCAGGTGTTCTTCATCTTTGGGAATAGCTAGAATTCACAAGGAGCCATGTCAAACCTGAGTAGTGAGTCTGGCGAACCTGCGGAATACCATGCTTAGTCAGGTAAGGTTGGATCAGGTGTGCTGAATGGGCTGGAGTATTTTCATGATGAAGTTGCCAATTCCCTGTGGTCCACAGCTCCAGTCTCTTGATCAAACTGTATTATGAGCATAATGGAGGACTTCTTGGTAATACTCCTTATTGATGGTCTGGCCTTCTAGTCCACACTCATGATGCACTATGGCCTGGTAGTTGAAAAAAGGAACCAGTATCACCTTTACCTTGCTCCAAACCTGTTGTGCTTTTTTGGCCATCTGGGAACTTGGGTGCTTCCAATGTTACAACTAGACCTTAGTTTCTGAGTCATAATCATACACCCACATCTCATCACCAGTGACCAAAGTCTTGAGAAACTCAGGATCTCTGTTGGCGCACTGCAGCATGTTCTCTGAGACCTCAAAATGGAGTTGTCTCTGTTCTAGTGAAAGCAGCTTAGGCACAAATTTTGTAGTGACTCTGTGCATGCCTGTCTCTGGAATCCTCATTCTGTCTGTGGAACCAACACTGATCCCAACCTCATCAGCAATTTGCAGGCAGTCCTCCATGATCAATGTCCACACTTTCTCTATAACAGCAACATTTCGGCTTGTTGATGGTCACTCTCTGCAGACAAGTCGCTTTCTTTGAAACGATTGTACCTCTGTTTAATTTGAGTAACCCCCATTACATCATCGCCAAATGCCTGCTGAATCTTTAAAATGGTTTCTGCTTGGATATCCCCTAGTTTTTGACAGAACTGCTGCTCCAAGCAATCAGTCATTGTAAAGAAAATGAGAATGCAATGACCACATGTTGCACCATATGACTGGTTGGCAGTTACTGATGTAACTGGTGTGACACTATGAGGAAACAAAATTGTGCATGGGCATGAATGTCCTGCCTACATGTACCCATTATTGGCACGTCTAGATTATTGCTAGTTATCATGAAAAAATGAAAGGTCGGGTACTTTCTGTACAGACCTCGTAACGCTAAGACGGCTCTTAATTTCAAAAATGAAATGTTTCAGTCAAAACAACGAAAAATAAGATCTTAAAATATAATTATTTGGATTACTGAACTTGGAAGGACCAAAGTTTGCAACAGATGGCACCTCATGTAAAAAGTTATAGGTACACACAAAGAAGAATTTCGACGAAACCGAAACACCGAAGCATGATAATGTTTTTAGGCTTTTGAAACGTATAATGTACATAAACTGCAGACTCTTCTGTTCAGCGATGTTCATACGGATTTCTTAAAAACGACAGAGACCGAAGATTTCTAGACTGTGGGCAATCGAAAGTGTTGAAAAAATATAGTGTTAACATCACCTGGAGCGTTACATTTTTCGATGACGTTACACATTTTGCATCACGCATTTTGTGGAATGACCCCCAGCCTAAAAACATTATCATGTTAAAAAGTAAAACTGCTGCCCGATGCCCCGTTTATAAAAGGGGGTACCTAGCCTATACTGTTTTATAGAAATGGGGTAAGTGATACCCATATAAAAAAGTAAAGATGATTACTTTGCAGTCATCAAAGTGTCGCTGGATGCTGTAATAATGCGTCCTCCTTTACTGTTACGTTGAATCCTTAACCCGAGCCTCTTTTGGTTCGGTAAGGTTTGTGACTGAATTCCATTAGATGAAACGCACATGCGTTTGTGAACGTTCCCAGAGAAAGCTAGCTGTTGAATTTGCACAGTTGATTCTGTTATATTTTTAAATGTCTAACAAATTATGAATTATTTTATTATGATGTTGAATGACATACGTAGAGCTCACGTATTACACAGTAATATACAAAGCCGGCAAAGCCCATTCAATATGTTTTTCTGTTTATAGTCCCGCCGCGTTAGGCGAGAAACAAACGCAAAATGGCGAACCATTATGATGTTCCGAGTTGGTATGATATTTGTCACAATCACTGTGTGTGTGAATTTTAAATCGTACGAAGTTATAAAACTAATTGTGAGAAATTGTTAAAAGGATTCTCACTACAGTTGCAAGTTATAAGTGAATAATTTTACTCGCTATTATTTTGTGCGTTTTAGGTTATGCGTAACAGTAACGTTTATTAATTATAAAACAACTGCATTTAAAAGTTATTAAAGATCATGTTACAGTCGTTAAATAAATGTTTTCAATATTTTTTTTTTACATGTACCGTAACATGAGCCTGAGTACTTGTATGTGATTAGTGTATAGTAGTATGTAAACATTCAAGTATGGTTTATCAAAACATTTACAAATTTTTCTTTTATGCGTTCTTTGCAACTCAGTAGTAAGCAAACCCATTTGTAGTATATTACATATTTCCTAAGCATTTTGTGCTCAATTTGTTTCTATATTAAAAGTCTGTCTTTTAAAATAATGCATATTTTAACATTTTATTTTAAAGTTTTTTTTTAATTCAGCTCAAACAGATGTTAAACATTATTATGTTTTGATTTAACAGCCATTGTAAATGACAAACCTTTGCAGTATTAATTGTTCACGTGTAGTTTTGTAATTATTCATATCTCTTTATCTAATTAATTGACATTTTGGCAGAACATAAAATTAAGGGCTCCTAAAAACATGTAGGCCTAAACCACAGCATTTCAACCAAACAATACTATAGGTCACATGCTTTATATGGATGCCACTCCTAACTTGTTTACTATTGACAATTTACATGTTAATGGTGTTTACAAATAGGCATCTGTCATTATTAATTATTTATAGTATACACAAACATGTATGTATGTAAAGAGGATTTATGAATTTGAGTTAGTTTTTTCATATGTTTAATAAAATATATAACATTATACGTATGATCATTAGGCTATAAATGAAAAATTAGTGTTGTTCACATAATATTCTGATTTTATTTTAGGGCTGGGAAACCACCAGTTGGTCTACACTTGGATGTAATGAAAGGAGACAAATTAATTCAGGTAAACAAATGTTTAAAAAATTACTATATTAAGCAACTTCACCCACTTTGTTACAGACTTTGAGCAGACAAAGTCAAATACAAGTTCATCATATTTTTTGGTTATGTAAAACTGAAAATTGTACTTTGTTTTAAATCCAACATATCTATAGCTGGATGCGTTACACATGAATTCAGTTTTAAATACACTACTAAATTACATGGCATGTCTAAACCACCTCCCCTTATTAATTTTTTTAACATGTCTTTATAAAGTTTTAGACTTCAGAAAGTTGTAAATTATTACACATTGTAAATTATTTTCTGACTTTGATCAGAAATAATTCTTGTTTCATTGTATTTCATAGAGAAGTGTTAACTGCAATTTCTGAGATCCAGAATAAACTGAACTACTCTAGACCTAAACAGAACTGTAAAGCGAGAAAAGTTTTTTTTAAGAAAAGCTAATGTATATGGAAATCCTCATACATTAACTTTTCTTATAATCTGAACAGAACTACTAATTCTGAGAGAAATATGTTGTGTTTGTACATGAACAAGCTAATGTCCACTGTGCATGTGTGAAGTTCATTTATGTATACAATTTTTGAATCTGCTACAGCTTAAATGGAAGCAATTAGTGACGCTTGTGATTATAACAATACTGTTCAGACACATCATGTCATAGACTGTCATAACTTTCTTAGCTAATGAGTTCAGATGTCCCATTAGGTTTGGGTAACCCATTATCCAATCTCATGTCGTGAAAAAGTTTTGCACACTGAGATGGGTTTGTACCCATAGTCACTGTTTTGATAGTAAGGACTATCCAGATTACAGGTATTTAAAGAGTTGTGTTAACAGCAAAGATGTTTCATTGTTCAATTATTAATAGCCTATGTATTTGGTATTTGCTGACGATATAGGTACTGTTAGCAGTTGCTGAATTACAGTATTAACATGTCATTTTGAAATATATTTTAGAAATTAATGTTGGATGAGAAGAAATGCTATCTCTTTGGGCGTAATCCTCAAATGAATGACTTCTGCATTGATCATCAGAGTTGCTCAAGAGTACACGCTGCTTTTGTTTATCACAAACATCTGCATCGAGCGTTTCTCGTTGATCTGGGAAGCAGTAAGTAATTCTAACAAGTAAGTCTTTAGCATGAAAATTGCACCTTTTACTGCAATTACTGACAATATAGTATTAGAAATTTTGTCTCAAAAGTATTTTTCAAATGAATAGATTTTGTTGATACAGTAGAACCTCGCTACAACGGACCCCGTTACTACGGACTTCTTTTACAACGGACACGTCTTTTACGTCGTACCCCCACCCCCTAGTAACTAAGTCAATGCACCGGAATGACTCACGTCCGCCCGCCAGTGCCGAATGACAGTTGTCAGAGACAAACACCCTTGTCAGGTATAAATCGTTGAAAGTTAAAACCCAACCCCAATCCACCATTGAATTAACTGGTTTGAGAATTAACTGTTGAAATAATAACAACAAATACAGGAACTGTTTGTTTGAATGGTAAGGGAAAGGGAGTTGAAAACAAAGAAAGGTTAACGCCTTAGCCAGGTATATTTTCACTCCCACCACTACTGGTCAGTATTGTTCAGTTGTTTGTCGTGCACAGTCACACGTCCTGCCTATAACTTTTTTTAATTTATTCAAATCATGTCGTTAAGTAAGCCAAGTGTAGGACAGAAATGGAAGCGTAAGGCGCTCAGTCTTCAAGATGAACTCTCCATTATAGAAAAATTAGAAAAAGGAGCATCTGTTTCTAGCATTTGTCGTGAGTATGAAATCGCAAAACAAACCGTATCGGACAATAAAAAATCAAAACATGACATTCGTAACTTTGTTCTCAAGTTCAATGTAGAAAAGGAGAAGAGTGCAGCTAAGCGTATGCGGCTGCCTTCTATGGCAACACTGGATGATGCAGTCTACAAGTGGTTCTCTCAGCTTCGTTCATGTGGAATGGCTGTTAGAGGAATTGAAATTCAAGCGGCTGCCGAAAGACTCTCCAAACAGATGGGACTTGAACAGTTTAAAGCGAGCTCTGGTTGGCTATTTAGGTTTCGTCGATGTCACAACATTTCAAACAAGAAGATTAGTGGGGAAATTCTTAGCGCAGACTTTGAAGCTGTTGAGGCTTTTATAAAAGAATTAGACCATTTGATTAAAAAAGAAGGTTATCAATTGAGCCAAATTTATAACTTTGATGAGACAGGTTTGTTTTGGAGAACTCTACCTGACAATACACAAGCTTCAAAAGCCGAAAAAACTACGCCTGGTAGTAGAAAAGTCAGCAAGGAGCGTGTGTCAGTTTTGTTGTGTGCAAATGCAGACGGCACTCATATGCTTAAACCTGCTATCGTTGGTAAAAGCAAAAAATCAAGGGCACTTAAAAATGTGATTGACAATTTACCAGTTCACTATTATAGTTCCCGAAAAGCGTGGTTTACAACTGAAATAACAAGTGATTGGTTTCATAAGAAAGTTGTGCCAGCAATTATAAACCACCAAATGGAAATTTTGAACATTCCAAAAGAAAAAATAAAAGCTTTGGTTCTTTTGGATAACGCACCAACCCACCCTGATGTTGACAAACTCTGCAGTCGAGACAAGAAGATAAAGTGTAAATTCCTGCCTCCAAACACAACATCCGTGTTTCAGCCCATGGACCAAGGAGTAATTTATACTGCCAAGCGGTTTTATAGAAAAAAATTTCTCAATGAAATCTTACAAGTTGAGCCATCTGCTGCTGAAGAAGATAGAAGGGGCCAAAAGACTCTTCAAAACTTGAAGGCCTACAACATTCGATTTATGATTAACAACTTTGCTGATGCTGTAAAAGAAATTAAACCAACTACTTTGGTGAACTCATGGAAAAAACTGTTAAAGAATGAAGAAACATGTTTAGAAATAGAAAATTGTGAGACAAAGATGAAGATGACCCTGGATTCCACTTGTTGACGGAAGAGGAGATTGTTGGCAGTGCCACTGAGAAAGAAGACTCTTCGGAGGACGAGGAGGAAGACAATACTCAGGCAGCAATAAAAGTGAGTGAAGTGAAAGATTATTTAAATTTTGTCATTGAATATATTGAACAATCAAAAAATGAAAATGTGTTTGCTTACTATGAACACTTGCGGCATCTTCGTCAGTTACTGACCAACGAAATAAATATCAAACAGACACAACAAAAAATCAATACTTTTTTCAAACCAGTTAATGTTAGTAGTAATAACCTAATGAATAATAATGAACCAGGCCCTTCTTGTTCAAGAGAATAAAACAATAGAATGTATATAAAGTTTAAATTCTGGTCTATAATGTAAATATGAACAGTATGATCTCATTTGTCATGTATGCTATGTAAAATGATGTCAAGTAAAAATAAACATGTTTTATACTAATTTACCGAGTTTTATTGATGTAAATACGACCTAACAAGACTTATTTGTTATATAACGGACTTTCATTACAACAGACAACCTTTAGCCCCAATTAGTCCGTTATAATGAGGTTCTACTGTACTTCATAAAATCAAAATATCATAAAAACTGTGCTGAAAGTGGAAAACATTTTAACAGTATTTATAGAAATTATATGTTCTTTTTTGTTTTTGTGTTTCCCAACACCACTAGGTCCAGATTTTGTATGAGTGGAGAACTTGTTATGATTAGCATATTTAATTGTCCGAATGTGTGATTGTTTATAGTACATGCAACCACAAAATTAAAAACCTCTTTTGTTGTTCTATTACTATTATATATCGTGCAAAAATAACATTATAGTAATCTTGTTAAAGTATGGTGTTTCGTATCTTTAAAAGCTGAGTTTGAAATTTGTAACTACCATTTAACCACTGAGCACACCAAAAGTTCAGTTAGATGCAATGCTGAGTTACCATTTTTATTCAGTATATAATTTGTTACTAATTCTGATTATTATTTAAACTATTTGTTGATAAAAAGGCTGTCTTTTATTATATAGTAATCTGTTAATTATCAAAGCTAACCTTTTTTTTAATCTGATGACATTCCTATACACAATGAGAATAATGCTTACACTAGCATAGTGACTACTTGTTCTCCAGACTTTTGTTTCCCATCAAATTAGACCTACTGTCTCTCCCTTATCACTTTCTTTAGTAACTCTGAGAGTGCCCTCTTAGTATTTAACATTTATACTATTTAAATGGAGAATTCATGAGGCGACAGGAGTAGATGGTTCAACTCAAAATATTACAGATATGCTTAGTTCATTTTTAATATATGTTAGATAACCAAGCCATTGTATGTCTCAAAGACTGGTTCAGTACACAAAATATATCGCTTAATACAGGAAGCAGAATAGTATTCAATAATTATAAGGAATTATACCTTATTAATGTTACTAAAACATTTATATTGCCATATTTAATAACGTGCCTTTATTAAAAATCCAAGCAGAAAATTGTATAACAGTGCAATTGAATCAAGACATACTACAATGAGGGCACAAGTATCATCACCCAGTTTCCAATAAATGCACGATAATCCTGTGCACAGTTGGAGAAAAAATTTCTTAAACATATAAACATGGATTTTCGTAAATTAGTACTGTCAAAACTTGTGTAAGTAGATAATGTCCTATGGTACAAGAAACTGAAACTGAGGTGTGTGTGTGTGTGTGTGTGTGTGTGTGTGTGATCTATATCGTAAATAATATGGTTTTAGCATTTCAGAAAAGAAAATCAATATGATGGGTTTTGCCAAAAAAGATCCGATAAGAACAGAAGATTGTTACTGACAACTGCTTCTTAGCAACTGGCATATTTCAACTTCCTGAGTGTGATATTGGTTATAAATACATTATATAAAACGCATAAAATTTATAATGCATACGTTTATACAGTGTGCAGTGAAATGTAGAAAAATACAAGGAACAAAGCATGGTAAACAGTGGAGATTGGTGTTTTACAAATAAAGACATTACTTCAGTAACATAATGTTGAAGAATGTGAACAATAAACAAGTACCGACAATTTACGAAGAAAAAAGTGTACAATTACAGACTTTCATAATTTTTTCTGTTCATTTATTAGGGCAGTTTGCCTGTTATGGTATTCTTTGCTTTCTTGGTTACCTCAAGCTTCCTGTCACTGCACATTTCTCCCTATACATTCAGACCAGTTTCCTTTATAGTATTTTATTTTAATGCTAATGCGTATGATACGCAACTTGTCCTGAATGCCACTGTTTCTCATCTATATAGCACAAGCTCAGACCCTATGCACAAAATTTAGTTTACATATGGACAAGTTCGCTTTGAAATTTTGAGCATCAGAAAGGGAATGAAGAATTAGCTTTATCCAAATCCCATCAAGCGAAGAGTTGCCATAATATATGTCGCATTTTAGTTTTGTTGCTAAAATCCCATGCTGTCTTAACAAAAAAAAAACTAAATATAAAATATAATTATAGAATACTGGATATCACATGTTTTAACTCGACCACTTTATTTGCATGATGTTAGGTTTCATGTAACACTTTAGATCTGTTTCTTTTAACACTTCTACACTTATAGTGTTAGAAGGTATTGTATGATTCTAGGGAATTGAAATGATTTTGCCTTTTTCTCTTGAGAGAATGAAATGGATTTCTGTTGCTAGGATTAGAAGATAGTGTAAATAAACTAACATGAACCACACAATTCAAAATAATTATTTCTTTCTATATAATGACACATAGTGGGATAAATAATCAAATACAGTAATTCAGAACTGTAAGTACACAGTCTATACACATTGTGGTAAGAGCTGGCAGTGCAAAGGCTGTAGTTTTGGTGCTTCAATAGTAGTCAGCAGAATAAATTGAGAATACGACTGAGATATGTTAATAAAACATTCTTTTATGAAATATCAGTAATTCAGTTGTGTTTACTGTTCTGATTATTTTTATATAATTATTTAATATTTTTTCTAAAATATAAGTAAATAAGTATATTATTTCAGTATATGTAATATGTACAATGAAGTAATGTATATTATTTTCTTAAATCATCTCATTTTCAAAAAGGAAGAGGAGGGTTCATATTAACATATACAAACAAACCTTAACAGTATGCTATGTCATACGTCATACTTTGGTTGTACTGAGTGTGTAGATAACTCCCTCTTACTTCTAAGAGCGGTCTTCTCCACATTAGCATTCCTCTCCATACTTAAGCATCTCATGCATTTCATGCCTTTAGCTTTCAGTATTACTACATATGTTTACAATTTCTGTGTTTTGGTTTGATGTAAAATCTCATCTCCATAACCTTTATACAAACTTCAGTACCATACAACAGTGTTAGCACAGTTTAATCTTATAGTGTTTTATCCTAGTATCTAGATTTTATTTTTATTACTCCTCCCCCACAATATCTATTGTATTTATTCATCACTTCCTCGTCCCTATTTTGTCAATGATACCATAACCAAAATAATTAAACGATTCTCTCATTCAGTTACCTTATTTATCAGAACATTCATAAAAGAGCAAAAAAAGGGTTTTCTCTTTGGAAAGTTTTGAATTGATATTCTTCACATACATTATATAGCCAGTCAAGTCTCCTTTGTAGGTCACCTTCATACTTAGCTGTAAATGTACTAGACAGTACTTACAATTGTTCCTCCATCAATCTTTATTTCTAACCTGGACTGAAATTAACTTTCTGTGTATGAACTCATCATCTGTGATAATGTTGGAAAAATACAACACTATACTACTAACTCCTTAATTAGGTGGCATCTCCTTTTCGTAAGTATTATCCATTTCTCCATTGACATTTCCAAAACTTTCTCAAAGGTAGTACATGCTTATTGATTAAATGCCTCTGCAGCAACACAAAAATTCCATTTACTTTTGACTTTCCCCTTGGAAACCCTTTTTGTCCTTCTCAAGAAAACTGACTACAATTGTTTTATTCAGACCCATTGCATACAAATTTTGTGCAGTTTTCGGTAGGGGAAAGGGACCCTCCTATAATTTACATATTTATTTCCTACATTTATTTTGATCACATCTTCACATGTCATCAGTATGGGGGAATTATTCCTATTGTCTAACATGTTTTATAAAGCTGTAATAACCTGAACCCCTCAGTTGAAGCACACACCTCAGTTGTAATTTGGCATGGCTGTATCGCTTCCACAAAACCTAAATTAATTTTTCTGTTTCAGTCATTTTTCATTTTTTTTTTACTCAGAAATATAACAATTTTTATAATACTCTCTCCAAAGGTTTTTAAAAATATATAAATGCTGAATAAGCTGAACAGTAGCGTGATAAGCTGAAACAGCTGTCAGAGTTAAATAAAAACTGTGAAACGTACCAAGTGTTTATATATTTTTAAAAACCTTTGTATTAATATGTTTCACCAAGTGCCCAACGAGTCATTAATTAACAACGAGTGAAAAATACTCTCTCCTTCCTGTTTTATGTCAGTTATTTTTCTGTATGTGTTTTATTCTTGTTATATGCACTAAAATTTATATACATATTATCACCAGTATTACTTTACATTCAAATTTTTCCCATATTCTTTGTTTGTGTTTTTGTTTCTGTCTATATACATATTGATTTTCTTCATTAGGACTACTAATATACTTAAGGTAAATCACTTGCGTCTCTTTAATATCAGTTCTGTTCTCCAGATTTTCAGGATTGTCTTTTTCTTGTCTTCTATGTACCAATTTCTTGTCCACAGCTTTTCAAATTGCATGTTCAGTATACTTTTGTTCCTCCTCAGTGTCATCTACAATTTCAGTCTCTTACGATATTTTATATAGGCTTTCATGGAATAAATCTTACATCACTTTTATCATATTGTAGCACATCTTGTATACTTCTTAAGATGCTTTTAGCTGGACAGTTCCTTTCATTTCCTTCACTTTTCCTACGTATCTACTGTGAAACTAGTAATAAATGATCTGACCCTATACATCTGTGTTATCTGTTTGCTTCATTTTAATTTTTGTTTTGCTTTTGTGGATATTTCTACACCCTAATTGTTGTCACACCCACAAAATATAAGCAATAATTAACTGATTCAATTCGTTGTTTTTATAGCGCATGGAACATACATTGGCACAATGCGCATTGAGCCCAACAAACCCACACAGCTTCCGATAGATAGTGTGTTTCACTTTGGTGCTTCAACACGTAATTATATTATTAGAGAAAGGCCACAGACAGGTCATCGGCCTATCATTGAAGAGCTTGAAAAAACATCTGAAGAATCAGAAGGTGGTTTACTTGGCTTACCGGAAACTGAAACTGAACTTGATGTAAGCGGTATTTCATTTATAAACTAATTTTAATAGGTAATCTTAAAATCTTACTTGTTTGTGCATATCACTGTAAGTTTGTATGACTAGTGTGTAGTGTTCTGTGTTGAAAGTAAACACTAATAACTATTTATAACTCTTGTGAGTAGTGAATTGTTGATGCATTTTCCATCATTGAGAGTCGTGTATGATTCAGCTAAGTTTGAACATCTATATAAATAAGTACAGTTCTTGTGAATGTATCATAAAGCATTTCTTATGGCAGGCTTTGTGTGTATGTGGGGGAGGGGGCATGCAAAGAATAAGTGTTTTCTTGGAATCTGGTTAAAAGACAGAGATGATTTAACATAGTTTGATATATTTATATTCTCGGATTTCGTTGTCCATGACGTGTCCGTTACTTAACTAAATACAACTATTATAGTAACGACTCGGAACATGAAGTTTTTTATAAGTAAAAACATAAAGTTTTACCTTACAACCTGAACCAGTTTTCACCGTTAAAAGGCTTCTTCAGAGGTTGCCGCTGGTAGCGCTGTCCGTCCTGTTGTGGGCGACGGAATCGAATTTCGAAAGATCGATGTTGTGTGTGTGGGGTGAGATGTGTTCGAATAATGCGTGCGATTTGAATTGTGTCTGTTCATTTAGGATGTCGTTTTTATTTGTTTTCATGTGTTTGTATATTTCCAATTGTTCTAGAGTGTCTAGTTGTCGGCCTTTTGTGTGTACGTGTAGAATGTTCATGTTATTGTCGATGTTTTTGTATGTGTGGTTTGCTTCGATGAGGTGGTTTGCAAAGGTGGATTTTGTAGTGGAGTGGAGTGCCTTTGTGTGTTCAATGTATCTCTGTTTGAAGCTACAAACTTTTGAAACCACAAAACAAAATACATAAAAACATAACCTTTACTGCCGAATACGAACACAATAATACCATAAACTTCTTAGACCTCTCCATCACAAAACTTGAACACAGGCACAGATTCAGTATTTACAGAAAACCAACTACAACTGACACACTAATACACAACTCCTCCAATCACCCAATAAAACACAAACTAGCTGCCTTCAGAACCATGATACATAGACTTAACAACATCCCCTTAGATGAAAAAGACTACAAAGACGAACTAAACACGATAAAATATCTAGCAGAATCTAACGGATATGACAGATCAATAGTCAGTAAACTCCTACACAAAACAAACAACAGACAAAGACAGAAAACAACAAATTCATAACACTAACATACATCAACAAACAAACTGAAAAAATAGCCCACAAATTCAAAAAAGCAGGATACAGAATCTCTTACAAAACTACTAACAAAACAGAACACACACACAAAACACAAAACAAATTCTATCTACCCAGTGTTTACAAACTAAATCGCTCAAATTGCAACAAATTCTACATAGGCCAGACAGGATGTAGCTTCAAACAGAGATACATTGAACACACAAAGGCACTCCACTCCACTACAGAATCCACCTTTGCAAACCACCTCATCGAAGCAAACCACACATATAAAAACATCGACAGTAACATGAACATTCTACACGTACACACAAAAGGCCGAAAACTAGACACTCTAGAACAATTGGAAACATACAAACAAACGAAAACAAATTAAAACGACATCCTAAACGAACAGACACAATTAAAATCGCACGCATTATTCGAACACATCTCACCCCACACACACAACATCGATCTTTGAAATTCGATTCTGTCGCCCACAACAGGATGGACAGTGCTACCAGCGGCAACCTCTGAAGAAGCCTTTTAAAGGTGAAAACCGGTTCAGGTTGTAAGGTAAAACTTTATGTTTTTACTTATAAAAAACTTTGTGTTCCGAGTCATTAATATAATAGTTGTATTTATATATTTGTAATTATAAAATAAATTTTTTTTTTTCACAGAATCTAACTGAGTTTAATACTGCACATAATCGAAGAATTTCAATGTTGGGTATTGGAGAGGAAGCTGACCCAGGAGGGGGGAGTAGAACAAGAAAACGGAAGAAAAGAGGTGTTACTTTTAATGAGGATGAAGAAATTATTAACCCAGAAGATATTGATCCCTCAGTTGGCAGGTTTCGCAATCTTGTACACACTACCATCATACCATCAAAGGTATTAATTTCATTTATTTAATGATGTATTTACCATGATTGCAACTGTAGCACGTTAATAAATCAGTGATTTAGCACTGTAACGGTTTCGGCTGTTACATTAAATTTTAAAACTAGGTGTTTGACCTAGACGGAAGAAAAAATGGTGCTGGAACCCATTGTGACAGGGCTTGCAATCAAACCCTTATTCAACGATAACAACTTTCTTTTTTATTAGTGTTTCATCAGTATACAGACAATTGAATTGTGTAATGTTTACAATAACAGTTCCCATAATTGATTTCATAGACAAATAGAAGTACATACATATATAAAATATGTTCATATTATCAGTGTTCCTTAATCAGCATTACTAATACTATCAATAATGAGAAGTAATCAAATAATATGCTAAATGGATGTTCTTTTAACAGTTAATAATAAAGTAGCAAATATGTATACACCAGACAGGTTTTGACAAAATGTTGCTCACTAGCAATATTAAAAAAACTGTTTATATATATTCCATATTGTTACGATACAATTAAGCCAAATCCCGTACCAGTGATAAAAAAGATAATTCTTGATATAAAAATACTTCATATAAAATAAAATGTTTAAAAAATGATTAAAATGTAAATATTTTGACACGACGTACAACGATATTACCCAACCCAAGTGATTGAGCCAACAACATAAACATAAAGAAGGGAACCACATAACATATTCAAGAAAAAATATGATAGACAAAACAATGATGAACACAGAACTAAAGAAGAACCAGAGGAAGAGAACAGATCCCTACAATTAAACAGAATTTAAACCAGAAGAGAAGAAGAGGAGAACCGAACCAAGATGAAGACTATTGAAGATGAAGAAGAGGAAGAATGAAGAGGAGACAGGTTAAACCCAAGGGGAAACTAACACACATATAAAGGGGAAAGATAGTATACTCAAGGATAGAATACGGTCAATAAACCTCGAATAATTATGTATTGATGAAACCAATATTATTGTTATCATTAAATTAACCTATGTACCCATTTTAAAGACAATACAATTGTAAAGTAATGTAATATAGAAAAAGTACACTAACATAGTCAGAAAGGATAGATTTAACAAAAAACAACTAACCTCATATTATTAATAGTAAATATCATACTAGAAAGAAATAGTGAGAAATGATAGATGAAAGTATAGGGATTACCCATTAAATAACACTCAATACAAAACAGTGAACCAAAGTGAAGTGCCTTAGTGAAGTGTAAGTACCCTAAAAATAGTGAAAGTGTATGTGAAGCATTAAAAATATAATGATAGGTAAGGAGACACTTTATAAAACATTGATGAACAATCAATGATTGGAGTGACATTGTAAACATTAATATAACTAGAAATAATTAGCAATAGTATTCCAAATTAATATAAAGGAAGCTTGTGATGTTATTCAGGGAGAAAGCCCAGACAAAGTAACTTGTGTTAACATGGTATGGTAGAATAGAATTAAAGTTTTGTTATTAAAATTAAGACTACAAAGAATAAAACACCCCATGATGAAAGGGGAATTAACTTTCATAATTTTGTGAGAAGTGACAATGTTTATCACTCTACATTGTAACAAAAGAAAGAAATCAATATTAGAACTAATAATAACTAATGACTTGTAAAGAATAGTTGGTTCAATGTTAAAAGAGGAATATGGCTGAAGGGAACCTACAGTCCATAAACCTAATTATTATATTTTAAAAGAAGAGTAATGAAAATGTATGTTGAATAGTAGTTAAAACACAAACAAATAAGTGAAGCCCATCAGGCTGAATTCAAAATGTAATTTAAAAAGAAATACACCAAAAAACAATCATGGCTAATCTTGACTATGAAAACATCTAACTGCCAAAGACATTCAAATGTAAATTGTATCAATTTCACAAGAAATCTTACTAATCTAAGACCAGTGAATGGCCAGTAATTATATGTCAATTATTTTAAAACAGAAATGTTATTGTAATAGTTTAATTTAAGAAAGATATGTTATTTATTAAATGTCAAATAATTAGACTATAGTTAATGTATAACAGAATATGACCTTATGAGATATCGTTGTAAACTTTGAAAGGAAAGAAAGATAATAGTGATGTCATTTATTACCCCAAAGGAATTATAAAGGAATAAAACCATTAGGAAAATACTTAATAAATTTGAATAAAAATTCAAATATTTTAACAATGTCTTTAAAGGAGTAATTAGCCAATCACAGAATTACGGTTACTATGACAACGAGACGTTGAGGGCTTATTTTCTGTTAAATTATATAGACTCTAAAAAACGACGCATGGGTAAGCGGCACGCAAAATTGGAATGATTGAAATTTAAATAGTTACAAAAAGTCGCAAAAGTGAACCAAGATGACCAAATACGAATAGATGTCGATCTACAAAGAATTAACGATGTCCAGGAACCAAATTAAATAAATTAATTAGAGAAAAACCCAAGACCAGATTGAAAAAGATGTTCGAAGTTTAAAACCAGCCCAAAATTGAAGAATATCCAATAACCCGATGACTACACTTCAACGTGATATGAACTGATAAGTATCGAATAAATTCCTTAATCCCAAAAACCCAAATTACATAAAATATTTTTCAAATGATAAAATTTCTCACTATTTAACAAGTAGTATTTTCTTTCAAAGGTGTAAATGCATAATTTACTTACTTAAAAACATTGTATTAATCAAAATATAACCTTGTTTGAGAGCACAATTTTTGTAACAGAAATACGACACTACCGAACAAATTGTAAAAACACATTATAATTTCTAAGTACATATAAGGTATGGTAGTGTACTTTTTTAATGTAACCAACGTTTATGTCTTATTTCATGATCCAAAGAACTCCAGATTTTAAACATAGTAATTTATTAAAGGTAACTGACGCCATCTCGTCAAACGATAATGTTTTGAAATCAGTTTTGCCAACTCTGAGATATTTTTTTGTTTCAAGCTCTAAGCCGGAGCCGAATGTTATAAAATTATTTATAATTCATTTGTCATATTTATTGATGACCAAATTTGTATTAAAAACACAGTACCGAGTATGATTGGATAAAACTTCCGGGCTGAAAGGCCGTGGTCGATTGCTTGATGCATTGGCGCTATACGTTTCGGCCGCACCACCGGTGGCCATCTTCAGTAGCAAAACTTGTTCGAATAGATGTACGCCGAACACGTCCCCAATGTACTGGGAACAAGCAACAGTGAGTTACGGCTACGATGCCTCTATTTATAGCTTTTTGGCCGCTTCAGGTGTATCGCGCGGACCAATGAGAAGCCAGCTCATCATTCTTGATTCTGATTGGCCATGGAGAATAGACCATGCCAGACACTATTTAAGGAGATGCTTTCCCCTCGGCGGTTCATAGCGACGGACGCATTCTTATGAATATGGATGGACTCCAGATGCAGGCGAGTGAAGTAACCCCGGACAGAAGACAACACGCGGGCTTCATCAAACATCACCCGGTGATCGTCGTGGGAAAGAGCGTGTTCAGCAACTGCGGACTTTTCCGGCTGGCCCAGACGGCAGTATCTCCGGTGTTCAGAGAGGCGCGTCCGGACACTACGTTTCGTGGTGCCTATGTAGACGTGGCCACACGTACAAGGAATACTGTACACCCCGCACGACGAGAGTGGATCCCTGGCGTCTTTCACCGGTCGCAGGAACTGTTGGATCTTTTTGGTTGGCTTGAAGATCGTCCTGACGCCCCGCTTACTCAGCAACTTCCCGATGCGGTCAGTCACGCCACGGATGTAGGGCAAGACAGCAGAGCCAACAACCTCAGGCGACACCGACTCGTCCAGCCTACCAGATCTTCTCGGCCGGGCAGCTCTCCTAACCTCCGCAGCAGAATAGCCGTTGGACTGCAGTGCTTCCTCGAGATGCCGAAACTCATCTTCGAGATACTGGGGCTCACAGATTCTTTTTGCCCGGTCTACCAGAGTCTTCAGCACCGCCCTCTTCTGCCTAGGATGATGATTGGAGGCTTTGTGCAGATATCTGTCGGTGTGCGTTGGCTTCCTATAAACTTTATGTCCCAAGCTGCCATCGGTCCTTTTCAGGACCAACACATCCAGAAAAGCCAATTGTTCATCCCTCTCTCGCTCCATCGTAAACTGTATGCGCGGGTGCACAGCATTCAGATGTCCAAGGAATCGTTCCAACTCTTCATCCCCATGGCTCCAGACCACGAAAGTGTCGTCCACATACCGCAACCAACACTTCGGCTTGAGAGGCGCAGATGAAATTGCCAACTCTTCAAATTTTTCCATATAGAAATTTGCAACCACAGGGCTGAGAGGACTTCCCATCGCGACGCCATCCAACTGTTCATAGAAGCCGCCATTCCACTGGAAGTAGGTCGTTGTTAGGACCTGCCGGAACAAAGCAGTGATGTCCGCCGAGAACAGGTCACCCACATACCCCAAGACCTCCTGAACAGGAACCATGGTGAAAAGAGAGACCACATCAAAACTGACGAGAACATCGCCAGGCTCCAGCACCAACTCCCGGATCCTCCGGAGGAAATCAGAAGAGTCCCGGACGAACGAATCCGTCTGCCCGATGTGCGGCTTGAGCAATCCCGTGAGGTGCTTTGCCAAGCTGTAAGTAGGCGAGCCAATAGCACTGACGATGGGCCGTAGCGGAACGTCTTCCTTATGGATCTTCGGTAAACCATAGAGACGAGGGGGAAGGGCCTCCGAACACCGGACGGCCGTCTTCACATCAGGCGCCAGAGAAGATTGCTTAACCAACGAATCCGTTTTTCTTAGAACTGTAGCAGTCGGATCTTTGTTCAGCCTCCGATACATGGCTGGATCTAACAAACCTTCAATCTTCCGCTGGTAGTCTTCGGTGTTCAAGACCACAGTGGCGCTCCCCTTATCCGCCGGCACAATGACAATGGAGTCATCCCTCCTCAATTCTCTCAAGGCTCGCAACTCCGCCGACAGAAGATTGCATTTTGGCGGAGCGGCCCTTCTAAGGGCCCTAGAAGCTTCCAAACGGATTTCATCTGCCTGGTCTCGGGGTAGTCCTCGGATGCCTGCCTCCACGCTCGCAACTATTTCCTCCACCGGTACTGTCTTCGGGGTAACTGCAAACTTCTCACCTTTGGCTAACACCGAGGTCTCATGTGGTGTTAGCTGGCGGTTCGATAGATTTACAACCATCCTGTCCATCCTGTCACGATCTAATCCTCTTCCCCCGATGTTCTGGGAACCAAACCGCTCGAATTTGTCACGCTGTCTCTGGCTGGTACTGGCATAACACGACTCGAAGGCATTATATGTAAGACCATCCAACATCTCCCAATCATGTTGTTGGAGGGAACTGCTAAGATGTAAATGCAGTTTTAACAGTTCTTGGTCATTAAGTGCCAACTCTTTCCTCGTATGGTGTATGCGCTCACGCAGCATGGCATTTTCAGTTCTTCTATAAATCCTATTGGACTGTGGCGTGTTAAAAATATGTCTTTGTCGTAGGAACCTGGGAACGGTTCCCGAGTCTCTACATCGAAGTAAAAAGGCCAAGGAACGCAGCAGACTGGCTTTCTTCTTCTTCCGTAACGTCTCCAACTTTTTAATTTTCTTCAAAACCTCCTCCCCGTAGAGGTTCTTAATTTTAGTACGTAGGCTTTCACGGCCGGTTTCAATATGATTGGATAAAACTTCCGGGCTGAAAGGCCGTGGTCGATTGCTTGATGCATTGGCGCTATACGTTTCGGCCGCACCACCGGTGGCCATCTTCAGTAGCAAAACTTGTTCGAATAGATGTACGCCGAACACGTCCCCAATGTACTGGGAACAAGCAACAGTGAGTTACGGCTACGATGCCTCTATTTATAGCTTTTTGGCCGCTTCAGGTGTATCGCACGGACCAATGAGAAGCCAGCTCATCATTCTTGATTCTGATTGGCCATGGAGAATAGACCATGCCAGACACTATTTAAGGAGATGCTTTCCCCTCGGCGGTTCATAGCGACGGACGCATTCTTATGAATATGGATGGACTCCAGATGCAGGCGAGTGAAGTAACCCCGGACAGAAGACAACACGCGGGCTTCATCAAACATCACCCGGTGATCGTCGTGGGAAAGAGCGTGTTCAGCAACTGCGGACTTTTCCGGCTGGCCCAGACGGCAGTATCTCCGGTGTTCAGAGAGGCGCGTCCGGACACTACGTTTCGTGGTGCCTATGTAGACCTGGCCACACGTACAAGGAATACTGTACACCCCGCACGACGAGAGTGGATACCTGGCGTCTTTCACCGGTCGCAGGAACTGTTGGATCTTTTTGGTTGGCTTGAAGATCGTCCTGACGCCCCGCTTACTCAGCAACTTCCCGATGCGGTCAGTCTCGCCACGGATGTAGGGCAAGACAGCAGAGCCAACAACCTCAGGCGACACCGACTCGTCCAGCCTACCAGATCTTCTCGGCCGGGCAGCTCTCCTAACCTCCGCAGCAGAATAGCCGTTGGACTGCAGTGCTTCCTCGAGATGCCGAAACTCATCTTCGAGATACTGGGGCTCACAGATTCTTTTTGCCCGGTCTACCAGAGTCTTCAGCACCGCCCTCTTCTGCCTAGGATGATGATTGGAGGCTTTGTGCAGATATCTGTCGGTGTGCGTTGGCTTCCTATAAACTTTATGTCCCAAGCTGCCATCGGTCCTTTTCAGGACCAACACATCCAGAAAAGCCAATTGTTCATCCGTCTCACGCTCCATCGTAAACTGTATGCGCGGGTGCACAGCATTCAGATGTCCAAGGAATCGTTCCAACTCTTCATCCCCATGGCTCCAGACCACGAAAGTGTCGTCCACATACCGCAACCAACACTTCGGCTTGAGAGGCGCAGATGAAATTGCCAACTCTTCAAATTTTTCCATATAGAAATTTGCAACCACAGGGCTGAGAGGACTTCCCATCGCGACGCCATCCAACTGTTCATAGAAGCCGCCATTCCACTGGAAGTAGGTCGTTGTTAGGACCTGCCGCAACAAAGCAGTGATGTCCGCTGAGAACAGGTCACCCACATACCCCACGACCTCCTGAACAGGAACCATGGTGAAAAGAGAGACCACATCAAAACTGACGAGAACATCGCCAGGCTCCAGCACCAACTCCCGGATCCTCCGGAGGAAATCAGAAGAGTCCCGGACGAACGAATCCGTCTGCCCGATGTGCGGCTTGAGCAATCCCGTGAGGTGCTTTGCCAAGCTGTAAGTAGGCGAGCCAATAGCACTGACGATGGGCCGTAGCGGAACGTCTTCCTTATGGATCTTCGGTAAACCATAGAGACGAGGGGGAAGGGCCTCCGAACACCGGACGGCCGTCTTCACATCAGGCACCAGAGAAGATTGCTTAACCAACGAATCCGTTTTTCTTAGAACTGTAGCAGTCGGATCTTTGTTCAGCCTCCGATACGTGGCTGGATCTAACAAACCTTCAATCTTCCGCTGGTAGTCTTCGGTGTTCAAGACCACAGTGGCGCTCCCCTTATCCGCCGGCACAATGACAATGGAGTCATCCCTCCTCAATTCTCTCAAGGCTCGCAACTCCGCCGACAGAAGATTGCATAAGGAAGACGTTCCGCTACGGCCCATCGTCAGTGCTATTGGCTCGCCTACTTACAGCTTGGCAAAGCACCTCACGGGATTGCTCAAGCCGCACATCGGGCAGACGGATTCGTTCGTCCGGGACTCTTCTGATTTCCTCCGGAGGATCCGGGAGTTGGTGCTGGAGCCTGGCGATGTTCTCGTCAGTTTTGATGTGGTCTCTCTTTTCACCATGGTTCCTGTTCAGGAGGTCGTGGGGTATGTGGGTGACCTGTTCTCGGCGGACATCACTGCTTTGTTCCGGCAGGTCCTAACAACGACCTACTTCCAGTGGAATGGCGGCTTCTATGAACAGTTGGATGGCGTCGCGATGGGAAGTCCTCTCAGCCCTGTGGTTGCAAATTTCTATATGGAAAAATTTGAAGAGTTGGCAATTTCATCTGCGCCTCTCAAGCCGAAGTGTTGGTTGCGGTATGTGGACGACACTTTCGTGGTCTGGAGCCATGGGGATGAAGAGTTGGAACGATTCCTTGGACATCTGAATGCTGTGCACCCGCGCATACAGTTTACGATGGAGCGTGAGAGGGATGAACAATTGGCTTTTCTGGATGTGTTGGTCCTGAAAAGGACCGATGGCAGCTTGGGACATAAAGTTTATAGGAAGCCAACGCACACCGACAGATATCTGCACAAAGCCTCCAATCATCATCCTAGGCAGAAGAGGGCGGTGCTGAAGACTCTGGTAGACCGGGCGAAAAGAATCTGTGAGCCCCAGTATCTCGAAGATGAGTTTCGGCATCTCGAGGAAGCACTGCAGTCCAACGGCTATTCTGCTGCGGAGGTTAGGAGAGCTGCCCGGCCGAGAAGATCTGGTAGGCTGGACGAGTCGGTGTCGCCTGAGGTTGTTGGCTCTGCTGTCTTGCCCTACATCCGTGGCGTGACTGACCGCATCGGGAAGTTGCTGAGTAAGCGGGGCGTCAGGACGATCTTCAAGCCAACCAAAAAGATCCAACAGTTCCTGCGACCGGTGAAAGACGCCAGGGATCCACTCTCGTCGTGCGGGGTGTACAGTATTCCTTGTACGTGTGGCCAGGTCTACATAGGCACCACGAAACGTAGTGTCCGGACGCGCCTCTCTGAACACCGGAGATACTGCCGTCTGGGCCAGCCGGAAAAGTCCGCAGTTGCTGAACACGCTCTTTCCCACGACGATCACCGGGTGATGTTTGATGAAGCCCACGTGTTGTCTTCTGTCCGGGGTTACTTCACTCGCCTGCATCTGGAGTCCATCCATATTCATAAGAATGCGTCCGTCGCTATGAACCGCCGAGGGGAAAGCATCTCCTTAAATAGTGTCTGGCATGGTCTATTCTCCATGGCCAATCAGAATCAAGAATGATGAGCTGGCTTCTCATTGGTCCGCGCGATACACCTGAAGCGGCCAAAAAGCTATAAATAGAGGCATCGTAGCCGTAACTCACTGTTGCTTGTTCCCAGTACATTGGGGACGTGTTCGGCGTACATCTATTCAAACAAGTTTTGCTACTGAAGATGGCCACCGGTGGTGCGGCCGAAACGTATAGCGCCAATGCATCAAGCAATCGACCACGGCCTTTCAGCCCGGAAGTTTTATCCAATCATATTGACACCGGCCGTGAAAGCCTACGTACTAAAAACAGTACCGAGTATTACTATCTTGTTATTTCATAGGATTTTGTAGAGTATGTGTGTGTTAGCGAGTTTTATTCAACAGCCAACTAGCGCTCATCACGAGTGGACGAAACGGCAACTTATATAGCGGCGGGAACCATTCGAACGATCCAGCTGTCCACGCTAATCACACGTATCATTTTAGAATTTAACTATTTTAATTGTTTTAATAGAAACAATTTGGCGCCACCCAGGATTTGCAACCCCTATGAATTAACAGGTAGGTTGTACTGGTAACATTGACAACGCTACGGACTCCAGTAGTGACGTCGATTTATGTAACGACCAGTGTGAGGCAAACACACTACATTCACACTAATACACAAAATAAACAAGTGTGATACATTTTAACAGGTACGACCTCAATAAATAGTTACATATTGGCGACCAGCAACGTGAGGCTAGAAAGACTAACTAGCGGCGGTCATGAATAGACACGGTATGGTTACGAGGCGCAAAGGCAAGGAAGCGATAAACCCAGAAGAAAACCAAGAAGAAATGGAGGAAGTTGAGGAAGTAGAAGTTGAGGAAACGACTGGAGAACTGTCGGAAGAACATCCACAGGAGGACCAAATAGAAAATCCCAACCCACCTGAACCAGAAATAGAAGCAGAAGTCATGGTAAACGACCAACCTACTGAACCCACTCAGAAAGAAGACCTGAGCACGCAGGAGATGTTCAGGAGAATTATGGAACAATTCGGACAAATGAATCAAAAGTTAGAGTCAGACAAGGAAAATAGAAGACGGGACCAGGAAGATTTGAATAAAAAACTGGACCAAAACAATGAAGAATTGAAGAAGCAAATGAAGGAGAGTATAGAATTCCTGAATAACAAAATAGAGAGCAATCATGAAGTCTTGAAGAGAAGTCAGGAAGCACTGGAAAAGAAGAGCGAGGAGCTGAAGAAACAGATCAAGAAGGATCTGGAAATAGTAAATAAAAAGATGGAAAATAATCATGATATTCTCCAACGGAAGATAGAGGAAGCATGTGAGAAAACCAAGGAGGAATGGAAGCAACAACTGGTCGAATATCGAGAGGAGACCAGGCAATCGGTAGCGGAGACCAATGAAGCCTTGTTACAAGTACGGGAAGAAATGAACTATACAATCATCGATGTCGAGGAGGAAAATAAATTGAGAGCGACCGAATTCTACCAAGTCCTTACCGAAGGATGCCAGAAGAAGAAACAGGAGGTGGTCAAGGAACTGGAGGAGAGGCACCAAGAGATGCAAAAGGATGTAAACAATCGGGTGGAGAAAGTATACACCGTCATAGATAAAATAGACGGACTGACCCGAGAAAACAGAGAGAACATCCAGGGGATCAGTATGCGAGAGAAACAGATGCAGGAAGAATTAGATGCACTAAGAGAAAAACCATATAATCACACACAGTTCATAACCAGTGAAAATCGAGAAATGATTAATTTCCTCAGCTACCGGAGAAACCCCATAGAATTCCTCAAACGGGTAGAAGAGCTAATAGAGAAGAACAGAGAAACCAGGTGGTCCAGTGTGAGAAGTATGATCGATGAAATGTTCCGTGACACCCATGACAATTGGTGGACGGCCACACGACCTGAGATCAATGATACCCAAGAATTTAAAACAGTTCCGGGAGAAATATTGGTCCGAATCAACACAGAATGTGGTCCGCAACGATATCAGTAATGGAAGGTACGAGACACAAGGAGGACACACGTTAACATCTTACTTTCTGGGAAAAGTGTGCTTAGCTAGAAATTTGGAACCCGAGATACCCGAGGAGTCTTTGGTGATACAACTGGGTTATCATTACGAAGAAGCCATCCAGAAGGCCAGAAGGCAAGGACAAATCAAACAATTCAAGGAATGATTAGTCTATTGGAGGACATGGAGAATGATAACCAGTATCGAAAGAACAGGATCACAAACCAAAGGTACAATAAGTGGAATGAACATAACAATACAACTAATTTCCATGGACCATACAATCATCCACAAAACAATAATCGGAATAACTGGGGCCGAAATAATAATGATAATAATGCCGAACAAACATTCAATGGAAATACTCAGCATCACCCTCCGAATAATCAGCCTGGTAACAGAGGTCAACAAAACCATCATTCAGGAAATCAAAACAATAGAAACAGCCCAAATAATAATAACCGACCGAATGATAATTACCGAGGAGCTGGACCGGAACAATGTACCAACGGTCACCCCAATGACCATAATTACTATGGCAACCGGTATCATCCCAATTACCAGTACAACCGGGGACCTGGGGGTAATCCAAATAGAAGCGACGACAGACGTCGGGTAAACTTCATTCGCGGGCAAAGGCAGAATAACCAAAGAAGATATAACCCGAACTGGCGTCCTAACTGTTATTACCACATGTCGAATAACAACAATAATCCACCAGCAGAGAGTAGGAACGATGAACCACCTCGCAATGAAGATAACCAGAGCCCAAGGGAAGAAAATGCAGAAAACATACGACAGGTGAACAGTATGGTGGGAGTGAGATCCGGAAGCGATAACCAAAGAAGGGACGCTCCATCCGGAAGTAATCAGGCCGAAGAAAACTATGACTGGATACCCTTCAGTAATGACCCAGCGGAAAACTTCTGCATAGCATATAACAAACGAAACCCGCCGGAACTTTGGATTCCATCAAGAAGCAATGGCAATCGAACAAACACACCTCAGAGAGGAAGGCAGGTCATTGATGAAGAAGAAGGAACGGCCGATCGATGGAATGCCTAATGAACCATGATCAATAAAATTTAATAATATCATCCTGAATAAGTGTGACTATCAAACACTTGAAGGAGAAGAGGTGCAGAATAACAAAGTGTCGAACAAGAGAAGGAAATAATAAAGGAAAGAAAAGGAGAAGTCAACTTACCAAAAATAATTAACCAGGACCGGTATATAGTAATAAGTATAGCACAATGTATATCCGTATATCATCACAAAAGATAATGGTAATAATACTTACCAGATCAGTAATATCAATACAAGGAAAATCAAGGGAGTTTATAACCAAACTTCGATAAAAAAGTTTTACGAAGAAGAATAAAACCATTGTGAAATGAAACATATTTCAAAATTCCAAAAAAAAGATTGTAAGAGCAGCTTACTAACTTATTTAGATGATATATGCTGAACAATAAAAAGAATTAATATAAGTGGATAATAATGAAAAAAAAAAACAAAGGAAACATTTACACAAATTCCTTTCAATTTAAAGCAACTCACAGTCTAATAAAAGATTGAGATATAAAGTATGAAGTAAAAAAGTGGGATAATAAGGAATAAGTTACACACATTCCTATATAATAAAAATGTAAGAATCACAAACTTACTATTATAATTAAACAAAAAATAACTAAAAAGGAATACGCTACAAACATTCCTTTAAGGTAAGACAATTAACTTACCAAAGAATTATCAAAAGTGATATTTAATACAGAATAAAATAAACCAAAAAATAAAATCAAGCCCAAATTACTGAGATAAATACTTGAAATCATACTGAATTAAAAATATTCTAAGAAAAAATAAAATAATAAAATTTTAACTGGTACAAGGAGAGAAGGAGATTATGTATAAAACAAATATACAAATATGGCTAAAGCAGAATCCTGCTAAATGACTAAAAAAAAAAAAAATGTCTAAGACAATTAAAATGATCACAACGAGCATTGAAAATAAAATAATGAAAAGTGAGATATGATGAAATTAACATATGAATGAATATAAAAACAACCAAGAGTATGAGGAGATGATAGTGTATAGTTAACGTATAGCGGAAGGAACAATACTGTAGTAATGACAAAGTGATGTAAAAACAAACCACAAGGTGGACAATCCCAAAGTATATTATATTATATTATTATTATTATTAAGTCACGAGTTGACAAAGAAGGTATTTAAGATTGACTGTTGAAAAGTCCAGCAATCCAAATGAACTGAGCAGAGATGATGTGCCTCTGGTCTCAGAAAAATGAGTAGTAATGAGAGAAACCAGCTACTATATAAAAGTTAGGGAAAAATTTGTGTATGAGGGAAAATGCACCAATGGAAATAAATAAAAACAGATCCAAATAAAATGGAATGAATTAAGTAAGAAGAGAAATGAAGAATGGAGAAACAAACAAGGAAGAGGGAAAAAAAAGTTATCTATAACTGATAATTTCATAAAAAACTATGCTAGTGTTTTATTAAAATGATCAATTTTAGAGGAGAGGCATTATGTTACGATACAATTAAGCCAAATCCCGTACCAGTGATAAAAAAGATAATTCTTGATATAAAAATACTTCATATAAAATAAAATGTTTAAAAAACGATTAAAATGTAAATATTTTGACACTACGTACAACGATATTACCCAACCCAAGTGATTGAGCCAACAACATAAACATAAAAAAGGGAACCACATAACATACTCAAGAAAAAATATGATAGACAAAACAATGATGAACACAGAACTAAAGAAGAACCAGAGGAAGAGAACAGATCCCTACAATTAAACAGAATTTAAACCAGAAGAGAAGAAGAGGAGAACCGAACCAAGATGAAGACTATTGAAGATGAAGAAGAGGAAGAATGAAGAGGAGACAGGTTAAACCCAAGGGGAAACTAACACGCATATAAAGGGGAAAGATAGTATACTCAAGGATAGAATACGGTCAATAAACCTCGAATAATTATGTATTGATGAAACCAATATTATTGTTATCATTAAATTAACCTATGTACCCATTTTAAAGACAATACAATTGTAAAGTAATGTAATATAGAAAAAGTACACTAACACAGTCAGAAAGGTTAGATTTAACAAAAAACAACTAACCTCATATTATTAATAGTAAATATCATACTAGAAAGAAATAGTGAGAAATGATAGATGAAAGTATAGGGATTACCCATTAAATAACACTCAATACAAAACAGTGAACCAAAGTGAAGTGCCTTAGTGAAGTGTAAGTACCCTAAAAATAGTAAAAGTGTATGTGAAGCATTAAAAATATAATGATAGGTAATGAGACACTTTATAAAACATTGATGAACAATCAATGATTGGAGTGACATTGTAAACATTAATATAACTAGAAATAATTAGCAGTAGTATTCCAAATTAATATAAAGGAAGCTTGTGATGTTATTCAGGGAGAAAGCCCAGACAAAGTAACTTGTGTTAACATGGTATGGTAGAATAGAATTAGTTTTGTTATTAAAATTAAGACTACAAAGAATAAAACACCCCATTTGAAAGGGGAATTAACTTTCATAATTTTGTGAGAAGTGACAATGTTTATCACTCTAGATTGTAACAAAAGAAAGAAATCAATATTAGAACTAATAATAACTAATGACTTGTAAAGAATAGTTGGTTCAATGTTAAAAGAGGAATATGGCTGAAGGGAACCTACAGTCCATAAACCTAATTATTATATTTTAAAAGAAGAGTAATGAAAATGTATGTTGAATAGTAGTTAAAACACAAACAAATAAGTGAAGCCCATCAGGCTGAATTCAAAATGTAATTTAAAAAGAAATACACCAAAAAACAATCATGGCTAATCTTGACTATGAAAACATCTAACTGCCAAAGACATTCAAATGTAAATTGTATCAATTTCACAAGAAATCTTACTAATCTAAGACCAGTGAATGGCCAGTAATTATATGTCAATTATTTTAAAACAGAAATGTTATTGTAATAGTTTAATTTAAGAAAGATATGTTATTTGTTAAATGTCAAATAATTAGACTATAGTTAATGTATAACAGAATATGACCTTATGAGGTATCGTTGTAAACTTTGAAAGGAAAGAAAGATAATAGTGATGTCATTTATTACCCCAAAGGAATTATAAAGGAATAAAACCATTAGGAAAATACTTAATAAATTTGAATAAAAATTCAAATATTTTAACAATGTCTTTAAAGGAGTAATTAACCAATCACAGAATTACGGTTACTATGACAACGAGACGTTGAGGGCTTATTTTCCGTTAAATTATATAGACTCTAAAAAACGACGCGTGGGTAAGCGGCACGCAAAATTGGAATGATTGAAATTTTAATTTAAATAGTTACAAAAAGTCGCAAAAGTGAACCAAGATGACCAAAGACGAATAGATGTCGATCTACAAAGAATTAACGATGTCCAGGAACCAAATTAAATAAATTAATTAGAGAAAAACCCAAGACCAGATTGAAAAAGATGTTCGAAGTTTAAAACCAGCCCAAAATTGAAGAATATCCAATAACCCGATGACTACACTTCAACGTGATATGAACTGATAAGTATCGAATAAATTCCTTAATCCCAAAAACCCAAATTACATAAAATATTTTTCAAATGATAAAATTTCTCACTATTTAACAAGTAGTATTTTCTTTCAAAGGTGTAAATGCATAATTTACTTACTTAAAAACATTGTATTAATCAAAATATAACCTTGTTTGAGAGCACAATTTTTGTAACAGAAATACGACACTACCGAACAAATTGTAAAAACACATTATAATTTCTAAGTACATATAAGGTATGGTAGTGTACTTTTTTAATGTAACCAACGTTTATGTCTTATTTCATGATCCAAAGAACTCCAGATTTTAAACATAGTAATTTATTAAAGATAACTGACGCCATCTCGTCAAACGATAATGTTTTGAAATCAGTTTTGCCAACTCTGAGATATTTTTTTGTTTCAAGCTCTAAGCCGGAGCCGAATGTTATAAAATTATTTATAATTCATTTGTCATATTTATTGATGACCAAATTTGTATTAAAAACACAGTACCGAGTATGATTGGATAAAACTTCTGGGCTGAAAGGCCGTGGTCGATTGCTTGATGCATTGGCGCTATACGTTTCGGCCGCACCACCGGTGGCCATCTTCAGTAGCAAAACTTGTTCGAATAGATGTACGCCGAACACGTCCCCAATGTACTGGGAACAAGCAACAGTGAGTTACGGCTACGATGCCTCTATTTATAGCTTTTTGGCCGCTTCAGGTGTATCGCGCGGACCAATGAGAAGCCAGCTCATCATTCTTGATTCTGATTGGCCATGGAGAATAGACCATGCCAGACACTATTTAAGGAGATGCTTTCCCCTCGGCGGTTCATAGCGACGGACGCATTCTTATGAATATGGATGGACTCCAGATGCAGGCGAGTGAAGTAACCCCGGACAGAAGACAACACGCGGGCTTCATCAAACATCACCCGGTGATCGTCGTGGGAAAGAGCGTGTTCAGCAACTGCGGACTTTTCCGGCTGGCCCAGACGGCAGTATCTCCGGTGTTCAGAGAGGCGCGTCCGGACACTACGTTTCGTGGTGCCTATGTAGACCTGGCCACACGTACAAGGAATACTGTACACCCCGCACGACGAGAGTGGATCCCTGGCGTCTTTCACCGGTCGCAGGAACTGTTGGATCTTTTTGGTTGGCTTGAAGATCGTCCTGACGCGCCGCTTACTCAGCAACTTCCCGATGCGGTCAGTCACGCCACGGATGTAGGGCAAGACAGCAGAGCCAACAACCTCAGGCGACACCGACTCGTCCAGCCTACCAGATCTTCTCGGCCGGGCAGCTCTCCTAACCTCCGCAGCAGAATAGCCGTTGGACTGCAGTGCTTCCTCGAGATGCCGAAACTCATCTTCGAGATACTGGGGCTCACAGATTCTTTTCGCCCGGTCTACCAGAGTCTTCAGCACCGCCCTCTTCTGCCTAGGATGATGATTGGAGGCTTTGTGCAGATATCTGTCGGTGTGCGTTGGCTTCCTATAAACTTTATGTCCCAAGCTGCCATCGGTCCTTTTCAGGACCAACACATCCAGAAAAGCCAATTGTTCATCCCTCTCACGCTCCATCGTAAACTGTATGCGCGGGTGCACAGCATTCAGATGTCCAAGGAATCGTTCCAACTCTTCATCCCCATGGCTCCAGACCACGAAAGTGTCGTCCACATACCGCAACCAACACTTCGGCTTGAGAGGCGCAGATGAAATTGCCAACTCTTCAAATTTTTCCATATAGAAATTTGCAACCACAGGGCTGAGAGGACTTCCCATCGCGACGCCATCCAACTGTTCATAGAAGCCGCCATTCCACTGGAAGTAGGTCGTTGTTAGGACCTGCCGGAACAAAGCAGTGATGTCCGCCGAGAACAGGTCACCCACATACCCCAAGACCTCCTGAACAGGAACCATGGTGAAAAGAGAGACCACATCAAAACTGACGAGAACATCGCCAGGCTCCAGTACCAACTCCCGGATCCTCCGGAGGAAATCAGAAGAGTCCCGGACGAACGAATCCGTCTGCCCGATGTGCGGCTTGAGCAATCCCGTGAGGTGCTTTGCCAAGCTGTAAGTAGGCGAGCCAATAGCATTGACGATGGGCTGTAGCGGAACGTCTTCCTTATGGATCTTCGGTAAACCATAGAGACGAGGGGGAAGGGCCTCCGAACACCGGACGGCCGTCTTCACATCAGGCGCCAGAGAAGATTGCTTAACCAACGAATCCGTTTTTCTTAGAACTGTAGCAGTCGGATCTTTGTTCAGCCTCCGATACGTGGCTGGATCTAACAAACCTTCAATCTTCCGCTGGTAGTCTTCGGTGTTCAAGACCACAGTGGCGCTCCCCTTATCCGCCGGCACAATGACAATGGAGTCATCCCTCCTCAATTCTCTCAAGGCTCGCAACTCCGCCGACAGAAGATTGCATTTTGGCGGACGGCCCTTCTAAGGGCCCTAGAAGCTTCCAAACGGATTTCATCTGCCTGGTCTCGGGGTAGTCCTCGGATGCCTGCCTCCACGCTCGCAACTATTTCCTCCACCGGTACTGTCTTCGGGGTAACTGCAAACTTCTCACCTTTGGCTAACACAGAGGTCTCATGTGGTGTTAGCTGGCGGTTCGATAGATTTACAACCATCGTGTCACGATCTAATCCTCTTCCCCCGATGTTCTGGGAACCAAACCGCTCGAATTTGTCACGCTGTCTCTGGCTGGTACTGGCATAACACGACTCGAAGGCATTATATGTAAGCCCATCCAACATCTCCCAATCATGTTGTTGGAGGGAACTGCTAAGATGTAAATGCAGTTTTAACAGTTCTTGGTCATTAAGTGCCAACTCTTTCCTCGTATGGTGTATGCGCTCACGCAGCATGGCATTTTCAGTTCTTCTATAAATCCTATTGGCCTGTGGCGTGTTAAAAATATGTCTTTGTCGTAGGAACCTGGGAATGGTTCCCGAGTCTCTACATCGAAGTAAAAAGGCCAAGGAACACAGCAGACTGGCTTTCTTCTTCCGTAACGTCTCCAACTTTTTAATTTTCTTCAAAACCTCCTCCCCGTAGAGGTTCTTAATTTTAGTACGTAGGCTTTCACGGCCGGTGTCAATATGATTGGATAAAACTTCCGGGCTGAAAGGCCGTGGTCGATTGCTTGATGCATTGGCGCTATACGTTTCGGCCGCACCACCGGTGGCCATCTTCAGTAGCAAAACTTGTTCGAATAGATGTACGCCGAACACGTCCCCAATGTACTGGGAACAAGCAACAGTGAGTTACGGCTACGATGCCTCTATTTATAGCTTTTTGGCTGCTTCAGGTGTATCGCGCGGACCAATGAGAGGCCAGCTCATCATTCTTGATTCTGATTGGCCATGGAGAATAGACCATGCCAGACACTATTTAAGGAGATGCTTTCCCCTCGGCGGTTCATAGCGACGGACGCATTCTTATGAATATGGATGGACTCCAGATGCAGGCGAGTGAAGTAACCCCGGACAGAAGACAACACGCGGGCTTCATCAAACATCACCCGGTGATCGTCGTGGGAAAGAGCGTGTTCAGCAACTGCGGACTTTTCCGGCTGGCCCAGACGGCAGTATCTCCGGTGTTCAGAGAGGCGCGTCCGGACACTACGTTTCGTGGTGCCTATGTAGACCTGGCCACACGTACAAGGAATACTGTACACCCCGCACGACGAGGGTGGATCCCTGGCGTCTTTCACCGGTCGCAGGAACTGTTGGATCTTTTTGGTTGGCTTGAAGATCGTCCTGACGCCCCGCTTACTCAGCAACTTCCCGATGCGGTCAGTCACGCCACGGATGTAGGGCAAGACAGCAGAGCCAACAACCTCAGGCGACACCGACTCGTCCAGCCTACCAGATCTTCTCGGCCGGGCAGCTCTCCTAACCTCCGCAGCAGAATAGCCGTTGGACTGCAGTGCTTCCTCGAGATGCCGAAACTCATCTTCGAGATACTGTGGCTCACAGATTCTTTTTGCCCGGTCTACCAGAGTCTTCAGCACCGCCCTCTTCTGCCTAGGATGATGATTGGAGGCTTTGTGCAGATATCTGTCGGTGTGCGTTGGCTTCCTATAAACTTTATGTCCCAAGCTGCCATCGGTCCTTTTCAGGACCAACACATCCAGAAAAGCCAATTGTTCATCCCTCTCACGCTCCATCGTAAACTGTATGCGCGGGTGCACAGCATTCAGATGTCCAAGGAATCGTTCCAACTCTTCATCCCCATGGCTCCAGACCACGAAAGTGTCGTCCACATACCGCAACCAACACTTCGGCTTGAGAGGCGCAGATGAAATTGCCAACTCTTCAAATTTTTCCATATAGAAATTTGCAACCACAGGGCTGAGAGGACTTCCCATCACGACGCCATCCAACTGTTCATAGAAGCCGCCATTCCACTGGAAGTAGGTCGTTGTTAGGACCTGCCGGAACAAAGCAGTCATGTCCGCTGAGAACAGGTCACCCACATACCCCACGACCTCCTGAACAGGAACCATGGTGAAAAGAGAGACCACATCAAAACTGACGAGAACATCGCCAGGCTCCAGCACCAACTCCCGGATCCTCCGGAGGAAATCAGAAGAGTCCCGGACGAACGAATCCGTCTGCCCGATGTGCGGCTTGAGCAATCCCGTGAGGTGCTTTGCCAAGCTGTAAGTAGGCGAGCCAATAGCACTGACGATGGGCCGTAGCGGAACGTCTTCCTTATGGATCTTCGGTAAACCATAGAGACGAGGGGGAAGGGCCTCCGAACACCGGACGGCCGTCTTCACATCAGGCGCCAGAGAAGATTGCTTAACCAACGAATCCGTTTTTCTTAGAACTGTAGCAGTCGGATCTTTGTTCAGCCTCCGATACGTGGCTGGATCTAACAAACCTTCAATCTTCCGCTGGTAGTCTTCGGTGTTCAAGACCACAGTGGCGCTCCCCTTATCCGCCGGCACAATGACAATGGAGTCATCCCTCCTCAATTCTCTCAAGGCTCGCAACTCCGCCGACAGAAGATTGCATAAGGAAGACGTTCCGCTACGGCCCATCGTCAGTGCTATTGGCTCGCCTACTTACAGCTTGGCAAAGCACCTCACGGGATTGCTCAAGCCGCACATCGGGCAGACGGATTCGTTCGTCCGGGACTCTTCTGATTTCCTCCGGAGGATCCGGGAGTTGGTACTGGAGCCTGGCGATGTTCTCGTCAGTTTTGATGTGGTCTCTCTTTTCACCATGGTTCCTGTTCAGGAGGTCGTGGGGTATGTGGGTGACCTGTTCTCGGCGGACATCACTGCTTTGTTCCGGCAGGTCCTAACAACGACCTACTTCCAGTGGAATGGCGGCTTCTATGAACAGTTGGATGGCGTCGCGATGGGAAGTCCTCTCAGCCCTGTGGTTGCAAATTTCTATATGGAAAAATTTGAAGAGTTGGCAATTTCATCTGCGCCTCTCAAGCCGAAGTGTTGGTTGCGGTATGTGGACGACACTTTCGTGGTCTGGAGCCATGGGGATGAAGAGTTGGAACGATTCCTTGGACATCTGAATGCTGTGCACCCGCGCATACAGTTTACGATGGAGCGTGAGAGGGATGAACAATTGGCTTTTCTGGATGTGTTGGTCCTGAAAAGGACCGATGGCAGCTTGGGACATAAAGTTTATAGGAAGCCAACGCACACCGACAGATATCTGCACAAAGCCTCCAATCATCATCCTAGGCAGAAGAGGGCGGTGCTGAAGACTCTGGTAGACCGGGCAAAAAGAATCTGTGAGCCCCAGTATCTCGAAGATGAGTTTCGGCATCTCGAGGAAGCACTGCAGTCCAACGGCTATTCTGCTGCGGAGGTTAGGAGAGCTGCCCGGCCGAGAAGATCTGGTAGGCTGGACGAGTCGGTGTCGCCTGAGGTTGTTGGCTCTGCTGTCTTGCCCTACATCCGTGGCGTGACTGACCGCATCGGGAAGTTGCTGAGTAAGCGGGGCGTCAGGACGATCTTCAAGCCAACCAAAAAGATCCAACAGTTCCTGCGACCGGTGAAAGACGCCAGGGATCCACTCTCGTCGTGCGGGGTGTACAGTATTCCTTGTACGTGTGGCCAGGTCTACATAGGCACCACGAAACGTAGTGTCCGGACGCGCCTCTCTGAACACCGGAGATACTGCCGTCTGGGCCAGCCGGAAAAGTCCGCAGTTGCTGAACACGCTCTTTCCCACGACGATCACCGGGTGATGTTTGATGAAGCCCGCGTGTTGTCTTCTGTCCGGGGTTACTTCACTCGCCTGCATCTGGAGTCCATCCATATTCATAAGAATGCGTCCGTCGCTATGAACCGCCGAGGGGAAAGCATCTCCTTAAATAGTGTCTGGCATGGTCTATTCTCCATGGCCAATCAGAATCAAGAATGATGAGCTGGCTTCTCATGTCCGTGCGATACACCTGAAGCGGCCAAAAAGCTATAAATAGAGCCATCGTAGCCATAACTCACTGTTGCTTGTTCCCAGTACATTGGGGACGTGTTCGGCGTACATCTATTCGAACAAGTTTTGCTACTGAAGATGGCCACCAGTGGTGCAGCCGAAACGTATAGCGCCAATGCATCAAGCAATCGACCACGGCCTTTCAGCCCGGAAGTTTTATCCAATCATATTGACACCTGCCGTGAAAGCCTACGTACTAAAAACAGTACCGAGTATTACTATCTTGTTATTTCATAGGATTTTGTAGAGTATATGTGTGTTAGCGAGTTTTATTCAACAGCCAACTAGCGCTCATCATGAGTGGACGAAACGGCAACTTATATAGCGGCGGGAACCATTCGAACGATCCAGCTGTCCACGCTAATCACACATATCATTTTAGAATTTAACTATTTTAATTGTTTTAATAGAAACAATTTGGCGCCACCCAGGATTTGGAACACCTATGAATTAACAGGTAGGTTGTACTGGTAACATTGACAACGCTACGGACTCCAGTAGTGACGTCGATTTATGTAACGACCAGTGTGAGGCAAACACACTACATTCACACTAATACACAAAATAAACAAGTGTGATACATTTTAACAGGTACGACCTCAATAAATAGTTACATATTGGCGACCAGCAACGTGAGGCTAGAAAGACTAACTAGCGGCGGTCATGAATAGACACGGTATGGTTACGAGGCGCAAAGGCAAGGAAGCGATAAACCCAGAAGAAAACCAAGAAGAAATGGAGGAAGTTGAGGAAGTAGAAGTTGAGGAAACGACTGGAGAACTGTCGGAAGAACATCCACAGGAGGACCAAATAGAAAATCCCAACCCACCTGAACCAGAAATAGAAGCAGAAGTCATGGTAAACGACCAACCTACTGAACCCACTCAGAAAGAAGACCTGAGCACGCAGGAGATGTTCAGGAGAATTATGGAACAATTCGGACAAATGAATCAAAAGTTAGAGTCAGACAAGGAAAATAGAAGACGGGACCAGGAAGATTTGAATAAAAAACTGGACCAAAACAATGAAGAATTGAAGAAGCAAATGAAGGAGAGTATAGAATTCCTGAATAACAAAATAGAGAGCAATCATGAAGACTTGAAGAGAAGTCAGGAAGCACTGGAAAAGAAGAGCGAGGAGCTGAAGAAACAGATCAAGAAGGATCTGGAAATAGTAAATAAAAAGATGGAAAATAATCATGATATTATCCAACGGAAGATAGAGGAAGCATGTGAGAAAACCAAGGAGGAATGGAAGCAACAACTGGTCGAATATCGAGAGGAGACCAGGCAATCGGTAGCGGAGACCAATGAAGCCTTGTTACAAGTACGGGAAGAAATGAACTATACAATCATCGATGTCGAGGAGGAAAATAAATTGAGAGCGACCGAATTCTACCAAGTCCTTACCGAAGGATGCCAGAAGAAGAAACAGGAGGTGGTCAAGGAACTGGAGGAGAGGCACCAAGAGATGCAAAAGGATGTAAACAATCGGGTGGAGAAAGTATACACCGTCATAGATAAAATAGACGGACTGACCCGAGAAAACAGAGAGAACATCCAGGGGATCAGTATGCGAGAGAAACAGATGCAGGAAGAATTAGATGCACTAAGAGAAAAACCATATAATCACACACAGTTCATAACCAGTGAAAATCGAGAAATGATTAATTTCCTCAGCTACCGGAGAAACCCCATAGAATTCCTCAAACGGGTAGAAGAGCTAATAGAGAAGAACAG
The DNA here is from genome assembly GCA_034769895.1 of Magicicada septendecula. Classification (NCBI taxonomy): domain Eukaryota; kingdom Metazoa; phylum Arthropoda; class Insecta; order Hemiptera; family Cicadidae; genus Magicicada; species Magicicada septendecula. The sequence continues at coordinate 774,146,367 of CM068367.1, forward strand.
AGAAACCAGGTGGTCCAGTGTGAGAAGTATGATCGATGAAATGTTCCGTGACACCCATGACAATTGGTGGACGGCCACACGACCTGAGATCAATGATACCCAAGAATTTAAAACAGTTCCGGGAGAAATATTGGTCCGAATCAACACAGAATGTGGTCCGCAACGATATCAGTAATGGAAGGTACGAGACACAAGGAGGACACACGTTAACATCTTACTTTCTGGGAAAAGTGTGCTTAGCTAGAAATTTGGAACCCGAGATACCCGAGGAGTCTTTGGTGATACAACTGGGTTATCATTACGAAGAAGCCATCCAGAAGGCCAGAAGGCAAGGACAAATCAAACAATTCAAGGAATGATTAGTCTATTGGAGGACATGGAGAATGATAACCAGTATCGAAAGAACAGGATCACAAACCAAAGGTACAATAAGTGGAATGAACATAACAATACAACTAATTTCCATGGACCATACAATCATCCACAAAACAATAATCGGAATAACTGGGGCCGAAATAATAATGATAATAATGCCGAACAAACTTTCAATGGAAATACTCAGCATCACCCTCCGAATAATCAGCCTGGTAACAGAGGTCAACAAAACCATCATTCAGGAAATCAAAACAATAGAAACAGCCCAAATAATAATAACCGACCGAATGATAATTACCGAGGAGCTGGACCGGAACAATGTACCAACGGTCACCCCAATGACCATAATTACTATGGCAACCGGTATCATCCCAATTACCAGTACAACCGGGGACCTGGGGGTAATCCAAATAGAAGCGACGACAGACGTCGGGTAAACTTCATTCGCGGGCAAAGGCAGAATAACCAAAGAAGATATAACCCGAACTGGCGTCCTAACTGTTATTACCACATGTCGAATAACAACAATAATCCACCAGCAGAGAGTAGGAACGATGAACCACCTCGCAATGAAGATAACCAGAGCCCAAGGGAAGAAAATGCAGAAAACATACGACAGGTGAACAGTATGGTGGGAGTGAGATCCGGAAGCGATAACCAAAGAAGGGACGCTCCATCCGGAAGTAATCAGGCCGAAGAAAACTATGACTGGATACCCTTCAGTAATGACCCAGCGGAAAACTTCCGCATAGCATATAACAAACGAAACCCGCCGGAACTTTGGATTCCATCAAGAAGCAATGGCAATCGAACAAACACACCTCAGAGAGGAAGGCAGGTCATTGATGAAGAAGAAGGAACGGCCGATCGATGGAATGCCTAATGAACCATGATCAATAAAATTTAATAATATCATCCTGAATAAGTGTGACTATCAAACACTTGAAGGAGAAGAGGTGCAGAATAACAAAGTGTCGAACAAGAGAAGGAAATAATAAAGGAAAGAAAAGGAGAAGTCAACTTACCAAAAATAATTAACCAGGACCGGTATATAGTAATAAGTATAGCACAATGTATATCCGTATATCATCACAAAAGATAATGGTAATAATACTTACCAGATCAGTAATATCAATACAAGGAAAATCAAGGGAGTTTATAACCAAACTTCGATAAAAAAGTTTTACGAAGAAGAATAAAACCATTGTGAAATGAAACATATTTCAAAATTCCAAAAAAAAGATTGTAAGAGCAGCTTACTAACTTATTTAGATGATATATGCTGAACAATAAAAAGAATTAATATAAGTGGATAATAATGAAAAAAAAAAAACAAAGGAAACAGTTACACAAATTCCTTTCAATTTAAAGCAACTCACAGTCTAATAAAAGATTGAGATATAAAGTATGAAGTAAAAAAGTGGGATAATAAGGAATAAGTTGCACACATTCCTATATAATAAAAATGTAAGAATCACAAACTTACTATTATAATTAAACAAAAAATAACTAAAAAGGAATACGCTACAAACATTCCTTTAAGGTAAGACAATTAACTTACCAAAGAATTATCAAAAGTGATATTTAATACAGAATAAAATAAACCAAAAAATAAAATCAAGCCCAAATTACTGAGATAAATACTTGAAATCATACTGAATTAAAAATATTCTAAGAAAAAATAAAATAATAAAATTTTAACTGGTACAAGGAGAGAAGGAGATTATGTATAAAACAAATATACAAATATGGCTAAAGCAGAATCCTGCTAAATGACTAAAAAAAAAAAAAAATGTCTAAGACAATTAAAATGATCACAACGAGCATTGAGCATTGAAAATAAAATAATGAAAAGTGAGATATGATGAAATTAACGTATGAATGAATATAAAAACAACCAAGAGTATGAGGAGATGATAGTGTATAGTTAACGTATAGCGGAAGGAACAATACTGTAGTAATGACAAAGTGATCTAAAAACAAACCACAAGGTGGACAATCCCAAAGTATATTATATTATATTATTATTATTATTAAGTCACGAGTTGACAAAGAAGGTATTTAAGATTGACTGTTGAAAAGTCCAGCAATCCAAATGAACTGAGCAGAGATGATGTGCCTCTGGTCTCAGAAAAATGAGTAGTAATGAGAGAAACCAGCTACTATATAAAAGTTAGGGAAAAATTTGTGTATGAGGGAAAATGCACCAATGGAAATAAATAAAAACAGATCCAAATAAAATGGAATGAATTAAGTAAGAAGAGAAATGAAGAATGGAGAAACAAACAAGGAAGAGGGAAAAAAAAGTTATCTATAACTGATAATTTCATAAAAAACTATGCTAGTGTTTTATTAAAATGATCAATTTTAGAGGAGAGGCATTATGTTACGATACAATTAAGCCAAATCCCGTACCAGTGATAAAAAAGATAATTCTTGATATAAAAATACTTCATATAAAATAAAATGTTTAAAAAACGATTAAAATGTAAATATTTTGACACTACGTACAACGATATTACCCAACCCAAGTGATTGAGCCAACAACATAAACATAAAAAAGGGAACCACATAACATACTCAAGAAAAAATATGATAGACAAAACAATGATGAACACAGAACTAAAGAAGAACCAGAGGAAGAGAACAGATCCTTACAATTAAACAGAATTTAAACCAGAAGAGAAGAAGAGGAGAACCGAACCAAGATGAAGACTATTGAAGATGAAGAAGAGGAAGAATGAAGAGGAGACAGGTTAAACCCAAGGGGAAACTAACACGCATATAAAGGGGAAAGATAGTATACTCAAGGATAGAATATGGTCAATAAACCTCGAATAATTATGTATTGATGAAACCAATATTATTGTTATCATTAAATTAACCTATGTACCCATTTTAAAGACAATACAATTGTAAAGTAATGTAATATAGAAAAAGTACACTAACACAGTCAGAAAGGTTAGATTTAACAAAAAACAACTAACCTCATATTATTAATAGTAAATATCATACTAGAAAGAAATAGTGAGAAATGATAGATGAAAGTATAGGGATTACCCATTAAATAACACTCAATACAAAACAGTGAACCAAAGTGAAGTGCCTTAGTGAAGTGTAAGTACCCTAAAAATAGTAAAAGTGTATGTGAAGCATTAAAAATATAATGATAGGTAATGAGACACTTTATAAAACATTGATGAACAATCAATGATTGGAGTGACATTGTAACCATTAATATAACTAGAAATAATTAGCAGTAGTATTCCAAATTAATATAAAGGAAGCTTGTGATGTTATTCAGGGAGAAAGCCCAGACAAAGTAACTTGTGTTAACATGGTATGGTAGAATAGAATTAAAGTTTTGTTATTAAAATTAAGACTACAAAGAATAAAACACCCCATGTTGAAAGGGGAATTAACTTTCATAATTTTGTGAGAAGTGACAATGTTTATCACTCTAGATTGTAACAAAAGAAAGAAATCAATATTAGAACTAATAATAACTAATGACTTGTAAAGAATAGTTGGTTCAATGTTAAAAGAGGAATATGGCTGAAGGGAACCTACAGTCCATAAACCTAATTATTATATTTTAAAAGAAGAGTAATGAAAATGTATGTTGAATAGTAGTTAAAACACAAACAAATAAGTGAAGCCCATCAGGCTGAATTCAAAATGTAATTTAAAAAGAAATACACCAAAAAACAATCATGGCTAATCTTGACTATGAAAACATCTAACTGCCAAAGACATTCAAATGTAAATTGTATCAATTTCACAAGAAATCTTACTAATCTAAGACCAGTGAATGGCCAGTAATTATATGTCAATTATTTTAAAACAGAAATGTTATTGTAATAGTTTAATTTAAGAAAGATATGTTATTTATTAAATGTCAAATAATTAGACTATAGTTAATGTATAACAGAATATGACCTTATGAGGTATCGTTGTAAACTTTGAAAGGAAAGAAAGATAATAGTGATGTCATTTATTACCCCAAAGGAATTATAAAGGAATAAAACCATTAGGAAAATACTTAATAAATTTGAATAAAAATTCAAATATTTTAACAATGTCTTTAAAGGAGTAATTAACCAATCACAGAATTACGGTTACTATGACAACGAGACGTTGAGGGCTTATTTTCCGTTAAATTATATAGACTCTAAAAAACGACGCGTGGGTAAGTGGCACGCAAAATTGGAATGATTGAAATTTTAATTTAAATAGTTACAAAAAGTCGCAAAAGTGAACCAAGATGACCAAAGACGAATAGATGTCGATCTACAAAGAATTAACGATGTCCAGGAACCAAATTAAATAAATTAATTAGAGAAAAACCCAAGACCAGATTGAAAAAGATGTTCGAAGTTTAAAACCACCCCAAAATTGAAGAATATCCAATAACCCGATGACTACACTTCAACGTGATATGAACTGATAAGTATCGAATAAATTCCTTAATCCCAAAAACCCAAATTACGTAAAATATTTTTCAAATGATAAAATTTCTCACTATTTAACAAGTAGTATTTTCTTTCAAAGGTGTAAATGCATAATTTACTTACTTAAAAACATTGTATTAATCAAAATATAACCTTGTTTGAGAGCACAATTTTTGTAACAGAAATACGACACTACCGAACAAATTGTAAAAACACATTATAATTTCTAAGTACATATAAGGTATGGTAGTGTACTTTTTTAATGTAACCAACGTTTATGTCTTATTTCATGATCCAAAGAACTCCAGATTTTAAACATAGTAATTTATTAAAGGTAACTGACGCCATCTCGTCAAACGATAATGTTTTGAAATCAATTTTGCCAACTCTGAGATATTTTTGTGTTTCAAGCTCTAAGCCGGAGCCGAATGTTATAAAATTATGTATAATTCATTTGTCATATTTATTGATGACCAAATTTGTATTAAAAACACAGTACCGAGTATTACTATCTTGTTATTTCATAGGATTTTGTAGAGTATATGTGTGTTAGCGAGTTTTATTTAACAGCCAACTAGCGCTCATCACGAGTGGACGAAACGGCAACTTATATAGCGGCGGGAACCATTCGAACGATCCAGCTGTCTACGCTAATCACACGTATCATTTTAGAATTTAACTATTTTAATTGTTTTAATAGAAACAATTTGGCGCCACCTGGGATTTGCAACCCCTATGAATTAACAGGTAGGTTGTACTGGTAACATTGACAACGCTACGGACTCCAGTGGTGACGTCGATTTATGTAACGACCAGTGTGAGGCAAACACACTACATTCACACTAATACACAAAATAAACAAGTGTGATACATTTTAACAGGTACGACCTCAATAAATAGTTACAATATATATATATATATATATATATATATATTGTAACATCACAAAATGTTACATAACCATAATACATGCTAGAAGGGTGAAATATAACAATAGAGTTGTAAAATGAATAATTGTAATGAATGTAACAAAGAAGAGAAGGGACCAGCAAAGAAGAAAGAAGAGGAGGTATCCCAAGAAGCAGTGATGAATACACTGCATGACACTACAACTTAAACACAATGACTGACTGTAACTACTGGACAAACAAAGTTCACAAATAAGCTGTCAAGTGAACCAGTTCAAGACATTGATGTGTAGAGTCATATATAATAAACAAAATAACCAGTGACTCTAAAAAGATAATAACAAATAACAGCATTTTGGCTGAAAGTAATAGAACAATGATACAGAAATAACAAAGACTATTACTATACTAGCTGTAGCTACAAAACTATAAAAAATAGAATTACCAACAAACCTGTAACAGTACAGAATATGGGTAATTATAAACGGAAGCCTTATGTGTAAATAAGCAACTTCCTAATTAAATGAGATGTAAGTAGAGATAATAATAAGCAGGGAATAAACCTTGTACTAAAACTATATACAGGCCCTGTATGAACGAGTTAAGGCAGTGAAATAATAGGGAACCAGGAACCCTAATTAACATAAACTTACAGAATAGTAAATATAACGAATGAGGTGTGAAATACCACCACTTGATTAATATTATATGCCGTAAAAATGAGTAGGACATGTAAAAAGTAATTAGAGAATAAGGAATTTTTGGAATAATGTATTGTCATAATTATACTAAGATTTAATATTGTTCAGCTGTAGGCAGCATTCAGTTTTAATAATGTATGTACTTTTATTCATGTAATAACGTTCAAAAGAGAACACAGATGTAAATAATCAAATATAAAAGATAGGAAAATAGTCGCATTTTGCATTATTAGCAGACGACACTAAGAAACCATGTTTCAGGACGGTATTTCTATGTATTGTCAGTGAAAACTAGGTTCAAACCGGCATTAACCCACATCAAAATAAAGATCAGAAACTAAGCTTTAATTTGATGATAGTAGCTTAAAGAATGGAATTGTAATAATTTAATAATTAGAGTTAGCATCATTTTTTAACAAGATTTAAGAAAGTGCCAGTGAATACTAACAACAATGGCAGTTGTGTACAAAAGACGCGTCGGTGGTGTCTATCAAAAACATTACGTCACTATGACATAATTTTGTACCAATCACAAAAGAGTACTGAGCAAAAATTACTCCTAGAGGCGATCGAGAGCGGGGTATATAATCAAAAGGACGCTAAGAAATTGGCATTCGCATCATTATCCACAAGCTAACCAGTTGCGTCTCTGCATTGTTTTATTTTTTAATAATCTACAACAGTACAATTGTAGTAAATACCTTAAATTTATCAAATTAACCATTGGAAAGGCGAGTCATTGTCTCTGAGTGCATCGAAAGTTAATTGTGAGTCTATATAAACAGTGTGTGTAATCGGAACGAGTAAATTTAACATATGATGAATTTAAGTGTGTAAATTAAAAAACATTGAATTAATAACCAAAACAACTTGCAACCTAGTATTGATGAATAGCAGCAAGGCTGATAATAACATAACAAATATGTCAAGTTATAACTAATAATGACCTGTGAGGAGAAGTATGTTAAATAAAATGATAAAGCATTACCAGTGATAATAATGGAACCTCTAATCCCTTGAGTATTCTAAGGAATATGATGTCTTATATTGAAAAATAAACGATATATTATGTTTTATATGTTGTGATAGTGCAACTGTTGTTATGTGCAACTTTTTATTGTCCCAGACAGAGATGAAGATTCCTCTGATTCTGTGGGTGTATAGTTGAGGAACGGCGGAGAATGGATGCCAAATAGAGCCCCTCTGACTCCGAACCTGCTATAAATGTTAAGGAATTATAATATTTCAAGGATTAAATCAACGACTGTGAGGTAAATGAAAGAGCAAAGGAGATTGTCACAAGAATCAAGATGTGTATAATGTAAAGAAAAAATGTATTATTGAAAAACAGGGAAATTGTTAAATTAAGAACCAGTATATGATATAACTAAATGACCAAGAGTATAAAAACTTGAACAATACTAGTAAGCTGAAAATAAGACTATCTGTGAACTTAGTCTAGATCAACACACCAACAGACTATTAAATTCAATAAAGAGAGAAGCGGTAATCTTATAATTAAACAAATTAAAGTGATAATTTCTTCAAACCATAAAACTTTTCTCAAATTATCAATTTTGAGAGGGGAGTATATGTAACATCACAAAATGTTACATAACCATAATACACGCCAGAAGGGTGAAATATAACAATAGAGTTGTAAAGTGAATAATTGTAATGAATGTAACAAAGAAGAGAAGGGACCAGCAAAGAAGAAAGAAGAGGAGGTATCCCAAGAAGCAGTGATGAATACACTGCATGACACTACAACATAAACACAATTTTATTTTGTTTTTATATAGTATCCAAGTCACTTTTTCACAATAATTTAATTACCTTTTATCCGTCAGTGACTTCGTTCTAGCGTTTTTTATATAGACGCGTTTCGTGACATATGTCACATCTTCAGTAGTCCTCGTCAAAAGTTAAAATTCACAAAACACATAAAAACACATTTGCACATATTTACAAAATTACAATGACAACACACACATAACACGATGTAACTTCGGCTTCGTTGGACCGGTCCGACCGCGCGTGTAGTTGCCGAGCCACTAATTGAACTAAGTCAATCCTTATCACCAGTCATTACCATCATGCGCGATTATATTCAGGGCTGTATCATATAGTGAGTGAGATTGAAACCTTAATTGTTCGTTTAGTATACTGTTATTGCTGATATTCTTGTCTTTAAATGATTTATAAATCTCAAACTCCTCGAGAGCGTCCATTAACCTACCCTTACCGCATACATGGATTGGTTTGAAATTGGTATGGAAATCTGTGTAATTATGGTTATGCATCATTAGATGGCGCGCATAATTAGATTTGGTCTTGTCTAAATCATTCCTTGGTAGATGTTCTTTGTATCTTTTCAAGAAAGACCTGCCAGTTTGACCCAGATAGAAACAATCAGAATCATCACATGACATCCTGTAAACACCTGTTTTCTCTTCTAACGGGAATGGTTGTTTTATGTGTAACAAATTAGATATATTATTATTTGTTTTAAACGCGACTTTTATATTGAATGTAGAGAACACATTGGATATAATGTTAGGTAAAAGGCTACCGTACACTGTCGTTATATACTTTTTATTATTATTTTTATTATTGTTAACTTTATTATCATCGATGGTATTATGGTGGGATCTAGTTTTATATAAGTGTCGCTTAAGAAGTCTATCTATCATCGAACTCTTGTACCCATTCGCTATTGCTATGTGCCTTATTATATCCAATTCGTCCTGAAAGTCCTTTTGGTTAAGTGGAATCGTTACCAACCTATGAACAAAACTGTTGTAAGCCGCCATTTTCTGACTATATGGGTGATGAGAATCGGCGTGTATTGTAATATCTGTGGTGGTGAGTTTCCTATATATTTTATATTGAAATTTATTAAGATACTTTGTAACAGTTAGGTCCAAAAAATTGAGTTTATTGTCAACCTCTGTTTTGAGGGTAAATTGTATGTTCTTGCTAAGGCTGTTCAAATAATGTTTCAATTTCTCTATCTGCCGTAGCGACCCTTTAAAAATTATAAAGGTGTCGTCTACATAGAAAACAGGTGTAGGTGTAAAGAGAAAACAGGTGTTTACAGGATGTCATGTGATGATTGTGATTGTTTCTATCTGGGTCAAACTGGCAGGTCTTTCTTGAAAAGATACAAAGAACATCTACCAAGGAATGATTTAGACAAGACCAAATCTAATTATGCGCGCCATCTAATGATGCATAACCATAATTACACAGATTTCCATACCAATTTCAAAGCAATCCATGTATGCGGTAAGGGTAGGTTAATGGACGCTCTCGAGGAGTTTGAGATTTATAAATCATTTAAAGACAAGAATATCAACAATAACAGTATGCTAAACGAACAATTAAGGTTTCAATCTCGCTCACTATATGATACAGCCCTAAATATAATCACGCATGACGGTAATGACTGGTGATAAGGATTGACTTAGTTCAATTAGTGGCTCGGCAACTACACGCGCTGTCGGACCGGTCCAACGAAGCTGAAGTTACATCGTGTTATGTGTGTGTAGTCATTGTAATTTTGTAAATATGTGCAAATGTGTTTTTATGTGTTTTGTGAATTTTAACTTTTGACGAGGACTACTGAAGATGTGACACATGTCACGAAACGCGTCTATATAAAAAACGCTAGAACGAAGTCACGACGGATAAAAGGTAATTAAATTATTAAACACAATGACTGACTATAACTACTGGACAAACAAAGTTCACAAATAAGCTGTCAAGTGAACCAGTTCAAGACATTGATGTGTAGAGTCATATATAATAAACAAAATAACCAATGACTTTAAAAAGATAATAACAAATAACAGCATTTTGGCTGAAAGTAATAGAACAATGATACAGAAATAACAAAGACTATTACTATACTAGCTGTAGCCACAAAACTATAAAAAATAGAATTACCAACAAACCTGTAACAGTACAGAATATGGGTAATTATAAACGGAAGCCTTATGTGTAAATAAGCAACTTCCTAATTAAATGAGATGTAAGTAGAGATAATAATAAGCAGGGAATAAACCTTGTACTAAAACTATATACAGGCCCTGTATGAACGAGTTAAGGCAGTGAAATAATAGGTAACCAGGAACCCTAATTAACATAAACTTACAGAATAGTAAATATAACGAATGAGGTGTGAAATACCACCACTTGATTAATATTATATGCCGTAAAAATGAGTAGGACATGTAAAAATGTAATTAGAGAATAAGGAATTTTTGGAATAATGTATTGTCATAATTATACTAAGATTTAATATTGTTCAGCTGTAGGCAGCATTCAGTTTTAATAATGTATGTACTTTTATTCATGTAATAACGTTCAAAAGAGAACACAGATGTAAATAATCAAATATCAAAGATAGGAAAATAGTCGCATTTTGCATTATTAGCAGACGACACTAAGAAACCATGTTTCAGGACGGTATTTCTATGTATTGTCAGTGAAAACTAGGTTCAAACCGGCATTAAGCCACATCAAAATAAAGATCAGAAACTAAGCTTTAATTTGATGATAGTAGCTTAAAGAATGGAATTGTAATAATTTAATAATTAGAGTTAGCATCATTTTTTAACAAGATTTAAGAAAGTGCCAGTGAATACTAACAACAATGGCAGTTGTGTACAAAAGACGCGTCGGTGGTGTCTATCAAAAACATTACGTCACTATGACATAATTTTGTACCAATCACAAAAGAGTTTACTGAGCAAAAATTACTCCTAGAGGCGATCGAGAGCGGGGTATATAATCAAAAGGACGCTAAGAAATTGGCATTCGCATCATTATCCACAAGCTAACCAATTGCGTCTCTGCATTGTTTTATTTTTTAATAATCTACAACAGTACAATTGTATTAAATACCTTAAATTTTATCAAATTAACCATTGGAAAGGCGAGTCATCGTCTCTGAGTGCATCGAAAGTTAATTGTGAGTCTATATAAACAGTGTGTGTAATCGGAACGAGTAAATTTAACATAACCTGTAAAGGCTATAACGTAATGTCAGTAAGAAGAAGGTTATTTCTCGTTTCCAAGTGCGATTAAAGTGAATTGTATTAGTGATCAATATAATCCGATCGTTAAAGTGTTCATTTTTAATCAATACGATTAAAAATCAAGGTAGTACGGTGACCAAATTTATTGTTTATATACCATCTATTGATTGTAGGAATTAACATACTTGTACTGACACAAAAACAATCAAATTATTCGTAGAGAACACTGTTAGAATTTATTTAGAGGGTTTAATATAACCCAAAGTAAGAATATATGTATTAGAATTGATTATAACTAATATCAATTAGAATATAAGCAAACGAAATTCTCGTTAACCAAATATTTAATTGCAAGTTTTTAAAGAGGCCTAAAATGAATTATTACATCTTAGTAGTATTTATAAAAAGAAATTAATATCGTTCTATTCTGTATTTTAAAGAACTTACCCTTGAGGTACTTAGTCCATTAAGATAAAAATTTTGTTAATAAAAATAAGAGTTTTTTTATTGTGCTTAAACTGAGCTAGACCAGTCAGTAAACGGATAACTGGTGATCCGAATTACATTATTGTTAAATGTATTTTTTCAATTCAATTCTAGAGGTTATAATAAACCAATGATATTATACAGCATTAACTTTTGTTTTCAATTATTTTAAATTAGATAATCAACCCTCAGTATTGCATACACTGAGGTACATTAAAACAGAAATTTTTCAGTATACTTGTTGAATTATTTTCAATTCAATTAACATTTAAAAGATAGAAACAGTGAAAAGTAAACACATACAATTATAAAATTAGAAGTTTGTTTTTTATGGGACATTTCTTTAAGAAAACCCATATGGCGCCCACATAACATTCAAGGTGTTATATAACCTTGTTTATAGATATTAGACTGGTCAAAAAAGGAACTTGACAGTTTATTCAGTGGCGGTGAACGTCTGAACCTCAAGTACGACAACCAGGTACGTGAAGTGTTAATTATATTAATATATTTGTCCAAACAACACTTGACTTACACATACACAGACGACATTTTTATATAGAAGAGGATTTCGACTTCAAGTTCGGTGCAACTGTTACATTCATTAGCGGATCATAAAATTAATATTTTATTCACAATAAACCATATCACTACAATTAAATTATACTTTATCAATTATAAAAAATATCGGTATGGAGAACCATACATGACTTCCATATTCTAAGATTTATATTTAAAATCATTTTTGAAATGAAATATTACCATAGAAACTACCTCTTTCTACTTACTGCTTCAGCCTTAACCACAGTACTGTGGTCACTAACGTATACCACCTCACGTTATCGCACTCGATTTTCACTGATGATGGAAGTCGATGGCATTGCCGAAACGTCTGGTTTTGTAGAAAACACTAGACTACGGCCAAACAGCCCGGGAAGGAATTTTAACAAAAACTACTTCTTTGTTGCCGATAACGTTGTACACATATATATAAAAAATATGCATAAAATTAATGGCTTGTATAAGTTAATGATTGATCTCCATTAAGTAGTGCTCAAGTTTCCAAAGTTTTAATATTATGATGTCCGTAATTAAAACATCAGAGCAGGTTTAGTGTAAATGAGGGTACACCGTGGACAAAAATTTTCAACATTTACTATTGAGCGTTGCTTAGAGTAAAGCTGCGAATCTACAGTGTATGTTCACAGAACAAACACGCGAAAAAAAAGGAGCGCTCTGAAGTCACTCATGGACCCTCAGCATCTTGCAGAGGGTTCGTTCCCTAAAGACGAAAAGTCTGTCTATGTTCCTCTGTAAACACGTGCAGTTACACTGCCCAGCGATCAACAGGAAGCAAATTGATGTCCATTTTTTTGGCTTGCACGCGTTATGTTGGTGTGGGTTTCGGCACTTTCCATTTAAAAAGCGTGCAAATGTAAGAAAATAAACATGAGTGAGGCCAGAAATAACGCGAATTTTGTGTGTGTGTGTGTGTGTGTGTGTGTGTGTGTGTTCCCTGCCTTTTTATTGCTGTAGTCATAATAATAAAATAGAAACGTAAACATTACATAACTGAGATATGCTTGCCTGCCACGCACGATATATTTTCTCTTACGTACATGATTTACATTAAAATGAAATAATTATAATTTTATTGCCTGGCAACAAAATTATTTTATTTTTAACAATTACCATTGTTGAAAAAGTTTAAATGAATTTTCAAGTACTTTACTCTTGTTAAAACGTAAAAGGTTGCAGGTAAACTACCCCTTCCCCTTAACCGATCTTCACCAAAATCAAAAGGCCTTGAGTACTCTACAATTCAGTGACGTATGCAAAAAATTATTTGTTCTGTTTGAATATGCGGCAGTTATCGTTCGTCATAGAAAATTACCCTTGATAAAAAACGTTGCAGGTAAACTACCCCTTCCCCTTAACCGATCTTCACCAAAAACAATAGATCTTGAGTACTCTACAAATCAGGGCTGTATGCAAATAATTTTTTGATTCTGTTTGAATTTGCGGCTGTTATCGTTTGCCATAGAAAATACACTTGATAAAAAAACGCTGCAGGTAAACTACCCCTTTCCCTTAACCGATCTTCACCAAAAACAATAGGTCATGAGAACTCTGCAATTTAGGGCTGTATGCAAATAATCTTTTGATTCTGTTTGAATTTGCGGCTGTTATCGTTTGCCATAGAAAATACCCTTGTTAAAACATAAAACGTTGCAGGTAAACCACCCCTTTCCCTTAACCGATCTTCACCAAAAACAATAGGTCTTGAGAACTCCATAATTCAGGGCTGTATGCGAAACATTATTTGATTCTGTTTGAATTTGCGGCTGTTATCGTTTGCCAAAAAAAAAAAAAATTACCCTTGACAAAAAAAAAACCGTTGCAGGTAAACTACCCCTTTCCCTCAACCGATCTTCACCAAAAACAATAGGTCGTGAGTACTCTACAAATCAGGGCTGTATGCAAAAAATTATTTGATTCTGTTTGAATTTGCGGCTGTTATCGTTTGCCATAGAAAAAATCTAAGACAGACAGACACACACACAGACACGTTTCGAAAAACGACTTTTTTTCATGTTTTGAGTTTAGTACAATCAGAATCTGCAATAATCTCGAACACGATTTTTTTTGCCATCACCATACTTCCATTTCTTAAGGAATATGGAAGTAATAATTACTGCATATATACAAGAGACCCCATTAAACAACAAATCGATAATTAAATTATATAGACGGACGGCACCGTTTAGTTACTATATATATATATATATAGTAATAAAACTGTGTCATCCGTCTTTATTTAAGCCCCGCGATGGAAGCCACTCTGTAATAAAACTAAATCCTCCCTCTATATAATTTAATTATCGATTTGTTGTTTAATGGAGTCTCTTGTATTTTATGTAATTATTTTTATAATTGATAAAGTATAATTTAGTTGTAGTGATATGGTTTAGTATGAACAAAATATTAACTTGTTGATCCGCTAATGAATGTAACGGTAGCGTCGAACTGGAAGTCGAAATCCTCTTCTATATAAAATGTCGTCAGTGTATGTGTAAGTCAAGTGTTGTCTGGACAAACATATTAATATAATTAACACTTCACGTACCTGGTTGTTGTACTTGAGGTTCAGACGTTCACCGCCACTGAATAAACTGTCAAGTTCCCTTTTTGACCAGTCTAATATTTATAAACAAGGTTTTATAATACCTTGAATGTTATGCGGGCGCCATATGGGTTTTCTTATAGAAACTTCTAATTTTATAATTGTGTGATTATATCCGATAATTTTATCGGATTATATTGATCGCTAATACACTTCACCTTAATCGCACTTGGAAACGAGAAATAACCTTCTTCTTACTGATATTTGGTTATAGCCTTTACAGGTTATGTTAAACTTACTCATTCCGATTACACGCACTGTTTATATAAACTCACAATTAACTTTTGATGCACTCAGAGATGCCTTTCCAATGGTTAATTTGATAAAATCTAAGGTATTTACTACAACTATACTGTTGTTGATTATTAAAATATAAAACAACGCAGAGACGCAACTGGTTAGCTTGTGGAAAATGATGCGAATGCCAATTTCTTAGCGTCCTTTTGATTATATACCCCGCTCTCGATCGCCTCTGGGAGTAATTTTTGCTCAGTAAACTCTTTTGTGATTGGTACAAAATTATGTCATAGTGACATAATGTTTTTGATAGACACCACCGACGGGTCTTTTGTACACAACTGCCGTTGTTGTTAGTATTCACTGGCACTTTCTTAAATCTTGTTAAAAAATGATGCTAACTCTAATTATTAAATTATTACAATTCCATTCTTTAAGCTATTATCATCAAATTAAAGCTTATAACATCTTTACTTGCGTTATAACATAGGGAACCCGCATTAATTGACTCAGGCCAATTATACAGGCTGCCTTCGTTGTAACAAGCTGAAAATTAATCAAATCACAAAACAATTAATATACAAGGAAACTGGGGAGGGTAGTCTGCTGATTTATGCACTCAATGTAGTATGTACTAAAGATGACATCTCTTTATTTATGTCTGTTTGATTACACATAACATATCAACTTTTAACTTACAGTGAAAATTGTAAGGGGTTTTCTACATTAAGATTTATAATACAGTTAGCGCATTTTTACCTCGGATCCGAGTTTATATGTATTACTTAGGAATTTAAAGTTTACTCTACTCCATTAATAAATTACTTTATTGCTCTTTATACCATTTGAGGAATGGTTTCATTTAGTAGTGCAATGTTCCAACGCTACATCACACGTGTTACTTTACAACTTATGGTTACTGAAATTACTTGTTACAACATTTATTCTTAAACTTTAGAGATTGTCATTTTAAAGTCTCTTAGTTTACAATTACTTCTATTTCAAAAGATACATATCCACGGAAGACAAGCCTCCGCGTCACCTCTTAGTTAAGGGTATTAGTCCTTGTCCTCCACGCGTGATTCTTCGGTCCTCTCTCTGTAGTGGGTTGTCATCGTGGTAGTCTTTCTGGCGAAGGTCCTCGGACTCAACTAATGTAGATTCGGATGTTACGGTGTCATGAAGTCGTCCTGTTTCTCGGTGGTATTGTAAATACAGTTGAGGTCTTCGTCTTCACATTTTACAGTTAAGCACATCACATTTGGTAATAGTACGGTTGTATCTGAATTTACATATACAACCCTAAAATAACTTTAACTATAATTTTTTACTGGGAGATGTCACCTTACGTATTTAATTTTCTACATTCCTTTTTCTTGTTACACACTACATTCTCTTTATATAACACTTCACACGGTTATTTGAAACTAATAACCACATTTAACAAAAAATACATATTTTGTACAGCGCTCTGCTTTGAGCTGCTTACTGGTTGAACGACGCATCATCTCTGCTCTCTAACTATGTAGGAAGGGTCAGTAAATCGCGCGGATGTTACGCGTCGCAGCGAAATAGTTCCATATTTCTCCTTTAATTTAAATGGTTAAAGTTTGGCTTTTTAATTATGCAGAGATATTCTTAATTACAGACGTTATTAAAGTACACTACTGTGGTCTTGTTTAATTATTTAAATAATGTCAAATTTACAAGTATTATTAGTTTGTTTAGGGGTCGGAATTCAAGTTAATTCCGGTTAGCGCATGTCTATTCAGGGTTAATTAACAAGGTTTACCCTATCTGTACACTAGTATTCCTTTTTATTTTATTATTATTAAAACTCTTTATTAAATATTATTATAATTTAATGATAGCGATAAAATTTAGTTTAAATGTGCGATTTTATTAAAAATTAAAAATTTCTCAGCCTTAACATTACCTATTTATTAATTACTATATTTTTTATTAATGAAATCGTCACATACTCCGCCGCTTAAAAACAGACTCCGGCTTATTTGGTCAGCAATGTACCGGGAGTATAAAATTACAAGCTACATAAGTCACTTTCGACTTGCTTATTCTTACTATCAATATATATATAATACTTTACAGACTAATTCTAATACTACATAAAATTCACACATTATAAAATATATTGTAAACATTCTAACTTTTTCTTAACTCTACTACTTACGACTACTACCGGATTTTTCTTTAGTTGTGAGTTACTCTTGTTATAGAATTACTCCTTAAGTAATTTGTTACTTAATTATTACTCATATTCGATGTCAGCTGACTTCTCACTTCGCTCTACTTTCGATGAATAGGATTCAAGGTTGATCGGGCCTCGTACATATATATATATGATTAGGTAGCCAAATGTTACTCAAGTACTCTTTAGCAGTTGAGTACAAAACATATACCTTTTACTACATTTATTTTGCTTGCACTCTACCATTTCCTTCTTTGTGATAACGTTTTATCTGCGAAATATGTGTTCTTTGTACATATTTTTGAGTAGAGGGTTCGTACAGGGCTACAGTTACTGGAGTTAAGTATCTGTGAATTTGATAAGGACCGCACCATCGGTATGATAGCTTGGAGGTTGTCTTATCGATTGCACTACTCGTAGGGTGTGTTTTATACATTACTAAGTCACCGATTTGGTACTTTACTTCATTATTATTATTATTTCGCTCGTGATATTTCCTTGATTTCGCTAAGTTTGCTCGTAAATTAGCGCGAGCTTCATTCCAGATTTTCTTTATATTTTTATCCCTAATTTCAAGGGGTAGCAACTCATATATTTTCCACTTAGTGGATAATTGGTGGTTAGGTTTGTATTTGAACAATAATTCGAATGGGGTAGACTAATGTCCTTCATGATAGGCTGAATTAAAGGCAAATTGTATCCAGGATAGGTTCTGGTCCCAAGACGTATGGTCGTTTGCATGGTAGGCTATTAAAGCAGATTTTAGGTTTCGCAAATACCTTTCAGCTATATTACCTTGCGGACGATACTCTGTAGTGGTAATGTGGTCTATTCCTAATTTGAAACACATGTTCCTGAATTCCTTTGACTTAAACTGTGGTCTGTTATCCGACACTAGATGGATGGGAGTACCGAACTCTTTAAAAATAATCTATGCTGTAAAATACTTACGGTGGTTGAAGCTAATGCTCGCCGCATGGGGTACATCCAGACAAATTTGCTGAAAGAATCTACGCAAATTAGTAGCATTGTATTTCCTGATTTAGAACGCGGGTAGGGTCCTGAAAAGTCTAAATAAATTTTGGAGAATGGGGTAGCAGGAATCTCTGAGATTAATTGACTTATTTGGCTGTTTCTCGCTGGTTTGCTGAGTGCACACAACTTACACCTTTTCACGAAATTAGCGATCTCACTGTTCATATTTTCTCATTGATATTCTTTACGAATTCGATGTATGGTTTTATTTATTCCCATATGTGCTCCAATGGTGGAAGAGTGATAGTATTCCATCAGCATAGGTTTAATAATATCAGGGGCGATTATTCGTAAATATTTTCCATTCGCTATTTTATAACATAACACTCTCTTACTTAATATGTATTTTTCAGACTTATTTCCTTTATCGAGTTGTTCAATAATTGGTCTCAAACGGGGGTCTTGTTGTTGATACTGGGCTAAGTCCGTAAATGCAAGAGGAAATTCGGTAATTAAAGTATTGATAATCGGCGTTTCTCTACTCTCCTTGTTTTCGTATGTTTTACTACTCGGCTGGAACATACGTGACAGTGTATCGGCAACTACGTTTTGGGTGCCTCTAATATGTTGTACTTTGAATTTAAAACAATTTAATCTTAATACCCATCTTCCGATACGACCTAACTGTTTTGGGTGATTTAGTAGCCAAGATAATGCTTGATTATCTGTTTCTAACAAAAACTCTTTATGTTCTAAAAAGGGTTTGCACTTCTCAAAAGCGAAAACGATAGCTAAACATTCTAATTCGTATGCGGAGTATTTCTTTTCTTGGTCTGTCAGGGTGCGTGAAGCTTAACTAATAGGTAATCTCGAGTTATCTACTTCCTGATATATTACTGCACCTAGGGCTACACTTGAACTGTCTGTCTGCACTACAAACGGTTTCGTAAAATCGGCTAATTGTAGTACTGGGGGTGATATGATGCTTTCTTTTAATTTCTCGAATGCGGTTTGGTGTTGCTCATTCCACTCAAATTTAACTCCCTTCTTTCTTAAAGTATTTAGAGGTGCTGCAGTTTCGCCTAGATGTGGGATATACTTGTGGAAATAATTTATCATTCCCAAAAATCGGGCTATTCCTTTCGCATCCCGCGGTGGTAAAAATTCTCTGATAGCACGGGTTCGCTCGGGGTCTATGCTTACCTTTCCATTGGCTTTTACGATGTGACCTAAAAATGAGAATTGTGTGACAGCAAAATTTACTTTACTGGGGTTTACGGTTAATCCAGCTTTCTCCAATCGGGATAGTACTTCACGTAGATGTTTGAGATGTTGGTCAATTGATTCGCTGTAGATAACGATGTCATCTAAGTAGTGATACACATATTTAAATTTTATATCATGAAATAATTTTTCTAATAATCTGCTACATACAGAACTACCTTGGGATATACCAAAGGGTACCCTCGTAAATTGGTACAGGTTGAAAGGGACGGCAGATGCGGTTAGACGTTTTGATTCTTCCGAAAGGGGTATTTGATGAAATGCCTGATTTAAATCCATGATGGTAAAAATTTTTGCTTTCGTAAAATAATGAAAAGCACTGTGGATGTCGGGAAGCGGTATAGATTCAAATTCTATCCGTTTATTTAGTTGCCTGTAGTCCACAACTAGTCTATGTTTGTCGTTACTTTTGGGTACTAAAAACGCGGGTGATGAATAAGATGAAGTAGAGGGTTCGATGACTCCTTGTTCTAACAATTTGTTAATTTGGTTCCTCATTACTTCCATTTTTGGAGGTGATAACTTGTATGGGGCTAAACGTATTACTTTATTGTTGCTCATATTGATTTTGTACTCTATCAGGTCCGTCAGTCCTAACTTTGGGGTGAGGACGTTGGAGAACTGTTTTATTAATGTCTGCATGTTCCGTCTATCTTTACTTTCCAGATGACCTAATTCAGATTCGTGATGTTTTAGATGTGTAGAAGTAGTTCCAGTACTTTCTCTGTTATTTGCATTATCATCAAAGTTATATTTTCGTGAATGATCGAATCCAAAGTAAAATTTCTTATCGTGAATATCTAGAATTATTCCTGTTTTACTGATAAAATCAGCTCCCAATATTAACTCGGGTCCTAACTCGTCGCATACCAACATTGGAAAATACCACGTTAGATTTTTAATTTTTACTTTAAACGTGATGATAAGTTTTATCATTAAATTTTGTTTATTAGCGGTAGCGCATCTAATATTTACTGATTGACTGCGTTTAACTAAATTGTGTTTAAATAATTTATTGGCTAGCTCTTGACTAATTAAACTTCGCGTTGATCCGGAATCAATTAATCCGAGGGTGGATGTAACACCGAGGTCAACTTGTATATACGGTAATTGACACTTACTGAAATCACATTTATTAATAGCGTTACATTTATCAATAAATTTTCTAACATAGAGGTCTAATTTTCTTTGGTTATTATTATTTTGTTTTAATTTGTTGTCTCTCAGGGGTTTACCTGTTTTCACGGTGCTGTGGAAGACACAGGGTTTCGGATCTCCCTGCCTTACATGTTTTTTGGATAATGGGATTTCTGATTGTACTGTTTCCATTTACAATTTCTACTGATGTGTCCAGGTTTCCCGCAGTTATAGCATACATTTTCTTTACGTGGGGTCTCACTGGTTTCCTGTCGAGGTTGAGGCTCCTTGGACTTACCATGGCCATGAAAATAGGTTGATTGCCGAAATGGTCATCTTTCTCGTAGAGTTCTTGCATCTGTGACTAGGGCTTGCGTTTCCTTTCTATATTGTGTTGTGGATAGTGATGCATGTCTGTTCTGATCTGCGTACCATACATTTGAAGAGTGAATACTACATTGTTCAAGATCAGCGAAAGTGTGGGGCCTACTTATTAGTGCTAATCGGGAGCGTTCTTCAGGAGATAAGCCTACTAGAATAGTATCGACCAATTGTTTCTCACTCCAGTCGACTTGCAGTAGTCGTGAAGGCTCTCTGATGTCTGCAATATAGTGGGCCAGTCTTTCATGGGCTCCTTGTACTCGAAGTACGGTATTTCTTTTAATCTCCTCGTAAATTCCCGTGGGGATAAAATATTTGATTATGGTAGTATGAAGTTCTTCTACTGGAAGAGTCGAGTTTAATGATTCCAGTACACGATCTCGTAATGGTGGTTTACATTTGGGTAGGATTACTTGCAGGATTTGCCAATCGTTCAATTGTTGTAGATCTTTTGTTGCAGGAGGTATCTGATGAAATTTAACAGTTTCGTAATACTTAAGCCATCGGTGTAAGGAATTTCATTAATTATTTTCTCTACTGGGTGGGTAATCTTTCCGTAGAGGTCTACATTAAAATTTACATTTGGTATACATTTCGAAGAATTTGTGGCTGCATTAGGAGTCGTAATCGCATATCGACTAGTGCGAGTATGGTGACCACTAGGCGGTGGAAGTTCTGATATCGTTAGGGTATTTAATTCTCTACTAGGTAACTGATCATGAGTGGGTTGTATCTTCGATACGGTGGGTGATTCGTGGTTCGAGGTGGAGGGAGGGTGTTCTAAAATAGGGGATTGAACCGGGGAAATATATAATTTTTGTAAGGAGTGCTCAATTTCTTCTATTCTAGATGAGTCTGACTTTCGTCGCAATTCGTTGATAATTATGGGTAATTGACGTAATGCCTCATCCGCAAATTTCTGCACATTGGCAGGGATTTCGGTGACGTCGGGCCAGCTTAATAAATTGTTCAACCGGCGGGTTAAATGTTCTATTCGTTGTGTGACGCGCAATATTACAGTAGGTGATTTTTCGTCTTGAAGGTTTTGAGATAATAACGTCAGTTCCGTATACTTCGCATAACAGGTTTCTCGTTCGCTGTCATAATCGAGTTCACGCAATCTATCTAACTGCGAGGGTATATCTGATCTGGTTTCGCGTAATGATTTGCGGAATTCAGACACTGTTACGTTCACGTGTTTTAAACCGCGTAAAATAGCTTCGTAGCACAGCTCATCTTTTAATAATAGATCAGGGTTAAATACAGCCATTTTTGAATTGTGAGTGGCTATAAATACTTATTCTACTATTCACATTAAATTCTTTACTACTCTTTCTTGTTTTCACACATAAACGATTAAAATGTGAACTTTAATCATTTTACATTGGTAGTGAGAGAGAGAAATCTCCCACAGGCGTCAATATACGTTCAACAAAGGGGGGAATTCTCGGTTACTAAACACAGGATAATACACGCTTCTTATAACAATAGAACAATCGAAGAGGGTTGCGTATTGTCTAACTCAACTTTGCGGGAGGTAACTATGACAGTTTTACACAGGCGTGGACACGAATTTAACCGGTCAGATTTTGTTTGCAAACCGACACGTTGATGAATGAAATTTTTGACAAGCACGTACCTGATGTTGTTTCGTATTCTTGTGGCGTGTTAAGTTAACATTATGTACATCCCTATATCTAAATCATAATTAAAATTACTTATTTGATATACTATTATAATAATAATTATCATTTTATTTTATTTAAAATTTTAGACACATTTTAGAAATGAGTGAATAGATCAACAGGGTGTCACAATATTACACAATTCCTTATTAAACAAGCAGAGTGGCACAATTTATAACATCTTTACTTGCGTTATAACATAGGGAACCCGCATTAATTGACTCTGGCCAATTATACAGGCTGCCTTCGTTGTAACAAGCTGAAAATTAATCAAATCACAAAACAATTAATATACAAGGAAACTGGGGAGGGTAGTCTGCTGATTTATGCACTCAATGTAGTATGTACTAAAGATGACATCTCTTTATTTATGTCTGTTTGATTACACATAACATATCAACTTTTAACTTACAGTGAAAATTGTAAGGGGTTTTCTACATTAAGATTTATAATACAGTTAGCACATTTTTACCTCGGATCCGAGTTTATATGTATTACTTAGGAATTTAAAGTTTACTCTACTCCATTAATGAATTACTTTATTACTCTTTATACCATTTGAGGAATGGTTTCATTTAGTAATGCAATGTTCCAACGCTACATCACATGTGTTACTTTACAACTTATGGTTACTGAAATTACTTGTTACAACATTTATTCTTAAACTTTAGAGATTGTCATTTTAAAGTCTCTTAGTTTACAATTACTTCTATTTCAAAAGATACATATCCACGCGTGATTCTTCGGTCCTCTCTCTGTAGTGGGTTGTCATCGTGGTAGTCTTTCTGGCGAAGGTCCTCGGACTCAACTAATGTAGATTCGGATGTTACGGTGTCATGAAGTCGTCTTGTTTCTCGGTGGTATTGTAAATACAGTTGAGGTCTTCGTCTTCACATTTTACAGTTAATCACATCACATTTGGTAATAGTACGCTGTATCTGAATTTACATATACAATCCTAAAATAACTTTAACTATAATTTTTTACTGGGAGATGTCACCTTACGTATTTAATTTTCTACATTCCTTTTTCTTGTTACACACTACATTCTCTTTATATAACACTTCACACAGTTATTTGAAACTAATAACCACATTTAACAAAAAATACATATTTTGTACAGCGCTTATTTGTACTGCTTACTGGTTGAACGACGCATCATCTCTACTCTCTAACTATGTAGGAAGGGTCAGTAAATCGCGCGGATGTTACGCGTCGCAGCGAAATAGTTCCATATTTCTCCTTTAATTTAAATGGTTAAAGTTTGGCTTTTTAATTATGCAGAGATATTCTTAATTACACACGTTATTAAAGTTCACTACTGTGGTCTTGTTTAATTATTTAAATAATGTCAAATTTACAAGTATTATTAGTTTGTTTAGGGGTCGGAATTCAAGTTAATTCCGGTTAGCGCATGTCTATGCAGGGTTAATTAACAAGGTTTACCCTATCTGTACACTAGTATTCCTTTTTATTTTATTATTATTAAAACTCTTTATTAAATATTATTATAATTTAATGATAGCGATAAAATTTAGTTTAAATGTGCGATTTTATTAAAAATTAAAAATTTCTCAGCCTTAACATTACTTATTTATTAATTACTATATTTTTTATTAATGAAATCGTCACAAGCTTAGTTTCTGATCTTTATTTTGATGTGGCTTAATGCCGGTTTGAACCTAGTTTTCACTGACAATACATAGAAATACCGTCCTGAAACATGGTTTCTTAGTGTCGTCTGCTAATAATGCAAAATGCGACTATTTTCCTATCTTTGATATTTGATTATTTACATCTGTTTTCTTTTTTGAATGTTATTACAAGAATAAAAGTACATACATTATTAAAACTGAATGCTGCCTCCAGCTGAACAATATTAAATCTTAGTATAATTATGAGAATACACTATTCTGAAAATTCCTTATTCTCTAATTACATTTCTTCATGGCCTACTCATTTTTACGGCATATAATATTAATCAAGTGGTGGTATTTCACACCTCATTCGTTATATTTACTGTACTGTAAGTTTATGTTAATTAGGGGTCCTGTTTCCCTATTATTTTACTGACAAACTCGTTTATACAGGGTCTGGATACAGTTTTAGTACAAGGTTTATTCCCTGCTTATTATTATCTCTATTTACATTTCATTTATTTAGGAAGTTGCTTATTTACACATAAGGCTTCCGTTTATAATTACCCTTAATCTACACTGTTACATCTTTGTTGGTAATTCTATTTTTTATAGCTTTGTGGCTACAGCTAGTATAGTAATAGTCTTTGTTATTTCTGTATCATTGTTATATTTCTTTCAGCCAATATGCTGTTATCTGTTATTATCTTGTTAAAGTCAGTGGTTATTTTGTTTATATTATATGACTCTACACACCAATGTCTCGAACTGGTTCACTAGACAGCTTATTTGTGAACTTTGTTTGTCCAGTAGCTATAGTCAGTCATTGTGTTTAAGTTGTAGTGTCATGCAGTGTATTCATCACTGCTTCTTGGGATACCTCCTCTTCTTTCTTCTTTGCTGGTCCATTCTCTTCTTTGTTACATTCATTATAATTATTCACTTTACAACTCTATTGTTATATTTCACCCTTCTGGTGTGTATCTTGGTTATGTAACATTTTGTGATATCACAATATATCCGCTTCTTCCTTGAACTCATTATAGTGTTGTTGTGTGAAATTTATAAACTGGAATTCTCCCACCTGTGTTTGCAAAATTTACTCAGTCCTGTGATATATGTGATGGATGCTGGTGTGGTCCTGGTCAGTCGAGGAGTCTGCTCACTTCTTCACATGAAGTTCTCGCTCATGGTAGTGGTTGAGCATAGATGTGTATTCCTGGGCATTCCTTGGTGTTCCTGGGTTGGATCCGACATCCAATCCGTTGGGGGGAGCATGTTAGCATAGTTCTGCAGAGGTGACAGGTGTTGTAGTCGCCATCCACGAACCTTTCTCCCAACTGTGGCGGGGACCCTGCAACATCGTTTCACTTGTTCACAGATATCGTAAAATACAGTCAAACCAACTCCTTTTGTCTCAGAACACCAACACCACACTCACACTGTCCTAATTTTAGGCACTCTACTTCTCTGTTATTATTAATGCTTAAACATTGCATGAATATAATTCTGGTTGTTTAGTGCATAAGGCTTATGGCTGTTTTAGTCATCTTATCGCACAAAAAATTACACATCTTGAGTTAAATTTAATTTCATCATTTGTACGATATGTTCCCATATATTATTCATGCATTTGTTCCATTACTTCATATATTTGACACCCATAAAATAAACTTCGTATTGAACATCTATATCCACATATATAGTACACTCAATGCAAACAGAAACAGTTTAATATAATTTTAATTCCTCACATAATATCACCCCTTTTCTCTTTTAACTGTTAACCATATTGACATTAACATCACTTTTAGCTTACATTGATTTTTTCAACTTTCGTAAATCAGTTGAGTGCAAAGTAGTCAGCCACGTGGTGCCAGACCGGAAGTCCCGTATAATTTTAATCTGCATTAGATTGTTACAAAAAAGACGGCTTTATACGTTTAGATTACACACACACACACAGACACACACGGCATAACACACATATTCAGAATAATTAAACATTGAACACTCTAATAAAACACAGTATAATAACCTCACCTGAGACCCTTCCTTTTTACTCGTGCATGATAGAAGTCTAGAAGTCTGTTTCCAAACCATCGGACCAACTCACCATGTCAGCGGATGGAAGAAAAATGAGAGCTGATCACACGTTCCATGAACTCAGGATGGTCCATAAAAACTTGTTACAAATTGTCGAACCGTAATCAGCTGAGAGGAGTTAAATGCAAGGTTAAAACTGCCTACCTTATTGCATCACCACTAGCGTTGACCAGCAAGGCCACTGCCAGCCCGATTACATCGCCAAATATGGGTGAAAGCCGCTCTCGTCTCCCAATAACACAGAGTCTGAAATGTAGCCAGCCTTGTCGGCACAAAATATGGCCGGGCAATTTAAATTTTTAGAATTGCATCGGCACACCCTCACCCCAAAAGGGCAACATGGTTGCCCCAAAATTGAATCACCCGTAGCCACTTGGCTGTCAATACCACAGTCCACTTGGCCTCCTGGGGAAATCTCAGAAAAAAATTACTGCTCTTAGGAAGACAGAGGCTCAGAGAGAAAACGAAACAAGAGGAAGGAAGAAGTGCAGTGTGTATGCATGTGTGTCTGAATGTGTATGTGTATGAGTATGCGGTGCTCGGTGCTCCATGCTGACTTGATCAGAGTCAGCACACAGCAACAAGAGACAGAAGGAGAAAAGAAGAAAGACGAGATTCGGGCCCAAGACCTCTGACCTCCTAAGGCCTCCTAAACTCACCACTGAGACCCAAGAGCCAAATTAACCGTTAGACAAGGGAACCTTTCTGCCGCCACTCACATACCTATGCTCTATGGCAAAACTTCAACTTTGATATGTGAGTAGTTAACTTCTCTATACTACCCTCGGGCTCCCCCCAACTTCACCGTTACTGGTGACACAAATCACAGAATGCGGTATGGACCGGGCCAGCGATAACAAAGTTTGGCGGCCCTTTTGTTCATGGCTGACCTGATCGGGTGGCTCTGGTAGTAGACCAAATCCCCAACCTTGAAGGGATTTGGAATTCGCCCCTGATTGTATCGACTACGGACGCGCTTGTGCGCACGAAGCAAATTCTTCCGGGCCTCTTTCCACCTGTCTGCTGTCCTAATGTCCAGATTACTTGGCAGAAGATCGTCTATGTTCCACAAGTTGGCCAAGGGAAGCGTAGGCGAGTAACCAAACATAACCTCAAAGGGAACAGCCCTATGACTTTCATGTAAGGCCGTATTGAACGCTAATTGCAACCACTTCAGATTTTGGTCCCAAACATTCTGCTGTTCAGCATGATAGGCAGTAAGAGCTGATCGGAGATTCCAGTTAAATCTCTCCACGTGGGATGGCTGAGGGTAGTACGGGGAAATGGTCACATGTTTGATGCCATTGGCGAAGCACATTCGCCGAAAATCGCCTGAAATAAATTGTGGTCCATTGTCAGAGACAATGATGGCCGGAAGACCGAAGTGCTGAAATACATGGGTCTGTAGCGCAAGGATGGTCAATCGAGCATTTGCCTGCCGTAAGGGCAGTAGCCAGACAAACTTAGAAAAAGCATCCACACAAACAAGCAGGTATGAATTACCTGACTTGCTACGCGGGAAGGGTCCCACGTAGTCGATGAATAACTTCTCCCTCACCACATCAGATGACAACAAACCCAACTTGGTGTTTTGGGCAGGCTTACTTAAACCACAGAGATAACATGCTTTCACACGAGTTGCTGTGTCCCTATCCATGCCCTTCCAGATGAAATGTCTCCTAATACTGAAAATGGTCTTCGAAATTCCTTTATGTCCACGTACTGGGGAATTATGATAGTAACTGAAGACCATGGGCACGAGCTTGCTAGGCAGCACTATCTTAGGGGCACGTCCTTTTCTTTCTTTGCAGCACAGGACGCCCTTGGACAAGAAGTAAGGGGCCTGTACGTTACCCTCTTTTAGATTTTGGACGATCGGACCCAACTCTTCACCATCTAACTGATGGGGTAACACATCAGTGAAGGCTTAAGGAAAGTCTAATAGAACAGAACAGGGTTGCTCAGCTTGGACTTCACTGGGTTGGGAGAACATGCGTGACAAAGCGTCTGCAACCACATTTTGAGTTCCCCGAATGTGTTGGATTTTGAGTTCCCCGAATGTGTTGCACCTTGAATTTAAAGGATGAGATCAAGATCCATCTTCCAATTTTACCCAGTTGCTGGGGATGAGCAAGAAGCCAAGAGAGAGCCTGATTGTCAGTCTCGAGCAGGAACTCAGCATGTTCCAAGAAACGCCTGAACTTATCTAGAGCATACACCACAGCTAAACACTCTAGTTCATACACTGATGACTTCCTTTCTTGTTGGGTCAATGTCCTAGATATAAACGCCACTGGCTGCCTAGCACCATCAACAACTTGGGACAGAACCGCCCCGAGCGCAACCAAACTCGCGTCCGTTTGTAAAATAAATGGCTTCAAAAAGTCGGGCATTCTCAGCACTGGAGGGGAAATGATGGCTTCCTTAAGGGTCTCGAAAGCCATCTGGTGTTTTTCCCCCCATACAAATTTGGCTCCCTTTTTTCGGAGTTCATTCACGGGTGCTGCAATCTCCGCAGCATTCGGAATGAAACGTCGGTAAAAGCTGACCATCCCCACAAATCTCGCGATGCCTTTGGGATCCTTTGGTGGGGGAAAATCCCTGATTCCCTGTGTTCGCTCGGGATCCACAGTGACACCTCTATGAGAAATCAGGTGGCCCAGAAAGGAGATTTGCGTCTGGGCGAACTTAACCTTTTCAGGGTTGACAGTGAGGCCAGCACTCCTCAACCTGCACATCACCTCGTTCAGATGACCCAAATGCTCCTCATAACCCTTGCTGTACACCAGAAAGTCATCGAGATAATTAAAGATGAATTTAAACTTGACATCGTGAAAGACGGTGTCAAGTAAGCGGGTGACAGTTTGGGCCCCTACCGCTAGACTCATGGGAACCCTAGTGTATTGATAGAGGTTCCACGGAACACAGAATGCTATGTAGGGCCTACTTTCTTTCGTCAACGGGATCTGGTGATATGCCGAGTTGAGGTAAATGATGGTAAAGTACCTCGCCTCACTGAACCAATCGAACGCGGAATGAAAGTCTGGAAGGGGGACCGAATCTACCTCAATGTTGGCGTTTAGTTTGCGGTAGTCGATCGCCATCCGATGTTTACCTCCAGACTTGGGCACTAGGAACGCTGGACTAGCATAACTGGAACTAGAAGGTTCAATCACACCCTGGTCTAATAATTCCTGAACCTTCTCTTTCAAGATGTTCATCTTTGGAGGGGCAAATTTATAAGGGTGAGAGCGTACCACCTTGGAGTCCGTTAAGCAGATCTTATACTCCAAGAGATGTGTGAGCCCAAGGGCCGGAGTTAACACTGTGGGGAACTGCTCACACAACTGATCTAATGCGGACCGCTGGGACTGGGAGAGGTGGTCTCTAGATGTGTCGGGGCACTCAGCGTCTTGGATATCTTCCCTAATTCCCTGATATCCAAGGAAAGGGATTACAACTCCCCGATTAAATTTAAAATAACACTGGTGCTCTTTGATGTCAATTACGAGACCACTTTTACAGATGAAATCACCACCAATAATACAGTCAACTCCCAGAGCAGGAGAAACCAGAAAGCTCCACACCCAAGAGAATCCCTCAATCTTAAATTTATAGGCAACTACCCGGGAGATGGGCAGAATTTCCTGGGATGCCGTCCAGCACACTACCGAAGAATGTTCAGACCTTTTAATTAAACCCTGTCTCTCAAGGTCCTTGCACACTCTGGATGAGATGATTGATCTTGCTGATCCGGCGTCAACTAATGCTCTGAGTTGACTCCTTTTCAACTCCAACAGCAAGAAGGGGCATGCAGAAGTGGGCTTGGAGATGGTTTGGAGGACCTTGATGCCCGAAGAGCTGGGACCTACAAACGGCCTGGAGGCGCGTACTTTAGAAGACCCGCGACAGAGAGGGGAAGATGACCTCCGATTCATCTTCCCGTGGTTACCTAGTTTTTTGAGTTGGGTCCTTTCCGGGAAGGTGCAGGGCGGTCACGACCCTCGGGGCAAGTCCGGCTGATATGCCCCGGTTTACCACAATTGTAACACCGCTGAATTCTAAAGTTACAGTCATCGCCGGGATGAGCAGCACGAGACCGGGATTGTCCAGACCGTCATTCGCAGCTACCAAAATCCAGATTACGAGCCACCCCTGGACCTCTAGACTCGTCATTCAATTGGATGGCTCTGGACATAACACATAGTCTGTCCAGGTCCGCGAAACAACGCGGGCGCTCCGCGAACACCAAGCGGGACCATTCTTGGGGTTTTACCCCTTCCAATATTATTTGGACGATTTTGGGCTCGGACAACCCCAATCTCAAAATCTTGGCCGCCTCTTTTATACTGGCAACAAACTGAGCCAGACCCTCTCCATTGGCCTGAACTCTGTAAAAATATTTTTGTCGAAGCGCCTCGTGCAGTCGGCCCGAGATAAAGGCATCCAGCACCTCCCCGTGAAAGGAGTCAATACCGCCGCCACCCCTTAGGGTATGAATTACCCGCTCAGCCATGGAGCCCCGGCAGTAAGGGTAGATGAGCTCGAGCAGAGTCCGGTCCGACACCCCGGGAAAATCGGCCAACTGAAAAAAGGTCTTAAAAAAACTCAAAAGTTTGTCCGCGTCCAACCTGTCCACAACTGGGAGACGTTGGACGACATCAGCAAGGGGGTTAGGAAGTTTGTGATAGCATGCGCCTGCCATCCCTGAGAAAGCTAAAGGAGGTGCCGCTTGTTCTGGTTTATTCTCCTCCCCCAGGGAGGAGAGAGGTGGGTTCAGCTCCGTCGGGAGATGCTGACTCCTCGAAGGCTCCTGCAGGGCCGCTGCCACCTGGCCTCTGAGGGATGTAAGGATGGTCTCCATCTCGGTGCCCCCTGCTTGGGCTTCCAAATTCTGTATTCTCAGGGCCAAGTGGTTTAGGCGCTGGCGCACCCTCTGCTTGGCCATGGAGGTGGGTGTGGCTGGCTGTAGACCCTCGGCCAGATCCTGAAGCTCGTGACATTTCTCCTGGCGTAGCTCCATCCCAGCCGACACGTCGCTGATTTTCACACGAGACCCCACCTCCCCTGCGGCAAGAGCTTCCCTCAATTGCTTCCTCAGGGAGGCCACGTCCCCTTGTGGTTTCCTACCCCTGGACCAGACCTCAAACTCCAGCTTGTCCTTCACGTATAAATCCACATTCACGGGACTCATCATTGAGCCGCCCGTAAATTGACACAGTGACACACAGATAAATAGGACAATTAAGCAGCAAAGAAGAATATAAGAAGAACTTGATTCATTCAAGTAGCATCTCAGGGTCCCCTAACGGTGCAGGAGAAAGGATAATCCGAAAAGCAGAGCAAGCTTCTCTAATTCCGAACAAGAAAACACATATACACTATACACTGGTACCGAAAACATTACTGGTAAGAAAACACCGATAACGACACACAATATACATACACCAGAATAATTACAAACTATAACACCCAACAAATAAGTATAAGGCATTAATCATCCATTCAGAAGTTACGTAAAATTGGAAAAATTTTGTAGAATGAAAGCTCATGTCTAGATCCAATACATCAAATCAATGACAAGGGTGCCTGGTCCGACCGTAACTGTATTCTCCCCAAACAAAATTTAATTCATGTGTATATATATATATACCAGGGTAACTCCCCTATTACGATGCAATTGCTCTATACTCAAATTAAAACGATCCATATAATTACGTCCGAACCAGAAGGTCATTGGATAACATGGCATGCAGGAGTCGAACAAGTCATGACCAACTCGGACAAGGTCCGACAGAACGAAAGCATGCAGGAAAATTTCTCAGGTGAAGTTTAAACATAATAAAACTTTACAAGGGAATGTACCTAGTTGATTCCCACTCTGTAATTAAACACCACTTCCGGTCTACACTGGCTAGTAACAACTTTTGAATAAGGAAGTGATTATAACATTATGGCCCACTTTGCACTAACTCTTACAACAATAATAATCCAATTTACAACACAATATCACATATTCTAAATTTACAAAGACATAAAAAAAAAATTAAAAACATTTTTTTTTGAACTCAATCCACTTCAAAATTTGGTATCCAAACCCATACATACATATGCTATTACACCCTCTTTGCAGACCCAGGAAATTTATTTTTTACTTTAATTACTTTAATCACCAGAAAATTTTGCTTTAATTTTCAAATTGCTTTGCAAGTCCTGCCACCTGCTTGGCCAGCACACAGAGATGGAACCACGCTCTCTGCTACCATTTGTAACGGCTTCGGCTGTTACATTAAATTTTAAAACTAGGCGTTTGACTTAGACGGAAGAAAAAATGGTGCTGCAACCCACTGTGACAGGGCTTGCAATCAAATCCTTATTCAACGATAACAACTTTCTTTTTTATTAGTGTTTCATCAGTATACAGACAATTGAATTGTGTAATGTTTACAATAACAGTTCCCATAATTGATTTCATAGACAAATAGAAGTACATACATATATAAAATATGTTCATATTATCAGTGTTCCTTAATCAGCATTACTAATACTATCAATAATGAGAAGTAGTCAAATAATATGCTAAATGGATGTTCTTTTAACAGTTAATAATAAAGTAGCAAATATGTATACGCCGGACAGGTTTTGACAAAATGTTGCTCACTAGCAATATTAAAAAAACTGTTTATATATATATATATAATTATATTAAATATAAATATATAATATATATAATATAGGTTTAATATATATATATATCCGCTTCTTCCTTGAACTCATTATAGTGTTGTTGTGTGAAATTTATAGAGCATAGATGTGTATTCCTGGGCATTCCTTGGTGTTCCTGGGTTGGATCCGACGGCGTTGGGGGAGCATGTTAGCATAGCTCTGCAGAGGTGACAGGTGTTGTAGTCGCCATCCATGAACCTTTCTCCCAACTGTGGCGGGGACCCTGCAACATCGTTTCACTTGTTCACAGATATCGTAAAATACAGTCAAACCAACTCCTTTTGTCTCAGAACACCAACACCACACTCACACTGTCCTAATTTTAGGCACTCTACTTCTCTGTTATTATTAATGCTTAAACATTGCATGAATATAATTCTGGTTGTTTAGTGCATAAGGCTTATGGCTGTTTTAGTCATCTTATCACACAAAAATTACACATCTTGAGTTAAATTTAATTTCATCATTTGTACGATATGTTCCCATATATTATTCATGCATTTGTTCCATTACTTCATATATTTTCACACCCATAAAATAAACTTCCTATTGAACATCTATATCCACATATATAGTACACTCAGTGCAAACAGAAACAGTTTAATATAATTTTAATTCCTCACATAATATCACCCCTTTTCTCTTTTAACTGTTAACCACATTGACATTAACATCACTTTTAGCTTACATTGATTTTTTCAACTTTCGTAAATCAGTTGAGTGCAAAGTAGTCAGCCACGTGGTGCCAGACCGGAAGTCCCGTATAATTTTAATCTACATTAGATTGTTACAAAAAAGACGGCTTTATACGTTTAGATTACACACACACGACATAACACACATATTCAGAATAATTAAACATTGAACACTCTAATAAAACACAGTATAATAACCTTACCTGAGACCCTTCCTTTTTACTCGCGCATGATAGAAGTCTAGAAGTCTGTTTCCAAACCGTCGGACCAACTCACCATGTCAGCGAATGGAAGAAAAATGAGAGCTGATCACACATTCCATGAACTCAGGATGGTCCAGAAAAACTTGTTACAAATTGTCGAACCGTGATCAGCTGAGAGGAGTTAAATGCAAGGTTAAAACTGCCTACCTTATTGCATCGCCACTAGTGTTGACCAGGAAGGCCACTGCCAGCCCGATTACGTCGCCAAATATGGGTGAAAGCCGCTCTCGTCTCCCAACAACACAGAGACTGAAATTTAGCCAGCCTTGTCGACACAAAATATTGCCGGGCAATTTAAATTTTTAGAATTGCATCGGCACAGCACGTGTTGATTAATAATGTAAAAAACTTTTGTTGCAAACTGTTCCCTGTTTGCCTAAAACAGAGAGCAAGATGCAAACTCCTATATTAAGCTAAGTTTTATATTAATCTTATGAGTTACCAGTTTCAAATTAGTATCTATAATCTTAAATCTTTTGTATGCTACAAGTCTAGCATGCAATATGCTGTACCATTAAATTAATAATAATCAAAATAAATAATAGTAAAAAATTGAGCTAGACTATTTTCTCATTTTAAAATTTATTAAGTCTACTTAATATTTTACATTCACAAAATATAGTATAAAAACGTGATAATTTTAGAAGACATGTAACAGTTGACATATGTATATGAAACAGTGGCGTGTGGTGAAGGGAAGCAAGTGAAGCACTGCTTCGGTAATGATTGGCAACACACTAACTGCAGTTATTTAAAATAAATGTTATAATTTAATTGAATCTAATTTTAAGTAACTAAAATAAAAATTCACTGGAATTTTCTACACGACTGTTTCGAAAATTGTTTAAGTAGACTGATTTCACACGCTGGCTCTGCAATGGTAGGTGAAGCAGGTTTGTCACAGCTTGGGTTAGCCTGGTTTAAAGAGATGAGCACGCACGTAGAGCGAGATAGAAAAACGCCTCTGCAGTGGTCGGTATAACTGAAGCTAGCTTGGGTTGAGTTGGACTACATGGTGTTAAGTTTGTTGGCATCGCTGTGCGTGTACATTATTTAGTACCTACCGCATTTAAACCATACACGTTTCCGTTTTTAACATTTGAAGTTATAATTATACCTTATTAAATAGTGCATCTTACATTTTATTTACGTTGTATTTAAATGATATGCATTATATTTGAAATTATAGTTATATATTTTAGAATAGTTTCAATGTTGGTTTAATATATTTTCTAGTGTATAATAAAAAACGTTTTAGAAAAACCTTTTTCTTCCCGGTCATTCAGCGAAAAAACTGAAATCAAAAATTGGTAAGCCGGCCCCGATTCTTTTAAACTTAACCCAGCTATCTGGAAAGTTTACTAAGCATTTCCAGTCTAGTATGTACAGCCAGGGGGGTCAAAGGGGATAGCTGTACCAGGCCACGAGCTCAAGGGGGGCCCCGACAGGGGCTCCATTTTTTTGTGTAAAACAGTTTTTAAGAATAAATAATTTTAGTTTGGTTATGATTTAGAAAAATAACAAAATATTTCTAATTAACCGCAGCAGGACCAATATTAAATTTGAACCTGTTCGATTTAGTAGCTATGAGGGCATATTATTGTTTTCCCGTCTCATAGCTTTCTCCTCCTATCCACCACCAGTGTTGTTTAATTCGGATGACAAAATGGTGAATTCGATAGTTGCTAGTACATTTTTGCAACAGCAGCTATATTCAGATCATTGCTAAAACTATTGTGACTGTCAGTTCGCATGACATGTAGTCCAAGCGCGAAATTGGAGTGAAAAAAGTTTTAAAGCAATGAAAAAAAAAAGATTTTCAGTATGTAATTATAAGTCTTAATGTATTTTGCAATAATATAAAATGTAAAATTATATGTTTTTAAAAATTAAATGTAAAAAATTAAGTATTATACCTGTTATTTGACAGTCTGATAATATTTGTTTATGCATCAGGTTATTTTCATAATAACTTTTTGTTCTTTTAAAAAATGTTTATATGAAATGATTATTACGATATCATGTAAGATAAAAAAAAACGTTTTATTTAACATGGATATCAAAAATATTAAATGAAAATTATAAATAAATAGGTAACACCATACCTCAGCTTGCCAATAGGTAGGAGCACATGAGCACAATTGCTAATTTGTTTTCCCGGATATTGTCATTTAAGACCCTAGATAAGGAGGAACTTCTAAAATGATCTGTGCAGCTAAGGGAAAAGTACCCCAATGACCTAACTGCCTCGTTTAATGATGAGATTGTGCACCTAAAAAATGTGCACAAAGTAACCTTCGAAAGCACTGCTGAAAGCCAGGAAGACCTTTTAAATAAAATTTTTAAATTGCGGCTTGAAGGAATTTTCCCACAAGTATGCATAGCAATCAGAATTTTTTGAACAATTCCACTCACAAATTATTCCTCAGGCTTTCACAGCCGGTGTCAGATGAATTGTTCATGATATCCGGGCTGTTTGGCCGTGGTCCATGGTTTATAACAAAACCAAACGTTTCCGCAGCTCCACTGGCTGCCATCATCAGTGGTATAAAAATCCTGCATGCCGGGTGTTTACGTACAGGCCCACAGTACTGTGGTATTGAGCCTATACCACAGTACTGTGGGCCTGTACGTAAACACCCGGCATGCAGGATTTTATACCACTGATGATGGCAGCCAGTGGAGCTGCGGAAACGTTTGGTTTTGTTATAAACCATGGACCACGGCCAAACAGCCCGGATATCATGAACAATTCATCATTCCACTCACAGTTTCTGAAGGAGAACGAGCATTTAGTAAGCTTTCTTTAATAAAGAACTACCTTCGTGCAACCATGACGCAAGACCGCCTGAACAGTTGTGCTTTACTTTCTACTGAACAAGAAATTTCAAGGAAAATAGATTTTGACAGTGTCAGTGTCATAAAAGACTTTGCTACAGCCAAACTAAGAAGACTACTTTAATGCATCATTAATTATAAATTTCATTTAATACTATTGAACTTTTACGATATGTATATTAAAAAAGGTTGTAACCTACCAATCTACCATTAAGTTTTAAGTTTTTCTTAATATAAAGTCATTTTAGAATTTGTTTTTACCCTTATGTAAGGGTATTTATATACTACATAAATTTCTTTTATTAAATTTTTAATGTTTGTTGATACACAGTTAACATGATCTAGAGTTTCAATTTTAGTTTTCTATGTTCCTTAGTCACCCTCTATATGTGTAATATTTAAACGTGATTGTGACGGTGGTGTGTTGTGAGGTTGTTTGGGTGGGGGATCGGGGTGGAAACAAGGGGGCCCCGTGGATTTATCTGTACCGGGCCCCATGATTTCTGTTACCGCCCCTGTGTACAGCAAATGTGAGTGGTTGGCTGGTAGTGGTGAACTAAATACACTATTTTGCTGGTATTGTTTGTTGTTTGGAAAGGACAGGAACACTAGCTGGACCAAGACTGGATTCAAACATTTAGGAAACCTAGTTGAATTTATTGCTGGCCATAAAATTACTGTGAATCACCTTCCTTCATCATTGTGTATTGCTGCTTCCGGTCAGAGTAGAATAGAAACTCCGTTAGATGACCAACTTAAATCGGAGATATCCGCTCTGGTTAAATCTAGTCGATGAAACCAGATATATTTCAAATAAACCATAGTGCTCTATAGTTTTGTATTATTCGTATAATGGAGAAGTAAAAGAGGATTTTTAGGATCCAATGACGTAAGTTGTGATCGACATGCCCAGGCTATTGTAACGCTCATTTGTCAGTTTCCTGACTGAATTTGAATGCAGTGAAAAACTAGTTGTTCAAGTCTACGATGGGGTGGCAACAATGGGGAAATTTTAATTGGAGTAGAGACCATAATTAAAAGAACTAATCTGCAAGCTCTCTTTGTCCATTGATATGCTCATGTTTTAAACCTTGTTGTGTCTCAAAGTGTTAGGCAAATACCCGAGTGCAAAATATTTTGTAACATACTTAGTGGTATTGAAGCCATTTTTCGAGATCTCCAAAACGGACTTAATTTTTGTATGAGTTTGTGCAGCTATGACCCAATCTGTGCTCAATGAGGTGGAATTATTCCTCTAGACTTGTAAATACCATGTACAGGAACAGCTGTCAATTGTGTGATGTATTCAATGCCACGTTAGATCACCTTGAAGAGATCGAGTCTGATATTTTAGCTCCCATTAGTGAATTTTTGTCAGTGTTAGAGACAAAATACTTTCGATAAAATATTTTTATATACAGATGACAGACTCAAGCCAGTGACATTTTGTACTGCCGAAAGAAAATTGCAGAAACTAGACAAAGTATAGTATCTCTCCGTGATGACTTTGAAGGCATTTTTCAGCAAACTCTATCTGTAGGAGGGGAGCCATCACAGAGAAGGAATGTGAACTACAAGCGTATTTATTGTGACCGTTTGATAACATTGACAATCACTTGTATACACGGTTTGAAGATTATCCTTTTTAAATTTAAACATATTTAAAGCGGTCCAGGTCACTGTATGATAATTATATATAATTTACCTTGTATTTCCGTCCAGTGACGTCGAGCATAATTTGTATTTGGTTACGCGTTTCAGGCCATGTGGCCCATCATCAGACCATCACTCCGAGAGGAGCTCGTTAAACAATAAAAAAATCCACATAAAACAAACACATAATAAATAAATACAAAAATATATTAAAACATATAAAGGCGTTCTCTTACACGAACACGGTGCACCGCGTGTAGCCTGTCTGAACTGCATCAGTGGAACCTGTTATCTATTATTATCTGTAATCGATTGCAGATGTAATCTGTACTGCGATCGATTACAGATAATAATAGATAACAGGTTCCACTGATGCAGTTCAGACAGGCTACACGCGGTGCACCGTGTTCGTGTAAGAGAACGCCTTTATATGTTTTAATATATTTTTGTATTTATTTATTATGTGTTTGTTTTATGTGGATTTTTTTTATTGTTTAACGAGCTCCTCTCGGAGTGATGGTCTGATGATGGGCCACATGGCCTGAAACGCGTAACCAAATACAAATTACGCTCGACGTCACTGGACGGAAATACAAGGTAAATTATATATAATCCTTTTTAAAGCCTTTTGGAAACATTTGGCAAATTCTTTGACAGTGTGCGTTTATAAAACAAAATTATTGTGTTGTACAGTAGTGAAGAGTTTGAAGGGAAAAGTATATCCGATCTTTTAAAGCTATTAAACTCTAATACGTTAAATGTTTGTATATTTAAGGAAAATGTGTTTACGTCCAGGAGAGTTATTAGTATGCTTCAACAGTGTATTAGTGTGTTTATTCAAAAAAGTTTATATTTTACCACTGCAAATGTGCTATTACAGTATTTATATTTTCAGACACATGTGTTTTAAGAAGAATTTGCACCTCAAGTTAAAGTCTGTATTGTGCCAGTGTTTTTTAAAACGTTAGTAACTCGGTGTTAGAAATTTCGAACCGCGGGGTATACATGTTCTATGCATTCTGCGTTGAACATAATATTTTATCATGGTATAAATGATTAAGATATTAGACTTAATAATGAATCGTATACCTAAAATTCAATCATAATCGTGTGTCCCACCTAATAACAGGAAGACAGATTAGTAGGTAACCCACTATAGGTTAATTTTAATTATAAATTGGGCTTCCGCTATCTTTTTGAAATTTAATTAGGCCTACGGATATAACTCAGCTTCACCAAAATTTTTACCCACCGCATGCCACTTATATGAAATAATGTTACTCTTCAGTTTTTCTTTTATACTGAAGACGTCGTACATGTAATGAATGCAACTTCAGTTTTTTATATTTTTTATTGTATTCTTTTTTATACAGCCTAAAGGCACCATATGATGTTATTATAAAGCGACCGATTTCAGTCAATAGACCATCTTCAGGTTATCACAATATTATAAAACATTATAGCACATTTGTGTTCAAATTCGTTTTTTATAAATAATAATGTTTTATAATATTGTGAACACAAATGTGCTATAATGTTTTATAATATTGTGATAACTTGAAGATGGTCTATTGACCGAAATTGATAGCTTTATAATAACATCATATGGTGCCTTTAGTAAGCTGTATAAAAAATAATACAATAAAAAATTGAATTATAGGTACCATTAATAAAACAGTAAGTGTAAGTATATAAAAATACATCACATTATCATGAATGCAACTTGTTATGAGTACATTTCAGATATTGAAGTTGTGTTTTAAACTGAAGTTGTGGGAATTTTGTGCTTTAAACCAATTTCTTTACAGTGTAAGTGGGTAAAAATACCACTTAGTAACACATATTGCATTAGACTGAACTCCAAGTCTCTGAGAGGAATGCGGGCAGAGAGAGAGTGTAGACACACGGACGCGCAGTTGCGTTAAACAATCAGCAATTACTTAGAAATCCCGATTCACATGCATTATCAAAACTCACTCAACGCTCACTTTCCTCTCATTGAGCATTAAGCCAGATAACTGTGATGCTATGTGTTGTACAAGAATTGACACTGTTAATTATTATTAGTATTAAAATCTAATTTTAATTTCACATAGATTATCATTTTGAAATGTAATAGATGACGTACATTTTAAAGAGGCGAGCTAACTCCTCATCTGTTTCCTCTTCCCTGTCAGTATTGAAACTGCAATCAGAGTCACTGTCACTGCTGTCTATGTTGTCACCACTGTCACTGCTGATATTATCATCATCCGAACCTGATGTGATAATAATCTTGTCAATAACTTCTGACACTATCCCATCACTTTCCCAGTAGTAGTCCTCTACCTCCCCAACTTTCTTGCAGTACCCTACCCAGTCACTTTACCGACATTATTGCTTGCTTTTTATCATGTAAATAAATACACACACACACACACACACACACACACACATTTGTTGATGTGTTTACATTTTCTGTTAGTATAATATCACTATTTATACATGTGTTTCATAATTTAATTTCAGAGACAAAGACTGGAAGCTGGTGTTGGTCTAACAAGTGGACTGACACAGAGTGAGGACAGACCAAATGTTATGAAACATTTGCATCCAGTATCAGTTATGAATCAACTATACAGTGATGTTCCAGGTAATTTGTTGTTTAAAACTAAACATATTTAACAAATTTTAAGGTGTGTGTGCGTGCGTGCGTGCGTGCGTGCGTGCGTGCGTGCGTGTGTGTGTGTGTGTGTGTGTGTGTGTGTGTGTGTGTGTGTGTGTGTGTGTGTGTGTGTGTGTGTGCATTGATGACCTTGATATGGGTCATATCTGCCTGTTCAGTGGCTTATTCAGGAGTATCTGTTGATCTGACCTTTTAAAATGGTAGATGGTAGTGTTTTTGTGTTTTGTTTTCAAGTTTTGTAATAGTGTTTTGTATACACTATTACACCACATTAGCACCACATTATTAATGTCTAGACAACTAGTACAACAAGGGGTTTGGGGGGTTAATCCCCCCTGAGGGATAAATAAAAAGGCAGTGTCAAAAAATATAAAATAATTTGTCAGTAAAATGAGGTCGTATAAGTCGAATTGAATAATATTTATTTGTTGATAATAAGCATGGACAAATTAATTATTAGGCTAATTAGTTACATAAGTACAAATATTTTTTTAATTGTGGCACACTATAGCTGTCTTGCAAGTATGAAATTCCTTCATGTAAACATTGCTCCTAGTTTTATGGTGGATGAGGGTGGTTCAAATTTGTATGCAATTTTTGAGATTATGTCCTCTTACCAAGTAGGTAAAAGGTAGCCTTCAAATGTATATTCAGCCCACAGTGTATCCAACTTAGTTACAATATCCATAGAGTAGCAGTTTAAAAAATTTTTGTTTGAAATACTTGGTATTAAAATTTTGAAAAAGATGTGCCTCATTTAATACATGGTTTTGGATAATAATTTAATAATTTTTTATTTGTTAATTTAGTGCTTTATTGGTTTTTTGTTACCAATTTGAAAACAAATCAACAATTAAAATCATAGAACATGTTTGTTATTCCTAACATGTTACCTAGTAGACCTAAAACTGAACACAGTGTTCAGAAAGGGCTTCACAGTCTCTTCTGGTGAACTGATTTGTATGCCACCATACACAAAATGTGTGGCCAACCACATATTTGGTCACCACATAGTGAAATTTTGAAATGTTGGTTTTTGCTGAATGCAATACCCATTATACAAAAATCTTTTCTTCATTTCAATGGTAATACTGTTAGACCAATCTAATTCCATTTGTAGAAAATAGAGACACGTACGGACTATGATAGAGTTTAAAAATTCATATAAAATGTTTAACACTATCAGTATCTATAGGAGATGGGTGAAAATGTACCAGTTTCCTGGTATTGTTTATTTTGTTAATATTTTAAGATGTTGACTGTAGTGTTTCATAACATTTTTAAATTTTAGATTATCTCACATTTACGGAACCACTTATGTTTCCCCTCACCTTTTTAATTACAACAAAGTAAGTAGCAATAATAATTCCTTTTTCTTTTGATTTTTTGTTGTTTTATTCACAAAAAGCTGACCCCCCCCCCCACCACCATCGAGAAATACTGGCTGCACTACTGGTCTGGATAAATTAATATGTAAACAGATTCAAATCAAACGTAGCAAAATTTTTTAAACACTAGGCATAGGAAACCCTTATAAACAGAAACCTCCAACAAACCAGTTCACAATACTATAAACTATACAGGTCTTTATGGCACTTAATCTGTTATTATAGTATTGTTTTTGTTCAAGGTCATTTTACCCTTTCATAGTCATGCCTACTTACATTGCCTATAAAGTTTGTTCATTCTTACAATGGGTTATGGTTGCCTGGTTAAGAAAGTTTTAACTTTGTACTGTACATTTTAATGATACAAATAATAAGAAGGCCCCAATACTACTTTACCTACAGAAGATTCTGAAAAAACCAAAAGCCCTTGGGTCACCACCACATTTTGACAGGTGGAATGTGGAAATTGCAATACTGTCCCCATGAAAACAATTTAAAAATATCAAACTTTCCCTTATCAGAAATTCGAAGGTTCGTGAGACGAACTTATTGAGCACAGGTTAGGTTAAGGGGAGATGACGTTAAAAATAACTTAACTCATATACATTATTATTCACACAAATTTATTCATTGATATTATTAATATAAAATATTCCACAAATAGTAATAAGACTTTTTGTAAAATATATCGTCTTTTATAAGGTAACCTATTTGAACAGTTATCTGTGGTGCAATCACCTTCTGCATGCGAGAATTTTGAAAAAACTTTACTGTAGTATAATTAAAACGTTTAATTGTCAATATAACATAAAAAGGAAATCAATTCTAATCAGTACTTTTTTTATTTATTCTCTCTCACTGTCGTACCCCCATTTTCCTTAGCTTTTTCTCACGCTCTTGTTCTCTCGCATACACCCCCTGACACTCCTGATTGAGAGCTGTGGGGCTGTGCAGGACGATGGGCATGCCAGTCGCCCGCTCGTATGCTGCGTTCCGAGCTTCAAGTAGAGCTCCTCCCACAGGGACCATAGATAGGGATGGATATTAGGGTGTGGCCTGCTACCGGCTTAGGACTCCTGATTATTTTTTACTTCATATTTCTTATTTTATTTAGTCAAAATTTCCCCACTTTTGTTACTTATCTGTTCATGTCCAATGATTGTGTTGTATTGTGATTCACACAACACAAGGTCATTACTACGCACTAAGTTTACTTTGTCCTTTTGTTACACCTTTTGGAATATATCACGTTTAAAATACAATTATGTGATCTAATTAGATTAACAAAACTTTATTTGTTGATCACTGATGTTCTTTTTCTATTAAGACAACAACGTAAGATTTACCTGCCCACAGGCACCAAATCGCTATACTTCATAACGCACTATTCCACTGCCCATAAATGTGTTCTT
The DNA here is from genome assembly GCA_034769895.1 of Magicicada septendecula. Classification (NCBI taxonomy): domain Eukaryota; kingdom Metazoa; phylum Arthropoda; class Insecta; order Hemiptera; family Cicadidae; genus Magicicada; species Magicicada septendecula. Next base: position 774,190,805 of record CM068367.1, read on the forward strand.
TTCCCAGCTCTTTCCAGGTGTGACGTTGTTTGTCTACTGAAATACTTCTCGACCTTGCGAAACTGATTCTGAATGCATGTAAATAATTACACACTTCACAGGTTAAGGTCATATACGCACTTTGCAGCTGTCTCTAACCCATGAAAATTCCATTGAAATGGACCATTACAACATGTGTCTGTATTGTATCACTCCACTTTTTTTTACATCATGAACCACACTAAGAATGAACAAACTTTACAGCTTTCTGTCCTTCCTTTCTATGAAAAGGCACAAGTCTCTGTACAACTTAGTTATCTAAGTCAATTAAAAATGACAATATGCATGCATGTGCTTGGTAGTAGAAGTGTAATAGGAAAAGCCTCTTCAGTTTTGTCTGTGACCTTGAATGCTAAATATCTTTGCTCACCAGTGTACCAACCAATGATAAAACCAAGCTACATTCACAGTTATTATTTTACCAGGCAACAGTAACATGGCAGATGATGATCACAGTTGTGATCACATGTCATCTTTCTCACAAGTAAGTGTGTATTACATCTTGACTTGGTAATTTTATGTTTTCAGATACATTTCTTTAATTGTAATGAATGTGTGACTGTTAATTTAATTTATTCAGTACTATAGAAAAGTAAGATTGTAAATGTATAAAACACTAATTGTAGTAAATATATATATATATTTTTTTTAAGATAAAGTATTTCAGACCACAATTGGAAGAGATCTTTGTGTATTCAAGTGTAAATATAATCTCAGATAGTTTCAGCATCATTTAATAGAAGTTTCATGTATATTTTTAGGTCCTGAAATACATCAGAATACTGCAAACACATTGCTCTTTTCTTCAGCATTAGCATCTCGATTAGGGCTGTCATTACCAAACCCTGCTCCTGATGTAGATATGGCACCAGCTCAGCCAGTTATTCCACAGCCAGAAGTACCAGCAGAGACAAGTAATACCACTAATGTTTCAGAACCGAAGAAAAAGAAGTATGCCAAGGAGGCTTGGCCAGGGAAAAAGTTGGTTCCTACATTTTTGGTCTGATTAATGTATACAGTGTTGTGAAAGACATTAGTGTGTTTATACACAAACATGGTATTCAAACGCATATTTTACTAGCTGAATATGCATAATATAATGGATATGTTTTACAGTAAAGGCCTTTTCATTAAACAGTAATATAGCAAGACATTTATACTGTTTCCAATATCAGTGAACTGTACAAATACTGTAGTTGGTTTTATTTTAATTTTTATATATAGTGTTTAATTAATCGTGTATAAAATCATGTTAAATAATATAATTTTTACCGTGATTTGTTTGAACATATTCAGTGTTAATGTTTTCCTTCTGTAAAAAAAAAGGTTTTTATGAGAGTAAAAAAAAGATTTTTGTGAGAGTATGAAACTATGTTTTCAATATTGTTATTTACATACATGGCAATAACTAGTTGTATTAAGTTTCATAATAAAAATTAGGTGTATATATCTAATTACTAGCATGTTTTCATGCCTTATATGTACAGAAAAAAAGAAATGTTAATGTAAACACACTATAAAAAGTGTTATTACAGCTGGTGACTGGATTTTAGTAACACTGAACTGCGATGTCTTGCATTTGATTTGATAAAAAAATTATTTCTCTTGTGATGTAAACCAGTTACATCTAATTCAGAAAAGTAAATCAGGTTTTATCAAAATAATAGTATATCTTTGTACCTTGTATTACACATCCACCAATATGCAGATATGCAAATACAACTGAAGATTAGAACATATATGCGTAAGTATCTAACTAATATTTGCATGTGTATGTATGCTAACTTTGTCATATAGGAGACTGGTGTATGTGTGTGTGTGCACGTTTATACTTCATTGGAGAGAACAGATATGAATGTATTGTATGGTATATTTTTATTAAGATTTACTACAGTGTTGACAGAATAAATGTGCTGGGACAAGGTCGTATTCATTTACACTGTGGAATGGGAAATTCATGTTTCTATATTTATTATATTCTTGAATATTCCCATATTCCTTGGTTAGGTGCAGGGTGAACGAATGGTACTTATAGATTCATAAAGAGGAAATCCCAGGTTTCAGTAAGTACTATAATAATTCTTCATAATTTTTGGTGTTAGTAAAAGTAGGGATGTGGCAGTGACTAGCTGAATCTGATTTAGATTGAAAGTTAATTTTTAATTATAATTTTAGGCAGTAAATAATGATTTAAAAGACATTTAATTATTATTGTTCTGGCCACTGTAAACGGTTAAGTTGCTAAAGATGATGAAATTGTTGTGTGCAGTGTGTTATATTATTTGGCTATATAGTAGTCTCGGAGACTCAACACTTGATGGCTTAACATTTCGTAAAACTCATCACCTTTCCTAGAAATGTGGTATAGTAATTTTGTACTGGTTTTATCCCACCCAGTCAGTCAATAAAGGCCAATAACACATGCAGTTGTTCTACTTTACGAGGGTGGTCTGAAAAGTTCTCGGCCTAACAATGAAAAAACAAATTTATAATTTCAAAATAGTTTTTGTTTTTCAACACAATCTCCCTTAAGACTAATACACTTGTTCCAGCGATGCTCTAATGTCATTATCCCATCTCTGTAGTGATTCTCTGGAAGGTCAGCAAAATACCCCTGTACAGCTGCAACAAGGTTCATACTGGCCTGGAAAGTCAGGGAAGGTCAGGGAAATCAAAATAAGTCAGGGAAAGTCAGGGAAACATTTTAAGATATGCCGAAAGTCAGGGAAATTAAGTATATTTTTCAGAAAGTCAGGGAAATTTTTTTACTATGACCAGTCACACAAAACGTATGAAGATGATCCAAGTTTCATGAAGAACTGCATGAATTCTTTGCTGCTCTGAATAATGGATCTGAATATGTATGTACCTGTAGTTTATATTTTAAACTGTAATTGTTTTGAAAGAATATAGTTTCACTATGACTAAAAATAATTGTTCACTCTTAAAAACTAAATAAATGTCTTTAAACGCATGTGCAGATATAGGAGAAACATTTAAATTAATGTTTCTGGATAGTGCAGTAGCTTCAAGTTTTAAAATGGGGCCGAGCAAATGTAAATACCTTATTAACCATGGACTTGCTCCCTATTTTGCTAATGAAATGAAAGACCGATTATGTCAGTGTGATGATTTCGTCGTTTCTTTCGATGAATCTTTGAATAAGATCATTAAAAAAGGACAGATGGACATATTTGTAAAGTTTTTGATGTCAATAGAAGTAGGGTGCGTACTGAATATTTTAATAGTGTTTTTTTGGATAGACCCACAGCACAAGACCTTCTAGCCAACTTCTTTGCAGGAATAACTCCATTACAGCCTAAGAACATTCTCCAAGTGTCAATGGACGGTCCCAATGTAAATTTGAGTTTTATTAAAAAATTGGATGAAAAGATCAAAGAAGAAAATCCAGATGGAAAACATCTAATTAATATTGGTGTTTGTTGTCAATGGTGTGATAAAAACTGGGTTACAGACGGCAAAGTGGGAAGTGGATAGCTTTTTGCGAGATGTTTATTACATCTTAATGATTCACCAGCCCGCCGTGCTGACTTATTGAACTTACTGGAAAATCTATTTTTCCTTTAAAACACTGTACAACCAGATGGCTTGAAAATGTGCCTTCTATTGACTGAGTTTTAAGTATTTTTGATGATATAAAGAAATTTGTTGACAGCCAAAAATATCTCAATACAAAACCATTACAAAATGTTTGTTCAAACCAAAGATATATTTCTAAAATGCAAACTGGCTTTTTTTAAAATGCTTTCCTTGGAATGTGAACCATTTTTACGAAAGTTCCAAACCTCAGACCCACTTGGTCCATTCCTGTTCACAGATTTGCAAAGTCTCGTACAAAATTTGATGGAGAGATTTCTTAAATCCAGTAAAATGCCTACTACAATAACTAAGCTTTTTTCATTAGATTTACATGACAAAGAAAATTTGCATGATGTAAAAAGTATTGATCTCGGATTTCATACAAAAAAACTTCTCAAAGAAGCCACTTCAAAAGAAAGTGATATCCTAAAATTCAAACTTGAATGCCAGACTGTGCTAGTCGAAATGACAGAAAAGATATTAGAAAGATGTCCTCTGAAGTACAAGCCTGTCCAAGGGCTCTCATCATTGGATCCTAGTATAATTTTTCATCAGCCAGAGCTAGGGAAACAAAGATTTGGTTTATTGCTAGAGGCATTGTACACCAATAACCGAATCACAGATTCTGTTGCTGAGAAAACAAAAGCACAATACACTCAACTTTGCAGTGAAGCTCATTCTACCCTTCACTTACAATTCAGTATTTTTGGATGGTGATTGTTCTTCCAAGAGACTTGATGATTTTTTTTTTCTTCTTTATTACTTGGGAATCAATGTTATTCAGAATTGTGGCAAATGATTAAATTAGGACTGATATTTTCGCATAGAAATGCAACAGTAGAAGGAGGGTTTTCTGTAAATAAATCATTATTAGTGGAGAATTTGCAAGAACATAGTCTTTTTGCTCAAAGAACAGTGGAAAATGCTATAAGATATTATGAAAGTATTCTTAAAGTTCCTATCACTCAAACAATGTTGACAAATGTAAGAGCTGCCCGTAGGAGATATGAAGAACATCTCAAAGAGTCAAAACAGAACCAAAAAGAAGAAGAGAAGAAAAAGATTGAAAAAAGAAAATTATCCGTAGAGATCAAGAAACTTGAAGAGCAGAGAAAGATGTTAAAACTGCAAGCTTTGAAAGAAGAAGACAGTATAAAATAAAAAATTCAGATTCTTGAGAAGAAAAAGTTAGGCTAAATCTCCCTATTTAGAACTTTTATGATCACGGTCGACTTTATTTACCTAGGCTATGATAATTAAATTTCTATTCATGTATCTATTAAAATTAGGTATGAAATTTTAGGTTACCTGTATCAAAGAGTGTTTTAGTTTTAAAGAATAATACAATCTCTTTGTTGCTTTGTATGTTTCCTTTAGATTTTTTATGCAGTTTTTTGTGATATTTTAACCTAATAATGTATATTTATTGTAATTTTTTAATTTAAGCTAATTAATTTTGATATTTTTTTTTGTATAAATACAACTGTTTACTTTTTGGAAAAAATAAAAAGGAGTGCATTGGACGGCTATGGGGGAAGGTGGAGGCCGATTACTAAAAAAAATAATATTTATTTAAATTCATCCTTGATGGTGGACGATTATAATGTTAAGCATACTAAAGTAAATTTTCAATAAGATAATGTATGAATGTTTCATGCTTACAAATAAAAATAAATTTCACTAAAACTAATATTTTAAACTGAGTAAGTAGGCTACAATAATGTTTAATAGGTAATTTATATATTGAAAAATTGGTATTGTACGCAAAAAATGACACATACTGGTCAGGGAAAATTTGCGGATTTGGTCATGGAGAGTCAGGGAAATCAAACTCAAAATTTAAGTGTGAACCCTGTGCAACCACCTCTTCATTAGAAGAAAATCGCTCTCCTGTGAGGGAGTGTTTGAGTTTTGGAAAGGAATGAAAGTCAGAGGGAGCCAGATCTGGAGAATAGGGTGGATGCTCCAGCAATTCATAGCGCAGATCTCTCAATTTTCCCATTGCCAAAACAGTTTTTTGGGCGGGTGCATTGTCGTGATGAAAGATGATTTTTTTCTTCTCCAAACCGGGTCTTTTCTCACGAATTGTTTTGTCTAGTTTGGTTAAAAGATTAGAATAATATTCTCTGGTTATTGTTCTACCCTTTTCAAGGTAATCGATTAACAAAATGCCTTTCGCATCCCAAAACACCAATGCCATAACCTTTCCAGCTGATGGGACTGACTTTGCTTTCTGCGGCGCTGAACAGCCAGCTTCTGTCCACTGTTTTGACTGCTGTTTAGATTCTGGTGTGTAATAGTGAACCCACGTTTCATCCATAGTAATAAACCTACGCACAAAATCAGTTTTATTTTTGTAAAAACGCTCCAAGCAATGTTCACAGATTTTCATGCGAATGCGTTTTTGATCTGCTGTGAGCATGCGCTGCACCCATCTTGCGCAAAGCTCTTTCATATGCAATTCTTCATGCAAAACATAACCTACACGTTCTTTCAAAATGCCCACAGCCTCAACAATTTCACGCACTTTAATCCGTCAGTCATCCAATACTAAATCGTGTATTTGTTCGATGATTTCTGATGTTGTTGCATTTTTTGGGCGTCCCTCACGTGGATCATCTTCAAGGCTGGTACAGCCACATTTAAACTTAGCAGCCCATTTCTTAATTGTCGAAAATGAAGGAGAAGATTCCCCATAAACTCTTTTGTGAACTTCGAATGAATTTCATTTGGCATCAAACCTTTTTCAACAAACAATTTTATCACTGCACGATATTCAATTTTATCCATTGTACAAAATATACACAATTACGGTACTTCAAATACAAAAAAACAACGTGATAGATTGACTCACAATTTCACATTAATTGTTGTGACAGGCATACCAACCTAAGAAAAAAAATCTTGCTCATACAGTTGATGTCTGTGATCGAGGCCGAGAACTTTTCAGACCACCCTCGTACAAACGAGTTTCTAGAGAACAAGGGGGATGCAGAAGATTCTAGAATAGTGGATCTAATGAAGAGGATGCCATATTGTGAAGAAGCTACTGATGGTAATGTTGAAGAATGAAAGAACAAATTCAAACTGGTAAGTTTCTTTGAGTTAATGAAAGGACTGTAGTGGCAAAAGTAGGGAAGAGGAATCAAAGTCTGAAGAGATAGAAGATGGCAGAAAAATTGAAAAGAAGAATCTCAGGGTAGGACTAAGAAGCTGCTGAGGGAGCATGGTGTTTTTTCAAGCACAGGTTGCGTCACCAGAAGACATATTATTTCAATAACACCTTTCAATGGCATTTTCGTTATTGTCACCCTCTCAGTCCACATTAAGTTAAGTGTGTGGAATTATGCTGTCTCTGCTTGGGATAAAATATTTCACTAACTCATTAGCAATGACAAATGGAAATTCTGTACCACTATTTTGAAGGTTAATGTAATGGAGTCTTTGCATTGTCATGATTCCCATCATGTTGCATGTGACAGGGCACAAGAATAGATTAAATGAAACCAGTCACCTGTCAAAGAAAAGAAGCAATATATGTTTGTGTGGTTGTTTATTGGGACACTAGGAAGGTTGTTTGAACATGTATAATTGGAAAAGTAATCCTGAACTTTTTAATGATGATTAGGCATATGGAAACTTTGTACTTTTTAACAGGTTTGAATCTAGGGAAGGCCTTTTGTCCAACTTCAGGATTTTTTTAGTAAAACACCATGGTAAATAATATAAACACAGTAAGAAATTTTGTGTGAAAAATATGTATGTATTCCCAAGTTCTACAAATAATAGCAGTTTTGGAATGTATGTGACAATTGACAATCCTAGTTCCCTCTATAGTATCAACAAATCAGTCACTGATGTGGAAAACCAAAACCTATTTCTTACAACACAACTCAACCAATATAACTGTATCTGGTATGAACTAATGTTGGAATAAGATTATTTACTTTCTAAAACAGCCAATAAAAATGTTCTGTTGAGAGCCTACATATTTTTCTTAGTATACAGTGCTAATGGTTTTTCTGTGTGTGTAAACCTAGCTAGCTGGCTGTAACTAAACCATATAAAAAAAACTTCAGTATCTCATAGATTGACCTCATATCAAACATTAACATCCACACTTCCCTTGGTATCCTTTGCTGATTCCCACTGACAAAAACCCTTGCCACAAATGTTATAGACATTTGCTCATTTCCAAGGCAACATGCATACCCTAAACACATTGACTCTTGTCACTGTGCGAACTGTGACACTATAATTTAAAATCTCTTTGTTAATCCATATCCAAAATTGTGCATCTCCTAATCTGCAAGATCATCCATCTTGATTCCTTGGCCAGAGGCCAATTTGAATCTTTTATGACGTGGTAGTAATGTGGGCAATAGCCATGGTTTCATAATCCTGTATTGGTGGTGGTCACCATTTTCACTGGAACATTCAGAGAGACACTTAAGAAGACTACCACAGGTAAAGTGAAAATATCTGGCAGAAGAAGACCATCAACAGTGGGTCACGGCTTCAATATCAATAACAAAATGTAAATTCTTGGTTGATATTGAGCCATAATTCTAGTGCTGATACATTTAACTGTTTGGTTATTAAATACTAGAGAACATAGTATGTGTCAGAATAACCATATCTAATCTTTTTTGGAATTGTAAGCTCGTCAGTAAACAAATCCCTTGCAGAGCTGGCATTGGGCCACCTTTTCAAAAGCAGGTAAGTGTCGTGCATCACAAGGACAGATGTCAAGATATTTACTAACAAATGTTATAAGGAAACTGGTTATCAAGTTTGGTTTATAAATGAAGACGAAGGAGCTTTGAAGAAGCTCATGTGATGGTGGTCATAGAAAACTGCCAGAAAGTGAAAATGCATTAACACACATGTAAGAAGAAAGAGGCCTTTTTTAGTTTGTAAATTTAAGACTTTTATAGAAAAAGACAAGTACAAGGCATGTCCTGAAAGTGCATGAAAGATATAGTATTTACAAATATGTAACTAAAAATTACTAAAATACATATATATATGTATACACACACACACATATAAATATCTTAAATTTTTTTATATTAAAATTCTTGTCCAACAACTTATTAATACTAGGGATAGTCTCCTTTTATCCCCCGAGTCATAGCGATAGAATTCTACAACCAGTCTTTTGATCCATATCATGACTTAAGCATTCACCTTCTTATCGTCATCAAATTTTGTTTTATCAGACATTTTGTCAAGCATAGAAACTTGCAAAAATCCGGACTATGTGGTGGATGATCCAGAACACCACACATTTATTATCAAAAAGCACATAGGTAACATGCAGTATAGGGGCCAAGCATTGGTATGGAGCAAGGAGACACCACATCATTTTTATGGCCCAACTTTGGATTCACAATGTGATGAATCATAGTCTTAGATACTTCAGGAATTAATTAATGCAATTCTTTCATCACCAAACACTGGTGTGTAAGTGAATATTCCCTTCACATTTTGAAGGTCATCACAGTTGAAAGATACCTAACAATACTTTGTTCATCAAGAACATCAGTTGTCTCAAAAATTCACACAACTTTAGAGACATTGTGTAAAGTCTTAATGCAACTATAAAGTTTTCATTTGTATATGACCTCCTAGGCATTCACCTTTTGTGTTTAGAAAATGTATCAAAGGACAAAATTCCTACTTGGCAGGATTTTGTATCAATGCTTCCATTTTCAAAATGGATAACACAAACTGTTTGAGCAAAGTCTGTTCTCTTAGTGCATATGAGGAATAGACATTGTGTAATTATAAATTAACACATCAATAATTATTTAAATTTTAACTTATTTTGGATGACTTACCTTCCAGTCCAAAGTTCGTCGCATGAACTGTGAAATACAAACATGGTTTCAAGGTTACATCAATAACATACTCGACTCGCATTGTATGTAAAACAACTCTAATTTTATTTCATTCCCTATACTCATTCAACTTTACTGATTATTCATTATTCATTGATTACCCAAGATTAAAATATCAAGCTTCTTTTTATCACTGGAAAATATTTCGGAATGATATATTTTTTAAACATTCATTTTACATGATATACTTATACTAATACTTATTAATTAATTAAGACGACCCAGTTTGCTCATCCATTCATTCGTACAAAACCCCCCTATTTATTTACTTTAGGCCCTTTTTAAAATAAAAACAATTTGGGTTTGATACTGTTACATGTTGTAGCGGCGTCCCTGTCGACCATGTGGCGCGTCCTATAATGTTCTTTCCCTTTACAGTCCTAAAGTTTGTTCGTTCACTTTGTGACATCTCCCTTGTTAAGATATCAAAAATGTCGGGAACCAGTTCAATTTGTTACCTGGTAATTGAACTAGCTGCCGTTGTTAGTAAACCTTAATCACTAACAAATTATAACACTTTATTATTCAGGAATTAAGCAAGGATTGTATAAATTTATTCACTTGTTGGGTGTTAGTAAAAACATCTCTTTATTAACATATTTATCTCTCATACTTTACTTTACTTTTAAAACTCAGATTCTAAAATTTCTGCATTAATTGTTTTGTAAATTTACTTCTTATTCTTTTTATATCAAAAGCATTCAGCTAGATATTGTTTTCAGTACCACGGATCCGGGTTTCAACTTAGTTATGTTTTTATTACAACTTCAACCAAATTATTAGAAGAATAAATTTGGTTGTAAATTTTAAACTTAATTTATATCTAAACATCGTAATGTCATTACTACTTCATTACAGTGATTACAAAATCTATATATTAAACTTTAAATTATCAAAAGTTCTTTACTGTTCTTTTTTTTCCTGGTCTTGTTGTTTTACAGTGAATTTGTGTTACAAATATTATGTTTTGATATCACCTGAATGTAACAATGTGTATGCTGTGGGGTCCATGATGGTCATCTTCAGTCCTCTTCTAGGGTGTGATCCACGGTTGCTCTTGAAGTTCCATAAGGTTGATTGTTTCTGGTAGTCTCTTCCTAGACGATTAGATTTTGGTACTAGAAGTTCATCCGGTTGCTGTTCGTGTTATCTTCTTTCGGAGTCGTTAGTTTACATTTTACTTTTAGTTACAGTTCATATTTTATCAGCACTAAAATCTGGTAAGTAACATTTCTCACCATTTACAGCTTGCTAAGAGATGTGTCGGCTAAGTTTCCTTTTTCTTTTTTATTCTTTACATGTTTCTTCACGCACTACATTATAATTTTGTTTTTATTATTATTATTATACTACATAGGTCAAATCGAACTCATTATAAACTTGATTAAATATTGTTTAACGGTATACACCTATGTGTATGTTCACAACACAGCAGCTACATCCTTACATCTCGGTGTCTATCGGGCGAGTGAATGCAAAGTTTAGTGGTGAGGGGTCAGTAGCTGGCGCGGTTTTACGCACTGAGAAAATAGTTTGTTCTTTTAAGTTATATTAATTATTTACTAATTAAGTCGTAATACATTATTTTACCTTTTGGTTACGAATTACGAATTTCTTTATTTATTTTGTACATATTTTATTTAATTAAAGTAATTATTATTATTAGCTAAATAACACCGTTCTTAACGTGTTGGTATGGGACAATTTGCACGTTGTTGCATGAATCTAGGCATAGGTAAGGGGTGGATAATACTCTTACTTATATTGAAAGCAATTTTTTATTTGTGCGATTTAAAATTTTTTTTTTTAAATCGTCACAACTTTTATAAAATTTTTCACTTGTTTAACTGGATTCTATGTTTAAATTGAAGTTCTATACTGTTTTACATACTCTTGATATACTGGATCGGTCGGCCGACCTTAAAATTGTTCGAGCAAAAAATTAAAATGACCGCATGCGGTCTATAGGTGAAGGCGACTGGGAACGGCAACTGTTAATCAAGTCCCCACTTTGGCTGGTGGTTTAACAGGGAAGGCAATGCCTCCGGATCACAAACTGTTCGTCACCGTAAACATCGTGTGACTTGTCAATGTTCCAAATTGTCAACGATATCAAACGACTACAACATAGAGGCTGTGGTAGGTGGAGCCTCAAATTAATATCCGGCATCTTAAAAGCACATTGTCGAGGCAGTGGTTCTGGCTCGCCATTGTTGGTAGCGTCCCTTCGGGCAGATGTGCGTCGTATCTGCGCGTGCAGCCGTGTGTGCGTATGAGTGCGTAACACAAAGCTTGATTTCCCAGAATAATATTGCGTTCTATTGCCACACCTCGCTCTCAAAGCTATGTCTTTGTTCCTTGTTTGAATGAAACCGTTTTACGTGGGAATTACAATTGAAAATTAAATAAAATTAATAAAAAATAAAACCTCACATTCTGCCCCATTACAAGACCCCCCCAATGAGAGGTCTCCTGCCGAAACAGAAGAACTCTCATTGCTAAACCCCTAAGAGGATCGGTGAGAATATGGCGCCAACAACCCCCCGTTAATTCTTTAAAACACTTCATGGGTCAACTACCCCCCTAGCTCGGCGACTATGGCTGCACCTGAACGAGATTACTGGACTTCTCTGTTCAAGATCCCAACACCATAAAATCGGACAGATACTCACCATCGTACACCTAACCTTCTAACATTCCACCCCAAAATCAAAACCCTGGCCTTAGACCATGCCATATCCTCCACCAATATGTTCCCCCTTACATGCATACTGGGTTGCCTTTAGCAAGTACTGGGTGCGTATACATACTCCTTATTACATTTTGCACAAACTCCATAAAATATTTTATTTTTCCAAGTTCAATTTCTTTTCTCATATCAACGTTAATTTTTTCAAATCAAAACAGCAAACAAATTGAATTCAAATCATTAAATTTTGTTCAAAATTTACTCTAAGTTCAATTTCATATTGTTATTGATTTCATAATCTCCTTTCATTTACCATAAAATTCAAAATCCTTAAACTAAAATTACAAGCTTCTTCACTAGCTGCTGGCAATCACAAAAAAAAACAATAAATTGAATACATTACATCATAAATTCACTTATCCTTACATTTGCTTACACACGTATACTAAACAATATAATTCAATAAACACACTAGTAATACATATAAACAACAATATACACGGAACCTCCAAACATATATGGCAGGCATAAAAAATAATTTTTTTTTTCAAAAATTTTAATTGCCCAAAATATTTCTTTTATCAATCTCAAAAAAAATAAAACTATTTAATTTAATTAAGTAACAAAATTTCATGAATCAATTACTAGAAACCTGTCCTGTCTCTAACATCAGCCATCAGCTGATCTCTCTGGGTCAAGTGAATGACCTTCACATATATACACTACACCAAGCTACTCTATAAAATACATGAAACATGTTTGTAATTTTTTACCTTCAAACATAATAAACATAGAACACTCAAAATAACATTGTTATCATTACCTTACAATAAACAATAAAATTCACATTTAAATTGACCAAAAATTACACACTTTATAACTTTAATTTGTTTTCAGATTCTATTAAAATCTGTCACTTGTTTCAAGTATTATTACATTTTTAACTATGATTCTCTCTTTAACATTTTCATTCTCAATTAGTTTGGGTGACTCTTAGTAATTCATAACCTTTCGATTTACAACTTGGGTGTTTAAATATAACCTCACCCCCCTTCTGACTCTAATACTCACTAACAGATTTACTTAGTATGACACCCATCTCTAAATATTTACCAATAATTCTCTAACTCCATTCACATCATTCTACCCTTATAACAAAATACTCTCTACCCTCTTTGTACTTAGGACGTGTGTTCCCTCCCTATGCTCATTCCCTCATTGGTTCCTGGTCTCCCCCTAGGTAACCCCTCCGGTACACATACGGTTCACCTCCCGCCACAACGCTTTTTGTTGAGGACTCCTTATCACACCACCCCCTTTACAAAATTCCCCCATCAACTAAGTACTCTCCCATTACAACACTTTCATTTTTCTACATATTTACTCCCTATCGCTACTGTGTCACTATTAATACTCAGTTTTCTATCCCACTTTTATTCTCGAGAATCTTATTCTGTTTAACACCCCTTTAACGTTACCTTGGACCGACTTAAATGTCCTATTGAAATAATTAGCACCCAAATTCTAACCTTTACTACATTTTACATTACATTAACCATTGAAAATTCAAAACTATCTCAAATCCATTTTACTTAAAATCTCTGAGACTCACCTACATTTTAACTTTAAACATAAAACATTTCACTTTCTTTAAATTGCATTATAAATTTCATACTTACAGTACATCACTCATATACTGTCATAGACACAAAATATAAACACCAAATAATGTACATAACTCCATTTATCTTCTGAAACATTTTCACAACCATGTTACTCCACAAACTAAACACATCTTACATTTACTTACTCATTATTTATTATCAAGTTTACATCTCATAAAATCATTTAAATTCATTAGAAAAATCTCTTTATACAACATTTTCAATTAATCAAAATATTTAAACAACTCAAATTATTTTAATTCCATCAATTATTAAAAACACAACATATTTTAATTACTTTCCTCCAAAACAATTACAATTCATTTATTATCACCATCATAATTATTGTCATTATTTATTTAGTCTGTCAAAATATTATTATTATTATTATTACATCAATTTCTACTACATACACATTGTTTACATCAAGTACATTTTACAACACAAACACAATTAATTTCACTATAAATTTATTTACAATTTCTTGTCATTGTTTTTTCTGTTTACCACACCTCATTTCATAATATAGCCAGGTCATTACCATAAACTAAAATATTTAAAATGTCCATTCACTGATTTTTCATTTACTCTCCGTCGTCATATATTAGTCTTACTTTTATATAATAATTACCGTCCTTATTCACACTCGTTACACTATTATTATTATTATTGTAATGATTACTTTCGTTAATTACATTAACACAATAATTAACTACATTTTTGTCTACCATTAATTCATAAAACCTGTCTACATTGGTGATCTTAGTTCTGTATCCATCAGTAATTTTGTTCAACATAAGGTAAGTTATTTTGTCATCATATTCCTCCACTACATTCATCACAACATCAGGTAAGTTTTTATCATTTATAAAGGTATCATCAAAATAATCATCTATCTTCATTTCCCAAGGTAAGCATTTCATATTGTTTATCTCCTTCACTTCTAACCTCTCTTTCAACTCATTATAACTACTTCTCAATGTAAATAACTCTATTATTCTCTCTCTCTCGCAATACTTCTCACAACCCCCCTGAACTATCTCATTCCATGCAAAGGGCACAACCAACTTACTATATGTCTTGGCACTTCCAACACCATCACAAAAAATAAAGTGGCCCTTTGGAGACACTACGTCTCCCACATAACTTCTGGAGGAACCTTTGTCCTCATAAAACACATGTGGAGTCTTTACTCCACTTATATCACAGGGAAAATTTGCCCTCTGCCCTCCATACTCATGTAATCTCTCTTCATACTCTCTCTCTCTAACTGATAAACATTTGTTTCTACCCCTTTACAACCCATTTCTCTCTCACTCTCACTAACTATCTCTATATCATCACTATTCAATATTTTAATCTCTGACACTACCTCTTCCACTATTTTGTCATTATTAATATTTGTAACATTGTCACCTAACTTCTTATTCATTGTCTGATTTAATGTACCTTCAAAATTTTTATTCATTTCGTCAACCATCTTCTCACAATTATTATTTATAGATTTTATTACCTGTTCTTTAATATTATTAAAACTTCTATAAATTTCATTCGCTTGTTTACTAAAATTAATATTTTGTTGTCTTATTTCATCTCTGATCTCATTCAACTTTTCATTAAAATTATTTTTAATTTTATCATTCTGTTCATCAAATCTAACATAAAACTTACTACTTTGTTCATCAAAACTATCATTAAAATTACTAAATTTTAATAGTAAAGTAGTAAAGTTAAAATTACTATTCTGAACGTCAAAGCGACGACTGAATTTTTCATCATTACTATCTAAATGTTTACTGATGAGGTTAAACAGGTCATTCATTGACAACTCTTTTTCTTTCATTTTAGTTGCTACGGGAGTGGAATTTGCTCCCGCCTCACTAATTATTACAGATTCATCTGTCAGGTTTGGAGTTGTCTCCATTCCTGAATCGTTTACATTATCTTCTTCGTAGAAAACATTCTCTTTGCCCCTATTCGGGTCTGAATGACTTTCTACCTCCCCCGTTACCGTACTGACTTTACTTTCATTATTTTCCATTTTTATAAGTTTAATTATTCTTTACGAGTTTTAATCTTGCACAGATTTAGCCTTACACTTATCCCTCATATTACAACATACTCTTATTTTAATTTTATTCTATAAATATTTCCTGTACTTAATTTTCGTTCATATGTAACTCCCACTAGCGTCTCTTACATCTGTGAGTAGGCATAGCCTATACGAAATATCATTTATATAGACTGTCCCTGTTCGGGCGCCATTTGTGTAATTATAAATTAACACATCTATAATTATTTAAATTTTAACTTATTTTGGATGACTTACCTTCCAGTCCAAAGTTCGTCGCACAAACTGCAAAATACAAACATGGTTTCAAGGTTACATCAATAACATACTCGACTCGCATTGTATGTAAAACCACTCTAATTTTATTTCTTTCTCTATACTCATTCAACTTAATACTGATTATTCATTATTCATTGAATCCAAGATTAAAATATCAAGCTTCTTTTTATTACTGGAAAATATTTCGTAATGATATATTTTTAAACATTCATTTTACATGATATACTTATACTAATACTTATTAATTAATTAAGATGACCCAGTTTGCTCATCCACTCATTCATACAAAACCCCCCTATTTATTTCCTTTAGGCCCTTTTTAAAATAAAAACAATTTGGGTTTGATACTGTTACATGTTGTAGCGGCGTCCCTGTCGACCACGTGGCGTGTCCTATAATGTTCTTTCTCTTTACAGTCCTAAAGTTTGTTCGTTCACTTTTATAAAATTTTTCACTTGTTTAACTGGATTCTATGTTTAAATTGAAGTTCTACACTGTTTTACATACTCTTGATATACTGGATCGGTCGGCCGACCTTAAAATTGTTCGAGCAGAAAATTAAAATGACCACATGCGGTCTATAGGTGAAGGCGACTGGGAACGGCAACTGTTAATCAAGTCCCCACTTTGGCTGGTGGTTTAACAGGGAAGGCAATGCCTCCGGATCACAAACTGTTCGTCACCGTAAACATCGTGTGACTTGTCAATGTTCCAAATTGTCAACGATATCAAACGACTACAACATAGAGGCTGTGGTAGGTGGAGCCTCAAATTAATATCCGGCATCTTAAAAGCACATTGTCGAGGCAGTGGTTCTGGCTCGCCATTGTTGGTAGCGTCCCTTCGGGCAGATGTGCGTCGTATCTGCGCGTGCAGCCGTGTGTGCGTATGAGTGCGTAACACAAAGCTTGATTTCCCAGAATAATATTGCGTTCTATTGCCACACCTCGCTCTCAAAGCTATGTCTTTGTTCCTTGTTTGAATGAAACCGTTTTACGTGGGAATTACAATTGAAAATTAAATAAAATTAATAAAAAATAAAACCTCACATTCTGCCCCATTACAAGACCCCCCCAATGAGAGGTCTCCTGCCGAAACAGAAGAACTCTCATTGCTAAACCCCTAAGAGGATCGGTGAGAATATGGCGCCAACAACCCCCCGTTAATTCTTTAAAACACTTCATGGGTCAACTACCCCCCTAGCTCGGCGACTATGGCTGCACCTGAACGAGATTACTGGACTTCTCTGTTCAAGATCCCAACACCATAAAATCGGACAGATACTCACCATCGTACACCTAACCTTCTAACATTCCACCCCAAAATCAAAACCCTGGCCTTAGACCATGCCATATCCTCCACCAATATGTTCCCCCTTACATGCATACTGGGTTGCCTTTAGCAAGTACTGGGTGCGTATACATACTCCTTATTACATTTTGCACAAACTCCATAAAATATTTTATTTTTCCAAGTTCAATTTCTTTTCTCATATCAACGTTAATTTTTTCAATTCAAAACAGCAAACAAATTGAATTCAAATCATTAAATTTTGTTCAAAATTTACTCTAAGTTCAATTTCATATTGTTATTGATTTCATAATCTCCTTTCATTTACCATAAAATTCAAAATCCTTAAACTAAAATTACAAGCTTCTTCACTAGCCGCTGGCAATCACAAAAAAAAACAATAAATTGAATACATTACATCATAAATTCACTTATCCTTACATTTGCTTACACACATATACTAAACAATATAATTCAATAAACACACTAGTAATACATATAAACAACAATATACACGGAACCTCCAAACATATATGGCAGGCATAAAAAATAATTTTTTTTTTTCAAAAATTTTAATTGCCCAAAATATTTCTTTTATCAATCTCAAAAAAAATAAAACTATTTAATTTAATTAAGTAACAAAATTTCATGAATCAATTACTAGAAACCTGTCCTGTCTCTAACATCAGCCATCAGCTGATCTCTCTGGGTCAAGTGAATGACCTTCACATATATACACTACACCAAGCTACTCTATAAAATACATGAAACATGTTTGTAATTTTTTACCTTCAAACATAATAAACATAGAACACTCAAAATAACATTGTTATCATTACCTTACAATAAACAATAAAATTCACATTTAAATTGACCAAAAATTACACACTTTATAACTTTAATTTGTTTTCAGATTCTATTAAAATCTGTCACTTGTTTCAAGTATTATTACATTTTTAACTATGATTCTCTCTTTAACATTTTCATTCTCAATTAGTTTGGGTGACTCTTAGTAATTCATAACCTTTCGATTTACAACTTGGGTGTTTAAATATAACCTCACCCCCCTTCTGACTCTAATACTCACTAACAGATTTACTTAGTATGACACCCATCTCTAAATATTTACCAATAATTCTCTAACTCCATTCACATCATTCTACCCTTATAACAAAATACTCTCTACCCTCTTTGTACTTAGGACGTGTGTTCCCTCCCTATGCTCATTCCCTCATTGGTTCCTGGTCTCCCCCTAGGTAACCCCTCCGGCGCACATACGGTTCACCTCCCGCCACAACGCTTTTTGTTGAGGACTCCTTATCACACCACCCCCTTTACAAAATTCCCCCATCAACTAAGTACTCTCCCATTACAACACTTTCATTTTTCTACATATTTACTCCCTATCGCTACTGTGTCACTATTAATACTCAGTTTTCTATCCCACTTTTATTCTCGAGAATCTTATTCTGTTTAACACCCCTTTAACGTTACCTTGGACCGACTTAAATGTCCTATTGAAATAATTAGCACCCAAATTCTAACCTTTACTACATTTTACATTACATTAACCATTGAAAATTCAAAACTATCTCAAATCCATTTTACTTAAAATCTCTGAGACTCACCTACATTTTAACTTTAAACATAAAACATTTCACTTTCTTTAAATTGCATTATAAATTTCATACTTACAGTACATCACTCATATACTGTCATAGACACAAAATATAAACACCAAATAATGTACATAACTCCATTTATCTTCTGAAACATTTTCACAACCATGTTACTCCACAAACTAAACACATCTTACATTTACTTACTCATTATTTATTATCAAGTTTACATCTCATAAAATCATTTAAATTCATTAGAAAAATTTCTTTATACAACATTTTCAATGAATCAAAATATTTAAACAACTCAAATTATTTTAATTCCATCAATTATTAAAAACACAACATATTTTAATTACTTTCCTCCAAAACAATTACAATTCATTTATTATCACCATCATAATTATTGTCATTATTTATTTAGTCTGTCAAAATATTATTATTACATCAATTTCTACTACATACACATTGTTTACATCAAGTACATTTTACAACACAAGCACAATTAATTTCACTATAAATTTATTTACAATTTCTTGTCATTGTTTTTTCTGTTTACCACACCTCATTTCATAATCTAGCCAGGTCATTACCGTAAACTAAAATATTTAAAATGTCCATTCACTGATTTTTCATTTACTCTCCGTCGTCATATATTAGTCTTACTTTTATATAATAATTACCGTCCTTATTCACACTCGTTACACTATTATTATTATTATTGTAATGATTACTTTCGTTAATTACATTAACACAATAATTAACTACATTTTTGTCTACCATTAATTCATAAAACCTGTCTACATTGGTGATCTTAGTTCTGTATCCATCAGTAATTTTGTTCAACATAAGGTAAGTTATTTTGTCATCATATTCCTCCACTACATTCATCACAACATCAGGTAAGTTTTTATCATTTATAAAGGTATCATCAAAATAATCATCTATCTTCATTTCCCAAGGTAAGCATTTCATATTGTTTATCTCCTTCACTTCTAACCTCTCTTTCAACTCATTATAACTACTTCTCAATGTAAATAACTCTATTATTCTCTCTCTCTCGCAATACTTCTCACAACCCCCTGAACTATCTCATTCCATGCAAAGGGCACAACCAACTTACTATATGTCTTGGCACTTCCAATACCATCACAAAAAATAAAGTGGCCCTTTGGAGACACTACGTCTCCCACATAACTTCTGGAGGAACCTTTGTCCTCATAAAACACATGTGGAGCCTTTACTCCACTTATATCACAGGGAAAATTTGCCCTCTGCCCTCCATACTCATGTAATCTCTCTTCATACTCTCTCTCTCTAACTGATAAACATTTGTTTCTACCCCTTTACAACCCATTTCTCTCTCACTCTCACTAACTATCTCTATATCATCACTATTCAATATTTTAATCTCTAACACTACCTCTTCCACTATTTTGTCATTATTAATATTTGTAACATTGTCACCTAACTTCTTATTCATTGTCTGATTTAATTTACCTTCAAAATTTTTATTCATTTCGTCAACCATCTTCTCACAATTATTATTTATAGATTTTATTACCTGTTCTTTAATATTATTAAAACTTCTATTAATTTCATTCGCTTGTTTACTAAAATTAATATTTTGTTGTCTTATTTCATCTCTGATCTCATTCAACTTTTCATTAAAATTATTTTTAATTTTATCATTCTGTTCATCAAATCTAACGTAAAACTTACTACTTTGTTCATCAAAACTATCATTAAAATTACTATTCTGAACGTCAAAGCGACGATTGAATTTTTCATCATTACTATCTAAACGTTTACTGATGAGGTTAAACAGGTCATTCATTGACAACTCTTTTTCTTTCATTTTAGTTGCTACGGGAGTGGAATTTGCTCCCGCCTCACTAATTATTACAGATTCATCTGTCAGGTTTGGAGTTGTCTCCATTCCTGAATCGTTTACATTATCTTCTTCGTAGAAAACATTCTCTTTGCCCCTATTCGGGTCTGAATGACTTTCTACCTCCCCCGTTACCGTACTGACTTTACTTTCATTATTTTCCATTTTTATAAGTTTAATTATTCTTTACGAGTTTTAATCTTGCACAGATTTAGCCTTACACTTATCCCTCATATTACAACATACTCTTATTTTAATTTTATTCTATAAATATTTCCTGTACTTAATTTTCGTTCATATGTAAC
The DNA here is from genome assembly GCA_034769895.1 of Magicicada septendecula. Classification (NCBI taxonomy): domain Eukaryota; kingdom Metazoa; phylum Arthropoda; class Insecta; order Hemiptera; family Cicadidae; genus Magicicada; species Magicicada septendecula. The sequence continues at coordinate 774,212,155 of CM068367.1, forward strand.
TCCCACTAGCGTCTCTTACATCTGTGAGTAGGCATAGCCTATACGAAATATCATTTATATAGACTGTCCCTGTTCGGGCGCCATTTGTGTAATTATAAATTAACACATCTATAATTATTTAAATTTTAACTTATTTTGGATGACTTACCTTCCAGTCCAAAGTTCGTCGCACGAACTGCAAAATACAAACATGGTTTCAAGGTTACATCAATAACATACTCGACTCGCATTGTATGTAAAACCACTCTAATTTTATTTCTTTCTCTATACTCATTCAACTTAATACTGATTATTCATTATTCATTGAATCTAAGATTAAAATATCAAGCTTCTTTTTATTACTGGAAAATATTTCGGAATGATATATTTTTAAACATTCATTTTACATGATATACTTATACTAATACTTATTAATTAATTAAGATGACCCAGTTTGCTCATCCACTCATTCATACAAAACCCCCCTATTTATTTCCTTTAGGCCCTTTTTAAAATAAAAACAATTTGGGTTTGATACTGTTACATGTTGTAGCGGCGTCCCTGTCGACCACGTGGCGTGTCCTATAATGTTCTTTCTCTTTACAGTCCTAAAGTTTGTTCGTTCACTTTTATAAAATTTTTCACTTGTTTAACTGGATTCTATGTTTAAATTGAAGTTCTACACTGTTTTACATACTCTTGATATACTGGATCGGTCGGCCGACCTTAAAATTGTTCGAGCAGAAAATTAAAATGACCACATGCGGTCTATAGGTGAAGGCGACTGGGAACGGCAACTGTTAATCAAGTCCCCACTTTGGCTGGTGGTTTAACAGGGAAGGCAATGCCTCCGGATCACAAACTGTTCGTCACCGTAAACATCGTGTGACTTGTCAATGTTCCAAATTGTCAACGATATCAAACGACTACAACATAGAGGCTGTGGTAGGTGGAGCCTCAAATTAATATCCGGCATCTTAAAAGCACATTGTCGAGGCAGTGGTTCTGGCTCGCCATTGTTGGTAGCGTCCCTTCGGGCAGATGTGCGTCGTATCTGCGCGTGCAGCCGTGTGTGCGTATGAGTGCGTAACACAAAGCTTGATTTCCCAGAATAATATTGCGTTCTATTGCCACACCTCGCTCTCAAAGCTGTCTTTGTTCCTTGTTTGAATTAAACCGTTTTACGTGGGAATTACAATTGAAAATTAAATAAAATTAATAAAAAATAAAACCTCACATTCTGCCCCATTACAAGACCCCCCCAATGAGAGGTCTCCTGCCGAAACAGAAGAACTCTCATTGCTAAACCCCTAAGAGGATCGGTGAGAATATGGCGCCAACAACGTGTTAATTCTTTAAAACACTTCATGGGTCAACTACCCCCCTAGCTCGGCGACTATGGCTGCACCTGAACGAGATTACTGGACTTCTCTGTTCAAGATCCCAACACCATAAAATCGGACAGATACTCACCATCGTACACCTAACCTTCTAACATTCCACCCCAAAATCAAAACCCTGGCCTTAGACCATGCCATATCCTCCACCAATATGTTCCCCCTTACATGCATACTGGGTTGCCTTTAGCAAGTACTGGGTGCGTATACATACTCCTTATTACATTTTGCACAAACTCCATAAAATATTTTATTTTTCCAAGTTCAATTTCTTTTCTCATATCAACGTTAATTTTTTCAAATCAAAACAGCAAACAAATTGAATTCAAATCATTAAATTTTCTTCAAAATTTACTCTAAGTTCAATTTCATATTGTTATTGATTTCATAATCTCCTTTCATTTACCATAAAATTCAAAATCCTTAAACTAAAATTACAAGCTTCTTCACTAGCCGCTGGCAATCACAAAAAAAAAAACAATAAATTGAATACATTACATCATAAATTCACTTATCCTTACATTTGCTTACACACATACTAAACAATATAATTCAATAAACACACTAGTAATACATAAAAACAATATACACGGAACCTCCAAACATATATGGCAGGCATAAAAAATAATTTTTTTTTTTTCAAAAATTTTAATTGCCCAAAATATTTCTTTTATCAATCTCAAAAAAATTAAACTATTTAATTTAATTAAGTAACAAAATTTCATGAATCAATTACTAGAAACCTGTCCTGTCTCTAACATCAGCCATCAGCTGATCTCTCTGGGTCAAGTGAATGACCTTCACATATATACACTACACCAAGCTACTCTATAAAATACATGAAACATGTTTGTAATTTTTTACCTTCAAACATAATACAACATAATAAACATAGAACACTCAAAATAACATTGTTATCATTACCTTACAATAAACAATAAAATTCACATTTAAATTGACCAAAAATTACACACTTTATAACTTTAATTTGTTTTCAGATTCTATTAAAATCTGTCACTTGTTTCAAGTATTATTACATTTTTAACTATGATTCTCTCTTTAACATTTTCATTCTCAATTAGTTTGGGTGACTCTTAGTAATTCATAACCTTTCGATTTACAACTTGGGTGTTTAAATATAACCTCACCCCCCTTCTGACTCTAATACTCACTAACAGATTTACTTAGTATGACACCCATCTCTAAATATTTACCAATAATTCTCTAACTCCATTCACATCATTCTACCCTTATAACAAAATACTCTCTACCCTCTTTGTACTTAGGACGTGTGTTCCCTCCCTATGCTCATTCCCTCATTGGTTACTGGTCTCCCCCTAGGTAACCCCTCCGGCGCACATACGGTTCACCTCCCGCCACAACGCTTTTTGTTGAGGACTCCTTATCACACCACCCCCTTTACAAAATTCCCCCATCAACTAAGTACTCTCCCATTACAACACTTTCATTTTTCTACATATTTACTCCCTATCGCTACTGTGTCACTATTAATACTCAGTTTTCTATCCCACTTTTATTCTCGAGAATCTTATTCTGTTTAACACCCCTTTAACGTTACCTTGGACCGACTTAAATGTCCTATTGAAATAATTAGCACCCAAATTCTAACCTTTACTACATTTTACATTACATTAACCATTGAAAATTCAAAACTATCTCAAATCCATTTTACTTAAAATCTCTGAGACTCACCTACATTTTAACTTTAAACATAAAACATTTCACTTTCTTTAAATTGCATTATAAATTTCATACTTACAGTACATCACTCATATACTGTCATAGACACAAAATATAAACACCAAATAATGTACATAACTCCATTTATCTTCTGAAACATTTTCACAACCATGTTACTCCACAAACTAAACACATCTTACATTTACTTACTCATTATTATTATCAAGTTTACATCTCATAAAATCATTTAAATTCATTAGAAAAATCTCTTTATACAACATTTTCAATTAATCAAAATATTTATACAACTCAAATTATTTTAATTCCATCAATTATTAAAAACACAACATATTTTAATTACTTTCCTCCAAAACAATTACAATTCATTTATTATCACCATCATAATTATTGTCATTATTTATTTAGTCTGTCAAAATATTATTATTATTATTATTACATCAATTTCTACTACATACACATTGTTTACATCAAGTACATTTTACAACACAAACACAATTAATTTCACTATAAATTTATTTACAATTTCTTGTCATTGTTTTTTCTGTTTACCACACCTCATTTCATAATCTAGCCAGGTCATTACCATAAACTAAAATATTTAAAATGTCTATTCACTGATTTTTCATTTACTCTCCGTCGTCATATATTAGTCTTACTTTTATATAATAATTACCGTCCTTATTCACACTCGTTACACTATTATTATTATTATTATTGTAATGATTACTTTCGTTAATTACATTAACACAATAATTAACTACATTTTTGTCTACCATTAATTCATAAAACCTGTCTACATTGGTGATCTTAGTTCTGTATCCATCAGTAATTTTGTTCAACATAAGGTAAGTTATTTTGTCATCATATTCCTCCACTACATTCATCACAACATCAGGTAAGTTTTTATCATTTATAAAGGTATCATCAAAATAATCATCTATCTTCATTTCCCAAGGTAAGCATTTCATATTGTTTATCTCCTTCACTTCTAACCTCTCTTTCAACTCATTATAACTACTTCTCAATGTAAATAACTCTATTATTCTCTCTATCTCGCAATACTTCTCACAACCCCCCTGAACTATCTCATTCCATGCAAAGGGCACAACCAACTTACTATATGTCTTGGCACTTCCAATACCATCACAAAAAATAAAGTGGCCCTTTGGAGACACTACGTCTCCCACATAACTTCTGGAGGAACCTTCGTCCTCATAAAACACGTGTGGAGTCTTTACTCCACTTATATCACAGGGAAAATTTGCCCTCTGCCCTCCATACTCATGTAATCTCTCTTCATACTCTCTCTCTCTCTAACTGATAAACATTTGTTTCTACCCCTTTACAACCCATTTCTCTCTCACTCTCACTAACTATCTCTATATCATCACTATTCAAGATTTTAATCTCTAACACTACCTCTTCCACTATTTTGTCATTATTAATATTTGTAACATTGTCACCTAACTTCTTATTCATTGTCTGATTTAATTTACCTTCAAAATTTTTATTCATTTCGTCAACCATCTTCTCACAATTATTATTTATAGATTTTATTACCTGTTCTTTAATATTATTAAAACTTCTATTAATTTCATTCGCTTGTTTACTAAAATTAATATTTTGTTGTCTTATTTCATCTCTGATCTCATTCAACTTTTCATTAAAATTATTTTTAATTTTATCATTCTGTTCATCAAATCTAACATAAAACTTACTACTTTGTTCATCAAAACTATCATTAAAATTACTATTATGAACGTCAAAGCGACGATTGAATTTTTCATCATTACTATCTAAACGTTTACTGATGAGGTTAAACAGGTCATTCATTGACAACTCTTTTTCTTTCATTTTAGTTGCTACGGGAGTGGAATTTGCTCCCGCCTCACTAATTATTACAGATTCATCTGTCAGGTTTGGAGTTGTCTCCATTCCTGAATCGTTTACATTATCTTCTTCGTAGAAAACATTCTCTTTGCCCCTATTCGGGTCTGAATGACTTTCTACCTCCCCCGTTACCGTACTGACTTTACTTTCATTATTTTCCATTTTTATAAGTTTAATTATTCTTTACGAGTTTTAATCTTGCACAGATTTAGCCTTACACTTATCCCTCATATTACAACATACTCTTATTTTAATTTTATTCTATAAATATTTCCTGTACTTAATTTTCGTTCATATGTAACTCCCACTAGCGTCTCTTACATCTGTGAGTAGGCATAGCCTATACGAAATATCATTTATATAGACTGTCCCTGTTCGGGCGCCATTTGTGTAATTATAAATTAACACATCTATAATTATTTAAATTTTAACTTATTTTGGATGACTTACCTTCCAGTCCAAAGTTCGTCGCACGAACTGCAAAATACAAACATGGTTTCAAGGTTACATCAATAACATACTCGACTCGCATTGTATGTAAAACCACTCTAATTTTATTTCTTTCCCTATACTCATTCAACTTAATACTGATTATTCATTATTCATTGAATCCAAGATTAAAATATCAAGCTTCTTTTTATTACTGGAAAATATTTCGGAATGATATATTTTTAAACATTCATTTTACATGATATACTTATACTAATACTTATTAATTAATTAAGATGACCCAGTTTGCTCATCCACTCATTCATACAAAACCCCCCTATTTATTTACTTTAGGCCCTTTTTAAAATATAAACAATTTGGGTTTGATACTGTTACATGTTGTAGCGGCGTCCCTGTCGACCACGTGGCATGTCCTATAATGTTCTTTCTCTTACAGTCCTAAAGTTTGTTCGTTCACTTTTATAAAATTTTTCACTTGTTTAACTGGATTCTATGTTTAAATTGAAGTTCTACACTGTTTTACATACTCTTGATATACTGGATCGGTCGGCCGACCTTAAAATTGTTCGAGCAGAAAATTAAAATGACCACATGCGGTCTATAGGTGAAGGCGACTGGGAACGGCAACTGTTAATCAAGTCCCCACTTTGGCTGGTGGTTTAACAGGGAAGGCAATGCCTCCGGATCACAAACTGTTCGTCACCGTAAACATCGTGTGACTTGTCAATGTTCCAAATTGTCAACGATATCAAACGACTACAACATAGAGGCTGTGGTAGGTGGAGCCTCAAATTAATATCCGGCATCTTAAAAGCACATTGTCGAGGCAGTGGTTCTGGCTCGCCATTGTTGGTAGCGTCCCTTCGGGCAGATGTGCATCGTATCTGCGCGTGCAGCCGTGTGTGCGTATGAGTGCGTAACACAAAGCTTGATTTCCCAGAATAATATTGCGTTCTATTGCCACACCTCGCTCTCAAAGCTATGTCTTTGTTCCTTGTTTGAATGAAACCGTTTTACGTGGGAATTACAATTGAAAATTAAATAAAATTAATAAAAAATAAAACCTCACATTCTGCCCCATTACAAGACCCCCCCAATGAGAGGTCTCCTGCCGAAACAGAAGAACTCTCATTGCTAAACCCCTAAGAGGATCGGTGAGAATATGGCGCCAACAACCCCCCGTTAATTCTTTAAAACACTTCATGGGTCAACTACCCCCCTAGCTCGGCGACTATGGCTGCACCTGAACGAGATTACTGGACTTCTCTGTTCAAGATCCCAACACCATAAAATCCGACAGATACTCACCATCGTACACCTAACCTTCTAACATTCCACCCCAAAATCAAAACCCTGGCCTTAGACCATGCCATATCCTCCACCAATATGTTCCCCCGTACATGCATACTGGGTTGCCTTTAGCAAGTACTGGGTGCGTATACATACTCCTTATTACATTTTGCACAAACTCCATAAAATATTTTATTTTTCCAAGTTCAATTTCTTTTCTCATATCAACGTTAATTTTTTCAAATCAAAACAGCAAACAAATTGAATTCAAATCATTAAATTTTGTTCAAAATTTACTCTAAGTTCAATTTCATATTGTTATTGATTTCATAATCTCCTTTCATTTACCATAAAATTCAAAATCCTTAAACTAAAATTACAAGCTTCTTCACTAGCCGCTGGCAATCACAAAAAAAAACAATAAATTGAATACATTACATCATAAATTCACTTATCCTTACATTTGCTTACACACATATACTAAACAATATAATTCAATAAACACACTAGTAATACATATAAACAACAATATACACGGAACCTCCAAACATATATGGCAGGCATAAAAAATAATTTTTTTTTTCAAAAATTTTAATTGCCCAAAATATTTCTTTTATCAATCTCAAAAAAAATAAAACTATTTAATTTAATTAAGTAACAAAATTTCATGAATCAATTACTAGAAACCTGTCCTGTCTCTAACATCAGCCATCAGCTGATCTCTCTGGGTCAAGTGAATGACCTTCACATATATACACTACACCAAGCTACTCTATAAAATACATGAAACATGTTTGTAATTTTTTACCTTCAAACATAATACAACATAATAAACATAGAACACTCAAAATAACATTGTTATCATTACCTTACAATAAACAATAAAATTCACATTTAAATTGACCAAAAATTACACACTTTATAACTTTAATTTGTTTTCAGATTCTATTAAAATCTGTCACTTGTTTCAAGTATTATTACATTTTTAACTATGATTCTCTCTTTAACATTTTCATTCTCAATTAGTTTGGGTGACTCTTAGTAATTCATAACCTTTCGATTTACAACTTGGGTGTTTAAATATAACCTCACTCTAATACTCACTAACAGATTTACTTAGTATGACACCCATCTCTAAATATTTACCAATAATTCTCTAACTCCATTCACATCATTCTACCCTTATAACAAAATACTCTCTACCCTCTTTGTACTTAGGACGTGTGTTCCCTCCCTATGCTCATTCCCTCATTGGTTCCTGGTCTCCCCCTAGGTAACCCCTCCGGCGCACATACGGTTCACCTCCCGCCACAACGCTTTTTGTTGAGGACTCCTTATCACACCACCCCTTTACAAAATTCCCCCATCAACTAAGTACTCTCCCATTACAACACTTTCATTTTTCTACATATTTACTCCCTATCGCTACTGTGTCACTATTAATACTCAGTTTTCTATCCCACTTTTATTCTCGAGAATCTTATTCTGTTTAACACCCCTTTAACGTTACCTTGGACCGACTTAAATGTCCTATTGAAATAATTAGCACCCATATTCTAACCTTTACTACATTTTACATTACATTAACCATTGAAAATTCAAAACTATCTCAAATCCATTTTACTTAAAATCTCTGAGACTCACCTACATTTTAACTTTAAACATAAAACATTTCACTTTCTTTAAATTGCATTATAAATTTCATACTTACAGTACATCACTCATATACTGTCATAGACACAAAATATAAACACCAAATAATGTACATAACTCCATTTATCTTCTGAAACATTTTCACAACCATGTTACTCCACAAACTAAACACATCTTACATTTACTTACTCATTATTTATTATCAAGTTTACATCTCATAAAATCATTTAAATTCATTAGAAAAATCTCTTTATACAACATTTTCAATTAATCAAAATATTTAAACAACTCAAATTATTTTAATTCCATCAATTATTAAAAACACAACATATTTTAATTACTTTCCTCCAAAACAATTACAATTCATTTATTATCACCATCATAATTATTGTTATTATTTATTTAGTCTGTCAAAATATTATTATTATTATTATTATTATTACATCAATTTCTACTACATACACATTGTTTACATCAAGTACATTTTACAACACAAACACAATTAATTTCACTATAAATTTATTTACAATTTCTTGTCATTGTTTTTTCTGTTTACCACACCTCATTTCATAATCTAGCCAGGTCATTACCATAAACTAAAATATTTAAAATGTCCATTCACTGATTTTTCATTTACTCTCCGTCGTCATATATTAGTCTTACTTTTATATAATAATTACCGTCCTTATTCACACTCGTTACACTATTATTATTATTATTGTAATGATTACTTTCGTTAATTACATTAACACAATAATTAACTACATTTTTGTCTACCATTAATTCATAAAACCTGTCTACATTGGTGATCTTAGTTCTGTATCCATCAGTAATTTTGTTCAACATAAGGTAAGTTATTTTGTCATCATATTCCTCCACTACATTCATCACAACATCAGGTAAGTTTTTATCATTTATAAAGGTATCATCAAAATAATCATCTATCTTCATTTCCCAAGGTAAGCATTTCATATTGTTTATCTCCTTCACTTCTAACCTCTCTTTCAACTCATTATAACTACTTCTCAATGTAAATAACTCTATTATTCTCTCTATCTCGCAATACTTCTCACAACCCCCCTGAACTATCTCATTCCATGGAAAGGGCACAACCAACTTACTATATGTCTTGGCACTTCCAATACCATCACAAAAAATAAAGTGGCCCTTTGGAGACACTATGTCTCCCACATAACTTCTGGAGGAACCTTCGTCCTCATAAAACACGTGTGGAGTCTTTACTCCACTTATATCACAGGGAAAATTTGCCCTCTGCCCTCCATACTCATGTAATCTCTCTTCATACTCTCTCTCTCTAACTGATAAACATTTGTTTCTACCCGTTTACAACCCATTCTCTCTCACTCTCACTAACTATCTCTATATCATCACTATTCAATATTTTAATCTCTAACACTACCTCTTCCACTATTTTGTCATTATTAATATTTGTAACATTGTCACCTAACTTCTTATTCATTGTCTGATTTAATTTACCTTCAAAATTTTTATTCATTTCGTCAACCATCTTCTCACAATTATTATTTATAGATTTTATTACCTGTTCTTTAATATTATTAAAACTTCTATTAATTTCATTCGCTTGTTTACTAAAATTAATATTTTGTTGTCTTATTTCATCTCTGATCTCATTCAACTTTTCATTAAAATTATTTTTAATTTTATCATTCTGTTCATCAAATCTAACATAAAACTTACTACTGTGTTCATCAAAACTATCATTAAAATTACTATTATGAACGTCAAAGCAACGATTGAATTTTTCATCATTACTATCTAAACGTTTACTGATGAGGTTAAACAGGTCATTCATTGACAACTCTTTTTCTTTCATTTTAGTTGCTACGGGAGTGGAATTTGCTCCCGCCTCACTAATTATTACAGATTCATCTGTCAGGTTTGGAGTTGTCTCCATTCCTGAATCGTTTACATTATCTTCTTCGTAGAAAACATTCTCTTTGCCCCTATTCGGGTCTGAATGACTTTCTACCTCCCCCGTTACCGTACTGACTTTACTTTCATTATTTTCCATTTTTATAAGTTTAATTATTCTTTACGAGTTTTAATCTTGCACAGATTTAGCCTTACACTTATCCCTCATATTACAACATACTCTTATTTTAATTTTATTCTATAAATATTTCCTGTACTTAATTTTCGTTCATATGTAACTCCCACTAGCGTCTCTTACATCTGTGAGTAGGCATAGCCTATACGAAATATCATTTATATAGACTGTCCCTGTTCGGGCGCCATTTGTGTAATTATAAATTAACACATCTATAATTATTTAAATTTTAACTTATTTTGGATGACTTACCTTCCAGTCCAAAGTTCGTCGCACGAACTGCAAAATACAAACATGGTTTCAAGGTTACATCAATAACATACTCGACTCGCATTGTATGTAAAACCACTCTAATTTTATTTCTTTCCCTATACTCATTCAACTTAATACTGATTATTCATTATTCATTGAATCCAAGATTAAAATATCAAGCTTCTTTTTATTACTGGAAAATATTTCGGAATGATATATTTTTAAACATTCATTTTACATGATATACTTATACTAATACTTATTAATTAATTAAGATGACCCAGTTTGCTCATCCACTCATTCATACAAAACCCCCCTATTTATTTACTTTAGGCCCTTTTTAAAATATAAACAATTTGGGTTTGATACTGTTACATGTTGTAGCGGCGTCCCTGTCGACCACGTGGCATGTCCTATAATGTTCTTTCTCTTTACAGTCCTAAAGTTTGTTCGTTCACTTTTATAAAATTGTTCACTTGTTTAACTGGATTCTATGTTTAAATTGAAGTTCTACACTGTTTTACATACTCTTGATATACTGGATCGGTCGGCCGACCTTAAAATTGTTCGAGCAGAAAATTAAAATGACCACATGCGGTCTATAGGTGAAGGTGACAGGGAACGGCAACTGTTAATCAAGTCCCCACTTTGGCTGGTGGTTTAACAGGGAAGGCAATGCCTCCGGATCACAAACTGTTCGTCACCGTAAACATCGTGAGACTTGTCAATGTTCCAAATTATCAACGATATCAAACGACTACAACATAGAGGCTGTGGTAGGTGGAGCCTCAAATTAATATCCGTCATCTTAAAAGCACATTGTCGAGGCAGTGGTTCTGGCTCGCCATTGTTGGTAGCGTCCCTTCGGGCAGATGTGCGTCGTATCTGCGCGTGCAGCCATGTGTGCGTATGAGTGCGTAACACAAAGCTTGATTTCCCAGAATAATATTGCGTTCTATTGCCACACCTCGCTCTCAAAGCCATGTCTTTGTTCATTGTTTGAATGAAACCGTTTTACGTGGGAATTACAATTGAAAATTAAATAAAATTAATAAAAAATAAAACCTCACATTCTGCCCCATTACAAGACCCCCCCCCCCCAATGAGAGGTCTCCTGCCGAAACAGAAGAACTCTCATTGCTAAACCCCTAAGAGGATCGGTGAGAATATGGCGCCAACAACCCCCCGTTAATTCTTTAAAACACTTCATGGGTCAACTACCCCCCTAGCTCGGCGACTATGGCTGCACCTGAACGAGATTACTGGACTTCTCTGTTCAAGATCCCAACACCATAAAATCGGACAGATACTCACCATCGTACACATAACCTTCTAACATTCCACCCCAAAATCAAAACCCTGGCCTTAGACCATGCCATATCCTCCACCAATATGTTCCCCCTTACATGCATACTGGGTTGCCTTTAGCAAGTACTGGGTGCGTATACATACTCCTTATTACATTTTGCACAAACTCCATAAAATATTTTATTTTTCCAAGTTCAATTTCTTTTCTCATATCAACGTTAATTTTTTCAAATCAAAACAGCAAACAAATTGAATTCAAATCATTAAATTTTCTTCAAAATTTACTCTAAGTTCAATTTCATATTGTTATTGATTTCATAATCTCCTTTCATTTACCATAAAATTCAAAATCCTTAAACTAAAATTACAAGCTTCTTCACTAGCCGCTGGCAATCACAAAAAAAAAGCAATAAATTGAATACATTACATCATAAATTCACTTATCCTTACATTTGCTTACACACATATACTAAACAATATAATTCAATAAACACACTAGTAATACACATAAACAACAATATACACGGAACCTCCAAACATATATGGCAGGCATAAAAAATAATTTTTTTTTTCAAAAATTTTAATTGCCCAAAATATTTCTTTTATCAATCTCAAAAAAAATAAAACTATTTAATTTAATTAAGTAACAAAATTTCATGAATCAATTACTAGAAACCTGTCCTGTCTCTAACATCAGCCATCAGCTGATCTCTCTGGGTCAAGTGAATGACCTTCACATATATACACTACACCAAGCTACTCTATAAAATACATGAAACATGTTTGTAATTTTTTACCTTCAAACATAATACAACATAATAAACATAGAACACTCAAAATAACATTGTTATCATTACCTTACAATAAACAATAAAATTCACATTTAAATTGACCAAAAATTACACACTTTATAACTTTAATTTGTTTTCAGATTCTATTAAAATCTGTCACTTGTTTCAAGTATTATTACATTTTTAACTATGATTCTCTCTTTAACATTTTCATTCTCAATTAGTTTGGGTGACTCTTAGTAATTCATGACCTTTCGATTTACAACTTAGGTGTTTAAATATAACCTCACCCCCCTTCTGACTCTAATACTCACTAACAGATTTACTTAGTATGACACCCATCTCTAAATATTTACCAATAATTCTCTAACTCCATTCACATCATTCTACCCTTATAACAAAATACTCTCTACCCTCTTTGTACTTAGGACGTGTGTTCCCTCCCTATGCTCATTCCCTCATTGGTTCCTGGTCTCCCCCTAGGTAACCCCTCCGGCGCACATACGGTTCACCTCCCGCCACAGCGCTTTTTGTTGAGGACTCCTTATCACACCACCCCCTTTACAAAATTCCCCCATCAACTAAGTACTCTCCCATTACAACACTTTCATTTTTCTACATATTTACTCCCTATCGCTACTGTGTCACTATTAATACTCAGTTTTCTATCCCACTTTTATTCTCGAGAATCTTATTCTGTTTAACACCCCTTTAACGTTACCTTGGACCGACTTAAATGTCCTATTGAAATAATTAGCACCCAAATTCTAACCTTTACTACATTTTACATTACATTAACCATTGAAAATTCAAAACTATCTCAAATCCATTTTACTTAAAATCTCTGAGACTCACCTACATTTTAACTTTAAACATAAAACATTTCACTTTCTTTAAATTGCATTATAAATTTCATACTTACAGTACATCACTCATATACTGTCATAGACACAAAATATAAACACCAAATAATGTACATAACTCCATTTATCTTCTGAAACATTTTCACAACCATGTTACTCCACAAACTAAACACATCTTACATTTACTTACTCATTATTTATTATCAAGTTTACATCTCATAAAATCATTTAAATTCATTAGAAAAATCTCTTTATACAACATTTTCAATTAATCAAAATATTTAAACAACTCAAATTATTTTAATTCCATCAATTATTAAAAACACAACATATTTTAATTACTTTCCTCCAAAACAATTACAATTCATTTATTATCACCATCATAATTATTGTCATTATTTATTTAGTCTGTCAAAATATTATTATTATTATTATTACATCAATTTCTACTACATACACATTGTTTACATCAAGTACATTTTACAACACAAACACAATTAATTTCACTATAAATTTATTTACAATTTCTTGTCATTGTTTTTTCTGTTTACCACACCTCATTTCATAATCTAGCCAGGTCATTACCGTAAACTAAAATATTTAAAATGTCCATTCACTGATTTTTCATTTACTCTCCGTCGTCATATATTAGTCTTACTTTTATATAATAATTACCGTCCTTATTCACACTCGTTACACTATTATTATTATTATTGTAATGATTACTTTTGTTAATTACATTAACACAATAATTAACTACATTTTGGTCTACCATTAATTCATAAAACCTGTCTACATTGGTGATCTTAGTTCTGTATCCATCAGTAATTTTGTTCAACATAAGGTAAGTTATTTTGTCATCATATTCCTCCACTACATTCATCACAACATCAGGTAAGTTTTTATCATTTATAAAGGTATCATCAAAATAATCATCTATCTTCATATCCCAAGGTAAGCATTTCATATTGTTTATCTCCTTCACTTCTAACCTCTCTTTCAACTCATTATAACTACTTCTCAATGTAAATAACTCTATTATTCTCTCTATCTCGCAATACTTCTCACAACCCCCCTGAACTATCTCATTCCATGCAAAGGGCACAACCAACTTACTATATGTCTTGGCACTTCCAATACCATCACAAAAAATAAAGTGGCCCTTTGGAGACACTACGTCTCCCACATAACTTCTGGAGGAACCTTCGTCCTCATAAAACACGTGTGGAGTCTTTACTCCACTTATATCACAGGGAAAATTTGCCCTCTGCCCTCCATACTCATGTAATCTCTCTTCATACTCTCTCTCTCTAACTGATAAACATTTGTTTCTACCCGTTTACAACCCATTTCTCTCTCACTCTCACTAACTATCTCTATATCATCACTATTCAATATTTTAATCTCTAACACTACCTCTTCCACTATTTTGTCATTATTAATATTTGTAACATTGTCACCTAACTTCTTATTCATTGTCTGATTTAATTTACCTTCAAAATTTTTATTCATTTCGTCAACCATCTTCTCACAATTATTATTTATAGATTTTATTACCTGTTCTTTAATATTATTAAAACTTCTATTAATTTCATTCGCTTGTTTACTAAAATTAATATTTTGTTGTCTTATTTCATCTCTGATCTCATTCAACTTTTCATTAAAATTATTTTTAATTTTATCATTCTGTTCATCAAATCTAACATAAAACTTACTACTTTGTTCATCAAAACTATCATTAAAATTACTATTATGAACGTCAAAGCAACGATTGAATTTTTCATCATTACTATCTAAACGTTTACTGATGAGGTTAAACAGGTCATTCATTGACAACTCTTTTTCTTTCATTTTAGTTGCTACGGGAGTGGAATTTGCTCCCGCCTCACTAATTATTACAGATTCATCTGTCAGGTTTGGAGTTGTCTCCATTCCTGAATCGTTTACATTATCTTCTTCGTAGAAAACATTCTCTTTGCCCCTATTCGGGTCTGAATGACTTTCTACCTCCCCCGTTACCGTACTGACTTTACTTTCATTATTTTCCATTTTTATAAGTTTAATTATTCTTTACGAGTTTTAATCTTGCACAGATTTAGCCTTACACTTATCCCTCATATTACAACATACTCTTATTTTAATTTTATTCTATAAATATTTCCTGTACTTAATTTTCGTTCATATGTAACTCCCACTAGCGTCTCTTACATCTGTGAGTAGGCATAGCCTATACGAAATATCATTTATATAGACTGTCCCTGTTCGGGCGCCATTTGTGTAATTATAAATTAACACATCTATAATTATTTAAATTTTAACTTATTTTGGATGACTTACCTTCCAGTCCAAAGTTCGTCGCACGAACTGCAAAATACAAACATGGTTTCAAGGTTACATCAATAACATACTCGACTCGCATTGTATGTAAAACCACTCTAATTTTATTTCTTTCCCTATACTCATTCAACTTAATACTGATTATTCATTATTCATTGAATCCAAGATTAAAATATCAAGCTTCTTTTTATTACTGGAAAATATTTCGGAATGATATATTTTTAAACATTCATTTTACATGATATACTTATACTAATACTTATTAATTAATTAAGATGACCCAGTTTGCTCATCCACTCATTCATACAAAACCCCCCTATTTATTTACTTTAGGCCCTTTTTAAAATATAAACAATTTGGGTTTGATACTGTTACATGTTGTAGCGGCGTCCCTGTCGACCACGTGGCGTGTCCTATAATGTTCTTTCTCTTTACAGTCCTAAAGTTTGTTCGTTCACTTTTATAAAATTGTTCACTTGTTTAACTGGATTCTATGTTTAAATTGAAGTTCTACACTGTTTTACATACTCTTGATATACTGGATCGGTCGGCCGACCTTAAAATTGTTCGAGCAGAAAATTAAAATGACCACATGCGGTCTATAGGTGAAGGCGACTGGGAACGGCAACTGTTAATCAAGTCCCCACTTTGGCTGGTGGTTTAACAGGGAAGGCAATGCCTCCGGATCACAAACTGTTCGTCACCGTAAACATCGTGTGACTTGTCAATGTTCCAAATTGTCAACGATATCAAACGACTACAACATAGAGGCTGTGGTAGGTGGAGCCTCAAATTAATATCCGGCATCTTAAAAGCACATTGTCGAGGCAGTGGTTCTGGCTCGCCATTGTTGGTAGCGTCCCTTCGGGCAGATGTGCGTCGTATCTGCGCGTGCAGCCATGTGTGCGTATGAGTGCGTAACACAAAGCTTGATTTCCCAGAATAATATTGCGTTCTATTGCCACACCTCGCTCTCAAAGCTATGTCTTTGTTCCTTGTTTGAATGAAACCGTTTTACGTGGGAATTACAATTGAAAATTAAATAAAATTAATAAAAAATAAAACCTCACATTCTGCCCCATTACAAGACCCCCCCCCCCCAATGAGAGGTCTCCTGCCGAAACAGAAGAACTCTCATTGCTAAACCCCTAAGAGGATCGGTGACAATATGGCGCCAACAACCCCCGTTAATTCTTTAAAACACTTCATGGGTCAACTACCCCCCTAGCTCGGCGACTATGGCTGCACCTGAACGAGATTACTGGACTTCTCTGTTCAAGATCCCAACACCATAAAATCGGACAGATACTCACCATCATACACCTAACCTTCTAACATTCCACCCCAAAATCAAAACCCTGGCCTTAGACCATGCCATATCCTCCACCAATATGTTCCCCCTTACATGCATACTGGGTTGCCTTTAGCAAGTACTGGGTGCATATACATACTCCTTATTACATTTTGCACAAACTCCATAAAATATTTTATTTTTCCAAGTTCAATTTCTTTTCTCATATCAACGTTAATTTTTTCAAATCAAAACAGCAAACAAATTGAATTCAAATCATTAAATTTTGTTCAAAATTTACTCTAAGTTCAATTTCATATTGTTATTGATTTCATAATCTCCTTTCATTTACCATAAAATTCAAAATCCTTAAACTAAAATTACAAGCTTCTTCACTAGCCGCTGGCAATCACAAAAAAAAACAATAAATTGAATACATTACATCATAAATTCACTTATCCTTACATTTGCTTACACACATATACTAAACAATATAATTCAATAAACACACTAGTAATACATATAAACAACAATATACACAGAACCTCCAAACATATATGGCAGGCATAAAAAATAATTTTTTTTTTCAAAAATTTTAATTGCCCAAAATATTTCTTTTATCAATCTCAAAAAAAATAAAACTATTTAATTTAATTAAGTAACAAAATTTCATGAATCAATTACTAGAAACCTGTCCTGTCTCTAACATCAGCCATCAGCTGATCTCTCTGGGTCAAGTGAATGACCTTCACATATATACACTACACCAAGCTACTCTATAAAATACATGAAACATGTTTGTAATTTTTTACCTTCAAACATAATACAACATAATAAACATAGAACACTCAAAATAACATTGTTATCATTACCTTACAATAAACAATAAAATTCACATTTAAATTGACCAAAAATTACACACTTTATAACTTTAATTTGTTTTCAGATTCTATTAAAATCTGTCACTTGTTTCAAGTATTATTACATTTTTAACTATGATTCTCTCTTTAACATTTTCATTCTCAATTAGTTTGGGTGACTCTTAGTAATTCATAAACTTTCGATTTACAACTTGGGTGTTTAAATATAACCTCACCCCCCTTCTGACTCTAATACTCACTAACAGATTTACTTAGTATGACACCCATCTCTAAATATTTACCAATAATTCTCTAACTCCATTCACATCATTCTACCCTTATAACAAAATACTCTCTACCCTCTTTGTACTTAGGACGTGTGTTCCCTCCCTATGCTCATTCCCTCATTGGTTCCTGGTCTCCCCCTAGGTAACCCCTCCGGCGCACATACGGTTCACCTCCCGCCACAACGCTTTTTGTTGAGGACTCCTTATCACACCACCCCTTTACAAAATTCCCCCATCAACTAAGTACTCTCCCATTACAACACTTTCATTTTTCTACATATTTACTCCCTATCGCTACTGTGTCACTATTAATACTCAGTTTTCTATCCCACTTTTATTCTCGAGAATCTTATTCTGTTTAACACCCCTTTAACGTTACCTTGGACCGACTTAAATGTCCTATTGAAATAATTAGCACCCATATTCTAACCTTTACTACATTTTACATTACATTAACCATTGAAAATTCAAAACTATCTCAAATCCATTTTACTTAAAATCTCTGAGACTCACCTACATTTTAACTTTAAACATAAAACATTTCACTTTCTTTAAATTGCATTATAAATTTCATACTTACAGTACATCACTCATATACTGTCATAGACACAAAATATAAACACCAAATAATGTACATAACTCCATTTATCTTCTGAAACATTTTCACAACCATGTTACTCCACAAACTAAACACATCTTACATTTACTTACTCATTATTTATTATCAAGTTTACATCTCATAAAATCATTTAAATTCATTAGAAAAATCTCTTTATACAACATTTTCAATTAATCAAAATATTTAAACAACTCAAATTATTTTAATTCCATCAATTATTAAAAACACAACATATTTTAATTACTTTCCTCCAAAACAATTACAATTCATTTATTATCACCATCATAATTATTGTCATTATTTATTTAGTCTGTCAAAATATTATTATTATTATTATTACATCAATTTCTACTACATACACATTGTTTACATCAAGTACATTTTACAACACAAACACAATTAATTTCACTATAAATTTATTTACAATTTCTTGTCATTGTTTTTTCTGTTTACCACACCTCATTTCATAATCTAGCCAGGTCATTACCGTAAACTAAAATATTTAAAATGTCCATTCACTGATTTTTCATTTGCTCTCCGTCGTCATATATTAGTCTTACTTTTATATAATAATTACCGTCCTTATTCACACTCGTTACACTATTATTATTATTATTGTAATGATTACTTTCGTTAATTACATTAACACAATAATTAACTACATTTTGGTCTACCATTAATTCATAAAACCTGTCTACATTGGTGATCTTAGTTCTGTATCCATCAGTAATTTTGTTCAACATAAGGTAAGTTATTTTGTCATCATATTCCTCCACTACATTCATCACAACATCAGGTAAGTTTTTATCATTTATAAAGGTATCATCAAAATAATCATCTATCTTCATATCCCAAGGTAAGCATTTCATATTGTTTATCTCCTTCACTTCTAACCTCTCTTTCAACTCATTATAACTACTTCTCAATGTAAATAACTCTATTATTCTCTCTATCTCGCAATACTTCTCACAACCCCCCTGAACTATCTCATTCCATGCAAAGGGCACAACCAACTTACTATATGTCTTGGCACTTCCAATACCATCACAAAAAATAAAGTGGCCCTTTGGAGACACTACGTCTCCCACATAACTTCTGGAGGAACCTTCGTCCTCATAAAACACGTGTGGAGTCTTTACTCCACTTATATCACAGGGAAAATTTGCCCTCTGCCCTCCATACTCATGTAATCTCTCTTCATACTCTCTCTCTCTAACTGATAAACATTTGTTTCTACCCGTTTACAACCCATTTCTCTCTCACTCTCACTAACTATCTCTATATCATCACTATTCAATATTTTAATCTCTAACACTACCTATTCCACTATTTTGTCATTATTAATATTTGTAACATTGTCACCTAACTTCTTATTCATTGTCTGATTTAATTTACCTTCAAAATTTTTATTCATTTCGTCAACCATCTTCTCACAATTATTATTTATAGATTTTATTACCTGTTCTTTAATATTATTAAAACTTCTATTAATTTCATTCGCTTGTTTACTAAAATTAATATTTTGTTGTCTTATTTCATCTCTGATCTCATTCAACTTTTCATTAAAATTATTTTTAATTTTATCATTCTGTTCATCAAATCTAACATAAAACTTACTACTTTGTTCATCAAAACTATCATTAAAATTACTATTATGAACGTCAAAGCAACGATTGAATTTTTCATCATTACTATCTAAACGTTTACTGATGAGGTTAAACAGGTCATTCATTGACAACTCTTTTTCTTTCATTTTAGTTGCTACGGGAGTGGAATTTGCTCCCGCCTCACTAATTATTACAGATTCATCTGTCAGGTTTGGAGTTGTCTCCATTCCTGAATCGTTTACATTATCTTCTTCGTAGAAAACATTCTCTTTGCCCCTATTCGGGTCTGAATGACTTTCTACCTCCCCCGTTACCGTACTGACTTTACTTTCATTATTTTCCATTTTTATAAGTTTAATTATTCTTTACGAGTTTTAATCTTGCACAGATTTAGCCTTACACTTATCCCTCATATTACAACATACTCTTATTTTAATTTTATTCTATAAATATTTCCTGTACTTAATTTTCGTTCATATGTAACTCCCACTAGCGTCTCTTACATCTGTGAGTAGGCATAGCCTATACGAAATATCATTTATATAGACTGTCCCTGTTCGGGCGCCATTTGTGTAATTATAAATTAACACATCTATAATTATTTAAATTTTAACTTATTTTGGATGACTTACCTTCCAGTCCAAAGTTCGTCGCACGAACTGCAAAATACAAACATGGTTTCAAGGTTACATCAATAACATACTCGACTCGCATTGTATGTAAAACCACTCTAATTTTATTTCTTTCCCTATACTCATTCAACTTAATACTGATTATTCATTATTCATTGAATCCAAGATTAAAATATCAAGCTTCTTTTTATTACTGGAAAATATTTCGGAATGATATATTTTTAAACATTCATTTTACATGATATACTTATACTAATACTTATTAATTAATTAAGATGACCCAGTTTGCTCATCCACTCATTCATACAAAACCCCCCTATTTATTTACTTTAGGCCCTTTTTAAAATATAAACAATTTGGGTTTGATACTGTTACATGTTGTAGCGGCGTCCCTGTCGACCACGTGGCGTGTCCTATAATGTTCTTTCTCTTTACAGTCCTAAAGTTTGTTCGTTCACTTTTATAAAATTGTTCACTTGTTTAACTGGATTCTATGTTTAAATTGAAGTTCTACACTGTTTTACATACTCTTGATATACTGGATCGGTCGGCCGACCTTAAAATTGTTCGAGCAGAAAATTAAAATGACCACATGCGGTCTATAGGTGAAGGCGACTGGGAACGGCAACTGTTAATCAAGTCCCCACTTTGGCTGGTGGTTTAACAGGGAAGGCAATGCCTCCGGATCACAAACTGTTCGTCACCGTAAACATCGTGTGACTTGTCAATGTTCCAAATTGTCAACGATATCAAACGACTACAACATAGAGGCTGTGGTAGGTGGAGCCTCAAATTAATATCCGGCATCTTAAAAGCACATTGTCGAGGCAGTGGTTCTGGCTCGCCATTGTTGGTAGCGTCCCTTCGGGCAGATGTGCGTCGTATCTGCGCGTGCAGCCATGTGTGCGTATGAGTGCGTAACACAAAGCTTGATTTCCCAGAATAATATTGCGTTCTATTGCCACACCTCGCTCTCAAAGCTATGTCTTTGTTCCTTGTTTGAATGAAACCGTTTTACGTGGGAATTACAATTGAAAATTAAATAAAATTAATAAAAAATAAAACCTCACATTCTGCCCCATTACAAGACCCCCCCCCCCCAATGAGAGGTCTCCTGCCGAAACAGAAGAACTCTCATTGCTAAACCCCTAAGAGGATCGGTGAGAATATGGCGCCAACAACCCCCGTTAATTCTTTAAAACACTTCATGGGTCAACTACCCCCCTAGCTCGGTGACTATGGCTGCACCTGAACGAGATTACTGGACTTCTCTGTTCAAGATCCCAACACCATAAAATCGGACAGATACTCACCATCGTACACCTAACCTTCTAACATTCCACCCCAAAATCAAAACCCTGGCCTTAGACCATGCCATATCCTCCACCAATATGTTCCCCCTTACATGCATACTGGGTTGCCTTTAGCAAGTACTGGGTGCATATACATACTCCTTATTACATTTTGCACAAACTCCATAAAATATTTTATTTTTCCAAGTTCAATTTCTTTTCTCATATCAACGTTAATTTTTTCAAATCAAAACAGCAAACAAATTGAATTCAAATCATTAAATTTTGTTCAAAATTTACTCTAAGTTCAATTTCATATTGTTATTGATTTCATAATCTCCTTTCATTTACCATAAAATTCAAAATCCTTAAACTAAAATTACAAGCTTCTTCACTAGCCGCTGGCAATCACAAAAAAAAACAATAAATTGAATACATTACATCATAAATTCACTTATCCTTACATTTGCTTACACACATATACTAAACAATATAATTCAATAAACACACTAGTAATACATATAAACAACAATATACACGGAACCTCCAAACATATATGGCAGGCATAAAAAATAATTTTTTTTTTCAAAAATTTTAATTGCCCAAAATATTTCTTTTATCAATCTCAAAAAAAATAAAACTATTTAATTTAAATAAGTAACAAAATTTCATGAATCAATTACTAGAAACCTGTCCTGTCTCTAATATCAGCCATCAGCTGATCTCTCTGGGTCAAGTGAATGACCTTCACATATATACACTACACCAAGCTACTCTATAAAATACATGAAACATGTTTGTAATTTTTTACCTTCAAACATAATACAACATAATAAACATAGAACACTCAAAATAACATTGTTATCATTACCTTACAATAAACAATAAAATTCACATTTAAATTGACCAAAAATTACACACTTTATAACTTTAATTTGTTTTCAGATTCTATTAAAATCTGTCACTTGTTTCAAGTATTATTACATTTTTAACTATGATTCTCTCTTTAACATTTTCATTCTCAATTAGTTTGGGTGACTCTTAGTAATTCATGACCTTTCGATTTACAACTTGGGTGTTTAAATATAACCTCACCCCCCTTCTGACTCTAATACTCACTAACAGATTTACTTAGTATGACACCCATCTCTAAATATTTACCAATAATTCTCTAACTCCATTCACATCATTCTACCCTTATAACAAAATACTCTCTACCCTCTTTGTACTTAGGACGTGTGTTCCCTCCCTATGCTCATTCCCTCATTGGTTCCTGGTCTCCCCCTAGGTAACCCCTCCGGCGCACATACGGTTCACCTCCCGCCACAACGCTTTTTGTTGAGGACTCCTTATCACACCACCCCCTTTACAAAATTCCCCCATCAACTAAGTACTCTCCCATTACAACACTTTCATTTTTCTACATATTTACTCCCTATCGCTACTGTGTCACTATTAATACTCAGTTTTCTATCCCACTTTTATTCTCGAGAATCTTATTCTGTTTAACACCCCTTTAACGTTACCTTGGACCGACTTAAATGTCCTATTGAAATAATTAGCACCCAAATTCTAACCTTTACTACATTTTACATTACATTAACCATTGAAAATTCAAAACTATCTCAAATCCATTTTACTTAAAATCTCTGAGACTCACCTACATTTTAACTTTAAACATAAAACATTTCACTTTCTTTAAATTGCATTATAAATTTCATACTTACAGTACATCACTCATATACTGTCATAGACACAAAATATAAACACCAAATAATGTACATAACTCCATTTATCTTCTGAAACATTTTCACAACCATGTTACTCCACAAACTAAACACATCTTACATTTACTTACTCATTATTTATTATCAAGTTTACATCTCATAAAATCATTTAAATTCATTAGAAAAATCTCTTTATACAACATTTTCAATTAATCAAAATATTTAAACAACTCAAATTATTTTAATTCCATCAATTATTAAAAACACAACATATTTTAATTACTTTCCTCCAAAACAATTACAATTCATTTATTATCACCATCATAATTATTGTCATTATTTATTTAGTCTGTCAAAATATTATTATTATTATTATTACATCAATTTCTACTACATACACATTGTTTACATCAAGTACATTTTACAACACAAACACAATTAATTTCACTATAAATTTATTTACAATTTCTTGTCATTGTTTTTTCTGTTTACCACACCTCATTTCATAATCTAGCCAGGTCATTACCGTAAACTAAAATATTTAAAATGTCCATTCACTGATTTTTCATTTACTCTCCGTCGTCATATATTAGTCTTACTTTTATATAATAATTACCGTCCTTATTCACACTCGTTACACTATTATTATTATTATTGTAATGATTACTTTCGTTAATTACATTAACACAATAATTAACTACATTTTGGTCTACCATTAATTCATAAAACCTGTCTACATTGGTGATCTTAGTTCTGTATCCATCAGTAATTTTGTTCAACATAAGGTAAGTTATTTTGTCATCATATTCCTCCACTACATTCATCACAACATCAGGTAAGTTTTTATCATTTATAAAGGTATCATCAAAATAATCATCTATCTTCATATCCCAAGGTAAGCATTTCATATTGTTTATCTCCTTCACTTCTAACCTCTCTTTCAACTCATTATAACTACTTCTCAATGTAAATAACTCTATTATTCTCTCTATCTCGCAATACTTCTCACAACCCCCCTGAACTATCTCATTCCATGCAAAGGGCACAACCAACTTACTATATGTCTTGGCACTTCCAATACCATCACAAAAAATAAAGTGGCCCTTTGGAGACACTACGTCTCCCACATAACTTCTGGAGGAACCTTCGTCCTCATAAAACACGTGTGGAGTCTTTACTCCACTTATATCACAGGGAAAATTTGCCCTCTGCCCTCCATACTCATGTAATCTCTCTTCATACTCTCTCTCTCTAACTGATAAACATTTGTTTCTACCCGTTTACAACCCATTTCTCTCTCACTCTCACTAACTATCTCTATATCATCACTATTCAATATTTTAATCTCTAACACTACCTATTCCACTATTTTGTCATTATTAATATTTGTAACATTGTCACCTAACTTCTTATTCATTGTCTGATTTAATTTACCTTCAAAATTTTTATTCATTTCGTCAACCATCTTCTCACAATTATTATTTATAGATTTTATTACCTGTTCTTTAATATTATTAAAACTTCTATTAATTTCATTCGCTTGTTTACTAAAATTAATATTTTGTTGTCTTATTTCATCTCTGATCTCATTCAACTTTTCATTAAAATTATTTTTAATTTTATCATTCTGTTCATCAAATCTAACATAAAACTTACTACTTTGTTCATCAAAACTATCATTAAAATTACTATTATGAACGTCAAAGCAACGATTGAATTTTTCATCATTACTATCTAAACGTTTACTGATGAGGTTAAACAGGTCATTCATTGACAACTCTTTTTCTTTCATTTTAGTTGCTACGGGAGTGGAATTTGCTCCCGCCTCACTAATTATTACAGATTCATCTGTCAGGTTTGGAGTTGTCTCCATTCCTGAATCGTTTACATTATCTTCTTCGTAGAAAACATTCTCTTTGCCCCTATTCGGGTCTGAATGACTTTCTACCTCCCCCGTTACCGTACTGACTTTACTTTCATTATTTTCCATTTTTATAAGTTTAATTATTCTTTACGAGTTTTAATCTTGCACAGATTTAGCCTTACACTTATCCCTCATATTACAACATACTCTTATTTTAATTTTATTCTATAAATATTTCCTGTACTTAATTTTCGTTCATATGTAACTCCCACTAGCGTCTCTTACATCTGTGAGTAGGCATAGCCTATACGAAATATCATTTATATAGACTGTCCCTGTTCGGGCGCCATTTGTGTAATTATAAATTAACACATCTATAATTATTTAAATTTTAACTTATTTTGGATGACTTACCTTCCAGTCCAAAGTTCGTCGCACGAACTGCAAAATACAAACATGGTTTCAAGGTTACATCAATAACATACTCGACTCGCATTGTATGTAAAACCACTCTAATTTTATTTCTTTCCCTATACTCATTCAACTTAATACTGATTATTCATTATTCATTGAATCCAAGATTAAAATATCAAGCTTCTTTTTATTACTGGAAAATATTTCGGAATGATATATTTTTAAACATTCATTTTACATGATATACTTATACTAATACTTATTAATTAATTAAGATGACCCAGTTTGCTCATCCACTCATTCATACAAAACCCCCCTATTTATTTACTTTAGGCCCTTTTTAAAATATAAACAATTTGGGTTTGATACTGTTACATGTTGTAGCGGCGTCCCTGTCGACCACGTGGCGTGTCCTATAATGTTCTTTCTCTTTACAGTCCTAAAGTTTGTTCGTTCACTTTTATAAAATTGTTCACTTGTTTAACTGGATTCTATGTTTAAATTGAAGTTCTACACTGTTTTACATACTCTTGATATACTGGATCGGTCGGCCGACCTTAAAATTGTTCGAGCAGAAAATTAAAATGACCACATGCGGTCTATAGGTGAAGGCGACTGGGAACGGCAACTGTTAATCAAGTCCCCACTTTGGCTGGTGGTTTAACAGGGAAGGCAATGCCTCCGGATCACAAACTGTTCGTCACCGTAAACATCGTGTGACTTGTCAATGTTCCAAATTGTCAACGATATCAAACGACTACAACATAGAGGCTGTGGTAGGTGGAGCCTCAAATTAATATCCGGCATCTTAAAAGCACATTGTCGAGGCAGTGGTTCTGGCTCGCCATTGTTGGTAGCGTCCCTTCGGGCAGATGTGCGTCGTATCTGCGCGTGCAGCCATGTGTGCGTATGAGTGCGTAACACAAAGCTTGATTTCCCAGAATAATATTGCGTTCTATTGCCACACCTCGCTCTCAAAGCTATGTCTTTGTTCCTTGTTTGAATGAAACCGTTTTACGTGGGAATTACAATTGAAAATTAAATAAAATTAATAAAAAATAAAACCTCACATTCTGCCCCATTACAAGACCCCCCCCCCCAATGAGAGGTCTCCTGCCGAAACAGAAGAACTCTCATTGCTAAACCCCTAAGAGGATCGGTGAGAATATGGCGCCAACAACCCCCGTTAATTCTTTAAAACACTTCATGGGTCAACTACCCCCCTAGCTCGGCGACTATGGCTGCACCTGAACGAGATTACTGGACTTCTCTGTTCAAGATCCCAACACCATAAAATCGGACAGATACTCACCATCGTACACCTAACCTTCTAACATTCCACCCCAAAATCAAAACCCTGGCCTTAGACCATGCCATATCCTCCACCAATATGTTCCCCCTTACATGCATACTGGGTTGCCTTTAGCAAGAATTGGGTGCGTATACATACTCCTTATTACATTTTGCACAAACTCCATAAAATATTTTATTTTTCCAAGTTCAATTTCTTTTCTCATATCAACGTTAATTTTTTCAAATCAAAACAGCAAACAAATTGAATTCAAATCATTAAATTTTGTTCAAAATTTACTCTAAGTTCAATTTCATATTGTTATTGATTTCATAATCTCCTTTCATTTACCATAAAATTCAAAATCCTTAAACTAAAATTACAAGCTTCTTCACTAGCCGCTGGCAATCACAAAAAAAAACAATAAATTGAATACATTACATCATAAATTCACTTATCCTTACATTTGCTTACACACATATACTAAACAATATAATTCAATAAACACACTAGTAATACATATAAACAACAATATACACGGAACCTCCAAACATATATGGCAGGCATAAAAAATAATTTTTTTTTTCAAAAATTTTAATTGCCCAAAATATTTCTTTTATCAATCTCAAAAAAAATAAAACTATTTAATTTAAATAAGTAACAAAATTTCATGAATCAATTACTAGAAACCTGTCCTGTCTCTAATATCAGCCATCAGCTGATCTCTCTGGGTCAAGTGAATGACCTTCACATATATACACTACACCAAGCTACTCTATAAAATACATGAAACATGTTTGTAATTTTTTACCTTCAAACATAATACAACATAATAAACATAGAACACTCAAAATAACATTGTTATCATTACCTTACAATAAACAATAAAATTCACATTTAAATTGACCAAAAATTACACACTTTATAACTTTAATTTGTTTTCAGATTCTATTAAAATCTGTCACTTGTTTCAAGTATTATTACATTTTTAACTATGATTCTCTCTTTAACATTTTCATTCTCAATTAGTTTGGGTGACTCTTAGTAATTCATGACCTTTCGATTTACAACTTGGGTGTTTAAATATAACCTCACCCCCCTTCTGACTCTAATACTCACTAACAGATTTACTTAGTATGACACCCATCTCTAAATATTTACCAATAATTCTCTAACTCCATTCACATCATTCTACCCTTATAACAAAATACTCTCTACCCTCTTTGTACTTAGGACGTGTGTTCCCTCCCTATGCTCATTCCCTCATTGGTTCCTGGTCTCCCCCTAGGTAACCCCTCCGGCGCACATACGGTTCACCTCCCGCCACAACGCTTTTTGTTGAGGACTCCTTATCACACCACCCCCTTTACAAAATTCCCCCATCAACTAAGTACTCTCCCATTACAACACTTTCATTTTTCTACATATTTACTCCCTATCGCTACTGTGTCACTATTAATACTCAGTTTTCTATCCCACTTTTATTCTCGAGAATCTTATTCTGTTTAACACCCCTTTAACGTTACCTTGGACCGACTTAAATGTCCTATTGAAATAATTAGCACCCAAATTCTAACCTTTACTACATTTTACATTACATTAACCATTGAAAATTCAAAACTATCTCAAATCCATTTTACTTAAAATCTCTGAGACTCACCTACATTTTAACTTTAAACATAAAACATTTCACTTTCTTTAAATTGCATTATAAATTTCATACTTACAGTACATCACTCATATACTGTCATAGACACAAAATATAAACACCAAATAATGTACATAACTCCATTTATCTTCTGAAACATTTTCACAACCATGTTACTCCACAAACTAAACACATCTTACATTTACTTACTCATTATTTATTATCAAGTTTACATCTCATAAAATCATTTAAATTCATTAGAAAAATCTCTTTATACAACATTTTCAATTAATCAAAATATTTAAACAACTCAAATTATTTTAATTCCATCAATTATTAAAAACACAACATATTTTAATTACTTTCCTCCAAAACAATTACAATTCATTTATTATCACCATCATAATTATTGTCATTATTTATTTAGTCTGTCAAAATATTATTATTATTATTATTATTACATCAATTTCTACTACATACACATTGTTTACATCAAGTACATTTTACAACACAAACACAATTAATTTCACTATAAATTTATTTACAATTTCTTGTCATTGTTTTTTCTGTTTACCACACCTCATTTCATAATCTAGCCAGGTCATTACCATAAACTAAAATATTTAAAATGTCCATTCACTGATTTTTCATTTACTCTCCGTCGTCATATATTAGTCTTACTTTTATATAATAATTACCGTCCTTATTCACACTCGTTACACTATTATTATTATTATTGTAATGATTACTTTCGTTAATTACATTAACACAATAATTAACTACATTTTTGTCTACCATTAATTCATAAAACCTGTCTACATTGGTGATCTTAGTTCTGTATCCATCAGTAATTTTGTTCAACATAAGGTAAGTTATTTTGTCATCATATTCCTCCACTACATTCATCACAACATCAGGTAAGTTTTTATCATTTATAAAGGTATCATCAAAATAATCATCTATCTTCATTTCCCAAGGTAAGCATTTCATATTGTTTATCTCCTTCACTTCTAACCTCTCTTTCAACTCATTATAACTACTTCTCAATGTAAATAACTCTATTATTCTCTCTATCTCGCAATACTTCTCACAACCCCCCTGAACTATCTCATTCCATGCAAAGGGCACAACCAACTTACTATATGTCTTGGCACTTCCAATACCATCACAAAAAATAAAGTGGCCCTTTGGAGACACTATGTCTCCCACATAACTTCTGGAGGAACCTTCGTCCTCATAAAACACGTGTGGAGTCTTTACTCCACTTATATCACAGGGAAAATTTGCCCTCTGCCCTCCATACTCATGTAATCTCTCTTCATACTCTCTCTCTCTAACTGATAAACATTTGTTTCTACCCGTTTACAACCCATTTCTCTCTCACTCTCACTAACTATCTCTATATCATCACTATTCAATATTTTAATCTCTAACACTACCTCTTCCACTATTTTGTCATTATTAATATTTGTAACATTGTCACCTAACTTCTTATTCATTGTCTGATTTAATTTACCTTCAAAATTTTTATTCATTTCGTCAACCATCTTCTCACAATTATTATTTATAGATTTTATTACCTGTTCTTTAATATTATTAAAACTTCTATTAATTTCATTCGCTTGTTTACTAAAATTAATATTTTGTTGTCTTATTTCATCTCTGATCTCATTCAACTTTTCATTAAAATTATTTTTAATTTTATCATTCTGTTCATCAAATCTAACATAAAACTTACTACTTTGTTCATCAAAACTATCATTAAAATTACTATTATGAACGTCAAAGCAACGATTGAATTTTTCATCATTACTATCTAAACGTTTACTGATGAGGTTAAACAGGTCATTCATTGACAACACTTTTTCTTTCATTTTATTTGCTACGGGAGTGGAATTTGCTCCCGCCTCACTAATTATTACAGATTCATCTGTCAGGTTTGGAGTTGTCTCCATTCCTGAATCGTTTACATTATCTTCTTCGTAGAAAACATTCTCTTTGCCCCTATTCGGGTCTGAATGACTTTCTACCTCCCCCGTTACCGTACTGACTTTACTTTCATTATTTTCCATTTTTATAAGTTTAATTATTCTTTACGAGTTTTAATCTTGCACAGATTTAGCCTTACACTTATCCCTCATATTACAACATACTCTTATTTTAATTTTATTCTATAAATATTTCCTGTACTTAATTTTCGTTCATATGTAACTCCCACTAGCGTCTCTTACATCTGTGAGTAAGCATAGCCTATACGAAATATCATTTATATAGACTGTCCCTGTTCGGGCGCCATTTGTGTAATTATAAATTAACACATCTATAATTATTTAAATTTTAACTTATTTTGGATGACTTACCTTCCAGTCCAAAGTTCGTCGCACGAACTGCAAAATACAAACATGGTTTCAAGGTTACATCAATAACATACTCGACTCGCATTGTATGTAAAACCACTCTAATTTTATTTCTTTCCCTATACTCATTCAACTTAATACTGATTATTCATTATTCATTGAATCCAAGATTAAAATATCAAGCTTCTTTTTATTACTGGAAAATATTTCGGAATGATATATTTTTAAACATTCATTTTACATGATATACTTATACTAATACTTATTAATTAATTAAGATGACCCAGTTTGCTCATCCACTCATTCATACAAAACCCCCCTATTTATTTACTTTAGGCCCTTTTTAAAATATAAACAATTTGGGTTTGATACTGTTACATGTTGTAGCGGCGTCCCTGTCGACCACGTGGCGTGTCCTATAATGTTCTTTCTCTTTACAGTCCTAAAGTTTGTTCGTTCACTTTTATAAAATTGTTCACTTGTTTAACTGGATTCTATGTTTAAATTGAAGTTCTACACTGTTTTACATACTCTTGATATACTGGATCGGTCGGCCGACCTTAAAATTGTTCGAGCAGAAAATTAAAATGACCACATGCGGTCTATAGGTGAAGGCGACTGGGAACGGCAACTGTTAATCAAGTCCCCACTTTGGCTGGTGGTTTAACAGGGAAGGCAATGCCTCCGGATCACAAACTGTTCGTCACCGTAAACATCGTGTGACTTGTCAATGTTCCAAATTGTCAACGATATCAAACGACTACAACATAGAGGCTGTGGTAGGTGGAGCCTCAAATTAACATCCGGCATCTTAAAAGCACATTGTCGAGGCAGTGGTTCTGGCTCGCCATTGTTGGTAGCGTCCCTTCGGGCAGATGTGCGTCGTATCTGCGCATGCAGCCATGTGTGCGTATGAGTGCGTAACACAAAGCTTGATTTCCCAGAATAATATTGCGTTCTATTGCCACACCTCGCTCTCAAAGCTATGTCTTTGTTCCTTGTTTGAATGAAACCGTTTTACGTGGGAATTACAATTGAAAATTAAATAAAATTAATAAAAAATAAAACCTCACATTCTGCCCCATTACAAGACCCCCCCCCCAATGAGAGGTCTCCTGCCGAAACAGAAGAACTCTCATTGCTAAACCCCTAAGAGGATCGGTGAGAATATGGCGCCAACAACCCCCCGTTAATTCTTTAAAACACTTCATGGGTCAACTACCCCCCTAGCTCGGCGACTATGGCTGCACCTGAACGAGATTACTGGACTTCTCTGTTCAAGATCCCAACACCATAAAATCGGACAGATACTCACCATCGTACACCTAACCTTCTAACATTCCACCCCAAAATCAAAACCCTGGCCTTAGACCATGCCATATCCTCCACCAATATGTTCCCCCTTACATGCATACTGGGTTGCCTTTAGCAAGAATTGGGTGCGTATACATACTCCTTATTACATTTTGCACAAACTCCATAAAATATTTTATTTTTCCAAGTTCAATTTCTTTTCTCATATCAACGTTAATTTTTTCAAATCAAAACAGCAAACAAATTGAATTCAAATCATTAAATTTTGTTCAAAATTTACTCTAAGTTCAATTTCATATTGTTATTGATTTCATAATCTCCTTTCATTTACCATAAAATTCAAAATCCTTAAACTAAAATTACAAGCTTCTTCACTAGCCGCTGGCAATCACAAAAAAAAACAATAAATTGAATACATTACATCATAAATTCACTTATCCTTACATTTGCTTACACACATATACTAAACAATATAATTCAATAAACACACTAGTAATACATATAAACAACAATATACACGTAACCTCCAAACATATATGGCAGGCATAAAAAATAATTTTTTTTTTCAAAAATTTTAATTGCCCAAAATATTTCTTTTATCAATCTCAAAAAAAATAAAACTATTTAATTTAATTAAGTAACAAAATTTCATGAATCAATTACTAGAAACCTGTCCTGTCTCTAATATCAGCCATCAGCTGATCTCTCTGGGTCAAGTGAATGACCTTCACATATATACACTACACCAAGCTACTCTATAAAATACATGAAACATGTTTGTAATTTTTTACCTTCAAACATAATAAACATAGAACACTCAAAATAACATTGTTATCATTACCTTACAATAAACAATAAAATTCACATTTAAATTGACCAAAAATTACACACTTTATAACTTTAATTTGTTTTCAGATTCTATTAAAATCTGTCACTTGTTTCAAGTATTATTACATTTTTAACTATGATTCTCTCTTTAACATTTTCATTCTCAATTAGTTTGGGTGACTCTTAGTAATTCATAACCTTTCGATTTACAACTTGGGTGTTTAAATATAACCTCACCCCCCTTCTGACTCTAATACTCACTAACAGATTTACTTAGTATGACACCCATCTCTAAATATTTACCAATAATTCTCTAACTCCATTCACATCATTCTACCCTTATAACAAAATACTCTCTACCCTCTTTGTACTTAGGACGTGTGTTCCCTCCCTATGCTCATTCCCTCATTGGTTCCTGGTCTCCCCCTAGGTAACCCCTCCGGCGCACATACGGTTCACCTCCCGCCACAACGCTTTTTGTTGAGGACTCCTTATCACACCACCCCCTTTACAAAATTCCCCCATCAACTAAGTACTCTCCCATTACAACACTTTCATTTTTCTACATATTTACTCCCTATCGCTACTGTGTCACTATTAATACTCAGTTTTCTATCCCACTTTTATTCTCGAGAATCTTATTCTGTTTAACACCCCTTTAACGTTACCTTGGACCGACTTAAATGTCCTATTGAAATAATTAGCACCCAAATTCTAACCTTTACTACATTTTACATTACATTAACCATTGAAAATTCAAAACTATCTCAAATCCATTTTACTTAAAATCTCTGAGACTCACCTACATTTTAACTTTAAACATAAAACATTTCACTTTCTTTAAATTGCATTATAAATTTCATACTTACAGTACATCACTCATATACTGTCATAGACACAAAATATAAACACCAAATAATGTACATAACTCCATTTATCTTCTGAAACATTTTCACAACCATGTTACTCCACAAACTAAACACATCTTACATTTACTTACTCATTATTTATTATCAAGTTTACATCTCATAAAATCATTTAAATTCATTAGAAAAATCTCTTTATACAACATTTTCAATTAATCAAAATATTTAAACAACTCAAATTATTTTAATTCCATCAATTATTAAAAACACAACATATTTTAATTACTTTCCTCCAAAACAATTACAATTCATTTATTATCACCATCATAATTATTGTCATTATTTATTTAGTCTGTCAAAATATTATTATTATTATTATTATTACATCAATTTCTACTACATACACATTGTTTACATCAAGTACATTTTACAACACAAACACAATTAATTTCACTATAAATTTATTTACAATTTCTTGTCATTGTTTTTTCTGTTTACCACACCTCATTTCATAATCTAGCCAGGTCATTACCATAAACTAAAATATTTAAAATGTCCATTCACTGATTTTTCATTTACTCTCCGTCGTCATATATTAGTCTTACTTTTATATAATAATTACCGTCCTTATTCACACTCGTTACACTATTATTATTATTATTGTAATGATTACTTTCGTTAATTACATTAACACAATAATTAACTACATTTTTGTCTACCATTAATTCATAAAACCTGTCTACATTGGTGATCTTAGTTCTGTATCCATCAGTAATTTTGTTCAACATAAGGTAAGTTATTTTGTCATCATATTCCTCCACTACATTCATCACAACATCAGGTAAGTTTTTATCATTTATAAAGGTATCATCAAAATAATCATCTATCTTCATTTCCCAAGGTAAGCATTTCATATTGTTTATCTCCTTCACTTCTAACCTCTCTTTCAACTCATTATAACTACTTCTCAATGTAAATAACTCTATTATTCTCTCTATCTCGCAATACTTCTCACAACCCCCCTGAACTATCTCATTCCATGCAAAGGGCACAACCAACTTACTATATGTCTTGGCACTTCCAATACCATCACAAAAAATAAAGTGGCCCTTTGGAGACACTATGTCTCCCACATAACTTCTGGAGGAACCTTCGTCCTCATAAAACACGTGTGGAGTCTTTACTCCACTTATATCACAGGGAAAATTTGCCCTCTGCCCTCCATACTCATGTAATCTCTCTTCATACTCTCTCTCTCTAACTGATAAACATTTGTTTCTACCCGTTTACAACCCATTTCTCTCTCACTCTCACTAACTATCTCTATATCATCACTATTCAATATTTTAATCTCTAACACTACCTCTTCCACTATTTTGTCATTATTAATATTTGTAACATTGTCACCTAACTTCTTATTCATTGTCTGATTTAATTTACCTTCAAAATTTTTATTCATTTCGTCAACCATCTTCTCACAATTATTATTTATAGATTTTATTACCTGTTCTTTAATATTATTAAAACTTCTATTAATTTCATTCGCTTGTTTACTAAAATTAATATTTTGTTGTCTTATTTCATCTCTGATCTCATTCAACTTTTCATTAAAATTATTTTTAATTTTATCATTCTGTTCATCAAATCTAACATAAAAGTTACTACTTTGTTCATCAAAACTATCATTAAAATTACTATTATGAACGTCAAGCAGCGATTGAATTTTTCATCATTACTATCTAAACGTTTACTGATGAGGTTAAACAGGTCATTCATTGACAACTCTTTTTCTTTCATTTTAGTTGCTACGGGAGTGGAATTTGCTCCCGCCTCACTAATTATTACAGATTCATCTGTCAGGTTTGGAGTTGTCTCCATTCCTGAATCGTTTACATTATCTTCTTCGTAGAAAACATTCTCTTTGCCCCTATTCGGGTCTGAATGACTTTCTACCTCCCCCGTTACCGTACTGACTTTACTTTCATTATTTTCCATTTTTATAAGTTTAATTATTCTTTACGAGTTTTAATCTTGCACAGATTTAGCCTTACACTTATCCCTCATATTACAACATACTCTTATTTTAATTTTATTCTATAAATATTTCCTGTACTTAATTTTCGTTCATATGTAACTCCCACTAGCGTCTCTTACATCTGTGAGTAAGCATAGCCTATACGAAATATCATTTATATAGACTGTCCCTGTTCGGGCGCCATTTGTGTAATTATAAATTAACACATCTATAATTATTTAAATTTTAACTTATTTTGGATGACTTACCTTCCAGTCCAAAGTTCGTCGCACGAACTGCAAAATACAAACATGGTTTCAAGGTTACATCAATAACATACTCGACTCGCATTGTATGTAAAACCACTCTAATTTTATTTCTTTCCCTATACTCATTCAACTTAATACTGATTATTCATTATTCATTGAATCCAAGATTAAAATATCAAGCTTCTTTTTATTACTGGAAAATATTTCGGAATGATATATTTTTAAACATTCATTTTACATGATATACTTATACTAATACTTATTAATTAATTAAGATGACCCAGTTTGCTCATCCACTCATTCATACAAAACCCCCCTATTTATTTACTTTAGGCCCTTTTTAAAATATAAACAATTTGGGTTTGATACTGTTACATGTTGTAGCAGCGTCCCTGTCGACCACGTGGTGTGTCCTATAATGTTCTTTCTCTTTACAGTCCTAAAGTTTGTTCGTTCACTTTTATAAAATTGTTCACTTGTTTAACTGGATTCTATGTTTAAATTGAAGTTCTACACTGTTTTACATACTCTTGATATACTGGATCGGTCGGCCGACCTTAAAATTGTTCGAGCAGAAAATTAAAATGACCACATGCGGTCTATAGGTGAAGGCGACTGGGAACGGCAACTGTTAATCAAGTCCCCACTTTGGCTGGTGGTTTAACAGGGAAGGCAATGCCTCCGGATCACAAACTGTTCGTCACCGTAAACATCGTGTGACTTGTCAATGTTCCAAATTGTCAACGATATCAAACGACTACAACATAGAGGCTGTGGTAGGTGGAGCCTCAAATTAATATCCGGCATCTTAAAAGCACATTGTCGAGGCAGTGGTTCTGGCTCGCCATTGTTGGTAGCGTCCCTTCGGGCAGATGTGCGTCGTATCTGCGCGTGCAGCCATGTGTGCGTATGAGTGCATAACACAAAGCTTGATTTCCCAGAATAATATTGCGTTCTATTGCCACACCTCGCTCTCAAAGCTATGTCTTTGTTCCTTGTTTGAATGAAACCGTTTTACGTGGGAATTACAATTGAAAATTAAATAAAATTAATAAAAAATAAAACCTCACATTCTGCCCCATTACAAGACCCCCCCCCCCCAATGAGAGGTCTCCTGCCGAAACAGAAGAACTCTCATTGCTAAACCCCTAAGAGGATCGGTGAGAATATGGCGCCAACAACCCCCCGTTAATTCTTTAAAACACTTCATGGGTCAACTACCCCCCTAGCTCGGCGACTATGGCTGCACCTGAACGAGATTACTGGACTTCTCTGTTCAAGATCCCAACACCATAAAATCGGACAGATACTCACCATCGTACACCTAACCTTCTAACATTCCACCCCAAAATCAAAACCCTGGCCTTAGACCATGCCATATCCTCCACCAATATGTTCCCCCTTACATGCATACTGGGTTGCCTTTAGCAAGTACTGGGTGCATATACATACTCCTTATTACATTTTGCACAAACTCCATAAAATATTTTATTTTTCCAAGTTCAATTTCTTTTCTCATATCAACGTTAATTTTTTCAAATCAAAACAGCAAACAAATTGAATTCAAATCATTAAATTTTCTTCAAAATTTACCTTAAGTTCAATTTCATATTGTTATTGATTTCATAATCTCCTTTCATTTACCATAAAATTCAAAATCCTTAAACTAAAATTACAAGCTTCTTCACTAGCCGCTGGCAATCACAAAAAAAAACAATAAATTGAATACATTACATCATAAATTCACTTATCCTTACATTTGCTTACACACATATACTAAACAATATAATTCAATAAACACACTAGTAATACATATAAACAACAATATACACGGAACCTCCAAACATATATGGCAGGCATAAAAAATATTTATGCCTTAAACTATTTTTATTTTTATCATTCTGTTCATCAAATCTAACATAAAACTTACTACTTTGTTCATCAAAACTATCATTAAAATTACTATTATGAACGTCAAAGCAACGATTGAATTTTTCATCATTACTATCTAAACGTTTACTGATGAGGTTAAACAGGTCATTCATTGACAACTCTTTTTCTTTCATTTTAGTTGCTACGGGAGTGGAATTTGCTCCCGCCTCACTAATTATTACAGATTCATCTGTCAGGTTTGGAGTTGTCTCCATTCCTGAATCGTTTACATTATCTTCTTCGTAGAAAACATTCTCTTTGCCCCTATTCGGGTCTGAATGACTTTCTACCTCCCCCGTTACCGTACTGACTTTACTTTCATTATTTTCCATTTTTATAAGTTTAATTATTCTTTACGAGTTTTAATCTTGCACAGATTTAGCCTTACACTTATCCCTCATATTACAACATACTCTTATTTTAATTTTATTCTATAAATATTTCCTGTACTTAATTTTCGTTCATATGTAACTCCCACTAGCGTCTCTTACATCTGTGAGTAAGCATAGCCTATACGAAATATCATTTATATAGACTGTCCCTGTTTGGGCGCCATTTGTGTAATTATAAATTAACACATCTATAATTATTTAAATTTTAACTTATTTTGGATGACTTACCTTCCAGTCCAAAGTTCGTCGCACGAACTGCAAAATACAAACATGGTTTCAAGGTTACATCAATAACATACTCGACTCGCATTGTATGTAAAACCACTCTAATTTTATTTCTTTCCCTATACTCATTCAACTTAATACTGATTATTCATTATTCATTGAATCCAAGATTAAAATATCAAGCTTCTTTTTATTACTGGAAAATATTTCGGAATGATATATTTTTAAACATTCATTTTACATGATATACTTATACTAATACTTATTAATTAATTAAGATGACCGAGTTTGCTCATCCACTCATTCATACAAAACCCCCCTATTTATTTACTTTAGGCCCTTTTTAAAATATAAACAATTTGGGTTTGATACTGTTACATGTTGTAGCGGCGTCCCTGTCGACCACGTGGCGTGTCCTATAATGTTCTTTCTCTTTACAGTCCTAAAGTTTGTTCGTTCACTTTTATAAAATTGTTCACTTGTTTAACTGGATTCTATGTTTAAATTGAAGTTCTACACTGTTTTACATACTCTTGATATACTGGATCGGTCGGCCGACCTTAAAATTGTTCGAGCAGAAAATTAAAATGACCACATGCGGTCTATAGGTGAAGGCGACTGGGAACGGCAACTGTTAATCAAGTCCCCACTTTGGCTGGTGGTTTAACAGGGAAGGCAATGCCTCCGGATCACAAACTGTTCGTCACCGTAAACATCGTGTGACTTGTCAATGTTCCAAATTGTCAACGATATCAAACGACTACAACATAGAGGCTGTGGTAGGTGGAGCCTCAAATTAATATCCGGCATCTTAAAAGCACATTGTCGAGGCAGTGGTTCTGGCTCGCCAT
This sequence comes from Magicicada septendecula, assembly GCA_034769895.1. NCBI lineage: Eukaryota > Metazoa > Arthropoda > Insecta > Hemiptera > Cicadidae > Magicicada > Magicicada septendecula. The sequence goes on from CM068367.1 coordinate 774,252,756, forward strand.
TGTTGGTAGCGTCCCTTCGGGCAGATGTGCGTCGTATCTGCGCGTGCAGCCATGTGTGCGTATGAGTGCGTAACACAAAGCTTGATTTCCCAGAATAATATTGCGTTCTATTGCCACACCTCGCTCTCAAAGCTATGTCTTTGTTCCTTGTTTGAATGAAACCGTTTTACGTGGGAATTACAATTGAAAATTAAATAAAATTAATAAAAAATAAAACCTCACATTCTGCTCCATTACAAGACCCCCCCCCCAATGAGAGGTCTCCTGCCGAAACAGAAGAACTCTCATTGCTAAACCCCTAAGAGGATCGGTGAGAATATGGCGCCAACAACCCCCCGTTAATTCTTTAAAACACTTCATGGGTCAACTACCCCCCTAGCTCGGCGACTATGGCTGCACCTGAACGAGATTACTGGACTTCTCTGTTCAAGATCCCAACACCATAAAATCGGACAGATACTCACCATCGTACACCTAACCTTCTAACATTCCACCCCAAAATCAAAACCCTGGCCTTAGACCATGCCATATCCTCCACCAATATGTTCCCCCTTACATGCATACTGGGTTGCCTTTAGCAAGTACTGGGTGCGTATACATACTCCTTATTACATTTTGCACAAACTCCATAAAATATTTTATTTTTCCAAGTTCAATTTCTTTTCTCATATCAACGTTAATTTTTTCAAATCAAAACAGCAAACAAATTGAATTCAAATCATTAAATTTTCTTCAATATTTACTCTAAGTTCAATTTCATATTGTTATTGATTTCATAATCTCCTTTCATTTACCATAAAATTCAAAATCCTTAAACTAAAATTACAAGCTTCTTCACTAGCCGCTGGCAATCACAAAAAAAAACAATAAATTGAATACATTACATCATAAATTCACTTATCCTTACATTTGCTTACACACATATACTAAACAATATAATTCAATAAACACACTAGTAATACATATAAACAACAATATACACGGAACCTCCAAACATATATGGCAGGCATAAAAAATAATTTTTTTTTTCAAAAATTTTAATTGCCCAAAATATTTCTTTTATCAATCTCCAAAAAAATAAAACTATTTAATTTAATTAAGTAACAAAATTTCATGAATCAATTACTAGAAACCTGTCCTGTCTCTAACATCAGCCATCAGCTGATCTCTCTGGGTCAAGTGAATGACCTTCACATATATACACTACACCAAGCTACTCTATAAAATACATGAAACATGTTTGTAATTTTTTACCTTCAAACATAATACAACATAATAAACATAGAACACTCAAAATAACATTGTTATCATTACCTTACAATAAACAATAAAATTCACATTTAAATTGACCAAAAATTACACACTTTATAACTTTAATTTGTTTTCAGATTCTATTAAAATCTGTCACTTGTTTCAAGTATTATTACATTTTTAACTATGATTCTCTCTTTAACATTTTCATTCTCAATTAGTTTGGGTGACTCTTAGTAATTCATAACCTTTCGATTTACAACTTGGGTGTTTAAATATAACCTCACCCCCCTTCTGACTCTAATACTCACTAACAGATTTACTTAGTATGACACCCATCTCTAAATATTTACCAATAATTCTCTAACTCCATTCACATCATTCTACCCTTATAACAAAATACTCTCTACCCTCTTTGTACTTAGGACGTGTGTTCCCTCCCTATGCTCATTCCCTCATTGGTTCCTGGTCTCCCCCTAGGTAACCCCTCCGGCGCACATACGGTTCACCTCCCGCCACAACGCTTTTTGTTGAGGACTCCTTATCACACCACCCCCTTTACAAAATTCCCCCATCAACTAAGTACTCTCCCATTACAACACTTTCATTTTTCTACATATTTACTCCCTATCGCTACTGTGTCACTATTAATACTCAGTTTTCTATCCCACTTTTATTCTCGAGAATCTTATTCTGTTTAACACCCCTTTAACGTTACCTTGGACCGACTTAAATGTCCTATTGAAATAATTAGCACCCAAATTCTAACCTTTACTACATTTTACATTACATTAACCATTGAAAATTCAAAACTATCTCAAATCCATTTTACTTAAAATCTCTGAGACTCACCTACATTTTAACTTTAAACATAAAACATTTCACTTTCTTTAAATTGCATTATAAATTTCATACTTACAGTACATCACTCATATACTGCCATAGACACAAAATATAAACACCAAATAATGTACATAACTCCATTTATCTTCTGAAACATTTTCACAACCATGTTACTCCACAAACTAAACACATCTTACATTTACTTACTCATTATTTATTATCAAGTTTACATCTCATAAAATCATTTAAATTCATTAGAAAAATCTCTTTATACAACATTTTCAATTAATCAAAATATTTAAACAACTCAAATTATTTTAATTCCATCAATTATTAAAAACACAACATATTTTAATTACTTTCCTCCAAAACAATTACAATTCATTTATTATCACCATCATAATTATTGTCATTATTTATTTAGTCTGTCAAAATATTATTATTATTATTATTATTACATCAATTTCTACTACATACACATTGTTTACATCAAGTACATTTTACAACACAAACACAATTAATTTCACTATAAATTTATTTACAATTTCTTGTCATTGTTTTTTCTGTTTACCACACCTCATTTCATAATCTAGCCAGGTCATTACCATAAACTAAAATATTTAAAATGTCCATTCACTGATTTTTCATTTACTCTCCGTCGTCATATATTAGTCTTACTTTTATATAATAATTACCGTCCTTATTCACACTCGTTACACTATTATTATTATTATTGTAATGATTACTTTCGTTAATTACATTAACACAATAATTAACTACATTTTTGTCTACCATTAATTCATAAAACCTGTCTACATTGGTGATCTTAGTTCTGTATCCATCAGTAATTTTGTTCAACATAAGGTAAGTTATTTTGTCATCATATTCCTCCACTACATTCATCACAACATCAGGTAAGTTTTTATCATTTATAAAGGTATCATCAAAATAATCATCTATCTTCATTTCCCAAGGTAAGCATTTCATATTGTTTATCTCCTTCACTTCTAACCTCTCTTTCAACTCATTATAACTACTTCTCAATGTAAATAACTCTATTATTCTCTCTATCTCGCAATACTTCTCACAACCCCCCTGAACTATCTCATTCCATGCAAAGGGCACAACCAACTTACTATATGTCTTGGCACTTCCAATACCATCACAAAAAATAAAGTGGCCCTTTGGAGACACTATGTCTCCCACATAACTTCTGGAGGAACCTTCGTCCTCATAAAACACGTGTGGAGTCTTTACTCCACTTATATCACAGGGAAAATTTGCCCTCTGCCCTCCATACTCATGTAATCTCTCTTCATACTCTCTCTCTCTAACTGATAAACATTTGTTTCTACCCGTTTACAACCCATTTCTCTCTCACTCTCACTAACTATCTCTATATCATCACTATTCAATATTTTAATCTCTAACACTACCTCTTCCACTATTTTGTCATTATTAATATTTGTAACATTGTCACCTAACTTCTTATTCATTGTCTGATTTAATTTACCTTCAAAATTTTTATTCATTTCGTCAACCATCTTCTCACAATTATTATTTATAGATTTTATTACCTGTTCTTTAATATTATTAAAACTTCTATTAATTTCATTCGCTTGTTTACTAAAATTAATATTTTGTTGTCTTATTTCATCTCTGATCTCATTCAACTTTTCATTAAAATTATTTTTAATTTTATCATTCTGTTCATCAAATCTAACATAAAACTTACTACTTTGTTCATCAAAACTATCATTAAAATTACTATTATGAACGTCAAAGCAACGATTGAATTTTTCATCATTACTATCTAAACGTTTACTGATGAGGTTAAACAGGTCATTCATTGACAACTCTTTTTCTTTCATTTTAGTTGCTACGGGAGTGGAATTTGCTCCCGCCTCACTAATTATTACAGATTCATCTGTCAGGTTTGGAGTTGTCTCCATTCCTGAATCGTTTACATTATCTTCTTCGTAGAAAACATTCTCTTTGCCCCTATTCGGGTCTGAATGACTTTCTACCTCCCCCGTTACCGTACTGACTTTACTTTCATTATTTTCCATTTTTATAAGTTTAATTATTCTTTACGAGTTTTAATCTTGCACAGATTTAGCCTTACACTTATCCCTCATATTACAACATACTCTTATTTTAATTTTATTCTATAAATATTTCCTGTACTTAATTTTCGTTCATATGTAACTCCCACTAGCGTCTCTTACATCTGTGAGTAAGCATAGCCTATACGAAATATCATTTATATAGACTGTCCCTGTTTGGGCGCCATTTGTGTAATTATAAATTAACACATCTATAATTATTTAAATTTTAACTTATTTTGGATGACTTACCTTCCAGTCCAAAGTTCGTCGCACGAACTGCAAAATACAAACATGGTTTCAAGGTTACATCAATAACATACTCGACTCGCATTGTATGTAAAACCACTCTAATTTTATTTCTTTCCCTATACTCATTCAACTTAATACTGATTATTCATTATTCATTGAATCCAAGATTAAAATATCAAGCTTCTTTTTATTACTGGAAAATATTTCGGAATGATATATTTTTAAACATTCATTTTACATGATATACTTATACTAATACTTATTAATTAATTAAGATGACCCAGTTTGCTCATCCACTCATTCATACAAAACCCCCCTATTTATTTACTTTAGGCCCTTTTTAAAATATAAACAATTTGGGTTTGATACTGTTACATGTTGTAGCGGCGTCCCTGTCGACCACGTGGCGTGTCCTATAATGTTCTTTCTCTTTACAGTCCTAAAGTTTGTTCGTTCACTTTTATAAAATTGTTCACTTGTTTAACTGGATTCTATGTTTAAATTGAAGTTCTACACTGTTTTACATACTCTTGATATACTGGATCGGTCGGCCGACCTTAAAATTGTTCGAGCAGAAAATTAAAATGACCACATGCGGTCTATAGGTGAAGGCGACTGGGAACGGCAACTGTTAATCAAGTCCCCACTTTGGCTGGTGGTTTAACAGGGAAGGCAATGCCTCCGGATCACAAACTGTTCGTCACCGTAAACATCGTGTGACTTGTCAATGTTCCAAATTGTCAACGATATCAAACGACTACAACATAGAGGCTGTGGTAGGTGGAGCCTCAAATTAATATCCGGCATCTTAAAAGCACATTGTCGAGGCAGTGGTTCTGGCTCGCCATTGTTGGTAGCGTCCCTTCGGGCAGATGTGCGTCGTATCTGCGCGTGCAGCCATGTGTGCGTATGAGTGCGTAACACAAAGCTTGATTTCCCAGAATAATATTGCGTTCTATTGCCACACCTCGCTCTCAAAGCTATGTCTTTGTTCCTTGTTTGAATGAAACCGTTTTACGTGCGAATTACAATTGAAAATTAAATAAAATTAATAAAAAATAAAACCTCACATTCTGCCCCATTACAAGACCCCCCCCCCCCAATGAGAGGTCTCCTGCCGAAACAGAAGAACTCTCATTGCTAAACCCCTAAGAGGATCGGTGAGAATATGGCGCCAACAACCCCCCGTTAATTCTTTAAAACACTTCATGGGTCAACTACCCCCCTAGCTCGGCGACTATGGCTGCACCTGAACGAGATTACTGGACTTCTCTGTTCAAGATCCCAACACCATAAAATCGGACAGATACTCACCATCGTACACCTAACCTTCTAACATTCCACCCCAAAATCAAAACCCTGGCCTTAGACCATGCCATATCCTCCACCAATATGTTCCCCCTTACATGCATACTGGGTTGCCTTTAGCAAGTACTGGGTGCGTATACATACTCCTTATTACATTTTGCACAAACTCCATAAAATATTTTATTTTTCCAAGTTCAATTTCTTTTCTCATATCAACGTTAATTTTTTCAAATCAAAACAGCAAACAAATTGAATTCAAATCATTAAATTTTCTTCAAAATTTACTCTAAGTTCAATTTCATATTGTTATTGATTTCATAATCTCCTTTCATTTACCATAAAATTCAAAATCCTTAAACTAAAATTACAAGCTTCTTCACTAGCCGCTGGCAATCACAAAAAAAAACAATAAATTGAATACATTACATCATAAATTCACTTATCCTTACATTTGCTTACACACATATACTAAATAATATAATTCAATAAACACACTAGTAATACATATAAACAACAATATACACGGAACCTCCAAACATATATGGCAGGCATAAAAAATAATTTTTTTTTTCAAAAATTTTAATTGCCCAAAATATTTCTTTTATCAATCTCAAAAAAAATAAAACTATTTAATTTAATTAAGTAACAAAATTTCATGAATCAATTACTAGAAACCTGTCCTGTCTCTAACATCAGCCATCAGCTGATCTCTCTGGGTCAAGTGAATGACCTTCACATATATACACTACACCAAGCTACTCTATAAAATACATGAAACATGTTTGTAATTTTTTACCTTCAAACATAATACAACATAATAAACATAGAACACTCAAAATAACATTGTTATCATTACCTTACAATAAACAATAAAATTCACATTTAAATTGACCAAAAATTACACACTTTATAACTTTAATTTGTTTTCAGATTCTTTTAAAATCTGTCACTTGTTTCAAGTATTATTACATTTTTAACTATGATTCTCTCTTTAACATTTTCATTCTCAATTAGTTTGGGTGACTCTTAGTAATTCATAACCTTTCGATTTACAACTTGGGTGTTTAAATATAACCTCACCCCCCTTCTGACTCTAATACTCACTAACAGATTTACTTAGTATGACACCCATCTCTAAATATTTACCAATAATTCTCTAACTCCATTCACATCATTCTACCCTTATAACAAAATACTCTCTACCCTCTTTGTACTTAGGACGTGTGTTCCCTCCCTATGGTCATTCCCTCATTGGTTCCTGGTCTCCCCCTAGGTAACCCCTCCGGCGCACATACGGTTCACCTCCCGCCACAACGCTTTTTGTTGAGGACTCCTTATCACACCACCCCCTTTACAAAATTCCCCCATCAACTAAGTACTCTCCCATTACAACACTTTCATTTTTCTTCATATTTACTCCCTATCACTACTGTGTCACTATTAATACTCAGTTTTCTATCCCACTTTTATTCTCGAGAATCTTATTCTGTTTAACACCCCTTTAACGTTACCTTGGACCGACTTAAATGTCCTATTGAAATAATTAGCACCCAAATTCTAACCTTTACTACATTTTACATTACATTAACCATTGAAAATTCAAAACTATCTCAAATCCATTTTACTTAAAATCTCTGAGACTCACCTACATTTTAACTTTAAACATAAAACATTTCACTTTCTTTAAATTGCATTATAAATTTCATACTTACAGTACATCACTCATATACTGTCATAGACACAAAATATAAACACCAAATAATGTACATAACTCCATTTATCTTCTGAAACATTTTCACAACCATGTTACTCCACAAACTAAACACATCTTACATTTACTTACTCATTATTTATTATCAAGTTTACATCTCATAAAATCATTTAAATTCATTAGAAAAATCTCTTTATACAACATTTTCAATTAATCAAAATATTTAAACAACTCAAATTATTTTAATTCCATCAATTATTAAAAACACAACATATTTTAATTACTTTCCTCCAAAACAATTACAATTCATTTATTATCACCATCATAATTATTGTCATTATTTATTTAGTCTGTCAAAATATTATTATTATTATTATTATTACATCAATTTCTACTACATACACATTGTTTACATCAAGTACATTTTACAACACAAACACAATTAATTTCACTATAAATTTATTTACAATTTCTTGTCATTGTTTTTTCTGTTTACCACACCTCATTTCATAATCTAGCCAGGTCATTACCATAAACTAAAATATTTAAAATGTCCATTCACTGATTTTTCATTTACTCTCCGTCGTCATATATTAGTCTTACTTTTATATAATAATTACCGTCCTTATTCACACTCGTTACACTATTATTATTATTATTGTAATGATTACTTTCGTTAATTACATTAACACAATAATTAACTACATTTTTGTCTACCATTAATTCATAAAACCTGTCTACATTGGTGATCTTAGTTCTGTATCCATCAGTAATTTTGTTCAACATAAGGTAAGTTATTTTGTCATCATATTCCTCCACTACATTCATCACAACATCAGGTAAGTTTTTATCATTTATAAAGGTATCATCAAAATAATCATCTATCTTCATTTCCCAAGGTAAGCATTTCATATTGTTTATCTCCTTCACTTCTAACCTCTCTTTCAACTCATTATAACTACTTCTCAATGTAAATAACTCTATTATTCTCTCTATCTCGCAATACTTCTCACAACCCCCCTGAACTATCTCATTCCATGCAAAGGGCACAACCAACTTACTATATGTCTTGGCACTTCCAATACCATCACAAAAAATAAAGTGGCCCTTTGGAGACACTATGTCTCCCACATAACTTCTGGAGGAACCTTCGTCCTCATAAAACACGTGTGGAGTCTTTACTCCACTTATATCACAGGGAAAATTTGCCCTCTGCCCTCCATACTCATGTAATCTCTCTTCATACTCTCTCTCTCTAACTGATAAACATTTGTTTCTACCCGTTTACAACCCATTTCTCTCTCACTCTCACTAACTATCTCTATATCATCACTATTCAATATTTTAATCTCTAACACTACCTCTTCCACTATTTTGTCATTATTAATATTTGTAACATTGTCACCTAACTTCTTATTCATTGTCTGATTTAATTTACCTTCAAAATTTTTATTCATTTCGTCAACCATCTTCTCACAATTATTATTTATAGATTTTATTACCTGTTCTTTAATATTATTAAAACTTCTATTAATTTCATTCGCTTGTTTACTAAAATTAATATTTTGTTGTCTTATTTCATCTCTGATCTCATTCAACTTTTCATTAAAATTATTTTTAATTTTATCATTCTGTTCATCAAATCTAACATAAAACTTACTACTTTGTTCATCAAAACTATCATTAAAATTACTATTATGAACGTCAAAGCGACGATTGAATTTTTCATCATTACTATCTAAACGTTTACTGATGAGGTTAAACAGGTCATTCATTGACAACTCTTTTTCTTTCATTTTAGTTGCTACGGGAGTGGAATTTGCTCCCGCCTCACTAATTATTACAGATTCATCTGTCAGGTTTGGAGTTGTCTCCATTCCTGAATCGTTTACATTATCTTCTTCGTAGAAAACATTCTCTTTGCCCCTATTCGGGTCTGAATGACTTTCTACCTCCCCCGTTACCGTACTGACTTTACTTTCATTATTTTCCATTTTTATAAGTTTAATTATTCTTTACGAGTTTTAATCTTGCACAGATTTAGCCTTACACTTATCCCTCATATTACAACATACTCTTATTTTAATTTTATTCTATAAATATTTCCTGTACTTAATTTTCGTTCATATGTAACTCCCACTAGCGTCTCTTACATCTGTGAGTTGGCATAGCCTATACGAAATATCATTTATATAGACTGTCCCTGTTCGGGCGCCATTTGTGTAATTATAAATTAACACATCTATAATTATTTAAATTTTAACTTATTTTGGATGACTTACCTTCCAGTCCAAAGTTCGTCGCACGAACTGCAAAATACAAACATGGTTTCAAGGTTACATCAATAACATACTCGACTCGCATTGTATGTAAAACCACTCTAATTTTATTTCTTTCCCTATACTCATTCAACTTAATACTGATTATTCATTATTCATTGAATCCAAGATTAAAATATCAAGCTTCTTTTTATTACTGGAAAATATTTCGGAATGATATATTTTTAAACATTCATTTTACATGATATACTTATACTAATACTTATTAATTAATTAAGATGACCCAGTTTGCTCATCCACTCATTCATACAAAATCCCCCTATTTATTTACTTTAGGCCCTTTTTAAAATTTAAACAATTTGGGTTTGATACTGTTACATGTTGTAGCGGCGTCCCTGTCGACCACGTGGCGTGTCCTATAATGTTCTTTCTCTTTACAGTCCTAAAGTTTGTTCGTTCACTTTTATAAAATTGTTCACTTGTTTAACTGGATTCTATGTTTAAATTGAAGTTCTACACTGTTTTACATACTCTTGATATACTGGATCGGTCGGCCGACCTTAAAATTGTTCGAGCAGAAAATTAAAATGACCACATGCGGTCTATAGGTGAAGGCGACTGGGAACGGCAACTGTTAATCAAGTCCCCACTTTGGCTGGTGGTTTAACAGGGAAGGCAATGCCTCCGGATCACAAACTGTTCGTCACCGTAAACATCGTGTGACTTGTCAATGTTCCAAATTGTCAACGATATCAAACGACTACAACATAGAGGCTGTGGTAGGTGGAGCCTCAAATTAATATCCGGCATCTTAAAAGCACATTGTCGAGGCAGTGGTTCTGGCTCGCCATTGTTGGTAGCGTCCCTTCGGGCAGATGTGCGTCGTATCTGCGTGTGCAGCCATGTGTGCGTATGAGTGCGTAACACAAAGCTTGATTTCCCAGAATAATATTGCGTTCTATTGCCACACCTCGCTCTCAAAGCTATGTCTTTGTTCCTTGTTTGAATGAAACCGTTTTACGTGGGAATTACAATTGAAAATTAAATAAAATTAATAAAAAATAAAACCTCACATTCTGCCCCATTACAAGACCCCCCCCAATGAGAGGTCTCCTGCCGAAACAGAAGAACTCTCATTGCTAAACCCCTAAGAGGATCGGTGAGAATATGGCGCCAACAACCCCCCGTTAATTCTTTAAAACACTTCATGGGTCAACTACCCCCCTAGCTCGGCGACTATGGCTGCACCTGAACGAGATTACTGGACTTCTCTGTTCAAGATCCCAACACCATAAAATCGGACAGATACTCACCATCGTACACCTAACCTTCTAACATTCCACCCCAAAATCAAAACCCTGGCCTTAGACCATGCCATATCCTCCACCAATATGTTCCCCCTTACATGCATACTGGGTTGCCTTTAGCAAGTACTGGGTGCGTATACATACTCCTTATTACATTTTGCACAAACTCCATAAAATATTTTATTTTTCCAAGTTCAATTTCTTTTCTCATATCAACGTTAATTTTTTCAAATCAAAACAGCAAACAAATTGAATTCAAATCATTAAATTTTCTTCAAAATTTACTCTAAGTTCAATTTCATATTGTTATTGATTTCATAATCTCCTTTCATTTACCATAAAATTCAAAATCCTTAAACTAAAATTACAAGCTTCTTCACTAGCCGCTGGCAATCACAAAAAAAAACAATAAATTGAATACATTACATCATAAATTCACTTATCCTTACATTTGCTTACACACATATACTAAACAATATAATGCAATAAACACACTAGTAATACATATAAACAACAATATACACGGAACCTCCAAACATATATGGCAGGCATAAAAAATAATTTTTTTTTTTTTTCAAAAATTTTAATTGCCCAAAATATTTCTTTTATCAATCTCAAAAAAAATAAAACTATTTAATTTAATTAAGTAACAAAATTTCATGAATCAATTACTAGAAACCTGTCCTGTCTCTAACATCAGCCATCAGCTGATCTCTCTGGGTCAAGTGAATGACCTTCACATATATACACTACACCAAGCTACTCTATAAAATACATGAAACATGTTTGTAATTTTTTACCTTCAAACATAATACAACATAATAAACATAGAACACTCAAAATAACATTGTTATCATTACCTTACAATAAACAATAAAATTCACATTTAAATTGACCAAAAATTACACACTTTATAACTTTAATTTGTTTTCAGATTCTATTAAAATCTGTCACTTGTTTCAAGTATTATTACATTTTTAACTATGATTCTCTCTTTAACATTTTCATTCTCAATTAGTTTGGGTGACTCTTAGTAATTCATAACCTTTCGATTTACAACTTGGGTGTTTAAATATAACCTCACCCCCCTTCTGACTCTAATACTCACTAACAGATTTACTTAGTATGACACCCATCTCTAAATATTTACCAATAATTCTCTAACTCCATTCACATCATTCTACCCTTATAACAAAATACTCTCTACCCTCTTTGTACTTAGGACGTGTGTTCCCTCCCTATGCTCATTCCCTCATTGGTTCCTGGTCTCCCCCTAGGTAACCCCTCCGGCGCACATACGGTTCACCTCCCGCCACAACGCTTTTTGTTGAGGACTCCTTATCACACCACCCCCTTTACAAAATTCCCCCATCAACTAAGTACTCTCCCATTACAACACTTTCATTTTTCTTCATATTTACTCCCTATCACTACTGTGTCACTATTAATACTCAGTTTTCTATCCCACTTTTATTCTCGAGAATCTTATTCTGTTTAACACCCCTTTAACGTTACCTTGGACCGACTTAAATGTCCTATTGAAATAATTAGCACCCAAATTCTAACCTTTACTACATTTTACATTACATTAACCATTGAAAATTCAAAACTATCTCAAATCCATTTTACTTAAAATCTCTGAGGCTCACCTACATTTTAACTTTAAACATAAAACATTTCACTTTCTTTAAATTGCATTATAAATTTCATACTTACAGTACATCACTCATATACTGTCATAGACACAAAATATAAACACCAAATAATGTACATAACTCCATTTATCTTCTGAAACATTTTCACAACCATGTTACTCCACAAACTAAACACATCTTACATTTACTTACTCATTATTTATTATCAAGTTTACATCTCATAAAATCATTTAAATTCATTAGAAAAATCTCTTTATACAACATTTTCAATTAATCAAAATATTTAAACAACTCAAATTATTTTAATTCCATCAATTATTAAAACACAACATATTTTAATTACTTTCCTCCAAAACAATTACAATTCATTTATTATCACCATCATAATTATTGTCATTATTTATTTAGTCTGTCAAAATATTATTATTATTATTATTATTACATCAATTTCTACTACATACACATTGTTTACATCAAGTACATTTTACAACACAAACACAATTAATTTCACTATAAATTTATTTACAATTTCTTGTCATTGTTTTTTCTGTTTACCACACCTCATTTCATAATCTAGCCAAGTCATTACCATAAACTAAAATATTTAAAATGTCCATTCACTGATTTTTCATTTACTCTCCGTCGTCATATATTAGTCTTACTTTTATATAATAATTACCGTCCTTATTCACACTCGTTACACTATTATTATTATTATTGTAATGATTACTTTCGTTAATTACATTAACACAATAATTAACTACATTTTTGTCTACCATTAATTCATAAAACCTGTCTACATTGGTGATCTTAGTTCTGTATCCATCAGTAATTTTGTTCAACATAAGGTAAGTTATTTTGTCATCATATTCCTCCACTACATTCATCACAACATCAGGTAAGTTTTTATCATTTATAAAGGTATCATCAAAATAATCATCTATCTTCATTTCCCAAGGTAAGCATTTCATATTGTTTATCTCCTTCACTTCTAACCTCTCTTTCAACTCATTATAACTACTTCTCAATGTAAATAACTCTATTATTCTCTCTATCTCGCAATACTTCTCACAACCCCCCTGAACTATCTCATTCCATGCAAAGGGCACAACCAACTTACTATATGTCTTGGCACTTCCAATACCATCACAAAAAATAAAGTGGCCCTTTGGAGACACTACGTCTCCCACATAACTTCTGGAGGAACCTTCGTCCTCATAAAACACGTGTGGAGTCTTCACAGGGAAAATTTGCCCTCTGCCCTCCATACTCATGTAATCTCTCTTCATACTCTCTCTCTCTCTAACTGATAAACATTTGTTTCTACCCCTTTACAACCCATTTCTCTCTCACTCTCACTAACTATCTCTATATCATCACTATTCAAGATTTTAATCTCTAACACTACCTCTTCCACTATTTTGTCATTATTAATATTTGTAACATTGTCACCTAACTTCTTATTCATTGTCTGATTTAATTTACCTTCAAAATTTTTATTCATTTCGTCAACCATCTTCTCACAATTATTATTTATAGATTTTATTACCTGTTCTTTAATATTATTAAAACTTCTATTAATTTCATTCGCTTGTTTACTAAAATTAATATTTTGTTGTCTTATTTCATCTCTGATCTCATTCAACTTTTCATTAAAATTATTTTTAATTTTATCATTCTGTTCATCAAATCTAACATAAAACTTACTACTTTGTTCATCAAAACTATCATTAAAATTACTATTATGAACGTCAAAGCGACGATTGAATTTTTCATCATTACTATCTAAACGTTTACTGATGAGGTTAAACAGGTCATTCATTGACAACTCTTTTTCTTTCATTTTAGTTGCTACGGGAGTGGAATTTGCTCCCGCCTCACTAATTATTACAGATTCATCTGTCAGGTTTGGAGTTGTCTCCATTCCTGAATCGTTTACATTATCTTCTTCGTAGAAAACATTCTCTTTGCCCCTATTCGGGTCTGAATGACTTTCTACCTCCCCCGTTACCGTACTGACTTTACTTTCATTATTTTCCATTTTTATAAGTTTAATTATTCTTTACGAGTTTTAATCTTGCACAGATTTAGCCTTACACTTATCCCTCATATTACAACATACTCTTATTTTAATTTTATTCTATAAATATTTCCTGTACTTAATTTTCGTTCATATGTAACTCCCACTAGCGTCTCTTACATCTGTGAGTTGGCATAGCCTATACGAAATATCATTTATATAGACTGTCCCTGTTCGGGCGCCATTTGTGTAATTATAAATTAACACATCTATAATTATTTAAATTTTAACTTATTTTGGATGACTTACCTTCCAGTCCAAAGTTCGTCGCACGAACTGCAAAATACAAACATGGTTTCAAGGTTACATCAATAACATACTCGACTCGCATTGTATGTAAAACCACTCTAATTTTATTTCTTTCCCTATACTCATTCAACTTAATACTGATTATTCATTATTCATTGAATCCAAGATTAAAATATCAAGCTTCTTTTTATTACTGGAAAATATTTCGGAATGATATATTTTTAAACATTCATTTTACATGATATACTTATACTAATACTTATTAATTAATTAAGATGACCCAGTTTGCTCATCCACTCATTCATACAAAATCCCCCTATTTATTTACTTTAGGCCCTTTTTAAAATTTAAACAATTTGGGTTTGATACTGTTACATGTTGTAGCGGCGTCCCTGTCGACCACGTGGCGTGTCCTATAATGTTCTTTCTCTTTACAGTCCTAAAGTTTGTTCGTTCACTTTTATAAAATTGTTCACTTGTTTAACTGGATTCTATGTTTAAATTGAAGTTCTACACTGTTTTACATACTCTTGATATACTGGATCGGTCGGCCGACCTTAAAATTGTTCGAGCAGAAAATTAAAATGACCACATGCGGTCTATAGGTGAAGGCGACTGGGAACGGCAACTGTTAATCAAGTCCCCACTTTGGCTGGTGGTTTAACAGGGAAGGCAATGCCTCCGGATCACAAACTGTTCGTCACCGTAAACATCGTGTGACTTGTCAATGTTCCAAATTGTCAACGATATCAAACGACTACAACATAGAGGCTGTGGTAGGTGGAGCCTCAAATTAATATCCGGCATCTTAAAAGCACATTGTCGAGGCAGTGGTTCTGGCTCGCCATTGTTGGTAGCGTCCCTTCGGGCAGATGTGCGTCGTATCTGCGTGTGCAGCCATGTGTGCGTATGAGTGCGTAACACAAAGCTTGATTTCCCAGAATAATATTGCGTTCTATTGCCACACCTCGCTCTCAAAGCTATGTCTTTGTTCCTTGTTTGAATGAAACCGTTTTACGTGGGAATTACAATTGAAAATTAAATAAAATTAATAAAAAATAAAACCTCACATTCTGCCCCATTACAAGACCCCCCCCAATGAGAGGTCTCCTGCCGAAACAGAAGAACTCTCATTGCTAAACCCCTAAGAGGATCGGTGAGAATATGGCGCCAACAACCCCCCGTTAATTCTTTAAAACACTTCATGGGTCAACTACCCCCCTAGCTCGGCGACTATGGCTGCACCTGAACGAGATTACTGGACTTCTCTGTTCAAGATCCCAACACCATAAAATCGGACAGATACTCACCATCGTACACCTAACCTTCTAACATTCCACCCCAAAATCAAAACCCTGGCCTTAGACCATGCCATATCCTCCACCAATATGTTCCCCCTTACATGCATACTGGGTTGCCTTTAGCAAGTACTGGGTGCGTATACATACTCCTTATTACATTTTGCACAAACTCCATAAAATATTTTATTTTTCCAAGTTCAATTTCTTTTCTCATATCAACGTTAATTTTTTCAAATCAAAACAGCAAACAAATTGAATTCAAATCATTAAATTTTCTTCAAAATTTACTCTAAGTTCAATTTCATATTGTTATTGATTTCATAATCTCCTTTCATTTACCATAAAATTCAAAATCCTTAAACTAAAATTACAAGCTTCTTCACTAGCCGCTGGCAATCACAAAAAAAAACAATAAATTGAATACATTACATCATAAATTCACTTATCCTTACATTTGCTTACACACATATACTAAACAATATAATGCAATAAACACACTAGTAATACATATAAACAACAATATACACGGAACCTCCAAACATATATGGCAGGCATAAAAAATAATTTTTTTTTTTTTTCAAAAATTTTAATTGCCCAAAATATTTCTTTTATCAATCTCAAAAAAAATAAAACTATTTAATTTAATTAAGTAACAAAATTTCATGAATCAATTACTAGAAACCTGTCCTGTCTCTAACATCAGCCATCAGCTGATCTCTCTGGGTCAAGTGAATGACCTTCACATATATACACTACACCAAGCTACTCTATAAAATACATGAAACATGTTTGTAATTTTTTACCTTCAAACATAATACAACATAATAAACATAGAACACTCAAAATAACATTGTTATCATTACCTTACAATAAACAATAAAATTCACATTTAAATTGACCAAAAATTACACACTTTATAACTTTAATTTGTTTTCAGATTCTATTAAAATCTGTCACTTGTTTCAAGTATTATTACATTTTTAACTATGATTCTCTCTTTAACATTTTCATTCTCAATTAGTTTGGGTGACTCTTAGTAATTCATAACCTTTCGATTTACAACTTGGGTGTTTAAATATAACCTCACCCCCCTTCTGACTCTAATACTCACTAACAGATTTACTTAGTATGACACCCATCTCTAAATATTTACCAATAATTCTCTAACTCCATTCACATCATTCTACCCTTATAACAAAATACTCTCTACCCTCTTTGTACTTAGGACGTGTGTTCCCTCCCTATGGTCATTCCCTCATTGGTTCCTGGTCTCCCCCTAGGTAACCCCTCCGGCGCACATACGGTTCACCTCCCGCCACAACGCTTTTTGTTGAGGACTCCTTATCACACCACCCCCTTTACAAAATTCCCCCATCAACTAAGTACTCTCCCATTACAACACTTTCATTTTTCTTCATATTTACTCCCTATCACTACTGTGTCACTATTAATACTCAGTTTTCTATCCCACTTTTATTCTCGAGAATCTTATTCTGTTTAACACCCCTTTAACGTTACCTTGGACCGACTTAAATGTCCTATTGAAATAATTAGCACCCAAATTCTAACCTTTACTACATTTTACATTACATTAACCATTGAAAATTCAAAACTATCTCAAATCCATTTTACTTAAAATCTCTGAGGCTCACCTACATTTTAACTTTAAACATAAAACATTTCACTTTCTTTAAATTGCATTATAAATTTCATACTTACAGTACATCACTCATATACTGTCATAGACACAAAATATAAACACCAAATAATGTACATAACTCCATTTATCTTCTGAAACATTTTCACAACCATGTTACTCCACAAACTAAACACATCTTACATTTACTTACTCATTATTTATTATCAAGTTTACATCTCATAAAATCATTTAAATTCATTAGAAAAATCTCTTTATACAACATTTTCAATTAATCAAAATATTTAAACAACTCAAATTATTTTAATTCCATCAATTATTAAAACACAACATATTTTAATTACTTTCCTCCAAAACAATTACAATTCATTTATTATCACCATCATAATTATTGTCATTATTTATTTAGTCTGTCAAAATATTATTATTATTATTATTATTACATCAATTTCTACTACATACACATTGTTTACATCAAGTACATTTTACAACACAAACACAATTAATTTCACTATAAATTTATTTACAATTTCTTGTCATTGTTTTTTCTGTTTACCACACCTCATTTCATAATCTAGCCAAGTCATTACCATAAACTAAAATATTTAAAATGTCCATTCACTGATTTTTCATTTACTCTCCGTCGTCATATATTAGTCTTACTTTTATATAATAATTACCGTCCTTATTCACACTCGTTACACTATTATTATTATTATTGTAATGATTACTTTCGTTAATTACATTAACACAATAATTAACTACATTTTTGTCTACCATTAATTCATAAAACCTGTCTACATTGGTGATCTTAGTTCTGTATCCATCAGTAATTTTGTTCAACATAAGGTAAGTTATTTTGTCATCATATTCCTCCACTACATTCATCACAACATCAGGTAAGTTTTTATCATTTATAAAGGTATCATCAAAATAATCATCTATCTTCATTTCCCAAGGTAAGCATTTCATATTGTTTATCTCCTTCACTTCTAACCTCTCTTTCAACTCATTATAACTACTTCTCAATGTAAATAACTCTATTATTCTCTCTATCTCGCAATACTTCTCACAACCCCCCTGAACTATCTCATTCCATGCAAAGGGCACAACCAACTTACTATATGTCTTGGCACTTCCAATACCATCACAAAAAATAAAGTGGCCCTTTGGAGACACTACGTCTCCCACATAACTTCTGGAGGAACCTTCGTCCTCATAAAACACGTGTGGAGTCTTTACTCCACTTATATCACAGGGAAAATTTGCCCTCTGCCCTCCATACTCATGTAATCTCTCTTCATACTCTCTCTCTCTCTAACTGATAAACATTTGTTTCTACCCCTTTACAACCCATTTCTCTCTCACTCTCACTAACTATCTCTATATCATCACTATTCAATATTTTAATCTCTAACACTACCTCTTCCACTATTTTGTCATTATTAATATTTGTAACATTGTCACCTAACTTCTTATTCATTGTCTGATTTAATTTACCTTCAAAATTTTTATTCATTTCGTCAACCATCTTCTCACAATTATTATTTATAGATTTTATTACCTGTTCTTTAATATTATTAAAACTTCTATTAATTTCATTCGCTTGTTTACTAAAATTAATATTTTGTTGTCTTATTTCATCTCTGATCTCATTCAACTTTTCATTAAAATTATTTTTAATTTTATCATTCTGTTCATCAAATCTAACATAAAACTTACTACTTTGTTCATCAAAACTATCATTAAAATTACTATTATGAACGTCAAAGCGACGATTGAATTTTTCATCATTACTATCTAAACGTTTACTGATGAGGTTAAACAGGTCATTCATTGACAACTCTTTTTCTTTCATTTTAGTTGCTACGGGAGTGGAATTTGCTCCCGCCTCACTAATTATTACAGATTCATCTGTCAGGTTTGGAGTTGTCTCCATTCCTGAATCGTTTACATTATCTTCTTCGTAGAAAACATTCTCTTTGCCCCTATTCGGGTCTGAATGACTTTCTACCTCCCCCGTTACCGTACTGACTTTACTTTCATTATTTTCCATTTTTATAAGTTTAATTATTCTTTACGAGTTTTAATCTTGCACAGATTTAGCCTTACACTTATCCCTCATATTACAACATCCTCTTATTTTAATTTTATTCTATAAATATTTCCTGTACTTAATTTTCGTTCATATGTAACTCCCACTAGCGTCTCTTACATCTGTGAGTAGGCATAGCCTATACGAAATATCATTTATATAGACTGTCCCTGTTCGGGCGCCATTTGTGTAATTATAAATTAACACATCTATAATTATTTAAATTTTAACTTATTTTGGATGACTTACCTTCCAGTCCAAAGTTCGTCGCACGAACTGCAAAATACAAACATGGTTTCAAGGTTACATCAATAACATACTCGACTCGCATTGTATGTAAAACCACTCTAATTTTATTTCTTTCCCTATACTCATTCAACTTAATACTGATTATTCATTATTCATTGAATCCAAGATTAAAATATCAAGCTTCTTTTTATTACTGGAAAATATTTCGGAATGATATATTTTTAAACATTCATTTTACATGATATACTTATACTAATACTTATTAATTAATTAAGATGACCCAGTTTGCTCATCCACTCATTCATACAAAACCCCCCTATTTATTTACTTTAGGCCCTTTTTAAAATATAAACAATTTGGGTTTGATACTGTTACATGTTGTAGCGGCGTCCCTGTCGACCACGTGGCGTGTCCTATAATGTTCTTTCTCTTTACAGTCCTAAAGTTTGTTCGTTCACTTTTATAAAATTGTTCACTTGTTTAACTGGATTCTATGTTTAAATTGAAGTTCTACACTGTTTTACATACTCTTGATATACTGGATCGGTCGGCCGACCTTAAAATTGTTCGAGCAGAAAATTAAAATGACCACATGCGGTCTATAGGTGAAGGCGACTGGGAACGGCAACTGTTAATCAAGTCCCCACTTTGGCTGGTGGTTTAACAGGGAAGGCAATGCCTCCGGATCACAAACTGTTCGTCACCGTAAACATCGTGTGACTTGTCAATGTTCCAAATTGTCAACGATATCAAACGACTACAACATAGAGGCTGTGGTAGGTGGAGCCTCAAATTAATATCCGGCATCTTAAAAGCACATTGTCGAGGCAGCGGTTCTGGCTCGCCATTGTTGGTAGCGTCCCTTCGGGCAGATGTGCGTCGTATCTGCGTGTGCAGCCATGTGTGCGTATGAGTGCGTAACACAAAGCTTGATTTCCCAGAATAATATTGCGTTCTATTGCCACACCTCGCTCTCAAAGCTATGTCTTTGTTCCTTGTTTGAATGAAACCGTTTTACGTGGGAATTACAATTGAAAATTAAATAAAATTAATAAAAAATAAAACCTCACATTCTGCCCTATTACAAGACGCCCCCCCCAATGAGAGGTCTCCTGCCGAAACAGAAGAACTCTCATTGCTAAACCCCTAAGAGGATCGGTGAGAATATGGCGCCAACAACCCCCCATTAATTCTTTAAAACACTTCATGGGTCAACTACCCCCCTAGCTCGGCGACTATGGCTGCACCTGAACGAGATTACTGGACTTCTCTGTTCAAGATCCCAACACCATAAAATCGGACAGATACTCACCATCGTACACCTAACCTTCTAACATTCCACCCCAAAATCAAACCCTGGCCTTAGACCATGCCATATCCTCCACCAATATGTTCCCCCTTACATGCATACTGGGTTGCCTTTAGCAAGTACTGGGTGCGTATACATACTCCTTATTACATTTTGCACAAACTCCATAAAATATTTTATTTTTCCAAGTTCAATTTCTTTTCTCATATCAACGTTAATTTTTTCAAATCAAAACAGCAAACAAATTGAATTCAAATCATTAAATTTTCTTCAAAATTTACTCTAAGTTCAATTTCATATTGTTATTGATTTCATAATCTCCTTTCATTTACCATAAAATTCAAAATCCTTAAACTAAAATTACAAGCTTCTTCACTAGCCGCTGGCAATCACAAAAAAAAACAATAAATTGAATACATTACATCATAAATTCACTTATCCTTACATTTGCTTACACACATATACTAAACAATATAATTCAATAAACACACTAGTAATACATATAAACAACAATATACACGGAACCTCCAAACATATATGGCAGGCATAAAAAATAATTTTTTTTTTTTTTCAAAAATTTTAATTGCCCAAAATATTTCTTTTATCAATCTCAAAAAAAATAAAACTATTTAATTTAATTAAGTAACAAAATTTCATGAATCAATTACTAGAAACCTGTCCTGTCTCTAACATCAGCCATCAGCTGATCTCTCTGGGTCAAGTGAATGACCTTCACATATATACACTACACCAAGCTACTCTATAAAATACATGAAACATGTTTGTAATTTTTTACCTTCAAACATAATACAACATAATAAACATAGAACACTCAAAATAACATTGTTATCATTACCTTACAATAAACAATAAAATTCACATTTAAATTGACCAAAAATTACACACTTTATAACTTTAATTTGTTTTCAGATTCTATTAAAATCTGTCACTTGTTTCAAGTATTATTACATTTTTAACTATGATTCTCTCTTTAACATTTTCATTCTCAATTAGTTTGGGTGACTCTTAGTAATACATAACCTTTCGATTTACAACTTGGGTGTTTAAATATAACCTCACCCCCCTTCTGACTCTAATACTCACTAACAGATTTACTTAGTATGACACCCATCTCTAAATATTTACCAATAATTCTCTAACTCCATTCACATCATTCTACCCTTATAACAAAATACTCTCTACCCTCTTTGTACTTAGGACGTGTGTTCCCTCCCTATGCTCATTCCCTCATTGGTTCCTGGTCTCCCCCTAGGTAACCCCTCCGGCGCACATACGGTTCACCTCCCGCCACAACGCTTTTTGTTGAGGACTCCTTATCACACCACCCCCTTTACAAAATTCCCCCTTCAACTAAGTACTCTCCCATTACAACACTTTCATTTTTCTTCATATTTACTCCCTATCACTACTGTGTCACTATTAATACTCAGTTTTCTATCCCACTTTTATTCTCGAGAATCTTATTCTGTTTAACACCCCTTTAACGTTACCTTGGACCGACTTAAATGTCCTATTGAAATAATTAGCACCCAAATTCTAACCTTTACTACATTTTACATTACATTAACCATTGAAAATTCAAAACTATCTCAAATCCATTTTACTTAAAATCTCTGAGACTCACCTACATTTTAACTTTAAACATAAAACATTTCACTTTCTTTAAATTGCATTATAAATTTCATACTTACAGTACATCACTCATATACTGTCATAGACACAAAATATAAACACCAAATAATGTACATAACTCCATTTATCTTCTGAAACATTTTCACAACCATGTTACTCCACAAACTAAACACATCTTACATTTACTTACTCATTATTTATTATCAAGTTTACATCTCATAAAATCATTTAAATTCATTAGAAAAATCTCTTTATACAACATTTTCAATTAATCAAAATATTTAAACAACTCAAATTATTTTAATTCCATCAATTATTAAAAACACAACATATTTTAATTACTTTCCTCCAAAACAATTACAATTCATTTATTATCACCATCATAATTATTGTCATTATTTATTTAGTCTGTCAAAATATTATTATTATTATTATTATTACATCAATTTCTACTACATACACATTGTTTACATCAAGTACATTTTACAACACAAACACAATTAATTTCACTATAAATTTATTTACAATTTCTTGTCATTGTTTTTTCTGTTTACCACACCTCATTTCATAATCTAGCCAGGTCATTACCATAAACTAAAATATTTAAAATGTCCATTCACTGATTTTTCATTTACTCTCCGTCGTCATATATTAGTCTTACTTTTATATAATAATTACCGTCCTTATTCACACTCGTTACACTATTATTATTATTATTGTAATGATTACTTTCGTTAATTACATTAACACAATAATTAACTACATTTTTGTCTACCATTAATTCATAAAACCTGTCTACATTGGTGATCTTAGTTCTGTATCCATCAGTAATTTTGTTCAACATAAGGTAAGTTATTTTGTCATCATATTCCTCCACTACATTCATCACAACATCAGGTAAGTTTTTATCATTTATAAAGGTATCATCAAAATAATCATCTATCTTCATTTCCCAAGGTAAGCATTTCATATTGTTTATCTCCTTCACTTCTAACCTCTCTTTCAACTCATTATAACTACTTCTCAATGTAAATAACTCTATTATTCTCTCTATCTCGCAATACTTCTCACAACCCCCCTGAACTATCTCATTCCATGCAAAGGGCACAACCAACTTACTATATGTCTTGGCACTTCCAATACCATCACAAAAAATAAAGTGGCCCTTTGGAGACACTATGTCTCCCACATAACTTCTGGAGGAACCTTCGTCCTCATAAAACACGTGTGGAGTCTTTACTCCACTTATATCACAGGGAAAATTTGCCCTCTGCCCTCCATACTCATGTAATCTCTCTTCATACTCTCTCTCTCTAACTGATAAACATTTGTTTCTACCCGTTTACAACCCATTTCTCTCTCACTCTCACTAACTATCTCTATATCATCACTATTCAATATTTTAATCTCTAACACTACCTCTTCCACTATTTTGTCATTATTAATATTTGTAACATTGTCACCTAACTTCTTATTCATTGTCTGATTTAATTTACCTTCAAAATTTTTATTCATTTCGTCAACCATCTTCTCACAATTATTATTTATAGATTTTATTACCTGTTCTTTAATATTATTAAAACTTCTATTAATTTCATTCGCTTGTTTACTAAAATTAATATTTTGTTGTCTTATTTCATCTCTGATCTCATTCAACTTTTCATTAAAATTATTTTTAATTTTATCATTCTGTTCATCAAATCTAACATAAAACTTACTACTTTGTTCATCAAAACTATCATTAAAATTACTATTATGAACGTCAAAGCGACGATTGAATTTTTCATCATTACTATCTAAACGTTTACTGATGAGGTTAAACAGGTCATTCATTGACAACTCTTTTTCTTTCATTTTAGTTGCTACGGGAGTGGAATTTGCTCCCGCCTCACTAATTATTACAGATTCATCTGTCAGGTTTGGAGTTGTCTCCATTCCTGAATCGTTTACATTATCTTCTTCGTAGAAAACATTCTCTTTGCCCCTATTCGGGTCTGAATGACTTTCTACCTCCCCCGTTACCGTACTGATTTTACTTTCATTATTTTCCATTTTTATAAGTTTAATTATTCTTTACGAGTTTTAATCTTGCACAGATTTAGCCTTACACTTATCCCTCATATTACAACATCCTCTTATTTTAATTTTATTCTATAAATATTTCCTGTACTTAATTTTCGTTCATATGTAACTCCCACTAGCGTCTCTTACATCTGTGAGTAGGCATAGCCTATACGAAATATCATTTATATAGACTGTCCCTGTTCGGGCGCCATTTGTGTAATTATAAATTAACACATCTATAATTATTTAAATTTTAACTTATTTTGGATGACTTACCTTCCAGTCCAAAGTTCGTCGCACGAACTGCAAAATACAAACATGGTTTCAAGGTTACATCAATAACATACTCGACTCGCATTGTATGTAAAACCACTCTAATTTTATTTCTTTCCCTATACTCATTCAACTTAATACTGATTATTCATTATTCATTGAATCCAAGATTAAAATATCAAGCTTCTTTTTATTACTGGAAAATATTTCGGAATGATATATTTTTAAACATTCATTTTACATGATATACTTATACTAATACTTATTAATTAATTAAGATGACCCAGTTTGCTCATCCACTCATTCATACAAAACCCCCCTATTTATTTACTTTAGGCCCTTTTTAAAATATAAACAATTTGGGTTTGATACTGTTACATGTTGTAGCGGCGTCCCTGTCGACCACGTGGCGTGTCCTATAATGTTCTTTCTCTTTACAGTCCTAAAGTTTGTTCGTTCACTTTTATAAAATTGTTCACTTGTTTAACTGGATTCTATGTTTAAATTGAAGTTCTACACTGTTTTACATACTCTTGATATACTGGATCGGTCGGCCGACCTTAAAATTGTTCGAGCAGAAAATTAAAATGACCACATGCGGTCTATAGGTGAAGGCGACTGGGAACGGCAACTGTTAATCAAGTCCCCACTTTGGCTGGTGGTTTAACAGGGAAGGCAATGCCTCCGGATCACAAACTGTTCGTCACCGTAAACATCGTGTGACTTGTCAATGTTCCAAATTGTCAACGATATCAAATGACTACAACATAGAGGCTGTGGTAGGTGGAGCCTCAAATTAATATCCGGCATCTTAAAAGCACATTGTCGAGGCAGTGGTTCTGGCTCGCCATTGTTGGTAGTGTCCCTTCGGGCAGATGTGCGTCGTATCTGCGCGTGCAGCCGTGTGTGCGTATGAGTGCGTAACACAAAGCTTGATTTCCCAGAATAATATTGCGTTCTATTGCCACACCTCGCTCTCAAAGCTATGTCTTTGTTCCTTGTTTGAATGAAACCGTTTTACGTGGGAATTACAATTGAAAATTAAATAAAATTAATAAAAAATAAAACCTCACATTCTGCCCCATTACAAGACCCCCCCCAATGAGAGGTCTCCTGCCGAAACAGAAGAACTCTCATTGCTAAACCCCTAAGAGGATCGGTGAGAATATGGCGCCAACAACGTGTTAATTCTTTAAAACACTTCATGGGTCAACTACCCCCCTAGCTCGGCGACTATGGCTGCACCTGAACGAGATTACTGGACTTCTCTGTTCAAGATCCCAACACCATAAAATCGGACAGATACTCACCATCGTACACCTAACCTTCTAACATTCCACCCCAAAATCAAAACCCTGGCCTTAGACCATGCCATATCCTCCACCAATATGTTCCCCCTTACATGCATACTGGGTTGCCTTTAGCAAGTACTGGGTGCATATACATACTCCTTATTACATTTTGCACAAACTCCATAAAATATTTTATTTTTCCAAGTTCAATTTCTTTTCTCATATCAACGTTAATTTTTTCAAATCAAAACAGCAAACAAATTGAATTCAAATCATTAAATTTTCTTCAAAATTTACTCTAAGTTCAATTTCATATTGTTATTGATTTCATAATCTCCTTTCATTTACCATAAAATTCAAAATCCTTAAACTAAAATTACAAGCTTCTTCACTAGCCGCTGGCAATCACAAAAAAAAACAATAAATTGAATACATTACATCATAAATTCACTTATCCTTACATTTGCTTACACACATATACTAAACAATATAATTCAATAAACACACTAGTAATACATATAAACAACAATATACACGGAACCTCCAAACATATATGGCAGGCATAAAAAATAATTTTTTTTTTTTTTTTAATTTTAATTGCCCAAAATATTTCTTTTATCAATCTCAAAAAAAATAAAACTATTTAATTTAATTAAGTCACAAAATTTCATGAATCAATTACTAGAAACCTGTCCTGTCTCTAACATCAGCCATCAGCTGATCTCTCTGGGTCAAGTGAATGACCTTCACATATATACACTACACCAAGCTACTCTATAAAATACATGAAACATGTTTGTAATTTTTTACCTTCAAACATAATACAACATAATAAACATAGAACACTCAAAATAACATTGTTATCATTACCTTACAATAAACAATAAAATTCACATTTAAATTGACCAAAAATTACACACTTTATAACTTTAATTTGTTTTCAGATTCTATTAAAATCTGTCACTTGTTTCAAGTATTATTACATTTTTAACTATGATTCTCTCTTTAACATTTTCATTCTCAATTAGTTTGGGTGACTCTTAGTAATTCATAACCTTTCGATTTACAACTTGGGTGTTTAAATATAACCTCACCCCCCTTCTGACTCTAATACTCACTAACAGATTTACTTAGTATGACACCCATCTCTAAATATTTACCAATAATTCTCTAACTCCATTCACATCATTCTACCCTTATAAAAAAATACTCTCTACCCTCTTTGTACTTAGGACGTGTGTTCCCTCCCTATGCTCATTCCCTCATTGGTTCCTGGTCTCCCCCTAGGTAACCCCTCCGGCGCACATACGGTTCACCTCCCGCCACAACGCTTTTTGTTGAGGACTCCTTATCACACCACCCCCTTTACAAAATTCCCCCATCAACTAAGTACTCTCCCATTACAACACTTTCATTTTTCTACATATTTACTCCCTATCGCTACTGTGTCACTATTAATACTCAGTTTTCTATCCCACTTTTATTCTCGAGAATCTTATTCTGTTTAACACCCCTTTAACGTTACCTTGGACCGACTTAAATGTCCTATTGAAATAATTAGCACCCAAATTCTAACCTTTACTACATTTTACATTACATTAACCATTGAAAATTCAAAACTATCTCAAATCCATTTTACTTAAAATCTCTGAGACTCACCTACATTTTAACTTTAAACATAAAACATTTCACTTTCTTTAAATTGCATTATAAATTTCATACTTACAGTACATCACTCATATACTGTCATAGACACAAAATATAAACACCAAATAATGTACATAACTCCATTTATCTTCTGAAACATTTTCACAACCATGTTACTCCACAAACTAAACACATCTTACATTTACTTACACATTATTTATTATCAAGTTTACATCTCATAAAATCATTTAAATTCATTAGAAAAATCTCTTTATACAACATTTTCAATTAATCAAAATATTTAAACAACTCAAATTATTTTAATTCCATCAATTATTAAAAACACAACATATTTTAATTACTTTCCTCCAAAACAATTACAATTCATTTATTATCACCATCATAATTATTGTCATTATTTATTTAGTCTGTCAAAATATTATTATTATTATTATTACATCAATTTCTACTACATACACATTGTTTACATCAAGTACATTTTACAACACAAACACAATTAATTTCACTATAAATTTATTTACAATTTCTTGTCATTGTTTTTTCTGTTTACCACACCTCATTTCATAATCTAGCCAGGTCATTACCATAAACTAAAATATTTAAAATGTCCATTCACTGATTTTTCATTTACTCTCCATCGTCATATATTAGTCTTACTTTTATATAATAATTACCGTCCTTATTCACACTCGTTACACTATTATTATTATTATTGTAATGATTACTTTCGTTAATTACATTAACACAATAATTAACTACATTTTTGTCTACCATTAATTCATAAAACCTGTCTACATTGGTGATCTTAGTTCTGTATCCATCAGTAATTTTGTTCAACATAAGGTAAGTTATTTTGTCATCATATTCCTCCACTACATTCATCACAACATCAGGTAAGTTTTTATCATTTATAAAGGTATCATCAAAATAATCATCTATCTTCATTTCCCAAGGTAAGCATTTCATATTGTTTATCTCCTTCACTTCTAACCTCTCTTTCAACTCATTATAACTACTTCTCAGTGTAAATAACTCTATTATTCTCTCTATCTCGCAATACTTCTCACAACCCCCCTGAACTATCTCATTCCATGCAAAGGGCACAACCAACTTACTATATGTCTTGGCACTTCCAATACCATCACAAAAAATAAAGTGGCCCTTTGGAGACACTATGTCTCCCACATAATGCAAAGGGCACAACCAACTTACTATATGTCTTGGCACTTCCAATACCATCACAAAAAATAAAGTGGCCCTTTGGAGACACTATGTCTCCCACATAACTTCTGGAGAACCTTCGTCCTCATAAAACACGTGTGGAGTCTTTACTCCACTTATATCACAGGGAAAATTTGCCCTCTGCCCTCCATACTCATGTAATCTCTCTTCATACTCTCTCTCTCTAACTGATAAACATTTGTTTCTACCCGTTTACAACCCATTTCTCTCTCACTCTCACTAACTATCTCTATATCATCACTATTCAATATTTTAATCTCTAACACTACCTCTTCCACTATTTTGTCATTATTAATATTTGTAATATTGTCACCTAACTTCTTATTCATTGTCTGATTTAATTTACCTTCAAAATTTTTATTCATTTCGTCAACCATCTTCTCACAATTATTATTTATAGATTTTATTACCTGTTCTTTAATATTATTAAAACTTCTATTAATTTCATTCGCTTGTTTACTAAAATTAATATTTTGTTGTCTTATTTCATCTCTGATCTCATTCAACTTTTCATTAAAATTATTTTTAATTTTATCACTCTGTTCATCAAATCTAACATAAAACTTACTACTTTGTTCATCAAAACTATCATTAAAATTACTATTATGAACGTCAAAGCGACGATTGAATTTTTCATCATTACTATCTAAACGTTTACTGATGAGGTTAAACAGGTCATTCATTGACAACTCTTTTTCTTTCATTTTAGTTGCTACGGGAGTGGAATTTGCTCCCGCCTCACTAATTATTACAGATTCATCTGTCAGGTTTGGAGTTGTCTCCATTCCTGAATCGTTTACATTATCTTCTTCGTAGAAAACATTCTCTTTGCCCCTATTCGGGTCTGAATGACTTTCTACCTCCCCCGTTACCGTACTGACTTTACTTTCATTATTTTCCATTTTTATAAGTTTAATTATTCTTTACGAGTTTTAATCTTGCACAGATTTAGCCTTACACTTATCCCTCATATTACAACATACTCTTATTTTAATTTTATTCTATAAATATTTCCTGTACTTAATTTTCGTTCATATGTAACTCCCACTAGCGTCTCTTACATCTGTGAGTAGGCATAGCCTATACGAAATATCATTTATATAGACTGTCCCTGTTCGGGCGCCATTTGTGTAATTATAAATTAACACATCTATAATTATTTAAATTTTAACTTATTTTGGATGACTTACCTTCCAGTCCAAAGTTCGTCGCACGAACTGCAAATACAAACATGGTTTCAAGGTTACATCAATAACATACTCGACTCGCATTGTATGTAAAACCACTCTAATTTTATTTCTTTCCCTATACTCATTCAACTTAATACTGATTATTCATTATTCATTGAATCCAAGATTAAAATATCAAGCTTCTTTTTATTACTGGAAAATATTTCGGAATGATATATTTTTAAACATTCATTTTACATGATATACTTATACTAATACTTATTAATTAATTAAGATGACCCAGTTTGCTCATCCACTCATTCATACAAAACCCCCCTATTTATTTACTTTAGGCCCTTTTTAAAATATAAACAATTTGGGTTTGATACTGTTACATGTTGTAGCGGCGTCCCTGTCGACCACGTGGCGTGTCCTATAATGTTCTTTCTCTTTACAGTCCTAAAGTTTGTTCGTTCACTTTTATAAAACTTTTCACTTGTTTAACTGGATTCTATGTTTAAATTGAAGTTCTACACTGTTTTACATACTCTTGATATACTGGATCAGTCGGCCGACCTTAAAATTGTTCGAGCAGAAAATTAAAATGACCACATGCGGTCTATAGGTGAAGGCGACTGGGACGGCAACTGTTAATCAAGTCCCCACTTTGGCTGGTGGTTTAACAGGGAAGGCAATGCCTCCGGATCACAAACTGTTCGTCACCGTAAACATCGTGTGACTTGTCAATGTTCCAAATTGTCAACGATATCAAATGACTACAACATAGAGGCTGTGGTAGGTGGAGCCTCAAATTAATATCCGGCATCTTAAAAGCACATTGTCGAGGCAGTGGTTCTGGCTCGCCATTGTTGGTAGCGTCCCTTCGGGCAGATGTGCGTCGTATCTGCGCGTGCAGCCGTGTGTGCGTATGAGTGCGTAACACAAAGCTTGATTTCCCAGAATAATATTGCGTTCTATTGCCACACCTCGCTCTCAAAGCTATGTCTTTGTTCCTTGTTTGAATGAAACCGTTTTACGTGGGAATTACAATTGAAAATTAAATAAAATTAATAAAAAATAAAACCTCACATTCTGCCCCATTACAAGACCCCCCCCAATGAGAGGTCTCCTGCCGAAACAGAAGAACTCTCATTGCTAAACCCCTAAGAGGATCGGTGAGAATATGGCGCCAACAACCCCCCGTTAATTCTTTAAAACACTTCATGGGTCAACTACCCCCCTAGCTCGGCGACTATGGCTGCACCTGAACGAGATTACTGGACTTCTCTGTTCAAGATCCCAACACCATAAAATCGGACAGATACTCACCATCGTACACCTAACCTTCTAACATTCCACCCCAAAATCAAAACCCTGGCCTTAGACCATGCCATATCCTCCACCAATATGTTCCCCCTTACATGCATACTGGGTTGCCTTTAGCAAGTACTGGGTGCGTATACATACTCCTTATTACATTTTGCACAAACTCCATAAAATATTTTATTTTTCCAAGTTCAATTTCTTTTCTCATATCAACGTTAATTTTTTCAAATCAAAACAGCAAACAAATTGAATTCAAATCATTAAATTTTCTTCAAAATTTACTCTAAGTTCAATTTCATATTGTTATTGATTTCATAATCTCCTTTCATTTACCATAAAATTCAAAATCCTTAAACTAAAATTACAAGCTTCTTCACTAGCCGCTGGCAATCACAAAAAAAAAACAATAAATTGAATACATTACATCATAAATTCACTTATCCTTACATTTGCTTACACACATATACTAAACAATATAATTCAATAAACACACTAGTAATACATATAAACAACAATATACACGGAACCTCCAAACATATATGGCAGGCATAAAAAATAATTTTTTTTTTTTTTTTTAATTTTAATTGCCCAAAATATTTCTTTTATCAATCTCAAAAAAAATAAAACTATTTAATTTAATTAAGTAACAAAATTTCATGAATCAATTACTAGAAACCTGTCCTGTCTCTAACATCAGCCATCAGCTGATCTCTCTGGCTCAAGTGAATGACCTTCACATATATACACTACACCAAGCTACTCTATAAAATACATGAAACATGTTTGTAATTTTTTACCTTCAAACATAATACAACATAATAAACATAGAACACTCAAAATAACATTGTTATCATTACCTTACAATAAACAATAAAATTCACATTTAAATTGACCAAAAATTACACACTTTATAACTTTAATTTGTTTTCAGATTCTATTAAAATCTGTCACTTGTTTCAAGTATTATGACATTTTTAACTATGATTCTCTCTTTAACATTTTCATTCTCAATTAGTTTGGGTGACTCTTAGTAATTCATAACCTTTCGATTTACAACTTGGGTGTTTAAATATAACCTCACCCCCCTTCTGACTCTAATACTCACTAACAGATTTACTTAGTATGACACCCATCTCTAAATATTTACCAATAATTCTCTAACTCCATTCACATCATTCTACCCTTATAACAAAATACTCTCTACCCTCTTTGTACTTAGGACGTGTGTTCCCTCCCTATGCTCATTCCCTCATTGGTTCCTGGTCTCCCCCTAGGTAACCCCTCCGGCGCACATACGGTTCACCTCCCGCCACAACGCTTTTTGTTGAGGACTCCTTATCACACCACCCCCTTTACAAAATTCCCCCATCAACTAAGTACTCTCCCATTACAACACTTTCATTTTTCTACATATTTACTCCCTATCGCTACTGTGTCACTATTAATACTCAGTTTTCTATCCCACTTTTATTCTCGAGAATCTTATTCTGTTTAACACCCCTTTAACGTTACCTTGGACCGACTTAAATGTCCTATTGAAATAATTAGCACCCAAATTCTAACCTTTACTACATTTTACATTACATTAACCATTGAAAATTCAAAACTATCTCAAATCCATTTTACTTAAAATCTCTGAGACTCACCTACATTTTAACTTTAAACATAAAACATTTCACTTTCTTTAAATTGCATTATAAATTTCGTACTTACAGTACATCACTCATATACTGTCATAGACACAAAATATAAACACCAAATAATGTACATAACTCCATTTATCTTCTGAAACATTTTCACAACCATGTTACTCCACAAACTAAACACATCTTACATTTACTTACACATTATTTATTATCAAGTTTACATCTCATAAAATCATTTAAATTCATTAGAAAAATCTCTTTATACAACATTTTCAATTAATCAAAATATTTAAACAACTCAAATTATTTTAATTCCATCAATTATTAAAAACACAACATATTTTAATTACTTTCCTCCAAAACAATTACAATTCATTTATTATCACCATCATAATTATTGTCATTATTTATTTAGTCTGTCAAAATATTATTATTATTATTATTACATCAATTTCTACTACATACAGATTGTTTACATCAAGTACATTTTACAACACAAACACAATTAATTTCACTATAAATTTATTTACAATTTCTTGTCATTGTTTTTTCTGTTTACCACACCTCATTTCATAATCTAGCCAGGTCATTACCATAAACTAAAATATTTAAAATGTCCATTCACTGATTTTTCATTTACTCTCCATCGTCATATATTAGTCTTACTTTTATATAATAATTACCGTCCTTATTCACACTCGTTACACTATTATTATTATTATTGTAATGATTACTTTCGTTAATTACATTAACACAATAATTAACTACATTTTTGTCTACCATTAATTCATAAAACCTGTCTACATTGGTGATCTTAGTTCTGTATCCATCAGTAATTTTGTTCAACATAAGGTAAGTTATTTTGTCATCATATTCCTCCACTACATTCATCACAACATCAGGTAAGTTTTTATCATTTATAAAGGTATCATCAAAATAATCATCTATCTTCATTTCCCAAGGTAAGCATTTCATATTGTTTATCTCCTTCACTTCTAACCTCTCTTTCAACTCATTATAACTACTTCTCAGTGTAAATAACTCTATTATTCTCTCTATCTCGCAATACTTCTCACAACCCCCTGAACTATCTCATTCCATGCAAAGGGCACAACCAACTTACTATATGTCTTGGCACTTCCAATACCATCACAAAAAATAAAGTGGCCCTTTGGAGACACTATGTCTCCCACATAATGCAAAGGGCACAACCAACTTACTATATGTCTTGGCACTTCCAATACCATCACAAAAAATAAAGTGGCCCTTTGGAGACACTATGTCTCCCACATAACTTCTGGAGGAACCTTCGTCCTCATAAAACACGTGTGGAGTCTTTACTCCACTTATATCACAGGGAAAATTTGCCCTCTGCCCTCCATACTCATGTAATCTCTCTTCATACTCTCTCTCTCTAACTGATAAACATTTGTTTCTACCCGTTTACAACCCATTTCTCTCTCACTCTCACTAACTATCTCTATATCATCACTATTCAATATTTTAATCTCTAACACTACCTCTTCCACTATTTTGTCATTATTAATATTTGTAACATTGTCACCTAACTTCTTATTCATTGTCTGATTTAATTTACCTTCAAAATTTTTATTCATTTCGTCAACCATCTTCTCACAATTATTATTTATAGATTTTATTACCTGTTCTTTAATATTATTAAAACTTCTATTAATTTCATTCGCTTGTTTACTAAAATTAATATTTTGTTGTCTTATTTCATCTCTGATCTCATTCAACTTTTCATTAAAATTATTTTTAATTTTATCACTCTGTTCATCAAATCTAACATAAAACTTACTACTTTGTTCATCAAAACTATCATTAAAATTACTATTATGAACGTCAAAGCGACGATTGAATTTTTCATCATTACTATCTAAACGTTTACTGATGAGGTTAAACAGGTCATTCATTGACAACTCTTTTTCTTTCATTTTAGTTGCTACGGGAGTGGAATTTGCTCCCGCCTCACTAATTATTACAGATTCATCTGTCAGGTTTGGAGTTGTCTCCATTCCTGAATCGTTTACATTATCTTCTTCGTAGAAAACATTCTCTTTGCCCCTATTCGGGTCTGAATGACTTTCTACCTCCCCCGTTACCGTACTGACTTTACTTTCATTATTTTCCATTTTTATAAGTTTAATTATTCTTTACGAGTTTTAATCTTGCACAGATTTAGCCTTACACTTATCCCTCATATTACAACATACTCTTATTTTAATTTTATTCTATAAATATTTCCTGTACTTAATTTTCGTTCATATGTAACTCCCACTAGCGTCTCTTACATCTGTGAGTAGGCATAGCCTATACGAAATATCATTTATATAGACTGTCCCTGTTCGGGCGCCATTTGTGTAATTATAAATTAACACATCTATAATTATTTAAATTTTAACTTATTTTGGATGACTTACCTTCCAGTCCAAAGTTCGTCGCACGAACTGCAAAATACAAACATGGTTTCAAGGTTACATCAATAACATACTCGACTCGCATTGTATGTAAAACCACTCTAATTTTATTTCTTTCCCTATACTCATTCAACTTAATACTGATTATTCATTATTCATTGAATCCAAGATTAAAATATCAAGCTTCTTTTTATTACTGGAAAATATTTCGGAATGATATATTTTTAAACATTCATTTTACATGATATACTTATACTAATACTTATTAATTAATTAAGATGACCCAGTTTGCTCATCCACTCATTCATACAAAACCCCCCTATTTATTTACTTTAGGCCCTTTTTAAAATATAAACAATTTGGGTTTGATACTGTTACATGTTGTAGCGGCGTCCCTGTCGACCACGTGGCGTGTCCTATAATGTTCTTTCTCTTTACAGTCCTAAAGTTTGTTCGTTCACTTTTATAAAACTTTTCACTTGTTTAACTGGATTCTATGTTTAAATTGAAGTTCTACACTGTTTTACATACTCTTGATATACTGGATCAGTCGGCCGACCTTAAAATTGTTCGAGCAGAAAATTAAAATGACCACATGCGGTCTATAGGTGAAGGCGACTGGGAACGGCAACTGTTAATCAAGTCCCCACTTTGGCTGGTGGTTTAACAGGGAAGGCAATGCCTCCGGATCACAAACTGTTCATCACCGTAAACATCGTGTGACTTGTCAATGTTCCAAATTGTCAACGATATCAAATGACTACAACATAGAGGCTGTGGTAGGTGGAGCCTCAAATTAATATCCGGCATCTTAAAAGCACATTGTCGAGGCAGTGGTTCTGGCTCGCCATTGTTGGTAGCGTCCCTTCGGGCAGATGTGCGTCGTATCTGCGCGTGCAGCCGTGTGTGCGTATGAGTGCGTAACACAAAGCTTGATTTCCCAGAATAATATTGCGTTCTATTGCCACACCTCGCTCTCAAAGCTATGTCTTTGTTCCTTGTTTGAATGAAACCGTTTTACGTGGGAATTACAATTGAAAATTAAATAAAATTAATAAAAAATAAAACCTCACATTCTGCCTCATTACAAGACCCCCCCCAATGAGAGGTCTCCTGCCGAAACAGAAGAACTCTCATTGCTAAACCCCTAAGAGGATCGGTGAGAATATGGCGCCAACAACCCCCCGTTAATTCTTTAAAACACTTCATGGGTCAACTACCCCCCTAGCTCGGCGACTATGGCTGCACCTGAACGAGATTACTGGACTTCTCTGTTCAAGATCCCAACACCATAAAATCGGACAGATACTCACCATCGTACACCTAACCTTCTAACATTCCACCCCAAAATCAAAACCCTGGCCTTAGACCATGCCATATCCTCCACCAATATGTTCCCCCTTACATGCATACTGGGTTGCCTTTAGCAAGTACTGGGTGCGTATACATACTCCTTATTACATTTTGCACAAACTCCATAAAATATTTTATTTTTCCAAGTTCAATTTCTTTTCTCATATCAACGTTAATTTTTTCAAATCAAAACAGCAAACAAATTGAATTCAAATCATTAAATTTTCTTCAAAATTTACTCTAAGTTCAATTTCATATTGTTATTGATTTCATAATCTCCTTTCATTTACCATAAAATTCAAAATCCTTAAACTAAAATTACAAGCTTCTTCACTAGCCGCTGGCAATCACAAAAAAAAAACAATAAATTGAATACATTACATCATAAATTCACTTATCCTTACATTTGCTTACACACATATACTAAACAATATAATTCAATAAACACACTAGTAATACATATAAACAACAATATACACGGAACCTCCAAACATATATGGCAGGCATAAAAAATAATTTTTTTTTTTTTTTAATTTTAATTGCCCAAAATATTTCTTTTATCAATCTCAAAAAAAATAAAACTATTTAATTTAATTAAGTAACAAAATTTCATGAATCAATTACTAGAAACCTGTCCTGTCTCTAACATCAGCCATCAGCTGATCTCTCTGGCTCAAGTGAATGACCTTCACATATATACACTACACCAAGCTACTCTATAAAATACATGAAACATGTTTGTAATTTTTTACCTTCAAACATAATACAACATAATAAACATAGAACACTCAAAATAACATTGTTATCATTACCTTACAATAAACAATAAAATTCACATTTAAATTGACCAAAAATTACACACTTTATAACTTTAATTTGTTTTCAGATTCTATTAAAATCTGTCACTTGTTTCAAGTATTATTACATTTTTAACTATGATTCTCTCTTTAACATTTTCATTCTCAATTAGTTTGGGTGACTCTTAGTAATTCATAACCTTTCGATTTACAACTTGGGTGTTTAAATATAACCTCACCCCCCTTCTGACTCTAATACTCACTAACAGATTTACTTAGTATGACACCCATCTCTAAATATTTACCAATAATTCTCTAACTCCATTCACATCATTCTACCCTTATAACAAAATACTCTCTACCCTCTTTGTACTTAGGACGTGTGTTCCCTCCCTATGCTCATTCCCTCATTGGTTCCTGGTCTCCCCCTAGGTAACCCCTCCGGCGCACATACGGTTCACCTCCCGCCACAACGCTTTTTGTTGAGGACTCCTTATCACACCACCCCCTTTACAAAATTCCCCCATCAACTAAGTACTCTCCCATTACAACACTTTCATTTTTCTACATATTTACTCCCTATCGCTACTGTGTCACTATTAATACTCAGTTTTCTATCCCACTTTTATTCTCGAGAATCTTATTCTGTTTAACACCCCTTTAACGTTACCTTGGACCGACTTAAATGTCCTATTGAAATAATTAGCACCCAAATTCTAACCTTTACTACATTTTACATTACATTAACCATTGAAAATTCAAAACTATCTCAAATCCATTTTACTTAAAATCTCTGAGACTCACCTACATTTTAACTTTAAACATAAAACATTTCACTTTCTTTAAATTGCATTATAAATTTCGTACTTACAGTACATCACTCATATACTGTCATAGACACAAAATATAAACACCAAATAATGTACATAACTCCATTTATCTTCTGAAACATTTTCACAACCATGTTACTCCACAAACTAAACACATCTTATATTTACTTACACATTATTTATTATCAAGTTTACATCTCATAAAATCATTTAAATTCATTAGAAAAATCTCTTTATACAACATTTTCAATTAATCAAAATATTTAAACAACTCAAATTATTTTAATTCCATCAATTATTAAAAACACAACATATTTTAATTACTTTCCTCC
The DNA here is from genome assembly GCA_034769895.1 of Magicicada septendecula. Classification (NCBI taxonomy): domain Eukaryota; kingdom Metazoa; phylum Arthropoda; class Insecta; order Hemiptera; family Cicadidae; genus Magicicada; species Magicicada septendecula. The sequence goes on from CM068367.1 coordinate 774,292,490, forward strand.
AAAACAATTACAATTCATTTATTATCACTATCATAATTATTGTCATTATTTATTTAGTCTGTCAAAATATTATTATTATTATTATTACATCAATTTCTACTACATACGCATTGTTTACATCAAGTACATTTTACAACACAAACACAATTAATTTCACTATAAATTTATTTACAATTTCTTGTCATTGTTTTTTCTGTTTACCACACCTCATTTCATAATCTAGCCAGGTCATTACCATAAACTAAAATATTTAAAATGTCCATTCACTGATTTTTCATTTACTCTCCGTCGTCATATATTAGTCTTACTTTTATATAATAATTACCGTCCTTATTCACACTCGTTACACTATTATTATTATAATGATTACTTTCGTTAATTACATTAACACAATAATTAACTACATTTTTGTCTACCATTAATTCATAAAACCTGTCTACATTGGTGATCTTAGTTCTGTATCCATCAGTAATTTTGTTCAACATAAGGTAAGTTATTTTGTCATCATATTCCTCCACTACATTCATCACAACATCAGGTAAGTTTTTATCATTTATAAAGGTATCATCAAAATAATCATCTATCTTCATTTCCCAAGGTAAGCATTTCATATTGTTTATCTCCTTCACTTCTAACCTCTCTTTCAAATCATTATAACTACTTCTCAATGTAAATAACTCTATTATTCTCTCTATCTCGCAATACTTCTCACAACCCCCCTGAACTATCTCATTCCATGCAAAGGGCACAACCAACTTACTATATGTCTTGGCACTTCCAATATCATCACAAAAAATAAAGTGGCCCTTTGGAGACACTATGTCTCCCACATAATGCAAAGGGCACAACCAACTTACTATATGTCTTGGCACTTCCAATACCATCACAAAAAATAAAGTGGCCCTTTGGAGACACTATGTCTCCCACATAACTTCTGGAGGAACCTTCGTCCTCATAAAACACGTGTGGAGTCTTTACTCCACTTATATCACAGGGAAAATTTGCCCTCTGCCCTCCATACTCATGTAATCTCTCTTCATACTCTCTCTCTCTAACTGATAAACATTTGTTTCTACCCGTTTACAACCCATTTCTCTCTCACTCTCACTAACTATCTCTATATCATCACTATTCAATATTTTAATCTCTAACACTACCTCTTCCACTATTTTGTCATTATTAATATTTGTAACATTGTCACCTAACTTCTTATTCATTGTCTGATTTAATTTACCTTCAAAATTTTTATTCATTTCGTCAACCATCTTCTCACAATTATTATTTATAGATTTTATTACCTGTTCTTTAATATTATTAAAACTTCTATTAATTTCATTCGCTTGTTTACTAAAATTAATATTTTGTTGTCTTATTTCATCTCTGATCTCATTCAACTTTTCATTAAAATTATTTTTAATTTTATCACTCTGTTCATCAAATCTAACATAAAACTTACTACTTTGTTCATCAAAACTATCATTAAAATTACTATTATGAACGTCAAAGCGACGATTGAATTTTTCATCATTACTATCTAAACGTTTACTGATGAGGTTAAACAGGTCATTCATTGACAACTCTTTTTCTTTCATTTTAGTTGCTACGGGAGTGGAATTTGCTCCCGCCTCACTAATTATTACAGATTCATCTGTCAGGTTTGGAGTTGTCTCCATTCCTGAATCGTTTACATTATCTTCTTCGTAGAAAACATTCTCTTTGCCCCTATTCGGGTCTGAATGACTTTCTACCTCCCCCGTTACCGTACTGACTTTACTTTCATTATTTTCCATTTTTATAAGTTTAATTATTCTTTACGAGTTTTAATCTTGCACAGATTTAGCCTTACACTTATCCCTCATATTACAACATACTCTTATTTTAATTTTATTCTATAAATATTTCCTGTACTTAATTTTCGTTCATATGTAACTCCCACTAGCGTCTCTTACATCTGTGAGTAGGCATAGCCTATACGAAATATCATTTATATAGACTGTCCCTGTTCGGGCGCCATTTGTGTAATTATAAATTAACACATCTATAATTATTTAAATTTTAACTTATTTTGGATGACTTACCTTCCAGTCCAAAGTTCGTCGCACGAACTGCAAAATACAAACATGGTTTCAAGGTTACATCAATAACATACTCGACTCGCATTGTATGTAAAACCACTCTAATTTTATTTCTTTCCCTATACTCATTCAACTTAATACTGATTATTCATTATTCATTGAATCCAAGATTAAAATATCAAGCTTCTTTTTATTACTGGAAAATATTTCGGAATGATATATTTTTAAACATTCATTTTACATGATATACTTATACTAATACTTATTAATTAATTAAGATGACCCAGTTTGCTCATCCACTCATTCATACAAAACCCCCCTATTTATTTACTTTAGGCCCTTTTTAAAATATAAACAATTTGGGTTTGATACTGTTACATGTTGTAGCGGCGTCCCTGTCGACCACGTGGCGTGTCCTATAATGTTCTTTCTCTTTACAGTCCTAAAGTTTGTTCGTTCACTTTTATAAAATTTTTCACTTGTTTAACTGGATTCTATGTTTAAATTGAAGTTCTACACTGTTTTACATACTCTTGATATACTGGATCGGTCGGCCGAGCTTAAAATTGTTCGAGCAGAAAATTAAAATGACCACATGCGGTCTATAGGTGAAGGCGACTGGGAACGGCAACTGTTAATCAAGTCCCCACTTTGGCTGGTGGTTTAACAGGGAAGGCAATGCCTCCGGATCACAAACTGTTCGTCACCGTAAACATCGTGTGACTTGTCAATGTTCCAAATTGTCAACGATATCAAACGACTACAACATAGAGGCTGTGGTAGGTGGAGCCTCAAATTAATATCCGGCATCTTAAAAGCACATTGTCGAGGCAGTGGTTCTGGCTCGCCATTGTTGGTAGCGTCCCTTCGGGCAGATGTGCGTCGTATCTGCGCGTGCAGCCGTGTGTGCGTATGAGTGCTTAACACAAAGCTTGATTTCCCAGAATAATATTGCGTTCTATTGCCACACCTCGCTCTCAAAGCTATGTCTTTGTTCCTTGTTTGAATGAAACCGTTTTACGTGGGAATTACAATTGAAAATTAAATAAAATTAATAAAAAATAAAACCTCACATTCTGCCCCATTACAAGACCCCCCCCAATGAGAGGTCTCCTGCCGAAACAGAAGAACTCTCATTGCTAAACCCCTAAGAGGATCGGTGAGAATATGGCGCCAACAACGTGTTAATTCTTTAAAACACTTCATGGGTCAACTACCCCCCTAGCTCGGCGACTATGGCTGCACCTGAACGAGATTACTGGACTTCTCTGTTCAAGATCCCAACACCATAAAATCGGACAGATACTCACCATCGTACACCTAACCTTCTAACATTCCACCCCAAAATCAAAACCCTGGCCTTAGACCATGCCATATCCTCCACCAATATGTTCCCCCTTACATGCATACTGGGTTGCCTTTAGCAAGTACTGGGTGCGTATACATACTCCTTATTACATTTTGCACAAACTCCATAAAATATTTTATTTTTCCAAGTTCAATTTCTTTTCTCATATCAACGTTAATTTTTTCAAATCAAAACAGCAAACAAATTGAATTCAAATAATTAAATTTTCTTCAAAATTTACTCTAAGTTCAATTTCATATTGTTATTGATTTCATAATCTCCTTTCATTTACCATAAAATTCAAAATCCTTAAACTAAAATTACAAGCTTCTTCACTAGCCGCTGGCAATCACAAAAAAAAACAATAAATTGAATACATTACATCATAAATTCACTTATCCTTACATTTGCTTACACACATATACTAAACAATATAATTCAATAAACACACTAGTAATACATATAAACAACAATATACACGGAACCTCCAAACATATATGGCAGGCATAAAAAATAATTTTTTTTTTTTTCAAAAATTTTAATTGCCCAAAATATTTCTTTTATCAATCTCAAAAAAAATAAAACTATTTAATTTAATTAAGTAACAAAATTTCATGAATCAATTACTAGAAACCTGTCCTGTCTCTAACATCAGCCATCAGCTGATCTCTCTGGGTCAAGTGAATGACCTTCACATATATACACTACACCAAGCTACTCTATAAAATACATGAAACATGTTTCTAATTTTTTACCTTCAAACATAATACAACATAATAAACATAGAACACTCAAAATAACATTGTTATAATTACCTTACAATAAACAATAAAATTCACATTTAAATTGACCAAAAATTACACACTTTATAACTTTAATTTGTTTTCAGATTCTATTAAAATCTGTCACTTGTTTCAAGTATTATTACATTTTTAACTATGATTCTCTCTTTAACATTTTCATTCTCAATTAGTTTGGGTGACTCTTAGTAATTCATAACCTTTCGATTTACAACTTGGGTGTTTAAATATAACCTCACCCCCCTTCTGACTCTAATACTCACTAACAGATTTACTTAGTATGACACCCATCTCTAAATATTTACCAATAATTCTCTAACTCCATTCACATCATTCTACCCTTATAACAAAATACTCTCTACCCTCTTTGTACTTAGGACGTGTGTTCCCTCCCTATGCTCATTCCCTCATTGGTTCCTGGTCTCCCCCTAGGTAACCCCTCCGGCGCACATACGGTTCACCTCCCGCCACAACGCTTTTTGTTGAGGACTCCTTATCACACCACCCCCTTTACAAAATTCCCCCATCAACTAAGTACTCTCCCATTACAACACTTTCATTTTTCTACATATTTACTCCCTATCGCTACTGTGTCACTATTAATACTCAGTTTTCTATCCCACTTTTATTCTCGAGAATCTTATTCTGTTTAACACCCCTTTAACGTTACCTTGGACCGACTTAAATGTCCTATTGAAATAATTAGCACCCAAATTCTAACCTTTACTACATTTTACATTACATTAACCATTGAAAATTCAAAACTATCTCAAATCCATTTTACTTAAAATCTCTGAGACTCACCTACATTTTAACTTTAAACATAAAACATTTCACTTTCTTTAAATTGCATTATAAATTTCGTACTTACAGTACATCACTCATATACTGTCATAGACACAAAATATAAACACCAAATAATGTACATAACTCCATTTATCTTCTGAAACATTTTCACAACCATGTTACTCCACAAACTAAACACATCTTATATTTACTTACACATTATTTATTATCAAGTTTACATCTCATAAAATCATTTAAATTCATTAGAAAAATCTCTTTATACAACATTTTCAATTAATCAAAATATTTAAACAACTCAAATTATTTTAATTCCATCAATTATTAAAAACACAACATATTTTAATTACTTTCCTCCAAAACAATTACAATTCATTTATTATCACTATCATAATTATTGTCATTATTTATTTAGTCTGTCAAAATATTATTATTATTATTATTACATCAATTTCTACTACATACGCATTGTTTACATCAAGTACATTTTACAACACAAACACAATTAATTTCACTATAAATTTATTTACAATTTCTTGTCATTGTTTTTTCTGTTTACCACACCTCATTTCATAATCTAGCCAGGTCATTACCATAAACTAAAATATTTAAAATGTCCATTCACTGATTTTTCATTTACTCTCCGTCGTCATATATTAGTCTTACTTTTATATAATAATTACCGTCCTTATTCACACTCGTTACACTATTATTATTATAATGATTACTTTCGTTAATTACATTAACACAATAATTAACTACATTTTTGTCTACCATTAATTCATAAAACCTGTCTACATTGGTGATCTTAGTTCTGTATCCATCAGTAATTTTGTTCAACATAAGGTAAGTTATTTTGTCATCATATTCCTCCACTACATTCATCACAACATCAGGTAAGTTTTTATCATTTATAAAGGTATCATCAAAATAATCATCTATCTTCATTTCCCAAGGTAAGCATTTCATATTGTTTATCTCCTTCACTTCTAACCTCTCTTTCAAATCATTATAACTACTTCTCAATGTAAATAACTCTATTATTCTCTCTATCTCGCAATACTTCTCACAACCCCCCTGAACTATCTCATTCCATGCAAAGGGCACAACCAACTTACTATATGTCTTGGCACTTCCAATATCATCACAAAAAATAAAGTGGCCCTTTGGAGACACTATGTCTCCCACATAATGCAAAGGGCACAACCAACTTACTATATGTCTTGGCACTTCCAATACCATCACAAAAAATAAAGTGGCCCTTTGGAGACACTATGTCTCCCACATAACTTCTGGAGGAACCTTCGTCCTCATAAAACACGTGTGGAGTCTTTACTCCACTTATATCACAGGGAAAATTTGCCCTCTGCCCTCCATACTCATGTAATCTCTCTTCATACTCTCTCTCTCTAACTGATAAACATTTGTTTCTACCCGTTTACAACCCATTTCTCTCTCACTCTCACTAACTATCTCTATATCATCACTATTCAATATTTTAATCTCTAACACTACCTCTTCCACTATTTTGTCATTATTAATATTTGTAACATTGTCACCTAACTTCTTATTCATTGTCTGATTTAATTTACCTTCAAAATTTTTATTCATTTCGTCAACCATCTTCTCACAATTATTATTTATAGATTTTATTACCTGTTCTTTAATATTATTAAAACTTCTATTAATTTCATTCGCTTGTTTACTAAAATTAATATTTTGTTGTCTTATTTCATCTCTGATCTCATTCAACTTTTCATTAAAATTATTTTTAATTTTATCACTCTGTTCATCAAATCTAACATAAAACTTACTACTTTGTTCATCAAAACTATCATTAAAATTACTATTATGAACGTCAAAGCGACGATTGAATTTTTCATCATTACTATCTAAACGTTTACTGATGAGGTTAAACAGGTCATTCATTGACAACTCTTTTTCTTTCATTTTAGTTGCTACGGGAGTGGAATTTGCTCCCGCCTCACTAATTATTACAGATTCATCTGTCAGGTTTGGAGTTGTCTCCATTCCTGAATCGTTTACATTATCTTCTTCGTAGAAAACATTCTCTTTGCCCCTATTCGGGTCTGAATGACTTTCTACCTCCCCCGTTACCGTACTGACTTTACTTTCATTATTTTCCATTTTTATAAGTTTAATTATTCTTTACGAGTTTTAATCTTGCACAGATTTAGCCTTACACTTATCCCTCATATTACAACATACTCTTATTTTAATTTTATTCTATAAATATTTCCTGTACTTAATTTTCGTTCATATGTAACTCCCACTAGCGTCTCTTACATCTGTGAGTAGGCATAGCCTATACGAAATATCATTTATATAGACTGTCCCTGTTCGGGCGCCATTTGTGTAATTATAAATTAACACATCTATAATTATTTAAATTTTAACTTATTTTGGATGACTTACCTTCCAGTCCAAAGTTCGTCGCACGAACTGCAAAATACAAACATGGTTTCAAGGTTACATCAATAACATACTCGACTCGCATTGTATGTAAAACCACTCTAATTTTATTTCTTTCCCTATACTCATTCAACTTAATACTGATTATTCATTATTCATTGAATCCAAGATTAAAATATCAAGCTTCTTTTTATTACTGGAAAATATTTCGGAATGATATATTTTTAAACATTCATTTTACATGATATACTTATACTAATACTTATTAATTAATTAAGATGACCCAGTTTGCTCATCCACTCATTCATACAAAACCCCCCTATTTATTTACTTTAGGCCCTTTTTAAAATATAAACAATTTGGGTTTGATACTGTTACATGTTGTAGCGGCGTCCCTGTCGACCACGTGGCGTGTCCTATAATGTTCTTTCTCTTTACAGTCCTAAAGTTTGTTCGTTCACTTTTATAAAATTTTTCACTTGTTTAACTGGATTCTATGTTTAAATTGAAGTTCTACACTGTTTTACATACTCTTGATATACTGGATCGGTCGGCCGAGCTTAAAATTGTTCGAGCAGAAAATTAAAATGACCACATGCGGTCTATAGGTGAAGGCGACTGGGAACGGCAACTGTTAATCAAGTCCCCACTTTGGCTGGTGGTTTAACAGGGAAGGCAATGCCTCCGGATCACAAACTGTTCGTCACCGTAAACATCGTGTGACTTGTCAATGTTCCAAATTGTCAACGATATCAAACGACTACAACATAGAGGCTGTGGTAGGTGGAGCCTCAAATTAATATCCGGCATCTTAAAAGCACATTGTCGAGGCAGTGGTTCTGGCTCGCCATTGTTGGTAGCGTCCCTTCGGGCAGATGTGCGTCGTATCTGCGCGTGCAGCCGTGTGTGCGTATGAGTGCTTAACACAAAGCTTGATTTCCCAGAATAATATTGCGTTCTATTGCCACACCTCGCTCTCAAAGCTATGTCTTTGTTCCTTGTTTGAATGAAACCGTTTTACGTGGGAATTACAATTGAAAATTAAATAAAATTAATAAAAAATAAAACCTCACATTCTGCCCCATTACAAGACCCCCCCCAATGAGAGGTCTCCTGCCGAAACAGAAGAACTCTCATTGCTAAACCCCTAAGAGGATCGGTGAGAATATGGCGCCAACAACGTGTTAATTCTTTAAAACACTTCATGGGTCAACTACCCCCCTAGCTCGGCGACTATGGCTGCACCTGAACGAGATTACTGGACTTCTCTGTTCAAGATCCCAACACCATAAAATCGGACAGATACTCACCATCGTACACCTAACCTTCTAACATTCCACCCCAAAATCAAAACCCTGGCCTTAGACCATGCCATATCCTCCACCAATATGTTCCCCCTTACATGCATACTGGGTTGCCTTTAGCAAGTACTGGGTGCGTATACATACTCCTTATTACATTTTGCACAAACTCCATAAAATATTTTATTTTTCCAAGTTCAATTTCTTTTCTCATATCAACGTTAATTTTTTCAAATCAAAACAGCAAACAAATTGAATTCAAATAATTAAATTTTCTTCAAAATTTACTCTAAGTTCAATTTCATATTGTTATTGATTTCATAATCTCCTTTCATTTACCATAAAATTCAAAATCCTTAAACTAAAATTACAAGCTTCTTCACTAGCCGCTGGCAATCACAAAAAAAAACAATAAATTGAATACATTACATCATAAATTCACTTATCCTTACATTTGCTTACACACATATACTAAACAATATAATTCAATAAACACACTAGTAATACATATAAACAACAATATACACGGAACCTCCAAACATATATGGCAGGCATAAAAAATAATTTTTTTTTTTTTCAAAAATTTTAATTGCCCAAAATATTTCTTTTATCAATCTCAAAAAAAATAAAACTATTTAATTTAATTAAGTAACAAAATTTCATGAATCAATTACTAGAAACCTGTCCTGTCTCTAACATCAGCCATCAGCTGATCTCTCTGGGTCAAGTGAATGACCTTCACATATATACACTACACCAAGCTACTCTATAAAATACATGAAACATGTTTCTAATTTTTTACCTTCAAACATAATACAACATAATAAACATAGAACACTCAAAATAACATTGTTATAATTACCTTACAATAAACAATAAAATTCACATTTAAATTGACCAAAAATTACACACTTTATAACTTTAATTTGTTTTCAGATTCTATTAAAATCTGTCACTTGTTTCAAGTATTATTACATTTTTAACTATGATTCTCTCTTTAACATTTTCATTCTCAATTAGTTTGGGTGACTCTTAGTAATTCATAACCTTTCGATTTACAACTTGGGTGTTTAAATATAACCTCACCCCCCTTCTGACTCTAATACTCACTAACAGATTTACTTAGTATGACACCCATCTCTAAATATTTACCAATAATTCTCTAACTCCATTCACATCATTCTACCCTTATAAAAAAATACTCTCTACCCTCTTTGTACTTAGGACGTGTGTTCCCTCCCTATGCTCATTCCCTCATTGGTTCCTGGTCTCCCCCTAGGTAACCCCTCCGGCGCACATACGGTTCACCTCCCGCCACAACGCTTTTTGTTGAGGACTCCTTATCACACCACCCCCTTTACAAAATTCCCCCATCAACTAAGTACTCTCCCATTACAACACTTTCATTTTTCTACATATTTACTCCCTATCGCTACTGTGTCACTATTAATACTCAGTTTTCTATCCCACTTTTATTCTCGAGAATCTTATTCTGTTTAACACCCCTTTAACGTTACCTTGGACCGACTTAAATGTCCTATTGAAATAATTAGCACCCAAATTCTAACCTTTACTACATTTTACATTACATTAACCATTGAAAATTCAAAACTATCTCAAATCCATTTTACTTAAAATCTCTGAGACTCACCTACATTTTAACTTTAAACATAAAACATTTCACTTTCTTTAAATTGCATTATAAATTTCATACTTACAGTACATCACTCATATACTGTCATAGACACAAAATATAAACACCAAATAATGTACATAACTCCATTTATCTTCTGAAACATTTTCACAACCATGTTACTCCACAAACTAAACACATCTTACATTTACTTACACATTATTTATTATCAAGTTTACATCTCATAAAATCATTTAAATTCATTAGAAAAATCTCTTTATACAACATTTTCAATTAATCAAAATATTTAAACAACTCAAATTATTTTAATTCCATCAATTATTAAAAACACAACATATTTTAATTACTTTCCTCCAAAACAATTACAATTCATTTATTATCACCATCATAATTATTGTCATTATTTATTTAGTCTGTCAAAATATTATTATTATTATTATTACATCAATTTCTACTACATACGCATTGTTTACATCAAGTACATTTTACAACACAAACACAATTAATTTCACTATAAATTTATTTACAATTTCTTGTCATTGTTTTTTCTGTTTACCACACCTCATTTCATAATCTAGCCAGGTCATTACCATAAACTAAAATATTTAAAATGTCCATTCACTGATTTTTCATTTACTCTCCATCGTCATATATTAGTCTTACTTTTATATAATAATTACCGTCCTTATTCACACTCGTTACACTATTATTATTATTATTGTAATGATTACTTTCGTTAATTACATTAACACAATAATTAACTACATTTTTGTCTACCATTAATTCATAAAACCTGTCTACATTGGTGATCTTAGTTCTGTATCCATCAGTAATTTTGTTCAACATAAGGTAAGTTATTTTGTCATCATATTCCTCCACTACATTCATCACAACATCAGGTAAGTTTTTATCATTTATAAAGGTATCATCAAAATAATCATCTATCTTCATTTCCCAAGGTAAGCATTTCATATTGTTTATCTCCTTCACTTCTAACCTCTCTTTCAACTCATTATAACTACTTCTCAGTGTAAATAACTCTATTATTCTCTCTATCTCGCAATACTTCTCACAACCCCCCTGAACTATCTCATTCCATGCAAAGGGCACAACCAACTTACTATATGTCTTGGCACTTCCAATACCATCACAAAAAATAAAGTGGCCCTTTGGAGACACTATGTCTCCCACATAATGCAAAGGGCACAACCAACTTACTATATGTCTTGGCACTTCCAATACCATCACAAAAAATAAAGTGGCCCTTTGGAGACACTATGTCTCCCACATAACTTCTGGAGGAACCTTCGTCCTCATAAAACACGTGTGGAGTCTTTACTCCACTTATATCACAGGGAAAATTTGCCCTCTGCCCTCCATACTCATGTAATCTCTCTTCATACTCTCTCTCTCTAACTGATAAACATTTGTTTCTACCCGTTTACAACCCATTTCTCTCTCACTCTCACTAACTATCTCTATATCATCACTATTCAATATTTTAATCTCTAACACTACCTCTTCCACTATTTTGTCATTATTAATATTTGTAACATTGTCACCTAACTTCTTATTCATTGTCTGATTTAATTTACCTTCAAAATTTTTATTCATTTCGTCAACCATCTTCTCACAATTATTATTTATAGATTTTATTACCTGTTCTTTAATATTATTAAAACTTCTATTAATTTCATTCGCTTGTTTACTAAAATTAATATTTTGTTGTCTTATTTCATCTCTGATCTCATTCAACTTTTCATTAAAATTATTTTTAATTTTATCACTCTGTTCATCAAATCTAACATAAAACTTACTACTTTGTTCATCAAAACTATCATTAAAATTACTATTATGAACGTCAAAGCGACGATTGAATTTTTCATCATTACTATCTAAACGTTTACTGATGAGGTTAAACAGGTCATTCATTGACAACTCTTTTTCTTTCATTTTAGTTGCTACGGGAGTGGAATTTGCTCCCGCCTCACTAATTATTACAGATTCATCTGTCAGGTTTGGAGTTGTCTCCATTCCTGAATCGTTTACATTATCTTCTTCGTAGAAAACATTCTCTTTGCCCCTATTCGGGTCTGAATGACTTTCTACCTCCCCCGTTACCGTACTGACTTTACTTTCATTATTTTCCATTTTTATAAGTTTAATTATTCTTTACGAGTTTTAATCTTGCACAGATTTAGCCTTACACTTATCCCTCATATTACAACATACTCTTATTTTAATTTTATTCTATAAATATTTCCTGTACTTAATTTTCGTTCATATGTAACTCCCACTAGCGTCTCTTACATCTGTGAGTAGGCATAGCCTATACGAAATATCATTTATATAGACTGTCCCTGTTCGGGCGCCATTTGTGTAATTATAAATTAACACATCTATAATTATTTAAATTTTAACTTATTTTGGATGACTTACCTTCCAGTCCAAAGTTCGTCGCACGAACTGCAAAATACAAACATGGTTTCAAGGTTACATCAATAACATACTCGACTCGCATTGTATGTAAAACCACTCTAATTTTATTTCTTTCCCTATACTCATTCAACTTAATACTGATTATTCATTATTCATTGAATCCAAGATTAAAATATCAAGCTTCTTTTTATTACTGGAAAATATTTCGGAATGATATATTTTTAAACATTCATTTTACATGATATACTTATACTAATACTTATTAATTAATTAAGATGACCCAGTTTGCTCATCCACTCATTCATACAAAACCCCCCTATTTATTTACTTTAGGCCCTTTTTAAAATATAAACAATTTGGGTTTGATACTGTTACATGTTGTAGCGGCGTCCCTGTCGACCACGTGGCGTGTCCTATAATGTTCTTTCTCTTTACAGTCCTAAAGTTTGTTCGTTCACTTTTATAAAACTTTTCACTTGTTTAACTGGATTCTATGTTTAAATTGAAGTTCTACACTGTTTTACATACTCTTGATATACTGGATCAGTCGGCCGACCTTAAAATTGTTCGAGCAGAAAATTAAAATGACCACATGCGGTCTATAGGTGAAGGCGACTGGGAACGGCAACTGTTAATCAAGTCCCCACTTTGGCTGGTGGTTTAACAGGGAAGGCAATGCCTCCGGATCACAAACTGTTCGTCACCGTAAACATCGTGTGACTTGTCAATGTTCCAAATTGTCAACGATATCAAATGACTACAACATAGAGGCTGTGGTAGGTGGAGCCTCAAATTAATATCCGGCATCTTAAAAGCACATTGTCGAGGCAGTGGTTCTGGCTCGCCATTGTTGGTAGCGTCCCTTCGGGCAGATGTGCGTCGTATCTGCGCGTGCAGCCGTGTGTGCGTATGAGTGCGTAACACAAAGCTTGATTTCCCAGAATAATATTGCGTTCTATTGCCACACCTCGCTCTCAAAGCTATGTCTTTGTTCCTTGTTTGAATGAAACCGTTTTACGTGGGAATTACAATTGAAAATTAAATAAAATTAATAAAAAATAAAACCTCACATTCTGCCCCATTACAAGACCCCCCCCAATGAGAGGTCTCCTGCCGAAACAGAAGAACTCTCATTGCTAAACCCCTAAGAGGATCGGTGAGAATATGGCGCCAACAACCCCCCGTTAATTCTTTAAAACACTTCATGGGTCAACTACCCCCCTAGCTCGGCGACTATGGCTGCACCTGAACGAGATTACTGGACTTCTCTGTTCAAGATCCCAACACCATAAAATCGGACAGATACTCACCATCGTACACCTAACCTTCTAACATTCCACCCCAAAATCAAAACCCTGGCCTTAGACCATGCCATATCCTCCACCAATATGTTCCCCCTTACATGCATACTGGGTTGCCTTTAGCAAGTACTGGGTGCGTATACATACTCCTTATTACATTTTGCACAAACTCCATAAAATATTTTATTTTTCCAAGTTCAATTTCTTTTCTCATATCAACGTTAATTTTTTCAAATCAAAACAGCAAACAAATTGAATTCAAATCATTAAATTTTCTTCAAAATTTACTCTAAGTTCAATTTCATATTGTTATTGATTTCATAATCTCCTTTCATTTACCATAAAATTCAAAATCCTTAAACTAAAATTACAAGCTTCTTCACTAGCCGCTGGCAATCACAAAAAAAAACAATAAATTGAATACATTACATCATAAATTCACTTATCCTTACATTTGCTTACACACATATACTAAACAATATAATTCAATAAACACACTAGTAATACATATAAACAACAATATACACGGAACCTCCAAACATATATGGCAGGCATAAAAAATAATTTTTTTTTTTTTTTTAATTTTAATTGCCCAAAATATTTCTTTTATCAATCTCAAAAAAAATAAAACTATTTAATTTAATTAAGTAACAAAATTTCATGAATCAATTACTAGAAACCTGTCCTGTCTCTAACATCAGCCATCAGCTGATCTCTCTGGCTCAAGTGAATGACCTTCACATATATACACTACACCAAGCTACTCTATAAAATACATGAAACATGTTTGTAATTTTTTACCTTCAAACATAATACAACATAATAAACATAGAACACTCAAAATAACATTGTTATCATTACCTTACAATAAACAATAAAATTCACATTTAAATTGACCAAAAATTACACACTTTATAACTTTAATTTGTTTTCAGATTCTATTAAAATCTGTCACTTGTTTCAAGTATTATTACATTTTTAACTATGATTCTCTCTTTAACATTTTCATTCTCAATTAGTTTGGGTGACTCTTAGTAATTCATAACCTTTCGATTTACAACTTGGGTGTTTAAATATAACCTCACCCCCCTTCTGACTCTAATACTCACTAACAGATTTACTTAGTATGACACCCATCTCTAAATATTTACCAATAATTCTCTAACTCCATTCACATCATTCTACCCTTATAACAAAATACTCTCTACCCTCTTTGTACTTAGGACGTGTGTTCCCTCCCTATGCTCATTCCCTCATTGGTTCCTGGTCTCCCCCTAGGTAACCCCTCCGGCGCACATACGGTTCACCTCCCGCCACAACGCTTTTTGTTGAGGACTCCTTATCACACCACCCCCTTTACAAAATTCCCCCATCAACTAAGTACTCTCCCATTACAACACTTTCATTTTTCTACATATTTACTCCCTATCGCTACTGTGTCACTATTAATACTCAGTTTTCTATCCCACTTTTATTCTCGAGAATCTTATTCTGTTTAACACCCCTTTAACGTTACCTTGGACCGACTTAAATGTCCTATTGAAATAATTAGCACCCAAATTCTAACCTTTACTACATTTTACATTACATTAACCATTGAAAATTCAAAACTATCTCAAATCCATTTTACTTAAAATCTCTGAGACTCACCTACATTTTAACTTTAAACATAAAACATTTCACTTTCTTTAAATTGCATTATAAATTTCGTACTTACAGTACATCACTCATATACTGTCATAGACACAAAATATAAACACCAAATAATGTACATAACTCCATTTATCTTCTGAAACATTTTCACAACCATGTTACTCCACAAACTAAACACATCTTACATTTACTTACACATTATTTATTATCAAGTTTACATCTCATAAAATCATTTAAATTCATTAGAAAAATCTCTTTATACAACATTTTCAATTAATCAAAATATTTAAACAACTCAAATTATTTTAATTCCATCAATTATTAAAAACACAACATATTTTAATTACTTTCCTCCAAAACAATTACAATTCATTTATTATCACCATCATAATTATTGTCATTATTTATTTAGTCTGTCAAAATATTATTATTATTATTATTACATCAATTTCTACTACATACAGATTGTTTACATCAAGTACATTTTACAACACAAACACAATTAATTTCACTATAAATTTATTTACAATTTCTTGTCATTGTTTTTTCTGTTTACCACACCTCATTTCATAATCTAGCCAGGTCATTACCATAAACTAAAATATTTAAAATGTCCATTCACTGATTTTTCATTTACTCTCCATCGTCATATATTAGTCTTACTTTTATATAATAATTACCGTCCTTATTCACACTCGTTACACTATTATTATTATTATTGTAATGATTACTTTCGTTAATTACATTAACACAATAATTAACTACATTTTTGTCTACCATTAATTCATAAAACCTGTCTACATTGGTGATCTTAGTTCTGTATCCATCAGTAATTTTGTTCAACATAAGGTAAGTTATTTTGTCATCATATTCCTCCACTACATTCATCACAACATCAGGTAAGTTTTTATCATTTATAAAGGTATCATCAAAATAATCATCTATCTTCATTTCCCAAGGTAAGCATTTCATATTGTTTATCTCCTTCACTTCTAACCTCTCTTTCAACTCATTATAACTACTTCTCAGTGTAAATAACTCTATTATTCTCTCTATCTCGCAATACTTCTCACAACCCCCCTGAACTATCTCATTCCATGCAAAGGGCACAACCAACTTACTATATGTCTTGGCACTTCCAATACCATCACAAAAAATAAAGTGGCCCTTTGGAGACACTATGTCTCCCACATAATGCAAAGGGCACAACCAACTTACTATATGTCTTGGCACTTCCAATACCATCACAAAAAATAAAGTGGCCCTTTGGAGACACTATGTCTCCCACATAACTTCTGGAGGAACCTTCGTCCTCATAAAACACGTGTGGAGTCTTTACTCCACTTATATCACAGGGAAAATTTGCCCTCTGCCCTCCATACTCATGTAATCTCTCTTCATACTCTCTCTCTCTAACTGATAAACATTTGTTTCTACCCGTTTACAACCCATTTCTCTCTCACTCTCACTAACTATCTCTATATCATCACTATTCAATATTTTAATCTCTAACACTACCTCTTCCACTATTTTGTCATTATTAATATTTGTAACATTGTCACCTAACTTCTTATTCATTGTCTGATTTAATTTACCTTCAAAATTTTTATTCATTTCGTCAACCATCTTCTCACAATTATTATTTATAGATTTTATTACCTGTTCTTTAATATTATTAAAACTTCTATTAATTTCATTCGCTTGTTTACTAAAATTAATATTTTGTTGTCTTATTTCATCTCTGATCTCATTCAACTTTTCATTAAAATTATTTTTAATTTTATCACTCTGTTCATCAAATCTAACATAAAACTTACTACTTTGTTCATCAAAACTATCATTAAAATTACTATTATGAACGTCAAAGCGACGATTGAATTTTTCATCATTACTATCTAAACGTTTACTGATGAGGTTAAACAGGTCATTCATTGACAACTCTTTTTCTTTCATTTTAGTTGCTACGGGAGTGGAATTTGCTCCCGCCTCACTAATTATTACAGATTCATCTGTCAGGTTTGGAGTTGTCTCCATTCCTGAATCGTTTACATTATCTTCTTCGTAGAAAACATTCTCTTTGCCCCTATTCAGGTCTGAATGACTTTCTACCTCCCCCGTTACCGTACTGACTTTACTTTCATTATTTTCCATTTTTATAAGTTTAATTATTCTTTACGAGTTTTAATCTTGCACAGATTTAGCCTTACACTTATCCCTCATATTACAACATACTCTTATTTTAATTTTATTCTATAAATATTTCCTGTACTTAATTTTCGTTCATATGTAACTCCCACTAGCGTCTCTTACATCTGTGAGTAGGCATAGCCTATACGAAATATCATTTATATAGACTGTCCCTGTTCGGGCGCCATTTGTGTAATTATAAATTAACACATCTATAATTATTTAAATTTTAACTTATTTTGGATGACTTACCTTCCAGTCCAAAGTTCGTCGCACGAACTGCAAAATACAAACATGGTTTCAAGGTTACATCAATAACATACTCGACTCGCATTGTATGTAAAACCACTCTAATTTTATTTCTTTCCCTATACTCATTCAACTTAATACTGATTATTCATTATTCATTGAATCCAAGATTAAAATATCAAGCTTCTTTTATTACTGGAAAATATTTCGGAATGATATATTTTTAAACATAATTTGTAGCATTGTGTGTTCCTACTATCTCTCCAGTTACGTTGTTCTGTAACACATAAGAATTTTGCATCTTAATCTCGATGACCTCATACGGTCCTTCATATAAGAGAAAGAACTTCTTAATTTCTTTGTCTTGAGCACTCGATAAGTCATGCCTTTTGACTAATACGACCACGTGGCGTGTCCTATAATGTTCTTTCTCTTTACAGTCCTAAAGTTTGTTCGTTCACTTTTATAAAACTTTTCACTTGTTTAACTGGATTCTATGTTTAAATTGAAGTTCTACACTGTTTTACATACTCTTGATATACTGGATCAGTCGGCCGACCTTAAAATTGTTCGAGCAGAAAATTAAAATGACCACATGCGGTCTATAGGTGAAGGCGACTGGGAACGGCAACTGTTAATCAAGTCCCCACTTTGGCTGGTGGTTTAACAGGGAAGGCAATGCCTCCGGATCACAAACTGTTCATCACCGTAAACATCGTGTGACTTGTCAATGTTCCAAATTGTCAACGATATCAAATGACTACAACATAGAGGCTGTGGTAGGTGGAGCCTCAAATTAATATCCGGCATCTTAAAAGCACATTGTCGAGGCAGTGGTTCTGGCTCGCCATTGTTGGTAGCGTCCCTTCGGGCAGATGTGCGTCGTATCTGCGCGTGCAGCCGTGTGTGCGTATGAGTGCGTAACACAAAGCTTGATTTCCCAGAATAATATTGCGTTCTATTGCCACACCTCGCTCTCAAAGCTATGTCTTTGTTCCTTGTTTGAATGAAACCGTTTTACGTGGGAATTACAATTGAAAATTAAATAAAATTAATAAAAAATAAAACCTCACATTCTGCCTCATTACAAGACCCCCCCCAATGAGAGGTCTCCTGCCGAAACAGAAGAACTCTCATTGCTAAACCCCTAAGAGGATCGGTGAGAATATGGCGCCAACAACCCCCCGTTAATTCTTTAAAACACTTCATGGGTCAACTACCCCCCTAGCTCGGCGACTATGGCTGCACCTGAACGAGATTACTGGACTTCTCTGTTCAAGATCCCAACACCATAAAATCGGACAGATACTCACCATCGTACACCTAACCTTCTAACATTCCACCCCAAAATCAAAACCCTGGCCTTAGACCATGCCATATCCTCCACCAATATGTTCCCCCTTACATGCATACTGGGTTGCCTTTAGCAAGTACTGGGTGCGTATACATACTCCTTATTACATTTTGCACAAACTCCATAAAATATTTTATTTTTCCAAGTTCAATTTCTTTTCTCATATCAACGTTAATTTTTTCAAATCAAAACAGCAAACAAATTGAATTCAAATCATTAAATTTTCTTCAAAATTTACTCTAAGTTCAATTTCATATTGTTATTGATTTCATAATCTCCTTTCATTTACCATAAAATTCAAAATCCTTAAACTAAAATTACAAGCTTCTTCACTAGCCGCTGGCAATCACAAAAAAAAACAATAAATTGAATACATTACATCATAAATTCACTTATCCTTACATTTGCTTACACACATATACTAAACAATATAATTCAATAAACACACTAGTAATACATATAAACAACAATATACACGGAACCTCCAAACATATATGGCAGGCATAAAAAATAATTTTTTTTTTTTTTTTTAATTTTAATTGCCCAAAATATTTCTTTTATCAATCTCAAAAAAAATAAAACTATTTAATTTAATTAAGTAACAAAATTTCATGAATCAATTACTAGAAACCTGTCCTGTCTCTAACATCAGCCATCAGCTGATCTCTCTGGCTCAAGTGAATGACCTTCACATATATACACTACACCAAGCTACTCTATAAAATACATGAAACATGTTTGTAATTTTTTACCTTCAAACATAATACAACATAATAAACATAGAACACTCAAAATAACATTGTTATCATTACCTTACAATAAACAATAAAATTCACATTTAAATTGACCAAAAATTACACACTTTATAACTTTAATTTGTTTTCAGATTCTATTAAAATCTGTCACTTGTTTCAAGTATTATTACATTTTTAACTATGATTCTCTCTTTAACATTTTCATTCTCAATTAGTTTGGGTGACTCTTAGTAATTCATAACCTTTCGATTTACAACTTGGGTGTTTAAATATAACCTCACCCCCCTTCTGACTCTAATACTCACTAACAGATTTACTTAGTATGACACCCATCTCTAAATATTTACCAATAATTCTCTAACTCCATTCACATCATTCTACCCTTATAACAAAATACTCTCTACCCTCTTTGTACTTAGGACGTGTGTTCCCTCCCTATGCTCATTCCCTCATTGGTTCCTGGTCTCCCCCTAGGTAACCCCTCCGGCGCACATACGGTTCACCTCCCGCCACAACGCTTTTTGTTGAGGACTCCTTATCACACCACCCCCTTTACAAAATTCCCCCATCAACTAAGTACTCTCCCATTACAACACTTTCATTTTTCTACATATTTACTCCCTATCGCTACTGTGTCACTATTAATACTCAGTTTTCTATCCCACTTTTATTCTCGAGAATCTTATTCTGTTTAACACCCCTTTAACGTTACCTTGGACCGACTTAAATGTCCTATTGAAATAATTAGCACCCAAATTCTAACCTTTACTACATTTTACATTACATTAACCATTGAAAATTCAAAACTATCTCAAATCCATTTTACTTAAAATCTCTGAGACTCACCTACATTTTAACTTTAAACATAAAACATTTCACTTTCTTTAAATTGCATTATAAATTTCGTACTTACAGTACATCACTCATATACTGTCATAGACACAAAATATAAACACCAAATAATGTACATAACTCCATTTATCTTCTGAAACATTTTCACAACCATGTTACTCCACAAACTAAACACATCTTACATTTACTTACACATTATTTATTATCAAGTTTACATCTCATAAAATCATTTAAATTCATTAGAAAAATCTCTTTATACAACATTTTCAATTAATCAAAATATTTAAACAACTCAAATTATTTTAATTCCATCAATTATTAAAAACACAACATATTTTAATTACTTTCCTCCAAAACAATTACAATTCATTTATTATCACTATCATAATTATTGTCATTATTTATTTAGTCTGTCAAAATATTATTATTATTATTATTACATCAATTTCTACTACATACGCATTGTTTACATCAAGTACATTTTACAACACAAACACAATTAATTTCACTATAAATTTATTTACAATTTCTTGTCATTGTTTTTTCTGTTTACCACACCTCATTTCATAATCTAGCCAGGTCATTACCATAAACTAAAATATTTAAAATGTCCATTCACTGATTTTTCATTTACTCTCCGTCGTCATATATTAGTCTTACTTTTATATAATAATTACCGTCCTTATTCACACTCGTTACACTATTATTATTATAATGATTACTTTCGTTAATTACATTAACACAATAATTAACTACATTTTTGTCTACCATTAATTCATAAAACCTGTCTACATTGGTGATCTTAGTTCTGTATCCATCAGTAATTTTGTTCAACATAAGGTAAGTTATTTTGTCATCATATTCCTCCACTACATTCATCACAACATCAGGTAAGTTTTTATCATTTATAAAGGTATCATCAAAATAATCATCTATCTTCATTTCCCAAGGTAAGCATTTCATATTGTTTATCTCCTTCACTTCTAACCTCTCTTTCAAATCATTATAACTACTTCTCAATGTAAATAACTCTATTATTCTCTCTATCTCGCAATACTTCTCACAACCCCCCTGAACTATCTCATTCCATGCAAAGGGCACAACCAACTTACTATATGTCTTGGCACTTCCAATATCATCACAAAAAATAAAGTGGCCCTTTGGAGACACTATGTCTCCCACATAATGCAAAGGGCACAACCAACTTACTATATGTCTTGGCACTTCCAATACCATCACAAAAAATAAAGTGGCCCTTTGGAGACACTATGTCTCCCACATAACTTCTGGAGGAACCTTCGTCCTCATAAAACACGTGTGGAGTCTTTACTCCACTTATATCACAGGGAAAATTTGCCCTCTGCCCTCCATACTCATGTAATCTCTCTTCATACTCTCTCTCTCTAACTGATAAACATTTGTTTCTACCCGTTTACAACCCATTTCTCTCTCACTCTCACTAACTATCTCTATATCATCACTATTCAATATTTTAATCTCTAACACTACCTCTTCCACTATTTTGTCATTATTAATATTTGTAACATTGTCACCTAACTTCTTATTCATTGTCTGATTTAATTTACCTTCAAAATTTTTATTCATTTCGTCAACCATCTTCTCACAATTATTATTTATAGATTTTATTACCTGTTCTTTAATATTATTAAAACTTCTATTAATTTCATTCGCTTGTTTACTAAAATTAATATTTTGTTGTCTTATTTCATCTCTGATCTCATTCAACTTTTCATTAAAATTATTTTTAATTTTATCACTCTGTTCATCAAATCTAACATAAAACTTACTACTTTGTTCATCAAAACTATCATTAAAATTACTATTATGAACGTCAAAGCGACGATTGAATTTTTCATCATTACTATCTAAACGTTTACTGATGAGGTTAAACAGGTCATTCATTGACAACTCTTTTTCTTTCATTTTAGTTGCTACGGGAGTGGAATTTGCTCCCGCCTCACTAATTATTACAGATTCATCTGTCAGGTTTGGAGTTGTCTCCATTCCTGAATCGTTTACATTATCTTCTTCGTAGAAAACATTCTCTTTGCCCCTATTCGGGTCTGAATGACTTTCTACCTCCCCCGTTACCGTACTGACTTTACTTTCATTATTTTCCATTTTTATAAGTTTAATTATTCTTTACGAGTTTTAATCTTGCACAGATTTAGCCTTACACTTATCCCTCATATTACAACATACTCTTATTTTAATTTTATTCTATAAATATTTCCTGTACTTAATTTTCGTTCATATGTAACTCCCACTAGCGTCTCTTACATCTGTGAGTAGGCATAGCCTATACGAAATATCATTTATATAGACTGTCCCTGTTCGGGCGCCATTTGTGTAATTATAAATTAACACATCTATAATTATTTAAATTTTAACTTATTTTGGATGACTTACCTTCCAGTCCAAAGTTCGTCGCACGAACTGCAAAATACAAACATGGTTTCAAGGTTACATCAATAACATACTCGACTCGCATTGTATGTAAAACCACTCTAATTTTATTTCTTTCCCTATACTCATTCAACTTAATACTGATTATTCATTATTCATTGAATCCAAGATTAAAATATCAAGCTTCTTTTTATTACTGGAAAATATTTCGGAATGATATATTTTTAAACATTCATTTTACATGATATACTTATACTAATACTTATTAATTAATTAAGATGACCCAGTTTGCTCATCCACTCATTCATACAAAACCCCCCTATTTATTTACTTTAGGCCCTTTTTAAAATATAAACAATTTGGGTTTGATACTGTTACATGTTGTAGCGGCGTCCCTGTCGACCACGTGGCATGTCCTATAATGTTCTTTCTCTTTACAGTCCTAAAGTTTGTTCGTTCACTTTTATAAAATTTTTCACTTGTTTAACTGGATTCTATGTTTAAATTGAAGTTCTACACTGTTTTACATACTCTTGATATACTGGATCGGTCGGCCGAGCTTAAAATTGTTCGAGCAGAAAATTAAAATGACCACATGCGGTCTATAGGTGAAGGCGACTGGGAACGGCAACTGTTAATCAAGTCCCCACTTTGGCTGGTGGTTTAACAGGGAAGGCAATGCCTCCGGATCACAAACTGTTCGTCACCGTAAACATCGTGTGACTTGTCAATGTTCCAAATTGTCAACGATATCAAACGACTACAACATAGAGGCTGTGGTAGGTGGAGCCTCAAATTAATATCCGGCATCTTAAAAGCACATTGTCGAGGCAGTGGTTCTGGCTCGCCATTGTTGGTAGCGTCCCTTCGGGCAGATGTGCGTCGTATCTGCGCGTGCAGCCGTGTGTGCGTATGAGTGCTTAACACAAAGCTTGATTTCCCAGAATAATATTGCGTTCTATTGCCACACCTCGCTCTCAAAGCTATGTCTTTGTTCCTTGTTTGAATGAAACCGTTTTACGTGGGAATTACAATTGAAAATTAAATAAAATTAATAAAAAATAAAACCTCACATTCTGCCCCATTACAAGACCCCCCCCAATGAGAGGTCTCCTGCCGAAACAGAAGAACTCTCATTGCTAAACCCCTAAGAGGATCGGTGAGAATATGGCGCCAACAACGTGTTAATTCTTTAAAACACTTCATGGGTCAACTACCCCCCTAGCTCGGCGACTATGGCTGCACCTGAACGAGATTACTGGACTTCTCTGTTCAAGATCCCAACACCATAAAATCGGACAGATACTCACCATCGTACACCTAACCTTCTAACATTCCACCCCAAAATCAAAACCCTGGCCTTAGACCATGCCATATCCTCCACCAATATGTTCCCCCTTACATGCATACTGGGTTGCCTTTAGCAAGTACTGGGTGCGTATACATACTCCTTATTACATTTTGCACAAACTCCATAAAATATTTTATTTTTCCAAGTTCAATTTCTTTTCTCATATCAACGTTAATTTTTTCAAATCAAAACAGCAAACAAATTGAATTCAAATAATTAAATTTTCTTCAAAATTTACTCTAAGTTCAATTTCATATTGTTATTGATTTCATAATCTCCTTTCATTTACCATAAAATTCAAAATCCTTAAACTAAAATTACAAGCTTCTTCACTAGCCGCTGGCAATCACAAAAAAAAACAATAAATTGAATACATTACATCATAAATTCACTTATCCTTACATTTGCTTACACACATATACTAAACAATATAATTCAATAAACACACTAGTAATACATATAAACAACAATATACACGGAACCTCCAAACATATATGGCAGGCATAAAAAATAATTTTTTTTTTTTTCAAAAATTTTAATTGCCCAAAATATTTCTTTTATCAATCTCAAAAAAAATAAAACTATTTAATTTAATTAAGTAACAAAATTTCATGAATCAATTACTAGAAACCTGTCCTGTCTCTAACATCAGCCATCAGCTGATCTCTCTGGGTCAAGTGAATGACCTTCACATATATACACTACACCAAGCTACTCTATAAAATACATGAAACATGTTTCTAATTTTTTACCTTCAAACATAATACAACATAATAAACATAGAACACTCAAAATAACATTGTTATAATTACCTTACAATAAACAATAAAATTCACATTTAAATTGACCAAAAATTACACACTTTATAACTTTAATTTGTTTTCAGATTCTATTAAAATCTGTCACTTGTTTCAAGTATTATTACATTTTTAACTATGATTCTCTCTTTAACATTTTCATTCTCAATTAGTTTGGGTGACTCTTAGTAATTCATAACCTTTCGATTTACAACTTGGGTGTTTAAATATAACCTCACCCCCCTTCTGACTCTAATACTCACTAACAGATTTACTTAGTATGACACCCATCTCTAAATATTTACCAATAATTCTCTAACTCCATTCACATCATTCTACCCTTATAACAAAATACTCTCTACCCTCTTTGTACTTAGGACGTGTGTTCCCTCCCTATGCTCATTCCCTCATTGGTTCCTGGTCTCCCCCTAGGTAACCCCTCCGGCGCACATACGGTTCACCTCCCGCCACAACGCTTTTTGTTGAGGACTCCTTATCACACCACCCCCTTTACAAAATTCCCCCATCAACTAAGTACTCTCCCATTACAACACTTTCATTTTTCTACATATTTACTCCCTATCGCTACTGTGTCACTATTAATACTCAGTTTTCTATCCCACTTTTATTCTCGAGAATCTTATTCTGTTTAACACCCCTTTAACGTTACCTTGGACCGACTTAAATGTCCTATTGAAATAATTAGCACCCAAATTCTAACCTTTACTACATTTTACATTACATTAACCATTGAAAATTCAAAACTATCTCAAATCCATTTTACTTAAAATCTCTGAGACTCACCTACATTTTAACTTTAAACATAAAACATTTCACTTTCTTTAAATTGCATTATAAATTTCGTACTTACAGTACATCACTCATATACTGTCATAGACACAAAATATAAACACCAAATAATGTACATAACTCCATTTATCTTCTGAAACATTTTCACAACCATGTTACTCCACAAACTAAACACATCTTACATTTACTTACACATTATTTATTATCAAGTTTACATCTCATAAAATCATTTAAATTCATTAGAAAAATCTCTTTATACAACATTTTCAATTAATCAAAATATTTAAACAACTCAAATTATTTTAATTCCATCAATTATTAAAAACACAACATATTTTAATTACTTTCCTCCAAAACAATTACAATTCATTTATTATCACTATCATAATTATTGTCATTATTTATTTAGTCTGTCAAAATATTATTATTATTATTATTACATCAATTTCTACTACATACGCATTGTTTACATCAAGTACATTTTACAACACAAACACAATTAATTTCACTATAAATTTATTTACAATTTCTTGTCATTGTTTTTTCTGTTTACCACACCTCATTTCATAATCTAGCCAGGTCATTACCATAAACTAAAATATTTAAAATGTCCATTCACTGATTTTTCATTTACTCTCCATCGTCATATATTAGTCTTACTTTTATATAATAATTACCGTCCTTATTCACACTCGTTACACTATTATTATTATAATGATTACTTTCGTTAATTACATTAACACAATAATTAACTACATTTTTGTCTACCATTAATTCATAAAACCTGTCTACATTGGTGATCTTAGTTCTGTATCCATCAGTAATTTTGTTCAACATAAGGTAAGTTATTTTGTCATCATATTCCTCCACTACATTCATCACAACATCAGGTAAGTTTTTATCATTTATAAAGGTATCATCAAAATAATCATCTATCTTCATTTCCCAAGGTAAGCATTTCATATTGTTTATCTCCTTCACTTCTAACCTCTCTTTCAACTCATTATAACTACTTCTCAATGTAAATAACTCTATTATTCTCTCTATCTCGCAATACTTCTCACAACCCCCCTGAACTATCTCATTCCATGCAAAGGGCACAACCAACTTACTATATGTCTTGGCACTTCCAATATCATCACAAAAAATAAAGTGGCCCTTTGGAGACACTATGTCTCCCACATAATGCAAAGGGCACAACCAACTTACTATATGTCTTGGCACTTCCAATACCATCACAAAAAATAAAGTGGCCCTTTGGAGACACTATGTCTCCCACATAACTTCTGGAGGAACCTTCGTCCTCATAAAACACGTGTGGAGTCTTTACTCCACTTATATCACAGGGAAAATTTGCCCTCTGCCCTCCATACTCATGTAATCTCTCTTCATACTCTCTCTCTCTAACTGATAAACATTTGTTTCTACCCGTTTACAACCCATTTCTCTCTCACTCTCACTAACTATCTCTATATCATCACTATTCAATATTTTAATCTCTAACACTACCTCTTCCACTATTTTGTCATTATTAATATTTGTAACATTGTCACCTAACTTCTTATTCATTGTCTGATTTAATTTACCTTCAAAATTTTTATTCATTTCGTCAACCATCTTCTCACAATTATTATTTATAGATTTTATTACCTGTTCTTTAATATTATTAAAACTTCTATTAATTTCATTCGCTTGTTTACTAAAATTAATATTTTGTTGTCTTATTTCATCTCTGATCTCATTCAACTTTTCATTAAAATTATTTTTAATTTTATCACTCTGTTCATCAAATCTAACATAAAACTTACTACTTTGTTCATCAAAACTATCATTAAAATTACTATTATGAACGTCAAAGCGACGATTGAATTTTTCATCATTACTATCTAAACGTTTACTGATGAGGTTAAACAGGTCATTCATTGACAACTCTTTTTCTTTCATTTTAGTTGCTACGGGAGTGGAATTTGCTCCCGCCTCACTAATTATTACAGATTCATCTGTCAGGTTTGGAGTTGTCTCCAT
This sequence comes from Magicicada septendecula, assembly GCA_034769895.1. Classification (NCBI taxonomy): domain Eukaryota; kingdom Metazoa; phylum Arthropoda; class Insecta; order Hemiptera; family Cicadidae; genus Magicicada; species Magicicada septendecula. The sequence continues at coordinate 774,321,105 of CM068367.1, forward strand.
TCCTGAATCGTTTACATTATCTTCTTCGTAGAAAACATTCTCTTTGCCCCTATTCGGGTCTGAATGACTTTCTACCTCCCCCGTTACCGTACTGACTTTACTTTCATTATTTTCCATTTTTATAAGTTTAATTATTCTTTACGAGTTTTAATCTTGCACAGATTTAGCCTTACACTTATCCCTCATATTACAACATACTCTTATTTTAATTTTATTCTATAAATATTTCCTGTACTTAATTTTCGTTCATATGTAACTCCCACTAGCGTCTCTTACATCTGTGAGTAGGCATAGCCTATACGAAATATCATTTATATAGACTGTCCCTGTTCGGGCGCCATTTGTGTAATTATAAATTAACACATCTATAATTATTTAAATTTTAACTTATTTTGGATGACTTACCTTCCAGTCCAAAGTTCGTCGCACGAACTGCAAAATACAAACATGGTTTCAAGGTTACATCAATAACATACTCGACTCGCATTGTATGTAAAACCACTCTAATTTTATTTCTTTCCCTATACTCATTCAACTTAATACTGATTATTCATTATTCATTGAATCCAAGATTAAAATATCAAGCTTCTTTTTATTACTGGAAAATATTTCGGAATGATATATTTTTAAACATTCATTTTACATGATATACTTATACTAATACTTATTAATTAATTAAGATGACCCAGTTTGCTCATCCACTCATTCATACAAAACCCCCCTATTTATTTACTTTAGGCCCTTTTTAAAATATAAACAATTTGGGTTTGATACTGTTACATGTTGTAGCGGCGTCCCTGTCGACCACGTGGCGTGTCCTATAATGTTCTTTCTCTTTACAGTCCTAAAGTTTGTTCGTTCACTTTTATAAAATTTTTCACTTGTTTAACTGGATTCTATGTTTAAATTGAAGTTCTACACTGTTTTACATACTCTTGATATACTGGATCGGTCGGCCGAGCTTAAAATTGTTCGAGCAGAAAATTAAAATGACCACATGCGGTCTATAGGTGAAGGCGACTGGGAACGGCAACTGTTAATCAAGTCCCCACTTTGGCTGGTGGTTTAACAGGGAAGGCAATGCCTCCGGATCACAAACTGTTCGTCACCGTAAACATCGTGTGACTTGTCAATGTTCCAAATTGTCAACGATATCAAACGACTACAACATAGAGGCTGTGGTAGGTGGAGCCTCAAATTAATATCCGGCATCTTAAAAGCACATTGTCGAGGCAGTGGTTCTGGCTCGCCATTGTTGGTAGCGTCCCTTCGGGCAGATGTGCGTCGTATCTGCGCGTGCAGCCGTGTGTGCGTATGAGTGCTTAACACAAAGCTTGATTTCCCAGAATAATATTGCGTTCTATTGCCACACCTCGCTCTCAAAGCTATGTCTTTGTTCCTTGTTTGAATGAAACCGTTTTACGTGGGAATTACAATTGAAAATTAAATAAAATTAATAAAAAATAAAACCTCACATTCTGCCCCATTACAAGACCCCCCCCAATGAGAGGTCTCCTGCCGAAACAGAAGAACTCTCATTGCTAAACCCCTAAGAGGATCGGTGAGAATATGGCGCCAACAACGTGTTAATTCTTTAAAACACTTCATGGGTCAACTACCCCCCTAGCTCGGCGACTATGGCTGCACCTGAACGAGATTACTGGACTTCTCTGTTCAAGATCCCAACACCATAAAATCGGACAGATACTCACCATCGTACACCTAACCTTCTAACATTCCACCCCAAAATCAAAACCCTGGCCTTAGACCATGCCATATCCTCCACCAATATGTTCCCCCTTACATGCATACTGGGTTGCCTTTAGCAAGTACTGGGTGCGTATACATACTCCTTATTACATTTTGCACAAACTCCATAAAATATTTTATTTTTCCAAGTTCAATTTCTTTTCTCATATCAACGTTAATTTTTTCAAATCAAAACAGCAAACAAATTGAATTCAAATAATTAAATTTTCTTCAAAATTTACTCTAAGTTCAATTTCATATTGTTATTGATTTCATAATCTCCTTTCATTTACCATAAAATTCAAAATCCTTAAACTAAAATTACAAGCTTCTTCACTAGCCGCTGGCAATCACAAAAAAAAACAATAAATTGAATACATTACATCATAAATTCACTTATCCTTACATTTGCTTACACACATATACTAAACAATATAATTCAATAAACACACTAGTAATACATATAAACAACAATATACACGGAACCTCCAAACATATATGGCAGGCATAAAAAATAATTTTTTTTTTTTTCAAAAATTTTAATTGCCCAAAATATTTCTTTTATCAATCTCAAAAAAAATAAAACTATTTAATTTAATTAAGTAACAAAATTTCATGAATCAATTACTAGAAACCTGTCCTGTCTCTAACATCAGCCATCAGCTGATCTCTCTGGGTCAAGTGAATGACCTTCACATATATACACTACACCAAGCTACTCTATAAAATACATGAAACATGTTTCTAATTTTTTACCTTCAAACATAATACAACATAATAAACATAGAACACTCAAAATAACATTGTTATAATTACCTTACAATAAACAATAAAATTCACATTTAAATTGACCAAAAATTACACACTTTATAACTTTAATTTGTTTTCAGATTCTATTAAAATCTGTCACTTGTTTCAAGTATTATTACATTTTTAACTATGATTCTCTCTTTAACATTTTCATTCTCAATTAGTTTGGGTGACTCTTAGTAATTCATAACCTTTCGATTTACAACTTGGGTGTTTAAATATAACCTCACCCCCCTTCTGACTCTAATACTCACTAACAGATTTACTTAGTATGACACCCATCTCTAAATATTTACCAATAATTCTCTAACTCCATTCACATCATTCTACCCTTATAACAAAATACTCTCTACCCTCTTTGTACTTAGGACGTGTGTTCCCTCCCTATGCTCATTCCCTCATTGGTTCCTGGTCTCCCCCTAGGTAACCCCTCCGGCGCACATACGGTTCACCTCCCGCCACAACGCTTTTTGTTGAGGACTCCTTATCACACCACCCCCTTTACAAAATTCCCCCATCAACTAAGTACTCTCCCATTACAACACTTTCATTTTTCTACATATTTACTCCCTATCGCTACTGTGTCACTATTAATACTCAGTTTTCTATCCCACTTTTATTCTCGAGAATCTTATTCTGTTTAACACCCCTTTAACGTTACCTTGGACCGACTTAAATGTCCTATTGAAATAATTAGCACCCAAATTCTAACCTTTACTACATTTTACATTACATTAACCATTGAAAATTCAAAACTATCTCAAATCCATTTTACTTAAAATCTCTGAGACTCACCTACATTTTAACTTTAAACATAAAACATTTCACTTTCTTTAAATTGCATTATAAATTTCATACTTACAGTACATCACTCATATACTGTCATAGACACAAAATATAAACACCAAATAATGTACATAACTCCATTTATCTTCTGAAACATTTTCACAACCATGTTACTCCATAAACTAAACACATCTTACATTTACTTACTCATTATTTATTATCAAGTTTACATCTCATAAAATCATTTAAATTCATTAGAAAAATCTCTTTATACAACATTTTCAATTAATCAAAATATTTAAACAACTCAAATTATTTTAATTCCATCAATTATTAAAAACACAACATATTTTAATTACTTTCCTCCAAAACAATTACAATTCATTTATTATCACCATCATAATTATTGTCATTATTTATTTAGTCTGTCAAAATATTATTATTATTATTATTACATCAATTTCTACTACATACACATTGTTTACATCAAGTACATTTTACAACACAAACACAATTAATTTCACTATAAATTTATTTACAATTTCTTGTCATTGTTTTTTCTGTTTACCACACCTCATTTCATAATCTAGCCAGGTCATTACCATAAACTAAAATATTTAAAATGTCCATTCACTGATTTTTCATTTACTCTCCGTCGTCATATATTAGTCTTACATTTATATAATAATTACCGTCCTTATTCACACTCGTTACACTATTATTATTATTATTGTAATGATTACTTTCGTTAATTACATTAACACAATAATTAACTACATTTTTGTCTACCATTAATTCATAAAACCTGTCTACATTGGTGATCTTAGTTCTGTATCCATCAGTAATTTTGTTCAACATAAGGTAAGTTGTTTTGTCATCACATTCCTCCACTACATTCATCACAACATCAGGTAAGTTTTTATCATTTATAAAGGTATCATCAAAATAATCATCTATCGTCATTTCCCAAGGTAAGCATTTCATATTGTTTATCTCCTTCACTTCTAACCTCTCTTTCAACTCATTATAACTACTTCTCAATGTAAATAACTCTATTATTCTCTCTATCTCGCAATACTTCTCACAACCCCCCTGAACTATCTCATTCCATGCAAAGGGCACAACCAACTTACTATATGTCTTGGCACTTCCAATACCATCACAAAAAATAAAGTGGCCCTTTGGAGACACTATGTCTCCCACATAACTTCTGGAGGAACCTTCGTCCTCATAAAACACGTGTGGAGTCTTTACTCCACTTATATCACAGGGAAAATTTGCCCTCTGCCATCCATACTCATGTAATCTCTCTTCATACTCTCTCTCTCTAACTGATAAACATTTGTTTCTACCCCTTTACAACCCATTTCTCTCTCACTCTCACTAACTATCTCTATATCATCACTATTCAATATTTTAATCTCTAACACTACCTCTTCCACTATTTTGTCATTATTAATATTTGTAACATTGTCACCTAACTTCTTATTCATTGTCTGATTTAATTTACCTTCAAAATTTTTATTCATTTCGTCAACCATCTTCTCACAATTATTATTTATAGATTTTATTACCTGTTCTTTAATATTATTAAAACTTCTATTAATTTCATTCGCTTGTTTACTAAAATTAATATTTTGTTGTCTTATTTCATCTCTGATCTCATTCAACTTTTCATTAAAATTATTTTTAATTTTATCATTCTGTTCATCAAATCTAACATAAAACTTACTACTTTGTTCATCAAAACTATTATTAAAATTACTATTCTGAACGTCAAAGCGACGATTGAATTTTTCATCATTACTATCTAAACGTTTACTGATGAGGTTAAACAGGTCATTCATTGACAACTCTTTTTCTTTCATTTTAGTTGCTACGGGAGTGGAATTTGCTCCCGCCTCACTAATTATTACAGATTCATCTGTCAGGTTTGGAGTTGTCTCCATTCCTGAATCGTTTACATTATCTTCTTCGTAGAAAACATTCTCTTTGCCCCTATTCGGGTCTGAATGACTTTCTACCTCCCCCGTTACCGTACTGACTTTACTTTCATTATTTTCCATTTTTATAAGTTTAATTATTCTTTACGAGTTTTAATCTTGCACAGATTTAGCCTTACACTTATCCCTCATATTACAACATACTCTTATTTTAATTTTATTCTATAAATATTTCCTGTACTTAATTTTCGTTCATATGTAACTCCCACTAGTGTCTCTTACATCTGTGAGTAGGCATAGCCTATACGAAATATCATTTATATAGACTGTCCCTGTTCGGGCGCCATTTGTGTAATTATAAATTAACACATCTATAATTATTTAAATTTTAACTTATTTTGGATGACTTACCTTCCAGTCCAAAGTTCGTCGCACGAACTGCAAAATACAAACATGGTTTCAAGGTTACATCAATAACATACTCGACTCGCATTGTATGTAAAACCACTCTAATTTTATTTCTTTCCCTATACTCATTCAACTTAATACTGATTATTCATTATTCATTGAATCCAAGATTAAAATATCAAGCTTCTTTTTATTACTGGAAAATATTTCGGAATGATATATTTTTAAACATTCATTTTACATGATATACTTATACTAATACTTATTAATTAATTAAGATGACCCAGTTTGCTCATCCACTCATTCATACAAAACCCCCCTATTTATTTACTTTAGGTCCTTTTTAAAATAAAAACAATTTGGGTTTGATACTGTTACATGTTGTAGCGGCGTCCCTGTCGACCACGTGGCGTGTCCTATAATGTTCTTTCTCTTTACAGTCCTAAAGTTTGTTCGTTCACTTTTATAAAATTGTTCACTTGTTTAACTGGATTCTATGTTTAAATTGAAGTTCTACACTGTTTTACATACTCTTGATATACTGGATCGGTCGGCCGACCTTAAAATTGTTCGAGCAGAAAATTAAAATGACCACATGCGGTCTATAGGTGAAGGCGACTGGGAACGGCAACTGTTAATCAAGTCCCCACTTTGGCTGGTGGTTTAACAGGGAAGGCAATGCCTCCGGATCACAAACTGTTCGTCACCGTAAACATCGTGTGACTTGTCAATGTTCCAAATTGTCAACGATATCAAACGACTACAACATAGAGGCTGTGGTAGGTGGAGCCTCAAATTAATATCCGGCATCTTAAAAGCACATTGTCGAGGCAGTGGTTCTGGCTCGCCATTGTTGGTAGCGTCCCTTCGGGCAGATGTGCGTCGTATCTGCGCGTGCAGCCGTGTGTGCGTATGAGTGCGTAACACAAAGCTTGATTTCCCAGAATAATATTGCGTTCTATTGCCACACCTCGCTCTCAAAGCTATGTCTTTGTTCCTTGTTTGAATGAAACCGTTTTACGTGGGAATTACAATTGAAAATTAAATAAAATTAATAAAAAATAAAACCTCACATTCTGCCCCATTACAAGACCCCCCCCCCCAATGAGAGGTCTCCTGCCGAAACAGAAGAACTCTCATTGCTAAACCCCTAAGAGGATCGGTGAGAATATGGCGCCAACAACGTGTTAATTCTTTAAAACACTTCATGGGTCAACTACCCCCCTAGCTCGGCGACTATGGCTGCACCTGAACGAGATTACTGGACTTCTCTGTTCAAGATCCCAACACCATAAAATCGGACAGATACTCACCATCGTACACCTAACCTTCTAACATTCCACCCCAAAATCAAAACCCTGGCCTTAGACCATGCCATATCCTCCACCAATATGTTCCCCCTTACATGCATACTGGGTTGCCTTTAGCAAGTACTGGGTGCGTATACATACTCCTTATTACATTTTGCACAAACTCCATAAAATATTTTATTTTTCCAAGTTCAATTTCTTTTCTCATATCAACGTTAATTTTTTCAAATCAAAACAGCAAACAAATTGAATTCAAATAATTAAATTTTCTTCAAAATTTACTCTAAGTTCAATTTCATATTGTTATTGATTTCATAATCTCCTTTCATTTACCATAAAATTCAAAATCCTTAAACTAAAATTACAAGCTTCTTCACTAGCCGCTGGCAATCACAAAAAAAAAACAATAAATTGAATACATTACATCATAAATTCACTTATCCTTACATTTGCTTACACACATATACTAAACAATATAATTCAATAAACACACTAGTAATACATATAAACAACAATATACACGGAACCTCCAAACATATATGGCAGGCATAAAAAATAATTTTTTTTTGTTTTCAAAAATTTTGATTGCCCAAAATATTTCTTTTATCAATCTCAAAAAAAATAAAACTATTTAATTTAATTAAGTAACAAAATTTCATGAATCAATTACTAGAAACCTGTCCTGTCTCTAACATCAGCCATCAGCTGATCTCTCTGGGTCAAGTGAATGACCTTCACATATATACACTACACCAAGCTACTCTATAAAATACATGAAACATGTTTGTAATTTTTTACCTTTAAACATAATACAACATAATAAACATAGAACACTCAAAATAACATTGTTATCATTACCTTACAATAAACAATAAAATGCACATTTAAATTGACCAAAAATTACACACTTTATAACTTTAATTTGTTTTCAGATTCTATTAAAATCTGTCACTTGTTTCAAGTATTATTACATTTTTAACTATGATTCTCTCTTTAACATTTTCATTCTCAATTAGTTTGGGTGACTCTTAGTAATTCATAACCTTTCGATTTACAACTTGGGTGTTTAAATATAACCTCACCCCCCTTCTGACTCTAATACTCACTAACAGATTTACTTAGTATGACACCCATCTCTAAATATTTACCAATAATTCTCTAACTCCATTCACATCATTCTACCCTTATAACAAAATACTCTCTACCCTCTTTGTACTTAGGACGTGTGTTCCCTCCCTATGCTCATTCCCTCATTGGTTCCTGGTCTCCCCCTAGGTAACCCCTCCGGCGCACATACGGTTCACCTCCCGCCACAACGCTTTTTGTTGAGGACTCCTTATCACACCACCCCCTTTACAAAATTCCCCCATCAACTAAGTACTCTCCCATTACAACACTTTCATTTTTCTACATATTTACTCCCTATCGCTACTGTGTCACTATTAATACTCAGTTTTCTATCCCACTTTTATTCTCGAGAATCTTATTCTGTTTAACACCCCTTTAACATTACCTTGGACCGACTTAAATGTCCTATTGAAATAATTAGCACCCAAATTCTAACCTTTACTACATTTTACATTACATTAACCATTGAAAATTCAAAACTATCTCAAATCCATTTTACTTAAAATCTCTGAGACTCACCTACATTTTAACTTTAAACATAAAACATTTCACTTTCTTTAAATTGCATTATAAATTTCATACTTACAGTACATCACTCATATACTGTCATAGACACAAAATATAAACACCAAATAATGTACATAACTCCATTTATCTTCTGAAACATTTTCACAACCATGTTACTCCACAAACTAAACACATCTTACATTTACTTACTCATTATTTATTATCAAGTTTACATCTCATAAAATCATTTAAATTCATTAGAAAAATCTCTTTATACAACATTTTCAATTAATCAAAATATTTAAACAACTCAAATTATTTTAATTCCACCAATTATTAAAAACACAACATATTTTAATTACTTTCCTCCAAAACAATTACAATTCATTTATAATCACCATCATAATTATTGTCATTATTTATTTAGTCTGTCAAAATATTATTATTATTATTATTATTACATCAATTTCTACTACATACACATTGTTTACATCAAGTACATTTTACAACACAAACACAATTAATTTCACTATAAATTTATTTACAATTTCTTGTCATTGTTTTTTCTGTTTACCACACCTCATTTCATAATCTAGCCAGGTCATTACCATAAACTAAAATATTTAAAATGTCCATTCACTGATTTTTCATTTACTCTCCGTCGTCATATATTAGTCTTACTTTTATATAATAATTACCGTCCTTATTCACACTCGTTACACTATTATTATTATTATTGTAATGATTACTTTCGTTAATTACATTAACACAATAATTAACTACATTTTTGTCTACCATTAATTCATAAAACCTGTCTACATTGGTGATCTTAGTTCTGTATCCATCAGTAATTTTGTTCAACATAAGGTAAGTTATTTTGTCATCACATTCCTCCACTACATTCATCACAACATCAGGTAAGTTTTTATCATTTATAAAGGTATCATCAAAATAATCATCTATCGTCATTTCCCAAGGTAAGCATTTCATATTGTTTATCTCCTTCACTTCTAACCTCTCTTTCAACTCATTATATCTACTTCTCAATGTAAATAACTCTATTATTCTCTCTATCTCGCAATACTTCTCACAACCCCCCTGAACTATCTCATTCCATGCAAAGAGCACAACCAACTTACTATATGTCTTGGCACTTCCAATACCATCACAAAAAATAAAGTGGCCCTTTGGAGACACTATGTCTCCCACATAACTTCTGGAGGAACCTTCGTCCTCATAAAACACGTGTGGAGTCTTTACTCCACTTATATCACAGGGAAAATTTGCCCTCTGCCCTCCATACTCATGTAATCTCTCTTCATACTCTCTCTCTCTAACTGATAAACATTTGTTTCTACCCCTTTACAACCCATTTCTCTCTCACTCTCACTAACTATCTCTATATCATCACTATTCAATATTTTAATCTCTAACACTACCTCTTCCACTATTTTGTCATTATTAATATTTGTAACATTGTCACCTAACTTCTTATTCATTGTCTGATTTAATTTACCTTCAAAATTTTTATTCATTTCGTCAACCATCTTCTCACAATTATTATTTATAGATTTTATTACCTGTTCTTTAATATTATTAAAACTTCTATTAATTTCATTCGCTTGTTTACTAAAATTAATATTTTGTTGTCTTATTTCATCTCTGATCTCATTCAACTTTTCATTAAAATTATTTTTAATTTTATCATTCTGTTCATCAAATCTAACATAAAACTTACTACTTTGTTCATCAAAACTATCATTAAAATTACTATTCTGAACGTCAAAGCGACGATTGAATTTTTCATCATTACTATCTAAACGTTTACTGATGAGGTTAAACAGGTCATTCATTGACAACTCTTTTTCTTTCATTTTAGTTGCTACGGGAGTGGAATTTGCTCCCGCCTCACTAATTATTACAGATTCATCTGTCAGGTTTGGAGTTGTCTCCATTCCTGAATCGTTTACATTATCTTCTTCGTAGAAAACATTCTCTTTGCCCCTATTCACGTCTGAATGACTTTCTACCTCCCCCGTTACCGTACTGACTTTACTTTCATTATTTTCCATTTTTATAAGTTTAATTATTCTTTACGAGTTTTAATCTTGCACAGATTTAGCCTTACACTTATCCCTCATATTACAACATACTCTTATTTTAATTTTATTCTATAAATATTTCCTGTACTTAATTTTCGTTCATATGTAACTCCCACTAGCGTCTCTTACATCTGTGAGTAGGCATAGCCTATACGAAATATCATTTATATAGACTGTCCCTGTTCGGGCGCCATTTGTGTAATTATAAATTAACACATCTATAATTATTTAAATTTTAACTTATTTTGGATGACTTACCTTCCAGTCCAAAGTTCGTCGCACGAACTGCAAAATACAAACATGGTTTCAAGGTTACATCAATAACATACTCGACTCGCATTGTATGTAAAACCACTCTAATTTTATTTCTTTCCCTATACTCATTCAACTTAATACTGATTATTCATTATTCATTGAATCCAAGATTAAAATATCAAGCTTCTTTTTATTACTGGAAAATATTTCGGAATGATATATTTTTAAACATTCATTTTACATGATATACTTATACTAATACTTATTAATTAATTAAGATGACCCAGTTTGCTCATCCACTCATTCATACAAAACCCCCCTATTTATTTACTTTAGGTCCTTTTTAAAATAAAAACAATTTGGGTTTGATACTGTTACATGTTGTAGCGGCGTCCCTGTCGACCACGTGGCGTGTCCTATAATGTTCTTTCTCTTTACAGTCCTAAAGTTTGTTCGTTCACTTTTATAAAATTGTTCACTTGTTTAACTGGATTCTATGTTTAAATTGAAGTTCTACACTGTTTTACATACTCTTGATATACTGGATCGGTCGGCCGACCTTAAAATTGTTCGAGCAGAAAATTAAAATGACCACATGCGGTCTATAGGTGAAGGCGACTGGGAACGGCAACTGTTAATCAAGTCCCCACTTTGGCTGGTGGTTTAACAGGGAAGGCAATGCCTCCGGATCACAAACTGTTCGTCACCGTAAACATCGTGTGACTTGTCAATGTTCCAAATTGTCAACGATATCAAACGACTACAACATAGAGGCTGTGGTAGGTGGAGCCTCAAATTAATATCCGGCATCTTAAAAGCACATTGTCGAGGCAGTGGTTCTGGCTCGCCATTGTTGGTAGCGTCCCTTCGGGCAGATGTGCGTCGTATCTGCGCATGCAGCCGTGTGTGCGTATGAGTGCGTAACACAAAGCTTGATTTCCCAGAATAATATTGCGTTCTATTGCCACACCTCGCTCTCAAAGCTATGTCTTTGTTCCTTGTTTGAATGAAACCGTTTTACGTGGGAATTACAATTGAAAATTAAATAAAATTAATAAAAAATAAAACCTCACATTCTGCCCCATTACAAGACCCCCCCCCCAATGAGAGGTCTCCTGCCGAAACAGAAGAACTCTCATTGCTAAACCCCTAAGAGGATCGGTGAGAATATGGCGCCAACAACCCCCCGTTAATTCTTTAAAACACTTCATGGGTCAACTACCCCCCTAGCTCGGCGACTATGGCTGCACCTGAACGAGATTACTGGACTTCTCTGTTCAAGATCCCAACACCATAAAATCGGACAGATACTCACCATCGTACACCTAACCTTCTAACATTCCACCCCAAAATCAAAACCCTGGCCTTAGACCATGCCATATCCTCCACCAATATGTTCCCCCTTACATGCATACTGGGTTGCCTTTAGCAAGTACTGGGTGCGTATACATACTCCTTATTACATTTTGCACAAACTCCATAAAATATTTTATTTTTCCAAGTTCAATTTCTTTTCTCATATCAACGTTAATTTTTTCAAATCAAAACAGCAAACAAATTGAATTCAAATAATTAAATTTTCTTCAAAATTTACTCTAAGTTCAATTTCATATTGTTATTGATTTCATAATCTCCTTTCATTTACCATAAAATTCAAAATCCTTAAACTAAAATTACAAGCTTCTTCACTAGCCGCTGGCAATCACAAAAAAAAAACAATAAATTGAATACATTACATCATAAATTCACTTATCCTTACATTTGCTTACACACATATACTAAACAATATAATTCAATAAACACACTAGTAATACATATAAACAACAATATACACGGAACCTCCAAACATATATGGCAGGCATAAAAAATAATTTTTTTTTGTTTTCAAAAATTTTGATTGCCCAAAATATTTCTTTTATCAATCTCAAAAAAAATAAAACTATTTAATTTAATTAAGTAACAAAATTTCATGAATCAATTACTAGAAACCTGTCCTGTCTCTAACATCAGCCATCAGCTGATCTCTCTGGGTCAAGTGAATGACCTTCACATATATACACTACACCAAGCTACTCTATAAAATACATGAAACATGTTTGTAATTTTTTACCTTTAAACATAATACAACATAATAAACATAGAACACTCAAAATAACATTGTTATCATTACCTTACAATAAACAATAAAATGCACATTTAAATTGACCAAAAATTACACACTTTATAACTTTAATTTGTTTTCAGATTCTATTAAAATCTGTCACTTGTTTCAAGTATTATTACATTTTTAACTATGATTCTCTCTTTAACATTTTCATTCTCAATTAGTTTGGGTGACTCTTAGTAATTCATAACCTTTCGATTTACAACTTGGGTGTTTAAATATAACCTCACCCCCCTTCTGACTCTAATACTCACTAACAGATTTACTTAGTATGACACCCATCTCTAAATATTTACCAATAATTCTCTAACTCCATTCACATCATTCTACCCTTATAACAAAATACTCTCTACCCTCTTTGTACTTAGGACGTGTGTTCCCTCCCTATGCTCATTCCCTCATTGGTTCCTGGTCTCCCCCTAGGTAACCCCTCCGGCGCACATACGGTTCACCTCCCGCCACAACGCTTTTTGTTGAGGACTCCTTATCACACCACCCCCTTTACAAAATTCCCCCATCAACTAAGTACTCTCCCATTACAACACTTTCATTTTTCTACATATTTACTCCCTATCGCTACTGTGTCACTATTAATACTCAGTTTTCTATCCCACTTTTATTCTCGAGAATCTTATTCTGTTTAACACCCCTTTAACATTACCTTGGACCGACTTAAATGTCCTATTGAAATAATTAGCACCCAAATTCTAACCTTTACTACATTTTACATTACATTAACCATTGAAAATTCAAAACTATCTCAAATCCATTTTACTTAAAATCTCTGAGACTCACCTACATTTTAACTTTAAACATAAAACATTTCACTTTCTTTAAATTGCATTATAAATTTCATACTTACAGTACATCACTCATATACTGTCATAGACACAAAATATAAACACCAAATAATGTACATAACTCCATTTATCTTCTGAAACATTTTCACAACCATGTTACTCCACAAACTAAACACATCTTACATTTACTTACTCATTATTTATTATCAAGTTTACATCTCATAAAATCATTTAAATTCATTAGAAAAATCTCTTTATACAACATTTTCAATTAATCAAAATATTTAAACAACTCAAATTATTTTAATTCCATCAATTATTAAAAACACAACATATTTTAATTACTTTCCTCCAAAACAATTACAATTCATTTATTATCACCATCATAATTATTGTCATTATTTATTTAGTCTGTCAAAATATTATTATTATTATTATTATTACATCAATTTCTACTACATACACATTGTTTACATCAAGTACATTTTACAACACAAACACAATTAATTTCACTATAAATTTATTTACAATTTCTTGTCATTGTTTTTTCTGTTTACCACACCTCATTTCATAATCTAGCCAGGTCATTACCATAAACTAAAATATTTAAAATGTCCATTCACTGATTTTTCATTTACTCTCCGTCGTCATATATTAGTCTTACTTTTATATAATAATTACCGTCCTTATTCACACTCGTTACACTATTATTATTATTATTGTAATGATTACTTTCGTTAATTACATTATCACAATAATTAACTACATTTTTGTCTACCATTAATTCATAAAACCTGTCTACATTGGTGATCTTAGTTCTGTATCCATCAGTAATTTTGTTCAACATAAGGTAAGTTATTTTGTCATCACATTCCTCCACTACATTCATCACAACATCAGGTAAGTTTTTATCATTTATAAAGGTATCATCAAAATAATCATCTATCGTCATTTCCCAAGGTAAGCATTTCATATTGTTTATCTCCTTCACTTCTAACCTCTCTTTCAACTCATTATAACTACTTCTCAATGTAAATAACTCTATTATTCTCTCTATCTCGCAATACTTCTCACAACCCCCCTGAACTATCTCATTCCATGCAAAGAGCACAACCAACTTACTATATGTCTTGGCACTTCCAATACCATCACAAAAAATAAAGTGGCCCTTTGGAGACACTATGTCTCCCACATAACTTCTGGAGGAACCTTCGTCCTCATAAAACACGTGTGGAGTCTTTACTCCACTTATATCACAGGGAAAATTTGCCCTCTGCCCTCCATACTCATGTAATCTCTCTTCATACTCTCTCTCTCTAACTGATAAACATTTGTTTCTACCCCTTTACAACCCATTTCTCTCTCACTCTCACTAACTATCTCTATATCATCACTATTCAATATTTTAATCTCTAACACTACCTCTTCCACTATTTTGTCATTATTAATATTTGTAACATTGTCACCTAACTTCTTATTCATTGTCTGATTTAATTTACCTTCAAAATTTTTATTCATTTCGTCAACCATCTTCTCACAATTATTATTTATAGATTTTATTACCTGTTCTTTAATATTATTAAAACTTCTATTAATTTCATTCGCTTGTTTACTAAAATTAATATTTTGTTGTCTTATTTCATCTCTGATCTCATTCAACTTTTCATTAAAATTATTTTTAATTTTATCATTCTGTTCATCAAATCTAACATAAAACTTACTACTTTGTTCATCAAAACTATCATTAAAATTACTATTCTGAACGTCAAAGCGACGATTGAATTTTTCATCATTACTATCTAAACGTTTACTGATGAGGTTAAACAGGTCATTCATTGACAACTCTTTTTCTTTCATTTTAGTTGCTACGGGAGTGGAATTTGCTCCCGCCTCACTAATTATTACAGATTCATCTGTCAGGTTTGGAGTTGTCTCCATTCCTGAATCGTTTACATTATCTTCTTCGTAGAAAACATTCTCTTTGCCCCTATTCACGTCTGAATGACTTTCTACCTCCCCCGTTACCGTACTGACTTTACTTTCATTATTTTCCATTTTTATAAGTTTAATTATTCTTTACGAGTTTTAATCTTGCACAGATTTAGCCTTACACTTATCCCTCATATTACAACATACTCTTATTTTAATTTTATTCTATAAATATTTCCTGTACTTAATTTTCGTTCATATGTAACTCCCACTAGCGTCTCTTACATCTGTGAGTAGGCATAGCCTATACGAAATATCATTTATATAGACTGTCCCTGTTCGGGCGCCATTTGTGTAATTATAAATTAACACATCTATAATTATTTAAATTTTAACTTATTTTGGATGACTTACCTTCCAGTCCAAAGTTCGTCGCACGAACTGCAAAATACAAACATGGTTTCAAGGTTACATCAATAACATACTCGACTCGCATTGTATGTAAAACCACTCTAATTTTATTTCTTTCCCTATACTCATTCAACTTAATACTGATTATTCATTATTCATTGAATCCAAGATTAAAATATCAAGCTTCTTTTTATTACTGGAAAATATTTCGGAATGATATATTTTTAAACATTCATTTTACATGATATACTTATACTAATACTTATTAATTAATTAAGATGACCCAGTTTGCTCATCCACTCATTCATACAAAACCCCCCTATTTATTTACTTTAGGTCCTTTTTAAAATAAAAACAATTTGGGTTTGATACTGTTACATGTTGTAGCGGCGTCCCTGTCGACCACGTGGCGTGTCCTATAATGTTCTTTCTATTTACAGTCCTAAAGTTTGTTCGTTCACTTTTATAAAATTTTTCACTTGTTTAACTGGATTCTATGTTTAAATTGAAGTTCTACACTGTTTTACATACTCTTGATATACTGGATCGGTCGGCCGACCTTAAAATTGTTGAGCAGAAAATTAAAATGACCACATGCGGTCTATAGGTGAAGGCGACTGGGAACGGCAACTGTTAATCAAGTCCCCACTTTGGCTGGTGGTTTAACAGGGAAGGCAATGCCTCCGGATCACAAACTGTTCGTCACCGTAAACATCGTGTGACTTGTCAATGTTCCAAATTGTCAACGATATCAAACGACTACAACATAGAGGCTGTGGTAGGTGGAGCCTCAAATTAATATCCGGCATCTTAAAAGCACATTGTCGAGGCAGTGGTTCTGGCTCGCCATTGTTGGTAGCGTCCCTTCGGGCAGATGTGCGTCGTATCTGCGCGTGCAGCCGTGTGTGCGTATGAGTGCGTAACACAAAGCTTGATTTCCCAGAATAATATTGCGTTCTATTGCCACACCTCGCTCTCAAAGCTATGTCTTTGTTCCTTGTTTGAATGAAACCGTTTTACGTGGGAATTACAATTGAAAATTAAATAAAATTAATAAAAAATAAAACCTCACATTCTGCCCCATTACAAGACCCCCCCCAATGAGAGGTCTCCTGCCGAAACAGAAGAACTCTCATTGCTAAACCCCTAAGAGGATCGGTGAGAATATGGCGCCAACAACGTGTTAATTCTTTAAAACACTTCATGGGTCAACTACCCCCCTAGCTCGGCGACTATGGCTGCACCTGAACGAGATTACTGGACTTCTCTGTTCAAGATCCCAACACCATAAAATCGGACAGATACTCACCATCGTACACCTAACCTTCTAACATTCCACCCCAAAATCAAAACCCTGGCCTTAGACCATGCCATATCCTCCACCAATATGTTCCCCCTTACATGCATACTGGGTTGCCTTTAGCAAGTACTGGGTGCGTATACATACTCCTTATTACATTTTGCACAAACTCCATAAAATATTTTATTTTTCCAAGTTCAATTTCTTTTCTCATATCAACGTTAATTTTTTCAAATCAAAACAGCAAACAAATTGAATTCAAATAATTAAATTTTCTTCAAAATTTACTCTAAGTTCAATTTCATATTGTTATTGATTTCATAATCTCCTTTCATTTACCATAAAATTCAAAATCCTTAAACTAAAATTACAAGCTTCTTCACTAGCCGCTGGCAATCACAAAAAAAAAACAATAAATTGAATACATTACATCATAAATTCACTTATCCTTACATTTGCTTACACACATATACTAAACAATATAATTCAATAAACACACTAGTAATACATATAAACAACAATATACACGGAACCTCCAAACATATATGGCAGGCATAAAAAATAATTTTTTTTTTTTTCAAAAATTTTGATTGCCCAAAATATTTCTTTTATCAATCTCAAAAAAAATAAAACTATTTAATTTAATTAAGTAACAAAATTTCATGAATCAATTACTAGAAACCTGTCCTGTCTCTAACATCAGCCATCAGCTGATCTCTCTGGGTCAAGTGAATGACCTTCACATATATACACTACACCAAGCTACTCTATAAAATACATGAAACATGTTTGTAATTTTTTACCTTTAAACATAATACAACATAATAAACATAGAACACTCAAAATAACATTGTTATCATTACCTTACAATAAACAATAAAATGCACATTTAAATTGACCAAAAATTACACACTTTATAACTTTAATTTGTTTTCAGATTCTATTAAAATCTGTCACTTGTTTCAAGTATTATTACATTTTTAACTATGATTCTCTCTTTAACATTTTCATTCTCAATTAGTTTGGGTGACTCTTAGTAATTCATAACCTTTCGATTTACAACTTGGGTGTTTAAATATAACCTCACCCCCCTTCTGACTCTAATACTCACTAACAGATTTACTTAGTATGACACCCATCTCTAAATATTTACCAATAATTCTCTAACTCCATTCACATCATTCTACCCTTATAACAAAATACTCTCTACCCTCTTTGTACTTAGGACGTGTGTTCCCTCCCTATGCTCATTCCCTCATTGGTTCCTGGTCTCCCCCTAGGTAACCCCTCCGGCGCACATACGGTTCACCTCCCGCCACAACGCTTTTTGTTGAGGACTCCTTATCACACCACCCCCTTTACAAAATTCCCCCATCAACTAAGTACTCTCCCATTACAACACTTTCATTTTTCTACATATTTACTCCCTATCGCTACTGTGTCACTATTAATACTCAGTTTTCTATCCCACTTTTATTCTCGAGAATCTTATTCTGTTTAACACCCCTTTAACATTACCTTGGACCGACTTAA
Organism: Magicicada septendecula; assembly: GCA_034769895.1. Lineage (NCBI taxonomy): Eukaryota > Metazoa > Arthropoda > Insecta > Hemiptera > Cicadidae > Magicicada > Magicicada septendecula. The sequence continues at coordinate 774,340,240 of CM068367.1, forward strand.
ATGTCCTATTGAAATAATTAGCACCCAAATTCTAACCTTTACTACATTTTACATTACATTAACCATTGAAAATTCAAAACTATCTCAAATCCATTTTACTTAAAATCTCTGAGACTCACCTACATTTTAACTTTAAACATAAAACATTTCACTTTCTTTAAATTGCATTATAAATTTCATACTTACAGTACATCACTCATATACTGTCATAGACACAAAATATAAACACCAAATAATGTACATAACTCCATTTATCTTCTGAAACATTTTCACAACCATGTTACTCCACAAACTAAACACATCTTACATTTACTTACTCATTATTTATTATCAAGTTTACATCTCATAAAATCATTTAAATTCATTAGAAAAATCTCTTTATACAACATTTTCAATTAATCAAAATATTTAAACAACTCAAATTATTTTAATTCCACCAATTATTAAAAACACAACATATTTTAATTACTTTCCTCCAAAACAATTACAATTCATTTATTATCACCATCATAATTATTGTCATTATTTATTTAGTCTGTCAAAATATTATTATTATTATTATTATTACATCAATTTCTACCACATACACATTGTTTACATCAAGTACATTTTACAACACAAACACAATTAATTTCACTATAAATTTATTTACAATTTCTTGTCATTGTTTTTTCTGTTTACCACACCTCATTTCATAATCTAGCCAGGTCATTACCATAACCTAAAATATTTAAAATGTCCATTCACTGATTTTTCATTTACTCTCCGTCGTCATATATTAGTCTTACTTTTATATAATAATTACCGTCCTTATTCACACTCGTTACACTATTATTATTATTATTGTAATGATTACTTTCGTTAATTACATTAACACAATAATTAACTACATTTTTGTCTACCATTAATTCATAAAACCTGTCTACATTGGTGATCTTAGTTCTGTATCCATCAGTAATTTTGTTCAACATAAGGTAAGTTATTTTGTCATCACATTCCTCCACTACATTCATCACAACATCAGGTAAGTTTTTATCATTTATAAAGGTATCATCAAAATAATCATCTATCGTCATTTCCCAAGGTAAGCATTTCATATTGTTTATCTCCTTCACTTCTAACCTCTCTTTCAACTCATTATAACTACTTCTCAAAGTAAATAACTCTATTATTCTCTCTATCTCGCAATACTTCTCACAACCCCCCTGAACTATCTCATTCCATGCAAAGAGCACAACCAACTTACTATATGTCTTGGCACTTCCAATACCATCACAAAAAATAAAGTGGCCCTTTGGAGACACTATGTCTCCCACATAACTTCTGGAGGAACCTTCGTCCTCATAAAACACGTGTGGAGTCTTTACTCCACTTATATCACAGGGAAAATTTGCCCTCTGCCCTCCATACTCATGTAATCTCTCTTCATACTCTCTCTCTCTAACTGATAAACATTTGTTTCTACCCCTTTACAACCCATTTCTCTCTCACTCTCACTAACTATCTCTATATCATCACTATTCAATATTTTAATCTCTAACACTACCTCTTCCACTATTTTGTCATTATTAATATTTGTAACATTGTCACCTAACTTCTTATTCATTGTCTGATTTAATTTACCTTCAAAATTTTTATTCATTTCGTCAACCATCTTCTCACAATTATTATTTATAGATTTTATTACCTGTTCTTTAATATTATTAAAACTTCTATTAATTTCATTCGCTTGTTTACTAAAATTAATATTTTGTTGTCTTATTTCATCTCTGATCTCATTCAACTTTTCATTAAAATTATTTTTAATTTTATCATTCTGTTCATCAAATCTAACATAAAACTTACTACTTTGTTCATCAAAACTATCATTAAAATTACTATTCTGAACGTCAAAGCGACGATTGAATTTTTCATCATTACTATCTAAACGTTTACTGATGAGGTTAAACAGGTCATTCATTGACAACTCTTTTTCTTTCATTTTAGTTGCTACGGGAGTGGAATTTGCTCCCGCCTCACTAATTATTACAGATTCATCTGTCAGGTTTGGAGTTGTCTCCATTCCTGAATCGTTTACATTATCTTCTTCGTAGAAAACATTCTCTTTGCCCCTATTCACGTCTGAATGACTTTCTACCTCCCCCGTTACCGTACTGACTTTACTTTCATTATTTTCCATTTTTATAAGTTTAATTATTCTTTACGAGTTTTAATCTTGCACAGATTTAGCCTTACACTTATCCCTCATATTACAACATACTCTTATTTTAATTTTATTCTATAAATATTTCCTGTACTTAATTTTCGTTCATATGTAACTCCCACTAGCGTCTCTTACATCTGTGAGTAGGCATAGCCTATACGAAATATCATTTATATAGACTGTCCCTGTTCGGGCGCCATTTGTGTAATTATAAATTAACACATCTATAATTATTTAAATTTTAACTTATTTTGGATGACTTACCTTCCAGTCCAAAGTTCGTCGCACGAACTGCAAAATACAAACATGGTTTCAAGGTTACATCAATAACATACTCGACTCGCATTGTATGTAAAACCACTCTAATTTTATTTCTTTCCCTATACTCATTCAACTTAATACTGATTATTCATTATTCATTGAATCCAAGATTAAAATATCAAGCTTCTTTTTATTACTGGAAAATATTTCGGAATGATATATTTTTAAACATTCATTTTACATGATATACTTATACTAATACTTATTAATTAATTAAGATGACCCAGTTTGCTCATCCACTCATTCATACAAAACCCCCCTATTTATTTACTTTAGGTCCTTTTTAAAATAAAAACAATTTGGGTTTGATACTGTTACATGTTGTAGCGGCGTCCCTGTCGACCACGTGGCGTGTCCTATAATGTTCTTTCTCTTTACAGTCCTAAAGTTTGTTCGTTCACTTTTATAAAATTGTTCACTTGTTTAACTGGATTCTATGTTTAAATTGAAGTTCTACACTGTTTTACATACTCTTGATATACTGGATCGGTCGGCCGACCTTAAAATTGTTCGAGCAGAAAATTAAAATGACCACATGCGGTCTATAGGTGAAGGCGACTGGGAACGGCAACTGTTAATCAAGTCCCCACTTTGGCTGGTGGTTTAACAGGGAAGGCAATGCCTCCGGATCACAAACTGTTCGTCACCGTAAACATCGTGTGACTTGTCAATGTTCCAAATTGTCAACGATATCAAACGACTACAACATAGAGGCTGTGGTAGGTGGAGCCTCAAATTAATATCCGGCATCTTAAAAGCACATTGTCGAGGCAGTGGTTCTGGCTCGCCATTGTTGGTAGCGTCCCTTCGGGCAGATGTGCGTCGTATCTGCGCGTGCAGCCGTGTGTGCGTATGAGTGCGTAACACAAAGCTTGATTTCCCAGAATAATATTGCGTTCTATTGCCACACCTCGCTCTCAAAGCTATGTCTTTGTTCCTTGTTTGAATGAAACCGTTTTACGTGGGAATTACAATTGAAAATTAAATAAAATTAATAAAAAATAAAACCTCACATTCTGCCCCATTACAAGACCCCCCCAATGAGAGGTCTCCTGCCGAAACAGAAGAACTCTCATTGCTAAACCCCTAAGAGGATCGGTGAGAATATGGCGCCAACAACGTGTTAATTCTTTAAAACACTTCATGGGTCAACTACCCCCCTAGCTCGGCGACTATGGCTGCACCTGAACGAGATTACTGGACTTCTCTGTTCAAGATCCCAACACCATAAAATCGGACAGATACTCACCATCGTACACCTAACCTTCTAACATTCCACCCCAAAATCAAAACCCTGGCCTTAGACCATGCCATATCCTCCACCAATATGTTCCCCCTTACATGCATACTGGGTTGCCTTTAGCAAGTACTGGGTGCGTATACATACTCCTTATTACATTTTGCACAAACTCCATAAAATATTTTATTTTTCCAAGTTCAATTTCTTTTCTCATATCAACGTTAATTTTTTCAAATCAAAACAGCAAACAAATTGAATTCAAATAATTAAATTTTCTTCAAAATTTACTCTAAGTTCAATTTCATATTGTTATTGATTTCATAATCTCCTTTCATTTACCATAAAATTCAAAATCCTTAAACTAAAATTACAAGCTTCTTCACTAGCCGCTGGCAATCACAAAAAAAAAACAATAAATTGAATACATTACATCATAAATTCACTTATCCTTACATTTGCTTACACACATATACTAAACAATATAATTCAATAAACACACTAGTAATACATATAAACAACAATATACACGGAACCTCCAAACATATATGGCAGGCATAAAAAATAATTTTTTTTTTTTTTCAAAAATTTTGATTGCCCAAAATATTTCTTTTATCAATCTCAAAAAAAATAAAACTATTTAATTTAATTAAGTAACAAAATTTCATGAATCAATTACTAGAAACCTGTCCTGTCTCTAACATCAGCCATCAGCTGATCTCTCTGGGTCAAGTGAATGACCTTCACATATATACACTACACCAAGCTACTCTATAAAATACATGAAACATGTTTGTAATTTTTTACCTTTAAACATAATACAACATAATAAACATAGAACACTCAAAATAACATTGTTATCATTACCTTACAATAAACAATAAAATGCACATTTAAATTGACCAAAAATTACACACTTTATAACTTTAATTTGTTTTCAGATTCTATTAAAATCTGTCACTTGTTTCAAGTATTATTACATTTTTAACTATGATTCTCTCTTTAACATTTTCATTCTCAATTAGTTTGGGTGACTCTTAGTAATTCATAACCTTTCGATTTACAACTTGGGTGTTTAAATATAACCTCACCCCCCTTCTGACTCTAATACTCACTAACAGATTTACTTAGTATGACACCCATCTCTAAATATTTACCAATAATTCTCTAACTCCATTCACATCATTCTACCCTTATAACAAAATACTCTCTACCCTCTTTGTACTTAGGACGTGTGTTCCCTCCCTATGCTGTATTCCCTCATTGGTTCCTGGTCTCCCCCTAGGTAACCCCTCCGGCGCACATACGGTTCACCTCCCGCCACAACGCTTTTTGTTGAGGACTCCTTATCACACCACCCCTTTTACAAAATTCCCCCATCAACTAAGTACTCTCCCATTACAACACTTTCATTTTTCTACATATTTACTCCCTATCGCTACTGTGTCACTATTAATACTCAGTTTTCTATCCCACTTTTATTCTCGAGAATCTTATTCTGTTTAACACCCCTTTAACATTACCTTGGACCGACTTAAATGTCCTATTGAAATAATTAGCACCCAAATTCTAACCTTTACTACATTTTACATTACATTAACCATTGAAAATTCAAAACTATCTCAAATCCATTTTACTTAAAATCTCTGAGACTCACCTACATTTTAACTTTAAACATAAAACATTTCACTTTCTTTAAATTGCATTATAAATTTCATACTTACAGTACATCACTCATATACTGTCATAGACACAAAATATAAACACCAAATAATGTACATAACTCCATTTATCTTCTGAAACATTTTCACAACCATGTTACTCCACAAACTAAACACATCTTACATTTACTTACTCATTATTTATTATCAAGTTTACATCTCATAAAATCATTTAAATTCATTAGAAAAATCTCTTTATACAACATTTTCAATTAATCAAAATATTTAAACAACTCAAATTATTTTAATTCCACCAATTATTAAAAACACAACATATTTTAATTACTTTCCTCCAAAACAATTACAATTCATTTATTATCACCATCATAATTATTGTCATTATTTATTTAGTCTGTCAAAATATTATTATTATTATTATTATTATTACATCAATTTCTACTACATACACATTGTTTACATCAAGTACATTTTACAACACAAACACAATTAATTTCACTATAAATTTATTTACAATTTCTTGTCATTGTTTTTTCTGTTTACCACACCTCATTTCATAATCTAGCCAGGTCATTACCATAAACTAAAATATTTAAAATGTCCATTCACTGATTTTTCATTTACTCTCCGTCGTCATATATTAGTCTTACTTTTATATAATAATTACCGTCCTTATTCACACTCGTTACACTATTATTATTATTATTGTAATGATTACTTTCGTTAATTACATTAACACAATAATTAACTACATTTTTGTCTACCATTAATTCATAAAACCTGTCTACATTGGTGATCTTAGTTCTGTATCCATCAGTAATTTTGTTCAACATAAGGTAAGTTATTTTGTCATCACATTCCTCCACTACATTCATCACAACATCAGGTAAGTTTTTATCATTTATAAAGGTATCATCAAAATAATCATCTATCGTCATTTCCCAAGGTAAGCATTTCATATTGTTTATCTCCTTCACTTCTAACCTCTCTTTCAACTCATTATAACTACTTCTCAATGTAAATAACTCTATTATTCTCTCTATCTCGCAATACTTCTCACAACCCCCCTGAACTATCTCATTCCATGCAAAGAGCACAACCAACTTACTATATGTCTTGGCACTTCCAATACCATCACAAAAAATAAAGTGGCCCTTTGGAGACACTATGTCTCCCACATAACTTCTGGAGGAACCTTCGTCCTCATAAAACACGTGTGGAGTCTTTACTCCACTTATATCACAGGGAAAATTTGCCCTCTGCCCTCCATACTCATGTAATCTCTCTTCATACTCTCTCTCTCTAACTGATAAACATTTGTTTCTACCCCTTTACAACCCATTTCTCTCTCACTCTCACTAACTATCTCTATATCATCACTATTCAATATTTTAATCTCTAACACTACCTCTTCCACTATTTTGTCATTATTAATATTTGTAACATTGTCACCTAACTTCTTATTCATTGTCTGATTTAATTTACCTTCAAAATTTTTATTCATTTCGTCAACCATCTTCTCACAATTATTATTTATAGATTTTATTACCTGTTCTTTAATATTATTAAAACTTCTATTAATTTCATTCGCTTGTTTACTAAAATTAATATTTTGTTGTCTTATTTCATCTCTGATCTCATTCAACTTTTCATTAAAATTATTTTTAATTTTATCATTCTGTTCATCAAATCTAACATAAAACTTACTACTTTGTTCATCAAAACTATCATTAAAATTACTATTCTGAACGTCAAAGCGACGATTGAATTTTTCATCATTACTATCTAAACGTTTACTGATGAGGTTAAACAGGTCATTCATTGACAACTCTTTTTCTTTCATTTTAGTTGCTACGGGAGTGGAATTTGCTCCCGCCTCACTAATTATTACAGATTCATCTGTCAGGTTTGGAGTTGTCTCCATTCCTGAATCGTTTACATTATCTTCTTCGTAGAAAACATTCTCTTTGCCCCTATTCACGTCTGAATGACTTTCTACCTCCCCCGTTACCGTACTGACTTTACTTTCATTATTTTCCATTTTTATAAGTTTAATTATTCTTTACGAGTTTTAATCTTGCACAGATTTAGCCTTACACTTATCCCTCATATTACAACATACTCTTATTTTAATTTTATTCTATAAATATTTCCTGTACTTAATTTTCGTTCATATGTAACTCCCACTAGCGTCTCTTACATCTGTGAGTAGGCATAGCCTATACGAAATATCATTTATATAGACTGTCCCTGTTCGGGCGCCATTTGTGTAATTATAAATTAACACATCTATAATTATTTAAATTTTAACTTATTTTGGATGACTTACCTTCCAGTCCAAAGTTCGTCGCACGAACTGCAAAATACAAACATGGTTTCAAGGTTACATCAATAACATACTCGACTCGCATTGTATGTAAAACCACTCTAATTTTATTTCTTTCCCTATACTCATTCAACTTAATACTGATTATTCATTATTCATTGAATCCAAGATTAAAATATCAAGCTTCTTTTTATTACTGGAAAATATTTCGGAATGATATATTTTTAAACATTCATTTTACATGATATACTTATACTAATACTTATTAATTAATTAAGATGACCCAGTTTGCTCATCCACTCATTCATACAAAACCCCCCTATTTATTTACTTTAGGTCCTTTTTAAAATAAAAACAATTTGGGTTTGATACTGTTACATGTTGTAGCGGCGTCCCTGTCGACCACGTGGCGTGTCCTATAATGTTCTTTCTCTTTACAGTCCTAAAGTTTGTTCGTTCACTTTTATAAAATTGTTCACTTGTTTAACTGGATTCTATGTTTAAATTGAAGTTCTACACTGTTTTACATACTCTTGATATACTGGATCGGTCGGCCGACCTTAAAATTGTTCGAGCAGAAAATTAAAATGACCACATGCGGTCTATAGGTGAAGGCGACTGGGAACGGCAACTGTTAATCAAGTCCCCACTTTGGCTGGTGGTTTAACAGGGAAGGCAATGCCTCCGGATCACAAACTGTTCGTCACCGTAAACATCGTGTGACTTGTCAATGTTCCAAATTGTCAACGATATCAAACGACTACAACATAGAGGCTGTGGTAGGTGGAGCCTCAAATTAATATCCGGCATCTTAAAAGCACATTGTCGAGGCAGTGGTTCTGGCTCGCCATTGTTGGTAGCGTCCCTTCGGGCAGATGTGCGTCGTATCTGCGCGTGCAGCCGTGTGTGCGTATGAGTGCGTAACACAAAGCTTGATTTCCCAGAATAATATTGCGTTCTATTGCCACACCTCGCTCTCAAAGCTATGTCTTTGTTCCTTGTTTGAATGAAACCGTTTTACGTGGGAATTACAATTGAAAATTAAATAAAATTAATAAAAAATAAAACCTCACATTCTGCCCCATTACAAGACCCCCCCCCCCAATGAGAGGTCTCCTGCCGAAACAGAAGAACTCTCATTGCTAAACCCCTAAGAGGATCGGTGAGAATATGGCGCCAACAACGTGTTAATTCCTTAAAACACTTCATGGGTCAACTACCCCCCTAGCTCGGCGACTATGGCTGCACCTGAACGAGATTACTGGACTTCTCTGTTCAAGATCCCAACACCATAAAATCGGACAGATACTCACCATCGTACACCTAACCTTCTAACATTCCACCCCAAAATCAAAACCCTGGCCTTAGACCATGCCATATCCTCCACCAATATGTTCCCCCTTACATGCATACTGGGTTGCCTTTAGCAAGTACTGGGTGCGTATACATACTCCTTATTACATTTTGCACAAACTCCATAAAATATTTTATTTTTCCAAGTTCAATTTCTTTTCTCATATCAACGTTAATTTTTTCAAATCAAAACAGCAAACAAATTGAATTCAAATAATTAAATTTTGTTCAAAATTTACTCTAAGTTCAATTTCATATTGTTATTGATTTCATAATCTCCTTTCATTTACCATAAAATTCAAAATCCTTAAACTAAAATTACAAGCTTCTTCACTAGCCGCTGGCAATCAAAAGAAAAACAATAAATTGAATACATTACATCATAAATTCACTTATCCTTACATTTGCTTACACACATATACTAAACAATATAATTCAATAAACACACTAGTAATACATACAAACAACAATATACACGGAACCTCCAAACATATATGGCAGGCATAAAAAATAATTTTTTTTTTTTTTCAAAAATTTTGATTGCCCAAAATATTTCTTTTATCAATCTCAAAAAAAATAAAACTATTTAATTTAATTAAGTAACAAAATTTCATGAATCAATTACTAGAAACCTGTCCTGTCTCTAACATCAGCCATCAGCTGATCTCTCTGGGTCAAGTGAATGACCTTCACATATATACACTACACCAAGCTACTCTATAAAATACATGAAACATGTTTGTAATTTTTTACCTTCAAACATAATACAACATAATAAACATAGAACACTCAAAATAACATTGTTATCATTACCTTACAATAAACAATAAAATTCACATTTAAATTGACCAAAAATTACACACTTTATAACTTTAATTTGTTTTCAGATTCTATTAAAATCTGTCACTTGTTTCAAGTATTATTACATTTTTAACTATGATTCTCTCTTTAACATTTTCATTCTCAATTAGTTTGGGTGACTCTTAGTAATTCATAACCTTTCGATTTACAACTTGGGTGTTTAAATATAACCTCACCCCCCTTCTGACTCTAATACTCACTAACAGATTTACTTAGTATGACACCCATCTCTAAATATTTTCCAATAATTCTCTAACTCCATTCACATCATTCTACCCTTATAACAAAATACTCTCTACCCTCTTTGTACTTAGGACGTGTGTTCCCTCCCTATGCTCATTCCCTCATTGGTTCCTGGTCTCCCCCTAGGTAACCCCTCCGGCGCACATACGGTTCACCTCCCGCCACAACGCTTTTTGTTGAGGACTCCTTATCACACCACCTCCTTTACAAAATTCCCCCATCAACTAAGTACTCTCCCATTACAACACTTTCATTTTTCTACATATTTACTCCCTATCGCTACTGTGTCACTATTAATACTCAGTTTTCTATCCCACTTTTATTCTCGAGAATCTTATTCTGTTTAACACCCCTTTAACATTACCTTGGACCGACTTAAATGTCCTATTGAAATAATTAGCACCCAAATTCTAACCTTTACTACATTTTACATTACATTAACCATTGAAAATTCAAAACTATCTCAAATCCATTTTACTTAAAATCTCTGAGACTCACCTACATTTTAACTTTAAACATAAAACATTTCACTTTCTTTAAATTGCATTATAAATTTCATACTTACAGTACATCACTCATATACTCTCATAGACACAAAATATAAACACCAAATAATGTACATAACTCCATTTATCTTCTGAAACATTTTCACAACCATGTTACTCCACAAACTAAACACATCTTACATTTACTTACTCATTATTTATTATCAAGTTTACATCTCATAAAATCATTTAAATTCATTAGAAAAATCTCTTTATACAACATTTTCAATTAATCAAAATATTTAAACAACTCAAATTATTTTAATTCCACCAATTATTAAAAACACAACATATTTTAATTACTTTCCTCCAAAACAATTACAATTCATTTATTATCACCATCATAATTATTGTCATTATTTATTTAGTCTGTCAAAATATTATTATTATTATTATTATTACATCAATTTCTACTACATACACATTGTTTACATCAAGTACATTTTACAACACAAACACAATTAATTTCACTATAAATTTATTTACAATTTCTTGTCATTGTTTTTTCTGTTTACCACACCTCATTTCATAATCTAGCCAGGTCATTACCATAAACTAAAATATTTAAAATGTCCATTCACTGATTTTTCATTTACTCTCCGTCGTCATATATTAGTCTTACTTTTATATAATAATTACCTTCCTTATTCACACTCGTTACACTATTATTATTATTATTGTAATGATTACTTTCGTTAATTACATTAACACAATAATTAACTACATTTTTGTCTACCATTAATTCATAAAACCTGTCTACATTGGTGATCTTAGTTCTGTATCCATCAGTAATTTTGTTCAACATAAGGTAAGTTATTTTGTCATCACATTCCTCCACTACATTCATCACAACATCAGGTAAGTTTTTATCATTTATAAAGGTATCATCAAAATAATCATCTATCGTCATTTCCCAAGGTAAGCATTTCATATTGTTTATCTCCTTCACTTCTAACCTCTCTTTCAACTCATTATAACTACTTCTCAATGTAAATAACTCTATTATTCTCTCTATCTCACAATACTTCTCACAACCCCCCTGAACTATCTCATTCCATGCAAAGAGCACAACCAACTTACTATATGTCTTGGCACTTCCAATACCATCACAAAAAATAAAGTGGCCCTTTGGAGACACTATGTCTCCCACATAACTTCTGGAGGAACCTTCGTCCTCATAAAACACGTGTGGAGTCTTTACTCCACTTATATCACAGGGAAAATTTGCCCTCTGCCCTCCATACTCATGTAATCTCTCTTCATACTCTCTCTCTCTAACTGATAAACATTTGTTTCTACCCCTTTACAACCCATTTCTCTCTCACTCTCACTAACTATCTCTATATCATCACTATTCAATATTTTAATCTCTAACACTACCTCTTCCACTATTTTGTCATTATTAATATTTGTAACATTGTCACCTAACTTCTTATTCATTGTCTGATTTAATTTACCTTCAAAATTTTTATTCATTTCGTCAACCATCTTCTCACAATTATTATTTATAGATTTTATTACCTGTTCTTTAATATTATTAAAACTTCTATTAATTTCATTCGCTTGTTTACTAAAATTAATATTTTGTTGTCTTATTTCATCTCTGATCTCATTCAACTTTTCATTAAAATTATTTTTAATTTTATCATTCTGTTCATCAAATCTAACATAAAACTTACTACTTTGTTCATCAAAACTATCATTAAAATTACTATTCTGAACGTCAAAGCGACGATTGAATTTTTCATCATTACTATCTAAACGTTTACTGATGAGGTTAAACAGGTCATTCATTGACAACTCTTTTTCTTTCATTTTAGTTGCTACGGGAGTGGAATTTGCTCCCGCCTCACTAATTATTACAGATTCATCTGTCAGGTTTGGAGTTGTCTCCATTCCTGAATCGTTTACATTATCTTCTTCGTAGAAAACATTCTCTTTGCCCCTATTCGCATCTGAATGACTTTCTACCTCCCCCGTTACCGTACTGACTTTACTTTCATTATTTTCCATTTTTATAAGTTTAATTATTCTTTACGAGTTTTAATCTTGCACAGATTTAGCCTTACACTTATCCCTCATATTACAACATACTCTTATTTTAATTTTATTCTATAAATATTTCCTGTACTTAATTTTCGTTCATATGTAACTCCCACTAGCGTCTCTTACATCTGTGAGTAGGCATAGCCTATACGAAATATCATTTATATAGACTGTCCTTGTTCGGGCGCCATTTGTGTAATTATAAATTAACACATCTATAATTATTTAAATTTTAACTTATTTTGGATGACTTACCTTCCAGTCCAAAGTTCGTCGCACGAACTGCAAAATACAAACATGGTTTCAAGGTTACATCAATAACATACTCGACTCGCATTGTATGTAAAACCACTCTAATTTTATTTCTTTCCCTATACTCATTCAACTTAATACTGATTATTCATTATTCATTGAATCCAAGATTAAAATATCAAGCTTCTTTTTATTACTGGAAAATATTTCGGAATGATATATTTTTAAACATTCATTTTACATGATATACTTATACTAATACTTATTAATTAATTAAGATGACCCAGTTTACTCATCCACTCATTCATACAAAACCCCCCTATTTATTTACTTTAGGCCCTTTTTAAAATATAAACAATTTGGGTTTGATACTGTTACATGTTGTAGCGGCGTCCCTGTCGACCATGTGGCGTGTCCTATAATGTTCTTTCTCTTTACAGTCCTAAAGTTTGTTCGTTCACTTTTATAAAATTTTTCACTTGTTTAACTGGATTCTATGTTTAAATTGAAGTTCTACACTGTTTTACATACTCTTGATATACTGGATTGGTCGGCCGACCTTAAAATTGTTCGAGCAGAAAATTAAAATGACCACATGCGGTCTATAGGTGAAGGCGACTGGGAACGGCAACTGTTAATCAAGTCCCCACTTTGGCTGGTGGTTTAACAGGGAAGGCAATGCCTCCGGATCACAAACTGTTCGTCACCGTAAACATCGTGTGACTTGTCAATGTTCCAAATTGTCAACGATATCAAACGACTACAACATAGAGGCTGTGGTAGGTGGAGCCTCAAATTAATATCCGGCATCTTAAAAGCACATTGTCGAGGCAGTGGTTCTGGCTCGCCATTGTTGGTAGCGTCCCTTCGGGCAGATGTGCGTCGTATCTGCGCGTGCAGCCGTGTGTGTATATGAGTGCGTAACACAAAGCTTGATTTCCCAGAATAATATTGCGTTCTATTGCCACACCTCGCTCTCAAAGCTATGTCTTTGTTCCTTGTTTGAATGAAACCGTTTTACGTGGGAATTACAATTGAAAATTAAATAAAATTAATAAAAAATAAAACCTCACATTCTGCCCCATTACAAGACCCCCCCCCAATGAGAGGTCTCCTGCCGAAACAGAAGAACTCTCATTGCTAAACCCCTAAGAGGATCGGTGAGAATATGGCGCCAACAACGTGTTAATTCCTTAAAACACTTCATGGGTCAACTACCCCCCTAGCTCGGCGACTATGGCTGCACCTGAACGAGATTACTGGACTTCTCTGTTCAAGATCCCAACACCATAAAATCGGACAGATACTCACCATCGTACACCTAACCTTCTAACATTCCACCCCAAAATCAAAACCCTGGCCTTAGACCATGCCATATCCTCCACCAATATGTTCCCCCTTACATGCATACTGGGTTGCCTTTAGCAAGTACTGGGTGCGTATACATACTCCTTATTACATTTTGCACAAACTCCATAAAATATTTTATTTTTCCAAGTTCAATTTCTTTTCTCATATCAACGTTAATTTTTTCAATTCAAAACAGCAAACAAATTGAATTCAAATAATTAAATTTTGTTCAAAATTTACTCTAAGTTCAATTTCATATTGTTATTGATTTCATAATCTCCTTTCATTTACCATAAAATTCAAAATCCTTAAACTAAAATTACAAGCTTCTTCACTAGCCGCTGGCAATCACAAAAAAAACAATAAATTGAATACATTACATCATAAATTCACTTATCCTTACATTTGCTTACACACATATACTAAACAATATAATTCAATAAACACACTAGTAATACATATAAACAACAATATACACGGAACCTCCAAACATATATGGCAGGCATAAAAAATAATTTTTTTTTTTTTCAAAAATTTTAATTGCCCAAAATATTTCTTTTATCAATCTCAAAAAAAATAAAACTATTTAATTTAATTAAGTAACAAAATTTCATGAATCAATTACTAGAAACCTGTCCTGTCTCTAACATCAGCCATCAGCTGATCTCTCTGGGTCAAGTGAATGACCTTCACATATATACACTACACCAAGCTACTCTATAAAATACATGAAACATGTTTGTAATTTTTTACCTTCAAACATAATACAACATAATAAACATAGAACACTCAAAATAACATTGTTATCATTACCTTACAATAAACAATAAAATTCACATTTAAATTGACCAAAAATTACACACTTTATAACTTTAATTTGTTTTCAGATTCTATTAAAATCTGTCACTTGTTTCAAGTATTATTACATTTTTAACTATGATTCTCTCTTTAACATTTTCATTCTCAATTAGTTTGGGTGACTCTTAGTAATTCATAACCTTTCGATTTACAACTTGGGTGTTTAAATATAACCTCACCCCCCTTCTGACTCTAATACTCACTAACAGATTTACTTAGTATGACACCCATCTCTAAATATTTACCAATAATTCTCTAACTCCATTCACATCATTCTACCCTTATAACAAAATACTCTCTACCCTCTTTGTACTTAGGACGTGTGTTCCCTCCCTATGCTCATTCCCTCATTGGTTCCTGGTCTCCCCCTAGGTAACCCCTCCGGCGCACATACGGTTCACCTCCCGCCACAACGCTTTTTGTTGAGGACTCCTTATCACACCACCCCCTTTACAAAATTCCCCCATCAACTAAGTACTCTCCCATTACAACACTTTCATTTTTCTACATATTTACTCCCTATCGCTACTGTGTCACTATTAATACTCAGTTTTCTATCCCACTTTTATTCTCGAGAATCTTATTCTGTTTAACACCCCTTTAACGTTACCTTGGACCGACTTAAATGTCCTATTGAAATAATTAGCACCCAAATTCTAACCTTTACTACATTGTACATTACATTAACCATTGAAAATTCAAAACTATCTCAAATCCATTTTACTTAAAATCTCTGAGACTCACCTACATTTTAACTTTAAACATAAAACATTTCACTTTCTTTAAATTGCATTATAAATTTCATACTTACAGTACATCACTCATATACTGTCATAGACACAAAATATAAACACCAAATAATGTACATAACTCCATTTATCTTCTGAAACATTTTCACAACCATGTTACTCCACAAACTAAACACATCTTACATTTACTTACTCATTATTTATTATCAAGTTTACATCTCATAAAATCATTTAAATTCATTAGAAAAATCTCTTTATACAACATTTTCAATTAATCAAAATATTTAAACAACTCAAATTATTTTAATTCCACCAATTATTAAAAACACAACATATTTTAATTACTTTCCTCCAAAACAATTACAATTCATTTATTATCACCATCATAATTATTGTCATTATTTATTTAGTCTGTCAAAATATTATTATTATTATTATTATTACATCAATTTCTACTACATACACATTGTTTACATCAAGTACATTTTACAACACAAACACAATTAATTTCACTATAAATTTATTTACAATTTCTTGTCATTGTTTTTTCTGTTTACCACACCTCATTTCATAATCTAGCCAGGTCATTACCATAAACTAAAATATTTAAAATGTCCATTCACTGATTTTTCATTTACTCTCCGTCGTCATATATTAGTCTTACTTTTATATAATAATTACCTTCCTTATTCACACTCGTTACACTATTATTATTATTATTGTAATGATTACTTTCGTTAATTACATTAACACAATAATTAACTACATTTTTGTCTACCATTAATTCATAAAACCTGTCTACATTGGTGATCTTAGTTCTGTATCCATCAGTAATTTTGTTCAACATAAGGTAAGTTATTTTGTCATCACATTCCTCCACTACATTCATCACAACATCAGGTAAGTTTTTATCATTTATAAAGGTATCATCAAAATAATCATCTATCGTCATTTCCCAAGGTAAGCATTTCATATTGTTTATCTCCTTCACTTCTAACCTCTCTTTCAACTCATTATAACTACTTCTCAATGTAAATAACTCTATTATTCTCTCTATCTCACAATACTTCTCACAACCCCCCTGAACTATCTCATTCCATGCAAAGAGCACAACCAACTTACTATATGTCTTGGCACTTCCAATACCATCACAAAAAATAAAGTGGCCCTTTGGAGACACTATGTCTCCCACATAACTTCTGGAGGAACCTTCGTCCTCATAAAACACGTGTGGAGTCTTTACTCCACTTATATCACAGGGAAAATTTGCCCTCTGCCCTCCATACTCATGTAATCTCTCTTCATACTCTCTCTCTCTAACTGATAAACATTTGTTTCTACCCCTTTACAACCCATTTCTCTCTCACTCTCACTAACTATCTCTATATCATCACTATTCAATATTTTAATCTCTAACACTACCTCTTCCACTATTTTGTCATTATTAATATTTGTAACATTGTCACCTAACTTCTTATTCATTGTCTGATTTAATTTACCTTCAAAATTTTTATTCATTTCGTCAACCATCTTCTCACAATTATTATTTATAGATTTTATTACCTGTTCTTTAATATTATTAAAACTTCTATTAATTTCATTCGCTTGTTTACTAAAATTAATATTTTGTTGTCTTATTTCATCTCTGATCTCATTCAACTTTTCATTAAAATTATTTTTAATTTTATCATTCTGTTCATCAAATCTAACATAAAACTTACTACTTTGTTCATCAAAACTATCATTAAAATTACTATTCTGAACGTCAAAGCGACGATTGAATTTTTCATCATTACTATCTAAACGTTTACTGATGAGGTTAAACAGGTCATTCATTGACAACTCTTTTTCTTTCATTTTAGTTGCTACGGGAGTGGAATTTGCTCCCGCCTCACTAATTATTACAGATTCATCTGTCAGGTTTGGAGTTGTCTCCATTCCTGAATCGTTTACATTATCTTCTTCGTAGAAAACATTCTCTTTGCCCCTATTCGCTTCTGAATGACTTTCTACCTCCCCCGTTACCGTACTGACTTTACTTTCATTATTTTCCATTTTTATAAGTTTAATTATTCTTTACGAGTTTTAATCTTGCACAGATTTAGCCTTACACTTATCCCTCATATTACAACATACTCTTATTTTAATTTTATTCTATAAATATTTCCTGTACTTAATTTTCGTTCATATGTAACTCCCACTAGCGTCTCTTACATCTGTGAGTAGGCATAGCCTATACGAAATATCATTTATATAGACTGTCCTTGTTCGGGCGCCATTTGTGTAATTATAAATTAACACATCTATAATTATTTAAATTTTAACTTATTTTGGATGACTTACCTTCCAGTCCAAAGTTCGTCGCACGAACTGCAAAATACAAACATGGTTTCAAGGTTACATCAATAACATACTCGACTCGCATTGTATGTAAAACCACTCTAATTTTATTTCTTTCCCTATACTCATTCAACTTAATACTGATTATTCATTATTCATTGAATCCAAGATTAAAATATCAAGCTTCTTTTTATTACTGGAAAATATTTCGGAATGATATATTTTTAAACATTCATTTTACATGATATACTTATACTAATACTTATTAATTAATTAAGATGACACAGTTTACTCATCCACTCATTCATACAAAACCCCCCTATTTATTTACTTTAGGCCCTTTTTAAAATATAAACAATTTGGGTTTGATACTGTTACATGTTGTAGCGGCGTCCCTGTCGACCATGTGGCGTGTCCTATAATGTTCTTTCTCTTTACAGTCCTAAAGTTTGTTCGTTCACTTTTATAAAATTTTTCACTTGTTTAACTGGATTCTATGTTTAAATTGAAGTTCTACACTGTTTTACAAACTCTTGATATACTGGATTGGTCGGCCGACCTTAAAATTGTTCGAGCAGAAAATTAAAATGACCACATGCGGTCTATAGGTGAAGGCGACTGGGAACGGCAACTGTTAATCAAGTCCCCACTTTGGCTGGTGGTTTAACAGGGAAGGCAATGCCTCCGGATCACAAACTGTTCGTCACCGTAAACATCGTGTGACTTGTCAATGTTCCAAATTGTCAACGATATCAAACGACTACAACATAGAGGCTGTGGTAGGTGGAGCCTCAAATTAATATCCGGCATCTTAAAAGCACATTGTCGAGGCAGTGGTTCTGGCTCGCCATTGTTGGTAGCGTCCCTTCGGGCAGATGTGCGTCGTATCTGCGCGTGCAGCCGTGTGTGTATATGAGTGCGTAACACAAAGCTTGATTTCCCAGAATAATATTGCGTTCTATTGCCACACCTCGCTCTCAAAGCTATGTCTTTGTTCCTTGTTTGAATGAAACCGTTTTACGTGGGAATTACAATTGAAAATTAAATAAAATTAATAAAAAATAAAACCTCACATTCTGCCCCATTACAAGACCCCCCCCCCAATGAGAGGTCTCCTGCCGAAACAGAAGAACTCTCATTGCTAAACCCCTAAGAGGATCGGTGAGAATATGGCGCCAACAACGTGTTAATTCCTTAAAACACTTCATGGGTCAACTACCCCCCTAGCTCGGCGACTATGGCTGCACCTGAACGAGATTACTGGACTTCTCTGTTCAAGATCCCAACACCATAAAATCGGACAGATACTCACCATCGTACACCTAACCTTCTAACATTCCACCCCAAAATCAAAACCCTGGCCTTAGACCATGCCATATCCTCCACCAATATGTTCCCCCTTACATGCATACTGGGTTGCCTTTAGCAAGTACTGGGTGCGTATACATACTCCTTATTACATTTTGCACAAACTCCATAAAATATTTTATTTTTCCAAGTTCAATTTCTTTTCTCATATCAACGTTAATTTTTTCAATTCAAAACAGCAAACAAATTGAATTCAAATAATTAAATTTTGTTCAAAATTTACTCTAAGTTCAATTTCATATTGTTATTGATTTCATAATCTCCTTTCATTTACCATAAAATTCAAAATCCTTAAACTAAAATTACAAGCTTCTTCACTAGCCGCTGGCAATCACAAAAAAAACAATAAATTGAATACATTACATCATAAATTCACTTATCCTTACATTTGCTTACACACATATACTAAACAATATAATTCAATAAACACACTAGTAATACATATAAACAACAATATACACGGAACCTCCAAACATATATGGCAGGCATAAAAAATAATTTTTTTTTTTTTCAAAAATTTTAATTGCCCAAAATATTTCTTTTATCAATCTCAAAAAAAATAAAACTATTTAATTTAATTAAGTAACAAAATTTCATGAATCAATTACTAGAAACCTGTCCTGTCTCTAACATCAGCCATCAGCTGATCTCTCTGGGTCAAGTGAATGACCTTCACATATATACACTACACCAAGCTACTCTATAAAATACATGAAACATGTTTGTAATTTTTTACCTTCAAACATAATACAACATAATAAACATAGAACACTCAAAATAACATTGTTATCATTACCTTACAATAAACAATAAAATTCACATTTAAATTGACCAAAAATTACACACTTTATAACTTTAATTTGTTTTCAGATTCTATTAAAATCTGTCACTTGTTTCAAGTATTATTACATTTTTAACTATGATTCTCTCTTTAACATTTTCATTCTCAATTAGTTTGGGTGACTCTTAGTAATTCATAACCTTTCGATTTACAACTTGGGTGTTTAAATATAACCTCACCCCCCTTCTGACTCTAATACTCACTAACAGATTTACTTAGTATGACACCCATCTCTAAATATTTACCAATAATTCTCTAACTCCATTCACATCATTCTACCCTTATAACAAAATACTCTCTACCCTCTTTGTACTTAGGACGTGTGTTCCCTCCCTATGCTCATTCCCTCATTGGTTCCTGGTCTCCCCCTAGGTAACCCCTCCGGCGCACATACGGTTCACCTCCCGCCACAACGCTTTTTGTTGAGGACTCCTTATCACACCACCCCCTTTACAAAATTCCCCCATCAACTAAGTACTCTCCCATTACAACACTTTCATTTTTCTACATATTTACTCCCTATCGCTACTGTGTCACTATTAATACTCAGTTTTCTATCCCACTTTTATTCTCGAGAATCTTATTCTGTTTAACACCCCTTTAACGTTACCTTGGACCGACTTAAATGTCCTATTGAAATAATTAGCACCCAAATTCTAACCTTTACTACATTGTACATTACATTAACCATTGAAAATTCAAAACTATCTCAAATCCATTTTACTTAAAATCTCTGAGACTCACCTACATTTTAACTTTAAACATAAAACATTTCACTTTCTTTAAATTGCATTATAAATTTCATACTTACAGTACATCACTCATATACTGTCATAGACACAAAATATAAACACCAAATAATGTACATAACTCCATTTATCTTCTGAAACATTTTCACAACCATGTTACTCCACAAACTAAACACATCTTACATTTACTTACTCATTATTTATTATCAAGTTTACATCTCATAAAATCATTTAAATTCATTAGAAAAATCTCTTTATACAACATTTTCAATTAATCAAAATATTTAAACAACTCAAATTATTTTAATTCCACCAATTATTAAAAACACAACATATTTTAATTACTTTCCTCCAAAACAATTACAATTCATTTATTATCACCATCATAATTATTGTCATTATTTATTTAGTCTGTCAAAATATTATTATTATTATTATTATTATTACATCAATTTCTACTACATACACATTGTTTACATCAAGTACATTTTACAACACAAACACAATTAATTTCACTATAAATTTATTTACAATTTCTTGTCATTGTTTTTTCTGTTTACCACACCTCATTTCATAATCTAGCCAGGTCATTACCATAAACTAAAATATTTAAAATGTCCATTCACTGATTTTTCATTTACTCTCCGTCGTCATATATTAGTCTTACTTTTATATAATAATTACCTTCCTTATTCACACTCGTTACACTATTATTATTATTATTGTAATGATTACTTTCGTTAATTACATTAACACAATAATTAACTACATTTTTGTCTACCATTAATTCATAAAACCTGTCTACATTGGTGATCTTAGTTCTGTATCCATCAGTAATTTTGTTCAACATAAGGTAAGTTATTTTGTCATCACATTCCTCCACTACATTCATCACAACATCAGGTAAGTTTTTATCATTTATAAAGGTATCATCAAAATAATCATCTATCGTCATTTCCCAAGGTAAGCATTTCATATTGTTTATCTCCTTCACTTCTAACCTCTCTTTCAACTCATTATAACTACTTCTCAATGTAAATAACTCTATTATTCTCTCTATCTCGCAATACTTCTCACAACCCCCCTGAACTATCTCATTCCATGCAAAGAGCACAACCAACTTACTATATGTCTTGGCACTTCCAATACCATCACAAAAAATAAAGTGGCCCTTTGGAGACACTATGTCTCCCACATAACTTCTGGAGGAACCTTCGTCCTCATAAAACACGTGTGGAGTCTTTACTCCACTTATATCACAGGGAAAATTTGCCCTCTGCCCTCCATACTCATGTAATCTCTCTTCATACTCTCTCTCTCTAACTGATAAACATTTGTTTCTACCCCTTTACAACCCATTTCTCTCTCACTCTCACTAACTATCTCTATATCATCACTATTCAATATTTTAATCTCTAACACTACCTCTTCCACTATTTTGTCATTATTAATATTTGTAACATTGTCACCTAACTTCTTATTCATTGTCTGATTTAATTTACCTTCAAAATTTTTATTCATTTCGTCAACCATCTTCTCACAATTATTATTTATAGATTTTATTACCTGTTCTTTAATATTATTAAAACTTCTATTAATTTCATTCGCTTGTTTACTAAAATTAATATTTTGTTGTCTTATTTCATCTCTGATCTCATTCAACTTTTCATTAAAATTATTTTTAATTTTATCATTCTGTTCATCAAATCTAACATAAAACTTACTACTTTGTTCATCAAAACTATCATTAAAATTACTATTCTGAACGTCAAAGCGACGATTGAATTTTTCATCATTACTATCTAAACGTTTACTGATGAGGTTAAACAGGTCATTCATTGACAACTCTTTTTCTTTCATTTTAGTTGCTACGGGAGTGGAATTTGCTCCCGCCTCACTAATTATTACAGATTCATCTGTCAGGTTTGGAGTTGTCTCCATTCCTGAATCGTTTACATTATCTTCTTCGTAGAAAACATTCTCTTTGCCCCTATTCACGTCTGAATGACTTTCTACCTCCCCCGTTACCGTACTGACTTTACTTTCATTATTTTCCATTTTTATAAGTTTAATTATTCTTTACGAGTTTTAATCTTGCACAGATTTAGCCTTACACTTATCCCTCATATTACAACATACTCTTATTTTAATTTTATTCTATAAATATTTCCTGTACTTAATTTTCGTTCATATGTAACTCCCACTAGCGTCTCTTACATCTGTGAGTAGGCATAGCCTATACGAAATATCATTTATATAGACTGTCCTTGTTCGGGCGCCATTTGTGTAATTATAAATTAACACATCTATAATTATTTAAATTTTAACTTATTTTGGATGACTTACCTTCCAGTCCAAAGTTCGTCGCACGAACTGCAAAATACAAACATGGTTTCAAGGTTACATCAATAACATACTCGACTCGCATTGTATGTAAAACCACTCTAATTTTATTTCTTTCCCTATACTCATTCAACTTAATACTGATTATTCATTATTCATTGAATCCAAGATTAAAATATCAAGCTTCTTTTTATTACTGGAAAATATTTCGGAATGATATATTTTTAAACATTCATTTTACATGATATACTTATACTAATACTTATTAATTAATTAAGATGACCCAGTTTACTCATCCACTCATTCATACAAAACCCCCCTATTTATTTACTTTAGGCCCTTTTTAAAATATAAACAATTTGGGTTTGACACTGTTACATGTTGTAGCGGCGTCCCTGTCGACCACGTGGCGTGTCCTATAATGTTCTTTCTCTTTACAGTCCTAAAGTTTGTTCGTTCACTTTTATAAAATTTTTCACTTGTTTAACTGGATTCTATGTTTAAATTGAAGTTCTACACTGTTTTACATACTCTTGATATACTGGATCGGTCAGCCGACCTTAAAATTGTTCGAGCAGAAAATTAAAATGACCACATGCGGTCTATAGGTGAAGGCGACTGGGGACGGCAACTGTTAATCAAGTCCCCACTTTGTCTGGTGGTTTAACAGGGAAGGCAATGCCTCCGGATCACAAACTGTTCGTCACCGTAAACATCGTGTGACTTGTCAATGTTCCAAATTGTCAACGATATCAAACGACTACAACATAGAGGCTGTGGTAGGTGGAGCCTCAAATTAATATCCGGCATCTTAAAAGCACATTGTCGAGGCAGTGGTTCTGGCTCGCCATTGTTGGTAGCGTCCCTTCGGGCAGATGTGCGTCGTATCTGCGTGTGCAGCCGTGTGTGCATATGAGTGCGTAACACAAAGCTTGATTTCCCAGAATAATATTGCGTTCTATTGCCACACCTCGCTCTCAAAGCTATGTCTTTGTTCCTTGTTTGAATGAAACCGTTTTACGTGGGAATTACAATTGAAAATTAAATAAAATTAATAAAAAATAAAACCTCACATTCTGCCCCATTACAAGACCCCCCCCCAATGAGAGGTCTCCTGCCGAAACAGAAGAACTCTCATTGCTAAACCCCTAAGAGGATCGGTGAGAATATGGCGCCAACAACGTGTTAATTCCTTAAAACACTTCATGGGTCAACTACCCCCCTAGCTCGGCGACTATGGCTGCACCTGAACGAGATTACTGGACTTCTCTGTTCAAGATCCCAACACCATAAAATCGGACAGATACTCACCATCGTACACCTAACCTTCTAACATTCCACCCCAAAATCAAAACCCTGGCCTTAGACCATGCCATATCCTCCACCAATATGTTCCCCCTTACATGCATACTGGGTTGCCTTTAGCAAGTACTGGGTGCGTATACATACTCCTTATTACATTTTGCACAAACTCCATAAAATATTTTATTTTTCCAAGTTCAATTTCTTTTCTCATATCAACGTTAATTTTTTCAAATCAAAACAGCAAACAAATTGAATTCAAATAATTAAATTTTGTTCAAAATTTACTCTAAGTTCAATTTCATATTGTTATTGATTTCATAATCTCCTTTCATTTACCATAAAATTCAAAATCCTTAAACTAAAATTACAAGCTTCTTCACTAGCCGCTGGCAATCAAAAGAAAAACAATAAATTGAATACATTACATCATAAATTCACTTATCCTTACATTTGCTTACACACATATACTAAACAATATAATTCAATAAACACACTAGTAATACATACAAACAACAATATACACGGAACCTCCAAACATATATGGCAGGCATAAAAAATAATTTTTTTTTTTTTTCAAAAATTTTGATTGCCCAAAATATTTCTTTTATCAATCTCAAAAAAAATAAAACTATTTAATTTAATTAAGTAACAAAATTTCATGAATCAATTACTAGAAACCTGTCCTGTCTCTAACATCAGCCATCAGCTGATCTCTCTGGGTCAAGTGAATGACCTTCACATATATACACTACACCAAGCTACTCTATAAAATACATGAAACATGTTTGTAATTTTTTACCTTCAAACATAATACAACATAATAAACATAGAACACTCAAAATAACATTGTTATCATTACCTTACAATAAACAATAAAATTCACATTTAAATTGTCCAAAAATTACACACTTTATAACTTTAATTTGTTTTCAGATTCTATTAAAATCTGTCACTTGTTTCAAGTATTATTACATTTTTAACTATGATTCTCTCTTTAACATTTTCATTCTCAATTAGTTTGGGTGACTCTTAGTAATTCATAACCTTTCGATTTACAACTTGGGTGTTTAAATATAACCTCACCCCCCTTCTGACTCTAATACTCACTAACAGATTTACTTAGTATGACACCCATCTCTAAATATTTTCCAATAATTCTCTAACTCCATTCACATCATTCTACCCTTATAACAAAATACTCTCTACCCTCTTTGTACTTAGGACGTGTGTTCCCTCCCTATGCTCATTCCCTCATTGGTTCCTGGTCTCCCCCTAGGTAACCCCTCCGGCGCACATACGGTTCACCTCCCGCCACAACGCTTTTTGTTGAGGACTCCTTATCACACCACCCCCTTTACAAAATTCCCCCATCAACTAAGTACTCTCCCATTACAACACTTTCATTTTTCTACATATTTACTCCCTATCGCTACTGTGTCACTATTAATACTCAGTTTTCTATCCCACTTTTATTCTCGAGAATCTTATTCTGTTTAACACCCCTTTAACGTTACCTTGGACCGACTTAAATGTCCTATTGAAATAATTAGCACCCAAATTCTAACCTTTACTACATTGTACATTACATTAACCATTGAAAATTCAAAACTATCTCAAATCCATTTTACTTAAAATCTCTGAGACTCACCTACATTTTAACTTTAAACATAAAACATTTCACTTTCTTTAAATTGCATTATAAATTTCATACTTACAGTACATCACTCATATACTGTCATAGACACAAAATATAAACACCAAATAATGTACATAACTCCATTTATCTTCTGAAACATTTTCACAACCATGTTACTCCACAAACTAAACACATCTTACATTTACTTACTCATTATTTATTATCAAGTTTACATCTCATAAAATCATTTAAATTCATTAGAAAAATCTCTTTATACAACATTTTCAATTAATCAAAATATTTAAACAACTCAAATTATTTTAATTCCACCAATTATTAAAAACACAACATATTTTAATTACTTTCCTCCAAAACAATTACAATTCATTTATTATCACCATCATAATTATTGTCATTATTTATTTAGTCTGTCAAAATATTATTATTATTATTATTATTATTACATCAATTTCTACTACATACACATTGTTTACATCAAGTACATTTTACAACACAAACACAATTAATTTCACTATAAATTTATTTACAATTTCTTGTCATTGTTTTTTCTGTTTACCACACCTCATTTCATAATCTAGCCAGGTCATTACCATAAACTAAAATATTTAAAATGTCCATTCACTGATTTTTCATTTACTCTCCGTCGTCATATATTAGTCTTACTTTAATATAATAATTACCTTCCTTATTCACACTCGTTACACCATTATTATTATTATTGTAATGATTACTTTCGTTAATTACATTAACACAATAATTAACTACATTTTTGTCTACCATTAATTCATAAAACCTGTCTACATTGGTGATCTTAGTTCTGTATCCATCAGTAATTTTGTTCAACATAAGGTAAGTTATTTTGTCATCACATTCCTCCACTACATTCATCACAACATCAGGTAAGTTTTTATCATTTATAAAGGTATCATCAAAATAATCATCTATCGTCATTTCCCAAGGTAAGCATTTCATATTGTTTATCTCCTTCACTTCTAACCTCTCTTTCAACTCATTATAACTACTTCTCAATGTAAATAACTCTATTATTCTCTCTATCTCACAATACTTCTCACAACCCCCCTGAACTATCTCATTCCATGCAAAGAGCACAACCAACTTACTATATGTCTTGGCACTTCCAATACCATCACAAAAAATAAAGTGGCCCTTTGGAGACACTATGTCTCCCACATAACTTCTGGAGGAACCTTCGTCCTCATAAAACACGTGTGGAGTCTTTACTCCACTTATATCACAGGGAAAATTTGCCCTCTGCCCTCCATACTCATGTAATCTCTCTTCATACTCTCTCTCTCTAACTGATAAACATTTGTTTCTACCCCTTTACAACCCATTTCTCTCTCACTCTCACTAACTATCTCTATATCATCACTATTCAATATTTTAATCTCTAACACTACCTCTTCCACTATTTTGTCATTATTAATATTTGTAACATTGTCACCTAACTTCTTATTCATTGTCTGATTTAATTTACCTTCAAAATTTTTATTCATTTCGTCAACCATCTTCTCACAATTATTATTTATAGATTTTATTACCTGTTCTTTAATATTATTAAAACTTCTATTAATTTCATTCGCTTGTTTACTAAAATTAATATTTTGTTGTCTTATTTCATCTCTGATCTCATTCAACTTTTCATTAAAATTATTTTTAATTTTATCATTCTGTTCATCAAATCTAACATAAAACTTACTACTTTGTTCATCAAAACTATCATTAAAATTACTATTCTGAACGTCAAAGCGACGATTGAATTTTTCATCATTACTATCTAAACGTTTACTGATGAGGTTAAACAGGTCATTCATTGACAACTCTTTTTCTTTCATTTTAGTTGCTACGGGAGTGGAATTTGCTCCCGCCTCACTAATTATTACAGATTCATCTGTCAGGTTTGGAGTTGTCTCCATTCCTGAATCGTTTACATTATCTTCTTCGTAGAAAACATTCTCTTTGCCCCTATTCGCATCTGAATGACTTTCTACCTCCCCCGTTACCGTACTGACTTTACTTTCATTATTTTCCATTTTTATAAGTTTAATTATTCTTTACGAGTTTTAATCTTGCACAGATTTAGCCTTACACTTATCCCTCATATTACAACATACTCTTATTTTAATTTTATTCTATAAATATTTCCTGTACTTAATTTTCGTTCATATGTAACTCCCACTAGCGTCTCTTACATCTGTGAGTAGGCATAGCCTATACGAAATATCATTTATATAGACTGTCCTTGTTCGGGCGCCATTTGTGTAATTATAAATTAACACATCTATAATTATTTAAATTTTAACTTATTTTGGATGACTTACCTTCCAGTCCAAAGTTCGTCGCACGAACTGCAAAATACAAACATGGTTTCAAGGTTACATCAATAACATACTCGACTCGCATTGTATGTAAAACCACTCTAATTTTATTTCTTTCCCTATACTCATTCAACTTAATACTGATTATTCATTATTCATTGAATCCAAGATTAAAATATCAAGCTTCTTTTTATTACTGGAAAATATTTCGGAATGATATATTTTTAAACATTCATTTTACATGATATACTTATACTAATACTTATTAATTAATTAAGATGACCCAGTTTACTCATCCACTCATTCATACAAAACCCCCCTATTTATTTACTTTAGGCCCTTTTTAAAATATAAACAATTTGGGTTTGATACTGTTACATGTTGTAGCGGCGTCCCTGTTGACCACGTGGCGTGTCCTATAATGTTCTTTCTCTTTACAGTCCTAAAGTTTGTTCGTTCACTTTTATAAAATTTTTCACTTGTTTAACTGGATTCTATGTTTAAATTGAAGTTCTACACTGTTTTACAAACTCTTGATATACTGGATTGGTCGGCCGACCTTAAAATTGTTCGAGCAGAAAATTAAAATGACCACATGCGGTCTATAGGTGAAGGCGACTGGGAACGGCAACTGTTAATCAAGTCCCCACTTTGGCTGGTGGTTTAACAGGGAAGGCAATGCCTCCGGATCACAAACTGTTCGTCACCGTAAACATCGTGTGACTTGTCAATGTTCCAAATTGTCAACGATATCAAACGACTACAACATAGAGGCTGTGGTAGGTGGAGCCTCAAATTAATATCCGGCATCTTAAAAGCACATTGTCGAGGCAGTGGTTCTGGCTCGCCATTGTTGGTAGCGTCCCTTCGGGCAGATGTGCGTCGTATCTGCGCGTGCAGCCGTGTGTGTATATGAGTGCGTAACACAAAGCTTGATTTCCCAGAATAATATTGCGTTCTATTGCCACACCTCGCTCTCAAAGCTATGTCTTTGTTCCTTGTTTGAATGAAACCGTTTTACGTGGGAATTACAATTGAAAATTAAATAAAATTAATAAAAAATAAAACCTCACATTCTGCCCCATTACAAGACCCCCCCCCCAATGAGAGGTCTCCTGCCGAAACAGAAGAACTCTCATTGCTAAACCCCTAAGAGGATCGGTGAGAATATGGCGCCAACAACGTGTTAATTCCTTAAAACACTTCATGGGTCAACTACCCCCCTAGCTCGGCGACTATGGCTGCACCTGAACGAGATTACTGGACTTCTCTGTTCAAGATCCCAACACCATAAAATCGGACAGATACTCACCATCGTACACCTAACCTTCTAACATTCCACCCCAAAATCAAAACCCTGGCCTTAGACCATGCCATATCCTCCACCAATATGTTCCCCCTTACATGCATACTGGGTTGCCTTTAGCAAGTACTGGGTGCGTATACATACTCCTTATTACATTTTGCACAAACTCCATAAAATATTTTATTTTTCCAAGTTCAATTTCTTTTCTCATATCAACGTTAATTTTTTCAATTCAAAACAGCAAACAAATTGAATTCAAATAATTAAATTTTGTTCAAAATTTACTCTAAGTTCAATTTCATATTGTTATTGATTTCATAATCTCCTTTCATTTACCATAAAATTCAAAATCCTTAAACTAAAATTACAAGCTTCTTCACTAGCCGCTGGCAATCACAAAAAAAAACAATAAATTGAATACATTACATCATAAATTCACTTATCCTTACATTTGCTTACACACATATACTAAACAATATAATTCAATAAACACACTAGTAATACATATAAACAACAATATACACGGAACCTCCAAACATATATGGCAGGCATAAAAAATAATTTTTTTTTTTTTCAAAAATTTTAATTGCCCAAAATATTTCTTTTATCAATCTCAAAAAAAATAAAACTATTTAATTTAATTAAGTAACAAAATTTCATGAATCAATTACTAGAAACCTGTCCTGTCTCTAACATCAGCCATCAGCTGATCTCTCTGGGTCAAGTGAATGACCTTCACATATATACACTACACCAAGCTACTCTATAAAATACATGAAACATGTTTGTAATTTTTTACCTTCAAACATAATACAACATAATAAACATAGAACACTCAAAATAACATTGTTATCATTACCTTACAATAAACAATAAAATTCACATTTAAATTGACCAAAAATTACACACTTTATAACTTTAATTTGTTTTCAGATTCTATTAAAATCTGTCACTTGTTTCAAGTATTATTACATTTTTAACTATGATTCTCTCTTTAACATTTTCATTCTCAATTAGTTTGGGTGACTCTTAGTAATTCATAACCTTTCGATTTACAACTTGGGTGTTTAAATATAACCTCACCCCCCTTCTGACTCTAATACTCACTAACAGATTTACTTAGTATGACACCCATCTCTAAATATTTACCAATAATTCTCTAACTCCATTCACATCATTCTACCCTTATAACAAAATACTCTCTACCCTCTTTGTACTTAGGACGTGTGTTCCCTCCCTATGCTCATTCCCTCATTGGTTCCTGGTCTCCCCCTAGGTAACCCCTCCGGCGCACATACGGTTCACCTCCCGCCACAACGCTTTTTGTTGAGGACTCCTTATCACACCACCCCCTTTACAAAATTCCCCCATCAACTAAGTACTCTCCCATTACAACACTTTCATTTTTCTACATATTTACTCCCTATCGCTACTGTGTCACTATTAATACTCAGTTTTCTATCCCACTTTTATTCTCGAGAATCTTATTCTGTTTAACACCCCTTTAACGTTACCTTGGACCGACTTAAATGTCCTATTGAAATAATTAGCACCCAAATTCTAACCTTTACTACATTGTACATTACATTAACCATTGAAAATTCAAAACTATCTCAAATCCATTTTACTTAAAATCTCTGAGACTCACCTACATTTTAACTTTAAACATAAAACATTTCACTTTCTTTAAATTGCATTATAAATTTCATACTTACAGTACATCACTCATATACTGTCATAGACACAAAATATAAACACCAAATAATGTACATAACTCCATTTATCTTCTGAAACATTTTCACAACCATGTTACTCCACAAACTAAACACATCTTACATTTACTTACTCATTATTTATTATCAAGTTTACATCTCATAAAATCATTTAAATTCATTAGAAAAATCTCTTTATACAACATTTTCAATTAATCAAAATATTTAAACAACTCAAATTATTTTAATTCCAACAATTATTAAAAACACAACATATTTTAATTACTTTCCTCCAAAACAATTACAATTCATTTATTATCACCATCATAATTATTGTCATTATTTATTTAGTCTGTCAAAATATTATTATTATTATTATTATTATTACATCAATTTCTACTACATACACATTGTTTACATCAAGTACATTTTACAACACAAACACAATTAATTTCACTATAAATTTATTTACAATTTCTTGTCATTGTTTTTTCTGTTTACCACACCTCATTTCATAATCTAGCCAAGTCATTACCATAAACTAAAATATCTAAAATGTCCATTCACTGATTTTTCATTTACTCTCCGTCGTCATATATTAGTCTTACTTTTATATAATAATTACCGTCCTTATTCACACTCGTTACACTATTATTATTATTATTGTAATGATTACTTTCGTTAATTACATTAACACAATAATTAACTACATTTTTGTCTACCATTAATTCATAAAACCTGTCTACATTGGTGATCTTAGTTCTGTATCCATCAGTAATTTTGTTCAACATAAGGTAAGTTATTTTGTCATCATATTCCTCCACTACATTCATCACAACATCAGGTAAGTTTTTATCATTTATAAAGGTATCATCAAAATAATCATCTATCTTCATTTCCCAAGGTAAGCATTTCATATTGTTTATCTCCTTCACTTCTAACCTCTCTTTCAACTCATTATAACTACTTCTCAATGTAAATAACTCTATTATTCTCTCTATCTCGCAATACTTCTCACAACCCCCCTGAACTATCTCATTCCATGCAAAGGGCACAACCAACTTACTATATGTCTTGGCACTTCCAATACCATCACAAAAAATAAAGTGGCCCTTTGGAGACACTATGTCTCCCACATAACTTCTGGAGGAACCTTCGTCCTCATAAAACACGTGTGGAGTCTTTACTCCACTTATATCACAGGGAAAATTTGCCCTCTGCCCTCCATACTCATGTAATCTCTCTTCATACTCTCTCTCTCTAACTGATAAACATTTGTTTCTACCCCTTTACAACCCATTTCTCTCTCACTCTCACTAACTATCTCTATATCATCACTATTCAATATTTTAATCTCTAACACTACCTCTTCCACTATTTTGTCATTATTAATATTTGTAACATTGTCACCTAACTTCTTATTCATTGTCTGACTTAATTTACCTTCAAAATGTTTATTCATTTCGTCAACCATCTTCTCACAATTATTATTTATAGATTTTATTACCTGTTCTTTAATATTATTAAAACTTCTATTAATTTCATTCGCTTGTTTACTAAAATTAATATTTTGTTGTCTTATTTCATCTCTGATCTCATTCAACTTTTCATTAAAATTATTTTTAATTTTATCATTCTGTTCATCAAATCTAA
Organism: Magicicada septendecula; assembly: GCA_034769895.1. NCBI lineage: Eukaryota > Metazoa > Arthropoda > Insecta > Hemiptera > Cicadidae > Magicicada > Magicicada septendecula. The sequence goes on from CM068367.1 coordinate 774,373,876, forward strand.
CATAAAACTTACTACTTTGTTCATCAAAACTATCATTAAAATTACTATTCTGAACGTCAAAGCGACGATTGAATTTTTCATCATTACTATCTAAACGTTTACTGATGAGGTTAAACAGGTCATTCATTGACAACTCTTTTTCTTTCATTTTAGTTGCTACGGGAGTGGAATTTGCTCCCGCCTCACTAATTATTACAGATTCATCTGTCAGGTTTGGAGTTGTCTCCATTCCTGAATCGTTTACATTATCTTCTTCGTAGAAAACATTCTCTTTGCCCCTATTTGGGTCTGAATGACTTTCTACCTCCCCCGTTACCGTACTGACTTTACTTTCATTATTTTCCATTTTTATAAGTTTAATTATTCTTTACGAGTTTTAATCTTACACAGATTTAGCCTTACACTTATCCCTCATATTACAACATACTCTTATTTTAATTTTATTCTATAAATATTTCCTGTACTTAATTTTCGTTCATATGTAACTCCCACTAGCGTCTCTAACATCTGTGAGTAGGCATAGCCTATACGAAATATCATATATATAGACTGTCCCTGTTCGGGCGCCATTTGTGTAATTATAAATTAACACATCTATAATTATTTAAATTTTAACTTATTTTGGATGACTTACCTTCCAGTCCAAAGTTCGTCGCACGAACTGCAAAATACAAACATGGTTTCAAGGTTACATCAATAACATACTCGACTCGCATTGTATGTAAAACCACTCTAATTTTATTTCTTTCTCTATACTCATTCAACTTAATACTGATTATTCATTATTCATTGAATCCAAGATTAAAATATCAAGCTTCTTTTTATTACTGGAAAATATTTTGGAATGATATATTTTTAAACATTCATTTTACATGATATACTTATACTAATACTTATTAATTAATTAAGATGACCCAGTTTGCTCATCCACTCATTCATACAAAACCCCCCTATTTATTTACTTTAGGCCCTTTTTAAAATAAAAACAATTTGGGTTTGATACTGTTACATGTTGTAGCGGCGTCCCTGTCGACCACGTGGCGTGTCCTATAATGTTCTTTCTCTTTACAGTCCTAAAGTTTGTTCGTTCACTTTTATAAAATTTTTCACTTGTTTAACTGGATTCTATGTTTAAATTGAAGTTCTACACTGTTTTACATACTCTTGATATACTGGATCGGTCGGCCGACCTTAAAATTGTTCGAGCAGAAAATTAAAATGACCACATGCGGTCTATAGGTGAAGGCGACTGGGGACGGCAACTGTTAATCAAGTCCCCACTTTGGCTGGTGGTTTAACAGGGAAGGCAATGCCTCCGGATCACAAACTGTTCGTCACCGTAAACGTCGTGTGACTTGTCAATGTTCCAAATTGTCAACGATATCAAACGACTACAACATAGAGGCTGTGGTAGGTGGAGCCTCAAATTAATATCCGGCATCTTAAAAGCACATTGTCGAGGCAGTGGTTCTGGCTCGCCATTGTTGGTAGCGTCCCTTCGGGCAGATGTGCGTCGTATCTGCGCGTGCAGCCGTGTGTGCGTATGAGTGCGTAACACAAAGCTTGATTTCCCAGAATAATATTGCGTTCTATTGCCACACCTCGCTCTCAAAGCTATGTCTTTGTTCCTTGTTTGAATGAAACCGTTTTATGTGGGAATTACAGTTGAAAATTAAATAAAATTAATATAAAATAAAACCTCACATTCTGCCCCATTACATCATCAACTGAAAGTAATGGGCGTGTTACCATCACAGCAAAAGAAAAACGTCCTTCATGGCCTAGATGCAATGTATTTTTACTTTCTGGATTTGCTTTCTAGTATAACTATTGTACAAAAAATTCAGTAACTGAACATGTGATAGGATTGCTAGTCAAAGTGTTCTTCAGAAGAACAATAAAATACATGTGACTCTCAACAACATGATACTTCTCAATATCTTGTGTGATTTGCATTTGAGAATGACTTGGGGCTCACCAACACCTTTGAACCTTCTTTTCACAACTTGCTAAGTCATATTCAGTAGGGTGGGTCGAAAAAGCGAATTTTCGAGTATCGAATTCTAATAGTGCAGAAAAGTTGCGTATTCGCATGGTAATAAACGGAAAAATATTGAAAAAATTCCTATGTTTAATCTTCAGTTTGCGCAAAGGGCCTAAAGTTTGAAAAAAATGACAAAAAACACCAAATATTACCTTAACGCTCAAATTTTACAGATTACGTTTTTCGACTTCTAATAGTGTGAAGTACTTCATTTTAGTTGCCTGATAATAGAAAAAATATTTAAAAAATCGCACGTTACATATTGAGTTTGCGCATAAGGCCTAAAATTTGTGAATTTGGTGAAAAATTGATATTTTTACAGTTTTACAAACAGAGTTGTATTAAAAATATATACAAGGCCATTTTTTTTTTACTAATTGTTCCTATGAGTGATTTTATATATTCAACTTGGATCCGAATACATCACCTTGCAGCTCTTCGCCCATTTCGCGAAATTATTTTTGCTGAAATGACCCAGAACTCACCACGTGGAGGTGGCTGCAATTCAAGTTCCACCCACGCCCTACCCAACCATCCAACCATTCAGGGCATGGTAAATTATCAAATCAAACAGACTTGTCGCAACACGTTTGTGTCTGAGTCACCGAGTCACTCCCTCCCAAGGCGCGATGACTTCTGTCTAATCAGTTGCTACTGTAACCCCTCTTTATTTTTTATACTTTATAAAAAAACTATTTTTTTTTTTTTTTTTTGAAAGAGGGGCCACTAGTTATTTAAAACTAGGAAAACTAGGCGGAAGGCTTAGAGAAGCAAAAATTGTGCTGGGTCCAGTGAGACGGGACTTGCAATTAAAACTCTCTATTAACAGACAAGATAACTTTTATTAAACTTTCTTAATTTCCATAATCCATGTTATACATATATATATATATATTAATTATAATTCAAGAATTTCCCATTATTTGTTTAATACATCATAATCCAGAAAAATTTCAGTATCTCGAATATTTTATCGAAAATTTATAACAATAGTCTCGATTTCAATTTCAATTGAATATTTCAATAAATCAATTTCAATTATAACATGTAAATATCATTCCTTCACATAATTCACCAACATATATATATATATATATATATATCAATCTTATTCATTATTTTAACACATAATTCAAACACATAACATAACATATATACCTATACATCACATAATCACAGGCAAATTACAATTATAAAGCCTGGCACACCGCCTGCATATTTTATCAAATACATACATGAAGGTAGAGAAAATCTGGACTTGCCATAATAACAAGGAACTACAATTATAACTTAAGGTGCCAGCACAGCCTGTATAAATTTTATAAAATTGTAAAATCTTTAATTTTATAAAAGTATAAAAATTTAAAGCAAATCTGAATCGATCATAACAGCAACCCCTTTTAAATTTTTATAATGTCAGCAGACAGACTAAGAACAGTAACACTTCTGTCAGATACAGATATACTTATAACTTGAGACAACATTTGTAATAAGTACTGATAATATAATAATAATACTTAATATTGTTAATAAAATAATAATATATAATGTTTAATTTGTAATGAAATATAATGATAAGTTAAACTTGCTATAATGACGGGCAAAATGTAACTAGTGGATTCATATAATGCACAGAACATTTGTCATAAGAAGGTTAAATGTTTAGAAATTATTCATTCATTTAATTATGTTCTTAAATAGTCCTTATTAGTTATTAGTCATTCTTTAATCACAATGGTTTGATAATAAGCAAAAATTAACCAGACAAGTTTAGCAAGTAAAAGCCAGAACACCTAAGTTACAATAACAAGTACCGCCTGTATATTTCATTCCATATAAAATTTGATAATCTCAGAATATTAATTATATATAGGCCCTAAAAAAAATAAAATTTAATATCAGCCATCTGTGCATATATAAAATAAAAACATGTTGTATACTTGCAGCTGTAGGAGTGTGCCAGAATAGGCCTGACCTGACAAGGTATGACCAGTAGAAAACCTGCATGAAACGGCACCAACAGGTGCCTAACTTGTGCCCAGAAAACCTATTTAGAAATTAACACCCGGAAACAGCATGAAAACAAAACCCCAGCCCTTAAATACAGGAAAATAATTAAATATGAAACCCCAGTAATACTCAGAAGACATCTGAACCAGCCGGTTCGGAATCAAGAAACTCATACCTTATACTTAATTTTAAAGAACAAATTACCCTTACAACATTTGCACTCAATATCTATGAAAATAGCTCTGGGACGCTCCCACAGTGCAGCTCACAATTACAGTGATAGTACGGTATTATCGTGAATAATGTTCATAGTAAATGTCTTGGTGACACACCCTCGATTTAACTATCTAGCTGAATAAGCAAATTGTTCTAGCACAAACTCCTCACATGTGATGTTCTGCGGGCCAGGATAAAAATAAGAAAAGAGTTTATATCACCTTCAAAGGTATATCACCTTGAAGTGGCTGTATTACATAGTTATTGGCAGCTAGCTCCCTCCTCAGCACAGACAAAGTTTCTAGTGGTTCATGGCTGGTGAAGGCGGCAGTACACCAAGCTGTGGCCAGATCTCCGTTTCTAGGGTGAGAACCCTAAGGATTCAAAAAGATTAAAAAACTGTCCACTAAAACTTGCACACTAGTCATGTATATTAAACACCTGAACTGGAGCTCCCAACCAACTCAAAATAATGCATAAAATGATTTTAAATTTGCATATGAATTATTTGTAACTCAAAGATAATCATGAACTCATAACCATGCATAGTGTAACATGACAGATATAAGCATAATATTGAATGGCAATTGATCATTAGAATAATGAAGTTATAATGTTTAAATTTGGAAGAAAGCATTAAGGTTAATATAAATTAATTAATTCATAGCAACTGTGGAAAGAAATCATTATTATAAAGAAAATCCAAGTTCAAGTAAAAGGAGTTACTAGTGATGAGTCATCCAAAACCAGTCTCATAACCAAAGGTTTTCAAGGTATAACCCAGGAAGGTAAAATAGTAAATAACAAAGCAGTACACAATATGACCAAACCCACAACGAGGGAGAATAAATAGAATAGAAACCCTAAAATAAGCCAAGATCAACCAATACAGGTTGTGTATTTCTGAATTAAAGAAGAAGATGGAGAAGATCCCAAGAAACCTGATGGCATCAAGAAGAAGATAGAGAAGATACCAGTCCCAGAAGGCAGGAGAAAAGAAGACTGAAGAAAGAAGAAGAGGGCAGCATCCTGAAGAAGACGTCATGCTCTTATAAAAGACACCCAAATCCCTATATCCCCAAAATAAATATCTAAAAATAAAAGTATAACGAAATAAAAACCACATGTATACAAATTTAAGAGAGAGGAGTGTATAAAGTAAAAGTTTCCTGTGAACTAAGATGAAACAATAATATAGTACCCATGGAACAAATCTCCATTGAAAAAACGCTAACCAATTTATTATGTTAATAAGACTATACGACCATTTAGCATTAACATAATATATAAGTGAAAGTGAACCAGTGATAGTTGTGGGTATTATAAAAAATGAACCTTGTGTTTCATTCTTGGCAATCACAAACATTGGATGCAATGAAATATGCATTTTTCAATGACTTAAAATATGTACGGTGACAATATGTTGTTCATAAGACATGAATCTGTTTAAAATAACATTTTTGTTTTACATGAAAAAAGAAAAACAGATTTCATAGTGCTTTGTGAACGGTTCATACTATTTATTTGTTAATGACAGTGTACAATTCCCCAAAGACAAGGTATAAAAGACTGTATAAAAACTGTGGAATCCTACTTATAATAATAGTTAGAAATAAGAATATAAATATAAGGTTTTAATGTATATAGTACAAGAATGTTTAAAAATGTTTTAGATATAAGGCCATTTGTTTGGGTCTGAAACAACTAACATCAGAACTATAAAAATAATTACCACTTGTAAATAGTAGAGAGTAATTAAGATGTTAGGTAGTACAAAACCTTTGTTGTAAACCATATTTCCATGTTGGAAATGGGAATTTTGTTGCAAAATGTCTGATTTGAAGACAACCATTTATGTAAAAAAAATATTCTTTATTTTGTTTTAACTATTGTTTGTATTGTAACCAATACTAATTGTTTTTGTGTAATTTGAAAGCATGTTTAATTTATAATACTATTTGTAAAAGTCAGAGAGGGTATCACACATCATATATTGTTTGTAAATTATTTTGTAAGAAAAATTGTTAAAAAATCATAGGCCAAAAGAATGGAAACCAAACTTCATCAAAACAGAGAAATTGCTCAATTAAATGCAAATAAACAAAAGGGGTTTAGACAAAATAAACTTGAGATCATGCCATATAATTGCACATACCATTTAGAGAGATTTTAATAAATTATATTCAGAATTATGAATAAATGTGAAAATGACTAAACTCAGAAATTTAGACATGGGAGTCATATATTTCAGAATACAACTAATTCAATTAATTACCAGAAAATAAGGGAATAGGAACCTTTTAATACAATATAGGATTGTTAATATTAAATATAACTGATAAAATGGCTGAATTTATATAATGACAGGAAGTAAATTTTGATGTTTTGACTCTTCACAGTATACCAAACTGAAAGTGAAATTACTATTTTTTTTGGACAGAAAACACTATAAAATGGCATTATTTAATCTGAAAATAACCAGAATGAACTGAAAGATTAATTTAAATCAAATCTAGTGAATAAAATTGACAAATAACCAAAGTTTAGGCATTCATATAGTGAAATAGTAAAATGTACACAGGATGTGAAAATATATTTGAACAATGTTAAGGATAATATTATATGGGCTAAGAGTTTAATTGAAACTGAAAGAAACAGTTAGTTAATTATTGGTTTTTGAACGGTTAACATGACATACGTTTGGGTAACGTGCATAACCTAACCTATAATAGACATACCAAGCGAATGTATAGTACGTTATTGTGAAATCGCGAGTGACTTGTGGAATACTTCTAAAAACTATCATATTATAACAGAAACAATCAAGTAACACTCCATAACACAGAACAATATAAATCTACTCCGAAAAACACCATAAAACACTAGAAAACTGTATAATACATTAAACCAAATTAGTGACGGAATCGGAGAAAGTGTTTGACTTTTAATTACACAGACATACTAAATACAACCCAGAATCACTACACCAGTCACTACACAACATATAACAAGAGATTTGCAGACACAAGAACAGGAATATTACGTCAAAATACATTATTTGGAATGCAGCAGCAACGAGCAACATTTTCATCGACTTGACGGCGGCCATTTGCTTTGACAAACCCAGTGCCTCTTCTTGGTTCATCACAGCTGTTTGGTGAAAACAATTATTATATTTACAATTTATTATTCAATGTCTGTGTTTATTAATAACTATTAATTTGATTGTAACGTTATACTTTTTAAATATAAGCCCGATTTCTCTGACTTTGGTAATAACTGGCTGTTTAAAGAACCCTATATAATTTTTATAACATATACTTGTAACTTTTTTCGATATCCTGAGAATCGATACTAATCGATAAGAGTCAATATTGCTGTTACTTAATAAAACATTAATACTTTTCAATACTTAATAGTTCTTTATTTCTTCAATAATACTAATTACCAATAATATAATTCTAATTGATAATCTACAAGGACTTTACCACCCGTAAGTGAAGATAACCTAAAAAATAGAAAGGTAAACAAATATCGATTGGTTTACAGACAGTCTTATGAGTGGTGATAGATTATTTAAATTATACTAAAACTTTAATAAAAATTTTCAGAAGAGCATTACACTGTTTAAAACTTCACAGCCCTATATTAATTAATTGATCCTAATTAATTAATTAATAAAATTAAAATTTTTTTTTATTATTTTTTTTTTTATAAACAATTTTTTTTTTAATTTTCTTCAAAACAATAATTTTTGTTTTGAAACTTTCGGTGAAGCTGAGTATATATATTTCTTCATCAACTTTACGCTACTCGACCGGTCTTGCTACCATTGGGACTCGACCAGCTGGGAAACTTAAGGAAGTGTTTCAGGCCAGTAAGACGTCGAGAGCCACACCAATTAAACATATTACATTGGACTTGATTACATCGGAGTCACATACTCCACAGTCTCTTCTTATCATCAATCAACACAACAACACATCTATACTTATTTAAGAGAAGAATTATTACAAATTGGCGCACAACTTTAGGGGCTTTAATTAGCGATTGGAAGGCCAATACATTCTGCCCAATCACTAGTTGGAGCTAGGCAACAGCTACAAAGCCAGAGAATTTCGAGGGAAAATGCAACGACGTGCAACATCTAAGAAACGGGCGGCGGAGGCCGAGAAAGAAATAGAAGTTGACATGGACAACAAGGAGGCGACGCCAGTAGAGGCGGAAGAGGTATTACCACCGGTGTTGTCCAAACAAACTGAACAACCGGAGATGCCTACTCAGACAGGGGAAATCAATGTCCGGAAGGAACGGTTAGAACAACCGGGGGAACCTTCACAAACCGAGAACACTGCGACAACCGGAGATGTGAAGTTCCAGGAAGCAATGATGAGAATGATGGAAGGAATTAATAAAAAGATGGAAGATTTAAAGGAAGACAACCAATCCCTGAGTAAGAAAATGGACAAGAAGATAGACGAAAGTAATAAGGAAAGGAAAGAAGATAGCCAGTCTTTGAAAGAAGATTTAGGAAATAAAATTGAAACAACAAATAAGAAGATGGAAGAGAAGATGGAAGAAAACAGCAAGAAGATGGAAGAGAAGATGGAAGAAAACAGCAAGAAGATGGAAGAAAACAGCAAGAAGATGGAAGAGAAGATGGAAGAAAACAGCAAGAAGATGGAAGAAGAGATGGGGAAGAAGTTAGAAGAATTGAAGAAAGACAACCAATTGTTCAAGGAAGAATTCAAGTCGACCAAAGAAGAATTGATTAATAAAATTGAAAATACTAATCAGAAAATCGATGAAACCAGGAAGAAGATAGAGAAGAACAACCGACAATTGAAGGAAGAATTGAAGGAAGACAACAGGAAGTTGGAAGAAAAGATGGGGGAGAAATTGGAAGAATTGAGAGAGGACAATCAAATTCTAAGAGAAGAGTTAAGGGAGGTAAATCAGGAGATAAGAGAGAACAGATTAAAAAGGGGAGAGGAGCATCAAAAATGGATTAAAGAAAGAAGAGAGGACAGATTAAAAAAGGAAGAATTAAGAAAGGAGAAGACCGAAGAAATAAAAAATGATAGCCAACCAGAACCAGAAGAAGTACTAAATGATAAAACGCAGGAAGATAGTCAACCAGAACCAGAAGAAGTAATAAATGATAAAACGCAGGAAGATAGTCAACCAGAACCAGAAGAAGTAATAAATGACAAAACGCAGGAACTAGTAATGGTAGTACCTGAAATTGAAACTAACCGAAGCCAGGAAGATATTAAACCAAGGAAAAGGAAAATGTATCCAAGAAATTTGATAAAAACTAAGGAAGAGTTGGAGATGATGAAACATGGGTTAATTGATGGCAATAATATCCCAATTACCTATGACAAAGACATCATGAATTTTATGAATTATAGAAGGAGAATCGAAGTAATTTCAGAAATAATTTACCACAAGACAGTAGTTTACCACTGGGAAAGGACCAGAGGTAAACAGAATACGACATGTGGACAAGATCAATATCAGCGCAGAACTGGACAGTGGATGTCAGAAAGATGGAAATGTGATATCGTACCAGACTGTAATGACGGCACAGGTGAATCACCAGAATGTATTCCATTAGCGTGCCATCTAGGACAGTTCCAGGGTACGGTTAGACTAAAATATATTCCTTCAGAGTGGATATGTGATGGTAAACCAGCTTATGGTGTTTCAGATAAACAAATAATAAGTGATAACCCAGATGAAGATCCTCACAGATATTTGTCAAGTAACACAAAACATGGACCAGAAGAGTATTGGTGTATACAATATGATGATAGAGGGAACCAGCCCAACAATTACGATGGCCCTAACAACCCGCCGCATAATAACCAGTTTATCGGTAATTTTAACGGCGTTAGGAATAACAACCCCTATTCATACAATAGAAACAGTTTATACCAACATAATAACGTCCCATACAGTCAGAGAAATCCATATCCCAACAATAATGATGACAAACCTTACCAACCTAACCGAAAAGACTATCATGATAAATTTAGTAATAAAAATAATAACAGTAATAATAACCGAGTGTCGCGCCCTAGGGTAAATTTTATAAGAGCAACTGAGATGATGGACCCTGGTTGACACAAATACCACACGACATCAAGAAAAGGGACGGATCATGATAACCGACTACGGCGAAAAACAATGTTGAAGGAGACGAAATAAATATCATTGAAAGGAAATGATACGAAGAATAAACATAGAAACAAAACTGGGTTTTATGAGTGAAGACAATGTAAGAAAATGAACATGACCAATAAAAATATGAGCAATGCAGTGACATACGGAAAATCGTCCATATTTCTGGGTATATATATAAAAGAAAAGAAAAAGTGGAGATCAACTTATTAAAGTATAAATGATATGGTCCAGTGTAGAGTACAATATAACCCCATATGTTGTGGTAAATGATAAGCATAACAACACATATGAGTTGAGGGAAATCGTTTCAGAAAAAATCAAAGGAGTGTACAATCAAGCTTCTATGAAGAAATATTATGAAGAATGAGTTATGAGTTTTAGAATTTTGAATTTATTTTAAAAATTCGGAAATAATGTAAGTACATCTTACAACCTAATATTTTGAGAAGAACATTTTGAAGAATTATAAGAAGAAGGAATTTAGAATTTATATTTTGAAAAAATTCTAAAATATGTAAGTACATCTTACTACAACCTAATAATTTTGGAACAAACTTTATGGAAGAAAGAAAAAGAAAGACTTTTGAATTGAAATAATAATTATAAAAATTTAAAATTGAGTAAGTACTTCTTACTACAACCTGATAATTTAGAACAAAACTTTATGGAAGAAAGAGAAAGAGAGAGAATTTTGAACTTAATTTTAAAAAATTTAAAATTAAGCAAGCACAGCTTACTACCACTGAATTATGAGGAAACCTTATGGTAAATAATTAAGAAGAATTTGAATTTGGAAAAATACCAAAATATTCAGAAATAATAGTAAGATCACATTACTATAAACAAGTCTGAATGAAACAATTCTGGGAATAAATGAATTAAACAGAATTTGTATGTTGATAGAACGTCAGAACTTTGAAACAAGATAAGATCAACATATTACAAGGATGTATGAGAAATATTTTTCAATTAAATAAAAAGAATAGTTTGAATTTTATATTAAAACTAACCAAGTTCCAAAAAATAATTATGTTTCAATTATGATTGAATTGAGAAGAAAATAAAGTGGTTAATTCAGAAAAGAGAATTAACGTTAATCCAGAATAAATGCTAACATTCACAATAGAATTTGAAGGAGTAGAGAAGACTAACAAAAAAGAGTGTAATATGCCAGAGAAGGAAAAAATTTGGAAGCAAAGAGACTAATTACCTATGAAACGATAATGAAAACAGTTAATTAAGAGCAAAGAAGAACAACTCATACCAAACATATGGAGAAGATGATTTTGAACCAATGATAATAATAAGACCTATATGAAATGCAAAGAGAAGAAATACCACATGAAATATAATATAAATGAATTAATGCTAATGAATGCGAAGACGGATTAATAACTTTCTAAGAGAAAGGAAAGAACCAAAATGTTTAAATAAAATGATCAATATAACAACCTGTATATCTAATGTAAAGATACAATGTTAAAAAATTAAATATAATATATTAAGACCATTCAAAAAATGAATACGAAAGACTATTTATAAAGACCATGCTAATACTATGAATAACCAGAAGAAAGTATAAAGAGAATTCAGATGGAGAAGAAAGAGAGTTACATTGTAAACAGTAACCAGAATTATTAAAAGAAAGATTTTCAACCATAATTAAATTAAATATATCAGACAAGTTAAGAGTTTTGAAAAAATATATATATAATGAGTATAAAAATAATTATGAAGATTTATTAAGATAGAAAATGTGAGATAATCTGAGAGACTACGAAGTGGAGAATCCAAAGATATTTTTATTAGTCGAAAATGAGACTACTTTTTATTTATTTATTCGATGACTGACTGAAGATAATTCCAGCAGCATTATGTTTTTTGAGCAGGGATGGATATGCCCCTGTACTCAATTTATAGAAGTGGTGTATGGCCAGCAGAGAAGTAGCGTACAGTGCCCCTCTGATCTGCCCCAGCCCACGTGATAGGGAATGTTAGGGAATAAATATCCCAAGGATACAACACGAAGTTGATATAGAAAGAAAATGTATTACAATTATAATATATCTCAGAAGACACTAACTATCCGAAAAGGATCAGTAGTAAGACAAGTAACCATATATATAAAATTAATAAAACTCTAATATAAAAAAGTCGATATAAAAATGGAGAAGAAAATGAATTATAAGAAATGATGAAATTATCATAAGAAATTATTTCATCCATAAACATGTCTGAAATAATTACTTCTGGAGGGGAGCAATCTGTAACATGACAGATATAAGCATAATATTGAATGGCAATTGATCATTAGAATAATGAAGTTATAATGTTTAAATTTGGAAGAAAGCATTAAGGTTAATATAAATTAATTAATTCATAGCAACTGTGGAAAGAAATCATTATTATAAAGAAAATCCAAGTTCAAGTAAAAGGAGTTACTAGTGATGAGTCATCCAAAACCAGTCTCATAACCAAAGGTTTTCAAGGTATAACCCAGGAAGGTAAAATAGTAAATAACAAAGCAGTACACAATATGACCAAACCCACAACGAGGGAGAATAAATAGAATAGAAACCCTAAAATAAGCCAAGATCAACCAATACAGGTTGTGTATTTCTGAATTAAAGAAGAAGATGGAGAAGATCCCAAGAAACCTGATGGCATCAAGAAGAAGATAGAGAAGATACCAGTCCCAGAAGGCAGGAGAAAAGAAGACTGAAGAAAGAAGAAGAGGGCAGCATCCTGAAGAAGACGTCATGCTCTTATAAAAGACACCCAAATCCCTATATCCCCAAAATAAATATCTAAAAATAAAAGTATAACGAAATAAAAACCACATGTATACAAATTTAAGAGAGAGGAGTGTATAAAGTAAAAGTTTCCTGTGAACTAAGATGAAACAATAATATAGTACCCATGGAACAAATCTCCATTGAAAAAACGCTAACCAATTTATTATGTTAATAAGACTATACGACCATTTAGCATTAACATAATATATAAGTGAAAGTGAACCAGTGATAGTTGTGGGTATTATAAAAAATGAACCTTGTGTTTCATTCTTGGCAATCACAAACATTGGATGCAATGAAATATGCATTTTTCAATGACTTAAAATATGTACGGTGACAATATGTTGTTCATAAGACATGAATCTGTTTAAAATAACATTTTTGTTTTACATGAAAAAAGAAAAACAGATTTCATAGTGCTTTGTGAACGGTTCATACTATTTATTTGTTAATGACAGTGTACAATTCCCCAAAGACAAGGTATAAAAGACTGTATAAAAACTGTGGAATCCTACTTATAATAATAGTTAGAAATAAGAATATAAATATAAGGTTTTAATGTATATAGTACAAGAATGTTTAAAAATGTTTTAGATATAAGGCCATTTGTTTGGGTCTGAAACAACTAACATCAGAACTATAAAAATAATTACCACTTGTAAATAGTAGAGAGTAATTAAGATGTTAGGTAGTACAAAACCTTTGTTGTAAACCATATTTCCATGTTGGAAATGGGAATTTTGTTGCAAAATGTCTGATTTGAAGACAACCATTTATGTAAAAAAAATATTCTTTATTTTGTTTTAACTATTGTTTGTATTGTAACCAATACTAATTGTTTTTGTGTAATTTGAAAGCATGTTTAATTTATAATACTATTTGTAAAAGTCAGAGAGGGTATCACACATCATATATTGTTTGTAAATTATTTTGTAAGAAAAATTGTTAAAAAATCATAGGCCAAAAGAATGGAAACCAAACTTCATCAAAACAGAGAAATTGCTCAATTAAATGCAAATAAACAAAAGGGGTTTAGACAAAATAAACTTGAGATCATGCCATATAATTGCACATACCATTTAGAGAGATTTTAATAAATTATATTCAGAATTATGAATAAATGTGAAAATGACTAAACTCAGAAATTTAGACATGGGAGTCATATATTTCAGAATACAACTAATTCAATTAATTACCAGAAAATAAGGGAATAGGAACCTTTTAATACAATATAGGATTGTTAATATTAAATATAACTGATAAAATGGCTGAATTTATATAATGACAGGAAGTAAATTTTGATGTTTTGACTCTTCACAGTATACCAAACTGAAAGTGAAATTACTATTTTTTTTGGACAGAAAACACTATAAAATGGCATTATTTAATCTGAAAATAACCAGAATGAACTGAAAGATTAATTTAAATCAAATCTAGTGAATAAAATTGACAAATAACCAAAGTTTAGGCATTCATATAGTGAAATAGTAAAATGTACACAGGATGTGAAAATATATTTGAACAATGTTAAGGATAATATTATATGGGCTAAGAGTTTAATTGAAACTGAAAGAAACAGTTAGTTAATTATTGGTTTTTGAACGGTTAACATGACATACGTTTGGGTAACGTGCATAACCTAACCTATAATAGACATACCAAGCGAATGTATAGTACGTTATTGTGAAATCGCGAGTGACTTGTGGAATACTTCTAAAAACTATCATATTATAACAGAAACAATCAAGTAACACTCCATAACACAGAACAATATAAATCTACTCCGAAAAACACCATAAAACACTAGAAAACTGTATAATACATTAAACCAAATTAGTGACGGAATCGGAGAAAGTGTTTGACTTTTAATTACACAGACATACTAAATACAACCCAGAATCACTACACCAGTCACTACACAACATATAACAAGAGATTTGCAGACACAAGAACAGGAATATTACGTCAAAATACATTATTTGGAATGCAGCAGCAACGAGCAACATTTTCATCGACTTGACGGCGGCCATTTGCTTTGACAAACCCAGTGCCTCTTCTTGGTTCATCACAGCTGTTTGGTGAAAACAATTATTATATTTACAATTTATTATTCAATGTCTGTGTTTATTAATAACTATTAATTTGATTGTAACGTTATACTTTTTAAATATAAGCCCGATTTCTCTGACTTTGGTAATAACTGGCTGTTTAAAGAACCCTATATAATTTTTATAACATATACTTGTAACTTTTTTCGATATCCTGAGAATCGATACTAATCGATAAGAGTCAATATTGCTGTTACTTAATAAAACATTAATACTTTTCAATACTTAATAGTTCTTTATTTCTTCAATAATACTAATTACCAATAATATAATTCTAATTGATAATCTACAAGGACTTTACCACCCGTAAGTGAAGATAACCTAAAAAATAGAAAGGTAAACAAATATCGATTGGTTTACAGACAGTCTTATGAGTGGTGATAGATTATTTAAATTATACTAAAACTTTAATAAAAATTTTCAGAAGAGCATTACACTGTTTAAAACTTCACAGCCCTATATTAATTAATTGATCCTAATTAATTAATTAATAAAATTAAAATTTTTTTTTATTATTTTTTTTTTTTATAAACAATTTTTTTTTTAATTTTCTTCAAAACAATAATTTTTGTTTTGAAACTTTCGGTGAAGCTGAGTATATATATTTCTTCATCAACTTTACGCTACTCGACCGGTCTTGCTACCATTGGGACTCGACCAGCTGGGAAACTTAAGGAAGTGTTTCAGGCCAGTAAGACGTCGAGAGCCACACCATATATACACCAATTTAACAACATACATATTCAAATTATTTTTATTAAATTATTACAATAGTAATGAGGAACGCACACCGGCATTAACCAGTGGCGACATAACTGGACATGTTCTCAGCCACATTGCCACATGGCGATACCATAATCACAATTTTCACAAATAATGAACACATTAAAAGGCCCTCTCAGCTACATACAATTAAAAGAATTACAGTACTTCATCTAGGGCAGTCTTAAAATTTACCTTTAACTGATTTAATTAAAAGAAAGTTCACACTTCCGGTCACCAGTGCGTGTTCATGCATAACCGACAAGATACAGTTCTCAATAACTTACTTAATTTAGTTACATCTTTATACTAGGCTGAATGAACAATGATTAAAACAATTATAGGCGGTATCCAAATACTATAACATCCATTAAATTTCTTAATACTCACACACACATCTGATCGAACCACGAGCATTCTAACGTTCGCATCCGGCTGAATACATTTTGAATTTAAATATTTCTTTACTACCAAATCATTGTGTAAAATTATATAAGACACTTACCGGTGAGTCTTAAACAATTAGCCCGCCATACAGGTGAAGAAGACTGCACACGAAAACTGCCCGAGGAAAGAAAGCTGAGCTGTTTATACAATGAATAGCTGGCGGCGACTAACTTGTTCACCAGCTGCCATCACGAAACCTAAACTTCGCCACCAGATCGCGTCATCGGCGAAGCACTGCCTGCGAAATTGCGTTCACCCACTCGTGCCGCGACATTTATCCGTAGACGAAAACTAGTATGGCATTTCTCCAAACACCGGCTCGTGCAAACGCCGGCACACCCCCACCCCAAAAGGGCAACCTGGTTGCCCCACACTTGAACTCAGGGGGTACCCTGCAGTGTACCCCCATAGCCAAAATTCCATGGTGATCCTAGTGGTCCTTGCTCTCAGGAGAACAGAGGAATCACACAACCGCGGCCATCCCCATGCGACCCTCTCCGCCACGCCAACCCCCACGGGACCGCCCCAACATGTCACCCTCATTGGTGACCCTCACCTTCCTCAACTGCGGCCACTCACACACCCATCCGAAGATCCAACAAGGTATCACCAACCTTGGTATGTGAGTGACCGTACTACCTCTCGTCCACATCTAGGACCGACCAGCCATATGCACCAACAAGGCATCTCCATCCTTGCCATATGGCTGGCCCACATCCCTACACTAGGGCGGACGGCCCCGCTTAGCCGGACAGAGAAGACCGCACAGAGGGCACGCGAACATCATCCCTTCTCTTACTTAACTCGCTTACACACAGTAACTAGCGGGGGGGGGGTAACTCTCCACAGCTCCGTCTAAACAACTCTCTCCCTCAACAAAGAACACAAAACACCCGGGGAATGCGGCATGGCTCGGACTCTACACTAACCCGCAATCAATCTCCAACAATAGAATAACACCACACAACTTCTCCAAACGGGGACACTGACGCTCTCCAAGACCACGATCATCTAAGGGGACACTCTCGGCAAATCTCTAACTCCTTATCGATTTTTTTTTTTTTAACGGGAGGGGTAGGAAAATCGGGAAGATGAAACGGGGCAAGGATCATTGAAAGGTCAATAGCTAGGACTAAGGGTAAGGACATGTCTCCCTCCGGAAATAAGGATGAGTAGAGGAAACCAAGGCTCGCGTGGGCAGGGGCGCAACCCTGAAGTAGACGAACACCACTGAGACTGTGGGGAACATCTACCCGTTAACCGCTTCTTCTCACCTTTCTGTGACGGACTTTAGGTACTCGTTCCTTCCGGACACCACTCTCTGAGAAACTATCTCGCGTTGAGCTGTACTGACTGGTTTCCTCTGAATCAGAATCAAGGCAACTTACCTCACTACTTTCACTCCGCTTTGGATTATGTTCATCATCTAACTCCTCTACTTCCCTTTCTTCCTCTTCTGCAATTCCCCCTTCTTCGTCCCCATAATCCAAATCAACCTCACAACACTGCACATCCTCACCATCTTCCCGTTGCTCCTCTGATCCATCTTCAACCGCATCTTCCCTCAGCTCCTCACCAATTTCTTCATCACACTCGTCACCGGTCGCTTCACAACCTTCTTCACTAACCTCCTCTCCAATCTCATTTTCCTCAACACATTCATCATCAACATTATCGCCATCACGTCCACTACCATCATCCAAACACTGCACATCTTCATCCTCTAGTTGCTCATCTGGTCCGCATGAAACTTCTTTCCGTTCCTCGGAATCCTCAACACTACTTACAGAAGGCGTCTGCACATCTTCACACACTACATCATTCTCACTCGCACACTCCACAACGCTGCCACCAAATTTCTCCTCAACTTCTACCTCATCTCCTTCCACCACACTTGCAGCATAGACATCCCCTTGTCCATCCGCAACCTCAGAAACCTTAGGCAGCCTGGACATCCCCATGTCCATCCGCAACCTCAGACTCTTCAGTCTCCCTAACACCTACAACTATACTTCCCTGTGCAGCATCTGCAGACCGCTCTTCTGCCTCTTCCTTCGATTCCACTCCTTCACTCTCAGCAACTACAACGTCCTCAACATTTTCCACCCTGGAATCCAGCTGTCCAGGTTCATGTGCAATGACTAAATTAATTTCTACTGGCGATGGTAAAGCTACACCATCAAGTGACTTCTCATATCCCGGCGTAGGCGATGATGATGTTACAGGATCTGGAACACTCACGAACCGAGATGGAGATACCGGAACAAAATCCGCGGCATCTGGATTCAACCATGATGTCCTCTCCGAGTCCTCTAATTCCGTATTAACAGACGTGTCCTTGTTCTCTTGTATTGAGCCACAGAAATTATTCTGCTTTTCTTCTTCCTCTTCATCCACTACTCTATTAGGCACCTGTAGTTCCTCTGGAACCTTTAAAGTTTCTTTTCTTTCCAAATAGGAATAAAGATTTCCTACAGGATCCCTACTTGCCAATGTTTGTTCCCTGATATAACTTCTTCTTTCCCTGTTAATTTCATACTTCTTTGTTTTCTGTGCTGTAGCTGTTGTTACCGTCTTTCCACTTGCCACCCCCTTGTAGCCTCCATTACATCCGGAATACTCAGTTTTTCTTACCGTTTCTTGTGTTCTCCACCAACCACCATGTTTGTCCTTTTTAGCTCTTCCTACTAAACTACTGGAGTGTTGGACACCTTTAGCAGCTCTTCCCCGGGACTCGTCCCCCGCCTGGACAGTACTAGAATCCACACACAACCGGTCCAGATCCGCAAAACAACGTGGACGGTCCGCGAATATCAAACGAGATCTCTCTTGGGGATTCAGTCCTTCCAGAATTGCTTGTATAACTTCTGTCTCGGGCAACCCCAACCTTAACACCCGGGCAGCTTTCCGTATATCGTGCATGAAGTCCCCTAACACCTCTCCGTTGGCCTGTAGGCGATAGAATAACTCAAACTTAAGCTGGGCACGTTGTCGAAGGGGTAGGAAGAAGTTCAACACCTCCCCATGGAAAGCGTCAACACTGCCACCCCGATGCAGAGTGTTGGTGGCCAGCTCAGCCAACGGGCCCCGGCAATATGGGTATATAAGGGCCAAGACCTCCCCGTTGGACACCCCCGGGAAATCTGCCAACTGCAGCACCAGGTCCAAGAAAACCAGCAGCTGGTCCTCATCAACTCCATTCACCACCGGAAACTTCTGGAGAACACCTGAAATGGGGTGGGGCAACTTCTGATAGCATACCGCCGCCAGAATTGCACAATTCACAACACACAACAACAAAACATAAATTCCCATGAAACACCTAACCTAAACATGACTTACAAAACCGAAAAACCCGAGTACTGTTCCTTCCTTCGAGCGACTCCCGGGTTCTCTAGCGCTGCGGAGACCTGGCCTACTTCTGAACCAACTTCGTCGACACCACTGAAGAGAACAAGCAACAACCAACACGTACCTAACATACACAACACCTAACACCAATCACAACATACACGTCTCACCAACACATAGCTAGCAATCATAAATCGGCATCAAATTCTGCAACTTCTCCATACGGGAATTAAGTCGGTGACAGTACCGACTTCCGATCGGGCCACACCGCATCCCGCTAATGCCACACGCTATAATTCGACCTCGAATTACTAATATACTCCCCCCCCTCCAGGCAACGCTTAAGACCCCCGGCAGTTCAACATCTCAAAATTTTCTAACTACGAATACCTGCCCCGTGGTGCGATCAGACTCACAAGTTAAACAACCTAACAGTTATACACATATAGAACAATAAACATGATATACATTGGCCTATGTGTTAATTTCTTTGATTTTTGAAATTTCATTTTTCCCCAAATGTTTTCCGAGTTTGCAAGCCCCATCACACCCAAGGACACAAGGGTTCGACCCTAGAATCAACCACGCTCTGCTACCATTTGTAACCCCTCTTTCTATTTTTTATACTTTATAAAAAAAACTATTTTTTTTTTTTTTTTTTGAAAGAGGGGCCACTAGTTATTTAAAACTAGGAAAACTAGGCGGAAGGTCTAGAGAAGCAAAAATTGTGCTGGGTCCAGTGAGACGAGACTTCCAATTAAAACTCTCTATTAACAGACAAGATAACAACTTTTATTAAACTTTCTTAATTTCCATAATCCATGTTATACATATATATATATATATATATTAATTATAATTCAAGAATTTCCCATTATTTGTTTAATACATCATAATCCAGAAAAATTTCAATATAACCTGTAAGTTCAACTATAACAATAGTCTCGATTTCAATTTCAATTGAATATTTCAATAAATCAATTTCAATTATAACATGTAAATATCATTCCTTCACATAATTCACCAACATTATAACATCGCCAAATTCAGATCAATTTTGATAACAATAAGTATGTATAAAAAATGCTAAATAATACTATATTTGAATAAATAAATAATGTGGAGAGTAAAATATATATAAAAGGTAATTAACATGGAAGGAGAAAGAGTAATAAACCAAAAGTGATTAATAAAGAAACTCAAATAATAGACTGACAGACAAACGACATTGACCCAACCCCAGAGATTGGCCAGTTAAGAAACCTAAATAAAGGAAACAAGACGAATGAAGGAGAAGAAGAATGAAAACCAAGAGAGAACAAACCCATGAGGAAGAAAACAAAATGAAACACGTCAAGAAAACCAAACAAGGAATAAAAAATAGAGAAGGGAGAAGTAATGTAATCCAAAATAATAAAGAAAATGAAATCGATTAAGAACCAAAACTATTAATGAATGTTAGTATTGATTGAATGACAATTATAAATAGTCAGTAATATGAAACAATAGATAAAAGTACACTAACCAAAGAGTTAGGGATATATGTAATTTGTTAACAAAGAAAGACATGATATTAATAATTTTATATAGATAGTGTGTGGAGAAAGAGAATAAAATGATGAGAAATAAATGGAAGTTGAATAGTGAAAGTGATTTATCCTAGAGTGATATAATACTAAAGAAACACTAAGTAAGATATAATGAACACTAAATAATTTAAGAAAGTGCAAGTGAGAAATAAATACAAATATTGTCTATCATAAAAATAGTAAGAGGAGAGTAGGCTAAGATAAAGACTTAGTAAAATATCCTATGTTTAAGTTTTAAGAGTGAACAATAACATTTAACAAAGTTACAATGAATAATATTTAGAATAGAACATTGATTCAGTAAATAATGAACACTAAGTAGTGATATTTACTGTGATGACTAGGAAATAGTATTGTTATAACTTAAGAATGTATTGTAAAAGTTTAAAGGTGTGTTTCACAAGGAAAAAGAATAAGATGGTGTTAACATGGAAGGGAGAGCAAAAAGCATTAGAAAATAAGTCTGTATTAACATTAAGTAAATACCCATGTTATAAGGGGAGGTTAATGAAAAAAGTTCAATAGAGGTGAATTTGTTTAGCACCAGAACAACAAATAAGAAATAATGAATTGTATAAACTATTGTTTATGAATTGGATATGGCTGTAAGAGTCATACAGACCATAGACCTAGATGTTATATTGGAAATGAATAGCAAATAATTAGCAAGTAATATTGAATAACACAGTTGTTTCAAACAAAGATCACAAAAAGACTAAATTAAAACACATCCAGAGACATTAAACCTAATTATAAATGCAAAATAACAATTTAGGACTAAATGAAATATATTGTGTGTGAAGCCATAAAAATCCAGTAATGGCTACTTAAATGTGAAACAGGCCTAACGGTCAAACATAAGCAATTACTGATTGTATAAAAATCACCTTGTAATGGACAAATCCAAGATAACTAAGTCACCAAGGATGAATAGTAGTTATTATTAAAAACCAAAGATTAAATTAAGGAATTATATAAACAGAGAAATGTATTAGTAAGTATGAAATTAATTGTAAACTTAGAAAATTTGATAAAACCCAATATTGTGGGGTACCAAAATAATCTTTGTGAGAAAATATAAATGACAGTGCAAATAGATCATAACTAAGAAGGAAGATAAGAGGAGGAAGGAAGTCAGAAGATATGGGAAGCTTCATGAACAATGTATTCATGTTCAGCTCGCCCAATGAAATTAATGATGTAACCATGGAAACGGCGGTTTGATGAGGTAATTACCGTTGAATACAATTACTTGAAAAGTGACGCTCACCAAAACCAGAAGCAAAAATTCTGTACAACACATTTTCATATTTAAAACATCTTAAAAGTAAAATAATGTATAGAAATTGATCGTAAAGAAGTCTGATGAATACCGAACACCTTTACCAGATGGAGAAGATGTTTAATTGAAGGCGAAATATCTAAATAAATCCAAACAACTTTGAGAAAGATGCCGAAGCTTGAATAAAGAACAAATGAATTATATTGATTCCACAACCCTTCCTTCCCGACCTACAGAGTAATTCCGTACTACAACGCTGTTAAGTATCAGTTAAATTATTTCAACTTCCAAAAATAAACGCACTTTGAATATTTCTCAATATATGTTGAATACCACTGAATCACTTTTATTCTCTTGCAAGGATTAAATCGTAATATTAAGACACTGAAAATTTGTTAAACTATAGAACTAACCTCATATTTATGTACGACTACTTTTAAACCACTTGTACGACACTCAAACCAATTACCATTACACATTACCATACTTAAGAAAAAACATTGTAAGGTTGTGTATTTTTAATATTGTAATTGCATCTGAACCTTTTAACGTGGCCAAAAGATCTCACAACCATCGATCGAAATATTTGTTGATTGGCATCAGAGAAAGCCATGCTGTTTATATGTATTCAAAATCGATTGGTTAACCCTTGAGTAGAGTCTTATAAAGAATTATCCGGTGCAGAATTGTATATAAAAATTAATTACAACTTGTGTCTATAAAATATTAACTTCAAATTAATAATAAATCCATACTGTTGTGTTAAATTGTGTTTTATTTTTATTAGAAAAGTGTATGTTTAAAACTAAATGTATAGCGAATGTTTCTGATGCGACGCCTAGCGCGCAAGTAGCGAATACTATAACTGCTAACTCGATTAACAAAAATTGAGAAAAGGCGGGACGGATTGAATTCGTTGCATCGTTCGAATAGAACATTGATAAGGAGACAATTTTAATTGTTTTATACAAACAATTTGGCGCCACCCGGGGATTATCCACTACGTGTGAACCTCAGATCGGGAACCACGATACCTGGTCACCAGTACGTTCGCTACGGATCCAAACATCGTGAGTTACACCACCGTACAAGGACGAAGTGGTAAGAAACACAGACACAATTTACACTCAGACACACTGTTATATTTTACAGAGGTATACGAACGACGAAGACGATGCACGAGTTACGTGATAAATTGACGCATCCAACATGTGGCAGAATAACACGAGAGCTACACAGAACGTCCGTTAAGTTTACGTATTACGTTTTTTACGTAATAAATTGGCGACCAACCGGTGGAGCTTGAAAAAAGGAAGATACGAAGTTCTAGCAGCGGTCACGAAAGGAGATCAGGATGCACACAAGAGGTTTATCGAAAAAGTTGGCGAAGGAGAAAGAAATGGAAGAAAATAGAGGGGAAGAAGAGGAAGGAACATCGATGGAAGAAGTGGAGACAGCAATAACCACCACAGAACCAACCCGTGACGAAGAAATGGAACCACAGAGAGGAGTTAGGGAGAAAGCCAGAGGAGGAATGGATTTACAAAAATTATGGGAATTAATTCAAGGAGATTCTAGGAAAAATAAGGAAGAATTAGATAAAAAATTTGAATCAATAAATCAAAAATTTAAGAAACAGGAGGATAAATTCGACGGAATGAAGAAAGAAACCAGTGAAAATTTTAAGAAACAGGAAGACAATTTTCAGAAGCAGAAGGAAGAACTGAGACAAACCATTAACCAAAATAACGAAACCCTCCAACAACAGCTGAAGGAAATCAACGAAATAACCAAGGAAGAGATGAAACAGCAGGTGATCCAACAATTAAGGGAGTATCGAGAAGAAACCATGCAACAGATCACTGAAACCAATGAAAAACTAGAGGAGATGTTGGAGAAGCTAGAGAGAACCAACGAAAATATTTCTGAAGTCCGTGAGGAAGTGCTCAATAAAATGAACCATCTCGAAGGAGAAAATAAAAGGAAAATTGAGGAAGGTCATGAAGAAACAGTCAGAAGATGTGCCCAGATGGACTAGGACATACATCAAGTCCGGGAAGAAAACCAGAAAGAGATAGCAGCTGTACGAACAGACATGGGGGAAAGGATGGAAGGAGTTTACAGCAATTTAAATAAAATAGAAGACAGCAAAGTAGACAAAAACCAACAAAGGATTGACGAAATGCACAGAATAGAAGAGTCATTACGGGAACAAGTGGACGCCTGGCGTGACCGACCATGTAACAATAACCATGTCATGAATACAGACAACAGAGATACTATTAACTTCCGTAATTATAAAAGGAACCCTATTGAGTTCTTGAAGAGGGTGGAAGATTTAATCATCAAAAATCGAGAGACTCGATGGACTACAATAAGAGGAATGCTGGACGAAATGTTCAAGGAGACCTATGACAACTGGTGTACTGCCACCAGACCAGACATCCAAAGCATTCAAGAATTTAAGACCCAGTTCAAGGCTAAATACTGGTCTGAATCGACTCAGAACATGGTCCGCAATAACCTAAGCAACGGGAGGTATGAAAATCAAAATGGACAATCTCTCACCTCCTACTTCTTGGAAAAAATCTGCATGGCCAGGAATTTGGAACCACGTATACCAGAAGAGTGTCTTGTAATACAGTTGTCTTACCACTACGACGACGCCATCCAAAAGGCACGGATGTACAGCCAGGTAAAGACCATTCAAGATATGGCTAGCTTATTGGAAAGCCATGAGCACGAGTGGCAGTACAGAAAAAATAGAGTGTTTAGTTTCAGGAATAATAGAATAAATGATGGACAAGTATCACCAAACCAACAGGGGGATAATAAGCCACCGTTAAACAACCCTAATAATTATCAAGGGAACCCACGGGGCAATAACGTGCCCAGAAATGTCAACAGAAATGGAAACAATAATAATAACAACTTCCGGAACAACTACAGGGGTAACTACCCATCGAATGGTTACAACAACTATTATTGCCCTGGAAACAATAACAATAACAATAATCAAGGATACCGACCACAGGTAAACTACATGAGGGGACAAAGACAACGGAGTCCAGGAAGAAACTATCCCCCATCTAACTATCGGGGGAACGTACTTTAACCAGGTACCCGATACAAGAAGCCACCCATTCGAAGAAGATCCCAGGAACAGCGTGGATGACCGGAACAATCGACAGGAGCCAAACGCTAACCAACCAGTAAACAATAATGAAGTTAGGGACAATGAGGCCAACCCCCATTTAAACGCATAAGGCCAGTGAAAACTGTGGACAGCCCATCACTGGACCAATCTCTTGGGGAATGCATGACGACGAAAAATATAATCACTATAATACAAACGAATTATCTAAAAAATATAAGAGATGAATTGGTTGAAGAAAGTAATCAACCAATGCCCAGCCGAAACAGTGAGATAGTGTACGTAAATGCCCAAATCGATGGAGTAATGTCAACATTAATGATCGATACTGGATCCAACATATCTTTAATTGACCAAATAGAGTTGAACAAACTACAACAAGAAAGTATTACTACTTTCCAACCTATACCAACTCTACCAATAAATAACATAACAATTATCGGTGCTACCGGCAGACAAAACAAAACTGTCCGGAAACAAGTGTCCCTGGAACTTCAAAGTGAAGGACTAACATTCAATATGTCTTTTCTTGTTGCCAGTGGCCTACCATTCTCCATACTTGTGGGATGTGACATACTCCGACAATATTCTGCTATAATTAATCTAAAGCAGGGAGAAGTGTCATTAAACACGGAAAATGGAATATGGACAACAAGTATAGTGAAGGGTGTTAACTTACCTTCAATAAACCACTGTTATACCATATTACAGAATAATTATTGTCAACAAGCACAGGTAAAAATAATGAATGAATGGGAGGATGAAGAAATATGGTCAAACAAGTTGGAGGAGATCAGACAATTCCAAAGAGAAGTACGAGATCAACAGATTAGTGCTCACCAGGCAGAGGATCTCATAAAAATTTACAATCAATAGCGACACATTTTTTCTGATGCCCCGGGAAAGGTTGTTAACTTACGTCCTTTCTTCTACATATTTATTTGTAAAAAAGAATAACATGCAAACATATACTTTTGTGTGTTTATATTTATTAATCTTATACACGTGTGTCCACCACACCATAATTATGGTACTTACCATACATATGTAAAGCCTGTTGCTTCGATCTTATTATTTGTTATGGGTCCAGGGTTTTGACTCAGCGTGAATACTGACTGAAATGGGCTTTGAAATAAAGATACTACCATTTTAAAACATCAACCATCAATATCGGTTTATTTTTCTTTCCATTTTTTACACCGGACTTTTTATTTAATGACAATGGCGTTTTGCCCAACCAAAAACCAAAATGGCGGCCGTTACTTACATTCTATTTCTCTTATTACAACAACTAGGTTATATATTCTGATTCATTATATTACCAATTTTTTCTGTTAACTGGGCAGCTGCCTTTCTATTAAAATAGAAATGTCGCTTGGCTGTCGACAATTACCATTCACCCCCCACTTTCTCACTCTCACTCATTCTGAATACATTACTGCATTTTGGTTAT
The DNA here is from genome assembly GCA_034769895.1 of Magicicada septendecula. Taxonomy (NCBI): domain Eukaryota; kingdom Metazoa; phylum Arthropoda; class Insecta; order Hemiptera; family Cicadidae; genus Magicicada; species Magicicada septendecula. The sequence continues at coordinate 774,401,276 of CM068367.1, forward strand.
GAATATATCTGACAGTTGTGTAAAAGAGCTCTTTAAAATTGAATTTAGGTTTTGCACTTTCCTGTTTTGTAAACTAGAAGTTCTGGGCGATGTCTCACATGCTGCTTTTACAGAAGTTGCGTGGTTACATTTTTTACTATTGTTTCACTGACTCTAGGTTTTAATTTTGAAAAACTATTGTGCACTGTCTTACTTCCTCTTCCACTGATTTATAACTACATATAGAGATTACATTTTGAAATTTCAGATCACTGGGCCGGTATAATTAGCCGGGTGCCTTTTGTAAGGTGTTACCGCTGATGCGGAGTTGTGAAGACTGGGATCAAGCACTACGCACTTTTTACGTATGTGTGTGTGTGTGCGTACGTCATTATTCTTTGTCTTTAGTCAATGAAACGTCCTAGTTTATTACGTATTTCATGCACGTCACTCTTTTGTTAATGACGTTTGGCGTTGTTGGCTAATGAAACAGACGTATCTAAAGCCTGTATTTGTTTGTGTAACCATTTTAAGCGTTCTTATCCGCACGTCCACCGTTGACCTTGGAATGATTCTGTTGTGTCGAAACTGCGTCGTTGCAGGCAAAACCAGGGAAATTGTACTACCCATACAAATGAATGCAAAATACATTGAAATACAATAATTTGATACCTTGTATACCATAAATTTGATATCAGGTTTTTCGTACTATTACAAGATAAAAGATTATAAATATCAAATTATATTCAAGGAGCCCGTTGATTTTAAGAAAAAATCATATCCTATCGCATACTCTCAAAGAAATGCAGTGAAGGCAGAGATCAACCGGATGATGGAAGAGGATATAATAGAATTAAGCCAATCACCGTATACAAGTCCAATAGTGGCGATACCAAAGAAGGACGGAAAGGTAAGAATATGCCTTGATGCTAGAGAAATCAACAAGATGATAGTAAATGATAGAACGTCCCCAAGCGAAATTGAAGAGATCCTTAAGAAATTCCATGGCACGAAATACATCAGCGCATGGGATACAGTCTGCGGATACTGGCAGGTAGAGCTACACCCGAACAGTAGAAAATACTTAGCTTTTCTGTTCGATGGGAGAAACTACCAATTCAAAAGACTGCCATTCGGACTAATTAATTCGGTTGCTGTATTCGTCCAGTGTATGGATCAGATATTGGGACAAGAAGTACTTAACTTTACTACCGTATATGTAGATGACTAGACACCATCATGCTACACCATCCGGATTTCCAAAAGCCATTTTTCATGAATTGTGATGCGAGCGACGTGAGTGTCGGTGCTGTCTTGTATCAAGAAGATGATAAGGGGCAACATATGGTCATAAGCTTTGCAAGTAGAACCTTAAATGCATGTGAAAGGAACTACCACGTCACGGAAAAGGAATTACTTAGTGTTGTATTCGCCTGCGACAAATTCAGGACATACATTTTAGGGTAAAACGTAACCATGAGAAGTGACCATCGATCCATATCTTTCCTTAAACAATGCAAGCTTAGTCATGGAAGACTAACACGATGGATATTACTACTGCAGGAATACCATATTAACTGGGAATACATACCAGGAAAGAAAAATACTGCTGCTGACATATTATCACGTATCAACATCCAGCAACAAACATTCGAGGGAGAGAAAGAACTGCTAGTCAAAGTATATAACATCATTAAGGATAGAACAGATCTGGAAAAGATAACGTTGGAAATAAGCAAACAGCAAAATGTGGACCCAAAGATAGTGAGTATCAGAGAAAGAATACTGAAGGAAGAAGAACCCATTGTACAGCATTATAAAGTACACGACAACTTATTATTCATCAAAAATAACTCTAGCGTTGGAGAATGGAAACTAGTAATCCCATCTATAACAGAAGAACAGATAATCATGGACTACCACATCCGGTACGGCCATATGGGTGCCATAAAAGTAGTAAAGGCACTAGAGGAGAGGGTGTATATCAAGAGTATCTATCGAAAGGTAAGCAAAACCATACAAAAATGTCACATCTGTCAAATGGTAAAATGCAACAATGCTAAAAAGGAGGGTATGATGATACCCATAATAACAAGCCAAAAATTAGAGAGAGTATTTCTTGATATTTGTGGTCCGTTTCCTCGCAGTGGAGGAAGGCGCCGATTTAAATTCATAATCATCATATTAGATCACTTCACCAAATATACCAAATTATATTCCATCAACCGTGCTACTACCAAGAAAATTATTGAAATTATATTGAACAACTTTATACCAGAAGTGGGAAAACCTATGGCCATAATAACCGATCATGGGACCCAATTTAAAGGAAATCTGTGGAAAAATAAACTCTGGGAACATGGTATTAAAACATACAAAACATCTGTTTATCATCCCAGCAGTAACCCAGCTGAGAGAGTGCTTAGAGAAGTGGGTCGAATTCTGAGGACCTACTGCCATAACAAACAAAAGTAGTGGCACAATTACCTAAAGTCCACTGAAGAATTTATAAATCTGGCTTACCACAACTTCACTGAAACCACACCATACTCAATGATGTTTGAACGACCACCACCTAGAGAGATAAACGATTTAATTAAATTTCCCACCAATACCGAATACCAATTTGAAAAGAGAAGAATTTATAACAAAATTGCTGAGAAAGTAGAGCAGCAGAAAAATAAATACTCTAAGAACCATCCACATACGATCAAGTACCAGATAGGAGAGAGTGTATTAATAAAGAACAGGGAATTACCCAGCTCCATAGAAGGCATTATGAAAAAGTTACTATTGCTATATGTAGGGCCGTACACTATCACCCAAGACAAGGGCAATAACACCTATGAAATCACCAACCCCACCACTCAGAAAATAAAGGGGGTATATAATCAAGCATCGATTAAAAAATACTATGACAGTCAAACTTAACTGGAAAGAATTCAAATTGAAAAAGCCAACCAAGTTAGTTGGAATAAAAAGAAAGAATAAAAATACAAGCAAGTAAGTTTGCTGATAAATAATAAAGAAAAAATATATATAAAAAATGAATTTCAAAATTCAAAAAAGATATGTAAGGACAGCTTACACAGATATTTCGAGAATATTTTAGACCTATCATAAAATGGAGAAATAAAATTACCAAGAATCCACATAAAGTAAGAAACACTAACTTACTATAATCTTTGAATAAAAATTAATAATAAGGGAGTGAAGTTACAAAACATTCCTAACAAAATAAGATTAAGTTACAATAATCTTTAGCCAAAATATGAGGCACAAAAAAGCAAAACATACTATAAAGGAATAAGCTACAAAAATTCCTAACTAGTAAGAAACACTAACTTACTATGATATTCAAAAAGTTATAAAAAAGAAGTATCAATCAAAATGATCAACTTACACTACTATTTAGAAAGAAATGGGAAGTAAGAGTAAACGACCAAGTGATCAAAAAATGAAATAAATAAAATAAACATTCTAAGAGTTGTAATATGAAGTGAGATGAAACAAAAAGTAATTAAAAATGAATAAAAATGTGAATTGTATCAATAAAAAGCAATGCTTCAAGTATTATTAAGCAGTATCTATAAAGAAAGATGAAAAAATATATGACTCGAACTGAGCAATAATGAAATACAAAGGTGAAAGATTCCCAACGAAGGTTATGATTATTATTATTATGTTGAGTCACGAGATGACTGTATTTAAGATTCATTAATTGAGATTGACTGTTGAATAAATCCAGCAATCATTTTACTGAGCAGAGATGATGTTCCCCTGATCTCAGAATAAGAGTAGTTTTGAACGACGGAGTTAGGTAAGCCAATAGAGCCCATCCGAATCGATTGCAACTACAAAGTAAAGATAGTTAGGGAAAATAAGATTTATAGGGAATAATTTATAATAAAAAATCAATAAGCCAGTTCGTAATAAGAAAAAATGAAGAAGAAAAGAATCAGAAGAAAGGAAATAAAAGATACAGAATTAAGTATAAAAAATCGAGTGAGAAGCAGGAGAGTTTAAGAAGAAAATGATACAATACGATTGATAATTTCATCAAACTTAGAATCACGTTTTATAAAATGATCAATTTTGGTGGAAGGGCATTATATAACATCGCCAAATTCAGATCAATTTTGATAACAATAAGTATGTATAAAAAATGCTAAATAATACTATATTTGAATAAATAAATAATGTGGAGAGTAAAATATATATAAAAGGTAATTAACATGGAAGGAGAAGGAGTAATAAACCAAAAGTGATTAATAAAGAAACTCAAATAATAGACTGACAGACAAACGACATTGACCCAACCCCAGAGATTGGCCAGTTAAGAAACCTAAATAAAGGAAACAAGACGAATGAAGGAGAAGAAGAATGAAAACCAAGAGAGAACAAACCCACGAGGATGAAAACAAAATGAAACACGTCAAGAAAACCAAACAAGGAATAAAAAATAGAGAAGGGAGAAGTAATGTAATCCAAAATAATAAAGAAAATGAAATCGATTAAGAACCAAAACTATTAATGAATGTTAGTATTGATTGAATGACAATTATAAATAGTCAGTAATATGAAACAATAGGTAAAATTACACTAACCAAAGAGTTAGGGATATATGTAATTTGTTAACAAAGAAAGACATAATATTAATAATTTTATCTTGTTGTTGCATCCTCTTCGTTCACTTATTAGCATGTATTACACACAAACAGATGGACTACCCATGGGCTCCCCTATATCAGGTGTACTAGCAGAAATATTCATACACACCATAGAACAGAAACACATACTGAACAACAACAAATACACCGATAAAATAATATATTGGCACAGGTATGTCGACGACATTTTACTCCTTTACAACGGCAACAAAAGACAAATAGAAAATTTCCACAAATACATTAACACTTTACACCATAAATTAAAATTCACACTTGAAATAGAATTAAACAACAGCATAAACTTTTTAGACCTTACAATCACCAAAACAAACAACACACACACATACAAAATATACAGAAAACCCACCACATCAGACATGGTCATACACAACACATCCAACCACCCAACTCAACACAAACATGCAGCTTTCAACTACATGCTCCATAGGCTCACGTCAATACCCCTAAACACACATGACTACCAAGATGAATTAAACACAATTAAATACATAGCAGTCAAAAACGGATACAACCCCGAATTAATAAATAAACTACACAAATGGATCCTCAACACAAAAAGTAAAACACATCTAACCAACAGCACACAACCCAGTAAATACATAACACTTACATACTACAATTCCAATACACAGAAAATTGCAAACACATTTAGGAAACAAAATTATAAAGTAGCTTACAGAACCAACAACACCATTAGAAAACACATAAACAATACTAACAAAGACATTGACACATACAGCAAAACAGGGGTTTATAAATTAAATTGCAATGATTGTCAACAATTCTACATCGGCCAGACGAGAAGATCTTTTTCTTCCAGGTTTTCTGAACATTTAAAAGCCCTCACCACAAACTACATACATTCCACATTTACATAACGAAAACCACAGCTACACAAACATAGAACACAACATGGAAATATTACACTACTTACCAAAAAGTAGAAAACTAAACACAGCTGAACAATTTGAAATATACAGATATCACACACTACAACCAAACAACATATTAAATGAACAGATACATTACAAATCACATACACTATTTGACACACTGATCCACACACATAATTCGAACCTCAGCGCCAATCCCTTCCCACCATCAACCCCCACCACACACTCCATTCCATAACGGTTATTCTGTAATCGACAGTTAGTACTCAACCCACTGAAGAAGAGAAACAACATCTTGAAACGTTTGGGAAGTGACAACAATAAGTTCATAAGTGAAAGTATATATATATTATTAATAATTTTATATAGATAGTGTGTAGAGAAAGAGAATAAAATGATGAGAAATAAATGGAAGTTGAACTAGTGAAAGTGATTTATCCTAGAGTGATATAATACTAAAGAAACACTAAGTAAAATATAATGAACACTAAATAATTTAAGAAAGTGCAAGTGAGAAATAAATACAAATATTGTCTATCATAAAAATAGTAAGAGGAGAGTAGGCTAAGATAAAGACTTAGTAAAATAACCTATGTTTAAGTTTTAAGAGTGAACAATAACATTTAACAAAGTTACAATGAATAATATTTAGAATAGAACATTGATTCAGTAAATAATGAACACTAAGTAGTGATATTTACTGTGATGACTAGGAAATAGTATTGTTATAACTTAAGAATGTATTGTAAAAGTTTAAAGGTGTGTTTCACAAGGAAAAGGAATAAGATGGTGTTAACATGGAAGGGAGAGCAAAAAGCATTAGAAAATAAGTCTGTATTAACATTAAGTAAATACCCATGTTATAAGGGGAGGTTAATGAAAAAAGTTCAATAGAGGTGAATTTGTTTAGCACCAGAACAACAAATAAGAAATAATGAATTGTATAAACTATTGTTTATGAATTGGATATGGCTGTAAGAGTCATACAGACCATAGACCTAGATGTTATATTGGAAATGAATAGCAAATAATTAGCAAGTAATATTGAATAACACAGTTGTTTCAAACAAAGATCACAAAAAGACTAAATTAAAACACATCCAGAGACATTAAACCTAATTATAAATGCAAAATAACAATTTAGGACTAAATGAAATATATTGTGTGTGAAGCCATAAAAATCCAGTAATGGCTACTTAAATGTGAAACAGGCCTAACGGTCAAACATAAGCAATTACTGATTGTATAAAAATCACCTTGTAATGGACAAATCCAAGATAACTAAGTCACCAAGGATGAATAGTAGTTATTATTAAAAACCAAAGATTAAATTAAGGAATTATATAAACAGAGAAATGTATTAGTAAGTATGAAATTAATTGTAAACTTAGAAAATTTGATAAAACCCAATATTGTGGGGTACCAAAATAATCTTTGTGAGAAAATATAAATGACAGTGCAAATAGATCATAACTAAGAAGGAAGATAAGAGGAGGAAGGAAGTCAGAAGATATGGGAAGCTTCATGAACAATGTATTCATGTTCAGCTCGCCCAATGAAATTAATGATGTAACCATGGAAACGGCGGTTTGACGAGGTAATTACCGTTGAATACAATTACTTGAAAAGTGACGCTCACCAAAACCAGAAGCAAAAATTCTGTACAACACATTTTCATATTTAAAACATCTTAAAAGTAAAATAATGTATAGAAATTGATCGTAAAGAAGTCTGATGAATACCGAACACCTTTACCAGATGGAGAAGACGTTTAATTGAAGGCGAAATATCTAAATAAATCCAAACAACTTTGAGAAAGATGCCGAAGCTTGAATAAAGAACAAATGAATTATATTGATTCCACAACCCTTCCTTCCCGACCTACAGAGTAATTCCGTACTACAACGCTGTTAAGTATCAGTTAAATTATTTCAACTTCCAAAAATAAACACACTTTGAATATTTCTCAATATATGTTGAATACCACTGAATCACTTTTATTCTCTTGCAAGGATTAAATCGTAATATTAAGACACTGAAAATTTGTTAAACTATAGAACTAACCTCATATTTATGTACGACTACTTTTAAACCACTTGTACGACACTCAAACCAATTACCATTACACATTACCATACTTAAGAAAAAACATTGTAAGGTTGTGTATTTTTAATATTGTAATTGCATCTGAACCTTTTAACGTGGCCAAAAGATCTCACAACCATCGATCGAAATATTTGTTGATTGGCGTCAGAGAAAGCCATGCTGTTTATATGTATTCAAAATCGATTGGTTAACCCTTGAGTAGAGTCTTATAAAGAATTATCCGGTGCAGAATTGTATATAAAAATTAATTACAACTTGTGTCTATAAAATATTAACTTCAAATTAATAATAAATCCATACTGTTGTGTTAAATTGTGTTTTATTTTTATTAGAAAAGTGTATGTTTAAAACTAAATGTATAGCGAATGTTTCTGATGCGACGCCTAGCGCGCAAGTAGCGAATACTATAACTGCTAACTCGATTAACAAAAATTGAGAAAAGGCGGGACGGATTGAATTCGTTGCATCGTTCGAATAGAACATTGATAAGGAGACAATTTTAATTGTTTTATACAAACAATTTGGCGCCACCCGGGGATTATCCACTACATGTGAACCTCAGATCGGGAACCACGATACCTGGTCACCAGTTCGTTCGCTACGGACCCAAACATCGTGAGTTACACCACCGTACGAGGACGAAGTGGTAAGAAACACAGACACAATTTACACTCAGACACACTGTTATATTTTACAGAGGTATATGAACGACGAAGACGTTGCACGAGTTACGTAATAAATTGACGCATCCAACGTGTGGCAGAATAACACGAGAGCTACACAGAACGTCCGTTATACGTAATAAATTGGCGACCAACCGGTGGAGCTTGAAAAAAGGAAGATACGAAGTTCTAGCGGCGGTCACGAAATGAGATCAGGATGCACACAAGAGGTTTATCGAAAAAGTTGGCGAAGGAGAAAGAAATGGAAGAAAATAGAGGGGAAGAAGAGGAAGGAACATCGATGGAAGAAGTGGAGACAGCAATAACCACCACAGAACCAACCCGAGACGAAGAAATGGAACCACAGACTGGAGTTGGGGAGGAAGCCAGAGGAGGAATGGATTTACAAAAATTATGGGAATTAATTCAAGGAGATTCTAGGAAAAATAAGGAAGAATTAGATAAAAAATTTGAATCAATAAATAAAAATTTTAAGAAACAGGAGGACAATTTTCAGAAGCAGAAGGAAGAACTGAGACAAACCATTAACCAAAATAACGAAACCCTCCAACAACAGCTGAAGGAAATCAACGAAATAACCAAGGAAGAGATGAAACAGCAGGTGATCCAACAATTAAGGGAGTATCGAGAAGAAACCATGCAACAGATCACTGAAACCAATGAAAAACTAGAGGAGACGTTGGAGAAGCTAGAGAGAACCAATGAAAATATTTCTGAAGTCCGTGAGGAAGTGCTCAATAAAATGAACCATCTCGAAGGAGAAAATAAAAGGAAAATTGAGGAAGGTCATGAAGAAACAGTCAGAAGATGTGCCCAGATGGACCAGGACATACATCAAGTCCGGGAAGAAAACCAGAAAGAGATAGCAGCTGTACGAACAGACGTGGGGGAAAGGATGGAAGGAGTTTACAGCAATTTAAATAAAATAGACAGCAAAGTAGACAAAAACCAACAAAGGATTGACGAAATGCACAGAATAGAAGAGTCATTACGGGAAGAAGTGGACGCCTGGTGTGACCGACCATGTAACAATAACCATGTCATGAATACGGACAACAGAGATACTATTAACTTCCGTAATTATAAAAAGAACCCTATTGAGTTCTTGAAGAGGGTGGAAGAGTTAATCATCAAAAATCGAGAGACTCGATGGACTACAATAAGAGGAATGCTGGACGAAATGTTCAAGGAGACCTATGACAACTGGTGTACTGCCACCAGACCAGTCATCCAAAGCATTCAAGAATTTAAGACCCAGTTCAAGGCTAAATACTGGTCTGAATCGACTCAGTACATGGTCCGCAATAACCTAAGCAACGGGAGGTATGAAAATCAAAATGGACAATCTCTCACCTCCTACTTCTTGGAAAAAATCTCCATGGCCAGGAATTTGGAACCACGTATACCAGAAGAGTGTCTTGTAATACAGTTGTCTTACCACTACGACGACCCCATCCAAAAGGCACGGATGTACAGCCAGGTAAAGACCATTCAAGATATGGCTAGCTTATTGGAAAGCCATGAGCACGAGTGGCAGTACAGAAAAAAATAGAGTGTCTAGTTTCAGGAATAATAGAATAAATGATGGACAAGTATCACCAAACCAACAGGGGGATAATAAGCCACCGTTAAACAACCCTAATAATTATCAAGGGAACCCACGGGGCAATAACGTGCCCAGAAATGTCAACAGAAATGGAAACAATAATAATAACAACTTCCGGAACAACTACAGGGGTAACTACCCATCGAATGGTTACAACAACTATTATTGCCCTGGAAACAATAACAATAACAATAACAATAATCAAGGATACCGACCACAGGTAAACTACATGAGGGGACAAAGACAACGGAGTCCAGGAAGAAACTATCCCCCATCTAACTATCGGGGGAACGTACTTTAACCAGGTACCCGATACAAGAAGCCACCCATTCGAAGAAGATCCCAGGAACAGCGTGGATGACCAGAACAATCGACAGGAGCCAAACGCTAACCAACCAGTAAACAATAATGAAGTTAGGGACAATGAGACCAACCCTCATTTAAACGCCTAAGGCCAGTGAAAACTGTGGACAGCCCATCACTGGACCAATCTCTTGGGGAATGCATGACGACGAAAAATATAATCACTATAATACAAACGAATTATCTAAAAAATATAAGAGATGAATTGGTTGAAGAAAGTAATCAACCAATGCCCAGCCGAAACAGTGAGATAGTGTACGTAAATGCCCAAATCAATGGAGTAATGTCAACATTAATGATCGATACTGGATCCAACATATCTTTAGTTGACCAAATAGAGTTGAACAAACTACAACAAGAAAGTAGTACACCTATACCAACTCTACCAATAAATAACATAACAATTATCGGTGCTACCGGCAGACAAAACAAAACTGTCCGGAAACAAGTGTCCCTGGAACTTCAAAGTGAAGGACTAACATTCAATATGTCTTTTCTTGTTGCCAGTGGCCTACCATTCTCCATACTTGTGGGATGTGACATACTCCGACAATATTCTGCTATAATTAATCTAAAGCAGGGAGAAGTGTCATTAAACACGGAAAATGGAATATGGACAACAAGTATAGTGAAGGGTGTTAACTTACCTTCAATAAACCACTGTTGTACCATATTACAGAATAATTATTGTCAACAAGCACAGGTAAAAATAATGAATGAATGGGAGGATGAAGAAATATGGTCAAACAAGTTGGAGGAGATCAGACAATTCCAAAGAGAAGTACGAGATCAACAGATTAGTGCTCACCAGGCAGAGGATCTCATGAAAATTTACAATCAATATCGACACATTTTTTCTGATGCCCCGGGAAAGGTAAAAGATTATCAATATCAAATTATATTCAAGGAGCCCATTGATTTTAAGAAAAAATCATATCCTATCGCATACTCTCAAAGAAATGCAGTGAAGGCAGAGATCAACCGGATGATGGAAGAGGATATAATAGAATTAAGCCAATCCCCGTATACAAGTCCAACAGCGGCGATACCAAAGAAGGACGGAAAGGTAAGAATATGCCTTGATGCTAGAGAAATCAACAAGATGATAGTAAATGATAAAACGTCCCCAAGCAAAATTGAAGAGATCCTTAAGAAATTCCATGGCACGAAATACATCAGCACAAGGGATACAGTCTGCGGATACTGGCAGGTAGAGCTACACCCGAACAGTAGAAAATACTTAGCTTTTCTGTTCGATGGGAGAAACTACCAATTCAAAAGACTGCCATTCGGACTAATTAATTCGGTTGCTGTATTCGTCTAGTGTATGGATCAGATATTGGGACAAGAAGTACTTAACTTTACTACCGTATATGTAGATGACTTGTTGATCACCTCATCAAATTGGCAAGAACACTGTAATAGAGTGGAGACAGTTTTGAAAAAATTATCAGATAACCATATTACCCTTAAGCTGGATAAATCCAAATTCATAGCCAGCAAGGTACAATTTTTAGGTTTTAATCTGACAGTAGAAGGTATCACCCCTTCAGCACTTCAGCAGAGAAGGTTGAAGCAATACAACGATTCCCAACACCTAAAAATAAAAAACAGCTACAATCTTTCCTTGGAATATGCAATTATTATCGGAAATTCCAGGACCATTATTCCAAGCTGACAGCACAATTTCAAAAACAGTGATCCGCAAAAAATAAATGGACATGGGGAGCCGACCAAGACAAGGTATTTGAACAAATAAAAGAAAAATTTTTAGACACCGTCATGCTACACCATCCGGATTTCCAAAAGCCATTTTTCATGAATTGTGATGCGAGCGACGTGAGTGTCGGTGCTGTCTTGTATCAAGAAGATGATAAGGGGCAACATATGGTCGTAACCACGCTCTGCTACCATTTGTAACCTCTCTATGCTTTTAGTATTTATTTTATTTCTTTTTAAATTTCTATCTTCTTGCTTGCTGGTTTTGAAAGAGAGGTTACAAGTTATTTAGAACTAGGCAAGAGCCTAGAGAAGCTAAAATTGGGCTGGGTCCAGTATGATGGGACTTGCAAATGAAACACTGATCTTGAGATAACAACAACAATTTATTGTTCTTGGGTAGTACAACATATGAGCCTCTAAAGGCAGGATAAATCAGCCTTTTGATCGTTAAATATAATTTCATTAATATGTGCCTTGCCCAAAAGTTGAACAAGGAATAATAACTATTAACAGCACTAAGTATTGAATAATTATTAATAGTTGAACCATCATTGACTAACAAAATCATGGGATGTTACATAAATAACAAATTGTAGTTATAGAATAATACAATAAAAAAAATTGGCACATAGTTTCGACCTGCAAGTAATCACCTTTTATAACAAGGCATAAATATACAGAAATATACACAGGCATAATCAACATGACAAGTAACAATTATACAAAACAACACACACATATAATTAACATCAACAACGTTTATATTTAAATAACCCATCACATGTTCACCCTGGTCATCAGCGCATATAATAATCTTGTTCAACACCCATAACCCCCTTACTGTTTAATTAATAGGTGACTAAAACCCCCTCCCCAAAACTTCAATTAAAATATCCCAGGAGTGGAGCAGACATGCCCCCAAGTTTTAACAAGATAAGTGTTAACTGAATGTTCTCTGTAAGCCATGCGGCCCACGCACAAATCCCATGCCGATATTTAATAATCAATTAAATCCCATCAATTACTATAATGAAAAGTAGCATCACAAGGTCAACATGGATGTCCGGTTGCCTAACTGCATTTTATGTTTCTTTTTTACCTTCAAAACAGAATATAGAAAAATAGTGGAATTTGACCACCATGAGTATTCATAACTGACATTGATCAATCTTGTGTAGTCTTATGGTTAACTAATTGTTATAGGGAGCAATTACAATTATGGTTACCAAATTTGCTATGGTAAAATACAATCTGTGACAATGGTAAATTTTAAAGTGTGCAAATTATCTAAACAGTGGAACAGAATTTGTAATACAGAATATAAGTCATAAGAGTATTAAGTTAGCTCACAGTGTTACAAAACTTGACTACCGGCAGGGTCAGGCATTGGACGGGATCTAGCAAGATCTGACATAGACAGGCTTGCAGTGGACGTCTCCAACGGGAGTCGACCACGGTTTAAAACCACCCCCCAGATCATGAATGAATAATAAAATACGTCTCCACATGGAGCAACATCGTTAACATAACCATCCCAACATGCTTAAAACAGAAATAGAATGAGATACAACTCTATCTACCGAACTCCCCTCGACCCGGGCGGTGCGTGACCCCGGCCGAGTTTTCACTCTCAGAACGAGATATACATGATAGTAATTGAGGAGGCGTAAGCCTTACAAAATACAATTAAAATATTCCACCCATTGTCCGTAACTAACTGTCCACACTGGAACGTTTCATGAAAGTCTCACCGAGTACTTCGGCCACAAGGTTTAGGTTAAAAATGGTTAAATGTCACCTGGTTTGAAGGGTGCATGTTGAGGGCTCAGTAGTGGGTGTCCAGTCCATCCTTCCGGCTGACACAGCTGACGAAGGTTTTAAGTTACATCGTCGGAGGCAGTTGTTCGGCCATCCTTCCAGAGCGGGGCAGATTCCCGGCTACCTCGGAAACCCTGCACAATTATATCTGGGATTACTCCTAAGTTCATGAAACACACACTACCACATTTACCCACTGACATGGCATGGACTGTCCGGTTTATAAACTCGAAAAATTGCCTAAGTCAAGAATCCCATTGAATGTGGTAAATCACTTCAAAAATAACTCCATTGAATATGTTAATATAGAATATGTCTAAATATAGTCACTTCATAATAATGATGATTTTAATTAACCTTTATGCAAAAGTTTTCATGACGCATTTACAGGAATTGGCAACTTTTAACAAGTCCGTGACATATACAGATATCAGAAAATTACTGACTTACGCCCCATCTTAGTTTAGTTAATTAGTAGAAGCATTATTGGATTAATATACAACATAATTATATCCTTAACGTTACAATCAATTAACCAGGGTTGAGACAAAGCATACATAAAACAAATTATAACCTGAAACTCGCCATGCGCTAAGGATTGACTGCAATATATATCTCAACACATCCACTTTAATATTAAATAAAACCAATTTGTTTTTATAATAATTAAAATACATATTTTAATGGACTTACCGGAGGTCACGTAGCTTTCTACTTATTCATAGAAGAAGCTGGGAGACGAAAACTGTTCAATCTACTCTGCCAGCCGGGGACTAGAATGTGAAGCGCTGATAGCTAAAGTCGTACTGAATAAACCAGCTGTTGAAAAACCCGTACGTGCATAGATAGGGCGCGCGCGAGTCGGGCGGGCAAGGGGCAGCAGCATGACAAAGTGCAACTGAACGTCCCAAAGGACAACTTCTTTCTCGTCGACAAATACGTAAATACTTTAATTAATCAAATATAGAGATCGGAACATCGCCGCGTTTTCCAAAACGCGGCACACCCCCACCCCAAAAGGGCAACCCGGTTGCCTCACCTTCAAACTCGGGAAAGTACCCTGCAGTGTACTCCCATAAAAAAAAACTCCGGTGGACATCGTGGGTGAGTTGGCCAGGCAGACTTGCTCCCAGGAAGACCACCAATCCCCATGCGACCCTCTCCGCCACGCCAACCCCACGGGACCGCCCCAACACGTCACCCTCTCCGGTGACCACCAATTACTCCCACCGGTCCCACTCACATGCTCGTCCTAGGACTAAACAAGGCATCTCCCACCTTGGCATGTGAGCGACCGTACTACCTCTCGTCCCTCTCTCGGACCGACCAGCCACATGCACCCACAAGGCATCTCCAACCTTGCCATATGGCTGGCCCACTTCCCTACACAAGGGCGGACGGCCCCGCTTAGCCAGACAGAGAGGACCGCGCCTAGGGCACACGAACATTAATCCAATCTCAACTCAACAAATACACCATAACTCGAGGGGGTTTTACTTCTCTACAGCACCGTCTACACAACTTTCTCTCGCAACAAAAAATAACACCAGGAAAACCGGGGAATGCGGCATGGCTCGGACCCTATAATGAACAACATCAACCTCAACAACTATTAACAATCAGCAACAGCACACCATCACTCCATCTAACCTTTAACACAGGGGAAACTGGCGATCTCGAGGACCACAAAAGTCTCTCTCTAACTCCGTTTTTTTTTTTTTTTTTTTTTTTTTTTTTTTAAGGGGAGTGGTAGGAAAATTGGGAAGATGAAATGGGGCAAGGATCATTAAAGGGCAATAGCTAGGACTGAGGGTAAGGACCTGGCTACCTCCGGAAATAAGGAAGAATGGAGGAAACCAAGGCTCGCGTGGGCAGGGGCGCAACCCTGAAATAGATGACCGCCACTGGGAATGTGGGGAACATCTACCCGCTACCCGTCAACCTCTGCTTCTTACCTTTCTATGCCGCACTTTAGGTATTCGCTCCTTTCGGACACCACTCTCTAAGAAATTATCTCGTGTTGAGCTGTCCTGACTGGTTTCTTCGGAATCAGAATCAAGGCAACTTACCTCACTACTTTCACTCCGCCTTGGATTATGCTCATCGTCTAACTCCTCTGCTACAATTTCTTCCTTTTCTACAACTTCCCCTTCTTCGTCCACATAATCCAAAGCAACCTCCTGACACTGCGCCTCCTCAGTGTCTTCCCGTTGCTCCTCTGATCCAGCTTCAACCTCCTCTCCGATCTCATTTTCATCAACACGTTCATCACCAACGTCATCGCCATCACTTCCACTACCACCATCTGAACACTGCACATCCTCGTCCTCCTCTCGTTGCTCACCTGGTCCACCTGAAACTTCCTCCCGTTCCTCGGAATCCTCAACACTACTTACAGAAGGCGTCTGCACATCTTCACTCACTACTTCACTCTCACTCACAAACTCTACAACGCTGCCACCCAATTTCTCCTCAACTTCTACCTCATCTACTTCTACTACACTTGCGGCATGGACATCCCCTTGTCCATCCACAGCCTCAGAAACACTCGCAGCCCGGACATCCCTGTGTCCATCTGCAACTTCAGACTCTACAGTCTCCCTAACACCTACAACTATACTCACCTGCGCAGCATCTGCAGACCGCTCTTCTGACTCTTCTGTCGATTCCACTCCTTGACCACTTTCAGCAACCACAACGTCCTCAACGTCTTCCACCCTGGAAACCAGCTGTCCAGGTTCATGTGCAATGACTAAATTAATTTCGACTGGCGATGGTGATGTGACAGGATCTGGATCCCTCACAAACCGAGATGTAAAAACCGGAACAAATTCCGCGGCCTCTGGATTCAACCATGACGTCCTCCTGGAGTCCGGTAATTCAGTATTAACTGACGCGCTCTTATCCTCCTGTATTGTTCCCACGGAGTCATACCGCTCGTCTACTTCCGCTTCCTTTTCTTCATCTACTACTCTCTTGGGCACTTGTAATTCCTCTGGAACCTTTAAAGTTTCCTTTTTCTCCGAATAGGGATAACGCCTTGGTACAGGCTCCCTACTTGCCGCTGTCTGTTCCCTAACATAATTTCTTTTTCCCCTGTTAATTTCATGTTTCTTTGTTTTCTGTGCTGTAGCTGTTTTTACCGTCTTCACACTTGCCACCCCCTTGTAGCCTCCATCACTTCCGGAATATTCAGGCTTTCTAAGCGTCCCTTGGGTTTTCCTCCAACCTCCATGTTTGTCCCTTTTGGCTCTTCCTGATGAACCACTGGAGGATTGGACATCTGTGGCATCTCTTCCTCGGGACTCGTCAGCTGCCTGGACCGTCCTTGAAAACACACACAGCTGTTCAAGATCCGCAAAACCACGTGGACGGTCCGCGAATGCCAAACGAGATCTCTCTTGGGGAGTCAGTCCTTGCAGAATTGCTTGGATAACTTCTGTCTCGGGCAACCCCAATCTTAACACCCGGGCAGCTTTCCGTATATCGCGCACGAAATCTCCTAACGCCTCTCCGTAGGCCTGTGGGCGATAGAATCTTTCCAACTCAAGCTTGAAGCGTCGTCGAGTGGGTATGAAGAAGTTCAACACCTCCCCATGGAAAGCATCAACACTGTCACCCCGACGCAGGGCCTTGGTGACCAGACCAGCCAACGTACTCCGGCAATACGGGTATATAAGATACAAGACCTCCCCATCGGACACCCCCGGGAAATCTGCCACCTGCAGGACCAGGTCCAAGAAAACCAACAGCTGATCCTCATCAAATCCATCCACCACCGGAAATTTCTGGAGAACGTCTGTAAGAGGGTGGGGCAATTTCTCGTAGCATATCCCCGCCAGAATTGCACAATTCAAAACACACAACAACAAACATAAATTCCTACGAAAAACCTAACACAACATAACCCACAAAAACATATTAACAAAATTCGGAAAAACTCAAGTACTGTCCTTCCTTTGAGTAGACCCCCGGGTTCCTAGCGCTGCGAAAACCTGCCCCGCTCCAGAATCAACTCTCCGTCAGTCGCCAGACTCAAGAAGAAACAACATCAGACACTAACACCAACATACAATCCACACCACCTAACACTAACCACAATATACGACATTTCGACTACAACATTATCACCATTACAATCGGACGATACCGACTTCCAGTCGGGCCATACCGCATCCCACTAATCGCACGCGCAATTACTTTCAAAAATTAAATACGGGAACCCATCCCCACGCGCTCTCCGGCAATGTCCAATTTCAAAACAACAACTCAACTACAACACGTGCCCATGGCGGCCTCAGATTTACAATTCAAAACGTTTAACAATAATTCATAAAAAAAATATATATGCTTCTACATTTCATGTTAACTATTAAGTGCCATTTTATTTGCCAGACTATCTCCAAGTTGCAAGCCCCATCACACCAACGGACCCAAGGGTTCAGGCCTAGAATGAACCACGCTCCGGCTACCATTTGTAACCTCTCTATGCTTTTTAGTATTTATCTTATTTCCTTTTAAATTTCTATTTCCTTGCTAGTTGGCTTTCAAAGAGAGGTTACAAGTTATTTAGAACTAGGCAGGAGCCTAGAGAAGCAAAATTTATGCTGGGTCCAGTATGACGGGACTTGCAATGAACTCAGCCATAATATAACAATAACATATTTATTATATCTCTGGAATTCATACTTGTGTACAAGATAAATATGTATCTATATAAAAACTACCAAAAGGTACATCATGGCAAGCATGTATAAATTAAGTGTACATCAACATAAGTGTGCACAAAGTAAATGTGTATACATATATATAATAGAAAAAATTTGAATCACTACTAGCATATATAATTCCAGTTTACCTAAGAACAAGTGTATATAATTGAATAGAATTACATCAGAACAAGTGTATATAACAGTATATAAGTTAAATGTACATACATAAATAAAATATAAAATGCACAAACACATGTAAAATTCTCCCCGTCGTGTGGCTAGCTAGACACATACAACACGCACACAGAACACAAGGTACACAACTCACAATCATTTACTTTCAGCACGCATGCCCCTGTAACGCACCCACCCACTGAGTTAAGCAACTATCATTTTATGTCCCGGCAGTGATAAAATATACGCCCGTCGGCCACCCATTCAGTAGGATAACATAAACTCCAAACCCCTTTAAAGACGAATAATTCATGAAGCATAAATGAAACTGGACCACCCATTTGTCTAGCATTCCGTTTATTAATGACCCATGATGAGTGTGTGAACCTTTGTTCCGTTCACAGCACCAGGTAATGTTAACAAACTCCTCACCTACTTCCAGACAGTGTTTATAAAATTCTAGACAGTATTGACTTCACAAAATCTCAAAAAGGAATTAAATCCTTATGTACATTAATAACAGAAATCAATTGATTGAGGCTTTACAATATCAGAAGATTTGGACAATATGTATATCTATTTAATTTACCCAAAAGGAAAAGGATGAAAACCAGTTTTATATTCAAAATTAAACAGCAACTTCTCTACGTGTGAAGTCAACCCATATATGTGTTTGCCAGTTAAGAAAACAATCAGCTTAGCCCTTGTGCAAGGGGCAAAATCGGCTAAAATATTTCAAGAACATTAATAAATCATTTCGATTAGCCTCAGATAACTGTATAAAATAATTAGAAAAAGAGTACAATAAGGTGGTTGTGCTCTGGCATCTGTGGGAGCGCGCCCACATGTAGTTGACAAAACTTGACAGGACATCAGCCTGTCTGAGAATGCCCCAGCGCGTGTCCAAGAAACTAAGTGCCCTTTGTAAACCCTTAAAACGTCCCAAAAAAACTTCAGGAAAGCCCCCAACCCTTAATTGTGAAACCACAGTCAATATAATTTCTTTTTTTTTTTTTTTTTTATATACACCACTGTTCCAGCCGGAACAGGGCTACAGGGCAGTAACCTAAATTTGTGTAATGAGTAAAGCGAAAAGAAATACAACTGTAAAATGGTACAAGAGTGAAATGGCAGGCGCGCTCTCGCAGTGCAGCATGCACTTACAGTCATAGCATTTAGTGTTATAGAAAAAGGGTTATAAAAGTTCAGTAATTTTTTTTTTATAGAGAGTGTTCAGAGTCATGATCACAGTTCACTTCCCAATTAGACAGTCTGGACATGTGGTCCCCTGGCTTCTAAATTATTCACATAAACAGGCACACTGCCGGTTCGGCCCCCAAAAAAGAAAAAGCATAAATGTCACCTCATAAGTGCTGGCGAGTGCAACGTAGGAATTCGATCTCCATCTCCCTCTTCGTAGGCGATCCTGACATGGTTCATAGCTTGAGCAGATGTTCGGCTCACAGCCAGCCAGGAACCCGACTTAGGGCGAGAACCCTAAGAATTCAAGTAAATTAGAGAACAGTCTATAAGAATGTACACCCGAGTTAAGGTAATTAACCTCTTAACGGGCCGCCAGCTAACTCTCACCAAAGGCACAAAATTAATTAATTAAAGTTTTTACAACCTGCTTAAATAGTCTACATTCAGCTATGGAATAAGTGAATTTGTATTATGAACAGAACTTATTAAATTGTGGCATAATATAAAGTGAACTGTACTCAGTCAACATGCTTCGACAAAATTTTGCAGGTTAAACCGGCCACGTGCAGAGCAGTAATCATAATTTAGTCAGGAAAAATTTTAACAGCAAGTCACTCACAGCATTGAGAATGTTTTACCTTCAATTAAGTTTCATACACAGAAGCTCTCACACTTCATTCTCTATTTGTGAACATAATTAACCAAGACGGTGACAGTATGCTACATGCCCCGACACAGATCACTACCAGACTGCACACCAAGTTTGTGTGATTAATTTTTTTTTTTATGTAAAGCACTTTTACTCTGAGAATGACTCTTGAAACTTCTCGCATCATAACAGAAAATAACAAGGCATGGCTATACAAAGGGCGTTACATACAACAGAAAAAAAATGAGTTTCTCTTACATCAATTTGTCAGGTCGCACACACACATAAATACGTACTTCTCACGATAGCATAAATCTTGTTATTAAACATCCACACAACTAATGAAAATAAGTAAATCTTACCGGGGTGTCGTATATTCTCTACTCAATCATGTAGAAGATACCAAACTGCGTAGAAACGAATCGAAGAGCGGTGACGATGGGGGAAGAACTCTGTAAGCGAGGCGAGCGTTGACTGGCCTCAGCTGCATACAATTTCCACAGCACTGGACGAGCTGCGCGCGCAACCGCACACCGCGCCGCTCCCCTCATACCGTCGAACAAAGTCCGCGAGTGTATCACGTTATGTTACCGTAAACTGACTTGTTCTAAAATATTTTGTAAAAGCCGGCTCCGCGCCTCACTCACGCATATTACAACTATGAAAACCTTCTAGAATTCATATTTTGCAACCGCCGGCTTCGAACCGGCACAGCTTTGCAAGTAGAACCTTAAATGCATGTGAAAGGAACTACCACGTCACGGAAAAGGAATTACTTAGTGTTGTATTTGCCTGCGACAAATTCAGGACATACATTTTAGGGTACAACATAACCATGAGAAGTGACCATCGATCCATATCTTTCCTTAAACAATGCAAGCTTAGTCATGGAAGACTAACACGATGGATATTACTACTGCAGGAATACCATATTAACTGGGAATACATACCAGGAAAGAAAAATACTGCTGCTGACATATTATCACGTATCAACATCCAGCAACAAACATTCGAGGGAGAGAAAGAACTGCTAGTCAAAGTATATAACATCATTAAGGATAGAACAGATCTGGAAAAGATAACGTTGGAAATAAGCAAACAGCAAAATGTGGACCCAAAGATAGTGAGTATCAGAGAAAGAATACTGAAGGAAGAAGAACCCATTGTACAGTATTATAAAGTACACGACAACTTATTATTCATCAAAAATAACTCTAGCGTTGGAGAATGGAAACTAGTAATCCCATCTATAACAGAAGAACAGATAATCATGGACTACCACATCCGGTACAGCCATATGGGTGCCATAAAAGTAGTAAAGGCACTAGAGGAGAAGGTGTATATCAAGAGTATCTATCGAAAGGTAAGCAAACCATACAAAAATGTCACATCTGTCAAATGGTAAAATGCAACAATGCTAAAAAGGAGGGTATGATGATACCCATAATAACAAGCCAAAAATTAGAGAGAGTATTTCTTGATATTTGTGGTCCGTTTCCTCGCAGTGGAGGAAGGCGCCGATTTAAATTCATAATCATCATGTTAGATCACTTCACCAAATATACCAAATTATATTCCATCAACCGTGCTACTACCAAGAAAATTATTGAAATTATATTGAACAACTTTATACCAGAAGTGGGAAAACCTATGGCCATAATAACCGATCATGGGACCCAATTTGAAGGAAATCTGTGGAAAAATAAACTCTGGGAACATGGTATTAAAACATACAAAACATCTGTTTATCATCCCAGCAGTAACCCAGCTGAGAGAGTGCTTAGAGAAGTGGGTCGAATTCTGAGGACCTACTGCCATAACAAACAAAAGTAGTGGCACAATTACCTAAAGTCCACTGAAGAATTTATAAATCTGGCTTACCACAACTTCACTGAAACCACACCATACTCAATGATGTTTGAACGACCACCACCTAGAGAGATAAACGATTTAATTAAATTTCCCACCAATACCGAATACCAATTTGAAAAGAGAAGAATTTATAACAAAATTGCTGAGAAAGTAGAGCAGCAGAAAAATAAATACTCTAAGAACCATCCACATACGATCAAGTACCAGATAGGAGAGAGTGTATTAATAAAGAACAGGGAATTACCCAGCTCCATAGAAGGCATTATGAAAAAGTTAGTATTGCTATATGTAGGGCCGTACACTATCACCACATCAAACACATCCAACGTGTGGCAGAATAACACGAGAGCTACACAGAACGTCCGTTATACGTAATAATATATATCAATCTTATTCATTATTTTAACACATAATTCAAACACATAACATATATACCTATACATCACATTATCACAGACAAATTACAATTATAAAGCCTGGCACACCGCCTGCATATTTTATCAAATACATACATGAAGGTAGAGAAAATATGGACTTGCCATAATAACAAGGAACTACAATTATAACATAAGGTGCCAGCAAAGCCTGTATAAATTTTATAAAATTGTAAAATCTTTAATTTTATAAAAGTATAAAAATTTAAAGCAAATCTGAATCGATCATAACAGCAACCCCTTTTACATTTTTATAATGTCAGCAGACAGACTAAGAACAGTAACACTTCTGTCAGATACAGATATACTTATAACTTGAGACAACATTTGTAATAAGTACTGATAATATAATAATAATACTTAATATTGTTAATAAAATAATAATACATAATGCTTAATTTGTAATGAAATATAATGATAAGTTAAACTTGCTATAATGACAGGCTAAATGTAACTAGTGGATTCATATAATGCACAGAACATTTGTCATAAGAAGGTTAAATGTTTAGAAATTATTCATTCATTTAATTATGTTCTTAAACAGTCCTTATTAGTTATTAGTCATTCTTTAATCACAATGGTTTGATAATAAGCAAAAATTAACCAGACAAGTTTAGCAAGTAAAAGCCAGAACACCTAAGTTACAATAACAAGTACCGCCTGTATATTTCATTCCATATAAAATTTGATAATCTCAGAATATTAATTATATATAGGCCCCAAAAAAAATTAAATTTAATATCAGCCATCTGTGCATATATAAAATAAAAACATGTTGTATACTAGCAGCTGTAGGAGTGTGCCAGAATAGGCCTGACCTGACAAGGTATGACCAGTAGAAAACCTGCATGAAACGGCACCAACAGGTGCCTAACTTGTGCCCAGAAAACCTATTTAGAAATTAACACCCGGAAACAGCATGAAAACAAAACCCCCAGCCCTTAAATACAGGAAAATAATTAAATATGAAACCCCAGTAATACTCAGAAGACATCTGAACCAGCCGGTTCAGAATCAAAACACTCATACCTTATACTTAATTTTAAAGAACAAATTACCCTTACAACATTTGCACTCAATATCTATGAAAATAGCTCTGGGACGCTCCCACAGTGCAGCTCACAATTACAGTGATAGTATGGTATTATCATGAATAATGTTCATAGTAAATGTCTTGGTGACACACCCTCGATTTAACTATCTAGCTGAATAAGCAAATTGTTCTAGCACAAACTCCTCACATGTGATGTTCTGCGGGCCAGGATAAAAATAAGAAAAGAGTATATTTCACCTTATCTGAAGTGGCTGTATCACATAGTTATTGGCAGCTAGCTCCCTCCTCGGCACAGACAAAGTTTCTAGTGGTTCATGGCTGGTGAAGGCGGCAGTACACCAAGCTGTGGCCAGATCTCCGTTTCTAGGGCGAGAACCCTAAGGATTCAAAAAGATTAAAAAACTGTCCACTAAAACTTGCACACTAGTCATGTATATTAAACACCTGAACTGGAGTTCCCAACCAACTCAAAATAATGCATAAAATGATTTTAAATTTGCATATGAATTATTTGTAACTCAACGATAATCATGAACTCATAACCATGCATAGTAATGAGGAACGCACACCGGCATTAACCAGCGGCGATATAACTGGACATGTTCTCAACCACCTTGCCACGTGGCGATACCATAATCACAATTTTTGCAAATAATGAACACATTAAAAGGCCCTCTCAGCTCCATACAATTAAAAGAATTACAGTACTTCATCTAGGGCAGTCTTAAAATTTACCTTTAACTGATTTAATTAAAAGAAAGTCACACTTCCGGTCACCAGTGCGTGTTCATGCATAACCGACAAGACACAGTTCTCACTAACTTACTTAATTTAGTTACATCTTTATACTAGGCTGAATGAACAATGATTAAAACAATTACAGGCGGTATCCAAGTACTATAACATCCATTAAATTTCTTAATACTCACACACACATCTGATCGAACCACAGCATTCAAACATTCGCATCCGGCTGATTACATTTTGAATTTAAATATTTCTTTACTTCCAAATCATTGTGTAAAATTATATAAGGCACTTACCGGTGAGTCTTAAACAATTAGCCCACCATACAGGTGAAGAAGACTGCACACGAAAACTGCCCGAGGAAAGAAAGCTGAGCTGTTTATACGATGAATAGCTGGCGGCGACTAACTTGTTCACCAGCTGCCATCACGAAACCTAAACTTCGCCACCAGATCGCGTCATCGGCGAAGCACTGCCTGCGAAATTGCGTTCACCTACTCGTGCCGCGACATTTATCCGTAGACG
Organism: Magicicada septendecula; assembly: GCA_034769895.1. Classification (NCBI taxonomy): domain Eukaryota; kingdom Metazoa; phylum Arthropoda; class Insecta; order Hemiptera; family Cicadidae; genus Magicicada; species Magicicada septendecula. Next base: position 774,426,507 of record CM068367.1, read on the forward strand.
AAAACTAGTATGGCATTTCTCCGAACGCCGGCTCGTGCAAACGCCGGCACACCCCCACCCCAAAAGGGCAAACTGGTTGCCCCACACTTGAACTCAGGGGGTACCCTGCAGTGAACCCCCCCATAGCCAAAATTCCATGGTGATCCTAGTGGTCCTTGCTCTCAGGAGAACAGAGGAATCTCACAACCGCGGCCATCCCCATGCGACCTTCTCCGCCAAGCCAACCCCCACGGGACCGCCCCAACACGTCACCCTCATTGGTGACCCTCACCTTCCTCAACTGCGGCCACTCACACACCCATCCGAAGATTCAACAAGGTATCACCAACCTTGGTATGTGAGTGACCGTACTACCTCTCGTCCACATCTTGGACCGAGCAGCCATATGCACCAACAAGGCATCTCCATCCTTGCCATATGGCTGGCCCACATCCCTACACTATGGCGGACGGCTCCGCTTAGCCGGACAGAGAAGACCGCACAGAGGGCACGCGAACATCATCCCTTCTCTTACTTAACTCGCTTACACACAGTAACTAGCTGGGGGGGTAGCTCTCCACAGCTCCGTCTAAACAACTCTCTCCCTCAACAAAGAACACAAAACACCTGGGGAATGCGGCATGGCTCGGACTCTACACTAACCAGCAATCAATCTACAACAATAGAATAACACCACACAACTTCTCCAAACGGGGACACTGACGCTCTCCAAGACCACGATAATCTAAGGGGACACTCTCGGCAAATCTCTAACTCCTTATCGATTTTTTTTTTTTAACGGGAGGGGTAGGAAAATCGGGAAGATGAAACGGGGCAAGGATCATTGAAAGGTCAATAGCTAGGATTAAGGGTAAGGACATGGCTCCCTCCGGAAATAAGGATGAGTAGAGGAAACCAAGGCTTGCGTGGGCAGGGGCGCAACCCTGAAGTAGGCGAACACCACTGGGACTGTGGGGAACATCTACCCACTACCCGTTAACCGCTTCTTCTCACTTTTCTGTGATGGACTTTAGGTACTCGTTCCTTCCGGACACCACTCTCTGAGAAACTATCTCGCGTTGAGCTGTACTGACTGGTTTCCTTTGAATCAGAATCAAGGCAACTTACCTCACTACTTTCACTCCACTTTGGATTATGCTCATCATCTAACTCCTCTACTTCCCTTTCTTCCTCTTCTGCAATTCCCCCTTCTTCGTCCCCATAATCCAAATCAACCTCACAACACTGCACATCCTCACCATCTTCCCGTTGCTCCTCTGATCCATCTTCAACCGCATCTTCCCTCAGCTCCTCACCAATTTCTTCATCACACTCGTCACCAGTCGCTTCACAACCTTCTTCACTAACCTCCTCTCCAATCTCATTTTCCTCAACACATTCATCATCAACATTATCGCCATCACGTCCACTACCACCATCCGAACACTGCATATCTTCATCCTCTAGTTGCTCATCTGGTCCGCATGAAACTTCTTTCCGTTCCTCGGAATCCTCAACACTACTTACAGAAGGCGTCTGCACATCTTCACACACTACATCATTCTCACTCGCACACTCCACAACGCTGCCACCAAATTTCTCCTCAACTTCTACCTCATCTCCTTTCACCACACTTGCAGCATAGACATCCCCTTGTCCATCCGCAACCTCAGAAACTTTTGCAGCCTGGGCATCCCCGTGTCCATCCGCAACCTCAGACTCTTCAGTCTCCCTAACACCTACAACTATACTTCCCTGTGCAGCATCTGCAGACCGCTCTTCTGGCTCTTCCTTTGATTCCACTCCTTCACCACTCTCAGCAACTACAACGTCCTCAACATTTTCCACCCTGGAATCCAGCTGTCCAGGTTCATGTGCAATGACTAAATTAATTTCTACTGGCGATGGTAAAGCTACACCATCAAGTGACTTCTCATATCCCGGCGTAGGCGATGATGATGTTACAGGATCTGGATCCCTCACGAACCGAGATGGAGATACCGGAACAAATTCCGCGGCATCTGGATTCAACCATGACGTCCTCTCCGAGTCCTCTAATTCCATATTAACAGACGTGTCCTTGTTCTCTTGTATTGATCCACAGAAATTATTCTGCTTTTCTTCTTCCTATTCATCCACTACTCTATTAGGCACCTGTAGTTCCACTGGAACCTTTAAAGTTTCTTTTCTTTCCAAATAGGAATAAAGACTTCCTACAGGATCCCTACTTGCCAATGTTTGTTCCCTGATATAACTTCTTCTTCCCCTGTTAATTTCATACTTCTTTGTTTTCTGTGCTGTAGCTGTTGTTACCGTCTTTCCACTTGCCACCCCTTGTAGCCTCCATTACTTCTGGAATACTCAGTTTTTCTTACCGTTTCTTGTGTTCTCCACCAACCACCATGTTTGTCCTTTTTAGCTCTTCCTACTAAACTACTGGAATATTGGACACCTTTAGCAGCTCTTCCCCGGGACTCGTCCCCCGCCTGGACAGTACTAGAATCCACACACAACCGGTCCAGATCCGCAAAACAACGTGGACGGTCCGCGAATATCAAACGAGATCTCTCTTGGGGATTCAGTCCTTCCAGAATTGCTTGTATAACTTCTGTCTCGGGCAACCCCAACCTTAACACCCGGGCAGCTTTCCGTATATCGTGCACGAAGTCCCCTAACGCCTCTCTGTTGGCCTGTAGGCGATAGAATAACTCAAACTTAAGCTGGGCACGTCGTCGAAGGGGTAGGAAGAAGTTCAACACCTCCCCATGGAAAGCGTCAACACTGCCACCCCGACGCAGAGTGTTGGTGACCAGCTCAGCCAACGGGCCCCGGCAATACGGGTATATAAGGGCCAAGACCTCCCCGTTGGACACCCCCGGGAAATCTGCCAGTTGCAGCACCAGGTCCAAGAAAACCACCAGCTGGTCCTCATCAACTCCATTCACCACCGGAAACTTCTGGAGAACACTTGAAATGGGGTGGGGCAACTTCTGATAGCATACCGCCGCCAGAATTGCACAATTCACAATACACAACAACAAAACATAAATTCCCATGAAACACCTAACCTAAACATGACTTACAAAACCGAAAAACGCGAGTACTGTTCCTTCCTTTGAGCGACCCCCGGGTTCTCTAGCGCTGCGGAGACCTGGCCTATTTCTGAACCAACTTCGTCGACACCACTGAAGAGAACAAGCAACAACCAACACATACCTAACATACACAACACCTAACACCAATCACGACATACACGTCTCACCAACACATAGCTAGCAATCATAAATCGGCATCAAATTCCGCAACTTCTCCATACGGGAATTAAGTCGGTGACGGTACCGACTTCCGATCGGGCCACACCGCATCCGGCTAATGCCACACGCTATAATTTGACCTTGAATTACTAATATATTCTCCCCCCCCCCAGGCAACGCTTAAGACACCCGGCAGTTCAACATCTCAAAATTTTCTAACTACGAATACCCGCCCTGTGGTGCGATCAGACTCACAAGTTAAACAACCTAACAATTATACATTGACATACACATATAGAACAATAAACATGATATACATTGGCCTATGTGTTAATTTCTTTGATTTTTGAAATTTCATTTTGCCCCAAATGTTTTCCGAGTTTGCAAGCCCCGTCTCACCCAAGGACCCAAGGGTTCGACCCTAGAATCAACCACGCTCTGCTACCATTTGTAACCCCTCTTTCTATTTTTTATACTTTATAAAAAAACTCTATTTTTTTTTTTTGAAAGAGGGGCCACTAGTTATTTAAAACTAGGAAAGCTAGGCAGAAGGCATAGAGATGCAAAAATTGTACTGGGTCCAGTGAGACGGGACTTGCAATTAAAACTCTCTATTAACAGACAAGATAACAACTTTTATTAAACTTTCTTAATTTCCATAATCCATGTTATACATATATATATTGCAACAGTACAAATAACTGATGTACTGAGCATTGAATATAAAAATTTAAATATACCTAATAAACTGTAAATAATTAATAATGTATTAGAAATAAGCATGTCAGGCTTGGCTCAGACAAAAATATGAACAGGTGTTTCGACCTAAATCGACGTGCACACACACACACAAATGTAACTGAAAGTGTGTACATCAGTATCTTGCATGTGTGTGTGAACGCAGGTTTATGCAGGCGAGTTTACCACCCCAAGATGAATAATTGCATAATTACTATTTCTTCGTAATTATTCATAAACTATAATTAAGGAGTAAAATCCAAAACCACAGTAAAATGTAATAAAATTTAATAAATACTGTGTACAAAAACCACGTGAAAGTGACACACCGTACGAGTGTAATAGTGAAATAACTGTGTACAAATCGAAACGGTTAAGTTGCCATGTCCAAAATTACAGTGAACATGTGTAGTGAAAATAGTTATAAGATAACTATAAGTGTATACTTACAGGACTCTGCAATTCGCAGAAATATAAGAAATAGCGAAATTGACAAGGAGTGGGGGAACTGAACCCAGAGACAGTTTCTGACATGTCGATTTCGTACCACTGCAGGTGTTGACCAAGACATGGGTATAAATAGAACACACAAGCTACAGTGGTTCTCTTTCTTAAATCATCCACAGTGCAGCGGGAGCTTCTGCCCGTCCGCACAGAATAATATACATTTTTTTGTAAATAGTTTCATCCTTCCAGTTACATACAGTTATGTAACTCGATTGTCAAACAAACTGTTTTTAAATAATAACAAAATTACATAAGAGGATCCACATAAGAAGATCCATTGACGTCAGAAACAGCACGAGGAAAAGTTCCAGAGAGTGATACGACGCTGGACAGAGGAGCGAGTCGACGCAGGACAAGAGAAGAGCGAGGCGACGCTGGACAAAAAGCGAGTCGACGCTGGAGAAGAGGAGCGAGTCGACGCTGGACAAGAGGACGCTGGAGTGTGAGATGAGGACGACTATGATGGATCAAATGATCGAGTATGATTGACGACAATAAGGTGATAAACAACTTATTTATCTCTTAATCGAACAATGAACTCAAAGACAATTAAAGACATTTTTGATCTATTTAAAAGTAAGAGCCAATGTTTATTGTAAAGTAGAATTAAAATCATAGATGTTTTAGAAATACGATTAACGTAACAAGAGCTCAAATTAGTATTGAAATAAAACGAATACAAAGCATTTAAATGAAAACAATTAGTGTTTGATATAAATCAGTACTGAGAAACAAAAAATAAATTCAATAACTATTAATATTTTGAGTACATTACAATATATAAAAAGATATTTACATATTGATATTTTGAAACACATTAATTGACTGAGTAGTCTGGAAATGAGATTTTCCTTTAATACAATAATTAGTAGAATAGAATATTTAGTCAGTAAGGATGTATATAGCATAAGCCTTACGGCATAATAATAAATAATAACGAATGTTTTAAGTCAAAGTAAGTGCTAGGTGCACAATTTTATTAATATCAAATAAATTTGAAATACCGTTACAAGTTACATAGAGTTCTTATTACAGATACACCTGAAACCCAAATTAAATTGTTTATTATGAAAGTGGTCTTGTTAAAATAAAATGGCACCCAACGTGGGGCTCCGCAAACACAAATAAATTTATATTTGCAGTTGTTTTGTTATAATAAAATGTCGCCCTGGACTTGGGGCACAACACGCCCAAATTTATGTATATGTATCGTTGCATAAAATGTCGCCCTGGACGTGGGGCACGACATGCCTAAATTTATGTGCAAAAAAAATTTGTTACATAAATTGTAGCCCATGAACGTATGGCCCGATCCCCATCATTTAACTATTAAAATTTTTTATGTAGCTAAATGGTTGCTCTAAAATATAAAGAGTGTGTTAAATGAAAAATGTATAATATGTAATTATTATTTATATTAAACAGTAACGGAATGTAATGTTAATTGTTGTGTAATCACACAGCTGGCGCCCACGAATGATATTGTTTGTCTATGTAACAGGTGTAACTGTAATGAGTATTAATAATAACTATTAATAAAAATAAAGAAATAAATAAATAAGTAGGGAACGGTTATCAATAATAATTATTAAAGAATTACTACTAAATAAATATTTTAATAATTATTCAACATGGCAGAACCAGGAGGGTTGAATTTAGAAGCATTTAAAAATTCGATACTAGCCATGATGGACGAATTAGTCATAAAACAAGCCGAAAAATTTAAAGAAGAGTTGAAAGAGGAGAATGTCAAACAAATAAGAAAAATAGATGCAATAAATACCAAACAAACAGAAAGTTTAGAAAATAAATTAGAGCTACAGTCCGAAAATTTTAGACAGGACACCATAAAAATTACAGAGAGTCTAGAAGAGTTAAAAATTGATAATCTTGGAATAAAACAAAGTATAATAGACAGTACTGCACTGTTAACAAAAAAAATTGTTAATACCAACATACGTATTGACACGATCGCAGAAAATGTCTGTGGAATAATTAATAAACAAACGGAGCTGATATGTGAAAAGATAACATGTGAAGAATTCATAGTAGTTGAAAATACGTGTGTAATTACTAACGATAAATATAAAAAAGTAATTAACATTAAGGAAAAGAAGCAAATTAAGGTTAATAAAACGTACCTTATTAGTAGCGATATTCCAAGTGTGAAAAACACACACAATAGTAAGTCACACAAGATGACACATATGAAACACTTAAGACACCACACTTACGGAGATAAATATCACTGTAGGCCTAACAGGAAACGTAATAAATTATATAGACAAAACACTACACAAAATTGTGGTAAATATAACTATAGGTATAAAAACTACAAAGATTATTATAGGCGATGCATGAGAGCAAAACGCATACGAACTAGTAAAAAATGCGTTCGTCAAAAGCAGCTACGCGGAGAGAATGAGAGAATTATGGAATGCGACCATTACGAGAGAAAGAGGGGAGAGTTTGTGTGGCCGTCAGGCAAAATGAAAACGTTGCACTATAAACAGGTGAATTATGCAGTCACAGCAGGACAATGGAATGTTAACGTCGCAGTAATACAATGGAAATTTGTCGCGAGAGTGAGCACAATGAATTTCCTGTGTACAACAACCAATTGTTATAATGAGGGGTGTCAGTTCAAACGACACACCGAACCGAACTCAATACCCGAAAATAAATAATTATTTTAAATGAGAAAAATAATATTACTATTGATTATTGATAATAAGAAAAGAGAGTATCATTAAGAAATGTTATTTATTAAGGATATGATAGCAAATAAAAAAAGAAATATTAGTGAAAAAAAATAAGGAATATTATTTTAATGGGTTAATTAAGAAATGTATTATTAATGGTAAGGAATGATAGTGTAGAGAAATATTTAAGAAAGTAATGGTAAAAGATGTTATTGTTGTTATTAATATGAAGAAAGGGTTAGGAATGGAAAATAATTGCTATAATTGTCAGAACGGCTGATCAAGCGAACACTTAATGGAGATACAAGGACACAGAAGAAAGCAAGAGTGAAAAGTCAAAAGGGCAGAGACTACTTAGGATTAAGGTCTTCGAGAAAAATATCGTTGTTTTCCAAGACAGTCCCTCTGTAACCGATCATGCGACACACTACAAAGCTAAAAGAGTATTCTGTTACGGAAGTGTATTTCAGGAAAGTAATAGCGATCAGAAAAGTAATGTTAAAGAAATGAAATAAAAGGTAATGAATGTTAATGTATTGTATAAGTAATGTATTAGATAAAGTAATGTCATGTTATGAAAAGAGTTAAGGAAGATTAGAAGCGAAGGTAAGAAGGTATGAGTAAGATAATCTAAAATTAAGGACCGAATTTACACACATACATAGGAATGCAGAGCATACAGAAGGAGAACAAGGGAGAGCTAATTGCATTGGATTTTCTGGGACCACTACCACGATCAAGTCGAGGTGTGAAGCACATATTGGTATGTATCGATGTATTTTCCAAGGCAGTCCGACTGTACCCAATTATGCGACCCACAACCAAAGTTGTTCTAAAGATACTACTGCAGAAATATATTCCGTCATATGGAAAAATGAAGAAGGTACTCAGTGATCAAGGTGTACAATTCCACAAAGTGAAAAATGGGAGAGGACGTTAAGGGAAAATGGAATACAACCTGTACTCACATCCATAAGACATCCTCAAGGAAACCTTGCTGAGAGAGTTAACAAAGAATTAGGTAAATATTTATGAATATATTGTCATGATCAACACAATAAATGGGCAGAATATTTACCATTTCTTGAAAAAGCCATCAATGAAAATTATAATGAAGCAACAGGATATACTCCAATGGAATTAGAAGAAGATAAGAAGCCAAACAGATTTTGGACTAAGTATATAAACAAACCTAATAACCAGAATGTACCTGTACCAATAAGTGTGAAAATTGAATACGCAAAGCAACGGATAAGAGCAAGAGGTAACAAGAGAGTAGAAAGATTTAATCTAACTCACAAGCTACAACAATTCAACGTGGGAGAAAGTGTACTACTCAAAGCTAATCCAGTGGGAAAACGGAGTGATAATACGGCGAAGAAATTCTTCAGACTTTATAATGGACCGTATACGTTAAGACAGCGAGTAGGACAACACACTTTTATCGTATATGATGAGATACAGAAGAAAGAAATTGGTAAATTCCACGCAACGTCATTTAGGAAGTTCTACACATGAAAACGACGAGGTCAATGAAACCAGTCAGATCAGTGAGCGTACAAGGAGGGGAGGTAAGACATTTGTATACACTCCAATTAAGGGTGAAATGACAAATATTATTCTTTATTATTTGTTACATTTTTTCAAGTGTAATAATAATAATAATAATAATAATAAATTATAATAAATAAATTTATTAAATTTTTTTTTTTACCAAGCAGAGGGATAATGCGACAGTACAAATAAGTGATGTACTGAGCATTGAATATAAAAATTTAAATTTACCTAATAAACTGTAAATAATTAATAATATATTAGAAATAAGCATGTCAGGGATTGCAAGCTTGGCTCAGACAAAAATATGAACAGGTGTTTCGACCTGAATCGACGTGCACACACACACAAATGTAACTGAAAGTGTGTACACTAGTATTTTGCTAGTGTGTGTGAACGCAGGTCTATGCAGGCGAGTTTACCACCCCAAGATGAATAATTGCATAATTACTGTTTTTCCGTAATTATTCATAAACTATAATTAAAGAGTAAAATACAAAAACACAATAAAATGTAAGAAAATTTACAAAATACTGTGTACAAAAACCATGTGAAAGTGCCACACCGTACGAGTGTAATAGTGAAATAACTGTGTACAAATCGAAAGGGTTAAGTTGCAATGTCCAAAATTACAGTGAACATGTGTTGTAAAAATAGTTATAAGTATAAGAGTATACTTACAGGACTCTGCAATTCGCAGAAATATAAGAAATAGCGAAATTGACAAGGAGTGGGGGAACTGAATCCAGAGACAGTTTCTGACATGTCGATTTCGTACCACTGCAGGTGTCGACCAAGACATGGGTATAAATAGGACACGCAAGCTACAGTGGTTCTCTTTCTTAAATCATCCACGGTGAAGCGGGAGCTTATGCCCGTCCGCACGGCGTATTTATTTTTTTGTAATTAGTTTAAATTTTCCAGTTACATACAACTATGTAACTAAGTTGTAAATACAATCACTTTTAAATAATAACAAAATTTCATAAGAAGATATACATAAGAAGATCCATTGACGTCAGAAACAGCACGACAAGAAGTTCCAGAGAGTGATACGACGCTGGACAAGAAGGCGATTCGACGCTGGACAAGAAGAGCGAGTCGATGCTGGACAAGAAGAGTGAGTCGACGCTGGACAAGAGGAGTGATTTGACGCTGGACAAGAGGAGTGATTCGACGCTGGACAAGAGGAGTGATTCGACGCTGGACAAGAGGAGCTGGAGTGCGAGACGAGGACGACTACAGATGGATCAAAATGATCGAGTATGATTGATGACAATAAGGTGATAAACAACTTATTTATCTCTTAATCGAACAATAAACTCAAAGACAATTAAAGACATTCTTGTTTTATTTAAAAGTAAGAGTCAATGTTTATTTTAAAGTAGAATTAAAATCATAGATGTTTTAGAAATACGATTAACGTAACAAGAGCTCAAATTAATATGAAATAAAATGAATACAAAGCATTTAAATGAAAACAATTAGTATTTGAGATAAATCAGTACTGAGAAACAAAAGATAAATTCAATAACTATTAATATTTTGAGTACATTACAATATATAAAAAGATATTTAAATATTGATATTTTGAAACACATTAATTGACTGAGTAGTCTGGAAATGAGACTTTTCTTTAATACAATAATTAGTAGAATAGAATATTTAGTCAGTAAGGATGTACATAGCATAAGTCTTACGGCATAATAACAAATAATAACGAATGTTTTAAATCGAAGTCAGTGCCATGTGCACAAATTTTAATAATATCAAATAAATTTGAAATACCGTTACAAGTTACATAGAGTTCTTATTGCAGATACACCTGAAACCCAATTTAAATGCTATATTGTTACATAATTTGTCAATCTTGAACGTAAGACCGGACACGCTAAATTTATGTATATGTATATGTATTTAGGTATATGTATTGTTGCATATATTTGTCACCCTGGACGTGGGGCACGACATGCCTAAATTTATGTACAAAAATTTGTTACATAAATTGTACCCCATGAACGTATGGCCCGATCCCCATCATTTAACTATTAAAATTTTTTATGTAGCTAAATGGTTGCTCTAAAATATAAAGAGTGTGTTAAATGAAGAATGTATAATATGTAATTATTATTTATATTAAACAGTAACTGAATATAATGTTAATTGTTGTGTAATCACACAGCTGGCGCCCACGAATAGTATTATTTGTCTATGTAACAGGTGTAACTGTAATGAGTATTAATAATAACTATTCATAAAAATAAAGAAATAAGTAAATAAGTAGGGAACGGTTATCAATAATAATTGTTAAAGAATTACTACTAAATAAATATTTTAAAAATACTTCAACATGACGACTCCAGGAAATTTAGACGTCGAGGCATTCCAGATGATGATGCGTGCCTGGGTCGATGAAATAAGTACAAAACAAACGGAAAATATAAATGCTAAAATAGACGAATTAAAAGAATCTAATAAGAAACAATTAGAAGAACAAACTGAAAATTTTAGACAAGACACCATAAAAATAGCAGAGAGTCTAGAAGAGTTAAAAATTGATAATCTCCAGTTGAAACAAGACAACATAAAAATAAAACAAAGTATAATCGACAGTAATGCACAATTAACTGAAAAAATTGGTGACACCAACATACGTATTGATACTTTAGAGAATAATTTTAAACAAGCCTTACATGAACAAGTTGTACGGATTGAAAATAAACAAAAAGAATTACGTCTCGAGTGGAGAAAAGATTTAAAAGAAACACATACACAAATAAATGATACTTTAACTACTATAACACGAGAACAGGATGATAAAATCCAAAATATTAATAATGTATCGCAAACAAATACCAGTAAACTTAGAGAAATAGAAACACGTACGGTAGTTATTGAGAATAAAATTGAAGAAACTACGAAGGACCATTCGGGAGACGTATCACATATGAAAGAAGAAATTCAAGAGGAAATGAACCAGCTACGAAGTGAGTTAAGAAGACGACAGAACCAAATGACCATATTTCCTACACCAACGGAAGAAAGGAGCAGACTTAAGTTCTCAGGTGGTAAAGGGGAGAACAGTATGGAATTCCTAGCTAGAGTAGAGAAGGAAATAGAAAAAATTGGGAGTGCAATAAATGACGACGAGAAGATAGACTTCGTCACGCGATATCTTAGAGATTCAGCCAGCCAATGGTACTCTATTATTAGAGATAACGTCAGTACATATCAGCAGTTTCGTGAGGCATTCGAGAACCGATACTGGAATCTACATACCCAACGACAAGTACGGGATCAACTCGAATATGGAAAGTTCAATGCACAAGGACAGCAGAGTATTGAACAATACACAATTACACAAATAGAACGTGTAAAGCATCTTAAACCTAAATTCTCAGAATACGAAATTGTTTCAAAATTATCTTACCATTTTCAGCGAGATATCCAGTTAGCAGTTTATACGCAAGGAATTAAAACCATAGAAGAATTTTTAATCCTTGTGACACAGTCGGAGAATATCAATAAAGGTAAGAACACACAATACTGGGAACAAAAACATGCAAATCACCATCATAATTATCACAGAGATGACAAGAAAGCAATACAAAACACTACACCACACCGTGATAATTACAAAATAAATTATTCGCCACCAATATACAACACTACAACGCACACAGCTAGAGAGACTGAACGAATAAATACAGCTAAACGACAAGGAGACTTTGTATGGTCGTCCAATCGTAAACATTTTTCAAAACCAGCTGACAAACGCGTTGCCGCAGTACGAGGGTACGACAAAAAAAAAATTGAAGAGAGAAAGCCAAGGAATGAATGAGACAGAGACAGTAACATTCCACAGCCGACCGTCTACATCAAAGGCGTCACAATGACTGAATAAACGGAAGCAAAATTATAAAATAAACAACATATACCCCTGCGATATTAGGGAGGACTTATTAAGCACTGAACAGGATATAAAGCGAGACGCGCAGCAAACACAATGCCCTATTGTGACTGTAAGCATAAACAGGTGTAAAATACGAACGCTAGTTGATACAGGCAGCCAGCTGTCAGTTCTTAACGCTGCATGGGTTCAACGCAACAAGAAATATTTTTAAAATACTGCAATTTTGCCCGTAAATAATTTAAATATTACAACAGCTACCAATAAAAAAGAAAGAGTTAAACAGCAAGCATATGTAACTCTAACATATAAAAATCTAGAATTAGAACATCCCATGATAATTATGCATAAATTGATTTATGATGGAATTTTAGGTATCGATATACTAAATGCAATAAATGCTAAGATTAATGTTAATGATAATATAATTGTGTGTAATTATAAAAATGTTCAATATGAATTAAATATGAACAGCGAGGAAGAAGAGTGCAAGGTAAGTGAAACACCTATTACTTTGTACAAGCCACAAATACAATATGGTCCAACTCAACATGTGAATGCGGTAGATGAAGGAATGATGACACAGGAAGAAGAAAAACTACACGAATTAATAGAAGAATACAGTGATGTATTTAGTGAAGTACCGACGCAGACGACAGTATACGAACACTCTATAGTTGTGTCAGACCCTACGAAAGTCATTAGGAAGACATACCCTATCCCAATGCGATATGAGGAAGAGGTTGAACTGGAAATTCGGCGTATGATCGAAGGTGGAATCATAGAGCGATCGAACAGCAACTTCCTGAATCCTCTAGTGGTAGTGAAGAAGAAAAATGGTGAAATACGTCTATGCCTTGACAAGAGGGAGCTGAACAGCATTGTATTAAAGGAGTATGACTGTGCACCAACTGCGGACGAATTATTTACTAAGTGTGAAGGAGCAAGGTATCTGACGAAGCTAGATTTACGCTTAAGTTTCTGGCAGATTCCAATTCATGAAGAGAATAGAAAGTACACTGCTTTCCTGTATAAAAATAAATGCTACCAACACAGGGTAGTACCCTTCGGATTAAGCACGAGTTTGGCAGCCATCGTAAAGTGTCTAGAAAGAGCCCTAGGACCTGAAGTGGAACCCTACACCATGATATTTGTAGATGATATCTTAGTTGTATCTAAAACGTTAGACGAACATATAAAACATCTAAGCACGATATTCCACAAGTTTAGGCAAGCGAACATATCCCTTAACCTAGACAAATGTGAATTTATCAAAACCTCTATCCAATTCCTAGGTCACATTATTTCATCCTCTGGTATTCAACCCGATCCTATCAAAATTTCCAGCATAACTAATTTCCCTATACCCGGAAATCTCAAAGAGTTAAGAGCATTCTTAGGACTAACAGGATACTACAGAAGATTCTCACCGTTATATGCAAGATATACGCAACCGCTTCTAGAGCTGACGAAGAAAGAAAAAAAATGGAAGTGGGAGAAGAAACATCAAGATGCCTTTAACCAAGTGAAAGAGTTGTTCATCGAAAATATTATGTTACATCATCCTCAACGAGAAGGAAAATTCGTAATATACTCCGATGCTAGTGACTACGCAGTAGGAAGTGTACTGAATCAACAAGATACGATGGGAGAGCACCGAGTTATTGCCTACGCCAGTAGAGTCTTCAAAGGAGCTGAAAAACACTACTCCACATCAGAAAAAGAAATACTTGCTATAGTATACGCTCTTAAGCAATTCAGATATTATGTTTATGGTACTCATTTTGAGATACATACTGACCACCAAGCATTATCATTTCTATTGAAATGCAAAGTAACAAATGCCCGATTATTAAGATGGATTTTAGCCATTAGCGAATACTCATTCACCATTAAATACTGTAAAGGTAAAGACAATATTATAGCGGATACACTAAGCCGATACATCAAAGAAGAATGTGAAGAAGTTTATGAGAGCGAAAAGAAAGAAATACGATTGTTATCAATTAATTTCAAAGAGAATGATGAAGTAAAACAAATGCTGAAAAACTTAGCACATCAACAAGATTTGGACGTGACGATAAGGGAGATGAAGGACCAAGAACAGCTACCAAATCATTATAAGGTACTTAATGGAATTCTTTTCAGGTTAGTAAGACTAGACTGGAAGATAGTACTAACGAATGACATGCTACAAAAATTAATTCAACCAGCACATGAGAGTTTAGCACATGCTGCCGCTCTGAAATGTTATTTGAGTCTACGAGAAGATTTTACGATTAATAATATGTATCGAAATATAAAGAAGGAGGTAAAGAAGTGTTATGAGTGTCAAACGGCGAAAGGGCCGAATTTACACAAATAAATTCCTGGAAGTGTATTTCAGGAAAGTAATAGCGATCAGAAAAGTAATGTTAAAGAAATGTAATAAAAGGTAATGAATGTTAATGTATTGTATAAGTAATGTATTAGATAAAGTAATGTCATGTTAAGAAAAGAGTTAAGGAAGATTAGAAGCGAAGGTAAGAAGGTATGAGTAAGATAATCTAAAATTAAGGACCGAATTTACACACATACATAGGAATGCAGAGCATACAGAAGGAGAACAAGGGAGAGCTAATTGCATTGGATTTTCTGGGACCACTACCACGATCAAGTCGAGGTGTGAAGCACATATTGGTATGTATCGATGTATTTTCCAAGGCAGTCCGACTGTACCCAATTATGCGACCCACAACCAAAGTTGTTCTAAAGATACTACTGCAGAAATATATTCCGTCATATGGAAAAATGAAGAAGGTACTCAGTGATCAAGGTGTACAATTCCACAAAGTGAAAAATGGGAGAGGACGTTAAGGGAAAATGGAATACAACCTGTACTCACATCCATAAGACATCCTCAAGGAAACCTTGCTGAGAGAGTTAACAAAGAATTAGGTAAATATTTACGAATATATTGCCATGACCAACACAATAAATGGGCAGAATATTTACCATTTATTGAAAAAGCCATTAACGAAAATTATAGTGAAGCAACAGGATACACTCCAATGGAATTAGAAGAAGATAAGAAGCCAAACAGATTTTGGACTAAGTATATAAACAAACCTAATAACCAAAATGTACCTGTACCAATAAGTGTGAAAATTGAATACGCAAAGCAACGGATAATAGAAAGAGGTAACAAGAGAGTAGAGAGATTTAATCTAACTCACAAGCTACAACAATTCAACGTGGGAGAAAGTATACCACTCAAAGCTAATCCAGTGGGAAAACGGAGTGATAATACGGCGAAGAAATTCTTCAGACTTTATAATGGACCGTATACGTTAAGACAGCGAGTAGGACAACACACTTTCATCGTATATGTAACGTAGCGCTAATTAATTTTTTAAACTTTCTGTTTGTTTGGTATTTATTGCATCTATTTTTCTTATTTGTTTGACATTCTCCTCTTTCAACTCTTCTTTAAATTTTTCGGCTTGTTTTATGACTAATTCGTCCATCATGGCTAGTATCGAATTTTTAAATGCTTCTAAATTCAACCCTCCTGGTTCTGCCATGTTGAATAATTATTAAAATATTTATTTAGTAGTAATTCTTTAATAATTATTATTGATAACCGTTCCCTACTTATTTATTTATTTCTTTATTTTTATTAATAGTTATTATTAATACTCATTACAGTTACACCTGTTACATAGACAAACAATATCATTCGTGGGCGCCAGCTGTGTGATTACACAACAATTAACATTACATTCCGTTACTGTTTAATATAAATAATAATTACATATTATACATTTTTCATTTAACACACTCCTTATATTTTAGAGCAACCATTTAGCTACATAAAAAATTTTAATAGTTAAATGATGGGGATCGGGCCATACGTTCATGGGCTACAATTTATGTAACAAATTTTTTTTGCACATAAATTTAGGCATGTCGTGCCCCACGTCCAGGGCGACATTTTATGCAACGATACATATACATAAATTTGGGCGTGTTGTGCCCCAAGTCCAGGGCGACATTTTATTATAACAAAACAACTGCAAATATAAATTTATTTGTGTTTGCGGAGCCCCACGTTGGGTGCCATTTTATTTTAACAAGACCACTTGCATAATAAACAATTTAATTTGGGTTTCAGGTGTATCTGTAATAAGAACTCTATGTAACTTGTAACGGTATTTCAAATTTATTTGATATTAATAAAATTGTGCACCTAGCACTTACTTTGACTTAAAACATTCGTTATTATTTATTATTATGCCGTAAGGCTTATGCTATATACATCCTTACTGACTAAATATTCTATTCTACTAATTATTGTATTAAAGGAAAATCTCATTTCCAGACTACTCAGTCAATTAATGTGTTTCAAAATATCAATATGTAAATATCTTTTTATATATTGTAATGTACTCAAAATATTAATAGTTATTGAATTTATTTTTTGTTTCTCAGTACTGATTTATATCAAACACTAATTGTTTTCATTTAAATGCTTTGTATTCGTTTTATTTCAATACTAATTTGAGCTCTTGTTACGTTAATCGTATTTCTAAAACATCTATGATTTTAATTCTACTTTACAATAAACATTGGCTCTTACTTTTAAATAGATCAAAAATGTCTTTAATTGTCTTTGAGTTCATTGTTCGATTAAGAGATAAATAAGTTGTTTATCACCTTATTGTCGTCAATCATACTCGATCATTTGATCCATCATAGTCGTCCTCGTCTCACACTCCAGCGTCGACTCGCTCCTCTTGTCCAGCGTCGACTCGCTTTTTGTCCAGCGTCGCCTCGCTCTTCTCTTGTCCTGCGTCGACTCGCTCCTCTGTCCAGCGTCGTATCACTCTCTGGAACTTTTCCTCATGCTGTTTCTGACGTCAATGGATCTTCTTATGTGGATCCTCTTATGTAATTTTGTTATTATTTAAAAACAGTTTGTTTGACAATCGAGTTACATAACTGTATGTAACTGGAAGGATGAAACTATTTACAAAAAAATGTATATTATTCTGTGCGGACGGGCAGAAGCTCCCGCTGCACTGTGGATGATTTAAGAAAGAGAACCACTGTAGCTTGTGTGTTCTATTTATACCCATGTCTTGGTCAACACCTGCAGTGGTACGAAATCGACATGTCAGAAACTGTCTCTGGGTTCAGTTCCCCCACTCCTTGTCAATTTCTCTATTTCTTATATTTCTGCGAATTGCAGAGTCCTGTAAGTATACACTTATAGTTATCTTATAACTATTTTCACTACACATGTTCACTGTAATTTTGGACATGGCAACTTAACCGTTTCGATTTGTACACAGTTATTTCACTATTACACTCGTACGGTGTGTCACTTTCACGTGGTTTTTGTACACAGTATTTATTAAATTTTATTACATTTTATTGTGGTTTTGGATTTTACTCCTTAATTATAGTTTATGAATAATTACGAAGAAATAGTAATTATGCAATTATTCATCTTGGGTAGGTAAACTCGCCTGCATAAACCTGCGTTCACACACACATGCAAGATACTGATGTACACACTTTCAGTTACATTTGTGTGTGTGTGTGCACGTCGATTTAGGTCGAAACACCTGTTCATATTTTTGTCTGAGCGAAGCCTGACATGCTTATTTCTAATACATTATTAATTATTTACAGTTTATTAGGTATATTTAAATTTTTATATTCAATGCTCAGTACATCAGTTATTTGTACTGTTGCAATATATATATATGTATAACATGGATTAAATTGGGTTAAATATATTAATTAATCCACCCTTCCTCATCTCCATTTCTTCTTTTGTATTGAATATTTTCTTTCTCCATATTTTCCTTATTTTCTTGATATTCTCTTCCATGGTTTGGATCTTCTCCTTGTCCTTTCTATTCTTATTTTCAGATAGCAATGTATTCTGGTCTTCTCTAATTTCTGTTTCCTTGCTACTCTCTTCTGTTTTCGGATTTATTATAATACCTTCGGAAGTGCTGTCTAATGTTTTATTCATGTTCTTGCGACATTCATCCATTTTTTTCATGAGTTCTTCATGGTATCTCTGGATATCTTCTCTCTGCTTCCTAAATTGTTCGGCCATAAAATCCATGACATCCTGACAGGTCACTTTCTTTGGTTGTTTTGATATTTTCTTCTGTTGCTTCACTTTGACTATTTCTACTTCTTTTTATACATTGGATTGTTCTAGCTTTTTATGATTTGGCATTCCCATAAATTCATCTATTTGATTGTGTTCTTTCCTCCAGTGACACATATCTTCTCGGGATAGTTCAAACATCACCCTGATCCATTCCCTTAATTCTTTGTTTTCTGTTTGTATTGGGTTTTCAGGTGGTCTTATTTCTCGTTTCCATTGTTCATAGTCTTCCTGAGTATATTGTTCTGTCACTTGGGCGTATACTCCTGTTCTTTCGGTTTGCATTTGTTCTTCATTATCGTCCCATCTTTCCCAATCTCCTTCAGTCATCCTTTCCACCTTGTTACCGTCTTTTTCGTTATTCGTCCCAATAGTCTTTTCTTTATTACACCTGGCATCTAATTCCCACATTTCATCATAAATGTCTCTCAAAGTCATTTTGTCGTTTGGTGTTCCCATTGCATTCGCGCGACTCATTTGCGCTCTTTCGTGATCGGTGGCGTTCTTGTTAATATACTCCATATCCTTGCTGAATTTTTTAAATTGCGCCGTCATCCATTCCGCGTAGCTTAGTCGTCTTTCTTGTCCGGGCATTTTCGTTTCCTGTTGTATCATAACTCTTTATTGCAGTCCTGTGCCTCTAATGGTTGCCTGCTCAAGTTAAGTAACAGTTAATATGATTTTTTTTTTTCTTAACTAAAGCCCACTCGTTGAGCGCCAATTTGAAATAGAACTGTCCTATGAGGTACTAGCGAAACGTCCGTCTTATTCAAGCCCCACTGTTGTAAGCGCCAATTTGAAATAGAACTTTTAGATGTGGTTGTCTCTTATGTGTGTCCATGTTAAGCCCCACGTTGCTGGCGGCAATTTGAAATAAAACTTTTATGTAGAGAGTTCTTCTCATTTCAGCCCCACGTTGGAGTCGTCAATTTGAAATAAAACTTTTATGGTGTTTTATTTACTTATGAGACTCCCGTGAATCAACGTTAAGCAACACGTTGAAGGTGGCAATTTGTAACAATTAAAATGTTGTTACCTGGTTTAAGTAATGTGTTATTAATTAGTATATCTATTCAGTTGTGACCGATGAAACCTCCTGAAAATAAGTTATTAAACAAATATAATTATAATGTTTTTTTTTTTTTAACTTATAATCGTACTACGATATAGATCTAACTGAGGATTAAGTAGTTGGGTAATATTAACGATATGTATCGTGTATTAACTGAATGTAATGAATATTCATGTCAACCCTAGTCACTCGACGGTAGGAAATTCTATTCAAAGTTTGCACTGAAAACATGCTAGTTCTGCGATCTCTTGTTCCACCAGCTGTAAGTATTTAGCGCTGCCACTTGTAATAAGCGTACTTATAGGTTAGTTGTTCATCGGGTTTGAATAAACCTTTTATTGTAAATTATTACAACCACTACTTATAGTATCTATTCTGCAATAACTTCAAATATTATCTCATACAATCAAGATCCTTTATTAATTTTATCTATTAATTCACAGTACCCGTGATTTCCAAAATAACAATATACTCAAATCGATCACACAGAAATATATCGATTATCAATCAATCCAACTCCATAGACTTATACAAATGAAAAATAATAATAATTAGTTCTTATCCCAGGGTTCGTAAAGTTCTTGAAACCATTAGTAAGGCCAGGTAAAATGCACAATTAAGGTTACTCAAGTATAACAAAACAAAATTATTTACTCTAAATATAGTGAAATTAAAATAGGTTGTTTTTTATTTTAACGAGTCGACTGGCTGTGGACGTCTGTAAACAGTTGCCAAGACTCAGTTTAAATCATCTTCATCCAGCAAAAGTGTTCTGCCTTTAATAAAATTGATTGTGGATAGTAATGGGAAGCTCTCAGGAATTCTTCGGACTTCTGATCTTCTTCTATGATCTTGATAATTCTCGGTCCCGGTGAAATGAAATTAGGATCCCAGCTTCTTCTGCTGCCAGTGAAGGTTAACTCTGCCAAACTAGGTCTTCTGGTATTTTCAATAATTCCGTTAGTTCAGGCTTTAATTCTTTTAACTGATCTTCTGTTTATAGAAGGAATTGGTTTAATACCGAATCCAGCGGAATTATTCGGTGAATGAGGTGAGAGGCTTTCAATTCTTTTTAAATGTATTCAGTTACAATTTGGAAGGTTATTTAATTTTATTACTCATCAGTATTAAGTTATAATTATCTTTCAAAAAGGGTTTTCAATTTTGATTCATTTTTCTTCCAATTTTATTATTCATATTTTTTAAATGTATCGGTCCATCTCAACCTAATAGCTTGTAACAATCAGAACGAATGATTCAATATCAACAACTCATGTCCATTTCAGTTGCCTTAACAACCACGTTTTCTAGATATCCTTGAGCCGGCATTATAGAATATTACTACTCTTTTCCAATAAAATACTCCATGCTTGGATTAATATTAAATTACCTAAAATTCTCCCCTAACCTGCCTTCTTAAACAGTAAATGTTTTACCATAGTTTCGTTGGACTGGATTTCTTAAAAAGGTATTAATTTCCTTTCACTAATATGGAATTTAGGCCTATAGATTTTCTTACAACCGTTATAACATTATTTGGTTTTTTAACTTAATTTTCTTTTACCTGACCTACTGTACAATTAATTATTGGTTAAATGGTTAATTACATTAATTTTAATTTACTGGTGGTTACTTTATTACATTAATTAACTGGTTCTGGAACCCTTCATTAATTTATAATATAATTGTCAGAACTACTTGTCAAACATTAAACACTGATCGCCCTCCTGGCCAAGTTTACAAACATTAATTAAAACAACAGTATTATTCAACTTTAGACAATACTTTAAACTTAGTATAATGCCTAATACTGGTAACTATACTTGATTGTCTAAAGACAAATCTAACATAAATATAAACATAATTATTGATGAAGTATTCCTATTAAACCACATCAGTTCATTCTTACCATACTCAAAATATAACATAAATATTCTGTAAACCTCAACATGTTACAGTATAAACACAAGCATAATTTATTATATTTAACTATTAATTGGTATGGTTTTTTTTCATATTTAACATTAAATATTGCCTCTTTTGACTTGAGGTACTTCTCAGATGCATTAACTACTGAGCAACCTTAATTCAGGGTATGGTCTTTGACCATGTTTCATTCAATTTTTATGTAACATTGGGGGACCTCAACTCTGTTACGTTACATAACACCCCCCCTTCGAAAAAAGTTTATTTTGTATAAACAAAGTTTAGCAAGAAATAAACGCACAACTTGTATCTGGCCAATTGGTTTCCCATTCATAGTACTTTTATATTTCAGAATTATCCGTTGTATTACTATTATTTCTTCGTTCCTTCTTAAAATCAATTATTTCCCAAGTTTAAATCTTACTTCTATAATCATTCTTGTGACATTCTTTATTAATTATACATTTTGGATCTGGTTTTATTTATTTATCTATATTTATTTGTGAGTTTCCCTCTAATATTTAATTTTCCTAAACCTCCCTAACATTATAACTGGAATCGAATCGGTGGTGCTCTATCGGCTAACCAATTACCGTCGTACGTTACATACCTTCTGGGATAAGAGGAACATCATCTCTGCCCAATTAAATGATTGCTGGAATGTTCTACAGTCAATCTTCATTAATAAACCTCGCAAGGTAGTCATCATGTGACCTTCAATAAAATAATCAATAATAATAATACTCTAGGGATTATTCACTGTACTTTAACTCAGATCATATTATTTCTTCATATTAATTCTTCCTTCTATTATACACTTCTCCTCTCCAATACTTGGCTATTTTATTGACATTTATTAATTGGTTTTTTACGGATAATTCTTAAATATTTGTTTTTTTTCTTTTCTTGTGATCCTTTTGACGGTTCCATTTTGGCTTCTTCATTCTCTTATCTTCCTTGGCTCATATTCCTTTATTACCAATACAGTTGGTTATGAGATTTTGGTTAGTATTATACATTACATCATGTAATTATATTCTTCTGGCACAATCATTATTATTCCTTTTACATTCTAAATTACATTTCTCACTATTATATTACATCAGATAAACTCATTTTGTTTTTTGGTTTTGATGATTTTTATTAGGTTGAATCAGTGTTATTTTTTTTCTTCTTTTATATTAGTTTAAAGTAATTTCTCCTGAATTATATAGTAAGGTGTTTTTACTTATTTTTCGAATTTTGTTGTTTTTATCTTCAAAATTCTCTTTTTTATATACCTCATAAATTTTTTTCTTAAATACTTGTTTGTAAGTTGAACTTACTTCATTTTTTTGAATTTTGGGGTATTTCTTCCGCTATTCAATGGGTTGCTGGGTCGGTTTTCAGAATTTCAGTCCCCTTTTCTGGTTTGTTATTATTTAGGTTAACCATGGTCCATTAACTCAGGTACTACATGTTCTCGGATTACTGCAGTGTCCATAATGAATTTTGTCCTTGTTAAATATCTCTCGTGTATCTGGTACTGTAACTCGGCTGATACAAAGTCTTCATTTAAGTCACGGTTTTCGGTCATATTTAGATCCTTCTTAATTAATAGGTATTGTATCTCCTCTATTTTAATGTAATCACTCATTTTTAATATCATTCCATTCCCGGTTTCCTCTGGATTATTTACCAAATTTTTTAATGATATATTCCGTCTTGATGATATGACTGATATCTTCTGATGCACTTCAATCGTCGACATTTTTAACTGATATTTAAATTTATTCAAGTTTTTTGTTATTATTCTATGGTGGTTTACCTTTGATATTTTTGTTGAGTTTTGTCTACAATTTCTAACTTTATTTAACTCCATTTGTTTATTAATGGGAGGGTTAAATATATTAATTAATCCACCCTTCCTCATCACCATTTCTTCTTTTGTATTGAATATTTTCTTTCTCCATATTTTCCTTATTTTCTTGATATTCTCTTCCATGGTTTGGATCTTCTCCTTGTCCTTTCTATTCTTATTTTCAGATAGCAATGCATTCTGGTCTTCTCTAATTTCTGTTTCCTTGCTACTCTCTTCTGTTTTCGGATTTATTATAATACCTTCGGAAGTGCTGTCTAATGTTTTATTCATGTTCTTGCGACATTCATCCATTTTTTTCATGAGTTCTTCATGGTATCTCTGGATATCTTCTCTCTGCTTCCTAAATTGTTCGGCCATAAAATCCATGACATCCTGACAGGTCACTTTCTTTGGTTGTTTTGATATTTTCTTCTGTTGCTTCACTTTGACTATTTCTACTTCTTTTTGTACATTGGATTGTTCTAGCTTTTTATGATTTGGCATTCCCATAAATTCATCTATTTGATTGTGTTCTTTCCTCCAGTGACACATATCTTCTCGGGATAGTTCAAACATCACCCTGATCCATTCCCTTAATTCTTTGTTTTCTGTTTGTATTGGGTTTTCAGGTGGTCTTATTTCTCGTTTCCATTGTTCATAGTCTTCCTGAGTATATTGTTCTGTCACTTGGGCGTATACTCCTGTTCTTTCGGTTTTCATTTGTTCTTCATTATCGTCCCATCTTTCCCAATCTCCTTCAGTCATCCTTTCCACCTTGTTATCGTCTTTTTCGTTATTCGTCCCAATAGTCTTTTCTTTATTACACCTGGCATCTAACTCCCACATTTCATCATAAATGTCTCTCAAAGTCATTTTGACGTTTGGTGTTCCCATTGCATTCACGCGACTCATTTGCGCTCTTTCGTGATCGGTGGCGTTCTTGTTAATATACTCCATATCCTTGCTGAATTTTTTAAATTGCGCCGTCATCCATTCCGCGTAGCTTAGTCGTCTTTCTTGTCTGGGCATTTTCGTTTCCTGTTGTATCATAACTCTTTATTGCATTCCTGTGCCTCTAATGGTTGCCTGCTCAAGTTAAGTAACAGTTAATATGATTTTTTTTTTTTTCTTAACTAAAGCCTACTCGTTGAGCGCCAATCTGAAATAGAACTGTCCTATGAGGTACTAGCGAAACGTCCGTCTTATTCAAGCCCCACTGTTGTAAGCGCCAATTTGAAATAGAACTTTTAGATGTGGTTGTCTCTTATGTGTGTCCATGTTAAGCCCCACGTTGCTGGCGGCAATTTGAAATAAAACTTTTATGTAGGGAGTTCTTCTTATTTCAGCCCCACGTTGGAGTCGTCAATTTGAAATAAAACTTTTATGGTGTTTTATTTACTTATGAGACTCCCGTGTTAAGCAACACGTTGAAGGTGGCAATTTGTAACAATTAAAATGTTGTTACCTGGTTTAAGTAATGTGTTATTAATTAGTATATCTATTCGGTTGTGACCGATGAAACCTCCTGAAAATAAGTTATTAGACAAATTAATTATAATAATGTTTTTTTTTTTTTAACTTATAATCGTACTACGATATAGATCTAACTGAGTATTAAGTAGTTGGGTAATATTAACGATATGTATCGTGTACTAACTGAATGTAATGAATATTCGTGTCAACCCTAGTCACTCGATGGTAGGAAATTCTATTCAAAGTTTGCACTGAAAACACGCTAGTTCCGCGATCTCCCGTTCCACCAGCTGTAAGTATTTAGCGCTGCCGCTTGTAATAAGCGTACTTATAGGTTAGTTGTTCATCGGGTTTGAATAAACCTTTTATTGTAAATTATTACAACCACTACTTATAGTATCTATTCTGCAATAACTTCAAATATTATCTCATACAATCAAGATCCTTTATTAATTTTATCTATTAATTCACAGTACCCGTGATTTCCAAAATAACAATATACTCAAATCGATCACACAGAAATATATCGATTATCAATCAATCCAACTCCATAGACTTATACAAATGAAAAATAATAATAATTAGTTCTTATCCCAGGGTTCGTAAAGTTCTTGAAACCATTAGTAAGGCCAGGTAAAATGCACAATTAAGGTTACTCAAGTATAACAAAACAAAATTATTTACTCTAAATATAGTGAAATTAAAATAGGTTGTTTTTTATTTTAACGAGTCGACAAAAGCTTCGACTTTCTGTGGACGTCTGTAAACAGTTGCCAAGACTCAGTTTAAATCATCTTCATCCAGCAAAAGTGTTCTGCCTTTAATAAAATTGATTGTGGATAGTAATGGGAAGCTCTCAGGAATTCTTCGGACTTCTGATCTTCTTCTATGATCTTGATAATTCTCGGTCCCGGTGAAATGAAATTAGGATCCCAGCTTCTTCTGCTGCCAGTGAAGGTTAACTCTGCCAAACTAGGTCTTCTGGTATTTTCAATAATTCCGTTAGTTCAGGCTTTAATTCTTTTAACTGATCTTCTGTTTATAGAAGGAATTGGTTTAATACCGAATCCAGCGGAATTATTCGGTGAATGAGGTGAGAGGCTTTCAATTCTTTTTAAATGTATTCAGTTACAATTTGGAAGGTTATTTAATTTTATTACTCATCAGTATTAAGTTATAATTATCTTTCAAAAAGGGTTTTCAATTTTGATTCATTTTTCTTCCAATTTTATTATTCATATTTTTTAAATGTATCGGTCCATCTCAACCTAATAGCTTGTAACAATCAGAACGAATGATTCAATATCAACAACTCATGTCCATTTCAGTTGCCTTAACAACCACGTTTTCTAGATATCCTTGAGCCGGCATTATAGAATATTACTACTCTTTTCCAATAAAATACTCCATGCTTGGATTAATATTAAATTACCTAAAATTCTCCCCTAACCTGCCTTCTTAAACAGTAAATGTTTTACCATAGTTTCGTTGGACTGGATTTCTTAAAAAGGTATTAATTTCCTTTCACTAATATGGAATTTAGGCCTATAGATTTTCTTACAACCGTTATAACATTATTTGGTTTTTTAACTTAATTTTCTTTTACCTGACCTACTGTACAATTAATTATTGGTTAAATGGTTAATTACATTAATTTTAATTTACTGGTGGTTACTTTATTACATTAATTAACTGGTTCTGGAACCCTTCATTAATTTATAATATAATTGTCAGAACTACTTGTCAAACATTAAACACTGATTGCCCTCCTGGCCAAGTTTACAAACATTAATTAAAACAACAGTATTATTCAACTTTAGACAATACTTTAAACTTAGTATAATGCCTAATACTGGTAACTATACTTGATTGTCTAAAGACAAATCTAACATAAATATAAACATAATTATTGATGAAGTATTCCTATTAAACCACATCAGTTCATTCTTACCATACTCAAAATATAACATAAATATTCTGTAAACCTCAACATGTTACAGTATAAACACAAGCATAATTTATTATATTTAACTATTAATTGGTATGGTTTTTTTTCATATTTAACATTAAATATTGCCTCTTTTGACTTGAGGTACTTCTCAGATGCATTAACTACTGAGCAACCTTAATTCAGTGTATGGTCCTTGACCATGTTTCATTCAATTTTTATGTAACGTTGGGGGACCTCAACTCTGTTACGTTACATAACACCCCCCCTTCGAAAAAAGTTTATTTTGTATAAACAAAGTTTAGCAAGAAATAAACGCACAACTTGTATCTGGCCAATTGGTTTCCCATTCATAGTACTTTTATATTTCAGAATTATCCGTTGTATTACTATTATTTCTTCGTTCCTTCTTAAAATCAATTATTTCCCAAGTTTAAATCTTACTTCTATAATCATTCTTGTGACATTCTTTCTTAATTATACATTTTGGATCTGGTTTTATTTATTTATCTATATTTATTTGTGAGTTTCCCTCTAATATTTAATTTTCCTAAACCTCCCTAACATTATAACTGGAATCGAATCGGTGGTGCTCTATCGGCTAACCAATTACCGTCGTACGTTACATACCTTCTGGGATCAGAGGAACATCATCTCTGCCCAATTAAATGATTGCTGGAATGTTCTACAGTCAATCTTCATTAATAAACCTCGCAAGGTAGTCATCATGTTACCTTCAATAAAATAATCAATAATAATAATACTCTAGGGATTATTCACTGTACTTTAACTCAGATCATATTATTTCTTCATATTAATTCTTCCTTCTATTATACACTTCTCCTCTCCAATACTTGGCTATTTTATTGACATTTATTAATTGGTTTTTTACGGATAATTCTTAAATATTTGTTTTCTTTTCTTTTCTTGTGATCCTTTTGACGGTTCCATTTTGGCTTCTTCATTCTCTTATCTTCCTTGGCTCATATTCCTTTATTACCAATACAGTTGGTTATGAGATTTTGGTTAGTATTATACATTACATCGTGTAATTATATTCTTCTGGCACAATCATTATTATTCCTTTTACATTCTAAATTACATTTCTCACTATTATATTACATCAGATAAACTCATTTTGTTTTTTGGTTTTGATGATTTTTATTAGGTTGAATCAGTGTTATTTTTTTTTCTTCTTTTATATTAGTTTAAAGTAATTTCTCCTGAATTATATAGTAAGGTGTTTTTACTTATTTTTCGAATTTTGTTGTTTTTATCTTCAAAATTCTCTTTTTTATATACCTCATAAATTTTTTTCTTAAATACTTGTTTGTAAGTTGAACTTACTTCATTTTTTTGAATTTTGGGGTATTTCTTCCGCTATTCAATGGGTTGCTGGGTCGGTTTTCAGAATTTCAGTCCCCTTTTCTGGTTTGTTATTATTTAGGTTAACCATGGTCCATTAACTCAGGTACTACATGTTCTCGGATTACTGCAGTGTCCATAATGAATTTTGTCCTTGTTAAATATCTCTCGTGTATCTGGTACTGTAACTCGGCTGATACAAAGTCTTCATTTAAGTCACGGTTTTCGGTCATATTCAGATCCTTCTTAATTAATAGGTATTGTATCTCCTCTATTTTAATGTAATCACTCATTTTTAATATCATTCCATTCCCGTTTTCCTCTGGATTATTTACCAAATTTTTTAATGATATATTCCGTCTTGATGATATGACTGATATCTTCTGATGCACTTCAATCGTCGACATTTTTAACTGATATTTAAATTTATTCAAGTTTTTTGTTATTATTCTATGGTGGTTTACCTTTGATATTTTTGTTGAGTTTTGTCTACAATTTCTAACTTTATTTAACTCCATTTGTTTATTAATGGGAGGGTTAAATATATTAATTAATCCACCCTTCCTCATCACCATTTCTTCTTTTGTATTGAATATTTTCTTTCTCCATATTTTCCTTATTTTCTTGATATTCTCTTCCATGGTTTGGATCTTCTCCTTGTCCTTTCTATTCTTATTTTCAGATAGCAATGCATTCTGGTCTTCTCTAATTTCTGTTTCCTTGCTACTCTCTTCTGTTTTCGGATTTATTATAATACCTTCGGAAGTGCTGTCTAATGTTTTATTCATGTTCTTGCGACATTCATCCATTTTTTTCATGAGTTCTTCATGGTATCTCTGGATATCTTCTCTCTGCTTCCTAAATTGTTCGGCCATAAAATCCATGACATCCTGACAGGTCACTTTCTTTGGTTGTTTTGATATTTTCTTCTGTTGCTTCACTTTGACTATTTCTACTTCTTTTTGTACATTGGATTGTTCTAGCTTTTTATGATTTGGCATTCCCATAAATTCATCTATTTGATTGTGTTCTTTCCTCCAGTGACACATATCTTCTCGGGATAGTTCAAACATCACCCTGATCCATTCCCTTAATTCTTTGTTTTCTGTTTGTATTGGGTTTTCAGGTGGTCTTATTTCTCGTTTCCATTGTTCATAGTCTTCCTGAGTATATTGTTCTGTCACTTGGGCGTATACTCCTGTTCTTTCGGTTTTCATTTGTTCTTCATTATCGTCCCATCTTTCCCAATCTCCTTCAGTCATCCTTTCCACTTTGTTATCGTCTTTTTCGTTATTCGTCCCAATAGTCTTTTCTTTATTACACCTGGCATCTAACTCCCACATTTCATCATAAATGTCTCTCAAAGTCATTTTGACGTTTGGTGTTCCCATTGCATTCACGCGACTCATTTGCGCTCTTTCGTGATCGGTGGCGTTCTTGTTAATATACTCCATATCCTTGCTGAATTTTTTAAATTGCGCCGTCATCCATTCCGCGTAGCTTAGTCGTCTTTCTTGTCTGGGCATTTTCGTTTCCTGTTGTATCATAACTCTTTATTGCATTCCTGTGCCTCTAATGGTTGCCTGCTCAAGTTAAGTAACAGTTAATATGATTTTTTTTTTTTTTCTTAACTAAAGCCCACTCGTTGAGCGCCAATCTGAAATAGAACTGTCCTATGAGGTACTAGCGAAACGTCCGTCTTATTCAAGCCCCACTGTTGTAAGCGCCAATTTGAAATAGAACTTTTAGATGTGGTTGTCTCTTATGTGTGTCCATGTTAAGCCCCACGTTGCTGGCGGCAATTTGAAATAAAACTTTTATGTAGGGAGTTCTTCTTATTTCAGCCCCACGTTGGAGTCGTCAATTTGAAATAAAACTTTTATGGTGTTTTATTTACTTATGAGACACGTTGAAGGTGGCAATTTGTAACAATTAAAATGTTGTTACCTGGTTTAAGTAATGTGTTATTAATTAGTATATCTATTCGGTTGTGACCGATGAAACCTCCTGAAAATAAGTTATTAGACAAATTAATTATAATAATTTTTTTTTTTTTTAACTTATAATCGTACTACGATATAGATCTAACTGAGTATTAAGTAGTTGGGTAATATTAACGATATGTATCGTGTACTAACTGAATGTAATGAATATTCGTGTCAACCCTAGTCACTCGATGGTAGGAAATTCTATTCAAAGTTTGCACTGAAAACACGCTAGTTCCGCGATCTCCCGTTCCACCAGCTGTAAGTATTTAGCGCTGCCGCTTGTAATAAGCGTACTTATAGGTTAGTTGTTCATCGGGTTTGAATAAACCTTTTATTGTAAATTATTACAACCACTACTTATAGTATCTATTCTGCAATTACTTCAAATATTATCTCATACAATCAAGATCCTTTATTAATTTTATCTATTAATTCACAGTACCCGTGATTTCCAAAATAACAATATACTCAAATCGATCACACAGAAATATATCGATTATCAATCAATCCAACTCCATAGACTTATACAAATGAAAAATAATAATAATTAGTTCTTATCCCAGGGTTCGTAAAGTTCTTGAAACCATTAGTAAGGCCAGGTAAAATGCACAATTAAGGTTACTCAAGTATAACAAAACAAAATTATTTACTCTAAATATAGTGAAATTAAAATAGGTTGTTTTTTATTTTAACGAGTCGACAAAAGCTTCGACTGGCTGTGGACGTCTGTAAACAGTTGCCAAGACTCAGTTTAAATCATCTTCATCCAGCAAAAGTGTTCTGCCTTTAATAAAATTGATTGTGGATAGTAATGGGAAGCTCTCAGGAATTCTTCGGACTTCTGATCTTCTTCTATGATCTTGATAATTCTCGGTCCCGGTGAAATGAAATTAGGATCCCAGCTTCTTCTGCTGCCAGTGAAGGTTAACTCTGCCAAACTAGGTCTTCTGGTATTTTCAATAATTCCGTTAGTTCAGGCTTTAATTCTTTTAACTGATCTTCTGTTTATAGAAGGAATTGGTTTAATACCGAATCCAGCGGAATTATTCGGTGAATGAGGTGAGAGGCTTTCAATTCTTTTTAAATGTATTCAGTTACAATTTGGAAGGTTATTTAATTTTATTACTCATCAGTATTAAGTTATAATTATCTTTCAAAAAGGGTTTTCAATTTTGATTCATTTTTCTTCCAATTTTATTATTCATATTTTTTAAATGTATCGGTCCATCTCAACCTAATAGCTTGTAACAATCAGAACGAATGATTCAATATCAACAACTCATGTCCATTTCAGTTGCCTTAACAACCACGTTTTCTAGATATCCTTGAGCCGGCATTATAGAATATTACTACTCTTTTCCAATAAAATACTCCATGCTTGGATTAATATTAAATTACCTAAAATTCTCCCCTAACCTGCCTTCTTAAACAGTAAATGTTTTACCATAGTTTCGTTGGACTGGATTTCTTAAAAAGGTATTAATTTCCTTTCACTAATATGGAATTTAGGCCTATAGATTTTCTTACAACCGTTATAACATTATTTGGTTTTTTAACTTAATTTTCTTTTACCTGACCTACTGTACAATTAATTATTGGTTAAATGGTTAATTACATTAATTTTAATTTACTGGTGGTTACTTTATTACATTAATTAACTGGTTCTGGAACCCTTCATTAATTTATAATATAATTGTCAGAACTACTTGTCAAACATTAAACACTGATTGCCCTCCTGGCCAAGTTTACAAACATTAATTAAAACAACAGTATTATTCAACTTTAGACAATACTTTAAACTTAGTATAATGCCTAATACTGGTAACTATACTTGATTGTCTAAAGACAAATCTAACATAAATATAAACATAATTATTGATGAAGTATTCCTATTAAACCACATCAGTTCATTCTTACCATACTCAAAATATAACATAAATATTCTGTAAACCTCAACATGTTACAGTATAAACACAAGCATAATTTATTATATTTAACTATTAATTGGTATGGTTTTTTTTCATATTTAACATTAAATATTGCCTCTTTTGACTTGAGGTACTTCTCAGATGCATTAACTACTGAGCAACCTTAATTCAGTGTATGGTCCTTGACCATGTTTCATTCAATTTTTATGTAACGTTGGGGGACCTCAACTCTGTTACGTTACATAACACCCCCCCTTCGAAAAAAGTTTATTTTGTATAAACAAAGTTTAGCAAGAAATAAACGCACAACTTGTATCTGGCCAATTGGTTTCCCATTCATAGTACTTTTATATTTCAGAATTATCCGTTGTATTACTATTATTTCTTCGTTCCTTCTTAAAATCAATTATTTCCCAAGTTTAAATCTTACTTCTATAATCATTCTTGTGACATTCTTTATTAATTATACATTTTGGATCTGGTTTTATTTATTTATCTATATTTATTTGTGAGTTTCCCTCTAATATTTAATTTTCCTAAACCTCCCTAACATTATAACTGGAATCGAATCGGTGGTGCTCTATCGGCTAACCAATTACCGTCGTACGTTACATACCTTCTGGGATCAGAGGAACATCATCTCTGCCCAATTAAATGATTGCTGGAATGTTCTACAGTCAATCTTCATTAATAAACCTCGCAAGGTAGTCATCATGTGACCTTCAATAAAATAATCAATAATAATAATACTCTAGGGATTATTCACTGTACTTTAACTCAGATCATATTATTTCTTCATATTAATTCTTCCTTCTATTATACACTTCTCCTCTCCAATACTTGGCTATTTTATTGACATTTATTAATTGGTTTTTTACGGATAATTCTTAAATATTTGTTTTTTTTCTTTTCTTGTGATCCTTTTGACGGTTCCATTTTGGCTTCTTCATTCTCTTATCTTCCTTGGTTCATATTCCTTTATTACCAATACAGTTGGTTATGAGATTTTGGTTAGTATTATACATTACATCATGTAATTATATTCTTCTGGCACAATCATTATTATTCCTTTTACATTCTAAATTACATTTCTCACTATTATATTACATCAGATAAACTCATTTTGTTTTTTGGTTTTGAAGATTTTTATTAGGTTGAATCAGTGTTATTTTTTTTTCTTCTTTTATATTAGTTTAAAGTAATTTCTCCTGAATTATATAGTAAGGTGTTTTTACTTATTTTTCGAATTTTGTTGTTTTTATCTTCAAAATTCTCTTTTTTATATACCTCATAAATTTTTTTCTTAAATACTTGTTTGTAAGTTGAACTTACTTCATTTTTTTGAATTTTGGGGTATTTCTTCCGCTATTCAATGGGTTGCTGGGTCGGTTTTCAGAATTTCAGTCCCCTTTTCTGGTTTGTTATTATTTAGGTTAACCATGGTCCATTAACTCAGGTACTACATGTTCTCGGATTACTGCAGTGTCCATAATGAATTTTGTCCTTGTTAAATATCTCTCGTGTATCTGGTACTGTAACTCGGCTGATACAAAGTCTTCATTTAAGTCACGGTTTTCGGTCATATTTAGATCCTTCTTAATTAATAGGTATTGTATCTCCTCTATTTTAATGTAATCACTCATTTTTAATATCATTCCATTCCCGTTTTCCTCTGGATTATTTACCAAATTTTTTAATGATATATTCCGTCTTGATGATATGACTGATATCTTCTGATGCACTTCAATCGTCGACATTTTTAACTGATATTTAAATTTATTCAAGTTTTTTGTTATTATTCTATGGTGGTTTACCTTTGATATTTTTGTTGAGTTTTGTCTACAATTTGTAACTTTATTTAACTCCATTTGTTTATTAATGGGAGGGTTAAATATATTAATTAATCCACCCTTCCTCATCTCCATTTCTTCTTTTGTATTGAATATTTTCTTTCTCCATATTTTCCTTATTTTCTTGATATTCTCTTCCATGGTTTGGATCTTCTCCTTGTCCTTTCTATTCTTATTTTCAGATAGCAATGCATTCTGGTCTTCTCTAATTTCTGTTTCCTTGCTACTCTCTTCTGTTTTCGGATTTATTATAATACCTTCGGAAGTGCTGTCTAATGTTTTATGCATGTTCTTGCGACATTCATCCATTTTTTCATGAGTTCTTCATGGTATCTCTGGATATCTTCTCTCTGCTTCCTAAATTGTTCGGCCATAAAATCCATGACATCCTGACAGGTCACTTTCTTTGGTTGTTTTGATATTTTCTTCTGTTGCTTCACTTTGACTATTTCTACTTCTTTTTGTACATTGGATTGTTCTAGCTTTTTATGATTTGGCATTCCCATAAATTCATCTATTTGATTGTGTTCTTTCCTCCAGTGACACATATCTTCTCGGGATAGTTCAAACATCACCCTGATCCATTCCCTTAATTCTTTGTTTTCTGTTTGTATTGGGTTTTCAGGTGGTCTTATTTCTCGTTTCCATTGTTCATAGTCTTCCTGAGTATATTGTTCTGTCACTTGGGCGTATACTCCTGTTCTTTCGGTTTTCATTTGTTCTTCATTATCGTCCCATCTTTCCCAATCTCCTTCAGTCATCCTTTCCACCTTGTTATCGTCTTTTTCGTTATTCGTCCCAATAGTCTTTTCTTTATTACACCTGGCATCTAACTCCCACATTTCATCATAAATGTCTCTCAAAGTCATTTTGTCGTTTGGTGTTCCCATTGCATTCGCGCGACTCATTTGCGCTCTTTCGTGATCGGTGGTGTTCTTGTTAATATACTCCATATGCTTGCTGAATTTTTTAAATTGCGCCGTCATCCATTCCGCATAGCTTAGTCGTCTTTCTTGTCTGGGCATTTTCGTTTCCTGTTGTATCATAACTCTTTATTGCATTCCTGTGCCTCTAATGGTTGCCTGCTCAAGTTAAGTAACAGTTAATATGATTTTTTTTTTTTTCTTAACTAAAGCCCACTCGTTGAGCGCCAATCTGAAATAGAACTGTCCTATGAGGTACTAGCGAAACGTCCGTCTTATTCAAGCCCCACTGTTGTAAGCGCCAATTTGAAATAGAACTTTTAGATGTGGTTGTCTCTTATGTGTGTCCATGTTAAGCCCCACGTTGCTGGCGGCAATTTGAAATAAAACTTTTATGTAGGGAGTTCTTCTTATTTCAGCCCCACGTTGGAGTCGTCAATTTGAAATAAAACTTTTATGGTGTTTTATTTACTTATGAGACACGTTGAAGGTGGCAATTTGTAACAATTAAAATGTTGTTACCTGGTTTAAGTAATGTGTTATTAATTAGTATATCTATTCGGTTGTGACCGATGAAACCTCCTGAAAATAAGTTATTAGACAAATTAATTATAATAATTTTTTTTTTTTTTAACTTATAATCGTACTACGATATAGATCTAACTGAGTATTAAGTAGTTGGGTAATATTAACGATATGTATCGTGTACTAACTGAATGTAATGAATATTCGTGTCAACCCTAGTCACTCGATGGTAGGAAATTCTATTCAAAGTTTGCACTGAAAACACGCTAGTTCCGCGATCTCCCGTTCCACCAGCTGTAAGTATTTAGCGCTGCCGCTTGTAATAAGCGTACTTATAGGTTAGTTGTTCATCGGGTTTGAATAAACCTTTTATTGTAAATTATTACAACCACTACTTATAGTATCTATTCTGCAATAACTTCAAATATTATCTCATACAATCAAGATCCTTTATTAATTTTATCTATTAATTCACAGTACCCGTGATTTCCAAAATAACAATATACTCAAATCGATCACACAGAAATATATCGATTATCAATCAATCCAACTCCATAGACTTATACAAATGAAAAATAATAATAATTAGTTCTTATCCCAGGGTTCGTAAAGTTCTTGAAACCATTAGTAAGGCCAGGTAAAATGCACAATTAAGGTTACTCAAGTATAACAAAACAAAATTATTTACTCTAAATATAGTGAAATTAAAATAGGTTGTTTTTTATTTTAACGAGTCGACAAAAGCTTCGACTGGCTGTGGACGTCTGTAAACAGTTGCCAAGACTCAGTTTAAATCATCTTCATCCAGCAAAAGTGTTCTGCCTTTAATAAAATTGATTGTGGATAGTAATGGGAAGCTCTCAGGAATTCTTCGGACTTCTGATCTTCTTCTATGATCTTGATAATTCTCGGTCCCGGTGAAATGAAATTAGGATCCCAGCTTCTTCTGCTGCCAGTGAAGGTTAACTCTGCCAAACTAGGTCTTCTGGTATTTTCAATAATTCCGTTAGTTCAGGCTTTAATTCTTTTAACTGATCTTCTGTTTATAGAAGGAATTGGTTTAATACCGAATCCAGCGGAATTATTCGGTGAATGAGGTGAGAGGCTTTCAATTCTTTTTAAATGTATTCAGTTACAATTTGGAAGGTTATTTAATTTTATTACTCATCAGTATTAAGTTATAATTATCTTTCAAAAAGGGTTTTCAATTTTGATTCATTTTTCTTCCAATTTTATTATTCATATTTTTTAAATGTATCGGTCCATCTCAACCTAATAGCTTGTAACAATCAGAACGAATGATTCAATATCAACAACTCATGTCCATTTCAGTTGCCTTAACAACCACGTTTTCTAGATATCCTTGAGCCGGCATTATAGAATATTACTACTCTTTTCCAATAAAATACTCCATGCTTGGATTAATATTAAATTACCTAAAATTCTCCCCTAACCTGCCTTCTTAAACAGTAAATGTTTTACCATAGTTTCGTTGGACTGGATTTCTTAAAAAGGTATTAATTTCCTTTCACTAATATGGAATTTAGGCCTATAGATTTTCTTACAACCGTTATAACATTATTTGGTTTTTTAACTTAATTTTCTTTTACCTGACCTACTGTACAATTAATTATTGGTTAAATGGTTAATTACATTAATTTTAATTTACTGGTGGTTACTTTATTACATTAATTAACTGGTTCTGGAACCCTTCATTAATTTATAATATAATTGTCAGAACTACTTGTCAAACATTAAACACTGATTGCCCTCCTGGCCAAGTTTACAAACATTAATTAAAACAACAGTATTATTCAACTTTAGACAATACTTTAAACTTAGTATAATGCCTAATACTGGTAACTATACTTGATTGTCTAAAGACAAATCTAACATAAATATAAACATAATTATTGATGAAGTATTCCTATTAAACCACATCAGTTCATTCTTAAAATACTCAAAATATAACATAAATATTCTGTAAACCTCAACATGTTACAGTATAAACACAAGCATAATTTATTATATTTAACTATTAATTGGTATGGTTTTTTTTCATATTTAACATTAAATATTGCCTCTTTTGACTTGAGGTACTTCTCAGATGCATTAACTACTGAGCAACCTTAATTCAGGGTATGGTCCTTGACCATGTTTCATTCAATTTTTATGTAACGTTGGGGGACCTCAACTCTGTTACGTTACATAACACCCCCCCTTCGAAAAAAGTTTATTTTGTATAAACAAAGTTTAGCAAGAAATAAACGCACAACTTGTATCTGGCCAATTGGTTTCCCATTCATAGTACTTTTATATTTCAGAATTATCCGTTGTATTACTATTATTTCTTCGTTCCTTCTTAAAATCAATTATTTCCCAAGTTTAAATCTTACTTCTATAATCATTCTTGTGACATTCTTTATTAATTATACATTTTGGATCTGGTTTTATTTATTTATCTATATTTATTTGTGAGTTTCCCTCTAATATTTAATTTTCCTAAACCTCCCTAACATTATAACTGGAATCGAATCGGTGGTGCTCTATCGGCTAACCAATTACCGTCGTACGTTACATACCTTCTGGGATCAGAGGAACATCATCTCTGCCCAATTAAATGATTGCTGGAATGTTCTACAGTCAATCTTCATTAATAAACCTCGCAAGGTAGTCATCATGTGACCTTCAATAAAATAATCAATAATAATAATACTCTAGGGATTATTCACTGTACTTTAACTCAGATCATATTATTTCTTCATATTAATTCTTCCTTCTATTATACACTTCTCCTCTCCAATACTTGGCTATTTTATTGACATTTATTAATTGGTTTTTTACGGATAATTCTTAAATATTTTTTTTTTTCTTTTCTTGTGATCCTTTTGACGGTTCCATTTTGGCTTCTTCATTCTCTTATCTTCCTTGGTTCATATTCCTTTATTACCAATACAGTTGGTTATGAGATTTTGGTTAGTATTATACATTACATCATGTAATTATATTCTTCTGGCACAATCATTATTATTCCTTTTACATTCTAAATTACATTTCTCACTATTATATTACATCAGAAAAACTCATTTTGTTTTTTGGTTTTGATGATTTTTATTAGGTTGAATCAGTGTTATTTTTTTTTCTTCTTTTATATTAGTTTAAAGTAATTTCTCCTGAATTATATAGTAAGGTGTTTTTACTTATTTTTCGAATTTTGTTGTTTTTATCTTCAAAATTCTCTTTTTTATATACCTCATAAATTGTTTTCTTAAATACTTGTTTGTAAGTTGAACTTACTTCATTTTTTTGAATTTTGGGGT
Organism: Magicicada septendecula; assembly: GCA_034769895.1. Lineage (NCBI taxonomy): Eukaryota > Metazoa > Arthropoda > Insecta > Hemiptera > Cicadidae > Magicicada > Magicicada septendecula. The sequence goes on from CM068367.1 coordinate 774,465,478, forward strand.
ATTTCTTCCGCTATTCAATGGGTTGCTGGGTCGGTTTTCAGAATTTCAGTCCCCTTTTCTGGTTTGTTATTATTTAGGTTAACCATGGTCCATTAACTCAGGTACTACATGTTCTCGGATTACTGCAGTGTCCATAATGAATTTTGTCCTTGTTAAATATCTCTCGTGTATCTGGTACTGTAACTCGGCTGATACAAAGTCTTCATTTAAGTCACGGTTTTCGGTCATATTTAGATCCTTCTTAATTAATAGGTATTGTATCTCCTCTATTTTAATGTAATCACTCATTTTTAATATCATTCCATTCCCGTTTTCCTCTGGATTATTTACCAAATTTTTTAATGATATATTCCGTCTTGATGATATGACTGATATCTTCTGATGCACTTCAATCGTCGACATTTTTAACTGATATTTAAATTTATTCAAGTTTTTTGTTATTATTCTATGGTGGTTTACCTTTGATATTTTTGTTGAGTTTTGTCTACAATTTCTAACTTTATTTAACTCCATTTGTTTATTAATGGGAGGGTTAAATATATTAATTAATCCACCCTTCCTCATCTCCATTTCTTCTTTTGTATTGAATATTTTCTTTCTCCATATTTTCCTTATTTTCTTGATATTCTCTTCCATGGTTTGGATCTTCTCCTTGTCCTTTCTATTCTTATTTTCAGATAGCAATGCATTCTGGTCTTCTCTAATTTCTGTTTCCTTGCTACTCTCTTCTGTTTTCGGATTTATTATAATACCTTCGGAAGTGCTGTCTAATGTTTTATTCATGTTCTTGCGACATTCATCCATTTTTTTCATGAGTTCTTCATGGTATCTCTGGATATCTTCTCTCTGCTTCCTAAATTGTTCGGCCATAAAATCCATGACATCCTGACAGGTCACTTTCTTTGGTTGTTTTGATATTTTCTTCTGTTGCTTCCTTTGACTATTTCTACTTCTTTTTGTACATTGGATTGTTCTAGCTTTTTATGATTTGGCATTCCCATAAATTCATCTATTTGATTGTGTTCTTTCCTCCAGTGACACATATCTTCTCGGGATAGTTCAAACATCACCCTGATCCATTCCCTTAATTCTTTGTTTTCTGTTTGTATTGGGTTTTCAGGTGGTCTTATTTCTCGTTTCCATTGTTCATAGTCTTCCTGAGTATATTGTTCTGTCACTTGGGCGTATACTCCTGTTCTTTCGGTTTTCATTTGTTCTTCATTATCGTCCCATCTTTTCCAATCTCCTTCAGTCATCCTTTCCACCTTGTTATCGTCTTTTTCGTTATTCGTCCCAATAGTCTTTTCTTTATTACACCTGGCATCTAACTCCCACATTTCATCATAAATGTCTCTCAAAGTCATTTTGACGTTTGGTGTTCCCATTGCATTCACGCGACTCATTTGCGCTCTTTCGTGATCGGTGGCGTTCTTGTTAATATACTCCATATCCTTGCTGAATTTTTTAAATTGCGCCGTCATCCATTCCGCGTAGCTTAGTCGTCTTTCTTGTCTGGGCATTTTCGTTTCCTGTTGTATCATAACTCTTTATTGCATTCCTGTGCCTCTAATGGTTGCCTGCTCAAGTTAAGTAACAGTTAATATGATTTTTTTTTTTTTCTTAACTAAAGCCCACTCGTTGAGCGCCAATCTGAAATAGAACTGTCCTATGAGGTACTAGCGAAACGTCCGTCTTATTCAAGCCCCACTGTTGTAAGCGCCAATTTGAAATAGAACTTTTAGATGTGGTTGTCTCTTATGTGTGTCCATGTTAAGCCCCACGTTGCTGGCGGCAATTTGAAATAAAACTTTTATGTAGGGAGTTCTTCTTATTTCAGCCCCACGTTGGAGTCGTCAATTTGAAATAAAACTTTTATGGTGTTTTATTTACTTATGAGACACGTTGAAGGTGGCAATTTGTAACAATTAAAATGTTGTTACCTGGTTTAAGTAATGTGTTATTAATTAGTATATCTATTCGGTTGTGACCGATGAAACCTCCTGAAAATAAGTTATTAGACAAATTAAATATAATAATGTTTTTTTTTTTTAACTTATAATCGTACTACGATATAGATCTAACTGAGTATTAAGTAGTTGGGTAATATTAACGATATGTATCGTGTACTAACTGAATGTAATGAATATTCGTGTCAACCCTAGTCACTCGATGGTAGGAAATTCTATTCAAAGTTTGCACTGAAAACACGCTAGTTCCGCGATCTCCCGTTCCACCAGCTGTAAGTATTTAGCGCTGCCGCTTGTAATAAGCGTACTTATAGGTTAGTTGTTCATCGGGTTTGAATAAACCTTTTATTGTAAATTATTACAACCACTACTTATAGTATCTATTCTGCAATAACTTCAAATATTATCTCATACAATCAAGATCCTTTATTAATTTTATCTATTAATTCACAGTACCCGTGATTTCCAAAATAACAATATACTCAAATCGATCACACAGAAATATATCGATTATCAATCAATCCAACTCCATAGACTTATACAAATGAAAAATAATAATAATTAGTTCTTATCCCAGGGTTCGTAAAGTTCTTGAAACCATTAGTAAGGCCAGGTAAAATGCACAATTAAGGTTACTCAAGTATAACAAAACAAAATTATTTACTCTAAATATAGTGAAATTAAAATAGGTTGTTTTTTATTTTAACGAGTCGACAAAAGCTTCGACTGGCTGTGGACGTCTGTAAACAGTTGCCAAGACTCAGTTTAAATCATCTTCATCCAGCAAAAGTGTTCTGCCTTTAATAAAATTGATTGTGGATAGTAATGGGAAGCTCTCAGGAATTCTTCGGACTTCTGATCTTCTTCTATGATCTTGATAATTCTCGGTCCCGGTGAAATGAAATTAGGATCCCAGCTTCTTCTGCTGCCAGTGAAGGTTAACTCTGCCAAACTAGGTCTTCTGGTATTTTCAATAATTCCGTTAGTTCAGGCTTTAATTCTTTTAACTGATCTTCTGTTTATAGAAGGAATTGGTTTAATACCGAATCCAGCGGAATTATTCGGTGAATGAGGTGAGAGGCTTTCAATTCTTTTTAAATGTATTCAGTTACAATTTGGAAGGTTATTTAATTTTATTACTCATCAGTATTAAGTTATAATTATCTTTCAAAAAGGGTTTTCAATTTTGATTCATTTTTCTTCCAATTTTATTATTCATATTTTTTAAATGTATCGGTCCATCTCAACCTAATAGCTTGTAACAATCAGAACGAATGATTCAATATCAACAACTCATGTCCATTTCAGTTGCCTTAACAACCACGTTTTCTAGATATCCTTGAGCCGGCATTATAGAATATTACTACTCTTTTCCAATAAAATACTCCATGCTTGGATTAATATTAAATTACCTAAAATTCTCCCCTAACCTGCCTTCTTAAACAGTAAATGTTTTACCATAGTTTCGTTGGACTGGATTTCTTAAAAAGGTATTAATTTCCTTTCACTAATATGGAATTTAGGCCTATAGATTTTCTTACAACCGTTATAACATTATTTGGTTTTTTAACTTAATTTTCTTTTACCTGACCTACTGTACAATTAATTATTGGTTAAATGGTTAATTACATTAATTTTAATTTACTGGTGGTTACTTTATTACATTAATTAACTGGTTCTGGAACCCTTCATTAATTTATAATATAATTGTCAGAACTACTTGTCAAACATTAAACACTGATTGCCCTCCTGGCCAAGTTTACAAACATTAATTAAAACAACAGTATTATTCAACTTTAGACAATACTTTAAACTTAGTATAATGCCTAATACTGGTAACTATACTTGATTGTCTAAAGACAAATCTAACATAAATATAAACATAATTATTGATGAAGTATTCCTATTAAACCACATCAGTTCATTCTTACCATACTCAAAATATAACATAAATATTCTGTAAACCTCAACATGTTACAGTATAAACACAAGCATAATTTATTATATTTAACTATTAATTGGTATGGTTTTTTTTCATATTTAACATTAAATATTGCCTCTTTTGACTTGAGGTACTTCTCAGATGCATTAACTACTGAGCAACCTTAATTCAGTGTATGGTCCTTGACCATGTTTCATTCAATTTTTATGTAACGTTGGGGGACCTCAACTCTGTTACGTTACATAACACCCCCCCTTCGAAAAAAGTTTATTTTGTATAAACAAAGTTTAGCAAGAAATAAACGCACAACTTGTATCTGGCCAATTGGTTTCCCATTCATAGTACTTTTATATTTCAGAATTATCCGTTGTATTACTATTATTTCTTCGTTCCTTCTTAAAATCAATTATTTCACAAGTTTAAATCTTACTTCTATAATCATTCTTGTGACATTCTTTATTAATTATACATTTTGGATCTGGTTTTATTTATTTATCTATATTTATTTGTGAGTTTCCCTCTAATATTTAATTTTCCTAAACCTCCCTAACATTATAACTGGAATCGAATCGGTGGTGCTCTATCGGCTAACCAATTACCGTCGTACGTTACATACCTTCTGGGATCAGAGGAACATCATCTCTGCCCAATTAAATGATTGCTGGAATGTTCTACAGTCAATCTTCATTAATAAACCTCGCAAGGTAGTCATCATGTTACCTTCAATAAAATAATCAATAATAATAATACTCTAGGGATTATTCACTGTACTTTAACTCAGATCATATTATTTCTTCATATTAATTCTTCCTTCTATTATACACTTCTCCTCTCCAATACTTGGCTATTTTATTGACATTTATTAATTGGTTTTTTACGGATAATTCTTAAATATTTGTTTTCTTTTCTTTTCTTGTGATCCTTTTGACGGTTCCATTTTGGCTTCTTCATTCTCTTATCTTCCTTGGCTCATATTCCTTTATTACCAATACAGTTGGTTATGAGATTTTGGTTAGTATTATACATTACATCATGTAATTATATTCTTCTGGCACAATCATTATTATTCCTTTTACATTCTAAATTACATTTCTCACTATTATATTACATCAGATAAACTCATTTTGTTTTTTGGTTTTGAAGATTTTTATTAGGTTGAATCAGTGTTATTTTTTTTTCTTCTTTTATATTAGTTTAAAGTAATTTCTCCTGAATTATATAGTAAGGTGTTTTTACTTATTTTTCGAATTTTGTTGTTTTTATCTTCAAAATTCTCTTTTTTATATACCTCATAAATTTTTTTCTTAAATACTTGTTTGTAAGTTGAACTTACTTCATTTTTTTGAATTTTGGGGTATTTCTTCCGCTATTCAATGGGTTGCTGGGTCGGTTTTCAGAATTTCAGTCCCCTTTTCTGGTTTGTTATTATTTAGGTTAACCATGGTCCATTAACTCAGGTACTACATGTTCTCGGATTACTGCAGTGTCCATAATGAATTTTGTCCTTGTTAAATATCTCTCGTGTATCTGGTACTGTAACTCGGCTGATACAAAGTCTTCATTTAAGTCACGGTTTTCGGTCATATTTAGATCCTTCTTAATTAATAGGTATTGTATCTCCTCTATTTTAATGTAATCACTCATTTTTAATATCATTCCATTCCCGTTTTCCTCTGGATTATTTACCAAATTTTTTAATGATATATTCCGTCTTGATGATATGACTGATATCTTCTGATGCACTTCAATCGTCGACATTTTTAACTGATATTTAAATTTATTCAAGTTTTTTGTTATTATTCTATGGTGGTTTACCTTTGATATTTTTGTTGAGTTTTGTCTACAATTTCTAACTTTATTTAACTCCATTTGTTTATTAATGGGAGGGTTAAATATATTAATTAATCCACCCTTCCTCATCTCCATTTCTTCTTTTGTATTGAATATTTTCTTTCTCCATATTTTCCTTATTTTCTTGATATTCTCTTCCATGGTTTGGATCTTCTCCTTGTCCTTTCTATTCTTATTTTCAGATAGCAATGCATTCTGGTCTTCTCTAATTTCTGTTTCCTTGCTACTCTCTTCTGTTTTCGGATTTATTATAATACCTTCGGAAGTGCTGTCTAATGTTTTATGCATGTTCTTGCGACATTCATCCATTTTTTCATGAGTTCTTCATGGTATCTCTGGATATCTTCTCTCTGCTTCCTAAATTGTTCGGCCATAAAATCCATGACATCCTGACAGGTCACTTTCTTTGGTTGTTTTGATATTTTCTTCTGTTGCTTCACTTTGACTATTTCTACTTCTTTTTGTACATTGGATTGTTCTAGCTTTTTATGATTTGGCATTCCCATAAATTCATCTATTTGATTGTGTTCTTTCCTCCAGTGACACATATCTTCTCGGGATAGTTCAAACATCACCCTGATCCATTCCCTTAATTCTTTGTTTTCTGTTTGTATTGGGTTTTCAGGTGGTCTTATTTCTCGTTTCCATTGTTCATAGTCTTCCTGAGTATATTGTTCTGTCACTTGGGCGTATACTCCTGTTCTTTCGGTTTTCATTTGTTCTTCATTATCGTCCCATCTTTCCCAATCTCCTTCAGTCATCCTTTCCACCTTGTTATCGTCTTTTTCGTTATTCGTCCCAATAGTCTTTTCTTTATTACACCTGGCATCTAACTCCCACATTTCATCATAAATGTCTCTCAAAGTCATTTTGTCGTTTGGTGTTCCCATTGCATTCGCGCGACTCATTTGCGCTCTTTCGTGATCGGTGGTGTTCTTGTTAATATACTCCATATGCTTGCTGAATTTTTTAAATTGCGCCGTCATCCATTCCGCATAGCTTAGTCGTCTTTCTTGTCTGGGCATTTTCGTTTCCTGTTGTATCATAACTCTTTATTGCATTCCTGTGCCTCTAATGGTTGCCTGCTCAAGTTAAGTAACAGTTAATATGATTTTTTTTTTTTTCTTAACTAAAGCCCACTTGTTGAGCGCCAATCTGAAATAGAACTGTCCTATGAGGTACTAGCGAAACGTCCGTCTTATTCAAGCCCCACTGTTGTAAGCGCCAATTTGAAATAGAACTTTTAGATGTGGTTGTCTCTTATGTGTGTCCATGTTAAGCCCCACGTTGCTGGCGGCAATTTGAAATAAAACTTTTATGTAGGGAGTTCTTCTTATTTCAGCCCCACGTTGGAGTCGTCAATTTGAAATAAAACTTTTATGGTGTTTTATTTACTTATGAGACACGTTGAAGGTGGCAATTTGTAACAATTAAAATGTTGTTACCTGGTTTAAGTAATGTGTTATTAATTAGTATATCTATTCGGTTGTGACCGATGAAACCTCCTGAAAATAAGTTATTAGACAAATTAATTATAATAATTTTTTTTTTTTTTAACTTATAATCGTACTACGATATAGATCTAACTGAGTATTAAGTAGTTGGGTAATATTAACGATATGTATCGTGTACTAACTGAATGTAATGAATATTCGTGTCAACCCTAGTCACTCGATGGTAGGAAATTCTATTCAAAGTTTGCACTGAAAACACGCTAGTTCCGCGATCTCCCGTTCCACCAGCTGTAAGTATTTAGCGCTGCCGCTTGTAATAAGCGTACTTATAGGTTAGTTGTTCATCGGGTTTGAATAAACCTTTTATTGTAAATTATTACAACCACTACTTATAGTATCTATTCTGCAATAACTTCAAATATTATCTCATACAATCAAGATCCTTTATTAATTTTATCTATTAATTCACAGTACCCGTGATTTCCAAAATAACAATATACTCAAATCGATCACACAGAAATATATCGATTATCAATCAATCCAACTCCATAGACTTATACAAATGAAAAATAATAATAATTAGTTCTTATCCCAGGGTTCGTAAAGTTCTTGAAACCATTAGTAAGGCCAGGTAAAATGCACAATTAAGGTTACTCAAGTATAACAAAACAAAATTATTTACTCTAAATATAGTGAAATTAAAATAGGTTGTTTTTTATTTTAACGAGTCGACAAAAGCTTCGACTGGCTGTGGACGTCTGTAAACAGTTGCCAAGACTCAGTTTAAATCATCTTCATCCAGCAAAAGTGTTCTGCCTTTAATAAAATTGATTGTGGATAGTAATGGGAAGCTCTCAGGAATTCTTCGGACTTCTGATCTTCTTCTATGATCTTGATAATTCTCGGTCCCGGTGAAATGAAATTAGGATCCCAGCTTCTTCTGCTGCCAGTGAAGGTTAACTCTGCCAAACTAGGTCTTCTGGTATTTTCAATAATTCCGTTAGTTCAGGCTTTAATTCTTTTAACTGATCTTCTGTTTATAGAAGGAATTGGTTTAATACCGAATCCAGCGGAATTATTCGGTGAATGAGGTGAGAGGCTTTCAATTCTTTTTAAATGTATTCAGTTACAATTTGGAAGGTTATTTAATTTTATTACTCATCAGTATTAAGTTATAATTATCTTTCAAAAAGGGTTTTCAATTTTGATTCATTTTTCTTCCAATTTTATTATTCATATTTTTTAAATGTATCGGTCCATCTCAACCTAATAGCTTGTAACAATCAGAACGAATGATTCAATATCAACAACTCATGTCCATTTCAGTTGCCTTAACAACCACGTTTTCTAGATATCCTTGAGCCGGCATTATAGAATATTACTACTCTTTTCCAATAAAATACTCCATGCTTGGATTAATATTAAATTACCTAAAATTCTCCCCTAACCTGCCTTCTTAAACAGTAAATGTTTTACCATAGTTTCGTTGGACTGGATTTCTTAAAAAGGTATTAATTTCCTTTCACTAATATGGAATTTAGGCCTATAGATTTTCTTACAACCGTTATAACATTATTTGGTTTTTTAACTTAATTTTCTTTTACCTGACCTACTGTACAATTAATTATTGGTTAAATGGTTAATTACATTAATTTTAATTTACTGGTGGTTACTTTATTACATTAATTAACTGGTTCTGGAACCCTTCATTAATTTATAATATAATTGTCAGAACTACTTGTCAAACATTAAACACTGATTGCCCTCCTGGCCAAGTTTACAAACATTAATTAAAACAACAGTATTATTCAACTTTAGACAATACTTTAAACTTAGTATAATGCCTAATACTGGTAACTATACTTGATTGTCTAAAGACAAATCTAACATAAATATAAACATAATTATTGATGAAGTATTCCTATTAAACCACATCAGTTCATTCTTACCATACTCAAAATATAACATAAATATTCTGTAAACCTCAACATGTTACAGTATAAACACAAGCATAATTTATTATATTTAACTATTAATTGGTATGGTTTTTTTTCATATTTAACATTAAATATTGCCTCTTTTGACTTGAGGTACTTCTCAGATGCATTAACTACTGAGCAACCTTAATTCAGGGTATGGTCCTTGACCATGTTTCATTCAATTTTTATGTAACGTTGGGGGACCTCAACTCTGTTACGTTACATAACACCCCCCCTTCGAAAAAAGTTTATTTTGTATAAACAAAGTTTAGCAAGAAATAAACGCACAACTTGTATCTGGCCAATTGGTTTCCCATTCATAGTACTTTTATATTTCAGAATTATCCGTTGTATTACTATTATTTCTTCGTTCCTTCTTAAAATCAATTATTTCCCAAGTTTAAATCTTACTTCTATAATCATTCTTGTGACATTCTTTATTAATTATACATTTTGGATCTGGTTTTATTTATTTATCTATATTTATTTGTGAGTTTCCCTCTAATATTTAATTTTCCTAAACCTCCCTAACATTATAACTGGAATCGAATCGGTGGTGCTCTATCGGCTAACCAATTACCGTCGTACGTTACATACCTTCTGGGATCAGAGGAACATCATCTCTGCCCAATTAAATGATTGCTGGAATGTTCTACAGTCAATCTTCATTAATAAACCTCGCAAGGTAGTCATCATGTGACCTTCAATAAAATAATCAATAATAATAATACTCTAGGGATTATTCACTGTACTTTAACTCAGATCATATTATTTCTTCATATTAATTCTTCCTTCTATTATACACTTCTCCTCTCCAATACTTGGCTATTTTATTGACATTTATTAATTGGTTTTTTACGGATAATTCTTAAATATTTTTTTTTTTCTTTTCTTGTGATCCTTTTGACGGTTCCATTTTGGCTTCTTCATTCTCTTATCTTCCTTGGTTCATATTCCTTTATTACCAATACAGTTGGTTATGAGATTTTGGTTAGTATTATACATTACATCATGTAATTATATTCTTCTGGCACAATCATTATTATTCCTTTTACATTCTAAATTACATTTCTCACTATTATATTACATCAGAAAAACTCATTTTGTTTTTTGGTTTTGATGATTTTTATTAGGTTGAATCAGTGTTTTTTTTTTTCTTCTTTTATATTAGTTTAAAGTAATTTCTCCTGAATTATATAGTAAGGTGTTTTTACTTATTTTTCGAATTTTGTTGTTTTTATCTTCAAAATTCTCTTTTTTATATACCTCATAAATTGTTTTCTTAAATACTTGTTTGTAAGTTGAACTTACTTCATTTTTTTGAATTTTGGGGTATTTCTTCCGCTATTCAATGGGTTGCTGGGTCGGTTTTCAGAATTTCAGTCCCCTTTTCTGGTTTGTTATTATTTAGGTTAACCATGGTCCATTAACTCAGGTACTACATGTTCTCGGATTACTGCAGTGTCCATAATGAATTTTGTCCTTGTTAAATATCTCTCGTGTATCTGGTACTGTAACTCGGCTGATACAAAGTCTTCATTTAAGTCACGGTTTTCGGTCATATTTAGATCCTTCTTAATTAATAGGTATTGTATCTCCTCTATTTTAATGTAATCACTCATTTTTAATATCATTCCATTCCCGTTTTCCTCTGGATTATTTACCAAATTTTTTAATGATATATTCCGTCTTGATGATATGACTGATATCTTCTGATGCACTTCAATCGTCGACATTTTTAACTGATATTTAAATTTATTCAAGTTTTTTGTTATTATTCTATGGTGGTTTACCTTTGATATTTTTGTTGAGTTTTGTCTACAATTTCTAACTTTATTTAACTCCATTTGTTTATTAATGGGAGGGTTAAATATATTAATTAATCCACCCTTCCTCATCTCCATTTCTTCTTTTGTATTGAATTATTTTCTTTCTCCATATTTTCCTTATTTTCTTGATATTCTCTTCCATGGTTTGGATCTTCTCCTTGTCCTTTCTATTCTTATTTTCAGATAGCAATGCATTCTGGTCTTCTCTAATTTCTGTTTCCTTGCTACTCTCTTCTGTTTTCGGATTTATTATAATACCTTCGGAAGTGCTGTCTAATGTTTTATTCATGTTCTTGCGACATTCATCCATTTTTTCATGAGTTCTTCATGGTATCTCTGGATATCTTCTCTCTGCTTCCTAAATTGTTCGGCCATAAAATCCATGACATCCTGACAGGTCACTTTCTTTGGTTGTTTTGATATTTTCTTCTGTTGCTTCACTTTGACTATTTCTACTTCTTTTTGTGCATTGGATTGTTCTAGCTTTTTATGATTTGGCATTCCCATAAATTCATCTATTTGATTGTGTTCTTTCCTCCAGTGACACATATCTTCTCGGGATAGTTCAAACATCACCCTGATCCATTCCCTTAATTCTTTTTTTTCTGTTTGTATTGGGTTTTCAGGTGGTCTTATTTCTCGTTTCCATTGTTCATAGTCTTCCTGAGTATATTGTTCTGTCACTTGGGCGTATACTCCTGTTCTTTCGGTTTTCATTTGTTCTTCATTATCGTCCCATCTTTCCCAATCTCCTTCAGTCATCCTTTCCACCTTGTTATCGTCTTTTTCGTTATTCGTCCCAATAGTCTTTTCTTTATTACACCTGGCATCTAACTCCCACATTTCATCATAAATGTCTCTCAAAGTCATTTTGACGTTTGGTGTTCCCATTGCATTCACGCGACTCATTTGCGCTCTTTCGTGATCGGTGGCGTTCTTGTTAATATACTCCATATCCTTGCTGAATTTTTTAAATTGCGCCGTCATCCATTCCGCGTAGCTTAGTCGTCTTTCTTGTCTGGGCATTTTCGTTTCCTGTTGTATCATAACTCTTTATTGCATTCCTGTGCCTCTAATGGTTGCCTGCTCAAGTTAAGTAACAGTTAATATGATTTTTTTTTTTTCCTAACAAAAGCCCACTCGTTGAGCGCCAATCTGAAATAGAACTGTCCTATGAGGTACTAGCGAAATGTCCGTCTTATTCAAGCCCCACTGTTGTAAGCGCCAATTTGAAATAGAACTTTTAGATGTGGTTGTCTCTTATGTGTGTCCATGTTAAGCCCCACGTTGCTGGCGGCAATTTGAAATAAAACTTTTATGTAGGGAGTTCTTCTTATTTCAGCCCCACGTAGGAGTCGTCAATTTGAAATAAAACTTTTATGGTGTTTTATTTACTTATGAGACACGTTGAAGGTGGCAATTTGTAACAATTAAAATGTTGTTACCTGGTTTAAGTAATGTGTTATTAATTAGTATATCTATTCGGTTGTGACCGATGAAACCTCCTGAAAATAAGTTATTAGACAAATTAATTATAATAATGTTTTTTTTTTTTAACTTATAATCGTACTACGATATAGATCTAACTGAGTATTAAGTAGTTGGGTAATATTAACGATATGTATCGTGTACTAACTGAATGTAATGAATATTCGTGTCAACCCTAGTCACTCGATGGTAGGAAATTCTATTCAAAGTTTGCACTGAAAACACGCTAGTTCCGCGATCTCCCGTTCCACCAGCTGTAAGTATTTAGCGCTGCCGCTTGTAATAAGCGTACTTATAGGTTAGTTGTTCATCGGGTTTGAATAAACCTTTTATTGTAAATTATTACAACCACTACTTATAGTATCTATTCTGCAATAACTTCAAATATTATCTCATACAATCAAGATCCTTTATTAATTTTATCTATTAATTCACAGTACCCGTGATTTCCAAAATAACAATATACTCAAATCGATCACACAGAAATATATCGATTATCAATCAATCCAACTCCATAGACTTATACAAATGAAAAATAATAATAATTAGTTCTTATCCCAGGGTTCGTAAAGTTCTTGAAACCATTAGTAAGGCCAGGTAAAATGCACAATTAAGGTTACTCAAGTATAACAAAACAAAATTATTTACTCTAAATATAGTGAAATTAAAATAGGTTGTTTTTTATTTTAACGAGTCGACTGGCTGTGGACGTCTGTAAACAGTTGCCAAGACTCAGTTTAAATCATCTTCATCCAGCAAAAGTGTTCTGCCTTTAATAAAATTGATTGTGGATAGTAATGGGAAGCTCTCAGGAATTCTTCGGACTTCTGATCTTCTTCTATGATCTTGATAATTCTCGGTCCCGGTGAAATGAAATTAGGATCCCAGCTTCTTCTGCTGCCAGTGAAGGTTAACTCTGCCAAACTAGGTCTTCTGGTATTTTCAATAATTCCGTTAGTTCAGGCTTTAATTCTTTTAACTGATCTTCTGTTTATAGAAGGAATTGGTTTAATACCGAATCCAGCGGAATTATTCGGTGAATGAGGTGAGAGGCTTTCAATTCTTTTTAAATGTATTCAGTTACAATTTGGAAGGTTATTTAATTTTATTACTCATCAGTATTAAGTTATAATTATCTTTCAAAAAGGGTTTTCAATTTTGATTCATTTTTCTTCCAATTTTATTATTCATATTTTTTAAATGTATCGGTCCATCTCAACCTAATAGCTTGTAACAATCAGAACGAATGATTCAATATCAACAACTCATGTCCATTTCAGTTGCCTTAACAACCAGGTTTTCTAGATATCCTTGAGCCGGCATTATAGAATATTACTACTCTTTTCCAATAAAATACTCCATGCTTGGATTAATATTAAATTACCTAAAATTCTCCCCTAACCTGCCTTCTTAAACAGTAAATGTTTTACCATAGTTTCGTTGGACTGGATTTCTTAAAAAGGTATTAATTTCCTTTCACTAATATGGAATTTAGGCCTATAGATTTTCTTACAACCGTTATAACATTATTTGGTTTTTTAACTTAATTTTCTTTTACCTGACCTACTGTACAATTAATTATTGGTTAAATGGTTAATTACATTAATTTTAATTTACTGGTGGTTACTTTATTACATTAATTAACTGGTTCTGGAACCCTTCATTAATTTATAATATAATTGTCAGAACTACTTGTCAAACATTAAACACTGATCGCCCTCCTGGCCAAGTTTACAAACATTAATTAAAACAACAGTATTATTCAACTTTAGACAATACTTTAAACTTAGTATAATGCCTAATACTGGTAACTATACTTGATTGTCTAAAGACAAATCTAACATAAATATAAACATAATTATTGATGAAGTATTCCTATTAAACCACATCAGTTCATTCTTACCATACTCAAAATATAACATAAATATTCTGTAAACCTCAACATGTTACAGTATAAACACAAGCATAATTTATTATATTTAACTATTAATTGGTATGGTTTTTTTCATATTTAACATTAAATATTGCCTCTTTTGACTTGAGGTACTTCTCAGATGCATTAACTACTGAGCAACCTTAATTCAGGGTATGGTCCTTGACCATGTTTCATTCAATTTTTATGTAACGTTGGGGGACCTCAACTCTGTTACGTTACATAACACCCCCCCTTCGAAAAAAGTTTATTTTGTATAAACAAAGTTTAGCAAGAAATAAACGCACAACTTGTATCTGGCCAATTGGTTTCCCATTCATAGTACTTTTATATTTCAGAATTATCCGTTCTATTACTATTATTTCTTCGTTCCTTCTTAAAATCAATTATTTCACAAGTTTAAATCTTACTTCTATAATCATTCTTGTGACATTCTTTATTAATTATACATTTTGGATCTAGTTTTATTTATTTATCTATATTTATTTGTGAGTTTCCCTCTAATATTTAATTTTCCTAAACCTCCCTAACATTATAACTGGAATCGAATCGGTGGTGCTCTATCGGCTAACCAATTACCGTCGTACGTTACATACCTTCTGGGATCAGAGGAACATCATCTCTGCCCAATTAAATGATTGCTGGAATGTTCTACAGTCAATATTCATTAATAAACCTCGCAAGGTAGTCATCATGTGACCTTCAATAAAATAATCAATAATAATAATACTCTAGGGATTATTCACTGTACTTTAACTCAGATCATATTATTTCTTCATATTAATTCTTCCTTCTATTATACACTTCTCCTCTCCAATACTTGGCTATTTTATTGACATTTATTAATTGGTTTTTTACGGATAATTCTTAAATATTTGTTTTCTTTTCTTTTCTTGTGATCCTTTTGACGGTTCCATTTTGGCTTCTTCATTCTCTTATCTTCCTTGGCTCATATTCCTTTATTACCAATACAGTTGGTTATGAGATTTTGGTTAGTATTATACATTACATCATGTAATTATATTCTTCTGGCACAATCATTATTATTCCTTTTACATTCTAAATTACATTTCTCACTATTATATTACATCAGATAAACTCATTTTGTTTTTTAGTTTTGATGATTTTTATTAGGTTGAATCAGTGTTATTTTTTTCTTCTTTTATATTAGTTTAAAGTAATTTCTCCTGAATTATATAGTAAGGTGTTTTTACTTATTTTTCGAATTTTGTTGTTTTTATCTTCAAAATTCTCTTTTTTATATACCTCATAAATTTTTTTCTTAAATACTTGTTTGTAAGTTGAACTTACTTCATTTTTTTGAATTTTGGGGTATTTCTTCCGCTATTCAATGGGTTGCTGGGTCGGTTTTCAGAATTTCAGTCCCCTTTTCTGGTTTGTTATTATTTAGGTTAACCATGGTCCATTAACTCAGGTACTACATGTTCTCGGATTACTGCAGTGTCCATAATGAATTTTGTCCTTGTTAAATATCTCTCGTGTATCTGGTACTGTAACTCGGCTGATACAAAGTCTTCATTTAAGTCACGGTTTTCGGTCATATTTAGATCCTTCTTAATTAATAGGTATTGTATCTCCTCTATTTTAATGTAATCACTCATTTTTAATATCATTCCATTCCCGTTTTCCTCTGGATTATTTACCAAATTTTTTAATGATATATTCCGTCTTGATGATATGACTGATATCTTCTGATGCACTTCAATCGTCGACATTTTTAACTGATATTTAAATTTATTCAAGTTTTTTGTTATTATTCTATGGTGGTTTACCTTTGATATTTTTGTTGAGTTTTGTCTACAATTTCTAACTTTATTTAACTCCATTTGTTTATTAATGGGAGGGTTAAATATATTAATTAATCCACCCTTCCTCATCTCCATTTCTTCTTTTGTATTGAATATTTTCTTTCTCCATATTTTCCTTATTTTCTTGATATTCTCTTCCATGGTTTGGATCTTCTCCTTGTCCTTTCTATTCTTATTTTCAGATAGCAATGCATTCTGGTCTTCTCTAATTTCTGTTTCCTTGCTACTCTCTTCTGTTTTCGGATTTATTATAATACCTTCGGAAGTGCTGTCTAATGTTTTATTCATGTTCTTGCGACATTCATCCATTTTTTTCATGAGTTCTTCATGGTATCTCTGGATATCTTCTCTCTGCTTCCTAAATTGTTCGGCCATAAGATCCATGACATCCTGACAGGTCACTTTCTTTGGTTGTTTTGATATTTTCTTCTGTTGCTTCACTTTGACTATTTCTACTTCTTTTTGTACATTGGATTGTTCTAGCTTTTTATGATTTGGCATTCCCATAAATTCATCTATTTGATTGTGTTCTTTCCTCCAGTGACACATATCTTCTCGGGATAGTTCAAACATCACCCTGATCCATTCCCTTAATTCTTAGTTTTCTGTTTGTATTGGGTTTTCAGGTGGTCTTATTTCTCGTTTCCATTGTTCATAGTCTTCCTGAGTATATTTTTCTGTCACTTGGGCGTATACTCCTGTTCTTTCGGTTTTCATTTGTTCTTCATTATCGTCCCATCTTTCCCAATCTCCTTCAGTCATCCTTTCCACCTTGTTATCGTCTTTTTCGTTATTCGTCCCAATAGTCTTTTCTTTATTACACCTGGCATCTAACTCCCACATTTCATCATAAATGTCTCTCAAAGTCATTTTGACGTTTGGTGTTCCCATTGCATTCACGCGACTCATTTGCGCTCTTTCGTGATCGGTGGCGTTCTTGTTAATATACTCCATATCCTTGCTGAATTTTTTAAATTGCGCCGTCATCCATTCCGCGTAGCTTAGTCGTCTTTCTTGTCCGGGCATTTTCGTTTCCTGTTGTATCATAACTCTTTATTGCATTCCTGTGCCTCTAATGGTTGCCTGCTCAAGTTAAGTAACAGTTAATATGATTTTTTTTTTTCTTAACTAAAGCCCACTCGTTGAGCGCCAATCTGAAATAGAACTGTCCTATGAGGTACTAGCGAAACGTCTGTCTTATTCAAGCCCCACTGTTGTAAGCGCCAATTTGAAATAGAACTTTTAGATGTGGTTGTCTCTTATGTGTGTCCATGTTAAGCCCCACGTTGCTGGCGGCAATTTGAAATAAAACTTTTATGTAGGGAGTTCTTCTTATTTCAGCCCCACGTTGGAGTCGTCAATTTGAAATAAAACTTTTATGGTGTTTTATTTACTTATGAGACACGTTGAAGGTGGCAATTTGTAACAATTAAAATGTTGTTACCTGGTTTAAGTAATGTGTTATTAATTAGTATATCTATTCGGTTGTGACCGATGAAACCTCCTGAAAATAAGTTATTAGACAAATTAATTATAATAATGTTTTTTTTTTTTTAACTTATAATCGTACTACGATATAGATCTAACTGAGTATTAAGTAGTTGGGTAATATTAACGATATGTATCGTGTACTAACTGAATGTAATGAATATTCGTGTCAACCCTAGTCACTCGATGGTAGGAAATTCTATTCAAAGTTTGCACTGAAAACACGCTAGTTCCGCGATCTCCCGTTCCACCAGCTGTAAGTATTTAGCGCTGCCGCTTGTAATAAGCGTACTTATAGGTTAGTTGTTCATCGGGTTTGAATAAACCTTTTATTGTAAATTATTACAACCACTACTTATAGTATCTATTCTGCAATAACTTCAAATATTATCTCATACAATCAAGATCCTTTATTAATTTTATCTATTAATTCACAGTACCCGTGATTTCCAAAATAACAATATACTCAAATCGATCACACAGAAATATATCGATTATCAATCAATCCAACTCCATAGACTTATACAAATGAAAAATAATAATAATTAGTTCTTATCCCAGGGTTCGTAAAGTTCTTGAAACCATTAGAAAGGCCAGGTAAAATGCACAATTAAGGTTACTCAAGTATAACAAAACAAAATTATTTACTCTAAATATAGTGAAATTAAAATAATTTGTTTTTTATTTTAACGAGTCGACTGGCTGTGGACGTCTGTAAACAGTTGCCAAGACTCAGTTTAAATCATCTTCATCCAGCAAAAGTGTTCTGCCTTTAATAAAATTGATTGTGGATAGTAATGGGAAGCTCTCAGGAATTCTTCGGACTTCTGATCTTCTTCTATGATCTTGATAATTCTCGGTCCCGGTGAAATGAAATTAGGATCCCAGCTTCTTCTGCTGCCAGTGAAGGTTAACTCTGCCAAACTAGGTCTTCTGGTATTTTCAATAATTCCGTTAGTTCAGGCTTTAATTCTTTTAACTGATCTTCTGTTTATAGAAGGAATTGGTTTAATACCGAATCCAGCGGAATTATTCGGTGAATGAGGTGAGAGGCTTTCAATTCTTTTTAAATGTATTCAGTTACAATTTGGAAGGTTATTTAATTTTATTACTCATCAGTATTAAGTTATAATTATCTTTCAAAAAGGGTTTTCAATTTTGATTCATTTTTCTTCCAATTTTATTATTCATATTTTTTAAATGTATCGGTCCATCTCAACCTAATAGCTTATAACCATCAGAACGAATGATTCAATATCAGCAACTCATGTCCATTTCAGTTGCCTTAACAACCACGTTTTCTAGATATCCTTGAGCCGGCATTATAGAATATTACTACTCTTTTCCAATAAAATACTCCATGCTTGGATTAATATTAAATTACCTAAAATTCTCCCCTAACCTGCCTTCTTAAACAGTAAACGTTTTACCATAGTTTCGTTGGACTGGATTTCTTAAAAAGGTATTAATTTCCTTTCACTAATATGGAATTTAGGCCTATAGATTTTCTTACAACCGTTATAACATTATTTGGTTTTTTAACTTAATTTTCTTTTACCTGACCTACTGTACAATTAATTATTGGTTAAATGGTTAATTACATTAATTTTAATTTACTGATGGTTACTTTATTACATTAATTAACTGGTTCTGGAACCCTTCATTAATTTATAATATAATTGTCAGAACTACTTGTCAAACATTAAACACTGATCGCCCTCCTGGCCAAGTTTACAAACATTAATTAAAACAACAGTATTATTCAACTTTAGACAATACTTTAAACTTAGTATAATGCCTAATACTGGTAACTATACTTGATTGTCTAAAGACAAATCTAACATAAATATAAACATAATTATTGATGAAGTATTCCTATTAAACCACATCAGTTCATTCTTACCATACTCAAAATATAACATAAATATTCTGTAAACCTCAACATGTTACAGTATAAACACAAGCATAATTTATTATATTTAACTATTAATTGGTATGGTTTTTTTTCATATTTAACATTAAATATTGCCTCTTTTGACTTGAGGTACTTCTCAGATGCATTAACTACTGAGCAACCTTAATTCAGGGTATGGTCCTTGACCATGTTTCATTCAATTTTTATGTAACGTTGGGGGACCTCAACTCTGTTACGTTACATAACACCCCCCTTCGAAAAAAGTTTATTTTGTATAAACAAAGTTTAGCAAGAAATAAACGCACAACTTGTATCTGGCCAATTGGTTTCCCATTCATAGTACTTTTATATTTCAGAATTATCCGTTGTATTACTATTATTTCTTCGTTCCTTCTTAAAATCAATTATTTCCCAAGTTTAAATCTTACTTCTATAATCATTCTTGTGACATTCTTTATTAATTATACATTTTGGATCTGGTTTTATTTATTTATCTATATTTATTTGTGAGTTTCCCTCTAATATTTAATTTTCCTAAGCCTCCCTAACATTATAACTGGAATCGAATCGGTGGTGCTCTATCGGCTAACCAATTACCGTCGTACGTTACATACCTTCTGGGATCAGAGGAACATCATCTCTGCCCAATTAAATGATTGCTGGAATGTTCTACAGTCAATCTTCATTAATAAACCTCGCAAGGTAGTCATCATGTGACCTTCAATAAAATAATCAATAATAATAATACTCTAGGGATTATTCACTGTACTTTAACTCAGATCATATTATTTCTTCATATTAATTCTTCCTTCTATTATACACTTCTCCTCTCCAATACTCGGCTATTTTATTGACATTTATTAATTGGTTTTTTACGGATAATTCTTAAATATTTGTTTTTTTTCTTTTCTTGTGATCCTTTTGATGGTTCCATTTTGGCTTCTTCATTCTCTTATCTTCCTTGGCTCATATTCCTTTATTACCAATACAGTTGGTTATGAGATTTTGGTTAGTATTATACATTACATCATGTAATTATATTCTTCTGGCACAATCATTATTATTCCTTTTACATTCTAAATTACATTTCTCACTATTATATTACATCAGATAAACTCATTTTGTTTTTTAGTTTTGATGATTTTTATTAGGTTGAATCAGTGTTATTTTTTTCTTCTTTTATATTAGTTTAAAGTAATTTCTCCTGAATTATATAGTAAGGTGTTTTTACTTATTTTTCGAATTTTGTTGTTTTTATCTTCAAAATTCTCTTTTTTATATACCTCATAAATTGTTTTCTTAAATACTTGTTTGTAAGTTGAACTTACTTCATTTTTTTGAATTTTGGGGTATTTCTTCCGCTATTCAATGGGTTGCTGGGTCGGTTTTCAGAATTTCAGTCCCCTTTTCTGGTTTGTTATTATTTAGGTTAACCATGGTCCATTAACTCAGGTACTACATGTTCTCGGATTACTGCAGTGTCCATAATGAATTTTGTCCTTGTTAAATATCTCTCGTGTATCTGGTACTGTAACTCGGCTGATACAAAGTCTTCATTTAAGTCACGGTTTTCGCTCATATTTAGATCCTTCTTAATTAATAGGTATTGTATCTCCTCTATTTTAATGTAATCACTCATTTCTAATATCATTCCATTCCCGTTTTCCTCTGGATTATTTACCAAATTTTTTAATGATATATTCCGTCTTGATGATATGACTGATATCTTCTGATGCACTTCAATCGTCGACATTTTTAACTGATATTTAAATTTATTCAAGTTTTTTGTTATTATTCTATGGTGGTTTACCTTTGATATTTTTGTTGAGTTTTGTCTACAATTTCTAACTTTATTTAACTCCATTTGTTTATTAATGGGAGGGTTAAATATATTAATTAATCCACCCTTCCTCATCTCCATTTCTTCTTTTGTATTGAATATTTTCTTTCTCCATATTTTCCTTATTTTCTTGATATTCTCTTCCATGGTTTGGATCTTCTCCTTGTCCTTTCTATTCTTATTTTCAGATAGCAATGCATTCTGGTCTTCTCTAATTTCTGTTTCCTTGCTACTCTCTTCTGTTTTCGGATTTATTATAATACCTTCGGAAGTGCTGTCTAATGTTTTATTCATGTTCTTGCGACATTCATCCATTTTTTTCATGAGTTCTTCATGGTATCTCTGGATATCTTCTCTCTGCTTCCTAAATTGTTCGGCCATAAAATCCATGACATCCTGACAGGTCACTTTCTTTGGTTGTTTTGATATTTTCTTCTGTTGCTTCACTTTGACTATTTCTACTTCTTTTTGTACATTGGATTGTTCTAGCTTTTTATGATTTGGCATTCCCATAAATTCATCTATTTGATTGTGTTCTTTCCTCCAGTGACACATATCTTCTCGGGATAGTTCAAACATCACCCTGATCCATTCCCTTAATTCTTTGTTTTCTGTTTGTATTGGGTTTTCAGGTGGTCTTATTTCTCGTTTCCATTGTTCATAGTCTTCCTGAGTATATTTTTCTGTCACTTGGGCGTATACTCCTGTTCTTTCGGTTTTCATTTGTTCTTCATTATCGTCCCATCTTTCCCAATCTCCTTCAGTCATCCTTTCCACCTTGTTATTGTCTTTTTCGTTATTCGTCCCAATAGTCTTTTCTTTATTACACCTGGCATCTAACTCCCACATTTCATCATAAATGTCTCTCAAAGTCATTTTGTCGTTTGGTGTTCCCATTGCATTCGCGCGACTCATTTGCGCTCTTTCGTGATCGGTGGCGTTCTTGTTAATATACTCCATATCCTTGCTGAATTTTTTAAATTGCGCCGTCATCCATTCCGCATAGCTTAGTCGTCTTTCTTGTCTGGGCATTTTCGTTTCCTGTTGTATCATAACTCTTTATTGCATTCCTGTGCCTCTAATGGTTGCCTGCTCAAGTTAAGTAACAGTTAATATGATTTTTTTTTTTTTCTTAACTAAAGCCCACTCGTTGAGCGCCAATCTGAAATAGAACTGTCCTATGAGGTACTAGCGAAACGTCCGTCTTATACAAGCTCCACTGTTGTAAGCGCCAATTTGAAATAGAACTTTTAGATGTGGTTGTCTCTTATGTGTGTCCATGTTAAGCCCCACGTTGCTGGCGGCAATTTGAAATAAAACTTTTATGTAGGGAGTTCTTCTTATTTCAGCCCCACGTTGGAGTCGTCAATTTGAAATAAAACTTTTATGGTGTTTTATTTACTTATGAGACACGTTGAAGGTGGCAATTTGTAACAATTAAAATGTTGTTACCTGGTTTAAGTAATGTGTTATTAATTAGTATATCTATTCGGTTGTGACCGATGAAACCTCCTGAAAATAAGTTATTAGACAAATTAATTATAATAATTTTTTTTTTTTTTAACTTATAATCGTACTACGATATAGATCTAACTGAGTATTAAGTAGTTGGGTAATATTAACGATATGTATCGTGTACTAACTGAATGTAATGAATATTCGTGTCAACCCTAGTCACTCGATGGTAGGAAATTCTATTCAAAGTTTGCACTGAAAACACGCTAGTTCCGCGATCTCCCGTTCCACCAGCTGTAAGTATTTAGCGCTGCCGCTTGTAATAAGCGTACTTATAGGTTAGTTGTTCATCGGGTTTGAATAAACCTTTTATTGTAAATTATTACAACCACTACTTATAGTATCTATTCTGCAATAACTTCAAATATTATCTCATACAATCAAGATCCTTTATTAATTTTATCTATTAATTCACAGTACCCGTGATTTCCAAAATAACAATATACTCAAATCGATCACACAGAAATATATCGATTATCAATCAATCCAACTCCATAGACTTATACAAATGAAAAATAATAATAATTAGTTCTTATCCCAGGGTTCGTAAAGTTCTTGAAACCATTAGTAAGGCCAGGTAAAATGCACAATTAAGGTTACTCAAGTATAACAAAACAAAATTATTTACTCTAAATATAGTGAAATTAAAATAGGTTGTTTTTTATTTTAACGAGTCGACTGGCTGTGGACGTCTGTAAACAGTTGCCAAGACTCAGTTTAAATCATCTTCATCCAGCAAAAGTGTTCTGCCTTTAATAAAATTGATTGTGGATAGTAATGGGAAGCTCTCAGGAATTCTTCGGACTTCTGATCTTCTTCTATGATCTTGATAATTCTCGGTCCCGGTGAAATGAAATTAGGATCCCAGCTTCTTCTGCTGCCAGTGAAGGTTAACTCTGCCAAACTAGGTCTTCTGGTATTTTCAATAATTCCGTTAGTTCAGGCTTTAATTCTTTTAACTGATCTTCTGTTTATAGAAGGAATTGGTTTAATACCGAATCCAGCGGAATTATTCGGTGAATGAGGTGAGAGGCTTTCAATTCTTTTTAAATGTATTCAGTTACAATTTGGAAGGTTATTTAATTTTATTACTCATCAGTATTATGTTATAATTATCTTTCAAAAAGGGTTTTCAATTTTGATTCATTTTTCTTCCAATTTTATTATTCATATTTTTTAAATGTATCGGTCCATCTCAACCTAATAGCTTGTAACAATCAGAACGAATGATTCAATATCAACAACTCATGTCCATTTCAGTTGCCTTAACAACCACGTTTTCTAGATATCCTTGAGCCGGCATTATAGAATATTACTACTCTTTTCCAATAAAATACTCCATGCTTGGATTAATATTAAATTACCTAAAATTCTCCCCTAACCTGCCTTCTTAAACAGTAAATGTTTTACCATAGTTTCGTTGGACTGGATTTCTTAAAAAGGTATTAATTTCCTTTCACTAATATGGAATTTAGGCCTATAGATTTTCTTACAACCGTTATAACATTATTTGGTTTTTTAACTTAATTTTCTTTTACCTGACATACTGTACAATTAATTATTGGTCAAATGGTTAATTACATTAATTTTAATTTACTGGTGGTTACTTTATTACATTAATTAACTGGTTCTGGAACCCTTCATTAATTTATAATATAATTGTCAGAACTACTTGTCAAACATTAAACACTGATTGCCCTCCTGGCCAAGTTTACAAACATTAATTAAAACAACAGTATTATTCAACTTTAGACAATACTTTAAACTTAGTATAATGCCTAATACTGGTAACTATACTTGATTGTCTAAAGACAAATCTAACATAAATATAAACATAATTATTGATGAAGTATTCCTATTAAACCACATCAGTTCATTCTTACCATACTCAAAATATAACATAAATATTCTGTAAACCTCAACATGTTACAGTATAAACACAAGCATAATTTATTATATTTAACTATTAATTGGTATGGTTTTTTTTCATATTTAACATTAATTATTGCCTCTTTTGACTTGAGGTACTTCTCAGATGCATTAACTAATGAGCAACCTTAATTCAGGGTATGGTCCTTGACCATGTTTCATTCAATTTTTATGTAACGTTGGGGGACCTCAACTCTGTTACGTTACATAACACCCCCCTTCGAATTAAGTTTATTTTGTATAAACAAAGTTTAGCAAGAAATAAACGCACAACTTGTATCTGGCTAATTGGTTTCCCATTCATAGTACTTTTATATTTCAGAATTATCCGTTGTATTACTATTATTTCTTCGTTCCTTCTTAAAATCAATTATTTCCCAAGTTTAAATCTTACTTCTATAATCATTCTTGTGACATTCTTTATTAATTACACATTTTGGATCTGGTTTTATTTATTTATCTATATTTATTTGTGAGTTTCCCTCTAACATTTAATTTTCCTAAACCTCCCTAACATTATAACTGGAATCGAATCGGTGGTGCTCTATCGGCTAACCAATTACCGTCGTACGTTACATACCTTCTGGGATCAGAGGAACATCATCTCTGCCCAATTAAATGATTGCTGGAATGTTCTACAGTCAATCTTCATTAATAAACCTCGCAAGGTAGTCATCATGTGACCTTCAATAAAATAATCAATAATAATAATACTCTATGAATTATTCACTGTACTTTAACTCAGATCATATTATTTCTTCATATTAATTCTTCCTTCTATTATACACTTCTCCTCTCCAATACTTGGCTATTTTATTGACATTTATTAATTGGTTTTTTACGGATAATTCTTAAATATTTGTTTTTTTTCTTTTCTTGTGATCCTTTTGACGGTTCCATTTTGGCTTCTTCATTCTCTTATCTTCCTTGGCTCATATTCCTTTATTACCAATACAGTTGGTTATGAGATTTTGGTTAGTATTATACATTACATCATGTAATTATATTCTTCTGGCACAATCATTATTATTCCTTTTACATTCTAAATTACATTTCTCACTATTATATTACATCAGATAAACTCATTTTGTTTTTTGGTTTTGATGATTTTTATTAGGTTGAATCAGTGTTATTTTTTTTTCTTCTTTTATATTAGTTTAAAGTAATTTCTCCTGAATTATATAGTAAGGTGTTTTTACTTATTTTTCGAATTTTGTTGTTTTTATCTTCAAAATTCTCTTTTTTATATACCTCATAAATTGTTTTCTTAAATACTTGTTTGTAAGTTGAACTTACTTCATTTTTTTGAATTTTGGGGTATTTCTTCCGCTATTCAATGGGTTGCTGGGTCGGTTTTCAGAATTTCAGTCCCCTTTTCTGGTTTGTTATTATTTAGGTTAACCATGGTCCATTAACTCAGGTACTACATGTTCTCGGATTACTGCAGTGTCCATAATGAATTTTGTCCTTGTTAAATATCTCTCGTGTATCTGGTACTGTAACTCGGCTGATACAAAGTCTTCATTTAAGTCACGGTTTTCGCTCATATTTAGATCCTTCTTAATTAATAGGTATTGTATCTCCTCTATTTTAATGTAATCACTCATTTTTAATATCATTCCATTCCCGTTTTCCTCTGGATTATTTACCAAATTTTTTAATGATATATTCCGTCTTGATGATATGACTGATATCTTCTGATGCACTTCAATCGTCGACATTTTTAACTGATATTTAAATTTATTCAAGTTTTTTGTTATTATTCTATGGTGGTTTACCTTTGATATTTTTGTTGAGTTTTGTCTACAATTTCTAACTTTATTTAACTCCATTTGTTTATTAATGGGAGGGTTAAATATATTAATTAATCCACCCTTCCTCATCTCCATTTCTTCTTTTGTATTGAATATTTTCTTTCTCCATATTTTCCTTATTTTCTTGATATTCTCTTCCATGGTTTGGATCTTCTCCTTGTCCTTTCTATTCTTATTTTCAGATAGCAATGCATTCTGGTCTTCTCTAATTTCTGTTTCCTTGCTACTCTCTTCTGTTTTCGGATTTATTATAATACCTTCGGAAGTGCTGTCTAATGTTTTATTCATGTTCTTGCGACATTCATCCATTTTTTTCATGAGTTCTTCATGGTATCTCTGGATATCTCCTCTCTGCTTCCTAAATTGTTCGGCCATAAAATCCATGACATCCTGACAGGTCACTTTCTTTGGTTGTTTTGATATTTTCTTCTGTTGCTTCACTTTGACTATTTCTACTTCTTTTTATACATTGGATTGTTCTAGCTTTTTATGATTTGGCATTCCCATAAATTCATCTATTTGATTGTGTTCTTTCCTCCAGTGACACATATCTTCTCGGGATAGTTCAAACATCACCCTGATCCATTCCCTTAATTCTTTGTTTTCTGTTTGTATTGGGTTTTCAGGTGGTCTTATTTCTCGTTTCCATTGTTCATAGTCTTCCTGAGTATATTGTTCTGTCACTTGGGCGTATACTCCTGTTCTTTCGGTTTTCATTTGTTCTTCATTATCGTCCCATCTTTCCCAATCTCCTTCAGTCATCCTTTCCACCTTGTTATCGTCTTTTTCGTTATTCGTCCCAATAGTCTTTTCTTTATTACACCTGGCATCTAACTCCCACATTTCATCATAAATGTCTCTCAAAGTCATTTTGTCGTTTGGTGTTCCCATTGCATTCGCACGACTCATTTGCGCTCTTTCGTGATCGGTGGCGTTCTTGTTAATATACTCCATATCCTTGCTGAATTTTTTAAATTGCGCCGTCATCCATTCCGCGTAGCTTAGTCGTCTTTCTTGTCTGGGCATTTTCGTTTCCTGTTGTATCATAACTCTTTATTGCATTCCTGTGCCTCTAATGGTTGCCTGCTCAAGTTAAGTAACAGTTAATATGATTTTTTTTTTTCTTAACTAAAGCCCACTCGTTGAGCGCCAATCTGAAATAGAACTGTCCTAAGAGGTACTAGCGAAACGTCCGTCTTATTCAAGCCCCACTGTTGTAAGCGCCAATTTGAAATAGAACTTTTAGATGTGGTTGTCTCTTATGTGTGTCCATGTTAAGCCCCACGTTGCTGGCGGCAATTTGAAATAAAACTTTTATGTAGGGAGTTCTTCTTATTTCAGCCCCACGTTGGAGTCGTCAATTTGAAATAAAACTTTTATGGTGTTTTATTTACTTATGAGACTCCCGTGTTAAGCAACACGTTGAAGGTGGCAATTTGTAACAATTAAAATGTTGTTACCTGGTTTAAGTAATGTGTTATTAATTAGTATATCTATTCGGTTGTGACCGATGAAACCTCCTGAAAATAAGTTATTAGACAAATTAATTATAATAATGTTTTTTTTTTTTTAACTTATAATCGTACTACGATATATATCTAACTGAGTATTAAGTAGTTGGGTAATATTAACGATATGTATCGTGTACTAACTGAATGTAATGAATATTCGTGTCAACCCTAGTCACTCGATGGTAGGAAATTCTATTCAAAGTTTGCACTGAAAACACGCTAGTTCCGCGATCTCCCGTTCCACCAGCTGTAAGTATTTAGCGCTGCCGCTTGTAATAAGCGTACTTATAGGTTAGTTGTTCATCGGGTTTGAATAAACCTTTTATTGTAAATTATTACAACCACTACTTATAGTATCTATTCTGCAATAACTTCAAATATTATCTCATACAATCAAGATCCTTTATTAATTTTATCTATTAATTCACAGTACCCGTGATTTCCAAAATAACAATATACTCAAATCGATCACACAGAAATATATCGATTATCAATCAATCCAACTCCATAGACTTATACAAATGAAAAATAATAATAATTAGTTCTTATCCCAGGGTTCGTAAAGTTCTTGAAACCATTAGTAAGGCCAGGTAAAATGCACAATTAAGGTTACTCAAGTATAACAAAACAAAATTATTTACTCTAAATATAGTGAAATTAAAATAGGTTGTTTTTTATTTTAATGAGTCGACTGGCTGTGGACGTCTGTAAACAGTTGCCAAGACTCAGTTTAAATCATCTTCATCCAGCAAAAGTGTTCTGCCTTTAATAAAATTGATTGTGGATAGTAATGGGAAGCTCTCAGGAATTCTTCGGACTTCTGATCTTCATCTATGATCTTGACAATTCTCGGTCCCGGTGAAATGAAATTAGGATCCCAGCTTCTTCTGCTGCCAGTGAAGGTTAACTCTGCCAAACTAGGTCTTCTGGTATTTTCAATAATTCCGTTAGTTCAGGCTTTAATTCTTTTAACTGATCTTCTGTTTATAGAAAGAATTGGTTTAATACCGAATCCAGCGGAATTATTCGGTGAATGAGGTGAGAGGCTTTCAATTCTTTTAAATGTATTCAGTTACAATTTGGAAGGTTATTTAATTTTATTACTCATCAGTATTAAGTTATAATTATCTTTCAAAAAGGGTTTTCAATTTTGATTCATTTTTCTTCCAATTTTATTATTCATATTTTTTAAATGTATCGGTCCATCTCAACCTAATAGCTTGTAACAATCAGAACGAATGATTCAATATCAACAACTCATGTCCATTTCAGTTGCCTTAACAACCACGTTTTCTAGATATCCTTGAGCCGGCATTATAGAATATTACTACTCTTTTCCAATAAAATACTCCATGCTTGGATTAATATTAAATTACCTAAAATTCTCCCCTAACCTGCCTTCTTAAACAGTAAATGTTTTACCATAGTTTCGTTGGACTGGATTTCTTAAAAAGGTATTAATTTCCTTTCACTAATATGGAATTTAGGCCTATAGATTTTCTTACAACCGTTATAACATTATTTGGTTTTTTAACTTAATTTTCTTTTACCTGACCTACTGTACAATTAATTATTGGTTAAATGGTTAATTACATTAATTTTAATTTACTGGTGGTTACTTTATTACATTAATTATCTGGTTCTGGAACCCTCATTAACTTATAATATAATTGTCAGAACTACTTGTCAAACATTAAACACTGATTGCCCTCCTGGCCAAGTTTACAAACATTAATTAAAACAACAGTATTATTCAACTTTAGACAATACTTTAAACTTAGTATAATGCCTAATACTGGTAACTATACTTGATTGTCTAAAGACAAATCTAACATAAATATAAACATAATTATTGATGAAGTATTCCTATTAAAACACATCAGTTCATTCTTACCATACTCAAAATATAACATAAATATTCTGTAAACCTCAACATGTTACAGTATAAACACAAGCATAATTTATTATATTTAACTATTAATTGGTATGGTTTTTTTTCATATTTAACATTAATTATTGCCTCTTTTGACTTGAGGTACTTCTCAGATGCATTAACTACTGAGCAACCTTAATTCAGGGTATGGTCCTTGACCATGTTTCATTCAATTTTTATGTAACGTTGGGGGACCTCAACTCTGTTACGTTACATAACACCCCCCTTCGAAAAAAGTTTATTTTTTATAAACAAAGTTTAGCAAGAAATAAACGCACAACTTGTATCTGGCCAATTGGTTTCCCATTCATAGTACTTTTATATTTCAGAATTATCCGTTCTATTACTATTATTTCTTCGTTCCTTCTTAAAATCAATTATTTCACAAGTTTAAATCTTACTTCTATAATCATTCTTGTGACATTCTTTATTAATTATACATTTTGGATCTGGTTTTATTTATTTATCTATATTTATTTGTGAGTTTCCTTCTAATATTTAATTTTCCTAAACCTCCCTAACATTATAACTGGAATCGAATCGGTGGTGCTCTATCGGCTAACCAATTACCGTCGTACGTTACATACCTTCTGGGATCAGAGGAACATCATCTCTGCCCAATTAAATGATTGCTGGAATGTTCTACAGTCAATCTTCATTAATAAACCTCGCAAGGTAGTCATCATGTGACCTTCAATAAAATAATCAATAATAATAATACTCTAGGGATTATTCACTGTACTTTAACTCAGATCATATTATTTCTTCATATTAATTCTTCCTTCTATTATACACTTCTCCTCTCCAATACTTGGCTATTTTATTGACATTTATTAATTGGTTTTTTACGGATAATTCTTAAATATTTGTTTTTTTTCTTTTCTTGTGATCCTTTTGACGGTTCCATTTTGGCTTCTTCATTCTCTTATCTTCCTTGGCTCATATTCCTTTATTACCAATACAGTTGGTTATGAGATTTTGGTTAGTATTATACATTACATCATGTAATTATATTCTTCTGGCACAATCATTATTATTCCTTTTACATTCTAAATTACATTTCTCACTATTATATTACATCAGATAAACTCATTTTGTTTTTTGGTTTTGATGATTTTTATTAGGTTGAATCAGTGTTATTTTTTTTTCTTCTTTTATATTAGTTTAAAGTAATTTCTCCTGAATTATATAGTAAGGTGTTTTTACTTATTTTTTGAATTTTGTTGTTTTTATCTTCAAAATTCTCTTTTTTATATACCTCATAAATTGTTTTCTTAAATACTTGTTTGTAAGTTGAACTTACTTCATTTTTTTGAATTTTGGGGTATTTCTTCCGCTATTCAATGGGTTGCTGGGTCGGTTTTCAGAATTTCAGTCCCCTTTTCTGGTTTGTTATTATTTAGGTTAACCATGGTCCATTAACTCAGGTACTACATGTTCTCGGATTACTGCAGTGTCCATAATGAATTTTGTCCTTGTTAAATATCTCTCGTGTATCTGGTACTGTAACTCGGCTGATACAAAGTCTTCATTTAAGTCACGGTTTTCGCTCATATTTAGATCCTTCTTAATTAATAGGTATTGTATCTCCTCTATTTTAATGTAATCACTCATTTTTAATATCATTCCATTCCCGTTTTCCTCTGGATTATTTACCAAATTTTTTAATGATATATTCCGTCTTGATGATATGACTGATATCTTCTGATGCACTTCAATCGTCGACATTTTTAACTGATATTTAAATTTATTCAAGTTTTTTGTTATTATTCTATGGTGGTTTACCTTTGATATTTTTGTTGAGTTTTGTCTACAATTTCTAACTTTATTTAACTCCATTTGTTTATTAATGGGAGGGTTAAATATATTAATTAATCCACCCTTCCTCATCTCCATTTCTTCTTTTGTATTGAATATTTTCTTTCTCCATATTTTCCTTATTTTCTTGATATTCTCTTCCATGGTTTGGATCTTCTCCTTGTCCTTTCTATTCTTATTTTCAGATAGCAATGCATTCTGGTCTTCTCTAATTTCTGTTTCCTTGCTACTCTCTTCTGTTTTCGGATTTATTATAATACCTTCGGAAGTGCTGTCTAATGTTTTATTCATGTTCTTGCGACATTCATCCATTTTTTTCATGAGTTCTTCATGGTATCTCTGGATATCTTCTCTCTGCTTCCTAAATTGTTCGGCCATAAAATCCATGACATCCTGACAGGTCACTTTCTTTGGTTGTTTTGATATTTTCTTCTGTTGCTTCACTTTGACTATTTCTACTTCTTTTTATACATTGGATTGTTCTAGCTTTTTATGATTTGGCATTCCCATAAATTCATCTATTTGATTGTGTTCTTTCCTCCAGTGACACATATCTTCTCGGGATAGTTCAAACATCACCCTGATCCATTCCCTTAATTCTTTGTTTTCTGTTTGTATTGGGTTTTCAGGTGGTCTTATTTCTCGTTTCCATTGTTCATAGTCTTCCTGAGTATATTGTTCTGTCACTTGGGCGTATACTCCTGTTCTTTCGGTTTTCATTTGTTCTTCATTATCGTCCCATCTTTCCCAATCTCCTTCAGTCATCCTTTCCACCTTGTTATCGTCTTTTTCGTTATTCGTCCCAATAGTCTTTTCTTTATTACACCTGGCATCTAACTCCCACATTTCATCATAAATGTCTCTCAAAGTCATTTTGTCGTTTGGTGTTCCCATTGCATTCGCGCGACTCATTTGCGCTCTTTCGTGATCGGTGGCGTTCTTGTTAATATACTCCATATCCTTGCTGAATTTTTTAAATTGCGCCGTCATCCATTCCGCGTAGCTTAGTCGTCTTTCTTGTCCGGGCATTTTCGTTTCCTGTTGTATCATAACTCTTTATTGCATTCCTGTGCCTCTAATGGGTGCCTGCTCAAGTTAAGTAACAGTTAATATGATTTTTTTTTTTTCTTAACTAAAGCCCACTCGTTGAGCGCCAATTTCAAATAGAACTGTCCTATGAGGTACTAGCGAAAAGTCCGTCTTATTCAAGCCCCACTGTTGTAAGCGCCAATTTGAAATAGAACTTTTAGATGTGGTTGTCTCTTATGTGTGTTCATGTTAAGCCCCACGTTGCTGGCGGCAATTTGAAATAAAACTTTTATGTAGGGAGTTCTTCTTATTTCAGCCCCACGTTGGAGTCGTCAATTTGAAATAAAACTTTTATGGTGTTTTATTTACTTATGAGACTCCCGTGAATCAACGTTAAGCAACACGTTGAAGGTGGCAATTTGTAACAATTAAAATGTTGTTACCTGGTTTAAGTAATGTGTTATTAATTAGTATATCTATTCGGTTGTGACCGATGAAACCTCCTGAAAATAAGTTATTAGACAAATTAATTATAATGTTTTTTTTTTTTTTAACTTATAATCGTACTACGATATTGATCTAACTGAGTATTAAGTAGTTGGGTAATATTAACGATATGTATCGTGTACTAACTGAATGTAATGAATATTCGTGTCAACCCTAGTCACTCGATGGTAGGAAATTCTATTCAAAGTTTGCACTGAAAACACGCTAGTTCCGCGATCTCCCGTTCCACCAGCTGTAAGTATTTAGCGCTGCCGCTTGTAATAAGCGTACTTATAGGTTAGTTGTTCATCGGGTTTGAATAAACCTTTTATTGTAAATTATTACAACCACTACTTATAGTATCTATTCTGCAATAACTTCAAATATTATCTCATACAATCAAGATCCTTTATTAATTTTATCTATTAATTCACAGTACCCGTGATTTCCAAAATAACAATATACTCAAATCGATCACACAGAAATATATCGATTATCAATCAATCCAACTCCATAGACTTATACAAATGAAAAATAATAATAATTAGTTCTTATCCCAGGGTTCGTAAAGTTCTTGAAACCATTAGTAAGGCCAGGTAAAATGCACAATTAAGGTTACTCAAGTATAACAAACCAAAATTATTTACTCTAAATATAGTGAAATTAAAATAGGTTGTTTTTTATTTTAACGAGTCGACAAAAGCTTCGACTGGCTGTGGACGTCTGTAAACAGTTGCCAAGACTCAGTTTAAATCATCTTCATCCAGCAAAAGTGTTCTGCCTTTAATAAAATTGATTGTGGATAGTAATGGGAAGCTCTCAGGAATTCTTCGGACTTCTGATCTTCTTCTATGATCTTGATAATTCTCGGTCCCGGTGAAATGAAATTAGGATCCCAGCTTCTTCTGCTGCCAGTGAAGGTTAACTCTGCCAAACTAGGTCTTCTGGTATTTTCAATAATTCCGTTAGTTCAGGCTTTAATTCTTTTAACTGATCTTCTGTTTATAGAAGGAATTGGTTTAATACCGAATCCAGCGGAATTATTCGGTGAATGAGGTGAGAGGCTTTCAATTCTTTTTAAATGTATTCAGTTACAATTTGGAAGGTTATTTAATTTTATTACTCATCAGTATTAAGTTATAATTATCTTTCAAAAAGGGTTTTCAATTTTGATTCATTTTTCTTCCAATTTTATTATTCATATTTTTTAAATGTATCGGTCCATCTCAACCTAATAGCTTGTAACAATCAGAACGAATGATTCAATATCAACAACTCATGTCCATTTCAGTTGCCTTAACAACCACGTTTTCTAGATATCCTTGAGCCGGCATTATAGAATATTACTACTCTTTTCCAATAAAATACTCCATGCTTGGATTAATATTAAATTACCTAAAATTCTCCCCTAACCTGCCTTCTTAAACAGTAAATGTTTTACCATAGTTTCGTTGGACTGGATTTCTTAAAAAGGTATTAATTTCCTTTCACTAATATGGAATTTAGGCCTATAGATTTTCTTACAACCGTTATAACATTATTTGGTTTTTTAACTTAATTTTCTTTTACCTGACTTACTGTACAATTAATTATTGGTTAAATGGTTAATTACATTAATTTTAATTTACTGGTGGTTACTTTATTACATTAATTAACTGGTTCTGGAACCCTTCATTAATTTATAATATAATTGTCAGAACTACTTGTCAAACATTAAACACTGATCGCCCTCCTGGCCAAGTTTACAAACATTAATTAAAACAACAGTATTATTCAACTTTAGACAATACTTTAAACTTAGTATAATGCCTAATACTGGTAACTATACTTGATTGTCTAAAGACAAATCTAACATAAATATAAACATAATTATTGATGAAGTATTCCTATTAAACCACATCAGTTCATTCTTACCATACTCAAAATATAACATAAATATTCTGTAAACCTCAACATGTTACAGTATAAACACAAGCATATTTATTATATTTAACTATTAATTGGTATGGTTTTTTTTCATATTTAACATTAATTATTGCCTCTTTTGACTTGAGGTACTTCTCAGATGCATTAACTACTGAGCAACCTTAATTCAGGGTTTGGTCCTTGACCATGTTTCATTCAATTTTTATGTAACGTTGGGGGACCTCAACTCTGTTACGTTACATAACACCCCCCCTTCAAAAAAGTTTATTTTGTATAAACAAAGTTTAGCAAGAAATAAACGCACAACTTGTATCTGGCCAATTGGTTTCCCATTCATAGTACTTTTATATTTCAGAATTATCCGTTGTATTACTATTATTTCTTCGTTCCTTCTTAAAATCAATTATTTCCCAAGTTTAAATCTTACTTCTATAATCATTCTTGTGACATTCTATATTAATTATACATTTTGGATCTGGTTTTATTTATTTATCTATATTTATTTGTGAGTTTCCCTCTAATATTTAATTTTCCTAAACCTCCCTAACATTATAACTGGAATCGAATCGGTGGTGCTCTATCGGCTAACCAATTACCGTCGTACGTTACATACCTTCTGGGATCAGAGGAACATCATCTCTGCCCAATTAAATGATTGCTGGAATGTTCTACAGTCAATCTTCATTAATAAACCTCGCAAGGTAGTCATCATGTGACCTTCAATAAAATAATCAATAATAATAATACTCTAGGGATTATTCACTGTACTTTAACTCAGATCATATTATTTCTTCATATTAATTCTTCCTTCTATTATACACTTCTCCTCTCCAATACTTGGCTATTTTATTGACATTTATTAATTGGTTTTTTATGGATAATTCTTAAATATTTGTTTTTTTTCTTTTCTTGTGATCCTTTTGACGGTTCCATTTTGGCTTCTTCATTCTCTTATCTTCCTTGGCTCATATTCCTTTATTACCAATACAGTTGGTTATGAGATTTTGGTTAGTATTATACATTACATCATGTAATTATATTCTTCTGGCACAATCATTATTATTCCTTTTACATTCTAAATTACATTTCTCACTATTATATTACATCAGATAAACTCATTTTGTTTTTTGGTTTTGATGATTTTTATTAGGTTGAATCAGTGTTATTTTTTTTTCTTCTTTTATA
This sequence comes from Magicicada septendecula, assembly GCA_034769895.1. NCBI lineage: Eukaryota > Metazoa > Arthropoda > Insecta > Hemiptera > Cicadidae > Magicicada > Magicicada septendecula. The sequence continues at coordinate 774,502,139 of CM068367.1, forward strand.
TTAGTTTAAAGTAATTTCTCCTGAATTATATAGTAAGGTGTTTTTACTTATTTTTCGTATTTTGTTGTTTTTATCTTCACAATTCTCTTTTTTATATACCTCATAAATTGTTTTCTTAAATACTTGTTTGTAAGTTGAACTTACTTCATTTTTTTGAATTTTGGGGTATTTCTTCCGCTATTCAATGGGTTGCTGGGTCGGTTTTCAGAATTTCAGTCCCCTTTTCTGGTTTGTTATTATTTAGGTTAACCATGGTCCATTAACTCAGGTACTACATATTCTCGGATTACTGCAGTGTCCATAATGAATTTTGTCCTTGTTAAATATCTCTCGTGTATCTGGTACTGTAACTCGGCTGATACAAAGTCTTCATTTAAGTCACGGTTTTCGGTCATATTTAGATCCTTCTTAATTAATAGGTATTGTATCTCCTCTATTTTAATGTAATCACTCATTTTTAATATCATTCCATTCCCGTTTTCCTCTGGATTATTTACCAAATTTTTTAATGATATATTCCGTCTTGATGATATGACTGATATCTTCTGATGCACTTCAATCGTCGACATTTTTAACTGATATTTAAATTTATTCAAGTTTTTTGTTATTATTCTATGGTGGTTTACCTTTGATATTTTTGTTGAGTTTTGTCTACAATTTCTAACTTTATTTAACTCCATTTGTTTATTAATGGGAGGGTTAAATATATTAATTAATCCACCCTTCCTCATCTCCATTTCTTCTTTTGTATTGAATATTTTCTTTCTCCATATTTTCCTTATTTTCTTGATATTCTCTTCCATGGTTTGGATCTTCTCCTTGTCCTTTCTATTCTTATTTTCAGATAGCAATGCATTCTGGTCTTCTCTAATTTCTGTTTCCTTGCTACTCTCTTCTGTTTTCGGATTTATTATAATACCTTCGGAAGTGCTGTCTAATGTTTTATTCACGTTCTTGCGATATTCATCCATTTTTTTCATGAGTTCTTCATGGTATCTCTGGATATCTTCTCTCTGCTTCCTAAATTGTTCGGCCATAAAATCCATGACATCCTGACAGGTCACTTTCTTTGGTTGTTTTGATATTTTCTTCTGTTGCTTCACTTTGACTATTTCTACTTCTTTTTGTACATTGGATTGTTCTAGCTTTTTATGATTTGGCATTCCCATAAATTCATCTATTTGATTGTGTTCTTTCCTCCAGTGACACATATCTTCTCGGGATAGTTCACACATCACCCTGATCCATTCCCTTAATTCTTTGTTTTCTGTTTGTATTGGGTTTTCAGGTGGTCTTATTTCTCATTTCCATTGTTCATAGTCTTCCTGAGTATATTGTTCTGTCACTTGGGCGTATACTCCTGTTCTTTCGGTTTGCATTTGTTCTTCATTATCGTCCCATCTTTCCCAATCTTCTTCAGTCATCCTTTCCACCTTGTTATCTTCTTTTTCGTTATTCGTCCCAATAGTCTTTCCTTTATTACACCTGGCATCTAACTCCCACATTTCATCATATATGTCTCTCAAATTCATTTTGTCGTTTGGTGTTCCCATTGCATTCGCGCAACTCATTTGCGCTCTTTCGTGATCGGTGGCATACTTGTTAATATACTCCATATCCTTGCTGAATTTTTTAAATTGCGCCGTCATCCATTCCACGTATCTTAGTCGTCTTTCTTGTCCGGGCATTTTCGTTTCCTGTTGTATCATAACTCTTTATTGCATTCCTGTGCCTCTAATGGTTGCCTGCTCAAGTTAAGTAACAGTTAATATGATTTTTTTTTCTTAACTAAACCTCACTCGTTGAGCGCCAATTTCAAATAGAACTGTCCTATGAGATACTAGCGAAACGTCCGTCTTATTCAAGCCCCACTGTTGTAAGCACCAATTTGAAATAGAACTTTTAAACTTTTATGTAGGGAGTTCTTCTTATTTCAGCCCCACGTTGGAGTCGTCAATTTGAAATAAAACTTTTATGGTGTTTTATTTACTTATGAGACTCCCGTGAATCAACGTTAAGCAACACGTTGAAGGTGGCAATTTGTAACAATTAAAATGTTGTTACCTGGTTTAAGTAATGTGTTATTAATTAGTATATCTATTCGGTTGTGACCGATGAAACCTCCTGAAAATAAGTTATTAGACAAATATAATTATAATAATGTTTTTTTTTTTTAACTTATAATCGTACTACGATATAGATCTAACTGAGTATTAAGTAGTTGGGTAATATTAACGATATGTATCGTGTATTAACTGAATGTAATGAATATTCATGTCAACCCTAGTCACTCGACGGTAGGAAATTCTATTCAAAGTTTGCACTGAAAACACGCTAGTTCCGCGATCTCCCGTTCCACCAGCTGTAAGTATTTAGCGCTGCCACTTGTAATAAGCGTACTTATAGGTTAGTTGTTCATCGGGTTTGAATAAACCTTTTATTGTAAATTATTACAACCACTACTTATAGTATCTATTCTGCAATAACTTCAAATATTATCTCATACAATCAAGATCCTTTATTAATTTTATCTATTAATTCACAGTACCCATGATTTCCAAAATAACAATATACTCAAATCGATCACACAGAAATATATCGATTATCAATCAATCCAACTCCATAGACTTATACAAATGAAAAATAATAATAATTAGTTCTTATCCCAGGGTTCGTAAAGTTCTTGAAACCATTAGTAAGGCCAGGTAAAATGCACAATTAAGGTTACTCAAGTATTACAAAACAAAATTATTTACTCTAAATATAGTGAAATTAAAATAGGTTGTTTTTTTTTTTTTAACAAGTCGACAAAAGCTTCGACTGGCTGTGGACGTCTGTAAACAGTTGCCAAGACTCAGTTTAAATCATCTTCATCCAGCAAAAGTGTTCTGCCTTTAATAAAATTGATTGTGGATAGTAATGGGAAGCTCTCAGGAATTCTTCGGACTTCTGATCTTCTTCTATGATCTTGATAATTCTCGGTCCCGGTGAAATGAAATTAGGATCCCAGCTTCTTCTGCTGTCAGTGAAGGTTAACTCTGCCAAACTAGGTCTTCTGGTAGTTTCAATAATTCCGTTAGTTCAGGCTTTAATTCTTTTAACTGATCTTCTGTTTATAGAAGGAATTGGTTTAATACCGAATCCAGCGGAATTATTCGGTGAATGAGGTGAGAGGCTTTCAATTCTTTTTAAATGTATTCAGTTACAATTTGGAAGGTTATTTAATTTTATTACTCATCAGTATTAAGTTATAATTATCTTTCAAAAAGGGTTTTCAATTTTGATTCATTTTTCTTCCAATTTTATTATTCATATTTTTTAAATGTATCGGTCCATCTCAACCTAATAGCTTGTAACAATCAGAACGAATGATTCAATATCAACAACTCATGTCCATTTCAGTTGCCTTAAAAACCACGTTTTCTAGATATCCTTGAGCCGGCATTATAGAATATTACTACTCTTTTCCAATAAAATACTCCATGCTTGGATTAATATTAAATTACCTAAAATTCTCCCCTAACCTTCCTTCTTAAACAGTAAATGTTTTACCATAGTTTCGTTGGACTGGATTTCTTAAAAAGGTATTAATTTCCTTTCACTAATATGGAATTTAGGCCTATAGATTTTCTTACAACCGTTATAACATTATTTGGTTTTTTAACTTAATTTTCTTTTACCTGACCTACTGTACAATTAATTATTGGTTAAATGGTTAATTACATTAATTTTAATTTACTGGTGGTTACTTTATTACATTAATTAACTGGTTCTGGAACCCTTCATTAATTTATAATATAATTGTCAGAACTACTTGTCAAACATTAAACACTGATCGCCCTCCTGGCCAAGTTTACAAACATTAATTAAAACAACAGTATTATTCAACTTTAGACAATACTTTAAACTTAGTATAATGCCTAATACTGGTAACTATACTTGATTGTCTAAAGACAAATCTAACATAAATATAAACATAATTATTGATGAAGTATTCCTATTAAACCACATCAGTTCATTCTTACCATACTCAAAATATAACATAAATATTCTGTAAACCTCAACATGTTACAGTATAAACACAAGCATAATTTATTATATTTAACTATTAATTGGTATGGTTTTTTTTCATATTTAACATTAATTATTGCCTCTTTTGACTTGAGGTACTTCTCAGATGCATTAACTACTGAGCAACCTTAATTTAGGGTATGGTCCTTGACCATGTTTCATTCAATTTTTATGTAACGTTGGGGGACCTCAACTCTGTTACGTTACAATATATATATATATATATATATATATATATATATATATATAAATTGTAATTCAAGAATTTCCCATTATTTGTTTAATACATCATAATCCAGAAAAATTTCAATATCACCTGTAAGTTCAATTATAACAATAGTCTCGATTTCAGTTTCAATTGAATATTTCAATAAATCAATTTCAATTATAACATGTAAATATCATTCCTTCACATAATTCACCAACATATATATATATATATATATATATATATATATATATATCTTATTCATTATTTTAACACATAATTCAAACACATAACATAACATATATACCTATACATCACATAATCACACACAAATTACAATTATTAAGCCTGGCGCACCGCCTGCATATTTTATCAAATACATACATGAAGGTAGAGAAAATCTGGACTTGCCATAATAACAAGGAACTACAATTATAACTTAAGGTGCCAGCACAGCCTGTATAAATTTTATAAAATTGTAAAATCTTTAATTTTATAAAAGTATAAAAATTTAAAGTAAATCTGAATCGATCATAACAGCAACCCCTTTTACATTTTTATAATGTCAGCAGACAGACTAAGAACAGTAACACTTCTGTCAGATACAGATATACTTATATCTTGAGACAACATTTGTAATAAGTACTGATAATAGAATAATAATACTTAATATTGTTAATAAAATAATAATATATATGTTTAATTTGTAATGAAATATAAAGATAAGTTAAACTTGCTATAATGACAGGCAAAATGTAACTAGTGGATTCACATAATGCACAGAACATTTGTCATAAGAAGGTTAAATGTTTAGAAATTATTCATTCATTTAATTATGTTCTTAAGTAGTCCTTATTAGTTATTAGTCATTCTTTAATCACAATGGTTTGATAATAAGCAAAAATTAACCAGACAAGTTTAGCATGTAAAAGCCAGAACACCTAAGTTACAATAACAAGTACCGCCTGTATATTTCATTCCATATAAAATTTGATAATCTCAGAATATTAATTATATATAGGCCCTAAAAAAAATAAAATTTAATATCAGCCATCTGTGCATATATAAAATAAAAACATGTTGTATACTAGCAGCTGTAGGAGTGTGCCAGAATAGGCCTGACCTGACAAGGTATGACCAGTAGAAAACCTGCATGAAACGGCACCAACAGGTGCCTAACTTGTGCCCAGAAAACCTATTTAGAAATTAACACAATTTACCTTTAACTGATTTAATTAAAAGAAAGTTCACACTTCCGGTCACCAGTGCGTGTTCATGCATAACCGACAAGATACAGTTCTCACTAACTTACTTAATTTAGTTACATCTTTATACTAGGCTGAATGAACAATGATTAAAACAATTACAGGCGGTATCCAAATACTATAACATCCATTAAATTTCTTAATACTCACACACACATCTGATCGAACCACGAGCATTCTAACGTTCGCATCCGGCTGAATACATTTTGAATTTAAATATTTCTTTACTACCAAATCATTGTGTAAAATTATATAAGGCACTTACCGGTGAGTCTTAAACAATTAGCCCGCCATACAGGTGAAGAAGACTGCACACGAAAACTGCCCGAGGAAAGAAAGCTGAGCTGTTTATACGATGAATAGCTGGCGGCGACTAACTTGTTCACCAGCTGCCATCACGAAACCTAAACTTCGCCACCAGATCGCGTCATCGGCAAAGCACTGCCTGCGAAATTGCGTTCACCCACTCGTGCCGCGACATTTATCTGTAGACGAAAACTAGTATGGCATTTCTCTGAACGCCGGCTCGTGCAAACGCCGGCACACTACTCGGCATGCCGCGTGATAACGTCTCGTCGCAGCGTTACTAGTGTGTCTAAACCGGTACCTTACATACAGTCTTGTGGCAAATCAAGCTTAGTTTCGCTACATTTGAGTGTTTTCTTGTGACGTTGGTAGTGGTTGTGAAATGGCGACTCAGAAAAAAGTGTTGGTGACAAGACAGTCGCACTGCTGTCCTTTGTTCGGTTTGCCCAAAGAACTAAGTGGAACATTCAAGGTCGTGCTTCTGTGTTGCTTCGAAGAAAGCAATAAACTTTCAATATCATCGGATTCAAAGAAAAAAATTGCATTTTCAACAATAGCCGATTGTGTTGCTACTCAAATAGAGATGATATATCGTAAAGCCTCCATTCCAGTAGTGACTCATACTCGGACTGTGCAAATGATAAAAGCGTACCATGATGCATATTATAATTTAAGAAAATCGTACAACCGAGACCACGAAAAAGACAGTTATAAGACTAAAATAGATGAATTCATAGCTGAAGCGAAATCAAAACTATTTGATATTGCAGAGTGTAAGTGTGTTATGACATTTTCTTGTGTATGTGGGAAAAAGGCAAGTGCCTGTGACTGTTCTGTAGTTGTGGAATGTAAGTGTGAAAAAGACAAAAAGATCCAACCCATTGAGAGAAAATTTATATACGATCAACGAACAACCAGGATCGGCTGCATTGGCAGTTTGGATAGAAAAGAAACAGTTAAACTTAAGAAAAGGGACGAAAGAAAACAACTACAATTGTTGCGAGAAACTGTTGCGCCCGACTGTGACACGGAAGCTACTCGAAAATCTTCGCACGAAAGCAGTGAAATCGATTTGTCTTCAGTTCCTTCTACATCTCAAATGAGGTTGAAATTGATGTCTACTGCCTTAGTAAGCGATAGATTTGGTGTTTCTGACAGAGCCACAGCTGCTATCGCTTCTAGTGTTTTGCATGATCTTGGAATGATCTCTGAAAAACATTCGTCGCTAGTGATCGACAAAAGCAAGATAAGAAGAGAAAAACAGAAACACGAGAGGCCGTAGTACAAGAAATTCACCGGCTTACAGTAACAAAGGGTGTCCACAGAAATTCTGTTTTAATTTTCCCTGACTTTCCCTGACCTACTTACAGAAATTTCCCTGACTCACTAAAATGCATAGTACGTTAATTCTTTGAGCATTATATTTTACAAGGAAGAAAAAAGAAAACCCAGCCTCCACCTTCCCCATAGCTGGCCTAATTCTCTTTCCACTTTCTTTTTTCTTCCTCTTTTATTTTATTTATTTTTTATTATTTATTTATTGAAAAATACAAATACATTTATGGCATTTTAAAAATAAATATTTCCATTATTATCTAAAGGTGACACTTAGGTAACGTAAGAATGAGAGTATTTTCACTAGAACTTAATAAAATAATATATGAACAAGATAAAATGGACTAATTAATAGAACAACTTACATGGTAACAAATAATTATAATAATCAGCTATAGCTTTCAAAATTGAAAATGAACCAGTCCGACAGGATGAGAATGAAAAAGAAAAATATGCACTCCTTCAAAATTTACTAGTGTGATCTCTTCATGTTCTCCAGCAGTTTTTTCTTTTCCCCAATTTCTCTTTCAAGTTTCAACTTTTTCTTTTTTCTTCCAACTCTTTCAACTGTAATTCAATTTTCCTTTTTTCTATTTTCTCTTTTTCCTCTTCTGACTGCATTTCTTTTTTCTTTTCCAAATATGATTGATATCTTCTTCTTGAAGATCTGACCGAGGTAAGCATACTTCTGTTGATAGTCACATTCCTCAAACCACCTAGATGCTTTATGCTATCACAAATAACTCTTTGGGACACAAGGGATTCTTCTAGAAGATTTTCAACTAGTAAATGCTTATTGACAGAAAAGCCAGATTCAACTGATGCATTACCATGGGATAAAATGAAACACAGCTTCATTACAGACCAGAGATCTTCATATTTCTTATCTTCTCCTAAAAGGCTGTAGTAAAATTCGTCCAATCCCATGTCATCAGATGTTTTGGAAATGAAATCATTAGCTTCTTCAGTTAGCAAAGAAAACTGTCGTTTGGCCTTTTCAGCACTTTTATCACATATTCTTCTATGGCTGTGCAGGTTTCTAGAACAACATCAATCCTTTTTATTGCCAAACTGGGTTTGAGCATTATCATTTTAGGGTCTAAGGCAGTGAGGCCTCGTGCTAAATGTGATTTCAAAGGACTTTTCTCTCTGAGTTTGTAACGGGGCTATTTTGAAGTGGATATTTTTATTCAATTTATAAATTATTGGGGACTAATTTGTTTGGACACCCTTTACGGTCACTCAGACATGCTTGATTGGACACCCTGTATGCAATTCCGTATCAGTCCGTGCTTGGTACAAACGATAACAGCGTTGGAATGTAAGCCTATGCGCACATGCTTGTATCTTCCATTGGGGAGAAGAAACAAAAACTTTCGTGACTAACGCCCAACTACAATGGAATGTGGCGGTGAGTGTGCGCTCATGTGCCGCTATCTGTACTCTCGACACCAAAGTCGATCACCGGAACCTGCCATGTAAGAGCCGCAGCCAATCACAGCGGGAGCTGATGGAAATGAATGTGACCGACGCACTTGGGCAGCAGCGACAGTCCACCACAACACGAGACCACGCATGGTGCTATAAAAATTTGTTTTTAGCTAAATACGGTCGGCCGGCCAAAACACCAGTATTAATGTGAACCAAAGTACAGTCATAATGTAACAGTCAACGCAGTAAGTCATCAAGAGTGCGGGCATAATTTCAAACATCGAAAAAGAGGAATAAGTGTTTGATACGCCATGCGGTCGGTGTGGGACTCCACAGCAACAAGTAATAGTATCTCTTTAATAAAGGCCTAAATTTAAGTAAAAGGGGGTTTTTTAATTAAATGGTACGAATGTGAGAGTGAGCAATCTGGGTCGTTTTTTGGAGTAGAGAATAAGTTAGTCGTAAGTATATATATACAGTAATAAATAAATCTTGATAGCATGGCTAGGTGAATCAAATATTGTTCGGAGTGTTATTTGTAGAGAAAGCATAACTACAGTAGAAATCATAATTTGACGTAGTTTCACAATTCAGTCATAAGGCATATTTCAGTAAATTTAAACCGGAAGGTAAACGAACAAAATTGTCATGCTAGAAAAATAAAGTACCATTTATTTGTGTTTGTAAAATATGTGTATTAATTTGCATTCACCTGTGTTTTTTCTCTGCCTAAGTATATCAGACGACACCCTGGTTGGTAATGATAGAGGTAAGTGAGACAAATTTAAAATTTCGATTTAAAAAGCAAGTAGAGTTTCAGTTATATACACAGATTTATAAACTTTAATATTTATTTTAAACTCGTACAGCTTTAAGTTTTTCTATCATGGTGGTAAGGAGATTTTTGAACTCATTTTTAAAAACAAGTTTCTCTTTTTCTGAGCATTTAATTTGTTTCATTAAGCTTTCTGCAGCATAACCAACATCCACCTTTTCTGCTGAAACCAGATTGGCACTGTCTTGCAAGTCCAAGTTCATTAATTTTTTAGTAGTACTTGCTTCAGCTATTTTTTCATATTTTACAAATCTCATCATTAGGTTTTTCATAAGTTGTTCAAGTGAAGTAAAGAGATAAGGGACCATACGCTTCTGACTTTGGAACCTTCTCAGGAACGGCTCAACGTCTGACAATATGCTTCTGAAAGCACTTAGTTTTGCCTTAAAAAATGGATTTTTCATAGCTTCTCTAAGGTATTGCAGGTTTTTGTTGTCTTTTTCGTTGTATTCTTTTACAAATTTATTGACATGATCAAATATTTTGAGAGCTTGATCTACACAGCGACCATTTTCCAGCCATCTTACTGCTGTGAACTTAAAAGGGAAAGAGGTGCTGGTTGTAATATCTGAGTATTTTGCTCGCCGAGCTGGGCTATCTTTGAAAAGACTGTAGAGAGATTTAAAAAAGTGAAAAAGTTCCCAACCAGTTTTGGAGATCCCAGTCTTCAGGACTCCATTAACTGTATGCAAACTGCATATGCCAATATCAAGAAGGGACTTTCCCTCTGGATTTAAGACTTGCAAATGGCTCTCGAGTTTTTTCATAAAACTGAGGTTAACATTCGGCCGTCCATTGAGATTTGCAAAATATTTCCTAAAGGTAAGGAGAGAGCCCTTGAATAAACCCATCTAACAAGTGATCTGCAGTTGCCCTGCCTAAAAATACACTATTCCAATATAGTGTTGAAACTTTCTGAAGGTTTACTTCCCAAAACCTTACACACAAGTCCATTTGTCCTCTTTGAACAAATTTGTTCAGAGATTCATCAAAACAAACAACATAGTCAGAGCACTGTTTCATGTTATTTTGCAACATTTCTTGAAAATATGGGGCTAACCCATGATTTATTACATAGGAAGCCTTAGTCTTGCCCATAGAAAAGCTCTGAGCGATTTTACTGTCTGGAAACATATTTTTGAAGGCTGCAGAGGTTTCATCACAAGAGTTTAGAGACATTTTCCCAGTGATGACGTGGAGAGCCCATATTGCTTCGGCTGACGTAACATCATCTTCATTCACACTGAAACTCTTTAAACTTGTTTGACTTGTTCCTGGCACTATTAATAATTCTTTTGTAGCTGAAGTTGAAGGTGTTGGCTGCACATCTTTTAATGGAGATGGAGTAGTAAAAAAAGAAATTGCCGGCTGGGAAGCCTTTGCTCTCATGTTTTTTATATGAGTTGGTCCCTTAGAATGAGAAACAATTGCTTGTTTCCCCATATTGCTTAGTTTAAAAGATTTGAGACACACTTGACAATAAGCCGAATTTGCATCACTAACCACCAAGTCCAACCAACCACTAAATTCCGGAAACACTTTACTGTCCAGCCAAAGTTTATTAAACAAACATTTCTTGTTAGCCCTTGTAATGAGTTTAAGTCAGCAGCCTAAAAAAACTGAAAATAGAAAAAGAATTAGCTAAATCGGTTGAAAAAAGGACACAAGGGCACAACAAAAAATATATAATTGTTGTGCACTTCTTGTGAAAAATACCTGGAAAAAATGCTACAATAGTCTGGGTTACGGCAGACTAGAGCATTCAAAATTCCTCTCAAATCCATCATCGGGGAATATTTCCCTGACTTTTCAGATTTTTCACGGGTTGCGGCAGACTAGAGTAAAAAATTACCCTCAAGTCTGTCATCGGGGAAGATTTCCCTGACTTTCCAGATTTTTTGTTTATTTCCCTGACTTTCCCTGACCAACTTTTTTTCCCTTACTTTCCAGAATGTGGACACCCTGTTTGATGGTAGAAAAGATAATACTATCGTTCAAGAAAAAATAGGGGCTAAAATGTACCACAGAGTAAGGAAAGAGGAACACATTAGCGTGACTCGTGAGCCTGGTGGGCAATATATCGGCCACGTTACACCGGCAAATGGAACTGGAAGTGAAATAGCCAAGTGCATCCTAAACTACCTACAAAATAATGATTTCGACATTAATGAACTGGAAGCGATCGGTTGCGATGGCACAGTGACAAACACAGGGTGGAAAAATGGTGCAATTCGCAATATCGAGGTCAAAATTCAGCGCCCATTGCAGTGGTTCATTTGCTTACTTCACTTCAACGAGCTGCTCTTCAGACATTTGTTTGAGTACTTGGACGGAGAGATGACGGGACCAGCGTCATTCTGTGGGGAAATCGGCAAACAACTGCCTGGCTGTGACAAATTACGTGTAGTACATTTCGAAACAAGCGAATCCGAGGAAATCAATATAACAAAAACTGATCTCAGTAAAGATCAACAGTACCTTCTGGACATTGTCAAGGCAATCCAGACAGGAGACTGTGCTCCAGATCTGGCTGTAAAAGATCCTGTACCTCTCAGTCATTCCAGATGGTTGACATGTGCAAACCGGGTCTTACGATTGTTCATTTCCCAAACGAGTCCTACGAATGAACTGAAGATACTTGCCAGTTACATTGTGAAGACGTATGCTCCTGTCTGGTTTGACGTTAAGAGATATCACTCAGTAAAATACGGTCCTAAGCATATCTTTAAGGTTGTACAAACAATGAGACATTTGCCGGACATTAAAAAAAAATCATCGATCCTGTGATTCAGAGAAGAACATGATGACAGAGAACATGTTGTTGGCTATGATAGTGGATGAGAGACAACACATACGAGAGTTGGGTTACAGGAGGATACTGAAAGCAAGAAATCAACAGCCGAAGGGAAAATCTGTTAGAACTTTTATGCCTCCTTCAATAAATTTTGGTGCCACGTACTACAGTAAGCTGATTGAGTAGACGAAATGTAAGCTGTCGCCCCCTCCAATGATGGAAAGCTTGACAACAGAGAATATTTCATCATTTCTGCAAAATATCACTCTGCCTGAGTTTGAATTTTTAAACTTTCCCTGCCATAACCAAGCAGTTGAAAGATGCGTAAAACTTGTGACAGAGTCCACCAGAAAAGTGTGCGGACAAGATAACAGAGATGGCTGCATTAGAGCAACGTTGCACTCAAGATCTTCGATGCCAAAATTCGACCAAAAATCCGATTTCAAGATAACGCCCTTGACTGATAGTGGCGAACCAACATAATTTACCATGCCCTGAATGGTTGGATGGTTGGGTAGGGCGTGGGTGGAACTCGAATTGCAGCCACCTCCACGTGGTGAGTTCTGGGTCATTTCAGCAAAAATAATATTGCGAAATGGGCGAAGAGCTGCAAGGTGATGTATTCGGATCCAAGTTGAATATATAAAATCACTCATAGGAACAATTAGTAAAAAAATGGCCTTGTATATATTTTTAATACAACAGTCCATCTGTTTGTAAAACTGTAAAAATATCAATTTTTCACCAAAATTCGCAAACTTTAGGCCTTATGCGCGAACTCAATATGTAACGCACGATTTTTTAAATATTTTTTCTATTATCAGGCAACTAAAATGAAGTACTTTCACGCTATTAGAAGTCGAAAAACTTAACCTGTAAAATTTGAGCGTTAAGGTAATATTTGGTGTTTTTTGTCATTTTTTTCAAACTTTAGGCCCTTTGCGCGAACTGAAGATTAAACATAGGAATTTTTTCAATATTTTTCCGTTTATTAGCATGCGAATACGCAACTTTTCTGCACTATTAGAATTCAATACTCGAAAATTCGCTTTTTTCGACCCACCCTAATATTCAGTTATATATCAACAGCTGTTTAGGTATACAGGGATTATTATGATATAATGAGGTGGTAAAATTTTTTTTAATCCTGTTTTAATCCACTTAAATTTTGTTATTAATGGAAATAGTTTTTATTTACAAGGGCAGGTGGAAAAATTTCCTGTACAAATGTCCGGAAGGGTGCACTCTTCAGGGGTCTGTAGGTTTGGGTATTATAACCGCGTCCCTTTTCATACATTACCTAGCTAGGCCTATTGTTCTTCAGCCCTAAGGCTCACATCTGACTTGTTATTCTTCTGTATTGTATTGTCCAAATCTATCTTCTTCACCCAAAGAATCTCTTCTGTGAAGCATACCACACAGTTCCAGGTGTCCTCTACTTGAAGCATTGGTTCAACAATGTTATCCAAGGAAATCTCCTGCCTATTACCTTCTTGCAACGATCTTCTGTGTTGCTCCCATCTGTTGCAGACAAAGAATGTATGGCTGGCATCGTCCACAGCTCCTGGGCAATACATCCTGCTGACTCGACATTTCAAAGTTTCTTCAGGTAAGATATAAAATACCCATGCCCAGTCAGAAACTGAGTGAGGTAATAGTCGACCTCCCCATGCTTTCTCTCCACCCATGGCTGCACCTACTTGATGAGCCTTCTTGTCCAGCAACCTCACTCTTCTTGCTCCCAAGCTCTCTGCCAGTCTCCAGCATATGGCTTCATTAATGGTATATAATGGAAATAATGGTAAAAATAGTGAAACTATTTTTGTATAGTGAATACAAAGCATCTTAATAAAGTTTTCTATGATAACTTCTTTTTTCAATTTGTTTACTATATTCAACATTATAGTAGAACCTGTTTTGTTTCATGAATATTTTTAAAGGACAATAAATTATCAAATGTCCTCTCATTCAAACATCAAGTGCAATTATTTGTTTGTGTACATAATTTCAGTATATGGCAGTCCAAATTATTATGTAGCATTAAAATTAGTATTACGTTTTGTGACCCACCAATGTATCTTTTCTGCAACCCTCTGGCAAGTTGTGATGCATACCTAGGGAATTAAATTCAGTAATACTTTGTGGTCATATTAAACCTTCTGTCTAGTTACAAATTGCTGCCAGTATAATTTATACTGGTGGATCCAGAGGTAAATTTGGATGGGGAAGACGATTAATTCCTGGGAGGTGTAATTACAAACTATAAAGAGATGTTACATCTGTTAGTAAATCAGTGGTGACTCAGACTCAGTGGCAGGGACCAAACAAAAAAATTCCCCCTCCTTCAAAAAATTATTTGAAACTTTCATTATGGTGACAAAATAATACAATAATTAAATAATTTTATTCTAAAAATGATAAAATTTACAAAAAAAGTAAATAATATTTACCAATAAAATAGTGCGGTAGTTAAAAATAGTAATCACTTACAGAGTTGCATTTTATTTCTTGAACACAAGGTCAATTCTCCTCTCTTTCAAATTTGCAAACTTGTAGATGATGTCATCATAAAATGGTTGTACATTCTTTAATTTGCTTAGTAATTCTTTTTCAATAGAAACTTTTGATAAGTTAGTAAGTCTGTCCTCTGTCATTGTATTGTGCGGGTATGTTTTTATTCTTTTCAAGCAAGAAAAACTTCATTCTGTGGATGGAATAGTTACTGTTAAACAAAACGGTTTATAGGCGTCTTTAAAGATGTTCTTGTTGTCAGGTAAAAGTTCCATAAAATTTTGTGGTTACATTTGTCTGTACTGCTTATCCTCATAAATAAGCTGTAAATCATTTTTCAGTCTTTGAAAATCAGTAAGCACTTTGATTAGAGTAGCACACCTGTAAGTTACTTAATGGGTGTGTGGGAAATTTTACAGAATATGCTACAAGCTTTAAAGTATCCATTAATGTAACAAACTGAAGCTTTTCCACATCTTGAAAACATGTGGTTTTTTGTAAAGAAAGATTTTCTGAAATTTCATGACACGTGAATATTATATTTTCAAAAACGTTTTCTTGTGTGAGTGTAACTCTTCTCTTCCACTTTTGGTATTCAGTTGAAATGTTTTCAAAGTAGCTAACTCAAAATTTTATAAATGCGTCCGCAGTTCTTTTGCCTGCTGAAACTGTTGTTTGTGTTTAGATATAAATTTATGACATATAACCAATAATTCTGCACTAGTGTCTATTAGTATTTCAGTATTTATTCCATTCACTCTAGCAATAATTTTGGAACAGTTAGCTTTATACATAGGCCTATTATTATTATCATTATCATCATTATTTAGTAGTGTCTCTCTCATACCAGCTGGGTACACACCATTCACACTGTACATCTTATAAACATCATTATTTCTACAACTATGTTTCTAATGACTGTCAATATTGCTTTGGATCATTGTGCTCATAGTGTGTTTACCTTTGGTTTATTTTGTTTTAGTATGGTCAAGAATTTCATTTATGCACAGTTCCTGTGTGTGCTCGTTACCCCATTTTTTATATTCTCTGTTATTGCATTTTCTTTAATTGTGGATACAGTATGTTTTCACAGTTTATTTTTTTGTTCTCCCACCTTGGATTATTTTCAGTATTCTTTGTGTATGCTTTTTGTGTGTATTTAGGTGTATTAATGGCTTCATATGTAATACTGGGATCTGGATTTGAAGATCTTCCAATCTGCTTACACCTCGTGTCATCACTGCAACTCTGATGTTCTGCTTGGAGTGCTAGACCAATGTGTGCACAAATTCAACTTCACTGATTTGCGGATGCAGATGAAACCTGATGCGGATGCCTACACCACCTGTTGTATTACACATTGCTCTTTTGTTTGTCACCCATACACATACTTACTGAACTCTAGGCGATCACGTACCTTACACTGGACATGTTGGTTCCAGTATCGGGATTAAAAAGCTTGCACCACAGAGTCCCCGTATATTGTGACCTGGTCTAAGATAATCGTACACCACTGTGCCACTGACCCTTTACAATATCTTTTAATGATATTTATTTTATCCTGGTCAGTCAGCTGATTGGCAATAATTGTCCTCTAACTCTTCCATGTTATGGTGTGTGTGTGTGTGTGTGTGTGTGTGTGTGTGTGTGTGTGTGTGTGTGTGTGTGTGTGTGTGTGTGTGTGTGTGTGTGTGTGTGTGTGTGTGTGTGTGTGTGTGTGTGTGTGTGTGTGTGTGTGTGTGTGTGTGTGTGTGTGTGTGTGTGTGTGTGTGTGTGTGTGTGTGTGTGTGTGTGTGTGTGTGACTCGATTACCCAGTCCAGTACCACCTAATTCTAAATTGCCAATTAGTTTTTTTTTATGGTTTGTGTTCATAGAGAATCTGATCAATTTCTGTCAGTTTATTTCCATGTTCCTTTAGCTTTTGTTTCTGTGCTATATAATTTTCATCAAGTTTTATTTGAAGCAAGTTCATTTGTGTTTCAAATGTGTCTAGAGTATTTTATTTTCAAACCCCCCGCCATTTATTTTTTTATGATTCTTCCTTGTTTTCTGTCACACTCTTCTAGTTGTTTTTTCATCATAGCTTCTGTGGCATGTAACATTTCTTTCTGAGCCATTTTGTATATTGTTCATTATATTATGAAGCAAATTACTGAACTCTGTGGTCAGTGAATCAGATATGTTTGTTTATTTTTACTGTTGTGTGTGTGTGTGTGTGTGTGTGTGTGTGTGTGTGTGTGTGTGTGTGTGTGTGTGTGTGTGTGTGTGTGTGTGTGTGTGTGTGTGTGTGTGTGTGTGTGTGTGTGTGTGTGTGTGTGTGTGTGTGTGTGTGTGTGTGGTCCAAGCTTTTTTGATTAGCTATTAGTAGTTCAACACTACTAAACAATTGTTTGCAAAGATATCAGTGCATTAAGCTATCAGTAACAATCTATCATGACAATATTGAGTATCAAAACAGCTGATTTACTCCACTCGACCTGTATATACCACTACTTACTTAAATTATTCAACTTTTACCATTTATTTAATTTAATTCTCTTCAAATTTTTTACTAATTAAGCTCAATACACTACTTCTATGTGATGTGGGAGTTGTAAAAGGAAATTCAGAAAAGAACAAACAAAGAAAAATTTCTAATAACGTCACAAATCCCAATAGTTATGGTAGGTGAGGGGCATGAACAGATCCTATATGAACAATAACACGAACTACAAATGGACTGATAATAAAAGAAAAATGAAACAGGCGACTATGAATATCACAAGAAAAATCAACATTGAATAGAAGAAATGAGAAGAGGCAAAGAACCAGAATTAGAACTGAGAAACAGAAGTTTGTACCAAAAAACATGACAAATTGACCCAACTTAATGAATAAACTAATCCCATTCTTTTAATAAACAATACAATTGATAGGAGTACTCAATAAAGATAATATAAAATTAAGAATGCAATGCAGTAGAGTAAATAATAACAAAATATGTAATAATTTAAGAAATCAGTGTAAATCTATGAGTTCAAACAAGTGAAAATAGTGAGAGCCCAAAATAATTAAATGATGATCAAAAGATCATAATATAAACCAGTGGGGAAGTGAAAGCCAGTGGGGGTTATCATTAAAGTAATAAAGGTCTTATGAACCACATATATGGAAATAAGAACCAAAATATAGTGACAAAGTATTTTTGTATTAAGTGTTTTGATAAAATCCAATGTTCTATGTCATATATAATTATTTATTCATAAGGATTGAACACCTATTCATTTTTAAATAATGCACAGTTATTGGCTTATGCTATAATTTAAATAATAAGATATAGTGACATATAAAAGAGTTAGGGTAATAAACACCCATGTTCAGTTATATTAGAAATAGTTAATATGGAAGCCTGTGTGCACCATTAATTTATATGTTATAAAAAGTTTTGTTAAAAAAAAATGTTAGTTATTTAGTGAACAGAATGTTCATAAACTGTTCAAAATGTTAATCAGGTAATTGGGAAAGATCTAATATTATAAAAAGGATATTGTACAGAAATAACTGACTGCTAGACATATAGGCCCAAGGAATTGAGCCAGACCCAAGCAACATTGAAATAGTTAGATAAACACTACTAAATTAAATAAAACTAAAAACAAAAGCTTGGTTTTGATAAAATATAAAGATGTTAATGGAGGGAGATGTATAAACCATCCATTGCTATCATAATATAGATAATGAACATAATTGTAAAGTGTTTAGTAAGCCACTAAGCTGACATGGCTTCAGTATTACTGTTATTGTCAGAAAAATAGGTGTAGATATTTAAGTTAATGATATTGTATGTAAAGTAGGAATACTCAGAATTATGTTTAGTAGTAAGAATTACAATATTAGAAGATATTAGATCTGTAAGACATACAACAAAAATGTCAAACAAGATTAGGTCAATGCCTCAAAACACAAAAGTATAAACCTGCCAAAACAGTAGATAAGAGGCCAAAATGGGGCGAGATTAGTATCAAAACAATTTAATTTTAATGAACAATAAAATGGTACTAATTAAAAATAAATTTAAATCAAAATAAATGAAACGTAATCTGAGGTGACAAAATTAAAAACGCCAATTTTCAAAAATAACTTAGTCACGTGACGTGGGGTCAAGGCTCTAGACCAATCAAAAACACCAAAAGCTAGGTCACCAACGAGATTTAAATATTTTTAGAGAGACAGTTGATTGTTAGATATAAAACTGAAAACTTCAACAGCATATGCTGGCAGTAAAAAATTAATATTAAAAGAGTGAAAACTTACTCCAGGAGAGGCGATTCTGATAAAAGTAATACCGAAAAGATCGACAACACATGACACGACACCAGAGCCAAGAAAAACCAACACACTAACGAGAATCTGAGAAAATAGATACCCAACTCAAAAGCGTCCATTCCGTATATACAAGGCAACGGTGAGCAATTTTGGTTAATTCCAGCAGAATACTACATAACATCACAACACAATTTCCACTAAAAAACATAGCTGTTCCAGATAAAGGAGGCTATATACAAACTATTACTATAAACTACTATAACTAAGACTTTATTTAAAACACTTTAATTGGAATTTAAAAAACATATTTCTCTGAGGTGAGAACTCGACAGTCCGCCATGTTGTGTTACTGAAGGCACTGTTGCAAACTGAAAGCGAACAATTTTGGAAAACATTATTATATACATTTTGTTAGTCGATAAGAAGTAAATATATTTTGTAATGCATTGTATTTTTAAGTAGAAGCATATTTCCTATCTTTCCTAGCAACTCCAAGTACCCATTACCTGAGAAACCTAAAATATGTATATTGTGAATTTTTTTGTTATTACGGACTATTTGTTACGGCGGATGAACTCATCCAATTGTAAATCCTTGACTAATGAAACGGTAATTTGACCAATGTTTCAAAGAAATTACGAATAAAAGATATAATTTGTCAATCGTACCAGTCCTATTTTATTCCAATAAAGTAATTATAAAGACTATTAATTACAGGAACCAGAAGAGAAAATTTGAAGTGGGCGCAAGGATATCCAGACACGAAAGTAGATCCAGTGGGCTGCTTACACGATCTATTTGACCATTACGGAACAAATATTATTCACGCGCCGATTTCAAACGGACGGTGACACACTAAATTCTCGTTCCTATAAAATCGTTGCTAATCAACGAATACTGAAAAACAACACTGTAAACGATAACAAAACAACTAATATAAATAATAGTCGCAACACCAGGACATTTACGAACCGATTAACGAGTACAACCAAGTTTTGAAGGGTAACTTAGTTGTTATCCGCAGTTCGTAAAATACACCCGTAACTATTCTGTTTGTTATAGATTGACGCCTGCAACGTGGGGCTATACAAGTCAACTCCACACCTCTGTACAAATCTGTTTGTTATAGATTGACGCCTGCAACGTGGGGCTTTACAAGTCAACTCCACACCTCTGTACAAATCTGTTTGTTATAGATTGTGTAACGTTTTACCTTCGTTACACTTCGGGAACCTGGTTAATTGGCTCAGGTCAATTAAACAGGCTGCCATAATCTTTACAAAATCATAAATAAATATTAAGTACACAAATGTTAAATAGGGTCCCGTGAATTGAGGGATATTGACAAGGGATTTGGTAGATATATTCACTCACCTTTTGGATAACCATGACATCTCTTTATTACATAAATTTAGCAATGAATATATTAAAGATAAAACATTTGTACCTCCTGTACAAAGAGAATTAGAGTAATTTAGTAATGAGTTACTAGTTACTAGTTAATAGTTTTTCTTTTATTAATACCCTCGGATCCGAGTACTTCGTTTCAGCATATGATATTACATTTATAATATTTATTCTTGTGTTATCTTAAATACTGCTTTATTTAACCAAAAATTATTTAAATTAACGCATGTTATTGCTAAACATGAAATTACATTTAATTTAATTAAATCAGTCTTTCTTGTTTTACTTAAAGTTCAGTTTTTATCTATTTAGTGTTTATCATACAATATTATACTTCAAGTTTTGAACCACTGAATTCAAAGTTCAGTGTCACCTGTGGGTATCATCCTCGGCGAATCGGCGACTCTCTCGGTCGTCCTGGTGTCTTGTAGTTTTCTTCTGAAGATCAGGTTTCTGTTGTTGGTGAAGTTTGGAAGTCATTTTAGTCATGGTGAGTCCTTTTCTGTTGTTGGTGAAGTTTGGAAGTCATTTTAGTCATGGTGAGTCCTGGTTCTCTCCTTTTTTAATAAGTTGTAGTAATCGCTTGTTGTTTTGGACTTTTACACAAAAGTTTTATTCACTTGTAATCACGTCACATGTTGATTTAGTTATTGAGTTTCACATTATAAATTCACCATATTTTTAATTTCATACACTTTATTGTTTAGATTCCCAGAGATGTCATAGACGCTCAATTCTCATTCACACTCACTTGTTCACTACATATTTACTTTAATTATACTTGTAGATTATATTCGCGGTTCACGTTGTTTAAATTTATATTTAGTGCCGCTACATCTCAACTGTGAGTTTATTTACTTTTGAAAATATAATTATTATACCGCATCTCGGCAGTATGCTGTTTACGCTTCGACCACTCCATTGCAAGTGGTTTATTAGTTAAGGGGTGCGAGTAGTAATCTCGCTTCACTTACTATTCAGCATAAAAGTAGTTCCATATTCGATTAATATTTACTCGTTTATCCTCTGACATATTTAATTATACTACGGTATCTCTTACTTATTATTTTATTATTGTACATCATTATGTTTTTTATCAAGTTCCGATTTAATACAATTATTAGTCATATTCACGGGTAATTATGCGTGTTGATTCCGGTTTCGGCAGGTTAAAGCCGGGTTAATTATTAAGGGGTGTTATCGCAATTTATTATAGAATTCTTTTTGGTTTTAAAACTATTTATTTTGGGTATTAAGGCGGGGTTACATTATCATTTTCATTAGGGGTTTATGTTCTGTTTTAATGTGAGATTTTAAATTATTTTAAATTTCTTTTATTTCATTTTTTCCTCTTTTAAAATCGTCACAATTGGCACACCAACTTTTCGGGCTGAAACAAAAAGAAAGAATAATAAATTTGTATTTTAATAACTGTATTACAGGTCACTCATTTTCAGCAGGCAGTTGTTAGAAGATAAGGAAAATGCACAGAAGAGCTACGTCGAAGAAACGCGCGGCGGAGGCCGAAGAAGAGATCAACGTGGAAGAGAAGGAGGTATCTTCAGTGGAAGAAATAGAAATGATGGGAAAAGAAGAAGCCAGTGGAGGACCAGATTGGAATAAATTCATGGAACAAATGATGAACAGTATGACGGAAAAATTAGTCAAAAATAAAGAAGAAATCAGCGAAGATTTAATGAAACGAATGGATAAAAATAAAGAAGAAATCAGCGAAAATTTGATGAAACAAATGGACAAAAATAAGGAAGAAAATAGCGAAAATTTTAAACGTTTGGAAGAAAATAATAAACAGACCAACGAAAGTTTTAAACGCTTGGAAGAAAATAATAAGCAATTGAAGGAGGAGTTGAAGCAAATCAATGAGAACAACTTCAGACAAATCAATGAACGGATTGAGCGTACTAACAAGGAAGTGACGGACTCTATCAACAGACAGAATGAAGAACTAGGACAAACAGTCAACAAGAAAATCGAGGAAGCCAGTAAAACCATTAATCAAAAGATAGACAAAAACGACGGTGAAAGAAGACAGGAGATAGCTGAGACAAATAGAAGGCTGGAAGGAATCGATGCAGTTGTTACACTGAATAGGGCCGAACTAGAGGCCAAAATAGACCAGGTAGGAGACGAAAACCGAACTCAAGTAGAACAACTACAGACAGACTTCGGAAATCAGTACCGAAATATAAGTGCAGTCGTCAACGAAGTCCAGGTACAGGGACATCGCAACCATGAAAGGATCGAAAACCTTCAACGATCAGTTGATAATCGACCAACTACAGTAGCATATGCCCAATCCATGGAAAATCGGGAGACTATCAATTTTAAGTCTTTTAGAGGAAACCCGATGGAATTTTTGCAACGAGTCAGCGAACAATTGACAAGAACCGGAGAGAACAGATGGCCAGTAATCCGGAGCTACCTGGACGAGCATTTTAAAGAAACAAATGATAACTGGTGGATAGCCACCAGGCACGATTTGCGAAACTATGAAGAGTTTAAGGAGGGATTTAAAAAGAGATACTGGTCAGATGCCACGCAAAACATGGTAAGGGAAAGCATCAGCTATGGAAGGTATGATCCTAACAGGGGTAACACACCGACCACATACTTCCTTGGAAAAGTGTGTGTGGCAAAACACCTTGAGCCGAATATCCTGGAAGAAATATTTGTCGCCAGATTGGCATACCATTACGACAGCGGGATATCTACAGCACGTTCGGGAGGACAAATAAAGACAATACAGGCAATGACAACATTATTAGAAGAGCGTGAACGCGAGGAGTACTTGAGAAGAAGCCGTCAGAGGAATGACCAATACAGGAGCAGGAACATTCCAGATTACGAGAACAGAAACAATAATAATAATAATGGTAATAATCGTAATAATAACGGAATGTACAACCAAACAAACTATAACAACAGGCCAAGTAATAATAACACCCATAATAATAACCATGGGGCATACCAACGGCCAAACTACAATAACGGCCCAAGGAACAATGGGAATAACTATGGCAACAGGCAAAACATCCCGAATAACCAGTATAATTGGCCATATAATACAAATCAACCGAACCAGTATAACAACAACCGGAATTTTAACCATAATAATAATAATAATAATAATAACAACCGCAACCCGAACGATCAAAATCAAAACTATCGAAGGGTCAATCATATATGGGCGGATAACAGTGGCAATGGTAGATCATACTATCGCGGGCGTCGAAGCTTTAGTCGGGATGACGACTGGAACCAAGGTAACCATGACAATAATCGAACTAACAGAGGCAGGAGTCGAAGTCAAGAGGACTACCGATGAGTGAATTATGAGGAGGATCACCAACGGCACCAACCCAGATCGACGAGCAACGAAAATGTTCAAGCGAACCAAAACGGCAGAGGAGATGAAGGATCCGAGCTCACTGAACCACACTACTGGGTTTAACAGCGTCAACAGTCACGTTAAAAATAATAAAAATCATATTACAATAATTCATAATAACTACCTGAAAATTTTAAGAGAAGAATTGTTGGAAGAAGAAGAAGGGAATCTGAATAAAATTAATAATGAAATTATATACATAACTGCAAGAATCAACAGTGTACAAACAACAATTATGATCGACACTGGAGCTAACGTGTCATTGATCGACGTAGTAGAATTAAACAAAATAACTGAAGAAGGGAAGAAAAACGTACTTACTCTACCGATCAACAACATTGTGTTAATTGGGGCGACGGGACGCCAGAATAGAACAGTCCGAAAACAAGTAAGTCTAGAACTGACCAGCAATAATGAAACAGTTACAATGAATTTCTTAGTAGCCAGTGGCTTGCCATTTAAAATGCTAATCGGGTGTGACATGTTGAAAAAGTATTCCGCTATCATTGACATGAATAAATCAAAATTATTCCTAAAAATGGAACACAGAGAATGGACGGCTAATTTAGTGGACAGTGATAGAACAACATCAACCCGAATAACGTATCATATACAGGGAAGCGTAGAACAGCTAGGGCAGTTACAAGACAATGAAATCCTTTACGAGTTGGACAATGAACAATTATGGCGTGACAAGATTAACGAAATTCGTACTTTCAAATGTGATATATCTGATGTGCAAAAGGAAAAATTGATTAATGTGTACAATAGGTATCGCCACGTGTTTTCGGATACGCCTGGCAAGGTGAGAAACTACCAGTGCAAAATAGAGTTTTGAGAACCAGTGAACTTTAATAGAAAGTCATACCCGATTGCCTACTCACAAAAGGAAGCTGTGAGGGCAGAAATCAATCAGTTAATAAGCGAAGATATCATAGAACCAAGTTGCTCCCCTTATAGAAGCCCTATCCTCGCCGTTCCAAAGAAAGGGGGCAAAGTAATAATCTGTTTGGACGCAAGGGAAATCAACAAGGTAATAGTGAACGACCGTACATCCCCAGGGGAGATCGAGGAAATAATAAAAAAGTTCTATGGGATTAAGTATATCAGCACTTGGGAGACTGTCTGTGGGTATTGGCAGATTGAACTCCACCCAGAAAGCCGCAAATACATGGCATTTATATTCGAAGGCCGTAATTATCAGTTTAAACGATTACCGTTTGGACTGGTAAATTCAGTGGCCGTGTTTGTGAAAATAATGGACCAAATCTTTGGACAGGACACTCTGCCATATACAACCGTATATGTAGACGACATTTTAATCACTTCTACCGATTGGGATGACCATTGTCAACAAGTAGAGCAGATACTGGAAAGGCTGTCAGAAAACCACATTACACTGAAGTTGGGGAAATCAAAATTGATAGCAAGGGAGGTACAGTTTCTAGGGTTTAACTTGTCAGAGAAAGAGCTTCTAAGCATTGTATTTGGCTGTGGCAAATTCAGAACGTACATATTAGGATATAGGACTACCATCAGAACTGATCACAAGTCAATATCATTCCTGAAAAATTGCAAGTTGAACCATGGAAGGTTAACCAGATGGAGCTTGATACTTCAGGAATACAACCTAAATTGGGAATATATTCCTGGGAAGAAGAACGTTGCTGCAGACACGTTATCAAAAATTAATATCAGTGATCAAACGTTCAAGGGCGAAAAGGAAACTATAATTAAACTGTACAACATCATTAGCAGTAGATCAGACCTGGCTGACATCATAAAAGAACTAGAACGACAGAAGCAGGACACCAAATTGAGTAAAATCCTTGACAGACTTGCCAAACAAGATGACCGCATAACACCATTTTACTGCACACACCAGCAAATCTTATTTATCAGGACCCAATACGAATTTAATAAATGGAAAATTGTGATACCATGTAATATGGAGAAAGACCTCATCATTGATTACCACATCAGGTATGGCCACATGGGAGCATTAAAAGTTGTAAAGGCGCTCCAGGAGCATATATATATATATATCAAAGACGCCAATAGAAAAGTACGAAACCAAATTAAACACTGTCACATATGCCAACTCGTAAAGATAAATAATGACAAGAAAGAAGGTACCATGATGCCCATAACATCAGCAAGCAGATTAGAGAAGGTATTCGTGGATATTTGCGGCCCATTCCCGAAAAGTGGCGGGAGGCACCAACATAAATATTTTGTAATATTGTTCGACCATTATACTAGATACACAAAACTGTACCCAATCAACCGGGCAACAACGCAAAAGATTTTGACCATTATTCTCCAGCACTATGTAAATGAGGTAGGAACACCTAAGTCCATTATTACCGACTATGGGATGCAGTTTAAGGGTACCAGATGGAAAGAGACACTACGAGAGGATGGAATCAAAACATACAAGACATCTGTATACCACCCGAGCAGTAACCCGGCCGAACGAGTTTTAAGGGAAGTAGGAAGGATCCTAAGAACGTATTGTTTCGACCAACAGAGAAGGTGGGCGGAGTATTTGCCAGCTGCTGAGGACTTCTTGAATTTATCATACCATCAGTTTATTGAAACTACTCCGTATACTGCAATGTTTCAGAGACCACCACCCAGGGAGATCACAGAACTAATTCAGTTCCCTAACGAAAGTGAATATCAATTTGACAATGTAAAATTCTATGAAAAAATATTAGAACGGACTGAGAAGACGAGAAGAAAATATCAGCAACTACAACCGAAGCCAGAACTTTACCTAGTGGGAGACAAAATACTGCTGAAAAACCGGGAATTGCCCAGCACAATGGAAGGCATTGCAAAGAAACTGTTGTTATTGTACACTGGACCATATACTGTAAACAGAGTTAACGGTAACAATACTTATGAGATTGTAGATCCCCATACTTTAAAGAAGAAAGGCACATATAATCAATCATCTATGAAACGATACTACTAAATCAGTGATAACAAGATTATTACGTTAATATTAACTAGTACAGAATATGAAAAAAAAAATAAAATAAAATAAAAATCTTATACATATAACTAAAAAGGAAGATATATACCACCCATCACTAAAATGAAAGAACAGAGAGCTAAAATAATATGAAAGAAGAAAGTGAATAGTAAACATGATTAATGTTCAAATAACTGAAATGAAACCAGCACAAGTAATCCCAGAATGATTTTTTAGTCACAATTAAGACTATATTTTTTAGAGATTTTAATTGAAATGAGTTGACTGTAGATGATTTCCAGTAACCATGATCATGAGCAGACGATACGTTCCTCTGAACTCATAAGGTGAAGCTTTGGACAGCGGTGAATTAGAGCCAAAAAGTGCCTACCCGAACTGTACCAACTCACATAAGTAGGTAAATTTTATTATTCAAGGGATGAAACAAAGAAGGAAGAAAATTGTGTAAACAGAAGGAAAAATACAATATATGTGAATCTATATAAGGAATAAAATAAAAAGAGCTCGAATAAATAAACTGAAAAAAATTAATGCTTATTTCTTCAGTATCTGAAGGGACATCTTCCGAAATAATCAGTTTTAGTGACAGGGCAATATGTGATGGTACATCTCATCACATAAGTATAAGATATATTATCACGGTAAGATATAAATAACAAGTACTAGCACAAGCCATGAAAGGGAAAAAACTTATTAAAAAGTATGTAATTAACATTAAATTATCAATCCCAACATCCAACAAAAGTAACCAAAGAAGATTATATTAATATTATATAAGAAACAGTAGTTGTAAAAGGAAATTCAGAAAAGAACAAGCAAAGAAAAATTTCTAATAACGTGACAAAACCCAATAGTTATGGTAGGTGAGGGGCATGAACAGATCCTATATGAACAATAACACGAACTACAAATGGACTGATAGTAAAAGAAAAATGAAACGGGCGACTATGAATATCACAAGAAAAATCAACATTGAATAGAAGAAATGAGAAGAGGCAAAGAACCAGAATTAGAACTGAGAAACAGAAGTTTGTACCAAAAAACATGACAAATTGACCCAACTTAATGAATAAACTAATCCCATTCTTTTAATAAACAATACAATTGAAAGGAGTACTCAATAAAGATAATATAAAATTAAGAATGCAATGCAATAGAGTAAATAATAACAAAGTATGTAATAATTTAAGAAATCAGTGTAAATCTATGAGTTCAAACAAGTGAAAATAGTGAGAGCCCAAAATAATTAAATGATGATCAAAAGATCATAATATAAACCAGTGGGGAAGTGAAAGCCAGCGGGGGTTATCATTAAAGTAATAAAGGTCTTATGAACCACATATATGGAAATAAGAACCAAAATATAGTGACAAAGTATTTTTGTATTAAGTGTTTTGATAAAATCCAATGTTCTATGTCATATATAATTATTTATTCATAAGGATTGAACACCTATTCATTTTTAAATAATGCACAGTTATTGGCTTATGCTATAATTTAAATAATAAGATATAGTGACATATAAAAGAGTTAGGGTAATAAACACCCATGTTCAGTTATATTAGAAATAGTTAATATGGAAGCCTGTGTGCACCATTAATTTATATGTTATAAAAAGTTTTGTTAAAAAAAAATGTTAGTTATTTAGTGAACAGAATGTTCATAAACTGTTCAAAATGTTAATCAGGTAATTGGGAAAGATCTAATATTATAAAAAGGATATTGTACAGAAATAACTGACTGCTAGACATATAGGCCCAAGGAATTGAGCCAGACCCAAGCAACATTGAAATAGTTAGATAAACACTACTAAATTAAATAAAACTAAAAACAAAAGCTTGGTTTTGATAAAATATAAAGATGTTAATGGAGGGAGATGTATAAACCATCCATTGCTATCATAATATAGATAATGAACATAATTGTAAAGTGTTTAGTAAGCCACTAAGCTGACATGGCTTCAGTATTACTGTTATTGTCAGAAAAATAGGTGTAGATATTTAAGTTAATGATATTGTATGTAAAGTAGGAATACTCAGAATTATGTTTAGTAGTAAGAATTACAATATTAGAAGATATTAGATCTGTAAGACACACAACAAAAATGTCAAACAAGATTAGGTCAATGCCTCAAAACACAAAAGTATAAACATGCCAAAACAGTAGATAAGAGGCCAAAATGGGGCGAGATTAGTATCAAAACAATTTAATTTTAATGAACAATAAAATGGTACTAATTAAAAATAAATTTAAATCAAAATAAATGAAACGTAATCTGAGGTGACAAAATTAAAAACGCCAATTTTCAAAAATAACTTAGTCACGTGACGTGGGGTCAAGGCTCTAGACCAATCAAAAACACCAAAAGCTAGGTCACCAACGAGATTTAAATATTTTTAGAGAGACAGTTGATTGTTAGATATAAAACTGAAAACTTCAACAGCATATGCTGGCAGTAAAAAATTAATATTAAAAGAGTGAAAACTTACTCCAGGAGAGGCGATTCTGATAAAAGTAATACCGAAAAGATCGACAACACATGACACGACACCAGAGCCAAGAAAAACCAACACACTAACGAGAATCTGAGAAAATAGATACCCAACTCAAAAGCGTCCATTCCGTATATACAAGGCAACGGTGAGCAATTTTGGTTAATTCCAGCAGAATACTACATAACATCACAACACAATTTCCACTAAAAAACATAGCTGTTCCAGATAAAGGAGGCTATATACAAACTATTACTATAAACTACTATAACTAAGACTTTATTTAAAACACTTTAATTGGAATTTAAAAAACATATTTCTCTGAGGTGAGAACTCGACAGTCCGCCATGTTGTGTTACTGAAGGCACTGTTGCAAACTGAAAGCGAACAATTTTGGAAAACATTATTATATACATTTTGTTAGTCGATAAGAAGTAAATATATTTTGTAATGCATTGTATTTTTAAGTAGAAGCATATTTACTATCTTTCCTAGCAACTCCAAGTACCCATTACCTGAGAAACCTAAAATATATATATTGTGAATTTTTTTGTTATTACGGACTATTTGTTACGGCGGATGAACTCATCCAATTGTAAATCCTTGACTAATGAAACGGTAATTTGACCAATGTTTCAAAGAAATTACGAATAAAAGATATAATTTGTCAATCGTACCAGTCCTATTTTATTCCAATAAAGTAATTATAAAGACTATTAATTACAGGAACCAGAAGAGAAAATTTGAAGTGGGCGCAAGGATATCCAGACACGAAAGTAGATCCAGTGGGCTGCTTACACGATCTATTTGACCATTACGGAACAAATATTATTCACGCGCCGATTTCAAACGGACGGTGACACACTAAATTCTCGTTCCTATAAAATCGTTGCTAATCAACGAATACTGAAAACAACACTGTAAACGATAACAAAACAACTAATATAAATAATAGTCGCAACACCAGGACATTTACGAACCGATTAACGAGTACAACCAAGTTTTGAAGGGTAACTTAGTTGTTATCCGCAGTTCGTAAAATACACCCGTAACTATTCTGTTTGTTATAATATATATATTGTTACAACACAAATAAGCCATCCCAATACCAGGGTTAAAAAAGATGAATCAACAATATAAAAAATAATTCATATAAAATAAAATGTTTAATATAATGAAAATAAAATGACAATGACACGACAAACGACGACATGACCTAACCCAAGTGATTGACTAAATAAAAAGAAACAAAAGGAGAAGGGAAAACCGAAACCAAACAAGAATGAAACCAATTGAAGGAAGTGAATGACTCCATACAACCAAAGAAAGTAAAAACAAATGAGAATACACAGACAAATAATATAGAATATGAGACGGAGAAATGGTACACTCAAATGTAATATTGGAAACGAAACCAATAACTAACCAATGTATAAAATAATTATTATTATCGATTGAAAAATAAATGTAAATGATTTGGTAAAACCCAATAAAGTAAAGTGAAAAAAACAAAAGTACACTAACCCAAGAATTAGAGTTAGATGTGATAAAAAACTCTATAAAGACATAAACTTATTAATAATATAAATAATATTTGTAAAGAGGGAGATAGTGAAATGGTGAGAATATAAAATCAACTAAGTGACAAAGAAAAAGTAATTATAGGGATTACCCACTAATAAACACTTAATATAAACATTTAAGGAGTGCAAAAGTGAAAGTGTAAGACCCCAAAATAATTAGAAACAATATTAATAGGAATAAACACTTAATAAGCTATAATAAACACTAAATGATTAATGGTGAACCATATTAATAATTAAGAATGTTGTTAATGATAGTATTAGAAGTAAACAGATAATAACCTGTAATGAACACTGAAGATTGATGGTGACATTATTATTTAAATAAAAAAGTAATTTAAAAAATTAAAAAACATGACTGCCAAAAAAATAAATGAATAAATAAAAAATAAATTGATAAAAACTAAATAAAATAATATTTAGTAAAAATCACAAAATCTAAATAAAGTCGATTTAAAAAGCCAAAAACAAGGTACTGAAATTCAGCTCTGATCAGATTTAATAAAAATGTTATGAATGATTAAACGCATAGTAATTTTATTAGATTTAAATTACTTTTCGATGTTGAATATATATCAATGCATCATATGAAGACTACAATTATAAAAAATATTGCTGATAAAATTTTGCTCTTCAATTTTAATTTTCAATGCAGTCGGGGGCTGTTTCTAAATAGATTTGTTCTTTTCATTAAACAGCCCCCGACTGCATTGAAAATTAAAATTGAAGAGCAAAATTTTATTATCAATATTTTTTATAATTGTAGTCTTCATATGATGCATTGATATATATTCAACATCGAAAAGTAATTTAAATCTAATAAAATTACTATGCGTTTAATCATTCATAACATTTTCGTTAAATCTGATCAGAGCTGAATTTCAGTACCTTGTTTTTGGCTTTTTAAATTGACTTTATTTAGATTTTGTGATTTTTACTAAATATTATTTTTATTTAGTTTTTTTATCAATTTATTTTTTATTTATTCATTTATTTTTTTGGCAGTCATGTTTTTTAATTTTTTAAATTATTTTTTTATTTTATTCCTTTTTGTGTTTAAAAAGAGTATAATGGGAATGTGCAGTGTGTGCGTGCGTATGTGTGAAGTGCAAAAAAATTTCAATTTTTACATAGTTTTAATTAGAAACTTTATTATGTACATAGTATAATTAGCGTATGAACTTATAAACTTATAAATATAGTATAACTTTATTTTATATACTATTATATAACTAGTATAATACAAACATTTCGATAAATTGTTTTATAAATTATATAATTAACTAAATAATTTCATTTATTAGAAATGATAAAGAAAAAGCTTTGGTCTACAGATTTCTGAGTCGATTTAATTCCTCAAGTGAGTTTTTATCGTGCGGTTCATGCAACAATTTTCGTGGATCCAGACAACTTATTGCTAATCCCTCTAATGTTTTCACACAACTTAGTGCGATGTAGGCCTGACCCTTGGCAAAAATATTACTACTCAAATCAATGACTGCTTTGTCTAAAGTAGTGCCTTGGAGTTTATGTACTGTTACAGCCCAACACAATATTAATTTCAGCATACGTCGTTCTACTTTGCCCTGGCCTCGCAAAGCATCATATTCAACAGTGGTGGGCTCTATCTTTACTCCAATACCAGCAGTATTTCCCCTAATTGATCTGTCATCAAATTCTACAAATATGGCTTGTGGAAGCTCACCAGGTTGAAGCTGATCTCGACGTAGTGCAGGCCACTCAATTTTTCTAATGGTGCCGATTGCTCCGTTGACCAGACCATGATTAACATTAATGTTTTTTCGCAACATTACCCTAGATCCGACTCTGATTACTAAAGAGTTTGGAATACCTCCAGTTTTGTTTGGATCCATTGGTATGAAGTCTTTCTTTAACTTTTGTCCGTAATTCTCAGCATCGACAGACACATCCACCGCTGCAATATCGTAAACTTTAGCTGATGTTTTCAACTTTTCAGTCATCATAGCATTATATTCTTCTACCTGTTTAGTGGTTGGGAAAATACGCAGACACTCGTCATCAGCAAATTCATCTATCAAAGGAACTCTTCGACGATCTAAAATTTCTAGCTGCTGCATGGTGAGTTGGCCGACTCGTAAATTATTTAGAATGTCTATAAAAGTAGTGTCGTTTGCTTGCCGCATATTTTGAGGTAATTCACAGAAACTAAACAGTGTCCACTAATTAATTTCAGCTGATAAGTAATGAGACTGCTTGAAGCAGTAGGTACCACCAACTGCTTTTGATACAGGTGGCAACTGCATTAGATCGCCAAACAAAATAATATTGATACCCCCGAAGAGAGCATCATTCATTTTAAGCTGTTGCAACCTTAAGTGAATATTTCTTAGGGTAGTATAGGGTACCATTGAGATTTCGTCAATGATTAGCCAATTAATATGCTTCCACCTTAGC
Source organism: Magicicada septendecula (assembly GCA_034769895.1). Classification (NCBI taxonomy): domain Eukaryota; kingdom Metazoa; phylum Arthropoda; class Insecta; order Hemiptera; family Cicadidae; genus Magicicada; species Magicicada septendecula. Next base: position 774,535,529 of record CM068367.1, read on the forward strand.
CGTTCCCTTTGAAGACGCTCACCAGTAAGAGGGCGAAGAGCTGTCACCTTGCCTTTTTCGATAGTAGAGTGCAAAGTGCTACCTCCAATCAATCTTGCAGCGACACCTGTGGGTGCTGCTACCATAACAGCTCTGCTTGCAGGTAAATGAGAAAGACGACGAATCTGTTCTACAATAATTTTCAGAGTAAAGGTTTTGCCGGTGCCTGCCCCTCCAGTAACTAACACACGTAATGCCTCAGTATTATTTTCACTTGGAAGCAATCTGTCTGAAATCATTTTGAACAATTGGCACTGCTGAAAATTCATTAAGTTTACTTCTGCAGCATATTGTTGATCTGTCATTTCATGTATTTCAGGTTCACCATCTCCCTTAGCTAAAGCAATTTCATCATTATGTTCTTCAATAAGGTTTTGTTCGAAAATTTCACGCATATTATTTTCGACCATGTCAGCATCTAAATTAACTTCATTAGCTAGGTTTTCTGCTACAATTCTAGCTACAGCTTCTCTTCCTCCCACCTAGCCATTTCCTCCACTTTGTTTCCACCTTGCATTGGTCGTAACAAACTTTGTTTTGCTACAAACGCTTGTTTTGCACTGTTATACCCCTCCATCAATTCAGATTCAGAGCGGAAAGGAATGTGCGTGACTAAAAGAGAATAATAATATGCTTCCGGATCTGAGTTTGGTGTGTAATACCTAGTTCGTAAGACAGCTGGGCGCTTACGCTTTTTCATTTTTCCCTGATTATCAAGAAGAGTGATACATCTCTCAGAGGCATTTTCTTCTGGAGCCTGTTCGTAAGCATCAGCATCCTGATCATCTTGTGAGAATCTATTGTGTGTCACAGGCTCATACCAGACAGCGAATTCATGCAAACTTAATTCTTCGAGCGCGTGAGGCCTGGCAACGTAGCGGTCAAAAATATTTCTGTATGGCTCATTTGCATTATTATCAATTCTCAACATCCAGTACCTTAACTCAGGAAAGCAAGTATTAACAAAGATCACTTTTCATGAGGAATCCCGCATTTTAAGGTGACACAGACGTACTGCGCACTCACATGCTGACACCTCTCTGTGTGTTAAAATAGCATTTTGAATTGCAAAAACTTGTTTTGCCATGCTGCCTCCCTTTTCTTGCACACGTCGAATAGCATCGCAAATATTACAGAATACCTTCCACTAGTGCCATCTGATGGACCAATAAACGAACGAAATAAATCCTTAGAACCGATCACTTGTATTCACTTCCGGTCAAAACCGGAAGTCAACTCACGGTGATATATAGCCTTATGACACTTCTGGTGAAGTAAGGAATCCATCGAGCCATCGAACATCAAAATCGGTAAAGCCGTTAAAAAGTTATAGTGGAACAAACATACATACATACATACCCTACCACTGAAAACATAACACTCCTTTTGGCAGTCGTGTAAAAAGGAATCGTATTGTTAATAAAATTAAGTTTAATAGTATACAATAGTATTTAAAAGGGAGAATCCCATGAAAGGTAAATAGTTGGTGTTACCATGGATAGAAGGTAGAGATTATTTAAGAAATAAGAAATAAAAATGAAATTAAACACCCCAAGTTATAAGGGATAATCAATTAAGTAAGTTTAAAAGGTGTGATGATGTTTATCACCCAAAAAAGAATAAGGAAGAAATGAATTTTAAACAAACATTACCTAATAACTGTTAAAAAATTGTTTAATTAAATTTATGAATAGGATATGGCTGAAGGAATTGTACAGACCATAGGCCTAGATGTTATGTTTTAATAGTAAGTAATAGCCATATTGTTAACAAGGGGCTAAATAGATAAATAAGAAGGTGAATCAATAAAGATACAATTACACTGGAAAATCAGTTAGGAAATAATTAACAAGCCATGATGTAGAAAATAATAGAAACCTACAAATAGTATAAAATCAGATCCAAAACACATCAACAAATAAACCAACCAATTATAATAACAAAACAAAATACATTAGAGCTAAAATTAGATATAATTTGTATAAAATAAGTAAATATAATCAATGGCTACTTAGGCCTATGAAATGTCTGTCACAAACAAATAACTACAAATGTATAAAATCAACAAGGAAATTAACAAATCCAAGGCGAGTAACTAGCCAAGGATAATTTGTAAATCATATTAAAAGAAAAATGTTAGAATAAGGACTTAAATTAAAAGAGAAATGTAATTAACAAATATTATCATAATTGTACAAACATTAATATTTTATAGAACCCAACCTTATGGGATATCAAAATAATCTTTGAAAGGAAATAATAACAGTAGTGATAATATTTAATACATAGGGAGGAAGACAGAAGAATAAAAGCAATTAGAAGATATACAGTAATTTTGAATATTAATTCAAAATTGATAACAATGGTTATAAAGACAAGATTAACCAATCAGAATTAATTTGTAACCATGACAACAGACCATTGGTTACGAATTTTCCATTAATTTATAGTACTCAATGTGACGCTCATCCAGATTAGACGCCAGATCTTGAATGACATAAATTTTAATTTAAAATGTATAAAAAGTAACCAAAATTCAAAAAGCAGAACCAGTAAGCAGCAGAAGATGAACAATAACATTTAACTGATGCCAAGGACCAATTTAAATCAAAATTAAATGAAGAAATTGATACAACTAACTTGAAAAAGATGCCAGAAGTCCCATACAATTGAAAATTGAATACGATTGCAGCCCAATTCCTTTTTACCTGAACAACTAAGTACATCCAGTCTACTGATGTGTTAAGTATCATTAAATTACCCAAATTCCAGAAATAAACTCACTTTAAATATTTCTCACAGTTATCTGAACTCTCACTATAAACTGAATATAATTTCTTTCAAAGATTAAATAAAATAAACAAACACTGAAAATTTATTAACTAAGGAAATAACCTAGCATTAGATTGCGAACTTTTGAAACACACTTTACTACACTGCAGGAACAAATTGTAGATACACATTATATTATTTAAGTACAAATAATGTAAGGTAGTGTACTTTTTATTGTAATCATTATTAATATTTTTCTTGTAATCACAAGGACCCAGATTTTGAACGATAATAAATGTAAACAGACAACACCGTCGCCATACTTAACAGAATCGCTCATTCAAAATCTACTTCGCTGAACCCCTAGAGATATCAGACTGATATTAATTGTCGGTGCAAAATTGTTAATAACCAAGAATAATTAGATTGTCAAACAGAATATTTACCATTCAATAATTAAAGAAACTAGTACAGAGTGTAACCATTGTTTTTATTTCATAGGGAAGTGTATTGTGTAAATTGCGTATTGTATAGCAAAGAGAACGAGAAAGGTGGCAAGTGCTCACGTTGCAAATCTAGCGAACTAACTGCTCAATTAGGAAGGTTGAACGAAGGCGGGAGCAAAATTTGAATGCTCCAGGCCATCATAGTTAAGAACACCGTTTACCACACTAGCTATTAATTTAATTGTTTTAAATAAACAATTTGGCGCCACCCAGGATTTATAAACCCCTATTGAATAACAAGTAAGGTTTCCACTCGCGTTGTACTGGTAATTGAAGGATCGCTACGGACATCGTTAGCGCAACACATAGATGTAACAACACCCATGTGAGGCGAACACACAACATATACATTTTTATAACGTCTCCCTTGTCAAGACATTATAAACATCGGGAACCAGTTCAATTGTTAGCTGTTAATTAAACTAGCTGCCATTGTTAGTAAAATTTACTTACCAACAAATTATAACAAAGTATATATCAGGAATTAGTCAAGGGTTACATAAATTTATTCACTCTCTGGGTATTAGCGAAAACACCTCTTTATTCTTAAATTTTAACTAAGTATAAAAGTAATGGCTTTAATGGTCATCCTTTAATTTCTTACTAACTCTACTTTTTGTAAAAGAAAGATTCTAATAATTGCTGCATTAAATATTCTTTAAATTAATATTCTTTACTCTCTTTATCTCAAAAATTCAGCTAAGTATTATTTCAAGTACCACGGATCCGGGTCTCAGCTTTGCAATATTCTAATATATCACAACTTCGTCCAAACTATTTGAAGAATAGTCCGGTGTAAATATTCAGAATTACTTTACCTCTAAACATCGTAATGTTATTACTATATCATTACAGAGATTACAAATATTTATATGTTAATCTTTAAGTTATCTAAAAGTCTTTACAATAAACTTTACTGTTCTTTTGTTTTGTTTTGTTTAAAAACAAGTTATGTACAAATGTTATGATTTAATATCACCTGAATAGAACGTGAGTTTGCTGTGGGCATCCGTGATGGTCTTCTTCAGTAGTCCTCTTGGGTGTGATATGATGTTCCTCTTGATGGTACATTTGGTTTATTGTTTCCGAATAGTAGTCTAGGTCATGATGATTGGCTTCTGCTACTAGACGTTCATACTGTTGTTGTTGTAACTTTCTTCTTCTGGAGTCGGTTGTTCACATTTTACTTATTAATTGTTCTTATTTTAGCAGCACTAAAAGATGGTAAGGAACATATATTACCACTTACGGTTTGTTAAGAGATGTGTCGGCTAAGTTTTCCTTTTTTTTACATATTTACTAATACTTGCTTCACTCACTACATTACTAAGTGTTTAGTTATTGTCCAACGCTACATTGAGTCAAATCAAAATAACAACTGACGAGTGTTTGTATAGTAGTTCAGCAGTATACACCTAAATTTAACTGGACAACACATTTTTGACATCCTTACATGTCGAAGTGTCTCCGGCGAATGGGGTTTGTTTAGCGGCAAGAAGTCTGTAAGGTGGCGCGGTTTAAGCGCTGGGAAAAGTAGTTCGTTCCTTTAGTAGTATTAATTAATCATTAATTAACTAGTAACAATTTATACTACCTATTGTTATGTGTTAGGTATAATTCTTTATTATTAATACGTCTTTTATTCAATCAAAAGGATTATTATTTTTTTTGCTTAATAACATCGTACTTTGCGTGTTCGTACTGGATAATTTGCACGTTGGTACAGGAATCTACGTACAGATAAGGGGTTGATAATACTCTTACTTGTTATAAGAACCAAAAATTTAATTTGTGCTATTTAAACAAAAACTTTTTTTTTAAATCGTCACATCCTCCTGCACTTAACGATGAGGACAGGCCGATGGGGTAATAAAATGAAAATCTACAGTGATATCTTTGTCTTTCGTGAAGTTCCCTTTCTCTCGTTTCTTAACTACTACCTTAATATTGTTTACTCATAAATAAATATTCTTTATTTATCTATTTATTACTCTTAGTTTCCGTAACTTCACAACATCGTGGCCCTACTGATTACATTTGCATACTCTAACTATATTAGTTAGCTTTCTGCACTTTCTTTAACCCTTGTAAAGAACCCTTTCAGTGCGGCGCCGTTGTGACTGTGTTACGTATTTATCCCTATATCCCTTAATTCTACTACAGTAATCTAAAGTTGATCCCATACTCAACCTTAGATTCTTTCTTAATACTAATATCTTATTCTACTGAGACAAGCGGAATTTCATGAAGGGGTACATTTATTTACTTTTAAACAATCAGCTGTTACAATGTAAGAGGGGTCAAACACTTTACACTAGACGCATTGTATTATACCCTGGGATGGTGTTTATTGTTTAGAGATGCTGCCATTTATAACAATAGGGGATGGCTTACTAAAATATTTCCTGCACGAACAAGTTTGTCTCTTATTAGCAAGCTGGGGGAATTATTTTGAACAGGCCACGACCGGGCGTTTACACGATTCAAATGTACTTTTATTATTATTATTATTATTATTCTTAGTTTACTACTGCAAATTTCACTTTTATTACACTTTTTTTTTTTTTTTAAAGAACTTATTATTTATTTTATTTCAAACACTTATAAAACTTGAATTCCTATAAACACACATATATATATATCTAGTACTACACATAGAATCTTATATTAATTAATCAAATTAAAATTATCTCAAATAAATTCAATTTTCTGTACTGCTAGCTATTATCTGTCGAAACAAAATGATAATATTATTTTATAGTGGAGAGAAATTTCACACGCGAAGAGTTCATTGCCTTTATAATAGCACACAGGATCAGCTGTTTCGGGGAGTCATATTGTTTGCGTAGGGGTGGTTTAACAAAGGAGGGTGATTCGGACAATCTCAAACACGATTATTTCCTGTTCTGAACTGTCTGTTATGTCTGCGAGGGAAGGTTTGTATGGGATTCCCTATACGTACAAAGGGGAGGGTACATTTCTCGACACGTATTTAACATGAACCAGCCTGTCAATACTGACAGGTTTAAAATGGAATATTTTTAACAGCAAGGACTTGTTTATTACGTTAATGTCCCAATACTAATATTATTATTTCTTAATTAAATCTTTACTTATTTATTTTTTCACAATTTCAGAATGAATAAATTTATATATTCTACAGAGTTACTGTTAATTAATTACCACAATATACACAATATTTTTACACAAAAGCACAGTGTTGCAATTTTATGTGTACAAACAATTCAATTCTTTTGTGCAAAACAGTGGCACAATTTTATATGTGTCACTCTGTACACAAAATTATTATTAATTAGACAACAGCACAATACACAATTATTCTTACAATAGCAGAGTGGCGCAATTTTATATGCGTCATGATGCTTACAAACCTTTTATATAAATCAGCAGAGTGGCGCAATTTTATGCATCACGTTGCTTATAATTATTTTTTTTTTTTTTTTTTACAAATTAGCAGAGTGGCGCAATTTTATATGCGTCACGATGCTTACAAACCTTTTATATAAATCAGCAGAGTGGCGCAATTTTATAACGTCTCCCTTGTCAAGACATTATAAACATCGGGAACCAGTTCAATTGTTGGCTGTTAATTAAACTAGCTGCCGTTGTTAGTAAAATTTACTTACCAACAAATTATAACAAAGTATATATCAGGAATTAGTCAAGGGTTACATAAATTTATTCACTCTCTAGGTATTAGCGAAAACATCTCTTTATTCTTAAATTTTAACTAAGTATAAAAGTAATGGCTTTAATGGTCATCCTTTAATTTCTTACTAACTTTACTTTTTGTAAAAGAAAGATTCTAATAATTGCTGCATTAAATATTCTTTAAATTAATATTCTTTACTCTCTTTATCTCAAAAATTCAGCTAAGTATTATTTCAAGTACCACGGATCCGGGTCTCAGCTTTGCAATATTCTAATATATCACAACTTCGTCCAAACTATTTGAAGAATAGTCCGGTGTAAATTTTCAGAATTACTTTACCTCTAAACAACGTAATGTTATTACTGTATCATTACAGAGATTACAAATATTTATATGTTAATCTTTAAGTTATCTAAAAGTCTTTACAATAAACTTTACTGTTCTTTTGTTTCGTTTTGTTTAAAAACAAGTTATGTACAAATGTTATGATTTAATATCACCTGAATAGAACGTGAGTTTGCTGTGGGCATCCGTGATGGTCTTCTTCAGTAGTCCTCTGGGTGTGATATGATGTTCCTCTTGATGGTCCATTTGGTTTATTGTTTCCGAATAGTAGTCTAGGTCATGACGATTGGCTTCTGCTACTAGACGTTCATACTGTTGTTGTTGTAACTTTCTTCTTCTGGAGTCGGTTGTTCACATTTTACTTATTAATTGTTCTTATTTTAGCAGCACTAAAAGATGGTAAGGAACATATCTTACCACTTACAGTTTGTTAAGAGATGTGTCGGCTAAGTTTTGCTTTTTTTTTACATATTTACTAATATTTGCTTCACTCACTACATTACTAAGGGTTTAGTTATTGTCCAACGCTACATTGAGTCAAATCAAAATAACAACTGACGAGTTTTTGTATAGTAGTTCAGCGGTATACACCTAAATTTAACTGGACAACACATTTTTGACATCCTTACATGTCGAAGTGTCTCCGGCGAATGGGGTTTGTTTAGCGGCAAGAAGTCTGAAAGGTGGCGCGGTTTACGCGCTGAGAAAAGTAGTTCGTTCCTTTAGTAGTATTAATTAATCATTAATTAACTAGTAACAATTTATACTACCTATTGTTATGTGTTAGGTAAAATTCTTTATTATTAATACGTCTTTTATTCAATCAAAAGAATTATTTTTTTTTTTGCTTAATAACATCGTAATTTGCGTGTTCGTACTGGATAATTTGCACGTTGGTACAGGAATCTACGTACAGATAAGGGGTTGATAATACTCTTACTTGTTATAAGAACCAAAAATTTAATTTGTGCTATTCAAACAAAAACTTTTTTTTTAAATCGTCACATCCTCCTGCACTTAACGATGAGGACGGGCTGATGGGGTAATAAAATGAAAATCTACAGTGATATCTTTGTCTTTCGTGAAGTTCCCTTTCTCTCGTTTCTTAACTACTACCTTAATATTGTTTACTCATAAATAAATATTCTTTATTTATCTATTTATTACTTCTAGTTTCCGTAACTTCACAACATCGTGGCCCTACTGATTACATTTTCATACTCTATCTATATTAGTTAGCTTTCTGCACTTTCTTTAACCCTTGTAAAGAACCCTTTCAGTGCGGCGCCGTTGTGACTGTGTTACGTATTTATCCCTATATCCCTTAATTCTACTACAGTAATCTAAAGTTGATCCCATACTCAACCTTAGATTCTTTCTTAATACTAATATCTTATTCTACTGAGACAAGCGGAATTTCATGAAGGGGTACATTTATTTACTTTTAAACAATCAGCTGTTACAATGTAAGAGGGGTCAAACACTTTACACTAGACGCATTGTATTATACCCTGGGGTGGTGTTTATTGTTTAGCGATGCTGCCATTTATAACAATAGGGGATGGCTTACTAAAATATTTCCCGCATGAACGAGTTTGTCTCTTACTAGCAAGGTGGGGGAATTATTTTGAACAGGCCACGACCGGGCGTTTACACGATTCAAATGTACTTTTATTATTATTATTATTATTCTTAGTTTACTACTGCACTTTTCACTTTTATTACACTTTTTTTTTTTTTTAAGAACTTATTATTTATTTTATTTCAAACACTTATAAAACTTGAATTCCTATAAACACACATATATATATCTAGTACTACACATAGAATCTTATATTAATTAATCAAATTAAAATTATCTCAAATAAATTCAATTTTCTGTACTGCTAGCTATTATCTGTCGAAACAAAATGATAATATTATTTTATAGTGGAGAGAAATTTCACACGCGAAGAGTTCATTGCCTTTATAATAGCACACAGGATCAGCTGTTTGGGGGAGTCATATTGTTTGCGTAGGGGTGGTTTAACAAAGGAGGGTGATTCGGACAATCTCAAACACGATTATTTCCTGTTCTGAACTGTCTGTTATGTCTGCGAGGGAAGGTTTGTATGGGATTCCCTATACGTACAAAGGGGAGGGTACATTTCTCGACACGTATTTAACATGAACCAGCCTGTCAATACTGACAGGTTTAAAATGGAATATTTTTACCAGCAAGGACTTGTTTATTACGTTAATGTCCCAATACTAATATTATTATTTCTTAATTAAAACTTTACTTATTTATTTGTTCACAATTTCAGAGTGAATAAATTTATATATTCTACAGAGTTGCTGTTAATTAATTATCACAATATTCGCAATATTTTTACACAAAAGCACAGTGTTGCAATTTTATGTGTACAAACAATTCAATTCTTTTGTGCAAAGCAGTGGCACAATTTTAGATGTGTCACTCTGTACACAAAATTATTATTAATTAGACAACAGCACAATACACAATTATTCTTACAATAGCAGAGTGGCTCAATTTTATATGCGTCACGATGCTTACAAACCTTTTATATAAATCAGCAGAGTAGCGCAATTTTATGCATCACGATGCTTACAATTATTATTTTTTTTTTTTTTTTAGCAAATTAGCAGAGTAGCGCAATTTTATATGCGTCACGATGCTTACAAACCTTTTATATAAATCAGCAGAGTGGCGCAATTTTATAACGTCTCCCTTGTCAAGACATTATAAACATCGGGAACCAGTTCAATTGTTGGCTGTTAATTAAACTAGCTGCCGTTGTTAGTAAAATTTACTTACCAACAAATTATAACAAAGTATATATCAGGAATTAGTCAAGGGTTACATAAATTTATTCACTCTCTGGGTATTAGCGAAAACATCTCTTTATTCTTAAATTTTAACTAAGTATAAAAGTAATGGCTTTAATGGTCATCCTTTAATTTCTTACTAACTTTACTTTTTGTAAAAGAAAGATTCTAATAATTGCTGCATTAAATATTCTTTAAATTAATATTCTTTACTCTCTTTATCTCAAAAATTCAGCTAAGTATTATTTCAAGTACCACGGATCCGGGTCTCAGCTTTGCAATATTCTAATATATCACAACTTCGTCCAAACTATTTGAAGAATAGTCCGGTGTAAATTTTCAGAATTACTTTACCTCTAAACATCGTAATGTTATTACTATATCATTACAGAGATTACAAATATTTATATGTTAATCTTTAAGTTATCTAAAAGTCTTTACAATAAACTTTACTGTTCTTTTGTTTCGTTTTGTTTAAAAACAAGTTATGTACAAATGTTATGATTTAATATCACCTGAATAGAACGTGAGTTTGCTGTGGGCATCCGTGATGGTCTTCTTCAGTAGTCCTCTTGGGTGTGATATGATGTTCCTCTTGATGGTCCATTTGGTTTATTGTTTCCGAATAGTAGTCTAGGTCATGACGATTGGCTTCTGCTACTAGACGTTCATACTGTTGTTGTTGTAACTTTCTTCTTCTGGAGTCGGTTGTTCACATTTTACTTATTAATTGTTCTTATTTTAGCAGCACTAAAAGATGGTAAGGGACATATCTTACCACTTACGGTTTGTTAAGAGATGTGTCGGCTAAGTTTTGCTTTTTTTTTACATATTTACTAATATTTGCTTCACTCACTACATTACTAAGCGTTTAGTTATTGTCCAACGCTACATTGAGTCAAATCAAAATAACAACTGACGAGTGTTTGTATAGTAGTTCAGCGGTATACACCTAAATTTAACTGGACAACACATTTTTGACATCCTTACATGTCGAAGTGTCTCCGGCGAATGGGGTTTGTTTAGCGGCAAGAAGTCTGTAAGGTGGCGCGGTTTACGCGCTGAGAAAAGTAGTTCGTTCCTTTAGTAGTATTAATTAATCATTAATTAACTAGTAACAATTTATACTACCTATTGTTATGTGTTAGGTATAATTCTTTATTATTAATACGTCTTTTATTCAATCAAAAGAATTATTTTTTTTGCTTAATAACATCGTACTTTGTGTGTTCGTACTGGATAATTTGCACGTTGGTACAGGAATCTACGTACAGATAAGGGGTTGATAATACTCTTACTTGTTATAAGAACCAAAAATTTAATTTGTGCTATTTAAACAAAAACTTTTTTTTTAAATCGTCACATCCTCCTGCACTTAATGATGAGGACGGGCCGATGGGGTAATAAAATGAAAATCTACAGTGATATCTTTGTCTTTCATGAAGTTCCCTTTCTCTCGTTTCTTAACTACTACCTTAATATTGTTTACTCATAAATAAATATTCTTTATTTATCTATTTATTACTCTTAGTTTCCGTAACTTCACAACATCGTGGCCCTACTGATTACATTTGCATACTCTAACTATATTAGTTAGCTTTCTGCACTTTCTTTAACTCTTGTAAAGAACCCTTTCAGTGCGGCACCATTGTGACTGTGTTACGTATTTATCCCTATATCCCTTAATTCTACTACAGTAATCTAAAGTTGATCCCATACTCAATCTTAGATTCTTTCTTAATACTAATATCTTATTCTACTGAGACAAGCGGAATTTCACGAAGGGGTACATTTATTTACTTTTAAACAATCAGCTGTTACAATGTAAGAGGGGTCAAACACTTTACACTTGACGCATTGTATTATACCCTGGGGTGGTGTTTATTGTTTAGTGATGCTGCCATTTATAACAATAGGGGATGGCTTACTAAAATATTTCCTGCACGAACGAGTTTGTCTCTTACTAGCAAGCTGGGGGAATTATTTTGAACAGGCCACGACTGGGCGTTTACACAATTCAAATGTACTTTTATTATTATTATTATTCTTAGTTTACTACTACACTTTTCACTTTTATTACACATTTTTTTTTTTTTTTTAAAGAACTTATTATTTATTTTATTTCAAACACTTATAAAACTTGAATTCCTATAAACACACATATATATATCTAGTACTACACATAGAATCTTATATTAATTAATCAAATTAAAATTATCTCAAATAAATTCAATTTTCTGTACTGCTAGCTATTATCTGTCGAAACAAAATGATAATATTATTTTATAGTGGGGAGAAATTTCACACGCGAAGAGTTCATTGCCTTTATAATAGCACACAGGATCAGCTGTTTCGGGGAGTCATATTGTTTGCGTAGGGGTGGTTTAACAAAGGAGGGTGATTCGGACAATCTCAAACACGATTATTTCCTGTTCTGAACTGTCTGTTATGTCTGCGAGGGAAGGTTTGTATGGGATTCCCTATACGTACAAAGGGGAGGGTACATTTCTCGACACGTATTTAACATGAACCAGCCTGTCAATACTGACAGGTTTAAAATGGAATATTTTTACCAGCAAGGACTTGTTTATTACGTTAATGTCCCCATACTAATATTATTATTTCTTAATTAAAACTTTACTTATTTATTTGTTCACAATTTCAGAGTGAATAAATTTATATATTCTACAGAGTTACTGTTAATTAATTATCACAATATACACAATATTTTTACACAAAAGCACAGTGTTGCAATTTTATGTGTACAAACAATTCAATTCTTTTGTGCAAAGCAGTGGCACAATTTTAGATGTGTCACTCTGTACACAAAATTATTATTAATTAGACAACAGCACAATACACAATTATTCTTACAATAGCAGAGTGGCTCAATTTTATATGCGTCACGATGCTTACAAACCTTTTATATAAATCAGCAGAGTGGCGCAATTTTATGCATCACGATGCTTACAATTATTATTATTTTTTTTTTTTTTTTACAATTTAGCAGAGTGGCGCAATTTTATATGCGTCACGATGCTTACAAACCTTTTATATAAATCAGCAGAGTGGCGCAATTTTATAACGTCTCCCTTGTCAAGACATTATAAACATCGGGAACCAGTTCAATTGTTGGCTGTTAATTAAACTAGCTGCCGTTGTTAGTAAAATTTACTTACCAACAAATTATAACAAAGTATATATCAGGAATTAGTCAAGGGTTACATAAATTTATTCACTCTCTGGGTATTAGCGAAAACATCTCTTTATTCTTAAATTTTAACTAAGTATAAAAGTAATGGCTTTAATGGTCATCCTTTAATTTCTTACTAACTTTACTTTTTGTAAAAGAAAGATTCTAATAATTGCTGCATTAAATATTCTTTAAATTAATATTCTTTACTCTCTTTATCTCAAAAATTCAGCTAAGTATTATTTCAAGTACCACGGATCCGGGTCTCAGCTTTGCAATATTCTAATATATCACAACTTCGTCCAAACTATTTGAAGAATAGTCCGGTGTAAATTTTCAGAATTACTTTACCTCTAAACATCGTAATGTTATTACTATGTCATTACAGAGATTACAAATATTTATATTGTGATGGTACATCTCATCACATATGTATAAGATATATTATAACGATAAGATATAAATAACAAATACTAGCACTAGCCATAAAAAAAAAAAACTTATTTAAAAGTATGTAACTAACATTAAAGTATCAATTCCAACATCCAACAAAAGTAACCAAAGAAGATTATATTAATATTATATAAGAAACAGTAGTTATAAAAGGAGATTCAGAAAAGAACAAACAAAGAAAAATTTCTAATAACATTACAAAACCCAATAGTTATGGTAGGTGAGGGGCATGAACATTAACACGGACAATATGATCTATATGAACAATAACACGAACTACAAATGGACTGATAATAAAAGAAAAATGAAACGGGCGACAATGAATATCACAAGAAAAATCAACATTGAATAGAAGAAATGAGAAGAGGCAAAGAACCAAATTTAGAACTGAGAAACAGAAGTTTGTACTAAAAAACATGACAAATTGACCCAATCTAATGAGTAAACTAATCCCATTCTTTTAATAAACAATACAATTGATAGGAGTACCCAATAAAGATAATATAAAATTAAGAATGCAATGCAGTAGAGTAAATAATAACAAAACCTGTAATAATTTAAGAAACCAGTGTAAATCTATGAGTTCAAACAAGTGAAAATAGTGAGTGCCCAAAATAATTAAATGATGATCAAAAGATCATAATATAAACCAGTGGGGAAGTGAAAGCCAGTGGGGGTTATCATTAAAGTGATAAAGGTCTTATGAACCACATATATGGAAATAAGAATCAAAATATAGTGACAAAGTGTTTTTTTATTAAGTGTTTTGGTAAACTCCAATGTACTATGTTATGTATAATTATTTATTCATAAGGGTTGAACACTTATTCATTTTTAAATAATAAGATATAGTGACATATAAAAGAGTTAGGGTAATAAACACCCATGTTCAATTATATTAGAAATAGTTAATATGGGAGCCTGTTTGCACCATTAATTTATATGTTATAAAAAGTTTTGTTAAAAAAAAATGTTAGTTATTTAGTGAACAGAATGTCCATAAACTGTTCAGAATGTTAATCAGGTAATTGGGAAAGATCTAATATTATAAAAAGGATATTGTGCAGAAATAACTAACTGTTAGACATGTAGGCCTAAGGAATTGAGCCAGACCCAAGCAACATTGAAATAGTCAGATAAACACTACTAAATTAAATAAAACTAAAAACAAAAGCTTGGTTTTGATGAAATATAAAGATGTCAATGGAGTGAGGGAGATGTATAAACCATCCATTGCTATCATAATATAGATAATGAACATAATTATAAAGTGTTTAGTAAGCCACTAAGCTGACATGGCTTCAGTATTATTGTTATTGTCAGAAAAATAGGTGTAGATATTTTAATTAATGATATTGTATGTAAAGTAGGAATACTCAGAATTATATTTGGTAGTAAGAATAACAATATTAGAAGATATTAGATCTGTAAGACATACAACAAAAATGTCAAACAAGATTAGGTCAATGCCCCAAAACACAAAAGTGTAAACCTGCCAAAACAGTAGATAAGAGGCCAAAATGGGGCGAGATTAGTATCAAAACAATTTAATTTTAATGGACAATAAAATGGTACTAATTAAAAATAAATTTAAATCAAAATAAATAAAACGTAATCTGAGGTGACAAAATTAAAAACGCCAATTTTCAAAAATAACTTAGTCACGTGACGTGGGGTCAAGGCTCTAGACCAATCAAAAACACCAAAAGCTAGGTCACCAAGGAGATTTAAATGTTTTTAGAGAGACAGTTGAATTGTTAGATATAAAACTGAAAACTTCAACAGCATATTGCTGGCAGTAAAAAGTTAATATTAAAAGAGTGAAAACTTACTCCAGGAGAGGCGATTCCGATAAAAATAATACCGAAAAGATCTACAACACATGACACGACACCAGAACCAAGATAAACCAACACACTAACGAGAATCTGAGAAAATAGATACCACTCAAAAGCGTCCATCCCGTATATACACAGCAACGGTGAGAAATTTTGGTTAATTCCAGCAGAATACTACATAACATCACAACACATTTCCACTAAAAACAGCTGTTTCCAGATAAAGGAGGCTATATACCAACTATTATTATAAACTGCTATAACTAAGACTTTATTTAAAACACTTTAATTGGAATTTAAAGAACGTATTTTTCTGAGGCGAGAACTCTATAGTACGCCATGTTGTGTTACTGTAGGCACTGTTGCAAACTGTAAGCGAACAACTTTGAAAAACATTATTATATACATTTTGTTAGTCGATAAGAAGTAATTATATTTTGTAATGCATTGTATTTTTAAATAGAAGCATATTTCCCATCTTTCCTAGCAACTCCAAGTACCCATTACCTGAGAAACATAAAATATATATTGTAAATTTTTTTGTTACCACGAACTATTTGTTACGGCGGACGAACTCGTCCAATTGTAAATCCTGGAATAATGAAACGGTAATTTGACCAATGTTTCAAGGAAATTACGAATAAAAGAGATAATTTGTCAATCGTACCAGTCCTAGTTTATTTCAATAAAGTAATTGTAAAGACTATTAATTACAGGAACCAGAAGAGAAAATTTGAGGAGGGCGCAAGGACATCCAGACACGAAAGTAGATCCAGTGGGCTGTTTACACGATCTATTTGACCATTACTAAACAAATATTATTCACGCGCCGATTTCAAACGGACGGTGACACACTAAATTCTCGTTCCAATAAAATCGTTGCTAACCAACGAATACTGAACGACAACACAGTAAACGACAACAAAATAACTAATATAATTAATAGTCACAACATAAGGACATTTACGAGCCGATTAACAAGTACAACCAAGTTTTGAAGGGTAACTTATTCCGTTATCCGCAGTTCGTAAAATACACCTCTGCACTATTTTTATTGTTACAATATGTTAATCTTTAAGTTATCTAAAAGTCTTTACAATAAACTTTACTGTTCTTTTGTTACGTTTTGTTTAAAAACAAGTTATGTACAAATGTTATGATTTAATATCACCTGAATAGAACGTGAGTTTGCTGTGGGCATCCGTGATGGTCTTCTTCAGTAGTCCTCTTGGGTGTGATATGATGTTCCTCTTGATGGTCCATTTGGTTTATTGTTTCCGAATAGTAGTCTAGGTCATGACGATTGGCTTCTGCTACTAGACGTTCATACTGTTGTTGTTGTAACTTTCTTCTTCTGGAGTCGGTTATTCACATTTTACTTATTAATTGTTCTTATTTAGCAGGACTAAAAGATGGTAAGGAACATATCTTACCACTTACGGTTTGTTAAGAGATGTGTCGGCTAAGTTTTGCTTTTTTTTTACATATTTACTAATATTTGCTTCACTCACTACATTACTAAGTGTTTAGTTATTGTCCAACGCTACATTGAGTCAAATCAAAATAACAACTGACGAGTGTTTGTATAGTAGTTCAGCGGTATACACCTAAATTTAACTGGACAACACATTTTTGACATCCTTACATGTCGAAGTGTCTCCGGCGAATGGGGTTTGTTTAGCGGCAAGAAGTCTGTAAGGTGGCGCAGTTTACGCGCTGAGAAAAGTAGTTCGTTCCTTTAGTAGTATTAATTAATCATTAATTAACTAGTAACAATTTATACTACCTATTGTTATGTGTTAGGTATAATTCTTTATTATTAATACGTCTTTTATTCAATCAAAAGGATTATTATTTTTTTTGCTTAATAACATCGTACTTTGCGTGTTCATACTGGATAATTTGTACATTGGTACAGGAATCTACGTACAGATAAGGGGTGGATAATACTCTTACTTGTTATAAGAACCAAAAATTTAATTTGTGCTATTTAAACAAAAACTTTTTTTTTTAAATCGTCACATCCTCCTGCACTTAACGATGAGGACGGGCCGATGGGGTAATAAAATGAAAATCTACAGTGATATCTTTGTCTTTCGTGAAGTTCCCTTTCTCTCGTTTCTTAACTACTACCTTAATATTGTTTACTCATAAATAAATATTCTTTATTTATCTATTTATTACTCTTAGTTTCCGTAACTTCACAACATCGTGGCCCTACTGATTACATTTGCATACTCTAACTATATTAGTTAGCTTTCTGCACTTTCTTTAACCCTTGTAAAGCACCCTTTCAGTGCGGCGCTGTTGTGACTGTGTTACGTATTTATCCCTATATCCCTTAATTCTACTACAGTAATCTAAAGTTGATCCCATACTCAACCTTAGATTCTTTCTTAATACTAATATCTTATTCTACTGAGACAAGCGGAATTTCACGAAGGGGTACATTTATTTACTTTTAAACAATCAGCTGTTACAATGTAAGAGGGGTCAAACACTTTACACTAGACGCATTGTATTATACCCTGGGGTGGTGTTTATTGTTTAGCGATGCTGCCATTTATAACAATAGGGGATGGCTTACTAAAATATTTCCTGCACGAACGAGTTTGTCTCTTACTAGCAAGCTGGGGGAATTATTTTGAACAGGCCACGACTGGGCGTTTACACAATTCAAATGTACTTTTATTATTATTATTATTCTTAGTTTACTACTACTTTTCACTTTTATTACACATTTTTTTTTTAAAGAACTTATTATTTATTTTATTTCAAACACTTATAAAACTTGAATTCCTATAAACACACATATATATATATCTAGTACTACACATAGAATCTTATATTAATTAATCAAATTAAAATTATCTCAAATAAATTCAATTTTCTGTACTGCTAGCTATTATCTGTCGAAACAAAATGATAATATTATTTTATAGTGGGGAGAAATTTCACACGCGAAGAGTTCATTGCCTTTATAATAGCACACAGGATCAGCTGTTTCGGGGAGTCATATTGTTTGCGTAGGGGTGGTTTAACAAAGGAGGGTGATTCGGACAATCTCAAACACGATTATTTCCTGTTCTGAACTGTCTGTTATGTCTGCGAGGGAAGGTTTGTATGGGATTCCCTATACGTACAAAGGGGAGGGTACATTTCTCGACACGTATTTAACATGAACCAGCCTGTCAATACTGACAGGTTTAAAATGGAATATTTTTACCAGCAAGGACTTGTTTATTACGTTAATGTCCCCATACTAATATTATTATTTCTTAATTAAAACTTTACTTATTTATTTGTTCACAATTTCAGAGTGAATAAATTTATATATTCTACAGAGTTACTGTTAATTAATTATCACAATATACACAATATTCTTACACAAAAGCACAGTGTTGCAATTTTATGTGTACAAACAATTCAATTCTTTTGTGCAAAGCAGTGGCACAATTTTAGATGTGTCACTCTGTACACAAAATTATTATTAATTAGACAACAGCACAATACACAATTATTCTTACAATAGCAGAGTGGCCCAATTTTATATGCGTCACGATGCTTACAAACCTTTTATATAAATCAGCAGAGTGGCGCAATTTTATGCATCACGATGTTTACAATTATTATTTTTTTTTTTTTTTTTACAATTTAGCAGAGTGGCGCAATTTTATATGCGTCACGATGCTTACAAACCTTTTATATAAATCAGCAGAGTGGCGCAATTTTATAACGTCTCCCTTGTCAAGACATTATAAACATCGGGAACCAGTTCAATTGTTGGCTGTTAATTAAACTAGCTGCCGTTGTTAGTAAAATTTACTTACCAACAAATTATAACAAAGTATATATCAGGAATTAGTCAAGGGTTACATAAATTTATTCACTCTCTGGGTATCAGCGAAAACATCTCTTTATTCTTAAATTTTAACTAAGTATAAAAGTAATGGCTTTAATGGTCATCCTTTAATTTCTTACTAACTTTACTTTTTGTAAAAGAAAGATTCTAATAATTGCTGCATTAAATATTCTTTAAATTAATATTCTTTACTCTCTTTATCTCAAAAATTCAGCTAAGTATTATTTCAAGTACCACGGATCCGGGTCTCAGCTTTGCAATATTCTAATATATCACAACTTCGTCCAAACTATTTGAAGAATAGTCCGGTGTAAATTTTCAGAATTACTTTACCTCTAAACATCGTAATGTTATTACTATATCATTACAGAGATTACAAATATTTATATTGTGATGGTACATCTCATCACATATGTATAAGATATATTATAACGATAAGATATAAATAACAAATACTAGCACTAGCCATAAAAAAAAAAACTTATTTAAAAGTATGTAACTAACATTAAAGTATCAATTCCAACATCCAACAAAAGTAACCAAAGAAGATTATATTAATATTATATAAGAAACAGTAGTTATAAAAGGAGATTCAGAAAAGAACAAACAAAGAAAAATTTCTAATAACATTACAAAACCCAATAGTTATGGTAGGTGAGGGGCATGAACATTAACACGGACAATATGATCTATATGAACAATAACACGAACTACAAATGGACTGATAATAAAAGAAAAATGAAACGGGCGACTATGAATATCACAAGAAAAATCAACATTGAATAGAAGAAATGAGAAGAGGCAAAGAACCAGATTTAGAACTGAGAAACAGAAGTTTGTACTAAAAAACATGACAAATTGACCCAATCTAATGAGTAAACTAATCCCATTCTTTTAATAAACAATACAATTGATAGGAGTACCCAATAAAGATAATATAAAATTAAGAATGCAATGCAGTAGAGTAAATAATAACAAAACCTGTAATAATGTAAGAAACCAGTGTAAATCTATGAGTTCAAACAAGTGAAAATAGTGAGTGCCCAAAATAATTAAATGATGATCAAAAGATCATAATATAAACCAGTGGGGAAGTGAAAGCCAGTGGGGGTTAACATTAAAGTGATAAAGGTCTTATGAACCACATATATGGAAATAAGAATCAAAATATAGTGACAAAGTGTTTTTTTATTAAGTGTTTTGGTAAACTCCAATGTACTATGTTATGTATAATTATTTATCCATAAGGGTTGAACACTTATTCATTTTTAAATAATAAGATATAGTGACATATAAAAGAGTTAGGGTAATAAAACACCCATGTTCAATTATATTAGAAATAGTTAATATGGGAGCCTGTTTGCACCATTAATTTATATGTTATAAAAAGTTTTGTTAAAAAAAATGTTAGTTATTTAGTGAACAGAATGTTCATAAACTGTTCAGAATGTTAATCAGGTAATTGGGAAAGATCTAATATTATAAAAAGGATATTGTGCAGAAATAACTAACTGTTAGACATGTAGGCCTAAGGAATTGAGCCAGACCCAAGCAACATTGAAATAGTCAGATAAACACTACTAAATTAAATAAAACTAAAAACAAAAGCTTGGTTTTGATGAAATATAAACATGTCAATGGAGTGAGGGAGATGTATAAACCATCCATTGCTATCATAATATAGATAATGAACATAATTATAAAGTGTTTAGTAAGCCACTAAGCTGACATGGCTTCAGTATTATTGTTATTGTCAGAAAAATAGGTGTAGATATTTTAATTAATGATATTGTATGTAAAGTAGGAATACTCAGAATTATATTTGGTAGTAAGAATAACAATATTAGAAGATATTAGATCTGTAAGACATACAACAAAAATGTCAAACAAGATTAGGTCAATGCCCCAAAACACAAAAGTGTAAACCTGCCAAAACAGTAGATAAGAGGCCAAAATGGGGCGAGATTAGTATCAAAACAATTTAATTTTAATGGACAATAAAATGGTACTAATTAAAAATAAATTTAAATCAAAATAAATAAAACGTAATCTGAGGTGACAAAATTAAAAACGCCAATTTTCAAAAATAACTTAGTCACGTGACGTGGGGTCAAGGCTCTAGACCAATCAAAAACACCAAAAGCTAGGTCACCAAGGAGATTTAAATGTTTTTAGAGAGACAGTTGAATTGTTAGATATAAAACTGAAAACTTCAACAGCATATTGCTGGCAGTAAAAAGTTAATATTAAAAGAGTGAAAACTTACTCCAGGAGAGGCGATTCCGATAAAAATAATACCGAAAAGATCTACAACACATGACACGACACCAGAACCAAGATAAACCAACACACTAACGAGAATCTGAGAAAATAGATACCACTCAAAAGCGTCCATCCCGTATATACACAGCAACGGTGAGAAATTTTGGTTAATTCCAGCAGAATACTACATAACATCACAACACATTTCCACTAAAAACAGCTGTTTCCAGATAAAGGAGGCTATATACCAACTATTATTATAAACTGCTATAACTAAGACTTTATTTAAAACACTTTAATTGGAATTTAAAGAACGTATTTTTCTGAGGCGAGAACTCTATAGTACGCCATGTTGTGTTACTGTAGGCACTGTTGCAAACTGTAAGCGAACAACTTTGAAAAACATTATTATATACATTTTGTTAGTCGATAAGAAGTAATTATATTTTGTAATGCATTGTATTTTTAAATAGAAGCATATTTCCCATCTTTCCTAGCAACTCCAAGTACCCATTACCTGAGAAACATAAAATATATATTGTAAATTTTTTTGTTACCACGAACTATTTGTTACGGCGGACGAACTCGTCCAATTGTAAATCCTGGAATAATGAAACGGTAATTTGACCAATGTTTCAAGGAAATTACGAATAAAAGAGATAATTTGTCAATCGTACCAGTCCTAGTTTATTTCAATAAAGTAATTGTAAAGACTATTAATTACAGGAACCAGAAGAGAAAATTTGAGGAGGGCGCAAGGACATCCAGACACGAAAGTAGATCCAGTGGGCTGTTTACACGATCTATTTGACCATTACTAAACAAATATTATTCACGCGCCGATTTCAAACGGACGGTGACACACTAAATTCTCGTTCCAATAAAATCGTTGCTAACCAACGAATACTGAACGACAACACAGTAAACGACAACAAAATAACTAATATAATTAATAGTCACAACATAAGGACATTTACGAGCCGATTAACAAGTACAACCAAGTTTTGAAGGGTAACTTATTCCGTTATCCGCAGTTCGTAAAATACACCTCTGCACTATTTTTATTGTTACAATATGTTAATCTTTAAGTTATCTAAAAGTCTTTACAATAAACTTTACTGTTCTTTTGTTACGTTTTGTTTAAAAACAAGTTATGTACAAATGTTATGATTTAATATCACCTGAATAGAACGTGAGTTTGCTGTGGGCATCCGTGATGGTCTTCTTCAGTAGTCCTCTTGGGTGTGATATGATGTTCCTCTTGATGGTCCATTTGGTTTATTGTTTCCGAATAGTAGTCTAGGTCATGACGATTGGCTTCTGCTACTAGACGTTCATACTGTTGTTGTTGTAACTTTCTTCTTCTGGAGTCGGTTATTCACATTTTACTTATTAATTGTTCTTATTTAGCAGGACTAAAAGATGGTAAGGAACATATCTTACCACTTACGGTTTGTTAAGAGATGTGTCGGCTAAGTTTTGCTTTTTTTTTACATATTTACTAATATTTGCTTCACTCACTACATTACTAAGTGTTTAGTTATTGTCCAACGCTACATTGAGTCAAATCAAAATAACAACTGACGAGTGTTTGTATAGTAGTTCAGCGGTATACACCTAAATTTAACTGGACAACACATTTTTGACATCCTTACATGTCGAAGTGTCTCCGGCGAATGGGGTTTGTTTAGCGGCAAGAAGTCTGTAAGGTGGCGCAGTTTACGCGCTGAGAAAAGTAGTTCGTTCCTTTAGTAGTATTAATTAATCATTAATTAACTAGTAACAATTTATACTACCTATTGTTATGTGTTAGGTATAATTCTTTATTATTAATACGTCTTTTATTCAATCAAAAGGATTATTATTTTTTTTGCTTAATAACATCGTACTTTGCGTGTTCATACTGGATAATTTGTACATTGGTACAGGAATCTACGTACAGATAAGGGGTGGATAATACTCTTACTTGTTATAAGAACCAAAAATTTAATTTGTGCTATTTAAACAAAAACTTTTTTTTTTAAATCGTCACATCCTCCTGCACTTAACGATGAGGACGGGCCGATGGGGTAATAAAATGAAAATCTACAGTGATATCTTTGTCTTTCGTGAAGTTCCCTTTCTCTCGTTTCTTAACTACTACCTTAATATTGTTTACTCATAAATAAATATTCTTTATTTATCTATTTATTACTCTTAGTTTCCGTAACTTCACAACATCGTGGCCCTACTGATTACATTTGCATACTCTAACTATATTAGTTAGCTTTCTGCACTTTCTTTAACCCTTGTAAAGCACCCTTTCAGTGCGGCGCTGTTGTGACTGTGTTACGTATTTATCCCTATATCCCTTAATTCTACTACAGTAATCTAAAGTTGATCCCATACTCAACCTTAGATTCTTTCTTAATACTAATATCTTATTCTACTGAGACAAGCGGAATTTCACGAAGGGGTACATTTATTTACTTTTAAACAATCAGCTGTTACAATGTAAGAGGGGTCAAACACTTTACACTAGACGCATTGTATTATACCCTGGGGTGGTGTTTATTGTTTAGCGATGCTGCCATTTATAACAATAGGGGATGGCTTACTAAAATATTTCCTGCACGAACGAGTTTGTCTCTTACTAGCAAGCTGGGGGAATTATTTTGAACAGGCCACGACTGGGCGTTTACACAATTCAAATGTACTTTTATTATTATTATTATTCTTAGTTTACTACTACTTTTCACTTTTATTACACATTTTTTTTTTAAAGAACTTATTATTTATTTTATTTCAAACACTTATAAAACTTGAATTCCTATAAACACACATATATATATATCTAGTACTACACATAGAATCTTATATTAATTAATCAAATTAAAATTATCTCAAATAAATTCAATTTTCTGTACTGCTAGCTATTATCTGTCGAAACAAAATGATAATATTATTTTATAGTGGGGAGAAATTTCACACGCGAAGAGTTCATTGCCTTTATAATAGCACACAGGATCAGCTGTTTCGGGGAGTCATATTGTTTGCGTAGGGGTGGTTTAACAAAGGAGGGTGATTCGGACAATCTCAAACACGATTATTTCCTGTTCTGAACTGTCTGTTATGTCTGCGAGGGAAGGTTTGTATGGGATTCCCTATACGTACAAAGGGGAGGGTACATTTCTCGACACGTATTTAACATGAACCAGCCTGTCAATACTGACAGGTTTAAAATGGAATATTTTTACCAGCAAGGACTTGTTTATTACGTTAATGTCCCCATACTAATATTATTATTTCTTAATTAAAACTTTACTTATTTATTTGTTCACAATTTCAGAGTGAATAAATTTATATATTCTACAGAGTTACTGTTAATTAATTATCACAATATACACAATATTCTTACACAAAAGCACAGTGTTGCAATTTTATGTGTACAAACAATTCAATTCTTTTGTGCAAAGCAGTGGCACAATTTTAGATGTGTCACTCTGTACACAAAATTATTATTAATTAGACAACAGCACAATACACAATTATTCTTACAATAGCAGAGTGGCTCAATTTTATATGCGTCACGATGCTTACAAACCTTTTATATAAATCAGCAGAGTGGCGCAATTTTATGCATCACGATGTTTACAATTATTATTTTTTTTTTTTTTTTACAATTTAGCAGAGTGGCGCAATTTTATATGCGTCACGATGCTTACAAACCTTTTATATAAATCAGCAGAGTGGCGCAATTTTATAACGTCTCCCTTGTCAAGACATTATAAACATCGGGAACCAGTTCAATTGTTGGCTGTTAATTAAACTAGCTGCCGTTGTTAGTAAAATTTACTTACCAACAAATTATAACAAAGTATATATCAGGAATTAGTCAAGGGTTACATAAATTTATTCACTCTCTGGGTATCAGCGAAAACATCTCTTTATTCTTAAATTTTAACTAAGTATAAAAGTAATGGCTTTAATGGTCATCCTTTAATTTCTTACTAACTTTACTTTTTGTAAAAGAAAGATTCTAATAATTGCTGCATTAAATATTCTTTAAATTAATATTCTTTACTCTCTTTATCTCAAAAATTCAGCTAAGTATTATTTCAAGTACCACGGATCCGGGTCTCAGCTTTGCAATATTCTAATATATCACAACTTCGTCCAAACTATTTGAAGAATAGTCCGGTGTAAATTTTCAGAATTACTTTACCTCTAAACATCGTAATGTTATTACTATATCATTACAGAGATTACAAATATTTATATTGTGATGGTACATCTCATCACATATGTATAAGATATATTATAACGATAAGATATAAATAACAAATACTAGCACTAGCCATAAAAAAAAAAACTTATTTAAAAGTATGTAACTAACATTAAAGTATCAATTCCAACATCCAACAAAAGTAACCAAAGAAGATTATATTAATATTATATAAGAAACAGTAGTTATAAAAGGAGATTCAGAAAAGAACAAACAAAGAAAAATTTCTAATAACATTACAAAACCCAATAGTTATGGTAGGTGAGGGGCATGAACATTAACACGGACAATATGATCTATATGAACAATAACACGAACTACAAATGGACTGATAATAAAAGAAAAATGAAACGGGCGACTATGAATATCACAAGAAAAATCAACATTGAATAGAAGAAATGAGAAGAGGCAAAGAACCAGATTTAGAACTGAGAAACAGAAGTTTGTACCAAAAAACATGACAAATTGACCCAATCTAATGAGTAAACTAATCCCATTCTTTTAATAAACAATACAATTGATAGGAGTACCCAATAAAGATAATATAAAATTAAGAATGCAATGCAGTAGAGTAAATAATAACAAAACCTGTAATAATTTAAGAAACCAGTGTAAATCTATGAGTTCAAACAAGTGAAAATAGTGAGTGCCCAAAATAATTAAATGATGATCAAAAGATCATAATATAAACCAGTGGGGAAGTGAAAGCCAGTGGGGGTTAACATTAAAGTGATAAAGGTCTTATGAACCACATATATGGAAATAAGAATCAAAATATAGTGACAAAGTGTTTTTTTATTAAGTGTTTTGGTAAACTCCAATGTACTATGTTATGTATAATTATTTATTCATAAGGGTTGAACACTTATTCATTTTTAAATAATAAGATATAGTGACATATAAAAGAGTTAGGGTAATAAAACACCCATGTTCAATTATATTAGAAATAGTTAATATGGGAGCCTGTTTGCACCATTAATTTATATGTTATAAAAAGTTTTGTTAAAAAAAATGTTAGTTATTTAGTGAACAGAATGTTCATAAACTGTTCAGAATGTTAATCAGGTAATTGGGAAAGATCTAATATTATAAAAAGGATATTGTGCAGAAATAACTAACTGTTAGACATGTAGGCCTAAGGAATTGAGCCAGACCCAAGCAACATTGAAATAGTCAGATAAACACTACTAAATTAAATAAAACTAAAAACAAAAGCTTGGTTTTGATGAAATATAAACATGTCAATGGAGTGAGGGAGATGTATAAACCATCCATTGCTATCATAATATAGATAATGAACATAATTATAAAGTGTTTAGTAAGCCACTAAGCTGACATGGCTTCAGTATTATTGTTATTGTCAGAAAAATAGGTGTAGATATTTTAATTAATGATATTGTATGTAAAGTAGGAATACTCAGAATTATATTTGGTAGTAAGAATAACAATATTAGAAGATATTAGATCTGTAAGACATACAACAAAAATGTCAAACAAGATTAGGTCAATGCCTCAAAACACAAAAGTGTAAACCTGCCAAAACAGTAGATAAGAGGCCAAAATGGGGCGAGATTAGTATCAAAACAATTTAATTTTAATGGACAATAAAATGGTACTAATTAAAAATAAATTTAAATCAAAATAAATAAAACGTAATCTGAGGTGACAAAATTAAAAACGCCAATTTTCAAAAATAACTTAGTCACGTGACGTGGGGTCAAGGCTCTAGACCAATCAAAAACACCAAAAGCTAGGTCACCAAGGAGATTTAAATGTTTTTAGAGAGACAGTTGAATTGTTAGATATAAAACTGAAAACTTCAACAGCATATTGCTGGCAGTAAAAAGTTAATATTAAAAGAGTGAAAACTTACTCCAGGAGAGGCGATTCCGATAAAAATAATACCGAAAAGATCTACAACACATGACACGACACCAGAACCAAGATAAACCAACACACTAACGAGAATCTGAGAAAATAGATACCACTCAAAAGCGTCCATCCCGTATATACACAGCAACGGTGAGAAATTTTGGTTAATTCCAGCAGAATACTACATAACATCACAACACATTTCCACTAAAAACAGCTGTTTCCAGATAAAGGAGGCTATATACCAACTATTATTATAAACTGCTATAACTAAGACTTTATTTAAAACACTTTAATTGGAATTTAAAGAACGTATTTTTCTGAGGCGAGAACTCTATAGTACGCCATGTTGTGTTACTGTAGGCACTGTTGCAAACTGTAAGCGAACAACTTTGAAAAACATTATTATATACATTTTGTTAGTCGATAAGAAGTAATTATATTTTGTAATGCATTGTATTTTTAAATAGAAGCATATTTCCCATCTTTCCTAGCAACTCCAAGTACCCATTACCTGAGAAACATAAAATATATATTGTAAATTTTTTTGTTACCACGAACTATTTGTTACGGCGGACGAACTCGTCCAATTGTAAATCCTGGAATAATGAAACGGTAATTTGACCAATGTTTCAAGGAAATTACGAATAAAAGAGATAATTTGTCAATCGTACCAGTCCTAGTTTATTTCAATAAAGTAATTGTAAAGACTATTAATTACAGGAACCAGAAGAGAAAATTTGAGGAGGGCGCAAGGACATCCAGACACGAAAGTAGATCCAGTGGGCTGTTTACACGATCTATTTGACCATTACTAAACAAATATTATTCACGCGCCGATTTCAAACGGACGGTGACACACTAAATTCTCGTTCCAATAAAATCGTTGCTAACCAACGAATACTGAACGACAACACGGTAAACGACAACAAAATAACTAATATAATTAATAGTCACAACATAAGGACATTTACGAGCCGATTAACAAGTACAACCAAGTTTTGAAGGGTAACTTATTCCGTTATCCGCAGTTCGTAAAATACACCTCTACACTATTTTTATTGTTACAATATGTTAATCTTTAAGTTATCTAAAAGTCTTTACAATAAACTTTACTGTTCTTTTGTTTCGTTTTGTTTAAAAACAAGTTATGTACAAATGTTATGATTTAATATCACCTGAATAGAACGTGAGTTTGCTGTGGGCATCCGTGATGGTCTTCTTCAGTAGTCCTCTTGGGTGTGATATGATGTTCCTCTTGATGGTCCATTTGGTTTATTGTTTCCGAATAGTAGTCTAGGTCATGACGATTGGCTTCTGCTACTAGACGTTCATACTGTTGTTGTTGTAACTTTCTTCTTCTGGAGTCGGTTAATCACATTTTACTTATTAATTGTTCTTATTTAGCAGGACTAAAAGATGGTAAGGAACATATCTTACCACTTACGGTTTGTTAAGAGATGTGTCGGCTAAGTTTTGCTTTTTTTTTACATATTTACTAATATTTGCTTCACTCACTACATTACTAAGTGTTTAGTTATTGTCCAACGCTACATTGAGTCAAATCAAAATAACAACTGACGAGTGTTTGTATAGTAGTTCAGCGGTATACACCTAAATTTAACTGGACAACACATTTTTGACATCCTTACATGTCGAAGTGTCTCCGGCGAATGGGGTTTGTTTAGCGGCAAGAAGTCTGTAAGGTGGCGCAGTTTACGCGCTGAGAAAAGTAGTTCGTTCCTTTAGTAGTATTAATTAATCATTAATTAACTAGTAACAATTTATACTACCTATTGTTATGTGTTAGGTATAATTCTTTATTATTAATACGTCTTTTATTCAATCAAAAGGATTATTATTTTTTTTGCTTAATAACATCGTACTTTGCGTGTTCATACTGGATAATTTGTACATTGGTACAGGAATCTACGTACAGATAAGGGGTGGATAATACTCTTACTTGTTATAAGAACCAAAAATTTAATTTGTGCTATTTAAACAAAAACTTTTTTTTTTAAATCGTCACATCCTCCTGCACTTAACGATGAGGACGGGCCGATGGGGTAATAAAATGAAAATCTACAGTGATATCTTTGTCTTTCGTGAAGTTCCCTTTCTCTCGTTTCTTAACTACTACCTTAATATTGTTTACTCATAAATAAATATTCTTTATTTATCTATTTATTACTCTTAGTTTCCGTAACTTCACAACATCGTGGCCCTACTGATTACATTTGCATACTCTAACTATATTAGTTAGCTTTCTGCACTTTCTTTAACCCTTGTAAAGCACCCTTTCAGTGCGGCGCTGTTGTGACTGTGTTACGTATTTATCCCTATATCCCTTAATTCTACTACAGTAATCTAAAGTTGATCCCATACTCAACCTTAGATTCTTTCTTAATACTAATATCTTATTCTACTGAGACAAGCGGAATTTCACGAAGGGGTACATTTATTTACTTTTAAACAATCAGCTGTTACAATGTAAGAGGGGTCAAACACTTTACACTAGACGCATTGTATTATACCCTGGGGTGGTGTTTATTGTTTAGCGATGCTGCCATTTATAACAATAGGGGATGGCTTACTAAAATATTTCCTGCACGAACGAGTTTGTCTCTTACTAGCAAGCTGGGGGAATTATTTTGAACAGGCCACGACTGGGCGTTTACACAATTCAAATGTACTTTTATTATTATTATTATTCTTAGTTTACTACTACTTTTCACTTTTATTACACATTTTTTTTTTAAAGAACTTATTATTTATTTTATTTCAAACACTTATAAAACTTGAATTCCTATAAACACACATATATATATATCTAGTACTACACATAGAATCTTATATTAATTAATCAAATTAAAATTATCTCAAATAAATTCAATTTTCTGTACTGCTAGCTATTATCTGTCGAAACAAAATGATAATATTATTTTATAGTGGGGAGAAATTTCACACGCGAAGAGTTCATTGCCTTTATAATAGCACACAGGATCAGCTGTTTCGGGGAGTCATATTGTTTGCGTAGGGGTGGTTTAACAAAGGAGGGTGATTCGGACAATCTCAAACACGATTATTTCCTGTTCTGAACTGTCTGTTATGTCTGCGAGGGAAGGTTTGTATGGGATTCCCTATACGTACAAAGGGGAGGGTACATTTCTCGACACGTATTTAACATGAACCAGCCTGTCAATACTGACAGGTTTAAAATGGAATATTTTTACCAGCAAGGACTTGTTTATTACGTTAATGTCCCCATACTAATATTATTATTTCTTAATTAAAACTTTACTTATTTATTTGTTCACAATTTCAGAGTGAATAAATTTATATATTCTACAGAGTTACTGTTAATTAATTATCACAATATACACAATATTCTTACACAAAAGCACAGTGTTGCAATTTTATGTGTACAAACAATTCAATTCTTTTGTGCAAAGCAGTGGCACAATTTTAGATGTGTCACTCTGTACACAAAATTATTATTAATTAGACAACAGCACAATACACAATTATTCTTACAATAGCAGAGTGGCTCAATTTTATATGCGTCACGATGCTTACAAACCTTTTATATAAATCAGCAGAGTGGCGCAATTTTATGCATCACGATGTTTACAATTATTATTTTTTTTTTTTTTTTTACAATTTAGCAGAGTGGCGCAATTTTATATGCGTCACGATGCTTACAAACCTTTTATATAAATCAGCAGAGTGGCGCAATTTTATAACGTCTCCCTTGTCAAGACATTATAAACATCGGGAACCAGTTCAATTGTTGGCTGTTAATTAAACTAGCTGCCGTTGTTAGTAAAATTTACTTACCAACAAATTATAACAAAGTATATATCAGGAATTAGTCAAGGGTTACATAAATTTATTCACTCTCTGGGTATCAGCGAAAACATCTCTTTATTCTTAAATTTTAACTAAGTATAAAAGTAATGGCTTTAATGGTCATCCTTTAATTTCTTACTAACTTTACTTTTTGTAAAAGAAAGATTCTAATAATTGCTGCATTAAATATTCTTTAAATTAATATTCTTTACTCTCTTTATCTCAAAAATTCAGCTAAGTATTATTTCAAGTACCACGGATCCGGGTCTCAGCTTTGCAATATTCTAATATATCACAACTTCGTCCAAACTATTTGAAGAATAGTCCGGTGTAAATTTTCAGAATTACTTTACCTCTAAACATCGTAATGTTATTACTATATCATTACAGAGATTACAAATATTTATATTGTGATGGTACATCTCATCACATATGTATAAGATATATTATAACGATAAGATATAAATAACAAATACTAGCACTAGCCATAAAAAAAAAAACTTATTTAAAAGTATGTAACTAACATTAAAGTATCAATTCCAACATCCAACAAAAGTAACCAAAGAAGATTATATTAATATTATATAAGAAACAGTAGTTATAAAAGGAGATTCAGAAAAGAACAAACAAAGAAAAATTTCTAATAACATTACAAAACCCAATAGTTATGGTAGGTGAGGGGCATGAACATTAACACGGACAATATGATCTATATGAACAATAACACGAACTACAAATGGACTGATAATAAAAGAAAAATTAAACGGGCGACTATGAATATCACAAGAAAAATCAACATTGAATAGAAGAAATGAGAAGAGGCAAAGAACCAGATTTAGAACTGAGAAACAGAAGTTTGTACCAACAAACATGACAAATTGACCCAATCTAATGAGTAAACTAATCCCATTCTTTTAATAAACAATACAATTGATAGGAGTACCCAATAAAGATAATATAAAATTAAGAATGCAATGCAGTAGAGTAAATAATAACAAAACCTGTAATAATTTAAGAAACCAGTGTAAATCTATGAGTTCAAACAAGTGAAAATAGTGAGTGCCCAAAATAATTAAATGATGATCAAAAGATCATAATATAAACCAGTGGGGAAGTGAAAGCCAGTGGGGGTTAACATTAAAGTGATAAAGGTCTTATGAACCACATATATGGAAATAAGAATCAAAATATAGTGACAAAGTGTTTTTTTATTAAGTGTTTTGGTAAACTCCAATGTACTATGTTATGTATAATTATTTATTCATAAGGGTTGAACACTTATTCATTTTTAAATAATAAGATATAGTGACATATAAAAGAGTTAGGGTAATAAAACACCCATGTTCAATTATATTAGAAATAGTTAATATGGGAGCCTGTTTGCACCATTAATTTATATGTTATAAAAAGTTTTGTTAAAAAAAATGTTAGTTATTTAGTGAACAGAATGTTCATAAACTGTTCAGAATGTTAATCAGGTAATTGGGAAAGATCTAATATTATAAAAAGGATATTGTGCAGAAATAACTAACTGTTAGACATGTAGGCCTAAGGAATTGAGCCAGACCCAAGCAACATTGAAATAGTCAGATAAACACTACTAAATTAAATAAAACTAAAAACAAAAGCTTGGTTTTGATGAAATATAAACATGTCAATGGAGTGAGGGAGATGTATAAACCATCCATTGCTATCATAATATAGATAATGAACATAATTATAAAGTGTTTAGTAAGCCACTAAGCTGACATGGCTTCAGTATTATTGTTATTGTCAGAAAAATAGGTGTAGATATTTTAATTAATGATATTGTATGTAAAGTAGGAATACTCAGAATTATATTTGGTAGTAAGAATAACAATATTAGAAGATATTAGATCTGTAAGACATACAACAAAAATGTCAAACAAGATTAGGTCAATGCCTCAAAACACAAAAGTGTAAACCTGCCAAAACAGTAGATAAGAGGCCAAAATGGGGCGAGATTAGTATCAAAACAATTTAATTTTAATGGACAATAAAATGGTACTAATTAAAAATAAATTTAAATCAAAATAAATAAAACGTAATCTGAGGTGACAAAATTAAAAACGCCAATTTTCAAAAATAACTTAGTCACGTGACGTGGGGTCAAGGCTCTAGACCAATCAAAAACACCAAAAGCTAGGTCACCAAGGAGATTTAAATGTTTTTAGAGAGACAGTTGAATTGTTAGATATAAAACTGAAAACTTCAACAGCATATTGCTGGCAGTAAAAAGTTAATATTAAAAGAGTGAAAACTTACTCCAGGAGAGGCGATTCCGATAAAAATAATACCGAAAAGATCTACAACACATGACACGACACCAGAACCAAGATAAACCAACACACTAACGAGAATCTGAGAAAATAGATACCACTCAAAAGCGTCCATCCCGTATATACACAGCAACGGTGAGAAATTTTGGTTAATTCCAGCAGAATACTACATAACATCACAACACATTTCCACTAAAAACAGCTGTTTCCAGATAAAGGAGGCTATATACCAACTATTATTATAAACTGCTATAACTAAGACTTTATTTAAAACACTTTAATTGGAATTTAAAGAACGTATTTTTCTGAGGCGAGAACTCTATAGTACGCCATGTTGTGTTACTGTAGGCACTGTTGCAAACTGTAAGCGAACAACTTTGAAAAACATTATTATATACATTTTGTTAGTCGATAAGAAGTAATTATATTTTGTAATGCATTGTATTTTTAAATAGAAGCATATTACCCATCTTTCCTAGCAACTCCAAGTACCCATTACCTGAGAAACATAAAATATATATTGTAAATTTTTTTGTTACCACGAACTATTTGTTACGGCGGACGAACTCGTCCAATTGTAAATCCTGGAATAATGAAACGGTAATTTGACCAATGTTTCAAGGAAATTACGAATAAAAGAGATAATTTGTCAATCGTACCAGTCCTAGTTTATTTCAATAAAGTAATTGTAAAGACTATTAATTACAGGAACCAGAAGAGAAAATTTGAGGAGGGCGCAAGGACATCCAGACACGAAAGTAGATCCAGTGGGCTGTTTACACGATCTATTTGACCATTACTAAACAAATATTATTCACGCGCCGATTTCAAACGGACGGTGACACACTAAATTCTCGTTCCAATAAAATCGTTGCTAACCAACGAATACTGAACGACAACACAGTAAACGACAACAAAATAACTAATATAATTAATAGTCACAACATAAGGACATTTACGAGCCGATTAACAAGTACAACCAAGTTTTGAAGGGTAACTTATTCCGTTATCCGCAGTTCGTAAAATACACCTCTGCACTATTTTTATTGTTACAATATGTTAATCTTTAAGTTATCTAAAAGTCTTTACAATAAACTTTACTGTTCTTTTGTTTCGTTTTGTTTAAAAACAAGTTATGTACAAATGTTATGATTTAATATCACCTGAATAGAACGTGAGTTTGCTGTGGGCATCCGTGATGGTCTTCTTCAGTAGTCCTCTTGGGTGTGATATGATGTTCCTCTTGATGGTCCATTTGGTTTATTGTTTCCGAATAGTAGTCTAGGTCATGACGATTGGCTTCTGCTACTAGACGTTCATACTGTTGTTGTTGTAACTTTCTTCTTCTGGAGTCGGTTGTTCACATTTTACTTATTAATTGTTCTTATTTTAGCAGCACTAAAAGATGGTAAGGAACATATCTTACCACTTACGGTTTGTTAAGAGATGTGTCGGCTAAGTTTTGCTTTTTTTTTACATATTTACTAATATTTGCTTCACTCACTACATTACTAAGTGTTTAGTTATTGTCCAACGCTACATTGAGTCAAATCAAAATAACAACTGACGAGTGTTTGTATAGTAGTTCAGCGGTATACACCTAAATTTAACTGGACAACACATTTTCGACATCCTTACATGTCGAAGTGTCTCCGGCGAATGGGGTTTGTTTAGCGGCAAGAAGTCTGTAAGGTGGCGCAGTTTACGCGCTGAGAAAAGTAGTTCGTTCCTTTAGTAGTATTAATTAATCATTAATTAACTAGTAACAATTTATACTACCTATTGTTATGTGTTAGGTATAATTCTTTATTAATAATACGTCTTTTTTCAATCAAAAGAATTATTATTTTTTTGCTTAATAACATCGTACTTTGCGTGTTCATACTGGATAATTTGTACATTGGTACAGGAATCTACGTACAGATAAGGGGTGGATAATACTCTTACTTGTTATAAGAACCAAAAATTTAATTTGTGCTATTTAAACAAAAACTTTTTTTTTTAAATCGTCACATCCTCCTGCACTTAACGATGAGGACGGGCCGATGGGGTAATAAAATGAAAATCTACAGTGATATCTTTGTCTTTCGTGAAGTTCCCTTTCTCTCGTTTCTTAACTACTACCTTAATATTGTTTACTCATAAATAAATATTCTTTATTTATCTATTTATTACTCTTAGTTTCCGTAACTTCACAACATCGTGGCCCTACTGATTACATTTGTATACTCTAACTATATTAGTTAGCTTTCTGCACTTTCTTTAACCCTTGTAAAGCACCCTTTCAGTGCGGCGCTGTTGTGACTGTGTTACGTATTTATCCCTATATCCCTTAATTCTACTACAGTAATCTAAAGTTGATCCCATACTCAACCTTAGATTCTTTCTTAATACTAATATCTTATTCTACTGAGACAAGCGGAATTTCACGAAGGGGTACATTTATTTACTTTTAAACAATCAGCTGTTACAATGTAAGAGGGGTCAAACACTTTACACTAGACGCATTGTATTATACCCTGGGGTGGTGTTTATTGTTTAGCGATGCTGCCATTTATAACAATAGGGGATGGCTTACTAAAATATTTCCTGCACGAACGAGTTTGTCTCTTTGTAGCAAGCTGGGGGAATTATTTTGAACAGGCCACGACTGGGCGTTTACACAATTCAAATGTACTTTTATTATTATTATTATTCTTAGTTTACTACTACACTTTTCACTTTTATTACACATTTTTTTTTTTTTTTAAAGAACTTATTATTTATTTTATTTCAAACACTTATAAAACTTGAATTCCTATAAACACACATATATATATATCTAGTACTACACATAGAATCTTATATTAATTA
The DNA here is from genome assembly GCA_034769895.1 of Magicicada septendecula. NCBI lineage: Eukaryota > Metazoa > Arthropoda > Insecta > Hemiptera > Cicadidae > Magicicada > Magicicada septendecula. Next base: position 774,572,439 of record CM068367.1, read on the forward strand.
ATCAAATTAAAATTATCTCAAATAAATTCAATTTTCTGTACTGCTAGCTATTATCTGTCGAAACAAAATGATAATATTATTTTATAGTGGGGAGAAATTTCACACGCGAAGAGTTCATTGCCTTTATAATAGCACACAGGATCAGCTGTTTGGGGGAGTCATATTGTTTGCGTAGGGGTGGTTTAACAAAGGAGGGTGATTCGGACAATCTCAAACACGATTATTTCCTGTTCTGAACTGTCTGTTATGTCTGCGAGGGAAGGTTTGTATGGGATTCCCTATACGTACAAAGGGGAGGGTACATTTCTCGACACGTATGTAACATGAACCAGCATGTCAATACTGACAGGTTTAAAATGGAATATTTTTACCAGCAAGGACTTGTTTATTACGTTAATGTCCCCATACTAATATTATTATTTCTTAATTAAAACTTTACTTATTTATTTGTTCACAATTTCAGAGTGAATAAATTTATATATTCTACAGAGTTACTGTTAATTAATTATCACAATATACACAATATTTTTACACAAAAGCACAGTGTTGCAATTTTATGTGTACAAACAATTCAATTCTTTTGTGCAAAGCAGTGGCACAATTTTAGATGTGTCACTCTGTACACAAAATTATTATTAATTAGACAACAGCACAATACACAATTATTCTTACAATAGCAGAGTGGCTCAATTTTATATGCGTCACGATGCTTACAAACCTTTTATATAAATCAGCAGAGTGGCGCAATTTTATGCATCACGATGTTTACAATTATTATTTTTTTTTTTTTTTTTACAAATTAGCAGAGTGGCGCAATTTTATATGCGTCACGATGCTTACAAACCTTTTATATAAATCAGCAGAGTGGCGCAATTTTATAACGTCTCCCTTGTCAAGACATTATAAACATCGGGAACCAGTTCAATTGTTGGCTGTTAATTAAACTAGCTGCCGTTGTTAGTAAAATTTACTTACCAACAAATTATAACAAAGTATATATCAGGAATTAGTCAAGGGTTACATAAATTTATTCACTCTCTGGGTATTAGCGAAAACATCTCTTTATTCTTAAATTTTAACTAAGTATAAAAGTAATGGCTTTAATGGTCATCCTTTAATTTCTTACTAACTTTACTTTTTGTAAAAGAAAGATTCTAATAATTGCTGCATTAAATATTCTTTAAATTAATATTCTTTACTCTCTTTATCTCAAAAATTCAGCTAAGTATTATTTCAAGTACCACGGATCCGGGTCTCAGCTTTGCAATATTCTAATATATCACAACTTCGTCCAAACTATTTGAAGAATAGTCCGGTGTAAATTTTCAGAATTACTTTACCTCTAAACATCGTAATGTTATTACTATATCATTACAGAGATTACAAATATTTATATTGTGATGGTACATCTCATCACATATGTATAAGATATATTATAACGATAAGATATAAATAACAAATACTAGCACTAGCCATAAAAAAAAAAAACTTATTTAAAAGTATGTAACTAACATTAAAGTATCAATTCCAACATCCAACAAAAGTAACCAAAGAAGATTATATTAATATTATATAAGAAACAGTAGTTATAAAAGGAGATTCAGAAAAGAACAAACAAAGAAAAATTTCTAATAACGTGACAAAACCCAATAGTTATGGTAGGTGAGGGGCATGAACATTAACACGGACAATATGATCTATATGAACAATAACACGAACTACAAATGGACTGATAATAAAAGAAAAATGACATGGGCGACTATGAATATCACAAGAAAAATCAACATTGAATAGAAGAAATGAGAAGAGGCAAAGAACCAGATTTAGAACTGAGAAACAGAAGTTTGTACCAACAAACATGACAAATTGACCCAATCTAATGAGTAAACTAATCCCATTCTTTTAATAAACAATACAATTGATAGGAGTACCCAATAAAGATAATATTAAATTAATAATGCAATGCAGTAGAGTAAATAATAACAAAACCTGTAATAATTTAAGAAACCAGTGTAAATCTATGAGTTCAAACAAGTGAAAATAGTGAGTGCCCAAAATAATTAAATGATGATCAAAAGATCATAATATAAACCAGTGGGGAAGTGAAAGCCAGTGGGGGTTAACATTAAAGTGATAAAGGTCTTATGAACCACATATATGGAAATAAGAATCAAAATATAGTGACAAAGTGTTTTTTTATTAAGTGTTTTGGTAAACTCCAATGTACTATGTTATGTATAATTATTTATTCATAAGGGTTGAACACTTATTCATTTTTAAATAATAAGATATAGTGACATATAAAAGAGTTAGGGAAATAAACACCCATGTTCAATTATATTAGAAATAGTTAATATGGGAGCCTGTTTGCACCATTAATTTATATGTTATAAAAAGTTTTGTTAAAAAAAATGTTAGTTATTTAGTGAACAGAATGTTCATAAACTGTTCAGAATGTTAATCAGGTAATTGGGAAAGATCTAATATTATAAAAAGGATATTGTGCAGAAATAACTAACTGTTAGACATGTAGGCCTAAGGAATTGAGCCAGACCCAAGCAACATTGAAATAGTCAGATAAACACTACTAAATTAAATAAAACTAAAAACAAAAGCTTGGTTTTGATGAAATATAAACATGTCAATGGAGTGAGGGAGATGTATAAACCATCCATTGCTATCATAATATAGATAATGAACATAATTATAAAGTGTTTAGTAAGCCACTAAGCTGACATGGCTTCAGTATTATTGTTATTGTCAGAAAAATAGGTGTAGATATTTTAATTAATGATATTGTATGTAAAGTAGGAATACTCAGAATTATATTTGGTAGTAAGAATAACAATATTAGAAGATATTAGATCTGTAAGACATACAACAAAAATGTCAAACAAGATTAGGTCAATGCCTCAAAACACAAAAGTGTAAACCTGCCAAAACAGTAGATAAGAGGCCAAAATGGGGCGAGATTAGTATCAAAACAATTTAATTTTAATGGACAATAAAATGGTACTAATTAAAAATAAATTTAAATCAAAATAAATAAAACGTAATCTGAGGTGACAAAATTAAAAACGCCAATTTTCAAAAATAACTTAGTCACGTGACGTGGGGTCAAGGCTCTAGACCAATCAAAAACACCAAAAGCTAGGTCACCAAGGAGATTTAAATGTTTTTAGAGAGACAGTTGAATTGTTAGATATAAAACTGAAAACTTCAACAGCATATTGCTGGCAGTAAAAAGTTAATATTAAAAGAGTGAAAACTTACTCCAGGAGAGGCGATTCCGATAAAAATAATACCGAAAAGATCTACAACACATGACACGACACCAGAACCAAGATAAACCAACACACTAACGAGAATCTGAGAAAATAGATACCACTCAAAAGCGTCCATCCCGTATATACACAGCAACGGTGAGAAATTTTGGTTAATTCCAGCAGAATACTACATAACATCACAACACATTTCCACTAAAAACAGCTGTTTCCAGATAAAGGAGGCTATATACCAACTATTATTATAAACTGCTATAACTAAGACTTTATTTAAAACACTTTAATTGGAATTTAAAGAACGTATTTTTCTGAGGCGAGAACTCTATAGTACGCCATGTTGTGTTACTGTAGGCACTGTTGCAAACTGTAAGCGAACAACTTTGAAAAACATTATTATATACATTTTGTTAGTCGATAAGAAGTAATTATATTTTGTAATGCATTGTATTTTTAAATAGAAGCATATTTCCCATCTTTCCTAGCAACTCCAAGTACCCATTACCTGAGAAACATAAAATATATATTGTAAATTTTTTTGTTACCACGAACTATTTGTTACGGCGGACGAACTCGTCCAATTGTAAATCCTGGAATAATGAAACGGTAATTTGACCAATGTTTCAAGGAAATTACGAATAAAAGAGATAATTTGTCAATCGTACCAGTCCTAGTTTATTTCAATAAAGTAATTGTAAAGACTATTAATTACAGGAACCAGAAGAGAAAATTTGAGGAGGGCGCAAGGACATCCAGACACGAAAGTAGATCCAGTGGGCTGTTTACACGATCTATTTGACCATTACTAAACAAATATTATTCACGCGCCGATTTCAAACGGACGGTGACACACTAAATTCTCGTTCCAATAAAATCGTTGATAACCAACGAATACTGAACGACAACACAGTAAACGACAACAAAATAACTAATATAATTAATAGTCACAACATAAGGACATTTACGAGCCGATTAACAAGTACAACCAAGTTTTGAAGGGTAACTTATTCCGTTATCCGCAGTTCGTAAAATACACCTCTGCACTATTTTTATTGTTACAATATGTTAATCTTTAAGTTATCTAAAAGTCTTTACAATAAACTTTACTGTTCTTTTGTTTCGTTTTGTTTAAAAACAAGTTATGTACAAATGTTATGATTTAATATCACCTGAATAGAACGTGAGTTTGCTGTGGGCATCCGTGATGGTCTTCTTCAGTAGTCCTCTTGGGTGTGATATGATGTTCCTCTTGATGGTCCATTTGGTTTATTGTTTCCGAATAGTAGTCTAGGTCATGACGATTGGCTTCTGCTACTAGACGTTCATACTGTTGTTGTTGTAACTTTCTTCTTCTGGAGTCGGTTGTTCACATTTTACTTATTAATTGTTCTTATTTTAGCAGCACTAAAAGATGGTAAGGAACATATCTTACCACTTACGGTTTGTTAAGAGATGTGTCGGCTAAGTTTTGCTTTTTTTTTACATATTTACTAATATTTGCTTCACTCACTACATTACTAAGTGTTTAGTTATTGTCCAACGCTACATTGAGTCAAATCAAAATAACAACTGACGAGTGTTTGTATAGTAGTTCAGCGGTATACACCTAAATTTAACTGGACAACACATTTTTGACATCCTTACATGTCGAAGTGTCTCCGGCGAATGGGGTTTGTTTAGCGGCAAGAAGTCTGTAAGGTGGCGCAGTTTATGCGCTGAGAAAAGTAGTTCGTTCCTTTAGTAGTATTAATTAATCATTAATTAACTAGTAACAATTTATACTACCTATTGTTATGTGTTAGGTATAATTCTTTATTATTAATACGTCTTTTATTCAATCAAAAGAATTATTATTTTTTTTGCTTAATAACATCGTACTTTGCGTGTTCATACTGGATAATTTGTACATTGGTACAGGAATCTACGTACAGATAAGGGGTGGATAATACTCTTACTTGTTATAAGAACCAAAAATTTAATTTGTGCTATTTAAACAAAAACTTTTTTTTTTAAATCGTCACATCCTCCTGCACTTAACGATGAGGACGGGCCGATGGGGTAATAAAATGAAAATCTACAGTGATATCTTTGTCTTTCGTGAAGTTCCCTTTCTCTCGTTTCTTAACTACTACCTTAATATTGTTTACTCATAAATAAATATTCTTTATTTATCTATTTATTACTCTTAGTTTCCGTAACTTCACAACATCGTGGCCCTACTGATTACATTTGCATACTCTAACTATATTAGTTAGCTTTCTGCACTTTCTTTAACCCTTGTAAAGCACCCTTTCAGTGCGGCGCCGTTGTGACTGTGTTACGTATTTATCCCTATATCCCTTAATTCTACTACAGTAATCTAAAGTTGATCCCATACTCAACCTTAGATTCTTTCTTAATACTAATATCTTATTCTACTGAGACAAGCGGAATTTCACGAAGGGGTACATTTATTTACTTTTAAACAATCAGCTGTTACAATGTAAGAGGGGTCAAACACTTTACACTAGACGCATTGTATTATACCCTGGGGTGGTGTTTATTGTTTAGCGATGCTGCCATTTATAACAATAGGGGATGGCTTACTAAAATATTTCCTGCACGAACGAGTTTGTCTCTTACTAGCAAGCTGGGGGAATTATTTTGAACAGGCCACGACCGGGCGTTTACACGATTCAAATGTACTTTTATTATTATTATTATTCTTAGTTTACTACTACACTTTTCACTTTTATTACACATTTTTTTTTTTTTTTAAAGAACTTATTATTTATTTTATTTCAAACACTTATAAAACTTGAATTCCTATAAACACACATATATATATCTAGTACTACACATAGAATCTTATATTAATTAATCAAATTAAAATTATCTCAAATAAATTCAATTTTCTGTACTGCTAGCTATTATCTGTCGAAACAAAATGATAATATTATTTTATAGTGGAGAGAAAGTTCACACGCGAAGAGTTCATTGCCTTTATAATAGCACACAGGATCAGCTGTTTGGGGGAGTCATATTGTTTGCGATGTGGTGGTTTAACAAAGGAGGGTGATTCGGACAATCTCAAACACTATTATTTCCTGTTCTGAATTGTCTGTTATGTCTGCGAGGGAAGGTTTGTATGGGATTCCCTATACGTACAAAGGGGAGGGTACATTTCTCGACACGTATTTAACATGAACCAGCCTGTCAATACTGACAGGTTTAAAATTTAATATTTTTACCAGCAAGGACTTGTTTATTACGTTAATGTCCCAATACTAATATTATTATTTCTTAATTAAAACTTTACTTATTTATTTGTTCACAATTTCAGAGTGAATAAATTTATATATTCTACAGAGTTACTGTTAATTAATTATCACAATATACACAATATTTTTACACAAAAGCACAGTGTTGCAATTTTATGTGTACAAACAATTCAATTCTTTTGTGCAAAGCAGTGGCACAATTTTAGATGTGTCACTCTGTACACAAAATTATTATTAATTAGACAACAGCACAATACACAATTATTCTTACAATAGCAGAGTGGCTCAATTTTATATGCGTCACGATGCTTACAAACCTTTTATATAAATCAGCAGAGTGGCGCAATTTTATGCATCACGATGTTTACAATTATTATTATTTTTTTTTTTTTTTACAAATTAGCAGAGTGGCGCAATTTTATATGCGTCACGATGCTTACAAACCTTTTATATAAATCAGCAGAGTGGCGCAATTTTATATGTGACACTCTGTAAACATTAACTTTTTTTTTTACAAAGCAGCAGAGTGGCGCAATTTTATAACGTCTCCCTTGTCAAGACATTATAAACATCGGGAACCAGTTCAATTGTTGGCTGTTAATTAAACTAGCTGCCGTTGTTAGTAAAATTTACTTACCAAAAAATTATATAAAGTATATATCAGGAATTAGTCAAGGGTTACATAAATTTATTCACTCTCTGGGTATTAGCGAAAACATAAATTTATATATTCTACAGAGTTACTGTTAATTAATTATCACAATATACACAATATTTTTACACAAAAGCACAGTGTTGCAATTTTACGTGTACAAACAATTCAATTCTTTTGTGCAAAGCAGTGGCACAATTTTAAACAAACAAATTTTTTTTTTAAATCGTCACAACATAATTACAGAGACGACTACATCTCTTCGTTACAGATTGGCTTCCATCGCGGGGCTTAAACGAGGCAGACATCATTTCTGCATTACAGATTGGCGACCAAGTGGTGAGGCTAGAAAAAGACGACTAGCGGCGATTACAGGAAAATATGCAACATTCTATGATTACAAGATATAAAGCTAAGCAGGAACTGAAGATAACAAGGGAGAAGAAATGGAAATGATGGAAGAAATAATCGAGGAAGATCGAAGAGGATACCCAAGGGGACCAACCGGAAAACCAAACCCAACCAGAACCGGAAGTGGAAGGAATAGTCGGCGACCAACCAGACAAACCAACCCAATCAATGGACACAAACTTCCAGGAAATAGTGAGGGTTATGATGGAACAATTCGGAAAGAACAATGAAAAAAATAGACAAAATGAAGGGAGAAATAAACGAAAATTTCGATGAAAAAATAGACAAAATGGAGAAAAAACTTAATGAAAATTCGAGGAGACAGAATGAGATTTTAAAAGAAGACATTGGAACATTGAATGAGAAAATTGAAGGCAATAATGAAACATTGAAGCAGCAAATGAATGAGAAAATGGAGGAACACAGAAATACCCTAAGGAAGAACCAAGAAGCTCTACAACAGCGATTGACAGAGGACATCCAAAAAAGTAATGAAGAACTGAAGGGAGAATTAAGATACATACTAATAGGACATCGTGAAGAAGTCAAGCAGACAAAACCAGGGATGAATAAGAAATGGGAAGAAACCAATTACAAAGTAGATCAACTTCATGAAACAGTAGATAGTGGTTTCACACAATTGAATGAAACACTAGACAACACTTCTGACGGTATTAATGAAGAAATAAAGAATGCAGAAGAATCAAGTGTATTGGTACCTGGGAATAAAGATAACAAAAACAATGAGAAAATTAAGCACATAAAAACCAACCGTAGAAGAGTAAAGAAGAATCGAATAATTAAGAAGATTAAGAAAACAAAGGAAATAGGAAAAATATATAAAAAGAAACTAATAAAAACAAGAGAAGAAGTGGAGATGATGAAACATGGACTAATTGATGTGTTTAATTTACCCCTTACCGACCAAAGCAAATTAATGAAATATAAAGATTGTAGGAGGACCGTAAAAGCAATTATAGAGGGAATTCACAACAAACAAGCGGAGGAAACTTCAGCAAATCGATAAGAAAATGGAAATTACCCAAAAGTGAAAAGACTCACAACAAAATAGTGTGTCACAAATTAAGAAGGTCTCTAAAACACTCGAGTACACCAGAATTGGAAATGCAGGATAAAAAATCAATAATAACATTAATGAGGGAAGTACAATTAACTTCTTTGATTAATAAACAACATAATATAGTGAATGATGTAGACATTGATACTACGGAACATATGGTATTAGATGAATTGTGGTACAAGACAGAAGATACCTATTTCACCAGGATGGAATTAGTCCTACACACCAAGGTTATCCGAACCACAAGTGCAGAGGAAATGATGGACCATGGGTAAACTCACTGAAAATAAACACAGAGAAATGGGACTGATTTTCGGATTAATGACCATGCAAACCAATGGAAAAGAAAGGAGAAGAGAATTACCAAATTCAAAAGATGTAAGATCAGCTTACAACAATATTTCGATGACTTATGAGGTATAATATAAAATATTAAAAGAAGGAATAAGTTACAAAAATTCCTAAAAAAGTAAGAACAACAAACTTACAAAAATTATTCAGAATAATATTTAAAACAAAACAAAATAAACTAAAATAAAATCAAGCAAGAACTGCTAAAACAAATACCTAAAATTATAATGAATTCAGAGTATTAAAAAAAAAAGCTTATATAAAAAAGAAAAAAATATTGTGTATCAAGCAAATATACAACAAATGGCTAAAGCAAAAATAATGGTAATCAACCGAGAAAAAGAAAAAAGATGTCTAAGATAATTAAAATGATCACAAAGAGAAAAGAAAAACAAACTAATGAAAAGTTAGAAATGATGAAATTAACAACTAAATAAATAAAAAACAGTCAACTGTATGAGTAAATAACAGTATATAGCAAAGGTACAGCAGAAGGAAGAATGAGTAAAAGGTAAAAATGATCGAAAAAACCACTAACTGGACAATCCCAAAAAATATTATTATTATTAATGAAAGTCACAAGATGACAAAAAAGGTATTTAAGATTGACTGAGAATAGGTCCAGCAATCAAATTAACTGAGCAGAGATGATGTTCCTCAGGTCTCAGAAAAATTAGTAGTAATGGAAGAAACCAGCTACTAAAAGTTAGGGAAAAAATTATATAAAAGGGAGAACGCACTAATGGAAATAAGTTAAAACAGATCTAAATAAAAAGGAATGGAACCAGTAAGAAGAGAAAAAAGAAGGAAGAAATAAACAAGAAAGAAAAGGAAAAAATAATATATAACTGATAATTTCATAAAAAACTATGCTAGTGTTTTACCAAAATGATCAATTTTGAAGGAGAGGCATTATGTTACAACACAAATAAGCCACCCCAATACCAGGGATAAAAAGATGAATCAACAATATAAAAAATAATTCGTATAATATAAAATGTTTAATATAATGAAAATAAAATGACAATGACACGACAAACGGCGACATGACCTAACCCAAGTGATTGACTAAATAAAAAGAAACAAAAGGAGAAGGGAAAACCGAAACCAAACAAGAATGAAACCAATTGAAGGAAGTGAATGACTCCATACAACCAAAGAAAGTGAAAACAAATGAGAATACACAGACAAATAATATAGAATATGAGAAGGAGAAATGGTACACTCAAATGTAATATTGGAAATGATACCAATAACTAACCAATGTATAAAATAATTATTATTATCGATTGAAAAATAAATGTAAATGATTTGATAAAACCCAATAAAGTAATGTGAAAAAACAAAAGTACACTAACCCAAGAATTAGAGTTAGATGTGATAAAAAACTCTATAAAGACAAACTTATTAATAATATAAATAATATTTGTAAAGAGAGAGATAGTGAGATGGTGAGAATATAAAATCAACTAAGTGACAAAGAAAAAGTAATTATAGGGATTACCCACTAATAAACACTTAATATAAACATTTAAGGAGTGCAAAAGTGAAAGTGTAAGACCCCAAAATAATTAGAAACAATATTAATAGGAATAAACACTTAATAATCTATAATAAACACTAAATGATTAATGGTGAACCATATTAATAATTAAGAATGTTGTTAATGATAGTATTAGAAGTAAACAGATAATAACCTGTAATGAACACTGAAGATTGATGGTGACATTATTATTTAAAAAAGGAATCGTATTGTTAATAAAATTAAGTTTAATAGTATACAATAGTATTTAAAAGGGAGAATCCCATGAAAGGTAAATAGTTGGTGTTACCATGGATAGAAGGTAGAGATTATTTAAGAAATAAGAAATTAAAAATGAAATAATTTCATTATTTCATAAACACCCCAAGTTATAAGGGATGATGTTTATCACCCAAAAAATAATAAGGAACGAAATGAATTGTAAACAAACATTACCTAATAACTGTTAAAAAATTGTTTAATTAAATTTATGAATAGGATATGGCTGAAGGAATTGTACAGACCATAGGCCTCGATGTTATGTTTTAATAGTAAGTAATAGCCATATTGTTAACAAGGGCTAAATAGATAAATAAGAAGGTGAATCAGATACAATTACACTGGAAAATCAGTTAGGAAATAATTAACAAGCCATGATGTAGAAAATAATAGAAACCTACAAATACAGGGTCCGTCACGGGAATCGCGTGGTTTTCAAATAAGATGTACTTAGTCAGTTTGGCTTAAAAAATATTTTTGTTTATGACAATACATAGTGTATGTTGGGAATTTCGTTGTTCATTTATGTTTTGAAGATCACGTCGCTCAGATGTTGGCCATTTATGTTTATGCATGATTGTAGCCGGTCCCGAAAACTCCGAGTAGCGTTAATTAACATCTGACGTGGAATACGAACGATTTCCTCCTGGACTGTCGTCTTCAGATCTTCAAGGCAGCGTGGCTTGTTAACATATACTCGGGACTTGAGATATCCCCACAAAAAGAAGTTACATAAGGTTAGATCGGGGTAGCGAGGAGGCCAGCGAAGATTGCCATATCTGGAGATAAGGTGGCCTGGAAACTGATCCCGTAAGACAGCTATTGAATTACGAGCTGTGTGTGCAGTTGCACCATCCTGTTGAAACCATACTCTCCTCATTGCCCATCTGCGACGTCGAAGTTCTGAAAAGAAGAAGGTTTGGAGCATCGTAATGTAGCGCTCTGAATTAACAGTCACAGTAATGTTGTTTTCCTCAAAAAAGTACGGGCCAATAATGCCCTTCTCCCCAACTGCACACCATACTGTTACTTTTGGGCTGTGAAGAGGGGACTCATGTAACATCTGAGGATTTTCATTACACCAATATCTACAGTTTTGTTTGTTAACGAACCCATTTAAATGAAAATGGGCTTCATCACTCATGAGAAAAATCATGTTTTCATTATTGACCATAGTTTCAAGCATGCTTTCACAAAAGACACGACGCTGTTCATAATCACCTACACTAATTTGCTGACATACCTGAATTTTGTATGGGTGATAATGAAGATCTTTGTGCAGAATCCTTCGCACTGTTGACTCGTTAATCCCTAACTCGCAGCATGCTTGCAAACCAACCGTTTAGGGCTCTGTATCGCAGACGTCCTAACTCGCTCGATGTTTTCGGGCGTATGGGCTGTGTTGACAGGGCCAGGTGGTTTTTTCTTCATTACGGAGCCAGTTGTGTTGAAGTTCTCAAACCATCTCAAAATGTTGTTGCGGTTTGGAACAGGTCGGCAGACCGGAATATTAAAATGGGTGCAAAAGTCACGTTGTGTCTGCGTCACTGACTCATTGTTTACGAAAAACCACCGGAGAGCGAACGTACGATGCTCCACGTTCCACGACATGGCGGCAACTAAACTTCCCACTCTAACGAACAAATCAAGGCCAACCCACACTCACTGATGCCAACCGCTCGGCCGTACTACCCAATACAAAAACATGCTGTTCCCGTGACAGACCCTGTAGTATAAAATCAGATCCAAAACACATCAACAAATAAACCAACCAATTATAATAACAAAACAAAACACATTACAGTAAAATGAGATATAATTTGTATAAAATAAGTAAATATAATCAATGGCTACTTAGGCCTATGAAAAGCCTAACTGTCAAAAACAAATAACTACAAATTGTATAAAATCAACAAGGAAATTAACAAATCCAAGGCGAGTAACTAGCCAAGGATAATTTGTAAATCATATTAAAAGAAAAATGTTAGAATAAGGGCTTAAATTAAAAGAGAAATGTAATTAAAAAATATTATTATAATTGTACAAACATTAATATTTTAATTATCTTTTTGACCCATCCTCTTCGTTCACTTTATAAAATATTATTATATATATAAACTTTCACAATATGAACTTACTTTCTTTATCACTTCCCCAAACGTTTCGAGGTGATGTGCCTCTTCCTCAGTGGGAGTAAATACTGAATTTCATTTAACAGAATAACGGTTATGGGCTTAGGTGTGTGTGGTGGGGGTTGATGGTGGGAGGGAATTGGCGCTGAGGTTCAAATTGTGTGTTTGGATCAGTGTATCGAATAGTGTATGTGATCTATAATGTAATTGTTCATTTAATATGTTGTTTGGTTGTAGTGCGTGATATCTGTATATTTCAAATTGTTCAGCTGTGTTTAGTTTTCTACTTTTAGGTAAATAGTGTAATATTTCCATGTTGTGTTCTATGTTTGTGTAACTGTGGTTTTCGTTTTGTAAATGTGTGGCAAATGTGGAATGTATGTAGTTTGTGGTGAGGGCTTTTAAATGTTCTGAAAATCTGGAGGAAAAAGATCTTCCCGTCTGGCCGATGTAGAATTGGTGACAATCATTACAATTTAATTCTACATCGCCAGACGGGAAGATCTTTTTCCTCCAGATTTTCAGAACATTCAAAAGCCCTCACCACAAACTACATACATTCCACATTTGCCACACATTTACAAAACGAAAACCACAGTTACACAAACATAGAACACAACATGGAAATATTACACTATTTACCTAAAAGTAGAAAACTAAACACAGCTAAACAATTTGAAATATACAGATATCACGCACTACAACCAAACAACATATTAAATGAACAATTACATTATAGATCACATACACTATTCGATACACTGATCCAAACACACAATTTAAACCTCAGCGCCAATTCCCTCCCACCATCAACCCCCACCACACACACCTAAGCCCATAACCGTTATTCTGTTAAATGACTTTCAGTATTTACTCCCACTGAGGAAGAGGGACATCACCTCGAAACGTTTGGGGAAGTGATAAAGAAAGTAAGTTCATATTGTGAAAGTTTATACATATAATAATATTTTATAAAGTGAACGAAGAGGATGGGTCAAAAAGATAATTAAAATATTAATGTTTGTACAATTATAATAATATTTTTTAATTACATTTCTCTTTTAATTTAAGCCCTTATTCTAACATTTTTCTATTCTAACATACATGAATTTGGCTATGTATAAATCTCAATTGGAATTATATAACATGGTACATCCTGCTTTGATCGATAGTATCATAGAGCAAATTAACAAATACGTTACAAATAAGATTAGACTTCACAAACATAAACAGGCAATTAAAATCAGCCAGTTAAGTAACAGTAAATATAAAGATAACATCGAAAGCACGCACATTTTCTACCCTAGAGTAATAAATACAACTGACGTCACTTTAACTGACGCAGAAACAAAACTTATCAGCAAAGGTCTAAATTACAATTTTCCCCCCAACCTTAAAAATAAACATAACTTAATTAAAGAAATAATTGAAGGTGAGTCAGTGATAAAAAACATTCGTGACCCAGGTAAACAAAATGAAATAAGAGTATTAGTAAATAATAAGTTTAATAAAATCATTAAAAACAAGAACAATAAGCTTATACAAAATAAAGTTAATTACACTAAAGCACAACATGAACAACGTATAGCTATACAACTAAATAAAAAACTTTCTAATAATAATACTGTATTTACATAACCAAGGTAGATAAGGGAAATTCTATAGCCATGCTGAAACTTGATGAATACACACAAAAAGTACACAACTTTATAAATGACAACAATATTACTAAGTTGACATCCGACCCCACTAAGAAGTACACTTTAGAACTGAATAAAACAATAAATAAATGCACGCAACTATTTGATAAACGCACACAATCCTCACTAAAACCAATAAATGCTAGTGCGCCTTGTTTAAGGGGTCTTCCGAAAGTACATAAACAGAACACTCCAATTAGACTACAGTGACCAGACGTCCCGTTTTTAACGGGATTGTCCCTTTTCTTCATTATATGTCCCGTTGTCCCGGCAAATTATTAACGGGACATCAAATGTCCCGTTTTTCCGTACTTGCAATAACGGATAACGTAATCTTTTATCTTCGCTTCGTGAGTTTTTATTTGTTTTTGTGTCATTTTGGTCTCGTTCGTTTAAACTTTCTTACTGAGGTCAAGACGGGTCTCGAATGGTTAAGGGAACCCAATCGCGAAAAGAAATGATGATCTCTGGTTTCCGCCAGAGTGCGTCAAGGGAGAGTAAGGCAATCAAGGTAAACTTTTTTTGTTTGGTTAGTTTTAACGCTTGGCGTGGCGAGCTTGCTCCATTGTCTGTTGTTCGCTTGGTTCGAGATACACGTGCATATTAATATGGGGAAAAGAAAGTGTACTTTCTCCAAAACCCTGAAAGAAGAGTTTCCTTTCTTGAAGGACGACACCACATCTACAAAGGTAGAATGTACTTTATGTTGTTCAGTTTTTTCCATTGAACATGAAGGACGTGCCGATATTACACAGCACATTAAGAAAAAGAAACACATGTTGGCATTTTCCGCGAGAACTTCCAGTAGTATAACTTCCTTTGTAAGTAGGGATGGACTACAAACTGAGGAAGATAAACGTATCGCTGCTGAAGAAGGGCTGTTTGCATTTCATACTGCAAAACACAACCATTCTTTCCGTTCAATGGACTGCACATCAGAGAACTATTTGAGAAGAAATTTACGTGTTCCAGGACAAAGTGTGAATCGATTTTAGTGAACGTTTTATCGCCGTATGCAATGCATGAAGTGCAATCAGAACTTGAAGATGCTAAGTATGTGTCTGTGATGGTTGATGCATCAAATCACAAAAGCTTAAAATTAGTGCCGAGTCTAGTTAGGTATTTCATTCCTACCAAAGGTGTTCAGTGCAAAGTAATCTGTTTTCAGAACGTTGGTGGAGAAACAGCAGAATTATTGGCTAATCATGTTCTGGACATCTTAAAGAAACATCATTTAGTTGACAAGATCATCGCGTTTTGTACAGATAACTGTAACACTAACTTTGGTGGGTACAAGAGGGCCAGAACAAACAAAGTTTTTTCTAAATTGAACAGTGTGCTCAAAATGAATATTCAAGGCATTGGTTGTGCAGCTCATGTGGTACACAATGGTGTACAAACAAGTGCCGACATTCTTCCTATCGACATAGAAACAGTAGTGAATAAAATATTTCAATATTTTCACATTTATACCGTGCGTGTGGAGGAATTGAAATTATTTTGTGATTTTGTTGCTACTGAATATAAGCAGGTTCTGGGTAGTGTTAAAACTAGATGGTTGTCATTGTTGCCAAAAGTTACAAGGGTTATTGATATTTATGAACCTCTAAAGTCTTATTTCATGTCTCAGGATCAGGGCCGTAACAAGGTACTCCTGCGCCCTTGGCAATTTTGACAAAGCTGCGCCCCCAACAGTGGTCCCCCCCAAGCCCTATGTCGCTTCCCCCCCCCAACTATAGGCCCATTACTAAAAAAAAAAAAATAAAAAAAAAATAAAAAAATAAAAAAAAAAAAACTCTTTTTGCAGCCCCCTTAAGCAAGCTTTGACGCAAATTGCGACCAGGAAATTCGTTCTCACATTGTATTCGGTATTTTTGTAATAGTAAATTTCATACAACAGTAAAAAAAATTCATAACTTTAGTCGGTGCTTTAGTTCTATAATTTATCTCGATTTTTTTTACACAGGACTTCAGGACTTGCACTTACAACATTCTGTTGTTGTAACTGCAGGTACCATTTTTTTGGCTCTGGGGGCTGGTAAATAACAAATTGAAACTCTTCAGTAAACAAATATATTGCTTTTACAAATTGTTACATACAGTATACAGCAGAAAAGCCATGGAACTAAAACTTTACCTTTCTTGCTTTCAGCAAGGCAAACTCACTAATTATTTCACTAAAATCAAGTTTTGAAGCAATCTCATATTCTATGGACAGGATAGCTAAGTTTGTCAATCTGTTTTCACGCATACTTGACCGTAAGTAGTTTTTGATTATCTTCAGCTTGCTGAAAGTACGCTCGCAAGACGCCACACTGACGGGCATTGTCAAAAATATCCTCAATGCTATTTCGATGTTTGGATAAGCATCTCTTAATCCATAGTTTGAAATAACTTTCAGAATATTCAAATGGGAAGCCTTGTAAATGTTCTTCACCAGCTCTTTTGCATGAAACTTGAAAGCAGCTACTTCGTTAACTAGCTCAACTCTATCAATGTCTCTGCTATATATCGCACCAAGATCAGCTGCACACTTTTCAAGAAAAGAAACAGAGCATTCACTTAAGGACTTTCCTGACAAAAAACTGAAGTCTGATGAAACTGTGTGGTAAATATGTGCCCTTTTTCCATTTCACTTACAATTCTATCAAATACAGTGTAACATTCTATCTCAAATGATTTATCAAAACTCAACAAGTGTGCTTCATCTTCAGCCGTCTCCCCAGCCATCCTCTTGACTTTCCTCAGCCTCTTAACAGCAAAACTGCTTTGGATGGCCATGGAATCACAAATAGCTTTGGCTTTTTCTGTGTATTTTTTAATTTCTTCTTTACGTAGGTCTTCAACTTTTTTTGCCAAACCTGAGAGCAAACTTGATGCTACGTCAAGAGTTGTGCCCTTTCCTTGCAGTGACTTGTTGGTGCAGTCCAAACTTATCAAAACATCAGACCACATCTCTAAAAGGCACACAAATTCGTAATCAATTTGTCTAAGAAGTTTCATAGCACCAGACAGTGTGTCAGTGTTCCAGTCGTTGTCTCTATCAGCACTATCAGCCATGTTTTGTAAAACTTTGTGTACAGATGATAAGTTCTTCTTAAGAGCTGTCACAGCTTGACGCCTGGAAGACCATCTTGTATCACAATGTCTCTTAAGGGTAGTTTTGAGACAACCAATCAAAGCCTCCCACCTTAAGGTAGAGCTACTAAAGAAGTTGAAAAACTCCAACACATTTCCAAAAAAACTTGTCATCATAATTGACACTTCCGCGGCGTGCACGCCAACGAGGTTAAGACTGTGTGCTGCACAAGGCACAAATTTAGCAAGGTCGTTTAGTTGGGATATGTGCGCTTGAACGCCTTCATAGTTTCCTGCCATGTTTGAGCCGTTGTCAAAGCCTTGACCACGACAGTTCTGAATATCCAAGCCGTCATTGTTTAGCTTTTGCAATATTTCTTGTGATAACCCTCTTCCTTTTTTCTGGTGACTTATGATGAAGTCCACAAAACTTTCTTCAACTGAGCATTTCCCATCCTTAATGTTAACATACCTTATTATTTCACTCATTTGTTCTAAATGTGCTGTGTCCGGGGTGCAGTCAAACATAATAGAGAAATACTTAGCACTTTTTACATTCTTCAGTATTTCAGATCGAACCTTATTTCCCAAAATGTCTATGACCTCATTTTGAATTAGAGGTGAAAAATAGCTTGTGACATGTTTTCCACTTTTAACATTTTCTACGTGCTTAGATAGTTGAGGATTGTAGTGACTAATAAGTTCTAATGTACTCAGAAATACACCACAGTTGCTGTCACTGATCGAATCGGAACCTCCTCTTAAAGGTAAGTTATTCCTTGCACAATGGAGAATTACATCCACAATACATTTGAGAACATTGCACCACTTTTCTACTTCAGCTTGTATCAATGTTTGATGTTCTGCATCAACAGATCTACTAGTTTTCAGTCCAATTTCTAATTCTTTCCAATCGACATAAGAATGTCGGTGAGGTATCGACCTTTCGTGATTGACAATAAATGGGTTCAAGTGTCTCCAATCATTGAATCCCTCATCAATATTAGAGAAAGCAGATTTGTCCTTTTTGTCATCTTTTGAAAAGAGAAGGCAAGGGAAACAAAACAGTGCGTCCTTAGACTGGCTGTACAACAACCATTGCCTTTTTACTTTTTCCCCGTTTGGTAGAATTTTATAAACCCATTTCTGAGAAAAGTGTCTTCCATCATCTGCACAGGGGAATTTGTAGCTATCTAAGTCAATTGTTTGTGGGCCTCGTTCAACAAGTTTACAACGAACTGTGTCTGATCGAAAATTTGCTGGCCATTTTTTGGGATCCTCGTAGATAATTTCTATTCCCACATCAGTAGTATTTAATGCATCATTTTCATTATAATTAGATGTGCAAGATGTGCTGGGTTTTTCAAGATCAGTAGATTGCCTGCCCATTGTGGAATGACTTAGCTCAGGATCACTTCCTTCTTCAAAATCAATGACGTTTGTGACGAACTCCATTGGAGTGATCTGGCTGTGGTTGTCTTCTGAAACAGTCTCAGTCTTGCTATCTTCTTTTTCATTTTCTCCTTCCTTTTCTTCTTGGTCTTCTTCTTCTTCTTCTTCTTCTTCTTCTTCTTCTTCTTCTTCTTCTTCTTCTTCTTCTTCTTCTTCTTGAAGTGCATTACTATTACTGGCACTATCACTTTCACCTACTTCTTTCTCTTCATTTCGCAGCCAATTTCCAAGCGCCGATGCTAATTTTTCGTCGTCTTCTTCTTTTCGTTTTTTGATTTTTTTAAATTCACTTCCAGAAGGTTTTTTTGGCCCCATTTCTGAAACAAACCATTCCCATTTAATTTACATTGTATTACAGTTGTAAATGGCTGCCATTTAAAAACTACTTGACCGATCTCAAACATTAACGAACTCCGCCTAGATATTGTGCCCACTGCCCAAGGACCTGTATGCCAAGTTTGGTCATAATCGGTAAATTTGTTTGGGCGCTGCCGCTGTCATTGTCATTGTTACAGACACACAGACGGCCAAAAAGTTTTTTTGAATCCTGAGTAATAGGATTACACGGAAAACGCGAAGCACTGTAAATACAAGTGAGCCTCTCGCGGTAAGAAAAAAGAAACGATGTCTGCGACGTTTTAACGCTATCACCGAATTTTTCGGTGAACGCAACTGTCGGCACTGAACATAAACAGGAAATATTACGAAATTCGTGTTTATGTTCAATGCCGACAGTTGCGTTCACCGAAAAATTCGGCGATAACGTTAAAACGTAGCAGACATCGTTTCTTTTTTCTTACCGCGAGAGGCTCACTTGTATTTACAGTGGTTCGGGTTTTCCGTGTACGCGATCGCTCATCCAATTATAAAAATAAAATTGATACCATATTCATGAAACTTGTGATTGAAATATTTACGTAAACTAATTTTGAAATCGGGACTATTTTAGTCAGCAGACTTGCGCAACAAAATCAGCTGACACTTGCTGAAAATTGGACATTTACAACCACGACCATTTCCGCTAAAAATGAACCAATAGGAATATAAGTTATACCAATGGAACGGGCCCGTTCTTCTTCTTTCTTCCGGTATTTTTTTTATTTTCTGTAGGTCTAGAAAATTAAACGGCGAACACAGTGATATTAGTTAGGCCTATTTGGCTTTGTCAGTCTGGCAGTAAAGACAGAACGAATGTTGGGAAATTATTTCTGACAGCTGGAGTCAAGTTTCGCACGGTAACCTCCATTGATTGTTTGATTCACTGACGTTTTCGTGATTTTGAAGAGTAAATAGTATAATTAATGTATTGTTTTGCAATAATACCGTGTTATAATAATAATAATAATAATATGTAGTGTTTTCAAAAACTGTACAAAAAGGGAAAAAATAGGCCACCACGGGGAATAACATGCGCCAATTCTAGGGTTAATGTAGACTAAGCTATGGTACATTTTATTGAAATCATTCTTACCCGTACAACAGAAGCAACGCCAACATCAACAAGTAACAACACAAACACTATAAGTGTCGTCTAATCGCTGAGTGTGAAAATCACTTAGTTCACAAATTACAATAGAAAATAATACCAGCGGCTGTAATTACACTGAGTCTCAACAAAACCAACAGAACAAACTAGAACAGAGCAATAGATTGACGTGGCCGTGGCAGGCGTGGGGGGAGGGGTATGAGTATGAGTAATATTCAAGTTATGACAAGCTTGCTAAAACCAACGAATATAGACGTTACTAGAAGCACACTTCTGGGTTATTAAAAGCGTAGTTGAAACAATGCTACTACTTTTTGTATAAAAGAGTGGTAGATGAAAAACATGTTTGTAATAGGCCTAATAAGACGCATGTTCTTGTATATTTTAAAATTCTTTTGCGCACTGCATAATAAATGAATGCATCAAAAGTGCATTTTTTGAGTAGACTGCATTTATTTGATTCATTCCTTCGTACCCAGTGTGTCAAACAAATGTGAAAAAATTTTGGAGGTTGTGTCTAGTCTAACCCCTACAAACATTTTTTCATCTACCACTTTTTATCTGATAAGTTGTAGCTTTTTCCAATTATATATTAACGAAAATGTTTGAAATTTACTAAATTTCGCGGTATAATACAAAAAATTACTTGGAAACGCCAGCGCCATCTAGTTGCCGGGGTGTTGAACTACGGTTTATCACCCCAGAAAGCTGACCCCACTCGCTCCATAAGAAGTGTTCTTCTAGTTACGTCTATATTCGTTGCTAAAACCAAGAAGGCGCAGGTGCAGTGCAGTGACCGACACATCAAGGGATGGGCGGAGGGGAAGGGATTTTCGCTTTGCGCCTGGCCCGACTCCGCGCCCATCAGTAGGGCAAGGTCCAGTGCAGTTACTAAATTTACGTAGCTGCTTTTTGTTTATTGTATAATAGACACAAATATAGACAGTTCACGTACAGTAACTTTTAACAATCTGAAACTGAAAGATTTTTTCCAATAACGTGGAGTTTTTATTTGCTTGACAAATTGTACCAATCTAACTCTAAAAAAAGATATTTTTCATGGTCAATTTTGCGCCCTCTTTGTACCTGCGCCCTTGGCGGGGGCACATCTCGCCAACGCCTAGTTACGGCCCTGCTCAGGATAGGTGCCCTACATTGCTAAAACAATTTTTTGAGAACCCACAGTCACTCTTTGGCTTCATTTCATACAAAGCCAACTGAAAATGTTTTCAAATTCAATCCAAAAGTTGGAAAGAACCAACATTTCAGCCACTGAAGTAGCTGAAGAATTAGAATTGCTTACAGAAAAAGTCAATAACAGGAAATGTAGTAAGTTTCAAACTTCAGTTGTTTCTTCAATTTTAATTAACTTAGAAAATGAAGATAATAACTATATTTTATCATTTAAAACAAATAATAATTTAGGAAATTATTTTAAAAACAAAAACAAATTACCAATAAAAAAGAAATGTGGTGTATATAAAATAAAATGTGATGATTGTGATGCGTTCTATATCGGTCAATCTGGCAGATGTTTTTATAAAAGATTTTTAGAACATATTCCTAAGCCAAGTAATACTAAGTCCAACTTTGCACAACATTTAATATCAAGTGGACATAAATATACGAGCTTCGAAGAAAATTTAACAGCGTTGCATTTTTGTAAAAAAGGTAGACGGATGGATAGTCTGGAGGAATTTGAAATTTATAAAGCTTTAAAAGATAGTAACACCAAAAACAGTTTATTAAATGACCAGATAAATTTTGCGTCAAATTACCTGTTCGACACTGCAATCAGTTTGTCTTAATCTTTGACCAGTCGCGTGACGATCGCGGTTGTGGGTGAACGCATGCGGGAGCTCCGGCCGTGGTTAGTAAAACTTATTACATGCGATTTGTAACTTATTTTATTTTATTTTTGACTTGACCAGTATCATGGTCGCGATTTGAATGTTTTAGTTTATTAATTAAGTGTATCTGAGGATGGGACTTAGTCCCAAAACGCGTCATCATTGACGAAACTTTGTATCGCTAAAGTGGATATTAAGGTAATTATATATCACAAATTGTAGATACATATTATATTATTTAAGTACAAATAATGTAAGGTAGTGTACTTTTTATTGTAATCATTATTAAAATTTTTCTTGTAATCACAAGGACCCAGATTTTGAACGATAATAAATGTAAACAGACAACACCGTCGCCATACTTAACAGAATCGCTCGTTCAAAATCGACTTCGCCGAACCCCTAGAGATATCAGACTCATATTAATTGTCGGTGCAAAATTGTTAATAACCAAGAATAATTAGATTGTCAAACAGAATAATTACCATTCAATAATTAAAGAAACTAGTACAGAGTGTAACCATTGTTTTCATTTCATAGGGAAGTGTATTGTATAAATTGTGTATTGTATAACAAAGAGAACGAGAAAGACGGCAAGCGCTCACGTTGCAAATCTAGCGAACTAACTGCTCGATTAAGAAGGTCGAACGAAGGCGGGAGCAAAATTTGAATGCTCCAGGCCGTCATAGTTAAGAACACAGTTTACCACACTAGCTATTAATTTAATTGTTTTAAATAAACAATTTGGCACCACCCGGGATTTATAAACCCCTACTGAATAACAGGTAAGGTTTCCACTCGCGTTGTACTGGTAATTGAAGGATCGCTACGGACATCGTTAGCGCAACACATAGATGTAACGACACCCGTTGTGAGGCGAACACACAACATATACATAATTACAGAGACGACTACATCTCTTCGTTACAGATTGGCTTCCATCGCGGGGCATAAACGAGACGGACGTCTCATCACCACAATCGTTACAATATATATATATTATAACGTACTTCTGTACCTCTTTTAAAAGCCCCAAGTTGTTGACGTCAATTTATAAAGAAGCCGATAGCGTCCTATATTTTATTTGATCAGTAATTGATCAGTGGCGGCTGGTGGTTGAAAATTTTGGGGGTTGCAGTTGTGGGTTGGATGGTATTAAATTGTTTAAATAGAAAATGCAAAAATATCACTAAGTTTATATGACTGAATGATAAATTTAGTATTGTTTTATTTAATTCACAATTATGACTTATATGGTAATATAACATTTTCTGTGTAACAGCATCCAAAAAATGTATTGAAATTATTTTGAAATTAGTTTACGTAATAACAGGCCTATTTATTTTAGTTTTAATTCACTTTAGATAAACTATTTTACTGTGTAGACATAATTAATATTGAAAAATATAGTTATACTTAGGATTAATTTTGTCACTTACCCTTATTTGAAAAGAAAATCCATCCGCCTTTCTTTCAGACTGGCAAATTTTTCAGTCACCTTCTGATTGAAATTAGGAATTTCCATGATCAGGTCCCTTTCTATTGAGAGCATGGCCAATGCAGACAACCTCTCTTGTGACATGGTGTTCCTTAGAAATGTCTTTATTCTTTTAAGCGTCGAAAAACATCTTTCTGCTTCAGAAGAGGTTATTGGTATTGTAATCAAAATTTCTAAGAGTTTTACAGCTTCACTAAAAGTTTCTTCTAACTTATTGTCTTTGAAGAAAGAGTACAAACTAACAGCCCCTGACAGTCTTCTAAAATCCGTTGCACTATAGATTGTTGCAAGTTCCGTACAGAGTTTTTTAAAATTGAGAAAATTGTAAGCGTTGCATACAGTTTTTACAGTTCTGGAAATTTAGAATCATAATCTGGAAACTTTTCTGACATGAACAAGATGCTCCTACGAGATGGCTCGTGAATCTAAACCGTTCCTTTATTTGGCATATAATCACATCACATACTTCCTTCGCCTGTCTCTTCCACTCGGTTTTGTCAATCTTCCTTTTCTTTGGAGGTGAACTTTGTGATGACTGTTGTGGCTCTCCAATGTCTGTGTCAATATTATTTCTGATTTTCAACACATTTTCTTCAAAACTTGTAAAAGACCGTTTTATAACAGTGAGATCAATATCTACTTTCTGGAGCTGATTAAAGAGTATGTCAGTAAGTGGCATAATTTTTCTAAAAAATGAGAGCCAAAAAATAAAGTTTTGACTTACTAAAACTTTAAGTGGCCAGAAGCCTGTGAAAGAGTACTGTCATTTTTTATGTGATCAGAATCTAATATTGTTTTCATGCACTGTATTAGGTCCTGCCTGTGATCATAAATTGTTGTGACACTTCTCAATTGAAAGTTCCATCTGGTAGGTACAGATCTGGGTAACCGCTTTTTTACTACTGCATCTAGTATTGATGTTCTTTGTGGACTAACTGAGAAAAAAGCGCAAAGACCTTGAACATTGGCAAAGAAAACTCGAACTTTCCTGTTTATTGATGCAGCTTTCATCACAACTAAATTCAGCTGATGTGCATGACAATGAACATATTGGGCATCGGCATAACAATTTTTTACAAATGCATGTACACCACTAGAAGTTCCAGCCATTACAGATGCTCCATCATATGTCTGTGCAATGAGCTTTTGGGGAGTTTCATTTATTTTGTGGTGTTTTAACTCATGAAGAATACATGATGCTAAGGCCCTGGCATCATGACGAGAAGGGTTAAGAAAAGTCCAGAATCTACCTACAGGTCTGTTTTTTGCTATGTACCTATAGATAACAGCTACTTGGTATAAATTAGACACATCCCTGTTTTCATCAGCAATAACAGCTAAAAAATTTGCTTGTTTAATTTCATCTGAAATTCTTTCGTGACAGACTTCTAGCATTATTTGTAGTAATTCATTTTGAATGGTTTTAGAAGTACCCCTAAATACTGTTGAAGTTTCAAGATGGTTTTTTAAAACTGTATCTAGCTCTGCAATAAAATCTATTAACCCTCTAAAAATTCCTGGATTATTTGATTCTTTAGACTCATCGTGGCCTCTTAAAGCTAGTTCAAACACACCACAGAAACGAATACAGTTGATAATAATACTTAGCACATATCTATTCTGCTTAACTTGTTCATTGTGAGCTACAATATTTCTCCTATAAGCTGTATCTAGTTGTTCTGCTATGTTAGTTGTTCCTAACAATGCTAACTGTAAACTATTTTTTATGTGGGTACCTGAAGCCTCATGTTTTTTAGTTCTGTCATTAAAATGGTTTAAGTCTTTAAATCCAGTCTTAGTTCAAGTCTCCTCCCCTACAAACAATATACAAGGAAAGCAAAATAATGCAGTTTTAGTGTCACACCCACATAACCAGGAATATTTATTGTATAAGTCTGTTTTAAATTTACGATTAAAAATTCTATTTCCTGACTTTACAGTTTGATTAAAACTTGAAAGATCTGGTGTAGGTCTACCTACTCTCTTAATTTCAATTTTTTCCTCAATTGGACGTAAACTGAACGGTGTTTTCGTTAAATTTTTGACAGAATTCATTGCGTCCTACGAGTTATATATAACGAATATCTTACACTATGACGCCTTAATCCTTTAACATGCACTATTATTTATATTTAACAATGAATTGTACTAACACTTAACTAACACTAACAATAAACTTCACAAAAAATTCGACCGACACTAATGAACTGAACTAATAAAACAACATAACCATACAAATTCGAACTGTCGCACCACGTGTTATTTACCAACATACTGGTGGCGCCGTGACTGACAAGCGGAGTTTGCAGTCCCTAATCACACCACGCGAAGCTATAGCGAGTAATAGGAACATCCTAGTATAGCCAGCCAGAACACAACTACATTGTGTTTCTCCATATACCAAGCGCGTCACAGCTGGTGTACACACCCGTAGTACACCGCGGCGAGAGCGTGTACGGCTTTCATTAAGTGCTCTGCACTTTTCAATCAACAAATGATTAATTACGATTATATAGCTTGAAAGCACTTATTAATTATTGTTTTTTCATAATTTTCTAATTTAAAATACAGTTTATGGGGGATTTACAGGATTAAAAATACAATTAAATTTACAGGATTTAATGGGGGTTGTGCAACCGTGCAACCTAAGCACGGGCCGCCACTGTAATTGATTATGTAACGTGACTCGCCTCGGCGTTAATCTTCAGTCTATCGCTAACGATGACGATCGCGAACGCACTAATAACCAGTACCGAATGTGTATCGTTCTTCTCCTTACCTGTCCTTATATTAATGTACCTTAATTCCCGATAGGCGCCAAATTGTTTTACTAAAAACAATTAAAAGTTTCTTCCTGCGTCGTCTTCTTTTTTTCGAAAATACGGTAATTTAAACTTACCCAAACGGACTGGCGCGATTTCAAATCTCGAGTGGAGTCTGAAGTGTTGCCAACCTATAATTTTGGTAAAAAATTTTCTTCACTGCTAAAGTACACAATTATTAAGACATATATCAAATAAAACAAGGAACGATTATTAGTGTTCAGTACTAATTTGTTAGTGTCCAGATTCGCTGATTATTTATAAGTTAAGTACAAAATATTTGTTATTATAAAAAAGTTTGCTCCGGCTATTAAATTTTACTTGCTCAAGCGTTCTGGTTAATGATACATTGTTTTGTTCAGAACGATGAATAAGTTCTTTGGATTACAACAAAATAAAGCAAAATGTTTATGAAAGTACATAACCTTACATCAATGTTAATTAAATACTATACAGGTTTACTTGCAACTCTGTTCTTAGTGTCTAAAAAGTGTGTCGACTTATAGGCGTCGCATAGAGGTTAAGTTACAGTTTTAAATAATTTTTCAATAATGGTTTGTGAAGTTGTTCAGTTTTTTTTTGTTTTTAAGATATAGTTTCAACTAATCTTTGAAAGAATTTATTATACCAAGTTCAGAGTGAGAGTTATTGTGTTGTGGAAAAGTTAATTAATTTTATTCGCAATTATATAGAATTCATTTATACTTAAAAAATCTTGTTGTTTCTTCTGATTAGTCCCAGGTAAATTCTTCAAAATATTGTTAGTTCTTCATCATTCGGGTTTTCTTTTTTTCTATTTTATTAAGTCAATGTTTTTTTAATTTCAATTATTGAATTTTGATTTATGGTTTCATCATGTGTTCAATGGATCCAGATTCAATTTCTATTATTCATATTTGTTCATTTTGAGTACATTTCCCTCCTATTACTTTTTAATTAGAGCGGATTCAGTTTGGCATCTGCATACCTTGAGCGTTAATAATGGACTGTCTAAAAATTCTAATTGTTTTCTTAATTCCAAGCATAATTTCCTGCTTCTGATTGGTTAAGAATTTTGTTTACATTGTTATGATAGCTTGGGTTTTTGGCCCCAAAGTGACCTAATATTTTATAATTGCTATAATTCATTAGTGTTATTACCAATGTGTAAGATATTAACATCAATGTCTTTATTTTCTTTCAAAGATTAATTTGATATCCCATAATGCTGGGCTTTGTCCTGTATCAACGTTTTGACCAATTTGCTAATGTTATTTTATTACATATTTCACTTATTTTTTATGTTTACTCTATTTCTGACATACTCTTATGGTTATATAATTGAAATTAACAAGTCACTTTGTCTTATTTCTCAAATACAATGGTTAATTGCTTATAAATTGCTTTTTCTGAATTTTGACAGTTAGGCATTTTATAGGCCTAAACTCTAAATGTCTGGAATTTCTTAATTTACACAATTTAACCATTACCTATTACTTTCATAGGTTCTGCTTGCCATTACTTAGCTATAGTGTCTACTTTTGAATGACTTTGGGCCGTTTTACAATAAATAAATGTTACTATAATTTTAAAAAATCATTCCTTGACCTTTGCTAGTTCATTTGTCTAACATCCTTTTTTCCTATCTTATTACAATTGTGAGTACTACTGTGATTATTAAACTTATACAATTGCTTGTCTGTATTTTCTAATGTTTCTTACACAAACTTTTTACCACTTAATCTTTTTACCATAGGTTCTACACACTACTAATGTTTCTTATTGTTTATCTATCAACATTTTAGTATTGTTTATTGTTTATTACCACTGTTCTTTTCTTTTATTACTACTATTAATTGTTTATATTAACTCATCCCTATCCTATCTATCACCTTTACTGATTACACTGGTTAAGTGTTTATTAAACTACAGTCACATTTGTAATACACTCTGTTTAAATTCACAGTAGTGATTCATCTCAAATTCTTTAAGTTTTACAATCACTGTTGCTATCATATATTAGTTTGGTTCACTGGTTATCATTAACACTCATTACCTACCTCTCACTCTTGGTTTAAATTAGTTTTGACAAATCTAATTTTAAAGTCAGTTTTTAAAACCTCATGTGTTTGTTTTTATATTAATAATGTTATTTTAAAACACATAACATTCTAAATCACAAAGTTAGTGTAAAGTTAGTTTTTTTGGGCTATTAACATTAGTACCTATAATTCCTTCATCAAGTCTTTACAATTCGATTCTATTCTACCCTTTCTTGTTAGTATTTTTATCATCATAATATAATAACAATGGTTTTACATGTTTATTACTGGTGGTGTACTTTCTTTTACATAAGTTGGGTAATACATGCTACAAAATGAAATATTAGTTAGGTTTTTTATTCGTATACTTTTTATTTTATAGCCTTTATCTGGCCAATCACTGGGGTTGGGTCACAGTCATTTGTCTGTCAGTCTAGTCTATTCACTCCTTTATTATCTTTGTCTACTATTTTTCTTTTTATTCTCTCATTACCTTTGTATAGTTATTGATTATTATGCTTCAAATTAGTTTACTTCTCTTACAGCAATATTATATTTGTGGATCCCTTATAGGGTCTGAGTTCTGCAACGTTATATAATGCCCTTCCACCAAAATTGATCATTTTGTAAAATGTGATTCTAAGTTTTAGTGAAATTATCAATTGTATTGTATTTTCTCCTTCTTGGATTCTCCTGCTTCAAGTTAATTTTCAAGTTCAACTTTTACTTCTTACTTCTTTTAATTCTGAGTCTCTTCTTCATTATTGTTTCCTTTTACGATCTGGCTTATTGATTTTTCATTATAAAATATTCCCTGTAAATTCTATTTTCCCTAACTATCCCTATTCTGTAGCTGAAATCGATTCGGATGGGCACTATTGGCTAACCTAACTCCGTCGTTCAAAACTACACTTTTTCTGAGGTCAGAGGAACATCATCTCTGCTCAGTTAAATGATTGCTGGACCTATTCAACAGTCAATCTTAATTAATAATTCTTCGATGCAGTCATCTCGTGACTAATAATAACAATAATCTTAATAATATTTGAAGGGAATTTTTTATTTCTTATTTCATTAATACTCAGATCGAGTCATATTTATTTCTCACCTCTTCCTGTTGATATCATTTGACAATACTTGAAGCGTTGCTATTTATTGATACAATTAACATTTCTATTCCTTTTCATTTCTTCCTTGATTCATCTCACTTTTTATACTTTTTTTTAAATAGTTATTTTTCTTACTTTCTTCTTGATCATTTTGTTTGCTATGGTTCTTTCTTTGGTTTTTTGGTTGGTTTATAACTTTCCTCATCCACTATTCTTCTTCGATTCTATTTTCCTTGTAAGCTTATTTATTTGCTTTGGTATATCTTCTCATTCAATTTGTCTTGGTCGTGTAGTCATTTTTTTCGGTCACTGATGGTCGTCGTGGTATTTTTTGATAGATGCCTGATTGTATACCCCTTTGATTTTCTTGATAATGGGGTGAGTGATCTCATACGTGTTGTTGCCCTTGTCCCTTGTTATAATATAAGGTCCCACGTATAACAATAATAATTTTTTCGTAATTCCTTCGATTGTGCTGGGTAATTCTCTGTTTTTAATTAAGACTTTTTCTCCTATATCGTACTTGATTGTTTTGTGTTGGTTCTTGAAATATTTATCTTTTTGTTGTTCTATCTTTTCTGCTATTCCGTTATAAAATTTTCTTTTTTCAAATTGATATTCTGGGTTTATGGGAAACTCAATTATGTCATTTATTTCCCTAGGTGGTGGTCGCTCGTACATCATTGTGTACGGTGTGGCTTCTATGAATTTGTGGTATGATAGGTTTATAAATTCCTCTGTTGATTTTAGGTAATTGTGCCATTCTCTTTGTCTATTATGACAGTAGGTTCTTAATATTCGACCCACCTCTCTTAGTACTCTCTCGGTTGGGTAGCTGCTGGGGTGGTAAACGGATGTCTTGTATGTTTTTATACCATGCTCCTAGAGTTTATTTCACCATTTCTTTCCGTTAAATTGGGTTCCGTGATCTGTGATTATTGACATAGGTTTTCCTAATTCAGGTATAAATTTTGTTAGGATTATTTCAAGGATTTTCTTCGTTGTCGCGTGGTTAATCGAGTATAGTTTCGTGTATTTTGTGAAGTGATCAAACATAATTACAATGAATCAGAATCTGTGCCTTCCTCCACTGTGAGGAAATGATCCACATATGTCCAGGAATACTTTTTCTAATTTTTGATTTGATATTATTGGTATCATCATACCCTCTTTTTTCTCGTTGTTACACTTCACCATCTGTCAAATATTACATTTATGGATTGTTTTACTTACTTTTCTATAAATATTTTTAATATAAACCTGTTCCTCCAATGCCTTTATCACTTTTATGGCTCCCATATGGCCGTACCTAATGTGGTAGTCCAGTATTATTTGTTCTTCAACTGTAGCTGGTATCACAAGTTTCCACTCTCCATGGTGAGGGTTATTTTTAATAAATAATGTATTGTTGTGTATGTTATAGAACTGTATGATCGGTTCTTCCTCATTTTGCACTCTCTGCCGGATACTCACTATTTTCGGGTCCAAATTTTGATATTTTATAATTTCTTGGATTATGTTTTCTAAATCAATTCTGTTTTTTATAATATTATATACCTTGACCAATTGTTCCTTTTCTGCTTTGAAAGGTTGCTGTTGAATGTTTATACGGATTAATACGTCGGCGGCTCTGTTTTTTCTCCCTGGTTTGTACTCCCAGTTAATATTGTATTCTTGTAACGCCAATATCCATCGAGTTAATCTCCCGTGACTGAGTTTACATTGCTTGAGGAATGAAATGGATTTATGGTCACTTCTCACTGTGATTGGGTATCCCAGAATATAAGTCCTGAATTTGTTGCAGGCAAATACAACACTAAGTAATTCTTTTTCGGTAACGTGATAGTTGCGTTCACAGCTATTTAAGATTCTACTTGCGAAACTGATAACCATGTGTTGTCCCTTCTCATCCTCCTGGTATAAAGTAGCCCCTAAACTAACATCACTCGCATCACAGTTCAGGAAGGATGGCTTCTTGAAGTTTGGGTGGTGTAGTATAACTGTAGTTAAAAATGTTTCTTTTATCTGGTTGAATATCTCATTTTGTTCGGGCCCCCATGTCCACTTATATTTGGATGACAACTGTTTTTGGAATTTGGCGGTTAACTTAGAGTAATTATCTTGGAACTTCCTATAATAGTTGCAAATCCCGAGAAAAGATTGCAGCTGTTTTCTGTTCTTAGGCATTGGAAAGCGCTGTATAGCTTCAACTTTTTCTAATGATGGAGATATGCCTTTCTCAGTTAAATTAAATCCCAAAAATTGCACTTCACTATAAATTTTGATTTGTCCAGCTTAAGAGTTATGTTGTTGTCTGACAATTTTTTTAATACAGTACTTGCTCCACTCTAGTACAGTATTCATTCCAATTTGATGAGGTTATAAGCAGGTCATCCACATATATTGTGGTAAAATTCAGAGTGTCTTGTCCCAATATCTGGTCCATGCATTTTACAAAGATTGCGACTGAATTTATCAATCCAAAGGGTAGTCTCTTGAACTGATAGTTCCTCCCATCAAAAATAAAAGCCATGTATTTTCTGCTATTCAGATGTAACTCCACCTGCCAGTATTCACATACCGTATCCCACGTACTGATGTACTTCGTACCGTGGAATTTCTTCAAAATCTCTTCAATTTCTCCCAGAGACGTCCTATCGTTCACTATTATTTTATTTATCTCTCTCGCATCAAGACATATCCTCAACTTTCCATTCTTTTTTGGTATTGCCACTATCGGACTGACTAAATTCAGTAATATCGTCTTCCATCATTCTGTTGATTTCCGCTCTAACTTCGTTTTTTAATGAGTAGGAAATGGGATAGGACTTTTTGTGGAAATCTACGGGTTCCTTGAACTCGATCTTGCATTGGTAGTCTTTTACCTTACCCGGAGCGTTTGAAAAAACATGTCGGTATCTGTTATAAATATCGATGAGATCCTCTGCTTGGGACATGCTTATCCGTTGGTCTTGTCCTTCTCGTTGGAATGTTCTGATCTCTCCTCCAATTTACTTGACCATAATTCTTGATCACTCTCCTCGTATAGTATCATTCTGGGCGAGTCATGGCAAAAATAATTCTGAATTATTGGGCAGCTGGTTGGTATTGAAGGTGTTTTGCTGCTGTCCATTAGTTCGGCCGTTCATATTCCTTCTTCCACTGTCAGGGATACATTTCCTCATTGTAAATTGATTATTGTGGAGTGTTGTCTCAGCACATTCAACCAATAAGTATATTGAATGGCAGTCAGCTTGCAACCAGAAATACCATTGGTATTGTTACTCCATGGCTGGTAAGCTCCAATGATACCTGTTTTCTTATGTTTTATTCTGTTTACCCGTAGCACTGATGATCGTAATGTTGTTAATTGGTAGAGTTGGTATTTGTGTTTGGCTTCCTTGCTGAATCCTTGTTAATTCTATGTTGTCGATCAAAGAAATGTTCGACCCTGTATCGATCATGATGGTTAATTGTGTTCCGTTTAGTTGAGCATTTATGTAGACAATTTCATTGTTACTACTTGGCATTGGATTATTTTCTTCTTCTAACAGCTCTTCCCTTCTGTTTTTCAAATAGTGGTTTAGTATGATTGTAATGGTCTTGTCAGTCATTTGTCTTATTACCCCAGGAGATTAGTCCTGTGATGGGCTGTTTCCAGTTTTCACCGACCTTAGCAGTTTAAATGAGGGTTGACCTCATCATTCCTGTTTTCCATTGGGCTTATTTATTGGCTCGGTATTGGCTCCTGTTGGTTACCAGAATTATTTTCCACAGTCCCGGCGTTTTCTTCATATGAGTTATTTGGTTGGTTCGGTATCTGGTTATAGTACGTTCTGTAACTGAGCGATCGAGGATAGTATCTTCTCGGACTTCCTTGGTTCTGAGATTGCACATAGTTTACGTGTGGTCAACATTCGCGGTTTTGGTTATTACCATTTCCTGGGTGAGAATGGTTGTTTTGGGCATTTCGTGGATTATCCCCTCGGTAGTCATTATTCCTGGTGTATCCGTTCGCATTACCGTTTTGATTATTCGCCCGATGCGTATTATTTCCTTGTTAGTTACCCTGGTAGTTAGGCATATTATTTCCCCGGTAATTATTATGGTTGTTTGCCAGTTGTCTACTATCATTAACTTGGTTTGGTGGTGAGTGATTCTCATTGTATCTGTTAATCCTTGAATTCGCGAAGCGGTTCTTGCGATACTGCCCCTCGTGTTCATGGCTTTCTAACAGCCTGGCCATATCTTGTATGGTTTTTACTTGACTGTACATTCGTGCCTTCTGTATGGCGTCTTCGTAATGGTACGACAACTGGATCACTAGGCACTCTTCAGGAATTCGGGGTTCTAAGTTTCTTGCCATGCAGATCTTCCCAAGAAAATAAGATTTCAGGGATTGTCCACTCTGGTTCTCATATCTCCCATTGCTTAAATTGTTTCGGACCATATTCTGAGTCAATTCCGACCAGTATTTCGCCTTAAATTGTGTCTTAAATTCTCGTATGCTTTGTATATCAGCTCTCGTGGCTGTCCACCAATTATCGTATGTCTCTTTAAACATCTCGTCTAACATTCCTCTCATAGTTGTCCAGCAATTCTCTCGATTTTTGGCGATTATTTCTTCTACCCTCTTCAGAAATTCCATTCGATTACGTTTATAACTTCAGAAGTTAATAATTTCACGATTGTCGTTGTTGATTACGTGGGTGTTGTTACATGGTCGGTCACGCCATGCGTCCACTTCTTCCTGCAGTATTACTTCATGTCAATGTATTTCGTCAATTTTTTGTTTGTTTTTATCGACCTGGCTGTCAATTTGGTTTATCAGAATGATCAATATTGCACACCACTATATAAAAATTATTCCGATTAGCGCTTTCAAGCTTCACAGCTCATCGTCAGATCAGGAATAGACAGAAAATATGTAAAACCCAACCCTTCACCCCTCTCCGCCACCCTGCTCACCCACAACAAACTAAAAATTAATTACCCTTCCCCACCCCCTAAACTCTGTCTCACCATCTGTACAGTTACATATTTTTCTAGTAAATTCCTTGTGTGTGTGTGTGTGTGTGTGTGTGTGTGTGTGTGTGTGTGTGTGTGTGTGTGTGTGTGTGTGTGTGTGTGTGTGTGTGTGTGTGTGTATGTGTGTGTGTGTGTGTGTGTGTGTGTGTGTGTGTGTGTGTGTGTGTGTGTGTGTGTCCTTTTAAACTACCCTCTTCCTCTCCACACACGTGGGTCAGTCACACACCCTTATTATAAAACAACCAATTAGTACTATGAAATATAATTCTTAATCTTATCTATCTGCCCCCTCTCATTTACTTCTTAATCATGTTATAAAATATTTCTTCATTATCAAATTTAATTTTAATATTAATTAAATTGTCTAACCCTTTTTCTCTTTCTTTCAATATTTCTAACTCCTCTCTAAGCTTCCTTTCAACTGTGTTATTTACTACTTTTACAATTTCGTATTCTTCCAAAGGATTAACAAACTTGTGGTTGTCTTCTATGAAATGTCTTGCATATAACGAATTGGTTGTTCTATTACCTTCTCCACGTTTGTGGTCAGACAACCTGCATACGAATTTTCATCCTGTCTCCCCTAGGTACACTTTGTTGCAGTCTTTACATTTTAATTTATAAATTCCGCTTTTCTGTAATATTGGAATTTTTTCTATATTCTTATTCCTTATCTTATCAAATACCGTTTCACATTTTTTAATAGCTATATCTACTCCATATTTATTAAAACATTTTATAATTTTTCTAGTATGTGAACCTATGTATGTCAATGACCCTGCATAATTCTTTCGTTCTGGTTCTATTTTAGCTTTTTGTATGTTGACCCTTTTCATAACTTTATCCACTATGTTGGTGCTATAATTATTATTCCTTACAATTCCCTTTATCGTTTTTAACTCCCTATCTTTTGATTCGGTCTCTTTTAAACACTTCTGAGCTCTGTAACAAAAAGAATTGATTGCCGCCATTTTATATCTGCATGGGTGGTAAGACTCTCTTGGTATAATTATATCAGAATACGACTCTTTCCTAAATATCCCAAACTGTAGTTTCTCATTATCTTTAATTTCTATGTTTAAATCTAAGTAATTTATTTGCTTACCTCCTATCTCTTCCTTAAATTGTAAGTTTTTATCCTTATTATTTACCTCCTTTATAAACTCATGCACTTCTTCTATGCTCCCTTCCCAAATTACTAATACATCATCAACGTATCTAGA
This sequence comes from Magicicada septendecula, assembly GCA_034769895.1. Classification (NCBI taxonomy): domain Eukaryota; kingdom Metazoa; phylum Arthropoda; class Insecta; order Hemiptera; family Cicadidae; genus Magicicada; species Magicicada septendecula. Next base: position 774,608,675 of record CM068367.1, read on the forward strand.
CCATAATTTTATATTGTCTTTATACTTAGTGGAAGTTATTAATTGCTTTTCAAAATCATTCATGTATATTTCAGCAAGAATAGGGGATAATGAAGACCCCATAGGTAAACCTTTTTTCTGTATATAAAACTTGTTATTAAACCTAAAATAGTTCTGATTTACACATTCTTTAATTACTTTCATCAACTGCTTTTTATACCTGTATTCTCCCATATTATTATCGTTTATTAACTTAATAACTTTATTTACTGTGATATTAGTAAACATGTCCTTAACATCCAGTGATATCAATTTTGTATTTCCATTAATGCTAATATTTTCTAATTTTTCTATCAATTTTATATTATTCTCTATGTTGTATTTTGTCCCAAATTCATATTTCTCTTTCAGTACTCTGCTAACTTCCTTTGATAATTTATAAATGGGTGCATTAATAAAAGAAACAATCGGTCTAATTGGTTTTCCTTCTTTATGTATCTTAACCTGACTTTTAAAAGTTGGTGCTGTTGGATTACTTTCCAATAAATACTTTTTCTTATTTTCTTCTATAAATGTTATCTGTTTCATCATTTGTTTTATCCTTGACTGGTACTTACTTGTATAATCATACTTTATTTCCTCGTAAGGTCCTTCCCTTATAAATTCTTCCGTTTTCTTTATGTATTCTTCCTTACTCATTAGTACCATTGTATTTCCTTTATCCGCCTTCGTAACTATAATATCATTCTTCTTTATTTTATTCTTTAGTTTAGTTACAGTTGCTTTGATTTTTTGTTCATTCTTTGAATTATACAAACTTTTCTTAAATATTTTATCTACTACATTCCCTACTTCCCACCTTATTCTTTTTTTATCATTTTCATTTCCTAGTTTTTGTATTATGCTTTCGCATTCAATAATCGTTTTTTCTTGATTTAATTCTGGTGGCGGTGCGTATTTTAAGCATTTCGCTAACATTTCTTTTTCTTCCGTATTGAAATTTACCTCTGTAAGGTTTATTACTCTTTTTTCATAGTTATTCTTAGAGAGGTGTTCCCTTTTTACTTCGTTCTAAATATATTTGTATATATTTATTTATATTCGAATCTAAATAAATAAAAAATTAATTTACTAGCAATTAAGTATTTTTAAATCGCACTATTAAACCTAAAGCCCCTGTACTAACTCTGAATAAGTATGAGATGTAAATGGAAAATCTAACTAAAGCATTAATAAAAATTCGAATTGTAAAAAGCTATTAACATCACAGTTAACCCTTTTGCAAGTCATCATGCGGTGACCTGTTAATTCCGGACACAACGTGCATAGCGAGTCGTCTGTAACTTAGGAAGATATAAAAATCATAATCTTTGTAATTAGTAATTTGAAGGCATGAGTAGTAGTTAAAATAATTCACTTAAATTATATATGTATAATTAATGTTTTGTTTTTTGTAATAAGAATGTCAATTTAAATAAAAATAGGAACTATATTATCGCGGAGTACTCGCCCCGCTCCGTTGTAATGTGCCAGTCGAATCGAGTAGAGAGTTACAATGCTGCCGTCAGAGCGTATAGAACTACGAGCGAGAGCTCCACCAAAATGCACTGGTTAAATTTCACTTTAACTGTTAGCTACCACTGCTAAACTGGCGAGCGAGTGTAATATGTGAATTGTAAAAAGTTGTGTTAAAAAAAAAATGTAATAAGTTAAAACAAAAAAAATAACAAGTAGTAAGCAAGATGACGTCTCCCCTCAAGAGGTAAATTCAAGTACAACTTTACATATGAAGATCTGACCTGCATAAACTTCACATGTGGACGTATACGAGGCACAAGACGCTGACGAGGACCTACGTGGATCTACACCAACTTTAACGAGAAAAACTTCAATCTCCGCATTGAACCAGCTATCTAGTACTTGCCGAAGACATGACTCAGATGACGACGCCGACTTCAAGAATTCCCAAGAGAGACACCCCAGGACGAGTTTACCACGACCTATTGTAAAGGTGACTCGATAGCTTGCCTATCGAGAGTTAATTATACTTGAGACATAACTTACAGAGAAAAGAGACTTTTCAAAGACTATAATTTTCTTTAAACTATAAATGAGACCAACTAAGAGTTTACTGTAATATTGAATATCATACGTTGTAACGCATTATATGTAAATGTAAATTATAATCACTTTAGTTAATAATACCATTCTTCAAATGGTAAATGAAGTCTTGCAAGCAACTAGATGAACATAAAAATACTCAGAAGTCTTTGCTATAGATATATTTAAAGTAAACTCGGATCCGAGGTAAAAAAGTACATAATCATTATGATCCCTAGTTTTTCAGAAAACCATTTAAATATTTTAATCTAATTAATTATGTCATGGGATCTTTTCGTATCAGTTGTTAATAAAGAGAAGTCATCTTATTACACATGAAAATGAGTGCATAAATCAGTGAAATACCTTCCCTTGTCTCCTAATATTTAGCTTAAGTAATTCGTTCAATAATGTTGAGTTTAATAACAGTCCGTTACAATGTAGGCAGCACATGTAATTGGCAGGTGTCAATTAAGATGGGTTCCCTGGATTTGTAACGTGGTAAAAACGTTACAAAATTGTGCCACTCTGCTATTGTGCTGTTGTTTAATAATTATGTGTGAACAGAGTGTCACAAAATTGCGCCACTCTGCTAAATTATTAAAAAGGTTGTAAGCATCGTGACATTAACAAAGATACGTCACGCTGATAATTAAAGTAATTGTTACGTAGTAAATTAGATAACTCTCGGCACTCAGTTATTTAATATATGCACTCAGTTACTGTATTTTATGTAACATTAATTTTTATAAAATGAATTTATTTTAAGATACGTAAATGATAGTCTGTATAACTTGAAATATCATTGTATGAAGCCAAATGCAAGTAGGTACATGAATTGTAGTGCTTGTTGGTCTGTTCAATCTTTAACAGGTTTATATTGTGACAATCCAAGACCTGTAGTTTCTTGAATATGCCTGCATAGTATATCAGTGTATGTATGTCGTCACGGTAAAAATAAAAAAAATATACTCCTGTGTAAAGTAGACCCGGTTAATTACGTGGAAAGAATTTCGTAACTTAAAATTGTTACTAAAAAAAAAATAGTAATTTAATAGCGGAAAGTACGAGAATTAATTACTAAACTCAGACTGTTATAACCGTAATACACTTGTAACTTGTAAAGCATGTTTTGTTGAATGAGATTCACCCCATGCGTCTGAGTTGGCTTCTCCAGTTAAAACCGGTCAAGAAAGTTTGCCTGTGGCATTGTGTAGAGAACAATATGTGTGCGTAATCCCCTCGTTCCCACGCATACACTTACCTTGTCTTTGTTTAGTAAATAAAAGACGGTGACCTACATTCCAGCAAACAGCTGATCGGCGATTTAACATTGAAATATGTGTGTGTGGAATTTCTGTCTCTCCCTTAGAAGAGAAATTATTCTCTTCTGTATTATGCAAATGATTTACCCAAGAATGCACCTTGTCTATGTAATTGTGTATAGCATAGTAGAGCAAGTATTTTCACCGTGACGACAATTAAATAATATAGTGACTTAAATATCAAATAAATAAATGACCTAGTTAACCCTCCCTTGTTAGATAAAGTGTTAAACCCCATGCCCCAAAACAGCAAACTTTTAAACTAAGCAAAACTGAAAACAAAGTAAATAAAGTGTAATAAATAAATATGGAAATTAAATGGGAAATAGTTCTAAGTAAGTTTCTTAAATCTTCCCTTAGTAAATAAAAAAAAAAGAAAAAGTAATTTTCTTAGAAAGAAAACAAGAAGTAAATAATAATAAAGAAAATAATAATAATTGCTTTAAATAATAAGGCTGAATAAATCTTAAGTTAAACTAAATAGTGTGAAGTGTAGCATTAAGTAAGAGAGAGGAAAATAATAATACAAGTATAGTTGCATATTGTAAACACCCAGTCGTGGCCTGTACGAGAACAATAAAGCGTGTTGAGAATTGTAGTAAGCCACCCTCCCCCTATTGTGATAAACCGGTGCTTATGTAAACAATTGAAAACCTCCCTAGTGTGTATTACAATGCATTGTGTAAAGTGTCTCACCTCCCGCATAGTTTGTTTAAGTATCGTTAAAGAGATAATAAGAATTATCTTCGTGAAGTTCCGCTTCTCTCAGTAGCATAAGATGTTAGGATTAGCAATAATCTAAAGTGGAGTATGGGATCCTCTTTAGATTATATTAGAGGTAAGTTTATGATATATAATTGAGAATTATATATGTGTAACGTAACAGGTCACAACGGCGCCGACTGAAAAGGGTAATGATGGGGCCAGAAAGGTGCCAAAAGATCATTAAAGAGTGCTGAAAGCTAACTGGTGTAGTTAGAGTAAGCCGATGTCAGTCGGGCCACGATATTGTGAGTTACGGATAATTAGGGAAATTAATATTAAGAATTAAAATATAAATTAGCATTGTAAGTAACGAGAAAAAGGGAATTTCACGAAGGAGAACATTTAGATGAACAAGATCATTTAAGAGAGATAGAGAAAACAAACCGTGTAGTAAAATTAAACTTCACACATTGACACCAAGCATACTCCAAGTCCCCAATTTTAATTAGTCCCCAATACTCACTAAAATTCGTAATGTGGATTTTAAGCGGTGGAGTATGTGATGATTTAATTGAAAATAGAATCTTAAATAAATAAAAAATTAATTTACTAGCAATTAAGTATTTTTAAATCACACTATTAAACCTAAAGCCCCTGTACTAACTCTGAATAAGTATGAGATGTAAATGGAAAATCTAACTAAAGCATTAATAAAAATTCGAATTGTAAAAAGCTATTAATATCACAGTTAACCCTTTTGCAAGTCATCATGCGGTGACCTGTTAATTCCGGACACAACGTGCATAGCGAGTCGTCTGTAACTTAGGAAGATATAAAAATCATAATCTTTGTAATTAGTAATTTGAAGGCATGAGTAGTAGTTAAAATAATTCACTTAAATTATATATGTATAATTAATGTTTTGTTTTTTGTAATAAGAATGTCAATTTAAATAAAAATAGGAACTATATTATCGCGGAGTACTCGCCCCGCTCTGTTGTAATGTGCCAGTCGAATCGAGTAGAGAGTTACAATGCTGCCGTCAGAGCGTATAGAACTACGAGCGAGAGCTCCACCAAAATGCGCTGGTTAAATTTCACTTTAACTGTTAGCTACCACTGCTAAACTGGCGAGCGAGTGTAATATGTGAATTGTAAAACGTTGTGTTAAAAAAAAAATGTAATAAGTTAAAACAAAAAAAATAACAAGTAGTAAGCAAGATGACATCTCCCCTCAAGAGGTAAATTCAAGTACAACTTTACATATGAAGATCTGACCTGCATAAACTTCACATGTGGACGTATACGAGGCACAAGACGCTGACGAGGACCTACGTGGATCTACACCAACTTTAACGAGAAAAACTTCAATCTCCGCAGTGAACCAGCTATCTAGTACTTGCCAAAGACATGACTCAGATGACGACGCCGACTTCAAGAATTCCCAAGAGAGACACCCCAGGACGAGTTTACCACGACCTATTGTAAAGGTGACTCGATAGCTTGCCTATCGAGAGTTAATTATACTTGAGACATAACTTACAGAGAAAAGAGACTTTTCAAATATTATAATTTTCTTTAAACTATAAATGAGACCAACTAAGAGTTTACTGTAATATTGGATATCATACGTTGTAACGCATTATATGTAAATGTAAATTATAATCACTTTAGTTAATAATACCATTCTTCAAATGGTAAATGAAGTCTTGCAAGCAACTAGATGAACATAAAAATACTCAGAAGTCTTTGCTATAGATATATTTAAAGTAAACTCGGATCCGAGGTAAAAAAGTACATAATCATTATGATCCCTAGTTTTTCAGAAAACCATTTAAATATTTTAATCTAATTAATTATATCATGGGATCTTTTCGTATCAGTTGTTAATAAAGAGAAGTCATCTTATTACACATGAAAATGAGTGCATAAATCAGTGAAATACCTTCCCTTGTCTCCTAATATTTAGCTTAAGTAATTCGTTCAATTATGTTGAGTTTAATAACAGTCCGTTACAACGTAGGCAGCACATGTAATTGGCAGGTGTCAATTAAGATGGGTTCCCTGGATTTGTAACGTGGTAAAAACGTTACAAAATTGCGCCACTCTGCTATTGTGCTGTTGTTTAATAATTATGTGTGAACAGAGTGTCACAAAATTGCGCCACTCTGCTAAATTATTAAAAAGGTTGTAAGCATCGTGACATTAACAAAGATACGTCATGCTGATAATTAAAGTAATTGTTACGTAGTAAATTAGATAACTCTCGGCACTCAGTTATTTGATATATGCACTCAGTTACTGTATTTTATGTAACATTAATTTTTATAAAATGAATTTATTTTAAGATACGTAAATGATAGTCTGTATAACTTGAAATATCATTGTATGAAGCCAAATGCAAGTAGGTACATGAATTGTAGTGCTTGTTGGTCTGTTCAATCTTTAACAGGTTTATATTGTGACAATCCAAGACCTGTAGTTTCTTGAATATGCCTGCATAGTATATCAGTGTATGTATGTCGTCACGGTAAAAATAAAAAAAATATACTCCTGTGTAAAGTAGACCCGGTTAATTACGTGGAAAGAATTTCGTAACTTAAAATTGTTACTAAAAAAAAAATAGTAATTTAATAGCGGAAAGTACGAGAATTAATTACTAAACTCAGACTGTTATAATCGTAATACACTTGTAACTTGTAAAGCATGTTTTGTTGAATGAGATTCACACCATGCGTCTGAGTTGGCTTCTCCAGTTAAAACCGGTCAAGAAAGTTTGCCTGTGGCATTGTGTAGAGAACAATATGTGTGCGTAATCCCCTCGTTCCCACGCATACACTTACCTTGTCTTTGTTTAGTAAATAAAAGACGGTGACCTACATTCCAGCAAACAGCTGATCGGCGATTTAACATTGAAATATGTGTGTGTGGAATTTCTGTCTCTCCCTTAGAAGAGAAATTATTCTCTTCTGTATTATGCAAATGATTTACCCAAGAATGCACCTTGTCTATGTAATTGTGTATAGTATAGTAGAGCAAGTATTTTCACCGTGACGACAATTAAATAATATAGTGACTTAAATATCAAATAAATAAATGACCTAGTTAACCCTCCCTTGTTAGATAAAGTGTTAAACCCCATGCCCCAAAACAGCAAACTTTTAAACTAAGCAAACTGAAAACAAAGTAAATAAAGTGTAATAAATAAATATGGTAATTAAATGGGAAATAGTTCTAAGTAAGTTTCTTAAATCTTCCCTTAGTAAATAAAAAAAAAAAGAAAAAGTAATTTTCTTAGAAAGAAAACAAGAAGTAAATAATAATAAAGAAAATAATAATAATTGCTTTAAATAATAAGGCTGAATAAATCTTAAGTTAAACTAAATAGTGTGAAGTGTAGCATTAAGTAAGAGAGAGGAAAATAATAATACAAGTATAGTTGCATATTGTAAACACCCAGTCGTGGCCTGTACGAGAACAATAAAGCGTGTTGAGAATTGTAGTAAGCCACCCTCCCCCTATTGTGATAAACCGGTGCTTATGTAAACAATTGAAAACCTCCCTAGTGTGTATTACAATGCATTGTGTAAAGTGTCTCCCCTCCCGCATAGTTTGTTTAAGTATCGTTAAAGAGATAATAAGAATTATCTTCGTGAAGTTCCGCTTCTCTCAGTAGCATAAGATGTTAGGATTAGCAATAATCTAAAGTGGAGTATGGGATCCTCTTTAGATTATATTAGAGGTAAGTTTATGATATATAATTGAGAATTATATATGTGTAACGTAACAGGTCACAACGGCGCCGACTGAAAAGGGTAATGATGGGGCCAGAAAGGTGCCAAAAGATCATTAAAGATTGCTGAAAGCTAACTGGTGTAGTTAGAGTAAGCCGATGTCAGTCGGGCCACGATATTGTGAGTTACGGATAATTAGGGAAATTAATATTAAGAATTAAAATATAAATTAGCATTGTAAGTAACGAGAAAAAGGGAATTTCACGAAGGAGAACATTTAGATGAACAAGATCATTTAAGAGAGATAGAGAAAACAAACCGTGTAGTAAAATTAAACTTCACACATTGACACCAAGCATACTCCAAGTCCCCAATTTTAATTAGTCCCCAATACTCACTAAAATTCGTAATGTGGATTTTAAGCGGTGGAGTATGTGACGATTTAATTGAAAATAGAATCTTAAATAAATAAAAAATTAATTTACTAGCAATTAAGTATTTTTAAATCACACTATTAAATCTAAAGCCCCTGTACTAACTCTGAATAAGTATGAGATGTATTTGGAAAATCTAACTAAAGCATTAATAAAAATTCGAATTGTAAAAAGCTATTAATATCACAGTTAACCCTTTTGCAAGTCATCATGCGGTGACCTGTTAATTCCGGACACAACGTGCATAGCGAGTCGTCTGTAACTTAGGAAGATATAAAAATCATAATCTTTGTAATTAGTAATTTGAAGGCATGAGTAGTAGTTAAAATAATTCACTTAAATTATATATGTATAATTAATGTTTTGTTTTTTGTAATAAGAATGTCAATTTAAATAAAAATAGGAACTATATTATCGCGGAGTACTCGCCCCGCTCTGTTGTAATGTGCCAGTCGAATCGAGTAGAGAGTTACAATGCTGCCGTCAGAGCGTATAGAACTACGAGCGAGAGCTCCACCAAAATGCACTGGTTAAATTTCACTTTAACTGTTAGCTACCACTGCTAAACTGGCGAGCGAGTGTAATATGTGAATTGTAAAACGTTGTGTTAAAAAAAAAAATGTAATAAGTTAAAACAAAAAAAATAACAAGTAGTAAGCAAGATGACATCTCCCCTCAAGAGGTAAATTCAAGTACAACTTTACATATGAAGATCTGACCTGCATAAACTTCACATGTGGACGTATACGAGGCACAAGACGCTGACGAGGACCTACGTGGATCTACACCAACTTTAACGAGAAAAACTTCAATCTCCGCAGTGAACCAGCTATCTAGTACTTGCCGAAGACATGACTCAGATGACGATGCCGACTTCAAGAATTCCCAAGAGAGACACCCCAGGACGAGTTTACCACGACCTATTGTAAAGGTGACTCGATAGCTTGCCTATCGAGAGTTAATTATACTTGAGACATAACTTACAGAGAAAAGAGACTTTTCAAATATTATAAATTTCTTTAAACTATAAATGAGACCAACTAAGAGTTTACTGTAATATTGGATATCATACGTTGTAACGCATTATATGTAAATGTAAATTATAATCACTTTAGTTAATAATACCATTCTTCAAATGGTAAATGAAGTCTTGCAAGCAACTAGATGAACATAAAAATACTCAGAAGTCTTTGCTATAGATATATTTAAAGTAAACTCGGATCCGAGGTAAAAAAGTACATAATCATTATGATCACTAGTTTTTCAGAAAACCATTTAAATATTTTAATCTAATTAATTATATCATGGGATCTTTTCGTATCAGTTGTTAATAAAGAGAAGTCATCTTATTACACATGAAAATGAGTGCATAAATCAGTGAAATACCTTCCCTTGTCTCCTAATATTTAGCTTAAGTAATTCGTTCAATTATGTTGAGTTTAATAACAGTCCGTTACAACGTAGGCAGCACATGTAATTGGCAGGTGTCAATTAAGATGGGTTCCCTGGATTTGTAACGTGGTAAAAACGTTACAAAATTGCGCCACTCTGCTATTGTGCTGTTGTTTAATAATTATGTGTGAACAGAGTGTCACAAAATTGCGCCACTCTGCTAAATTATTAAAAAGGTTGTAAGCATCGTGACATTAACAAAGATACGTCACGCTGATAATTAAAGTAATTGTTACGTAGTAAATTAGATAACTCTCGGCACTCAGTTATTTAATATATGCACTCAGTTACTGTATTTTATGTAACATTAATTTTTATAAAATGAATTTATTTTAAGATACGTAAATGATAGTCTGTATAACTTGAAATATCATTGTATGAAGCCAAATGCAAGTAGGTACATGAATTGTAGTGCTTGTTGGTCTGTTCAATCTTTAACAGGTTTATATTGTGACAATCCAAGACCTGTAGTTTCTTGAATATGCCTGCATAGTATATCAGTGTATGTATGTCGTCACGGTAAAAATAAAAAAAATATACTCCTGTGTAAAGTAGACCCGGTTAATTACGTGGAAAGAATTTCGTAACTTAAAATTGTTACTAAAAAAAAAATAGTAATTTAATAGCGGAAAGTACGAGAATTAATTACTAAACTCAGACTGTTATAACCGTAATACACTTGTAACTTGTAAAGCATGTTTTGTTGAATGAGATTCACCCCATGCGTCTGAGTTGGCTTCTCCAGTTAAAACCGGTCAAGAAAGTTTGCCTGTGGCATTGTGTAGAGAACAATATGTGTGCGTAATCCCCTCGTTCCCACGCATACACTTACCTTGTCTTTGTTTAGTAAATAAAAGACGGTGACCTACATTCCAGCAAACAGCTGATCGGCGATTTAACATTGAAATATGTGTGTGTGGAATTTCTGTCTCTCCCTTAGAAGAGAAATTATTCTCTTCTGTATTATGCAAATGATTTACCCAAGAATGCACCTTGTCTATGTAATTGTGTATAGTATAGTAGAGCAAGTATTTTCACCGTGACGACAATTAAATAATATAGTGACTTAAATATCAAATAAATAAATGACCTAGTTAACCCTCCCTTGTTAGATAAAGTGTTAAACCCCATGCCCCAAAACAGCAAACTTTTAAACTAAGCAAAACTGAAAACAAAGTAAATAAAGTGTAATAAATAAATATGGTAATTAAATGGGAAATAGTTCTAAGTAAGTTTCTTAAATCTTCCCTTAGTAAATAAAAAAAAAAGAAAAAGTAATTTTCTTAGAAAGAAAACAAGAAGTAAATAATAATAAAGAAAATAATAATAATTGCTTTAAATAATAAGGCTGAATAAATCTTAAGTTAAACTAAATAGTGTGAAGTGTAGCATTAAGTAAGAGAGAGGAAAATAATAATACAAGTATAGTTGCATATTGTAAACACCCAGTCGTGGCCTGTACGAGAACAATAAAGCGTGTTGAGAATTGTAGTAAGCCACCCTCCCCCTATTGTGATAAACCGGTGCTTATGTAAACAATTGAAAACCTCCCTAGTGTGTATTACAATGCATTGTGTAAAGTGTCTCACCTCCCGCATAGTTTGTTTAAGTATCGTTAAAGAGATAATAAGAATTATCTTCGTGAAGTTCCGCTTCTCTCAGTAGCATAAGATGTTAGGATTAGCAATAATCTAAAGTGGAGTATGGGATCCTCTTTAGATTATATTAGAGGTAAGTTTATGATATATAATTGAGAATTATATATGTGTAACGTAACAGGTCACAACGGCGCCGACTGAAAAGGGTAATGATGGGGCCAGAAAGGTGCCAAAAGATCATTAAAGAGTGCTGAAAGCTAACTGGTGTAGTTAGAGTAAGCCGATGTCAGTCGGGCCACGATATTGTGAGTTACGGACAATTAGGGAAATTAATATTAAGAATTAAAATATAAATTAGCATTGTAAGTAACGAGAAAAAGGGAATTTCACGAAGGAGAACATTTAGATGAACAAGATCATTTAAGAGAGATAGAGAAAACAAACCGTGTAGTAAAATTAAACTTCACACATTGACACCAAGCATACTCCAAGTCCCCAATTTTAATTAGTCCCCAATACTCACTAAAATTCGTAATGTGGATTTTAAGCGGTGGAGTATGTGACGATTTAATTGAAAATAGAATCTTAAATAAATAAAAAATTAATTTACTAGCAATTAAGTATTTTTAAATCACACTATTAAACCTAAAGCCCCTGTACTAACTCTGAATAAGTATGAGATGTAAATGGAAAATCTAACTAAAGCATTAATAAAAATTCGAATTGTAAAAAGCTATTAATATCACAGTTAACCCTTTTGCAAGTCATCATGCGGTGACCTGTTAATTCCGGACACAACGTGCATAGCGAGTCGTCTGTAACTTAGGAAGATATAAAAATCATAATCTTTGTAATTAGTAATTTGAAGGCATGAGTAGTAGTTAAAATAATTCACTTAAATTATATATGTATAATTAATGTTTTGTTTTTTGTAATAAGAATGTCAATTTAAATAAAAATAGGAACTATATTATCGCGGAGTACTCGCCCCGCTCTGTTGTAATGTGCCAGTCGAATCGAGTAGAGAGTTACAATGCTGCCGTCAGAGCGTATAGAACTACGAGCGAGAGCTCCACCAAAATGCACTGGTTAAATTTCACTTTAACTGTTAGCTACCACTGCTAAACTGGCGAGCGAGTGTAATATGTGAATTGTAAAACGTTGTGTTAAAAAAAAAATGTAATAAGTTAAAACAAAAAAAATAACAAGTAGTAAGCAAGATGACATCTCCCCTCAAGAGGTAAATTCAAGTACAACTTTACATATGAAGATCTGACCTGCATAAACTTCACATGTGGACGTATACGAGGCACAAGACGCTGACGAGGACCTACGTGGATCTACACCAACTTTAACGAGAAAAACTTCAATCTCCGCAGTGAACCAGCTATCTAGTACTTGCCGAAGACATGACTCAGATGACGACGCCGACTTCAAGAATTCCCAAGAGAGACACCCCAGGACGAGTTTACCACGACCTATTGTAAAGGTGACTCGATAGCTTGCCTATCGAGAGTTAATTATACTTGAGACATAACTTACAGAGAAAAGAGACTTTTCAAATATTATAATTTTCTTTAAACTATAAATGAGACCAACTAAGAGTTTACTGTAATATTGGATATCATACGTTGTAACGCATTATATGTAAATGTAAATTATAATCACTTTAGTTAATAATACCATTCTTCAAATGGTAAATGAAGTCTTGCAAGCAACTAGATGAACATAAAAATACTCAGAAGTCTTTGCTATAGATATATTTAAAGTAAACTCGGATCCGAGGTAAAAAAGTACATAATCATTATGATCCCTAGTTTTTCAGAAAACCATTTAAATATTTTAATCTAATTAATTATATCATGGGATCTTTTCGTATCAGTTGTTAATAAAGAGAAGTCATCTTATTACACATGAAAATGAGTGCATAAATCAGTGAAATACCTTCCCTTGTCTCCTAATATTTAGCTTAAGTAATTCGTTCAATTATGTTGAGTTTAATAACAGTCCGTTACAACGTAGGCAGCACATGTAATTGGCTGTTGTCAATTAAGATGGGTTCCCTGGATTTGTAACGTGGTAAAAACGTTACAAAATTGCGCCACTCTGCTATTGTGCTGTTGTTTAATAATTATGTGTGAACAGAGTGTCACAAAATTGCGCCACTCTGCTAAATTATTAAAAAGGTTGTAAGCATCGTGACATTAACAAAGATACGTCACGCTGATAATTAAAGTAATTGTTACGTAGTAAATTAGATAACTCTCGGCACTCAGTTATTTAATATATGCACTCAGTTACTGTATTTTATGTAACATTAATTTTTATAAAATGAATTTATTTTAAGATACGTAAATGATAGTCTGTATAACTTGAAATATCATTGTATGAAGCCAAATGCAAGTAGGTACATGAATTGTAGTGCTTGTTGGTCTGTTCAATTTTAACAGGTTTATATTGTGACAATCCAAGACCTGTAGTTTCTTGAATATGCCTGCATAGTATATCAGTGTATGTATGTCGTCACGGTAAAAATAAAAAAAATATACTCCTGTGTAAAGTAGACCCGGTTAATTACGTGGAAAGAATTTCGTAACTTAAAATTGTTACTAAAAAAAAAATAGTAATTTAATAGCGGAAAGTACGAGAATTAATTACTAAACTCAGACTGTTATAACCGTAATACACTTGTAACTTGTAAAGCATGTTTTGTTGAATGAGATTCACCCCATGCGTCTGAGTTGGCTTCTCCAGTTAAAACCGGTCAAGAAAGTTTGCCTGTGGCATTGTGTAGAGAACAATATGTGTGCGTAATCCCCTCGTTCCCACGCATACACTTACCTTGTCTTTGTTTAGTAAATAAAAGACGGTGACCTACATTCCAGCAAACAGCTGATCGGCGATTTAACATTGAAATATGTGTGTGTGGAATTTCTGTCTCTCCCTTAGAAGAGAAATTATTCTCTTCTGTATTATGCAAATGATTTACCCAAGAATGCGCCTTGTCTATGTAATTGTGTATAGTATAGTAGAGCAAGTATTTTCACCGTGACGACAATTAAATAATATAGTGACTTAAATATCAAATAAATAAATGACCTAGTTAACCCTCCCTTGTTAGATAAAGTGTTAAACCCCATGCCCCAAAACAGCAAACTTTTAAACTAAGCAAAACTGAAAACAAAGTAAATAAAGTGTAATAAATAAATATGGTAATTAAATGGGAAATAGTTCTAAGTAAGTTTCTTAAATCTTCCCTTAGTAAATAAAAAAAAAAAGAAAAAGTAATTTTCTTAGAAAGAAAACAAGAAGTAAATAATAATAAAGAAAATAATAATAATTGCTTTAAATAATAAGGCTGAATAAATCTTAAGTTAAACTAAATAGTGTGAAGTGTAGCATTAAGTAAGAGAGAGGAAAATAATAATACAAGTATAGTTGCATATTGTAAACACCCAGTCGTGGCCTGTACGAGAACAATAAAGCGTGTTGAGAATTGTAGTAAGCCACCCTCCCCCTATTGTGATAAACCGGTGCTTATGTAAACAATTGAAAACCTCCCTAGTGTGTATTACAATGCATTGTGTAAAGTGTCTCCCCTCCCGCATAGTTTGTTTAAGTATCGTTAAAGAGATAATAAGAATTATCTTCGTGAAGTTCCGCTTCTCTCAGTAGCATAAGATGTTAGGATTAGCAATAATCTAAAGTGGAGTATGGGATCCTCTTTAGATTATATTAGAGGTAAGTTTATGATATATAATTGAGAATTATATATGTGTAACGTAACAGGTCACAACGGCGCCGACTGAAAAGGGTAATGATGGGGCCAGAAAGGTGCCAAAAGATCATTAAAGAGTGCTGAAAGCTAACTGGTGTAGTTAGAGTAAGCCGATGTCAGTCGGGCCACGATATTGTGAGTTACGGATAATTAGGGAAATTAATATTAAGAATTAAAATATAAATTAGCATTGTAAGTAACGAGAAAAAGGGAATTTCACGAAGGAGAACATTTAGATGAACAAGATCATTTAAGAGAGATAGAGAAAACAAACCGTGTAGTAAAATTAAACTTCACACATTGACACCAAGCATACTCCAAGTCCCCAATTTTAATTAGTCCCCAATACTCACTAAAATTCGTAATGTGGATTTTAAGTGGTGGAGTATGTGACGATTTAATTGAAAATAGAATCTTAAATAAATAAAAAATTAATTTACTAGCAATTAAGTATTTTTAAATCACACTATTAAACCTAAAGCCCCTGTACTAACTCTGAATAAGTATGAGATGTATTTGGAAAATCTAACTAAAGCATTAATAAAAATTCGAATTGTAAAAAGCTATTAATATCACAGTTAACCCTTTTGCAAGTCATCATGCGGTGACCTGTTAATTCCGGACACAACGTGCATAGCGAGTCGTCTGTAACTTAGGAAGATATAAAAATCATAATCTTTGTAATTAGTAATTTGAAGGCATGAGTAGTAGTTAAAATAATTCACTTAAATTATATATGTATAATTAATGTTTTGTTTTTTGTAATAAGAATGTCAATTTAAATAAAAATAGGAACTATATTATCGCGGAGTACTCGCCCCGCTCTGTTGTAATGTGCCAGTCGAATCGAGTAGAGAGTTACAATGCTGCCGTCAGAGCGTATAGAACTACGAGCGAGAGCTCCACCAAAATGCACTGGTTAAATTTCACTTTAACTGTTAGCTACCACTGCTAAACTGGCGAGCGAGTGTAATATGTGAATTGTAAAACGTTGTGTTAAAAAAAAAATGTAATAAGTTAAAACAAAAAAAATAACAAGTAGTAAGCAAGATGACATCTCCCCTCAAGAGGTAAATTCAAGTACAACTTTACATATGAAGATCTGACCTGCATAAACTTCACATGTGGACGTATACGAGGCACAAGACGCTGACGAGGACCTACGTGGATCTACACCAACTTTAACGAGAAAAACTTCAATCTCCGCAGTGAACCAGCTATCTAGTACTTGCCGAAGACATGACTCAGATGACGACGCCGACTTCAAGAATTCCCAAGAGAGACACCCCAGGACGAGTTTACCACGACCTATTGTAAAGGTGACTCGATAGCTTGCCTATCGAGAGTTAATTATACTTGAGACATAACTTACAGAGAAAAGAGACTTTTCAAATATTATAATTTTCTTTAAACTATAAATGAGACCAACTAAGAGTTTACTGTAATATTGGATATCATACGTTGTAACGCATTATATGTAAATGTAAATTATAATCACTTTAGTTAATAATACCATTCTTCAAATGGTAAATGAAGTCTTGCAAGCAACTAGATGAACATAAAAGTACTCAGAAGTCTTTGCTATAGATATATTTAAAGTAAACTCGGATCCGAGGTAAAAAAGTACATAATCATTATGATCCCTAGTTTTTCGGAACACCATTTAAATATTTTAATCTAATTAATTATATCATGGAATCTTTTCGTATCAGTTGTTAATAAAGAGAAGTCATCTTATTACACATGAAAATGAGTGCATAAATCAGTGAAATACCTTCCCTTGTCTCCTAATATTTAGCTTAAGTAATTCGTTCAATTATGTTGAGTTTAATAACAGTCCGTTACAACGTAGGCAGCACATGTAATTGGCAGGTGTCAATTAAGATGGGTTCCCTGGATTTGTAACGTGGTAAAAACGTTACAAAATTGCGCCACTCTGCTATTGTGCTGTTGTTTAATAATTATGTGTGAACAGAGTGTCACAAAATTGCGCCACTCTGCTAAATTATTAAAAAGGTTGTAAGCATCGTGACATTAACAAAGATACGTCATGCTGATAATTAAAGTAATTGTTACGTAGTAAATTAGATAACTCTCGGCACTCAGTTATTTGATATATGCACTCAGTTACTGTATTTTATGTAACATTAATTTTTATAAAATGAATTTATTTTAAGATACGTAAATGATAGTCTGTATAACTTGAAATATCATTGTATGAAGCCAAATGCAAGTAGGTACATGAATTGTAATGCTTGTTGGTCTGTTCAATCTTTAACAGGTTTATATTGTGACAATCCAAGACCTGTAGTTTCTTGAATATGCCTGCATAGTATATCAGTGTATGTATGTCGTCACGGTAAAAATAAAAAAAATATACTCCTGTGTAAAGTAGACCCGGTTAATTACGTGGAAAGAATTTCGTAACTTAAAATTGTTACTAAAAAAAAAATAGTAATTTAATAGCGGAAAGTACGAGAATTAATTACTAAACTCAGACTGTTATAACCGTAATACACTTGTAACTTGTAAAGCATGTTTTGTTGAATGAGATTCACCCCATGCGTCTGAGTTGGCTTCTCCAGTTAAAACCGGTCAAGAAAGTTTGCCTGTGGCATTGTGTAGAGAACAATATGTGGGCGTAATCCCCTCGTTCCCACGCATACACTTACCTTGTCTTTGTTTAGTAAATAAAAGACGGTGACCTACATTCCAGCAAACAGCTGATCGGCGATTTAACATTGAAATATGTGTGTGTGGAATTTCTGTCTCTCCCTTAGAAGAGAAATTATTCTCTTCTGTATTATGCAAATGATTTACCCAAGAATGCACCTTGTCTATGTAATTGTGTATAGTATAGTAGAGCAAGTATTTTCACCGTGACGACAATTAAATAATATAGTGACTTAAATATCAAATAAATAAATGACCTAGTTAACCCTCCCTTGTTAGATAAAGTGTTAAACCCCATGCCCCAAAACAGCAAACTTTTAAACTAAGCAAAACTGAAAACAAAGTAAATAAAGTGTAATAAATAAATATGGTAATTAAATGGGAAATAGTTCTAAGTAAGTTTCTTAAATCTTCCCTTAGTAAATAAAAAAAAAAGAAAAAGTAATTTTCTTAGAAAGAAAACAAGAAGTAAATAATAATAAAGAAAATAATAATAATTGCTTTAAATAATAAGGCTGAATAAATCTTAAGTTAAACTAAATAGTGTGAAGTGTAGCATTAAGTAAGAGAGAGGAAAATAATAATACAAGTATAGTTGCATATTGTAAACACCCAGTCGTGGCCTGTACGAGAACAATAAAGCGTGTTGAGAATTGTAGTAAGCCACCCTCCCCCTATTGTGATAAACCGGTGCTTATGTAAACAATTGAAAACCTCCCTAGTGTGTATTACAATGCATTGTGTAAAGTGTCTCCCCTCCCGCATAGTTTGTTTAAGTATCGTTAAAGAGATAATAAGAATTATCTTCGTGAAGTTCCGCTTCTCTCAGTAGCATAAGATGTTAGGATTAGCAATAATCTAAAGTGGAGTATGGGATCCTCTTTAGATTATATTAGAGGTAAGTTTATGATATATAATTGAGAATTATATATGTGTAACGTAACAGGTCACAACGGCGCCGACTGAAAAGGGTAATGATGGGGCCAGAAAGGTGCCAAAAGATCATTAAAGAGTGCTGAAAGCTAACTGGTGTAGTTAGAGTAAGCCGATGTCAGTCGGGCCACGATATTGTGAGTTACGGACAATTAGGGAAATTAATATTAAGAATTAAAATATAAATTAGCATTGTAAGTAACGAGAAAAAGGGAATTTCACGAAGGAGAACATTTAGATGAACAAGATCATTTAAGAGAGATAGAGAAAACAAACCGTGTAGTAAAATTAAACTTCACACATTGACACCAAGCATACTCCAAGTCCCCAATTTTAATTAGTCCCCAATACTCACTAAAATTCGTAATGTGGATTTTAAGCGGTGGAGTATGTGACGATTTAATTGAAAATAGAATCTTAAATAAATAAAAAATTAATTTACTAGCAATTAAGTATTTTTAAATCACACTATTAAACCTAAAGCCCCTGTACTAACTCTGAATAAGTATGAGATGTAAATGGAAAATCTAACTAAAGCATTAATAAAAATTCGAATTGTAAAAAGCTATTAATATCACAGTTAACCCTTTTGCAAGTCATCATGCGGTGACCTGTTAATTCCGGACACAACGTGCATAGCGAGTCGTCTGTAACTTAGGAAGATATAAAAATCATAATCTTTGTAATTAGTAATTTGAAGGCATGAGTAGTAGTTAAAATAATTCACTTAAATTATATATGTATAATTAATGTTTTGTTTTTTGTAATAAGAATGTCAATTTAAATAAAAATAGGAACTATATTATCGCGGAGTACTCGCCCCGCTCTGTTGTAATGTGCCAGTCGAATCGAGTAGAGAGTTACAATGCTGCCGTCAGAGCGTATAGAACTACGAGCGAGAGCTCCACCAAAATGCACTGGTTAAATTTCACTTTAACTGTTAGCTACCACTGCTAAACTGGCGAGCGAGTGTAATATGTGAATTGTAAAACGTTGTGTTAAAAAAAAAATGTAATAAGTTAAAACAAAAAAAATAACAAGTAGTAAGCAAGATGACATCTCCCCTCAAGAGGTAAATTCAAGTACAACTTTACATATGAAGATCTGACCTGCATAAACTTCACATGTGGACGTATACGAGGCACAAGACGCTGACGAGGACCTACGTGGATCTACACCAACTTTAACGAGAAAAACTTCAATCTCCGCAGTGAACCAGCTATCTAGTACTTGCCGAAGACATGACTCAGATGACGACGCCGACTTCAAGAATTCCCAAGAGAGACACCCCAGGACGAGTTTACCACGACCTATTGTAAAGGTGACTCGATAGCTTGCCTATCGAGAGTTAATTATACTTGAGACATAACTTACAGAGAAAAGAGACTTTTCAAATATTATAATTTTCTTTAAACTATAAATGAGACCAACTAAGAGTTTACTGTAATATTGGATATCATACGTTGTAACGCATTATATGTAAATGTAAATTATAATCACTTTAGTTAATAATACCATTCTTCAAATGGTAAATGAAGTCTTGCAAGCAACTAGATGAACATAAAAATACTCAGAAGTCTTTGCTATAGATATATTTAAAGTAAACTCGGATCCGAGGTAAAAAAGTACATAATCATTATGATCCCTAGTTTTTCAGAAAACCATTTAAATATTTTAATCTAATTAATTATATCATGGGATCTTTTCGTATCAGTTGTTAATAAAGAGAAGTCATCTTATTACACATGAAAATGAGTGCATAAATCAGTGAAATACCTTCCCTTGTCTCCTAATATTTAGCTTAAGTAATTCGTTCAATTATGTTGAGTTTAATAACAGTCCGTTACAACGTAGGCAGCACATGTAATTGGCTGTTGTCAATTAAGATGGGTTCCCTGGATTTGTAACGTGGTAAAAACGTTACAAAATTGCGCCACTCTGCTATTGTGCTGTTGTTTAATAATTATGTGTGAACAGAGTGTCACAAAATTGCGCCACTCTGCTAAATTATTAAAAAGGTTGTAAGCATCGTGACATTAACAAAGATACGTCACGCTGATAATTAAAGTAATTGTTACGTAGTAAATTAGATAACTCTCGGCACTCAGTTATTTAATATATGCACTCAGTTACTGTATTTTATGTAACATTAATTTTTATAAAATGAATTTATTTTAAGATACGTAAATGATAGTCTGTATAACTTGAAATATCATTGTATGAAGCCAAATGCAAGTAGGTACATGAATTGTAGTGCTTGTTGGTCTGTTCAATTTTAACAGGTTTATATTGTGACAATCCAAGACCTGTAGTTTCTTGAATATGCCTGCATAGTATATCAGTGTATGTATGTCGTCACGGTAAAAATAAAAAAAATATACTCCTGTGTAAAGTAGACCCGGTTAATTACGTGGAAAGAATTTCGTAACTTAAAATTGTTACTAAAAAAAAAATAGTAATTTAATAGCGGAAAGTACGAGAATTAATTACTAAACTCAGACTGTTATAACCGTAATACACTTGTAACTTGTAAAGCATGTTTTGTTGAATGAGATTCACCCCATGCGTCTGAGTTGGCTTCTCCAGTTAAAACCGGTCAAGAAAGTTTGCCTGTGGCATTGTGTAGAGAACAATATGTGTGCGTAATCCCCTCGTTCCCACGCATACACTTACCTTGTCTTTGTTTAGTAAATAAAAGACGGTGACCTACATTCCAGCAAACAGCTGATCGGCGATTTAACATTGAAATATGTGTGTGTGGAATTTCTGTCTCTCCCTTAGAAGAGAAATTATTCTCTTCTGTATTATGCAAATGATTTACCCAAGAATGCGCCTTGTCTATGTAATTGTGTATAGTATAGTAGAGCAAGTATTTTCACCGTGACGACAATTAAATAATATAGTGACTTAAATATCAAATAAATAAATGACCTAGTTAACCCTCCCTTGTTAGATAAAGTGTTAAACCCCATGCCCCAAAACAGCAAACTTTTAAACTAAGCAAAACTGAAAACAAAGTAAATAAAGTGTAATAAATAAATATGGTAATTAAATGGGAAATAGTTCTAAGTAAGTTTCTTAAATCTTCCCTTAGTAAATAAAAAAAAAAAGAAAAAGTAATTTTCTTAGAAAGAAAACAAGAAGTAAATAATAATAAAGAAAATAATAATAATTGCTTTAAATAATAAGGCTGAATAAATCTTAAGTTAAACTAAATAGTGTGAAGTGTAGCATTAAGTAAGAGAGAGGAAAATAATAATACAAGTATAGTTGCATATTGTAAACACCCAGTCGTGGCCTGTACGAGAACAATAAAGCGTGTTGAGAATTGTAGTAAGCCACCCTCCCCCTATTGTGATAAACCGGTGCTTATGTAAACAATTGAAAACCTCCCTAGTGTGTATTACAATGCATTGTGTAAAGTGTCTCCCCTCCCGCATAGTTTGTTTAAGTATCGTTAAAGAGATAATAAGAATTATCTTCGTGAAGTTCCGCTTCTCTCAGTAGCATAAGATGTTAGGATTAGCAATAATCTAAAGTGGAGTATGGGATCCTCTTTAGATTATATTAGAGGTAAGTTTATGATATATAATTGAGAATTATATATGTGTAACGTAACAGGTCACAACGGCGCCGACTGAAAAGGGTAATGATGGGGCCAGAAAGGTGCCAAAAGATCATTAAAGAGTGCTGAAAGCTAACTGGTGTAGTTAGAGTAAGCCGATGTCAGTCGGGCCACGATATTGTGAGTTACGGATAATTAGGGAAATTAATATTAAGAATTAAAATATAAATTAGCATTGTAAGTAACGAGAAAAAGGGAATTTCACGAAGGAGAACATTTAGATGAACAAGATCATTTAAGAGAGATAGAGAAAACAAACCGTGTAGTAAAATTAAACTTCACACATTGACACCAAGCATACTCCAAGTCCCCAATTTTAATTAGTCCCCAATACTCACTAAAATTCGTAATGTGGATTTTAAGTGGTGGAGTATGTGACGATTTAATTGAAAATAGAATCTTAAATAAATAAAAAATTAATTTACTAGCAATTAAGTATTTTTAAATCACACTATTAAACCTAAAGCCCCTGTACTAACTCTGAATAAGTATGAGATGTATTTGGAAAATCTAACTAAAGCATTAATAAAAATTCGAATTGTAAAAAGCTATTAATATCACAGTTAACCCTTTTGCAAGTCATCATGCGGTGACCTGTTAATTCCGGACACAACGTGCATAGCGAGTCGTCTGTAACTTAGGAAGATATAAAAATCATAATCTTTGTAATTAGTAATTTGAAGGCATGAGTAGTAGTTAAAATAATTCACTTAAATTATATATGTATAATTAATGTTTTGTTTTTTGTAATAAGAATGTCAATTTAAATAAAAATAGGAACTATATTATCGCGGAGTACTCGCCCCGCTCTGTTGTAATGTGCCAGTCGAATCGAGTAGAGAGTTACAATGCTGCCGTCAGAGCGTATAGAACTACGAGCGAGAGCTCCACCAAAATGCACTGGTTAAATTTCACTTTAACTGTTAGCTACCACTGCTAAACTGGCGAGCGAGTGTAATATGTGAATTGTAAAACGTTGTGTTAAAAAAAAAATGTAATAAGTTAAAACAAAAAAAATAACAAGTAGTAAGCAAGATGACATCTCCCCTCAAGAGGTAAATTCAAGTACAACTTTACATATGAAGATCTGACCTGCATAAACTTCACATGTGGACGTATACGAGGCACAAGACGCTGATGAGGACCTACGTGGATCTACACCAACTTTAACGAGAAAAACTTCAATCTCCGCAGTGAACCAGCTATCTAGTACTTGCCGAAGACATGACTCAGATGACGACGCCGACTTCAAGAATTCCCAAGAGAGACACCCCAGGACGAGTTTACCACGACCTATTGTAAAGGTGACTCGATAGCTTGCCTATCGAGAGTTAATTATACTTGAGACATAACTTACAGAGAAAAGAGACTTTTCAAATATTATAATTTTCTTTAAACTATAAATGAGACCAACTAAGAGTTTACTGTAATATTGGATATCATACGTTGTAACGCATTATATGTAAATGTAAATTATAATCACTTTAGTTAATAATACCATTCTTCAAATGGTAAATGAAGTCTTGCAAGCAACTAGATGAACATAAAAATACTCAGAAGTCTTTGCTATAGATATATTTAAAGTAAACTCGGATCCGAGGTAAAAAAGTACATAATCATTATGATCCCTAGTTTTTCAGAAAACCATTTAAATATTTTAATCTAATTAATTATATCATGGAATCTTTTCGTATCAGTTGTTAATAAAGAGAAGTCATCTTATTACACATGAAAATGAGTGCATAAATCAGTGAAATACCTTCCCTTGTCTCCTAATATTTAGCTTAAGTAATTCGTTCAATTATGTTGAGTTTAATAACAGTCCGTTACAACGTAGGCAGCACATGTAATTGGCAGGTGTCAATTAAGATGGGTTCCCTGGATTTGTAACGTGGTAAAAACGTTACAAAATTGCGCCACTCTGCTATTGTGCTGTTGTTTAATAATTATGTGTGAACAGAGTGTCACAAAATTGCGCCACTCTGCTAAATTATTAAAAAGGTTGTAAGCATCGTGACATTAACAAAGATACGTCATGCTGATAATTAAAGTAATTGTTACGTAGTAAATTAGATAACTCTCGGCACTCAGTTATTTGATATATGCACTCAGTTACTGTATTTTATGTAACATTAATTTTTATAAAATGAATTTATTTTAAGATACGTAAATGATAGTCTGTATAACTTGAAATATCATTGTATGAAGCCAAATGCAAGTAGGTACATGAATTGTAATGCTTGTTGGTCTGTTCAATCTTTAACAGGTTTATATTGTGACAATCCAAGACCTGTAGTTTCTTGAATATGCCTGCATAGTATATCAGTGTATGTATGTCGTCACGGTAAAAATAAAAAAAATATACTCCTGTGTAAAGTAGACCCGGTTAATTACGTGGAAAGAATTTCGTAACTTAAAATTGTTACTAAAAAAAAAATAGTAATTTAATAGCGGAAAGTACGAGAATTAATTACTAAACTCAGACTGTTATAACCGTAATACACTTGTAACTTGTAAAGCATGTTTTGTTGAATGAGATTCACCCCATGCGTCTGAGTTGGCTTCTCCAGTTAAAACCGGTCAAGAAAGTTTGCCTGTGGCATTGTGTAGAGAACAATATGTGTGCGTAATCCCCTCGTTCCCACGCATACACTTACCTTGTCTTTGTTTAGTAAATAAAAGACGGTGACCTACATTCCAGCAAACAGCTGATCGGCGATTTAACATTGAAATATGTGTGTGTGGAATTTCTGTCTCTCCCTTAGAAGAGAAATTATTCTCTTCTGTATTATGCAAATGATTTACCCAAGAATGCACCTTGTCTATGTAATTGTGTATAGTATAGTAGAGCAAGTATTTTCACCGTGACGACAATTAAATAATATAGTGACTTAAATATCAAATAAATAAATGACCTAGTTAACCCTCCCTTGTTAGATAAAGTGTTAAACCCCATGCCCCAAAACAGCAAACTTTTAAACTAAGCAAACTGAAAACAAAGTAAATAAAGTGTAATAAATAAATATGGTAATTAAATGGGAAATAGTTCTAAGTAAGTTTCTTAAATCTTCCCTTAGTAAATAAAAAAAAAAAGAAAAAGTAATTTTCTTAGAAAGAAAACAAGAAGTAAATAATAATAAAGAAAATAATAATAATTGCTTTAAATAATAAGGCTGAATAAATCTTAAGTTAAACTAAATAGTGTGAAGTGTAGCATTAAGTAAGAGAGAGGAAAATAATAATACAAGTATAGTTGCATATTGTAAACACCCAGTCGTGGCCTGTACGAGAACAATAAAGCGTGTTGAGAATTGTAGTAAGCCACCCTCCCCCTATTGTGATAAACCGGTGCTTATGTAAACAATTGAAAACCTCCCTAGTGTGTATTACAATGCATTGTGTAAAGTGTCTCCCCTCCCGCATAGTTTGTTTAAGTATCGTTAAAGAGATAATAAGAATTATCTTCGTGAAGTTCCGCTTCTCTCAGTAGCATAAGATGTTAGGATTAGCAATAATCTAAAGTGGAGTATGGGATCCTCTTTAGATTATATTAGAGGTAAGTTTATGATATATAATTGAGAATTATATATGTGTAACGTAACAGGTCACAACGGCGCCGACTGAAAAGGGTAATGATGGGGCCAGAAAGGTGCCAAAAGATCATTAAAGAGTGCTGAAAGCTAACTGGTGTAGTTAGAGTAAGCCGATGTCAGTCGGGCCACGATATTGTGAGTTACGGATAATTAGGGAAATTAATATTAAGAATTAAAATATAAATTAGCATTGTAAGTAACGAGAAAAAGGGAATTTCACGAAGGAGAACATTTAGATGAACAAGATCATTTAAGAGAGATAGAGAAAACAAACCGTGTAGTAAAATTAAACTTCACACATTGACACCAAGCATACTCCAAGTCCCCAATTTTAATTAGTCCCCAATACTCACTAAAATTCGTAATGTGGATTTTAAGCGGTGGAGTATGTGACGATTTAATTGAAAATAGAATCTTAAATAAATAAAAAATTAATTTACTAGCAATTAAGTATTTTTAAATCACACTATTAAACCTAAAGCCCCTGTACTAACTCTGAATAAGTATGAGATGTATTTGGAAAATCTAACTAAAGCATTAATAAAAATTCGAATTGTAAAAAGCTATTAATATCACAGTTAACCCTTTTGCAAGTCATCATGCGGTGACCTGTTAATTCCGGACACAACGTGCATAGCGAGTCGTCTGTAACTTAGGAAGATATAAAAATCATAATCTTTGTAATTAGTAATTTGAAGGCATGAGTAGTAGTTAAAATAATTCACTTAAATTATATATGTATAATTAATGTTTTGTTTTTTGTAATAAGAATGTCAATTTAAATAAAAATAGGAACTATATTATCGCGGAGTACTCGCCCCGCTCTGTTGTAATGTGCCAGTCGAATCGAGTAGAGAGTTACAATGCTGCCGTCAGAGCGTATAGAACTACGAGCGAGAGCTCCACCAAAATGCACTGGTTAAATTTCACTTTAACTGTTAGCTACCACTGCTAAACTGGCGAGCGAGTGTAATATGTGAATTGTAAAACGTTGTGTTAAAAAAAAAATGTAATAAGTTAAAACAAAAAAAATAACAAGTAGTAAGCAAGATGACATCTCCCCTCAAGAGGTAAATTCAAGTACAACTTTACATATGAAGATCTGACCTGCATAAACTTCACATGTGGACGTATACGAGGCACAAGACGCTGACGAGGACCTACGTGGATCTACACCAACTTTAACGAGAAAAACTTCAATCTCCGCAGTGAACCAGCTATCTAGTACTTGCCGAAGACATGACTCAGATGACGACGCCGACTTCAAGAATTCCCAAGAGAGACACCCCAGGACGAGTTTACCACGACCTATTGTAAAGGTGACTCGATAGCTTGCCTATCGAGAGTTAATTATACTTGAGACATAACTTACAGAGAAAAGAGACTTTTCAAATATTATAATTTTCTTTAAACTATAAATGAGACCAACTAAGAGTTTACTGTAATATTGGATATCATACGTTGTAACGCATTATATGTAAATGTAAATTATAATCACTTTAGTTAATAATACCATTCTTCAAATGGTAAATGAAGTCTTGCAAGCAACTAGATGAACATAAAAATACTCAGAAGTCTTTGCTATAGATATATTTAAAGTAAACTCGGATCCGAGGTAAAAAAGTACATAATCATTATGATCCCTAGTTTTTCAGAAAACCATTTAAATATTTTAATCTAATTAATTATATCATGGAATCTTTTCGTATCAGTTGTTAATAAAGAGAAGTCATCTTATTACACATGAAAATGAGTGCATAAATCAGTGAAATACCTTCCCTTGTCTCCTAATATTTAGCTTAAGTAATTCGTTCAATTATGTTGAGTTTAATAACAGTCCGTTACAACGTAGGCAGCACATGTAATTGGCAGGTGTCAATTAAGATGGGTTCCCTGGATTTGTAACGTGGTAAAAACGTTACAAAATTGCGCCACTCTGCTATTGTGCTGTTGTTTAATAATTATGTGTGAACAGAGTGTCACAAAATTGCGCCACTCTGCTAAATTATTAAAAAGGTTGTAAGCATCGTGACATTAACAAAGATACGTCATGCTGATAATTAAAGTAATTGTTACGTAGTAAATTAGATAACTCTCGGCACTCAGTTATTTGATATATGCACTCAGTTACTGTATTTTATGTAACATTAATTTTTATAAAATGAATTTATTTTAAGATACGTAAATGATAGTCTGTATAACTTGAAATATCATTGTATGAAGCCAAATGCAAGTAGGTACATGAATTGTAGTGCTTGTTGGTCTGTTCAATCTTTAACAGGTTTATATTGTGACAATCCAAGACCTGTAGTTTCTTGAATATGCCTGCATAGTATGTCAGTGTATGTATGTCGTCACGGTAAAAATTAAAAAAATATACTCCTGTGTAAAGTAGACCCGGTTAATTACGTGGAAAGAATTTCGTAACTTAAAATTGTTACTAAAAAAAAAATAGTAATTTAATAGCGGAAAGTACGAGAATTAATTACTAAACTCAGACTGTTATAACCGTAATACACTTGTAACTTGTAAAGCATGTTTTGTTGAATGAGATTCACCCCATGCGTCTGAGCTGGCTTCTCCAGTTAAAACCGGTCAAGAAAGTTAGCCTGTGGCATTGTGTAGAGAACAATATGTGTGCGTAATCCCCTCGTTCCCACGCATACACTTACCTTGTCTTTGTTTAGTAAATAAAAGACGGTGACCTACATTCCAGCAAACAGCTGATCGGCGATTTAACATTGAAATATGTGTGTGTGGAATTTCTGTCTCTCCCTTAGAAGAGAAATTATTCTCTTCTGTATTATGCAAATGATTTACCCAAGAATGCACCTTGTCTATGTAATTGTGTATAGTATAGTAGAGCAAGTATTTTCACCGTGACGACAATTAAATAATATAGTGACTTAAATATCAAATAAATAAATGACCTAGTTAACCCTCCCTTGTTAGATAAAGTGTTAAACCCCATGCCCCAAAACAGCAAACTTTTAAACTAAGCAAAACTGAAAACAAAGTAAATAAAGTGTAATAAATAAATATGGTAATTAAATGGGAAATAGTTCTAAGTAAGTTTCTTAAATCTTCCCTTAGTAAATAAAAAAAAAAGAAAAAGTAATTTTCTTAGAAAGAAAACAAGAAGTAAATAATAATAAAGAAAATAATAATAATTGCTTTAAATAATAAGGCTGAATAAATCTTAAGTTAAACTAAATAGTGTGAAGTGTAGCATTAAGTAAGAGAGAGGAAAATAATAATACAAGTATAGTTGCATATTGTAAACACCCAGTCGTGGCCTGTACGAGAACAATAAAGCGTGTTGAGAATTGTAGTAAGCCACCCTCCCCCTATTGTGATAAACCGGTGCTTATGTAAACAATTGAAAACCTCCCTAGTGTGTATTACAATGCATTGTGTAAAGTGTCTCCCCTCCCGCATAGTTTGTTTAAGTATCGTTAAAGAGATAATAAGAATTATCTTCGTGAAGTTCCGCTTCTCTCAGTAGCATAAGATGTTAGGATTAGCAATAATCTAAAGTGGAGTATGGGATCCTCTTTAGATTATATTAGAGGTAAGTTTATGATATATAATTGAGAATTATATATGTGTAACGTAACAGGTCACAACGGCGCCGACTGAAAAGGGTAATGATGGGGCCAGAAAGGTGCCAAAAGATCATTAAAGAGTGCTGAAAGCTAACTGGTGTAGTTAGAGTAAGCCGATGTCAGTCGGGCCACGATATTGTGAGTTACGGATAATTAGGGAAATTAATATTAAGAATTAAAATATAAATTAGCATTGTAAGTAACGAGAAAAAGGGAATTTCACGAAGGAGAACATTTAGATGAACAAGATCATTTAAGAGAGATAGAGAAAACAAACCGTGTAGTAAAATTAAACTTCACACATTGACAAGTAAACTCGGATCCGAGGTAAAAAAGTACATAATCATTATGATCCCTAGTTTTTCAGAAAACCATTTAAATATTTTAATCTAATTAATTATGTCATGGGATCTTTTCATATCAGTTGTTAATAAAGAGAAGTCATCTTATTACACATGAAAATGAGTGCGTAAATCAGTGAAATACCTTCCCTTGTCTCCTAATATTTAGCTTAAGTAATTCGTTCAATTATGTTGAGTTTAATAACAGTCCGTTACAACGTAGGCAGCCCATGTAATTGGCAGGTGTCAATTAAGATGGGTTCCCTGGATTTGTAACGTGGTAAAAACGTTACAGGTCCGGATTTTTTACGTCTGAATTATTGACGCTCTACTGTATTTCTGTTTTTTTGTATGCGTTTAAATGTTCAAATAACATTTTTCAGTTGTTGTTTTTTTGTTGTATGTAATTGCAGTCTTGGCATAGGATATATTGCAATCTTGTGTGTGTGTGTGTGTGTGTGTGTGTGTGTGTGTGTGTGTGTGTGTGTGTGTGTGTGTGTGTGTGTGTGTGTGTGTGTGTGTGTGTGTGTGTGTGTGTGTGTGTGTGTGTGTGTGTGTGTGTGTGTGTGTGTGTGTGTGTGTGTGTGTGTGTGTGTGTGTGTGTGTGTGTGTGTGTGTGTGTGTGTGTGTGTGTGTGTGTGTGTACGAGGCTTGTTCAATAGAAACACATTTAGAGGCTGTAAAGCATTTTTTATTTAACGATTTTAAAAGAAGTCTCCATTAACATTAAGGCATGACTCCAACTGTTGCACTAATCTGTAGATTTCCTGCTGGTAAAATTCTTGCAGCTGTTTGTGTAACCATTCGCTAACAGGAAACTCTACATCAGCCTCTGATTTGAACCGCTGTCCTTTTAGTGATTTTTTTAATGGGCCAAAAACATGATAATTGCATGGGGACAAGTCAGGACTGTAAGGTAGATGTAAGACTTCCTACTTCATACGACCAAGCAGTTTGATGTAGAAAGGCATTACCTTGTTGTTGATAGCGCATCAAATGCTGTAATGATAAGGCCGAACGCAAATTTTTCTGCTCATCAGTAAGCAGTCGTGGAATCCACTGAGCAGCAGCTTTGTGATAGCCAAGACTATGAATGATGGAATGAACAGTTCCCATGCTGATGCTCAAAATTTGAGAAAGTTCTCTAACTTTGATGTGCCTATTTTTGCGTAAAGCAGTTTCCAGCTGTCACATTTTCATCTGATGCTGCAACACGTGCAGGTCCGGGATGGGCCAAATCTCTAATGGATTCTCTTCCATGTCGACATTTATTGCACCATTCAACCACTGCCGTATGAGAATAACTATAGTCACCATATACAGCTTTCATTATCATATAAATTTCTATTGGCTGACACCCCTCAGCGGCCAAAAACTGAATAACAGCACGCAGATTATCTTTCTATCATAGATGCCATTTTTCAACCAGTCACAACGCTTATAAAAGAGCAAACTGCAAATATTTTTGACAGATGTGTCACTAGTAGTTAAACAAATAATATAAACAAATGAATTCCGTTGCCATGGCGATGAAGTCATGGCTGTACAAGATCAAACGTGTTTTGTATTGAACATTCCTCGTGTATATATATGCAATATTTTTACACTACATTGCATAGGCATTATAGACAAGCGTGCGTGCAAATTTACAGATTTTTGGCATACAAAGAAATGGTCAAAAAATCAATCGAACCCATGGCATATATAACATTTTTGCTAAATGTATAGCAAAGAAAGGTGGCCACCACTGATTTAGATATTCTCAAATATCAAAACGACTAAAAAATAAGAGCTTACTACAACTGATGACAACTTTTAAAATAGAAGGTATTTTTAAGATTGAATTTTTACTTGAAATGTAAATTACTAGACACATAACAGTGGTAAGCTTTGGGTTTGGGTAGATCAGGCATTGTACTTTTAACATTTATTTAACCATTTGAAAATGGAAGATAGTAACATTTTAGGGTCACTCCTGGATGAGTATCAAAACTTATAAAGTATAAAACTGTGTATCACAAATTGTTGGGAGAGGAGTGTATTCCTCCACTGCTCATCAAGACTAGTCCGAATTACAGTTCCCAAAAGGGGCCTGCTTATCCAGTCTCCACCCAACTTCAAACCACATGTGCTTACCAGGGAGAGGCTAGAAATATCCCTGCTCTCCATCCACTGGAAACGTCAGTGACAGGGGCTGGAGCCCGCTCCTCAAAAGGCAACTAACAAACTTAGCCATTGTATTATGCAATGGCACAAATGCCTGTACAAAACACAATTTTGCCCAGCAGTGGACCTTGCCAAAGCGCCATTTCGGTACCCAGGCAACCAAATGATGGGGGCCAGCCACTGCACTTAAGCCAAATACAGGCTCCGGCAGCACAGGTTGCACAGACCCAAAACCTCAGGTCGCACTTCTCAATGATGGACACACACTTTATTCTGATCATCAGCCCTGATACTGCCAAAAATCAATAAACCCGCACCCCATAAAGCAGCATGCGCCAAGGTGGGGGTCGCAGAAGGAGATGAAGCCACCAGTAATTAGCGGGATAGACCCAACTCAAATCACCTGGGACAAGCCCAGAGGCCCACCTGGTAGGGTTCAGCCAGCCATGTGATATTACGCACTGAACGGCCCTCCCCAACCAGAACAAGGTCTCCACGTGGAGGCCCAAATCCAGCCAAAATACTGGTTCACCCCCCGACCACAATGAAGTGTCAGGTGGGGGAAGGCAAAGACTGGAGCCACCAGGAATGGCAGTAGATGTAACATTGTCTACATGCTCCCAGGGATCAAAACCTCCAGGTCCCCACCCTCAGGGGAGAACTATGTATCACAAAGTAACATGTAAATCAAGAAAATAAAGGCATCCCACATCAATAAACTGTAGGACATTTGGTGTTTGCCGCACAAGTATCAAAACCAGATATTTGTTTAGACTGAATCAAGTCAGTTAATTCATCAAAATCCAGGAAGGATAGAGTTAAAGTGTATTTTGCATTATTTAAAATGTACTATTTTAGCAAAACAAGAATTTAGTTAAGAGAAACTGTGGAGGGAATGATTTTGATTTTGTGGAATGCAAGAAGACAGCCTACAACAGCATTATTGACAAGTTGTATGTTAAAGGCAGTTTAGAAACTCGTGTGTGAATGTTTCCATTTCTGAAATCTGATACCCCTTCAAAGAAAAAGTAAATTCTACTATTTAGTGTTCCATTTACATGATGTATAATGGCAGTTACAGTATTCTGACACAAATAATACATATTGAAGAGTAATTGTAGGGGACAAATGTATGACTTGCCACATATAAAACTGCTTTTGTTCACCTTGAAATTTATAAAATGTGTTCTGCAGTAAACAAAAAAAATTATAATAACATGTGTTAATGTATTCTTCACTCAGTTTCTACAAACTTGTTGCTTTTCCACTGTTCCAGTAAAATTCAAAAAAATTTTTTATTTTAAATACACAATACACTACGGTATATATTTCATAATTACGTTTTTTAAATATTAACAAACTTACAATACATTTATCTAATTAAAGATTTACCAGTAATTTACCATAAGAGAATCTTATTCAAGGACAAAATTTTGAACACCTTTTTGATATCACAAAGTCCCCTGCTGTCTTGTAAGAAGTTAAATTAAGTTTATATGCAAAATGCAAAGACTATCCAAAATCAATATTTATCTATATGTTTCGTGTATTTTCTATATTGTTTTACCACCCAAACTTTTGGTAGAGCTCTATTCAAATCACTTACATTTGTATGGATTATTAATTTATAAAGGTAATAAAAACAAAAATTTCATATTAATTGTAACAATTAATTAAAAGTTAAACTTAATTCCTAAATTGACTTCTTTATTCTGTTGCACCATGCACTTGTTTGTCACAGACGTTTAACATATAACATTGTTCTTTTTATGTTTATATAAACTGTTTTATCTCATACTTTTAAAGTTCACTTATTAAAAATATAGATAACAAGAGCAATTAATTTTTAGGCTGTTGTAATGTTTTGTAAATTATACACATAATAACTGAACACAAAATGTATCAGTATAAGAGTTAATTAGAAGGATTAATGTTTTTACCAATAATTATCAAATAGAAATAGATAGAAATTATTTTTTTGCCCATGGCTTTGGATACTATTTTATCACATTAACAAAAGTTAAATGAAAAAGGGCGGTAGTCAAAGCTGTAGCACAGCTTAATACATTAGACATAATGTATTATGCTAAGAGGAGTTGGTTAAAATTTGTACTCTCTCTTTTCAGTTACAACCTGTATAAAAATGTAAAAAATATTGTTTTTAAGTGATTTCTCAAAATGAAAAAGTTAATAAGAAGGTTTAGTAATTTTAACATCTAAATAAAAGAGATGCTGTTTTTATTAGTTTCTGTTTTATTTTGTTTACTTTTTCCTTGATGAAGAATCTTACCTTAAATATATAGGCCTAGTAAATAATTTTTTAAGCCCTCAGTTGATTTTTAAATGTTAAATATAATATTTTGTATTTTAATATTAAACTAATGGATTTTGAGTATGACATGCAAAGAATGAATAAATATGAAATGCAAAAAATTATCCTTGCAGTAGTTTTGAGTTGTAGTCTATAATATATATTCGTACTCTGTGGTTGTAGTTTTGGTTTTGTAAGTGGTGACTACTTCGATTTTTTTCTCATCTGTGGCAACGACAAAATAAAATATATCATTCATCCCTACAGACACACTGTAATATCACAGTTACATGTAAGCCTGTGAAACTACAGATTACTTGTTGAATATGTTTGAGGGTTCATCGCCACGAATACAGTTCGTGAATTACGAGCGTTGGCAAAGGGAAGAATAATTCATCAGCAGAAACGTCATGTTTTATCTCTTCGTGTGTGAAGTTTATTTTTCTTTTAAATGCTTGATACGTGATACGTAGCAAGTTGCATTGTGTTGTCGTCACTTGATTCTGTGTATTCGTGATTCTCTTTCAAAATGTTGAAAGCTGTAATTTTAATAGGAGGTCCACTTAAAGGTATTTTACTATATAGGTTAACATGAAGATTTTAAAAAATGTGCAAGCCCGAAAAATTAATTACAACAGTTGTTTTCGGTATCTACAGATGTAATTTTATCAAACTAAACTATTCTTAAAAAATTGTTACCATACAGTGTGACAGTATTGTTAAGCTAGTGAATTCGATCATCTAGCGAAGCTCTTTTCGTAAACGTTATTCGTAGATGGGTTTTAGTTGACAACGATGAAGTTTATAAATGTCGTATACAATTTGCATAAAATGAGTATTCACAAAATGCATGCTTGTAAAAGACATTTAATGTTTGCTGAAATATTAGCAGGAAATTTGAAAAATTATGTTGTTTGTAGGTTAGGTTCAAGTTCAAATATTTGTATATAAACAGTGCTGTATTATATTTTTGTATTTACACTGATAACAATGTTTACATCAGAAAATAAATATAATTACTGAGAATATGTGTCTTGTGTGAATGTATGTAGATTTACCTATGAAATTTGGGTTTCAAGTCTTGAAAGTTTCTGTGATATGGCTTGTAAAGCTGTAATAGTGATTGGTGGACCGCTGAAAGGTATTTAAGCTTTTTTAATGCTTTTATCCAGGTTGAACCGAATTTAGATTGTTCCTGAAGATTATCATTCATGGTACAACACTGTTTTATTGAATAATGGGAACTGTAAATAAAACGTATTTATTTACATGTGCTGCAGGCTTGGTTTTAAAAAAAACATTGGTACTTTCGAATAACTTGTCTATACAACCAATAAAATAAATAAACCTTTGTTTTTTTTTCTGGCAGAGGAAATATTCTTATGTTACTTAATTACATATAGGCCTAATAGCGTACACTTATATTTCTGTCTTTTTCATACTCAGATGATGACCTATTATTCTCCTTGATATTCAGGAATATAACAAATAGTATAAAAGGAATCCCATGTGATACCTTAATAAACAATCACAACAAATTTCTCATTGATGGCAATGATAGTTGTAGAAGTGTTTGTTTCATGATATTTGTATTTTTCTATTACCTTGTATTTCACTTATATATTTAATTAAAATGAAAGATCTGCTAATATTATTATTGCCATAACTGATAGTGCTGCCACAAATTTGTTGAGGTTAATCTGTAAGTGTTGTGGTAGAGGGTAAAAATAATGTTAAACAAATCATACGTCATAACAAGAAAGTATTAATATTACAGTAGAAGCCCGATATAGCGCGGTTGTCGGGTGACATACTTTCCCCCGCGTTATAGGCGTAACCGCGGTATATCGGAAGGTGACCTGTACAGTGACAAATGATGGGGAGGGAGGACCGGGAAAAAGGCTACAGCATAATGCACTACTATGTATATACTGTACGTAAATTACGTCACCAAATGTAGAAATAAAAAATAAGAAAACTGTATTTTAATCCAATGGAATATAAAATACACTATTTATACATTGCTCACTCGACCTACTGTAGGCCTAATTGTTGGTCTTAAAAAAGTCCGTAATTGTTGTTTGACGGGATAATGCACAGCGTTTCTTTTCCGCGTATTGTTTTATAAACCCGAGGTGCAGCAGATGAACATTATTAGATTCACTTTGTCTCTCCATCCACAAAATTACTTTGTTTATGTGTATTATCACTTCACTAACATTTAGAATAACTTCTTTCACTTCCACCCCATTTTCATTTCCATCATCGTCATCGTCTTCTTTTTCTTCGCAATTTGCATTTCGGACTGCATCGATGATATCTTTATCTCCTATACATTCTGTAACAGGCTCACCATTGTCAACTTCTGCCCAGCCATTCAAGTCATCTAGAGTGAAGTTGCAATGCAGAGCACTATTCACAGACTGTACATCACTAACAGTGAATCCGGCAACAGAGCAATTTCCATCGGCAATGTTTTGTTCAAAGGAACATTTCTTCCAGCAATTCTGAATCGTAGCCGTACTAATACTTTCCCATGCAAGACCTATTGAATACGCAACTGTTTTCAGGTTTATTGACTTAAGGTAAATTTCCATTTCCTCATCAGAATTCACTATAGCACTCAGAAGTTCACGGCGGTAATGCGCTTTAAATTCTTTTATGATGTCTTGATCTAATGGCTGGATCAGTGCTGTAGTGTTTTTCGGCAAGAACATGACTCCGGTTTTCCCGTCTCTTGACTGTAGCATATCAGCAGGTGGATGTGCTGGACAGTGGTCAAGGGTCAGTACAGCTTTTTCTTCGAGGTTGAGTGACCGCAGGTGGCTTCTCACAGATGGAACAAATTCTTCATGGAACCATTTACTGAAAATATCACTTGTCATCCAAGCATTTTTTGTATTACGATATGTGATGGGTAATGACGTCATGTTAACATGTTGAAAGCATCTAGGATTTCGTCTTTTCCCTATACAGAGAGGTTTAACTTTGTGGCTGCCTGATTTATTTGTGGCAAACAGGAGGGTAACTCTATCCTTATTTATTTTTAATCCAGATTTATTTATTGAATTATTCACATCCAGAGTTCTGGTAGGAAGCATTCGAAAATACAGAGCAGTTTCATCACAGTTATACACTTGATGGTCATTTAAATC
The DNA here is from genome assembly GCA_034769895.1 of Magicicada septendecula. Classification (NCBI taxonomy): domain Eukaryota; kingdom Metazoa; phylum Arthropoda; class Insecta; order Hemiptera; family Cicadidae; genus Magicicada; species Magicicada septendecula. The sequence continues at coordinate 774,646,181 of CM068367.1, forward strand.
GTTATCGATCATTACTTTGTTTAATGCCTGAGGAAAAAGTGCTGCAGCTTCACTGTCACATGATCGTGCTTCCCCTTCAATGCTTATCTGGCTTATACCTTGACGAGATTTCCATCGTGAAAACCACCCATCAGATGCATTAAAGTCACTGTTGCCATGTAAATTACTATGGAATTTCACAGCTTGAGCTCTAATAACTGGTCCTGACAGTGGCACACCTTCACTTCGTTTTATTAAAAACCACCTGTACAGACACTCATCTAGTTCACTATCCTTACCTACTTTAGTCTTTTTTCTTTGCAACCCCACTTCACTTTCAACTGTGTTCACAAAACTTTTAAGTTTATCTTCTTCCTTCATCCACCCTCTAATTGTTCCTTCTGGGATGCCACACTCACATGATAAACTTGCCTTTGACTCTCCGTTCTTCACACGATCAATTATTTTGAGTTTGTCACTCACAGAATATGCTTTTCTTTTCTGCGACATCACAAAACTCTACACTATGCGAATTTATGACAAAGACTATACACTTTGATAAGATAATATCAGAGTATGATCTTATACAGTACTGTAATATAAGAGTACACTATGAGGGAGAGAAGGGATTTAGTTGGCTGCTTGCCTTGGCATGAATTCTTAGAAACGTAGAGACTGTAAATACGGGGCAATTGTTTATGTCTACAGGTACACTTGAACTGGCAATTCTGGCTGTTGTTTACAACGCCGTTTCCAACAACAAGCCTTTGTTTACAATAAACGCAACGCATTCCAATGTGGCTACGGAAGTCATGATAAACAATTCATAATTTACTCACTCTCTACAATTAAGAATTTTTGCTAATAACGGGCCACATACTCTTCACCGCGTTATATCCGAATCCGCGGTATATCGGACCGCGCTATATTGGGCTTCTACTGTATTATATGCTAAATTATTTATCAACAATTATTTGTTAAAAAAAAGTAGTGTGCATATAGAATGGAAACATGAGCAGCATTCCTGCAGAGTATACAACAAAGCAGTCACTAAGAGAAAAACAGAGTGTGTGAGTAGTCCCAAAAGATTACATTGAATCATGTGTTATCAGGGCAATAAAACCGTGTGGATGTGCTGCACAAAAACCATGTAGCCCAACTTGAAACAGTGAAGATATAGTATATCATGTTAGAACTGTCAGTACAGTCTCTATAGAATACCTACATCCAAAGGATTATTATGTTATTCACAAGGTCTTGCGAGTATGGATTGCAAGTTCCATGCATCTGCAATGAAGAGTTAATTTACAGTAAACATGTGCTTACATTATAGGTGTTTGAGGAGCTACAATCCCTGTAGCTTTCTTGGATGGACCACTGCTCATAATTTCTCTTGCCAGATATGCATTGACCCATTTATGTCTGTAAACTGAACATACCCAAAAGTAAATCTGATTTGAAACCTTATTTAGGTAAACTTTGGACTCTTGTTCACCAGTACACAGTACTTCGTTGATTATATCTAATTAACTGTCTCTATACAAATTTTGTCTCAATCACCACAAATAATTATTAATCATCACCAAGTGTTAAACATAATGGAAGTAGGTGTAGTACACTGGAAAGGAAAATGCTATGACAGTAAGAACTGGAACAAATAAATTATGCATAGAACAAAAATACACAGTGAAGAAATGTGGCTTGATTCATTTGAAGCACTAAATTTCTTTCAAATAATACTGTAAAGCCTAAGGTAAATTATATGTATATATAATCTTGTCCAGTTCACAGGAAAATGTATGTGACTTTTGTAGACTGCTCTTATGGGATAACTAAAACATGTTTAAATACATGATACAAAAGTACAAGCACAAGTAAAATTCCTTATGAAGGAATTACCCAGAAAAGTCAATTGGTTTCATTTTTTTATGAAACCTTTATTTCTACTGGACTTTTTGCTTTTTTTAAAAACTACTGTCATTACTGAAAAATATCTTATTCTGTGTCAATTTATTTATTAAAAGTATACAAATACGGAATGCTGTAAAATCAAGATCTGAATAATAAAAGAACTCTAAGTTAATATTCAGGAATTACAAATTTATAACATACATGCAGTAAATACATCACATGTAGTACCAATATTGTACATATTGAAAGCTGTTTTTTCTTGCATTGGAAAGGAAGTAAACTGTTAAGAAATGGAATATCTTTTTACCTGCAGTAAGAATTCAATCCAACTCACATTGGTACTATAATCCAAAGTAATAGCAATTGAAGAATTGTTAGTCTTATGTTAAGACTATTTTTTTAAATTAATTTATTTGGATTAAGTTCAAGTAAATAGTCTTCTCTCCACCCCATTACCAAGGACAAGAAATATCCTGTACAGCTTGGCTAATCTGAGACAGTTGTTAATGTAAGCACACCTGCACAAAACACACGCATGCTCAACTGTTTGTACCTCTCAATATAGAAACAGTTCAGGACAGACTAGCTTGAGGAGATATACAAAAATTGTAGAATATTAAGTTGCATATGCCTTAAGCCTAGTGGATGAAAGCAGATTATAATGTTGTTAGACCAGATGTGCTTTAGTTAAGATATCTGCCATTTGTCTTCCAAATTACTTGCTGAGATTAAAAAAAGCGTTTGTCCAGATATTAAGTATTCTAGGAGTGATAATGAAAGACAGTCAATTAGTTAACAAGTCCCATTAAATGTTGTTGTCTTAGTGGATTGGAATATTCACTAAAATATAGAGAAGATTTCTCATTTTCTTCCAAATTTGGAGATGGTTTGTACTCATACATGCTTCAGAATTTAGTCTTATACGCAGTTTGAAGAGATATAGTGCTCTTCTTTATTTTTCATTTGTTGAGTCTACAACGTTTGTAATAAAATATCACAAAAAGGGAGAAAATTGGGCCCATTTTACCAGTTAATTAAACATTTGTATGTCAGCCATGTGTGGTATTAAACAGTGGAAAACACTGATATAGAATTTGTTTCTTCACCAAACCATATTGGAAGCCCAAGTGATTAAAAATGATAAAGAACCAGAAGATTTTAGTCTCAACAACGCAGTGCATTAAAGGGAACCTGTATCAGTCCCAACTGCTTCTGAAAATCTCTTCAACTTTTAATGAAATGCATGTAGTTTTAAGTGAAAATGAAGATTTAAAGCTAATTCTGAATCACTGAAAGATCTGAAGCCAAGACTTGAGATTCACAACCCATATGTTCAGGAGACAGGTTGACAGCCTATGATACTACCTCCAATTCTTTTAACATCAGTGTTTGCAGAATTTTGAGGAATTTGGGTTAAATTGAGAAAAAGTGGACTCTGTTCAAATGCCTCTGTGATTCACAAACTAACAGTCATGATTCCTCTGGCTATAGAAAAACATTTGTTAAGTGTAAGAATGTAACATACCTTCCAGAATCGATTAAACTAAGAAATAATTGAAATTTTGGTTGTACCAAAATTGCATTTAACGTTTTTTTATTGGTGTTCATAACCAATACAAAATGATAAGGAACAATAAACCTAAACAATACTATACTTGAAGACAGTAAAAAGTGCACATCAGCACTGATAACTGAAAACTGACAAGACATACTGATATTGATATAGGCCAAACTGTGTCTTGGTAAAGCTCTTTAATGCTTTTTGGTCATTTTTTGTTACTATTTTGCTGGCAGGGGAGTAAGGTTAGTTGTTTTTCATGTGGCCAGACAACAAGATAAAGACAGTATACCTGCAATCTACTATAGTTGTATTTCAAATGAATTTCATGGAAAGTGAATACAAATTACTACTGAAGAAATGCCGATGTTTTCAAACCCCTTATTGTAATTCATCATGGTATCACAATTAATTGAGGATGTCACTGCTAACAGTCATTCCAATTCCTATCTACAGAAACAAGTTTAGGTAATGTCAGTATTTAGATGTAGTAATAAACATAACCACATTTTTACTGAGAATTTAACATAAAAATCATACAAATGGAAGTATCCATTTAACACAAGAATGATTATTAAAGTTGTTTGAAAATTTTCTTGCCTAATCAAGTATGTAAAATAAATATGTGATGATTAAAAAGTATTATGCAAGTGATAATTACACTTTCAAAAGTCTGCCATAAATTTAGTGTGGTAAGTAATTATCATAATTAGAAAGATGATAAAATTCGTGAGCTTTGATAAGGACATTTGTTGCATTTGATTTGGCTGCATTTTTCACAGATGCTTTTGTAATTCATCCGCTCATTCCATGCAATTCCACAGTGAGTTGGAACCTATTGGAAGGCTATAGTTTATAGAAGGGAAACTGGATGGACAACGTTCTTACTTCTGTTATACGGAATGCAAAGTTGTGTGGCAGGTCTCTTCAGGCTTTCAGCGGCACATTTTGAGTATAAAAATAAATTGGACTAATTATTTTTATGACTATTTTTAATCATGGAGAATATTTACGTACTTTATACAAAAATCATTTAAGATTAGCTTTTTGGACGAAATGGAATGGCAAATGAAGTTAAGCAAAAAAATTACCTTTCTGGATTAGTGACTAGGGATAAGTCATATTATTCAGATCAGTGGATCATAGTATATGTTTGTCAAAGGGTTTAAACAATTAATTTAAATAAGTTTTTTATTCCCGTTGACATATTTAAATTTTATTTAATATGGCTAACATAATTTTCAAAAATTATTCTGACTATTTGTGGTTATATCTTCTATTTCCTTTTCATGCATTTCTTGTATATTGAATTACTTGATTCTAAGGAAAATTAAATTCTTATTAAATATATTTTAGGAAGAAAGAAATTATATATCAGTTCAGTTTTAAATATTTTCTCTACTCACACCATTTCATTTATTTAATGAAAGTAAAGTAAGTGGAGTTATTAAAGTAAAAGTAAAAAATGTATGCTAGAAATGTGTATGTATTTACTTATGTATTGTTTCGTTATATGTAGCAATACATTATGTCTGTATGCACTGGATCAAATTTTCTTCACCACCTCCTGAAAAAATTACAGGAGGCATAAATTGATAAATATGGTAAAGAAAGTATATATGAGGGGTGGCTGATAAGTAATGAACAGTTGCATGTAACGGGATAATAAAACAGTGTACAGCACGATGCGTACTGCCATCTTGTAGCGACATTCTTGTATTACAAACGTCCCAAATCTGTTCGTGGTGGGTGCGGTACTTGAAATTTGAACTCATTCCACATTTTCCATACTCACCAGATTTAGCGCCCTCCGATTTTCACTTTTTTTTTTGCATTTAAAGAGGGATATTAAGGGAATTCATTTCACCACAGATGATGAACTGAAAGATGCAGTGAGGTCGTGGATCAAGGAAAGACCACCAGCATTCTACATTGATGGGATGAAACAACTGATTCACTGTTGGGAGAAATGTGTAGCTGTAAATGATGACTACCTGGAAAAATAAATGTAAGTTTTTGTAGCAAATTAAATGTACTCCTATTCCATATTTGTTTCATTTGCGAGTTACGTGTGATTGTGTATTAATTATCAGCCACACCTCATATTATCTAGTAACAGGTCAGCATAGCCCCCATGATGACGCCAATGACAATAGACAAAGGGTTATTGATTACCAACTGCATATGGTCATAGGAAACACTCTCCTCCTCTTGCAGGTTGTGATAAGACTTCACGGAAATCACATGACTATTATATTCAACCGAATAGAACATATCACAGTAAACTGCATACTTCGCTAATAATGTAATAGCACTTTAAGAATGGCAGCACAGAATGAACCAAACTGGCAGAGGCTACTTCAGGATGCTAGAACTTATTGATGGGTTGTATAAGCGTGTAGAGGAGAAAATTGGATACAGATATTATCTCACTTTAGCATGTATAAAGACACACCTATCTGTTATAAAGAGCATCCAAGAATAAAGGACTAAGATATCTGACTCTGAAAACAAAAAGATCCCTCCGTAACTCAAAGCCTCTTCAAGAATTCAGATGAGATTGGAAACACTTTTACTAGACAGTTCCAGAATTAGAAGCCAGGTGGAATTAATGTGACAGTCTTGCAAGCTGTCATGAAAGATCCTCTGGATCTGAAGGAAAGATGTAATAGATCCCCATAATTTGATGAAGATCGTGAATTTTTAATCAGATGCTAAGGCTGAGAATTACAAAAGTATGATGCAGAGGAGATATAGATGTAGGTTGTTGTGAAGTATACTGCAATACGAGATGAGGTGAAAAGTAGAAGCATGAGAGTAAATAAAAAGCCAGAAGACAGAGAAAAACACAGACATGTGAAAGAATCTAGGGAATTCGTCCAGAAAATTAACAGTGGCCAAAAACCATTCAGTCCAAGAGTAACTCTGCAGAGATGAGGACTGCTCACATAAATAGTGGGAAAGGAATTTTGGATAGATAGAGAGATATTATAACTGATAAAGATCCTGAGGTGAGACAATCTGGAAAAAATGGGACAGCTGCCAGTGGATGATATAGAACCCCGTGGTAACAAGGATATTCTAGAATCAGTGGAGAAATTAAAAAATAACGAAGCTCCAGAGTGTGACAAATTACAAATACTTTCAGAGTTATTCATGTATGGAGTTTATGAAAAAACTTTTCAATATACTGTTTCAGAGGCTACTGCCATACACAACATGTGAATAGATGGTTTGTAAAGTTGATTCTGCCATGGAAGATTAACTACAGACCAAATATTCTCCCTCATTTCATTTGAGAATATTGGATTGACATTTATCACCTACTCAGTGATTTTGAATCAGCTTATGACAGTGTTGAAAAAGAGGAGCCTTATAAAGCAAGAGGTTAAACGGTGGAAGATCTTCACTGTGTAGCTCTGACTAGGACTTTTTAAATAAAAGAGGTTCTTGATGAAACCTGGGCAGTCTCCAGATCAAAGTAATATCACCTGTTTTACTAGAAGGTCAGACTTGGAGATATAATTAGGAACTGTACCACCTTTCCCAAGAACCAAGTATTATACAAATTATTAAACTTGATTGGCTTCTGTGGGCCAGTTGAATGCTAATCACTCTAATGAATGATAATGATTTTCCCAAAATGCTAATAGGAATGGGACCAGGCAAGTATGTTGATTAAGGCTCCACTGGCTAGACAGCGTGAGGAAGGATGCTGAGAGTCTGATTGGGATGTGGAACTGAAGAATGGTAGCACAGAATGAACCAAACTGACAGAGACTACTTCAGGATGCTAGAACTTATTGATGAGTTGTATATCATTGAATGGTGATGATAATGATCGATGATAATTTGATAAATGCATGTTTGTTCGAACATATGTGAAATATACTCTTTCTTTTCTTGAATAAGCAATCTGTGGAGGTTTTACTGGATATTAAATGATAGTGAAGTCTGATGTTATGGAAAATGTTACATGTGTGTGTGTCCTATTGAATGGAATGGTTTATTAATAGGCCCACTTATGATCAAGAACTCGAGGCACAAAAGCTCCTTTCAGAAGGCACTTATCAATTTCTTTTATCACTTTGAATTTTCTATCTAATTATTGTTAAACAAAGAGTTCTTGCAATTTACACAATTATTACTAGTATGTAGTTTATTAATACATGAGATTAATTTAAAAGCTAGTACTAAGGAAAAAATAATCAGCAGAAATCATGTAAAATTTTTCTTGTTTATGAATATTGATCAAGGCTGAGTGTTAGAATAGTGTATGACCACAAAACAGAGAATTTTAGTTAACACTCTAAAAAAATTTAATCTCATATTACCCTATTACATTCCTGATTGATCTTGATAGTTTAAGATCAAGCCAGATACTTGCCCTGCTTAGAGTAACTGAAATTTTCTGAACATTGTGAAGTAGTTCCTACATTTTTTTCAACCTTATATAGTGTTACGACATTACAGAACAATCTACGTGTTTCTTGAATGATCCAGTGGAATCCGGCTGTAATGTTGTGTGTGTACGTGATTCTCAACATGCGTTGCGAGATTGTTCCAGACTCACCGGTCCGCGCCTGCTGTGTGTAAGGCCACAACCAATTATGTTCTGGTGTTTTCTAGTAGCATTCTTGACGCGCAGTAGCGAATAATCTGGAACATCAGCGGGGTATAAATACAAGTACTCAACGACGTTCATTTCAGTTTGAGTTGCGATTTATTGGAATGCGGTTCATAGTATTATAGTTCAGAGTTATTGTCGGGCGATTACAGTGATTACATAGTGCGTTTAAGTGGCGATTTACACAGTGCTGTTTGAAGTATTGTGGCAAAGTATTATGTGTTTTATAATTGTGCGATACTCTATTAGTGGACATTTTTATACCGTGTGAACAATTTCTATTTGATTTGTTGTAAGAGACTATCTTGTCAGTTGTGATAATTAAAGCTGGTGATTAGTGATATAATTAGTGTCTTGTATTTTGTTTTCCACTGTACCATACGACGATCAGTTAGACCATGTCGAAACAATATACAGAGTCTGCTAAAATTATTTCTGCCAGTTTCATGTGTTTGGTCCTTTCTGATATCAACTATTTCTTACTAACCTTTTTAAAAAATTGTGTGGTGTCATACACTGTATTCTGGCAATAGTTTACTCTTCTTACTAACTTTGTCTTATTTTGAAACAATTCCAAATTAGAATATAAGAAGAAGATGATAGTACCAACTTCATCACCATACTATCCTGTAGCAGGCAGACAGCCGTTCTAGTATTAAGTATTCCATCATCTTCAAATTGTTTCTGAACTACACAGTTCAATAAGTGATGTAAAAAACTAATATTTGGATTATATGCAAATGTAAACTCCATTTTAAAGGAATTGCGTCGTTTCAGGTTAAGTTGTAATTTTAAAAAATGTGAAAAGATCAAGATTCTGAAAGTTGTAATTAAGATTCTTCTTGTAAAATCCCCATTTCCACCTGCACTTATCTCTTATCATGTACAGTCTCACATAGTGATGCAAAAATAATCTTTTTGACAATTGTGTAATAATTACTTCAATTATTCATATTGATTGTGACTTCAAATACTCAGCTATAAATAGGTGGCATACCAAAAAATCTTTACAGTGTTTACAAGTGCAAATAATAGGTTTTTAATACACGGAATTTGTTATCAGACTATTAGATTTTTCTTGTATTTGTTCACTTTCTTTGGAAACACTTTTTGCAAAATTTTGTAGAAGAGACAGTGATACTGTAAGAGTTTGAAACCTGCTACGCGTAATACATATAATAGTATAAATCATTACAATGTACAATTTCAGCAGCAGATTGGTACAATAAGTTGCTTATTGAATAGCTTTACTGTCCACATGCAGACTGCTACTAGTATAATATAACAGCAGGTTTGTAGAACTGCTGCTGGAATGTAATGTAATGAATCATAAAATGTAATGTTTTTTTTTTTGTTTATTTACACCGACAAAGTTGTAAACTAACAATCGTAGTGTATTTGATTTGAAGAAATAATAAATAAATATCACTATAGTATTGACGACTCGGAACACTAGGTTTTTTATAAGTAAAAACGTAAAGTTTTACCTTACAGCCTAAACCGGCTTTCGCCTATAGAAGGCTTCATCAGAGGCTGTCGTAGGTAGCGCTGTTCATCTTGTTGTTGGCGACGAGATAGTTTTTCGAAAGATCGAAGCTGTGTGTGTGTGGTGAGATGTGTTCGAATAATGCGTGCGATTTGAATTGTGTCTGTTCATTTAGGATGTCGTTTTTATTTGTTTTTGTGTGTTTGTATATTTCTAATTGTTCTAGAGTGTCTAGTTTTCGGTCTTTTGTGTGTACGTGTAGTATGTTCATGTTATTGTCGATGTTTTTATATGTGTGGTTTGCTTCAATGAGGTGGTTTGCAAAGGTAGATTCTGTAGTGGTGTGGAGTGCTTTTGTGTGTTCAATGTATCTCTGTTTGAAGCTACGTCCTGTCTGGCCTATGTAGAATTTATTGCAATTTGAACAATTTAGCTTATATACACTGGGTAGATCGAATTTGTTTTGTGCTTTGGGCATGCGTTTTGATAGTGTGTGTTCTGTTTTGTTAGTAGTTTTGTAAGCGATTCTGTATCCTGCTTTTTTGAATTTGTGGGCAATTTTTTCTGTTTGTTTGTTGATGTATGTTAGTGTTATGAATTTGTTGTTTTCTGTCTTTGTCTGTTGTTTGTTTTGTGTTTTGTGTAGGAGTTTACTGACTATTGTTCTGTCATAACCATTAGATTCTGCTAGATATTTTATCGTGTTTAGTTCGTCTTTGTAGTCTATTTCATCTAAGGGGATGTTGTTAAGTCTATGAACCATGGTTCTAAAAGCAGCTAGTTTGTGTTGTATTGGGTGATTGGAGGTGTTGTGTATTAGTGTGTCAGTTGTAGTTGGTTTTCTGTATATACTGAATTTGTGCCTGTGTTCTAGTTTTGTGATGGAGAGGTCTAAGAAGTTTATGGATACAGAATCGCTTACAAAACTACTAACAAAACAGAACACACACTATCAAAACGCATGCCCAAAGCACAAAACAAATTCAATCTACCCGGTGTATATAAGCTAAATTGTTCAAATTGAAATAAATTCTATATAGGCCAGACAGGACGTAGCTTCAAACAGAGATACATTGAACACACAAAAGCACTCCACACCACTACAGAATCTACCTTTGCAAACCACCTCATTGAAGCAAACCACACATATAAAAACATCGACAATAACATGAACATACTACACGTACACACAAAAGGCCGAAAACTAGACACTCTAGAACAATAGAAATATACAAACACACAAAAACAAATAAAAACGACATCCTAAATGAACAGACACAATTCAAATCGCACGCATTATTCGAACACATCTCACCACACACACACACACAGCTTCGATCTTTCGAAAAACTATCTCGTCGCCAACAACAAGACGAACAGCGCTACCTACGACAGCCTCTGATGAAGCCTTCTATAGGCGAAAGCCGGTTTAGGCTGTAAGGTAAAACTTTACGTTTTTACTTATAAAAAACCTAGTGTTCCGAGTCGTCAATACTATAGTGATATTTAGTTAAATAACGGACATGTCATGGACAACGAAATCCAAGAAATAATAAATGCTATAGATCAAGCAATAGTTCATGGTGTTAAGTAGCAAGCTCAAAAGGATTGGACTGCTTACATTTTCTGAGTAACCTGCTATTATCAGATAGTCTGTACGCACCCCCTTAACATGCTGTAGTAGCAGTTCTTTATGGCCTTTACAAAATTGTTCGATTTCATTAATCAATGTGTACTTTTAGATCATTTTGGAGATCATACAGAGTATACTTGTTCTGTACTATAGAATATTTTTTTACAGTAATTTTGATATATAGAAACCTTGAACATACTCCGTATTATTTTGTTAAGCACAACCCCAGAGTTAGGTGCCATTTGAAATTTGTTTATGGCTCATTATTTATTATGTAATGATAATTCAGGTTTTCTGCTTAACAAAAATGATAACTTTCTTACTTTGATGTTGAGTTCATACTTTTTAACATACATTTTATTCAGAGTTTGATATCCAGTATCATGCCAATGTGTTCCACCATGTTTGAATGCAGAATCAGTGTCAGATGGTGCTGAATCCTTTTGTTGGTAAAATAAACATGCACTGATTACATTTTATTTAATTTTATGCACTAGATATTGGTTCACTTGATGTCACAATTTACCTCTTCTTTCAATTTTTCTGGTCAGTGTTGTTTAAATTAATTGTGCCCCAGTGTACTTGTAGTTGTGGCAGTTATCTCATCAGACATATTTATGTTAACCGTGTATCCCAGTTGCCAAAATTATTAATTTATTAAAGTAATTTTAAAATATAACAGGCTTAAAAAATCTCATCAATAATAAGAAAAAATAAATTGTATTAGTTTGTTTGTAGAAGACAAAATTCACTTCTTTTCTCCCCCATGAGCATCTAGACTTGTCAGTTAGTATTTTGAGAGGTTGTAAGCCTGTTGCATATTTTCCAACTCTGTTTTTGACCTGAATCAAAGAGAAATTTTATATGGTTTTAAAACACCATTTTTTAAAGTACCATTTAATGTGAATCAGCTTATTTGTATCATGTCATCCCTTGTTCAGAGGCAATTTTTAAGGAATGAAAAAAAAAACTACAAATAAACTCTTAAAAGTCAGCCAGCTTAATACTTGTACCTAACCAATATTAACCTGGATTCTTGCCTATTTGGGATCTTGAGGAAAGAGACTGATCAGTTGAAATTAAAAAAGTTCACATTGTGAACATAAAAAAATTAGAATGTTAATGTGAGCATTAAATAATTGAAACAATATAGAGTGAAGTCAGTTGCACGTTTATAATACAGAACATTTTTGTAAGTCTGAAAGTGTGTTAGTTTGATTCAAACCTCTGGTTGTGTATGCATTGTGCGTAGCAGGGGTGCCTACAGGGGGGGAACGTGTCGCCATTGGTGACATTTAGAAAATTTTTGGGGGGGATTGTTTTTTACTATTGCATGAAAAATCTTCCACAATTTTACAAAACTGAAAAAAAATTTATAACAGACACGTATCAGACGCACAATAAATCTACCCAGTTGACTTTTTCGAGCGGGCTGTAGGCTATACAATTTTTATAGCATTTTATCGATAAAAACAGATTTAAGTGAGACGTTTAAGTTGCAAAACTAAGTATCTTTTCAATAAAGTCATAGAGTATTGGTATTGTAAAACAAATCACGTTTTACTGAAAATATTAATTTGTGATTTATTGTTGGAAATCCTTATTTCTTTAGTTTATTGGAAATCCGTATTTTTTTAGTTTATAACTACCTACAATCAATATATCGTTTCGGTAAAAGGTAATATTTTGTAATAGTTTTGAGTTAGAAAGCTCCAGCCTTTGCTCGATTAGATAACAAATTTTACTATAAAAGAGGGAAAAGGTCTTGTCAGAAAAAAGAGGGATTTTTTTATAAAATTGGGGGAGAAGCGTCATAGGGCTTGGGGGGATCGGCACCCCTGGTGCATAGTATAAATATACAAAGAACACATTAAACTCAAGAGTTTTTTTATTATTAGGTAATGTTTTGTTGTGATGTAAACATATTGAAAGAAGATTATTTTACTGAAAAGAACACTGATCCAGTGAACTTTATACTGTGGATGAATGAAGAAGACATAAATGGTGGTAGTATTAATAATAGTAACTAACTCCCCTTTACTAAACTAAAGAGTACTGCTGTTCTTAATGTTTACTGTACTTAATGTTGAAGTAATGAAAAGATTTGTAATGAACTTCTAGTATTCATCCAACAGAAATTTTCATAGTTGAGTGTTTATTTTTAAAATACATTCCTTGTTAATATATTAAACTAGTGAAACTGTGAACAGTCAAAACTAATGAAACTGAGGGTAACAAAGTCTTGTCTCTAACCAGGATATCTATTTCACCACAATTTATTTTCTAAACTCTTTTACATACAAGTTGAATGAAAGTAGTGATGTGCTACTACCATATCTCAATCCCTTTACAGTAATCTTGAAGGCTGTTGGTAACTGATTTCCAACTTTTGTTTGTATGAAACTAATGCTTCAAAGAAATTTGAGCATAATGTTTCAGAAACCCTTCCTTGACTCAGTGAGAAGAGATGGAATGAAATTTAGTTTCTGTGTGTATGGTAGCTATCACACAGGAAATTAGAATGTTTAAACAAAGAAACGTTCGTATCCAATAAGTGAGAGAGATAAAACGGTAATAGAATGTTTTTAAAGCCCACTGAAAACATAAAAGGAGAATTATCAGAGATAGTATATATTTGATCTGACAAAAAAAAATTTTGAAGTGCTTTAAATTTTGTATAATAAAATTGTTGCAGGAACTAGGTTCCGGCCATTATCTCTTGACATTCCAAAACCACTGTTTCCAGTAGCTGGGTTACCAATGATTCAACATCATATTGAAGCTTGCGTTGGAGTTCCTGATCTGAAAGAAATCTTAATACTAGGCTACTTTGCAGCTGCTGATTTAGCTCAGTTTGTTGCAGAAATGATACAAGAATATAAAGTTAATATCAGGTTAGAATATTTGAAATCTATTGATTACTACAAGAACACAACAACAACAAATATTAATTACTGCTTTTTTCAGAGTTCAGTGTCTAGAACTGTGTAATTTAACTGGAATATGATACTTCATGTTAATATGAATGTCATAGTTAATACAAATCCTATTGTTACTTCGTGTATGTATTGTGTGATTTAAAGTTATGAGTGTACAGGAATATGATACTTCATGTTAATATGAATGTCATAGTTAACACAAATCCTATTGTTACTTCGTGTATCTAGTGTGTGATTTAAAGTTATGAGTGTACAGAAAATAAAAGATATGTGTTGGGATAACCTGACTATATTCTATCGTAAAATTCATAAGTACCAGTAGATACTTATCTAAATTTGTTTCCGTATTTTATTTAATAAGAATTAATGATGATGATTATCATCATCATAGGCTCTGAAGCCGTTTATGCCCCTGGCTTTCTCCAGAAGATTTCGCCATTCTTCTCTATTCATAGCCACATTCTTCCAGTTTCTAATTCCAAGAGTACTGATGTCCTGACTCACCCCGTCCCTCCATCTGAGTTTTTGCCTTCCAACTTTCCTTTTAGCTTCTTGCTTTGCATTAAATATCTTCTTAATAAGAAGATAACAATAAGATTATCTGCTTTCACAAGCACGTATAATGTGTCCAGCCCATTCTAATCTTTTTGATTTAATAAAGGTGACCACATCAGCTACATCTTTCAAATTATAAAGCTCTAAATTATATCTTTTCCTTCAGGCTCCCCCTCATTCACTGGACCAAAAAGTTTGCCTGAGGATCCTCCTTTCAAATATATTTAGTTGCTTCTTGACTGGTCTAGATAGTGTCCATGTCTCTGATGGGGTGCAGTAGGACCTTATACATCAATACCTTGGCCTTCCTTTGTATTAACTGAGACTTTAGATGTGTCTACACCCACCTATTTACTGACAAAATATACGCTTTCGGATTTCCACACTAATATTATTTTTACAGTTAGCTTCTGAGCCGAGGTAGGTAAAACTATGTAGTATCTTCAATCTATAAGATCCTATTTCTAAATTTTTAGGGCCCACACAACAGTGTTTTCTTGTCACTGGCATATACTTTGTCTTTCCCTGATTGATCTACAGATGATTCTTGTTGCAGCTTTCTCTAATTTCACAAAGGCTTCTATCATAGTTGTTTTTGTTCTTCCTATATGCTGATGTCGCCATAAGCCAGAATTTGAACTGACATATAAGAGATGTTTCCTCTTGTGTTAATGCCTGTGTCTAGTGACTCTCTCAAAGCAATATTAAAAAGAAACCAAGCTAAAAATTCTCCTTGTTGGACACCTTTCCTCGTGTGTACAGGGTCAGATAGTATTACCTAGGGTGATCAACTTTTCTGGTATCTTCAGCTCAACCATTCGTGAATACAAATACAATAGAAGCCCTCTCGTCCAGCCACCTTGGGACCAGACCCTAGGCCGGATTACAAAATGGCCGGATGAACCGAAAACATGCTATAATGATGAAATAACGCTCTTTAATGAATGATCCATACAATAAATGACCCAATACACTATATATTGTAACGCAACAGAAATGCTAGCATTCATGTTACATAAAAACAAGGTTCACAGAATAATAAACAAGTCAATATCTAACCCCATGATAGAACAAAGATCTAATAATTACATTTATAATCATAGATAAAGGTAAATAAGGATGCAAGGTAATATTAACAAGAATAGCCGAACCTGTAAGTTAGACAATAGTTTATGATATATGTTTAGTGAAAAGCAGCCAAAAAATGAAACAATAATTTACTAATAGCAAATAAGAATTTTGAGTTAAGAGGTATTATTTTGTGACAACAAATGTTATGATAAAGTTTATGTGATGTTATACCAAATATGTGTTGAGTTAATGAAAGATAATGAAACAAGATGTATTATTCAATGACTGTTGTAGAATGAAGTGTGAAGCAGCTAATTAACGTTAATAGATTTGAATTTTCTTATATGTTATCCATATGTCAAGATAAGATTGTTATTAGATATGGAAAAAATAATTGTTTATATAAGTGTTAATAGTTAAGATTTGATTATATGTATGAATTTATGTAAAAGGGGCTATAGATGTGTACCAGTTATAAACACAGGTAGATCCGTTTACAATAAAAGGCCTAACAGCCAAAACCACTATATAACCACTCATAACATAAAGGTTAGGTACATCAATTAATAATAATTAATGAATACGATTTGAAGAGCTAGAAAAAAACATTAAATTAATAATGATATATAATAAAATTTATACAAATTATGATAATACCATGATATTGATTAATAACATATAATATCGAAAGTGGATTAAATATATAAAAGGAAAAAACCCGGCTTATATAAAAAAACCAGCAGAATATGTGTAGAAAATAATAAACCAACTATTGGTAAAGTTACATTCCGATAGGATAGCAAATTGATAAGGAATAGACAAAAAATATATGAAATAAACACTATATTCAAAACATGTGGAAGGAAGAAGTCATGTGTTGCTAGGGACGACAAAAAAAGAGGAAGTTGTTGATTTGACAATAATTGCTTTGATGAACTGAATGTGATGAGATTAAAAAACCCAAGAATTATCTATTTAATCGGAACATTCTAAATTATCAGACACTATTATAAAACACAAAATCCTAATGACAATATTTATGATTCTCACCAGAACAGTTTAACCAAATAATACTACAGAATGAAATCACAATAGAGAATAAATAACTGGATTCTACAAGGGAGGACTTGAACTGTCCCATATCCGAATGGAATTGATGATATATTAAACCAAATAGAAAGAATTAACAGTATCACAATTAATAATATTTACTACACCAGAAGTTATAACCTTTCAAATACACGGAACAACACTAATTGCTTCAACCGAGAGAAGAACGTATTTGGATCCTGGCGTTGCAGAAGAAGCATCAATCGGGCTGTAAACCAATCCAGAGAGCTGTAATTCCGAAGTGGACAGGACAAGAATCCCATTTTATTAAACTGAAGAAAGAAAATCGCACGGCATAATCGTCCAGAACAGTAAATTTATCAATCAACCGCCTACACGATTTGCTTCGTTCTAGTCTGGTAAATTATTATTATATTAATCATACTAACTACACAACACTTCAAATTTGTAAATCTTGCATTCTTATCTATGTATTTTTAATCTTCCCCACAGTTACAAGAACCTTCACACCCTGAATTAAATTAATTACAAATTAAAACACACTATATAACTAAATTTAAATAAAGGATCGGAATAATCAACAATCGATTCATGCAATCTATAGCCCAAGCATATGTTAATTAGAACATATATTATTCAATGTTAAAGAAGTAAACAAATAAAGAACCTTTATATATTTGCAAAATCTTGTTATTTGGAGTATGGTTTAATGAGCTGGGAAATAAAAAAGTAACTGAATAAGTATAGAATAATTGGTTAACATAAACATTGAAATAACCTATAAGTTTCGTTGAGCCAATACTACAGCGCTTATAGCGGAATTATCTGACACCAAAGAGAGAGCGTAAAAATACAAAATTAGACATAATTCTCTTCAAGGTATAATAGGGTTGAACGAAATTATAAAATAACTCATTAATTATTTAAGTTGCAGGTACACTAACACTGATATTTTTTAGAGAGCTAAGTTAATATTAATTAATTACATCAATACATCCCACAACTCCAAATATCTCCGAGATTTACATAATTAAAATAATTCAAAACACATTGGCATAGGTGTGGTAACAAATTGACAAACCCAACAGTGGGGATTAAACCGTACGTACCCGGTATATAACAAATTGACGCCGGCAATGTTGGGGCGGAAATAACGAGAGTCCCGCGACCGTAAGAACAACGTAAGAGCCGAAGGATTTATAACAAATTGGCGCCCAACGTGGGGCGGAAATAACGAGAGTCCCGCGACCGTAAGAGACAACGTAAGAGCAGAAGGGTTTATAACAAATTGACGAACCCAACAGTGGGGTTTTAAGGAGAGGAAACAAATTTATCTACAAATTGACGCTCATAACATGGGACCTAATTAGGTGACGCGAGATTGGTTACTTACAGATTGACGCCGGCAACGTTGGGGCAGAAACAACGAGAACCCCACAACCGAAAGAGCCGAAAGGGTTACTTACAAATTGGCGCTCAACTTGTGTAGGGCTTAAGTTAAGTAACTGCAACTATATTAATATTACTTAACCAGAGCAGGCAACTGTGGGAGACTAGAAATGCAATAGAGAAAGATGATACAAAAGGAAACGAAAATGCATGGACAAGAGAGACGATTAAGTTACGCGGAATGGACGACAGTACTATTTAAGAAATTCAGCAAAGAGATGGGATACATAGAAAAGAATACCAATGATCACGAAAGAGCGCAAATGAGTCGCGCGAATGCATTGGGAACACCAGACGACAAAATGACATTGAGAGAGATTTATGATGAATTGTGGGAATTAGATGCCAGGTGTAATAAGGAAAAGACTATTGGGACAACTAATGAAAAAGACGATAACAAGGTGGAAAGGATGACTGAAGAAGATTGGGAAAGATGGGATGATAATGAAGAAAAAATGAAAACCGAAAGAATAGGAGTATACGCCCAGGTGACAGAACAATATACTCAGGAAGACTATGAACAATGGAAACGAGAAATAAGACCACCTGAAAACCCAATACAAACAGAAAACAAAGAATTAAGAGAATGGATCAGGGTGATGTTTGAACTATCCCGAGAAGATATGTGTCAATGGAGGAAGGAACACAATCAAATAGATGAATTTATAGAAATGCCAAATATTAAAAAGCTAGAACAATCCAATGTACAAAAAGAAGTAAAAATAGTCAAAGTGAAGCAACAGAAGAAAATGTCAGAACAACCAAAGAAAGTGACCCATCAGGACGTAATGGACTTTCTGAGTAAACAGTTCAGAGAAACAAGGGAAAGCAATAAACAAACAATGGACAGTGGTTTCAAGGAAATGAATGAAAATTTTAGAAAACAGGAGGAAAACTTAAAGAGTTACAGGAAAACCATGGAAGAAGGTTTCAAAAGGATGGCGGAAACAATGGATGGGTGTTTAAAGAATATGAATAAAACACTAGAAACCACCTATGAAGGTAGAAAGGAAACCGAAATTAGAGAAGACCAAAATGTAGTGCTCTCTGAAAATAAGAATAGAGGTGACAAGGAGGAGATCCAAACCATGGAAGAGAATAGCCAGAAAATAAGGAAAACATGCAGAAAGAACATAGTCAGTACCAAAGAAGAAATGGAGATGAGGAAGGGTGGATTAATTAGTGCGTTTAACATACCAATTAATGAAAGAAGGGAGTTATGTAAAGGTATGAAATACAGAAGAAACTTCATGAAAATAACCAAAATAACCCACCATAGAACAATCATAAAAACATTGAATAAATTTAAATATTATGTGAAAATATCAACGGTTAAGGAATATATGACCAAATCAATTATATCATTAATACGGAAGATACCTGTAAAACATTTGGTAAATAGGCCAGATATCCAAGGGAATGGAAAGATAGAATATACCACTGATTATGCTAGAATAGAGGAGATACGATACCTGATAATTCAAAAGGAGCTAAATATAACTGTATACCCTGACTTAAATGAAGACTTTGCATCAGCCGAGTTACAGTACTGGCTTTGTATCATGCACAAGAGATACGTAAAAAGTGAAAAAATTGGTATGAACACTGGAGTCATCCGGACAACGGGTGCAGTCGAATTAATGGACCATGGTTAGAAAAAGAAACAGTCAACCAGAAAAATGGGACTGATGTTATGAAAACTGACCAGGCAACCAATTGACAAGATACGGAAATATTATTTAATGAATAAATTCTAAAAAATGATAAGAACAACTTATTACCAGTCTTGAAGAGAAAATACTTGGAATTTAAAAAGAATTTGAGTTGAATACTACCACTAAATTCTAAAATACAATAAGAACCACTTATTATCGATTCTGAAGAAAAAAAAAAAACACTTGTAAATAAAAGAGAATTTTTTGAACAATAAAATAAATAGAAAAAAATGTGTCATTCAAAATGAAGTAAGTCTGAATTAAAATATAATTATGAACAAGATTACAGAAGAAAGCGAGAATTATTATTAAATGTTTATAAAGAAATAGTGTGAATAATGAATAATGAAACCCCAAGATTACAGAAGAAGGCAAGAATTATTATTAGATGTTTATAAAGGAATAGTGTGAATGAATAATGAAACCCCAAGATAAAAGTTTTTACCTCAAATCTACCTATGCAAAATAAAGAAAGAAAAAAAAAATCATATGACCTAAAATACATAATACATTGCCAAATGATGGAAACAACTTCAGTAAACGATTGAATGTAACCAATGTAATGTTAAAGAAGACAAGAAAGATAGAGTATTTATGAACATAATTCATTGAAAAATAAACAGCCAGAATAATGAAATACGATAAGAAGAAGAATAGTTGGGCTAAGGAATATATTTAGTCAGAAATACAGTTATAATGATCATCACATAACAACTATTTAGAAAATATTGAGATCAGAGAAAAAACAAATGAAGAAGATACTTAGCATTACAATCACAACAAAAATGAAAACAAAAATGATTACAAATGATAACTGTCAAATTTAATATCAAAGAATGTTTAAGGAACTAAAATGGAATCACAAAATATGAAGGATAATAATGAAGAAATATAAAAGCAACAAAGGAAAAAAATTTTTTCCCAAATATTTATTATTAAATAATTAAAGAGATTATTAGGAGATTATTATTATATTTTATAGCTGACTGTAGAAGAATTCCAGCAGTACTATATTAAGATGTGGTGTGGGCAGCAGAGTATGAAGCCAAACAGTGCCTCTCTGAACTGTGCCAACGCATGTATTAGGGATTGTTAGGGAAATTAAATATTTAAGGAATATTAGAATAGTTGCAAGAATAACTTCAGTTTCCAAAAGAGTAGGACGAAGAAAACAGAAAGAAATGAGTTGACAGAAGAATAATTGAGAAATACAGTGATTATAGTAATTATAAGTAGAAGAGATGTGAAACTAATGTATCATTGAATATTGTGGCCAACTATCAACAAATAATGTTTACAGACATTAAAAATGATCAAGAATGTTAATAAAAATGATGAAATGTTATTAAATAAAAAAAAAAAGTATTAATACTAGTCTAATGAAGTTACATTGAAAATCCCATCGTCAACCATTAACAATGAAATGAAGAAAAGGCATGTGAAAAGGACAAGTTTATTTGACCTAAACTTCATTCAGGTAAACTAAACTTTGTTAGGAGGGGGAGCATATGTAACGCAACAGAAATGCTAGCATTCATGTTACATAAAAACAAGGTTCACAGAATAATAAACAAGTCAATATCTAACCCCATGATAGAACAAAGATCTAATAATTACATTTATAATCATAGATAAAGGTAAATAAGGATGCAAGGTAATATTAACAAGAATAGCCGAACCTGTAAGTTAGACAATAGTTTATGATATATGTTTAGTGAAAAGCAGCCAAAAAATGAAACAATAATTTACTAATAGCAAATAAGAATTTTGAGTTAAGAGGTATTATTTTGTGACAACAAATGTTATGATAAAGTTTATGTGATGTTATACCAAATATGTGTTGAGTTAATGAAAGATAATGAAACAAGATGTATTATTCAATGACTGTTGTAGAATGAAGTGTGAAGCAGCTAATTAACGTTAATAGATTTGAATTTTCTTATATGTTATCCATATGTCAAGATAAGATTGTTATTAGATATGGAAAAAATAATTGTTTATATAAGTGTTAATAGTTAAGATTTGATTATATGTATGAATTTATGTAAAAGGGGCTATAGATGTGTACCAGTTATAAACACAGGTAGATCCGTTTACAATAAAAGGCCTAACAGCCAAAACCACTATATAACCACTCATAACATAAAGGTTAGGTACATCAATTAATAATAATTAATGAATACGATTTGAAGAGCTAGAAAAAAACATTAAATTAATAATGATATATAATAAAATTTATACAAATTATGATAATACCATGATATTGATTAATAACATATAATATCGAAAGTGGATTAAATATATAAAAGGAAAAAACCCGGCTTATATAAAAAAACCAGCAGAATATGTGTAGAAAATAATAAACCAACTATTGGTAAAGTTACATTCCAATAGGATAGCAAATTGATAAGGAATAGACAAAAAATATATGAAATAAACACTATATTCAAAACATGTGGAAGGAAGAAGTCATGTGTTGCTAGGGACGACAAAAAAAGAGGAAGTTGTTGATTTGACAATAATTGCTTTGATGAACTGAATGTGATGAGATTAAAAAACCCAAGAATTATCTATTTAATCGGAATATTCTAAATTATCAGACACTATTATAAAACACAAAATCCTAATGACAATATTTATGATTCTCACCAGTACAGTTTAACCAAATAATACTACAGAATGAAATCACAATAGAGAATAAATAACTGGATTCTACAAGGGAGGACTTGAACTGTCCCATATCCGAATGGAATTGATGATATATTAAACCAAATAGAAAGAATTAACAGTATCACAATTAATAATATTCACTACACCAGAAGTTATAACCTTTCAAATACACGGAACAACACTAATTGCTTCAACCGAGAGAAGAACGTATTTGGATCCTGGCGTTGCAGAAGAAGCATCAATCGGGCTGTAAACCAATCCAGAGAGCTGTAATTCCGAAGTGGACAGGACAAGAATCCCATTTTATTAAACCGAAGAAAGAAAATCGTACGGCATAATCGTCCAGAACAGTAAATTTATCAATCAACCGCCTACACGATTTGCTTCGTTCTAGTCTGGTAAATTATTATTATATTAATCATACTAACTACACAACACTTCAAATTTGTAAATCTTGCATTCTTATCTATGTATTTTTAATCTTCCCCACAGTTACAAGAACCTTCACACCCTGAATTAAATTAATTACAAATTAAAACACACTATATAACTAAATTTAAATAAAGGATCGGAATAATCAACAATCGATTCATGCAATCTATAGCCCAAGCATATGTTAATTAGAACATATATTATTCAATGTTAAAGAAGTAAACAAATAAAGAACCTTTATATATTTGCAAAATCTTGTTATTTGGAGTATGGTTTAATGAGCTGGGAAATAAAAAAGTAACTGAATAAGTATAGAATAATTGGTTAACATAAACATTGAAATAACCTATAAGTTTCGTTGAGCCAATACTACAGCGCTTATAGCGGAATTATCTGACACCAAAGAGAGAGCGTAAAAATACAAAATTAGACATAATTCTCTTCAAGGTATAATAGGGTTGAACGAAATTATAAAATAACTCATTAATTATTTAAGTTGCAGGTACACTAACACTGATATTTTTTAGAGAGCTAAGTTAATATTAATTAATTACATCAATACATCCCACAACTCCAAATATCTCCGAGATTTACATAATTAAAATAATTCAAAACACATTGGCATAGGTGTGGTAACAAATTGACAAACCCAACAGTGGGGATTAAACCGTACGTACCCGGTATATAACAAATTGACGCCGGCAACGTTGGGGCGGAAATAACGAGAGTCCCGCGACCGTAAGAGACAACGTAAGAGCCGAAGGATTTATAACAAATTGGCGCCCAACGTGGGGCGGAAATAACGAGAGTCCCGCGACCGTAAGAGACAACGTAAGAGCAGAAGGGTTTATAACAATATAAATTACTAATAATTATAATTACACACCCTTACTCCATGGTAGGAAGTAAAAAAAACAAACAAGGAAAATTACTACAAACTCAGAGAGATATAACTGGACTCTAATACTCTGGACCGATTAGTCCTTATCGAGACACTGAAGGACTTGTAATTTTTGGTCCACAGTCATGAACGTGTGTTTTCATTTCGCACTCTTGTCGGAAAATGTTTTTATTTACACAGATACATACAGTATTACTATATATACAGATATATTTACACAGACTATATACACAGAACTCACAACATAAGACATACATCCGCACATGAACAAAAGCACAAGTCAACTGAGCTACATATATTTTCCGTTTAACAAGTTGGGGCTTCTCGCTGGAGGCTCGTCTAAGACTGTGTGACTCACTGTATGGCTGGCCGAACCATCCGATGGCCGATCCAGCCGAGGCCGGACTAGAGGGCATCTACTGTATTCCTTATCTATAATATCATAAGCCTACCTAAAGTCAATAAAGAAGTGATAAGTCTCTAATCCATACTCGCTACATTTCTCAAGAATCTGGCATAAGGTAAAAATCTGTTGTTTGTTGACCTGCCTTGGTGGAATCCACACTGATAATCTCCTGTCACCTTCTGTACAAACAGTGCCAGTCTGCTAAATAAAATGTTGGAGAATATATGCAGTGCTTAAAAGACTGATTCCCGTATAGTTGGCGCAGTCCAAGGTATCGCCTTTCTTGTGGATGGGGCATATAACACTCAGATTCCATTCTTCTGGGATGGTTTCTTCATTCCATATCTTTATCATTATTGTTGTAAATGCTTAAGATATACTGCGCCAGCATTCTTCAATAATCCTACTTGGATTATTAGGTCTATCCCTGGTGCTTTGTTGTGCTTCAATTTCTTAACAGCAAGTTCCACCCCCTCCATAGTTGGTGGTGTTACTTCAATTTCTAAACTCACTTCAATTACTATAGCAACCTCCTCCAATTCAAACTCAATGGAACCATTAAGCAATTCATCAAAATGTTGAGACCATCTTTCAAATATCAATTCATTGCTATGAGGTTTCTCCAGCCTTGTATTTACATAATGTTGTTCTAAGTTGGAATTCTTTATGACTCTTATTTAACCTTTGGTAAAAGGCTTGACTTTCATTCATTCCTCTTAGATGTTCCAGTTCCATTAGTTCTTGTCTTTCATATTCCCTTTTTTTCCTTTTGTGCAATCTTTTTCCTCTCTTCGTGCTTTGCGGTATTCTTCCACTGCATTTCTCGTGTGATTCCTTTGCAACATTCTTTTATATGATTCATTTTTAAGTGCTGTTGTCCGCTCACATTCTTCATCAAACCAGTTATTGTAAATTTCCGTATTTACTCTTCCTAACACAACGTCTGCTGCGTTGGTTAGTGCATCCTGTAAACTCTTCCAGGTATCATTAAGGCTTTCATTAGTTACAACACTTGTTAGACAATTAAACTTTTTTGCCTGGAATCCTTGTGTTTTCCTCATATTAGACAGCCTACTTCTAACTGTTGACGCCATTAAATAGTGATCTGAGTTGATATTAGCCCTCCTATAGCTTCCGACATCCATGAGTTTTGATAGGTATCTTGCGTCAATTAGGAGATGGTCAATTTGATAAAGGACTTTTCCATCTGGGGACTTCCACGTTACTTTATGTGTATCTTTATGGATAAAAATTGTACTACCTATCACCATATTCCTTAGAGGCAAAATTCATAAGTCTAATTCCATTATCATTAGAGACATCGTGCAGACTAAGTTTGAATTAATGATCATTGTATCTAATAACTGTATATGATTGAGAATGGATAACTGTATGTGTTCACCTATATGTAACTGTTTTTAGGTACCTTCAGGAGTTCACAGCACTTGGTACTGCAGGTGGAATGTATCACTTTAGAGATCAGATCCGTTGTGGCAATCCTGATGCATTCTTTGTGATGAATGGAGATGTTTGTGCTGATTTTCCTTTACAAGAAATGTTGACATTTCATAGGAGCAGAGGTAGTCAAGCTTTGATAACAGTAATGGCGACAGAAGCTACAAGGCAGCAAGCCCTGCATTATGGTTGTATTGTGAGAGATAAAAGTACATCACAAATTACACATTATGTCGAGAAACCATCAACCTTTGTGTCTACGTTAGTAAACTGTGGAGTGTATATTTGTTCACTAGAAATATTTCAAACTATGGCTTCAGTTTTTAACAGAAAGCAGGTAGAATATTACAAGTAAGTTTTTATAAAGTAAATATTTTTTATAGATTTAAATGACAGAAATGAATAATGCAGTGGTTTTGTTTATTGTCTAGTATGCATCAAAGTAAATACAGTATATTTTTTGTTTCACCATAATAAAATGTTTTTGAAAAGAGCAATATATATTTAAATTTGTATTAGAAAATAATTTTTTTATATTAAAATGTGTAAGTTATAGCAATTGCTCTGTATAGTTAACTTTACAGAAGTTTGTAAAGACTGCTTTCAAGAACACAATGTTTAAATTACAAAATTATATAAAATGAATTATATTTACATGTAAAAATGTATGTTTCTATTTTTTATTTATTTATTTATTTATTTATTTTTTTTTTGGAGGGGGAACAGATTCATAGTGTCAATTCTTATTTTATAGTTTATTATAATTTTTGACATTGATACTATAAACTTAATATATTAAAAAATAATGTTACATACACAGTATGTTTTAGCCTGTTTATAAATTTATGTTTTCATATTTTAAAAAGTAAACATCACAGGGTTTTGTAAACATGAAGTATCCAATTATTTGGACTGTACTTACAGCAGCAAATCTTTGCCAAATCACAACATGCTTCAGTACAAAGATCATTATTTACAAGTTGTTTACTCGAATCTTGTTACATGTTGAAACACTTTTATTGGCTTTATAGTACATTTTAAAATAGTTTTTACATAATTTTAAATATAGACGTGGATCAAAACCAAGAAAAATTGTACTACAAATTATTTGAATAATGTCCTGTTTTTATATATTTGCTGTATACCTTAGTAAATTTATATAACTGAAAATATATTTTTATTTAAAATTTTAATACAGTCTTTAATAGTTAAGTTTGGACTTAAAATTTCACTGTATGGCTTGTCCATAACACAATTATAATATTCATGAGTTTAGAAATTACCTGATTGAGACAGAGTAGAATAGAAACATTAAAAAATATGCCCATATGTGTGTGTGTGTAGAATTTGTAATATACAAATTGTTCATGTGACATAGTTTAGATTCACAGTCATAAGAGTGGTTCATGGCACAAAAAGTTTGGCCACCACTGGCTTACAGTCTATCAGCTTTCTTTAGAAAGTTATTAACTTAAACTGTAAACTGTTCATTAACTTATATGGTTATTTTTAGAACTTTGTTATTTCTATTTAAAGTCTATGGTTTCTCTCTGGCGGTGATGCAGTATGAGGTGTACCACATCTCAAGGGTGCAACAGGTCATTGGTCTAAGATGATGAAATTGTTAGCTTTGTGAATTACATAGTCTCTTGACTAACCTAATACTAGTGACAGATAAATTAGTCCTCCACGTATTTCAGACCACACACACTTTGTCACCAATATTCTATTTCTGGCAAATAAGTAATGTAAAACAGTTTTTTATGTAAATACAGGTCCACAATCCCTTATCCGAAACCCTCGGGGCCAGTCGTGTTTCGGATTTTAGAAATTTTCGGGTTTCAGAATAAATGTAGCTCCCACAGTGGGGTCTAGGGCAGCACCCCATAATCAAACATTAATACTGCAGCAAAAACTTATGAATACTCACACTAAGTGGGATAAATGAAGACTAGAAATACTGCTACAGTTTATTGATAGAGTAATATATTGATAAATGAAATAATGGGATAATTATAGACCATAAATTCTCAAGGACATTTTATTTCCAAGAAAAATATTTGGTAAAACTTGAACATACACAGCTACAAATGAACCGTAATCAAACACAATAATATTTCTTCAGAGAAATGTATAAATATTCATATTAAGTGGGAGATGTAAAGATTATAAATAATACAGGTACAGTACAGTATTGCAGTTTATTTGTATATGCTGTAGTAATAAACTGATAAATGACTTAGTGGAATAAATGTAGAACATAAATAATTATAATCTAGGACATATAGACTACAGGTTCAAACTAATCTAAACATGTATCTGCAGTTAAGCAATACGTCTGGCAAACAAAGCTAAATACTGTACAGCTACCTGCAACATAAATGGAATTAAGGTGATTGACATCTAGCTTGAGGATCTTGGAGAAGAGGGTATATCAATGTCACCATCGTCTTCGTTATCAGGTTGCAGTCGGACATCTGATTATGGGCCAGGAACAGGATTCTCAAGTGATGAAGCAGCACTATGACAGACTAAGACTAGTGCTGCTAGTCTATCTAAAGACTTCAAGTGTCATCTATCTCATTAACATAGGTTTCTGTATAAGCAATCTCTCTTTAACTGAGTAAATTGCCATAATCTCTTGCTCACTAATAAATGCACGTTGTTCAAGGGCAGCAATTAACTGATCACACATTTTCACTATATCATCTGTGGGGACTTTTTCACCAGTGTTCACAATGTCATCATTATCACTACTATCCTCATGCTTATCTGTATTTAACACCATTTCAACAATTTCCCCATCACTCAAGGAATTCACAACAGGTGCATCATGTTCAGCAATTCTTCAACATCAGCTTCCTCTAACATATTTACACTTTTCTCCAATAAACTTTTAGCGTAAGTTACGAGGTTTGATATCATCTTCTCATGAGTGATACAAAATCATTCAAAGTTTTCATCTGTAGGTTCATTTACATCAAAACATTGTTGTAGGCCAAAGTCTGTGCCAAGCATTTGTTAATGTTGATTTATCAATATCCTTCCAAGCATTAGCAGTTGCGTAAATGGCATCCTTAACACTAAACTCTTTCAGGAAGTCTTGGATTCCTACTCCTCTGTTGACTGCAGCAAGCATACATTAAAAAAAAAATAGTCTTTGTACTTGCTCTTCATGGAGTGTAAAATTCCTTGATCACAAGGCTGTAATATAGATGTCACATTAGGGGGGAAGTAGATGCCGAAAACATTACTTTTGACAAGAAGTTCGGCAGGGGGATGTGCGGAGCAGTTGTCCAGGAACAATAAAACTTTACAGTTTTCTTCCAGTCCAGCTTGCCTGCAGTGAGCTTGTGCAGCTGGTGTGAAGTGGTTATTGAACCAGTCGGAAAACATTTCTTCGGTTACCCATGCTTTCTTGTTGGTATAATAATGCACAGGTAAATTGCGTACACCTTTCAGACATCTCAGATGTTTGCTTTTTCCAATCACTGCCAACTTCACCTTGTGTGTGCCAGCAGCATTGGCACACTCAAGAATAGATAACCTGTCCTTAGCATCCTTAAAACCTGTTGGTGCTCTCTCATCAGCCGTTGCTAACGTTTTTCTAGGAACATAGTGCCAGTAGAGAGCTGTTTCATCAGCATTGTAAATTTGTTCAGAACTAAGGGTTTCGTCAGATATTATCTTCGCAAATTCGTCAATGTAATTTTTATCTGCTCATGGTCAGCAGAAGCTTTTTCACCACAGATTTTCAGATATTTCACACCATTATGCTTCTTAAATTTCTGCAGCCAACCTTATGAATATTGACACTCGCCTTCAACGTTCAGTTCTTCATGATATATTCTAGCTTGTTTCATGACCAACAAACCAGTCAGTGGCATATGTTCACTTCTTCGTTGTTGAATCCACTCCATTAGTACATGGTCAAGATCTTTGTTTTTTTGCTATATGCAGTGTTTTCATATTTTTCATTAATTTTTGGTCATCACTGTCACTATAATACTTCAGTATCTTGCCTTTCTTTTCTTTAAATCATAAACAGTGGTAGTTCCGACACGATATTCTTCAGTAAGACACCGCACTGACAAACCACAATCAAGTTTCCCCAATAACTCCACTTTCTGCGTTATTGATAATATCAGATACTTCCTTTTCTTTTTCTCACTGTTAACCCATCTGCAGCTCTTTTTGACATTTTCACAGTGGAATTAAACACAGTCACAAAATAAAAAGCAAAAACAAAATATCACCAAACAGCAGACGAATGTGTCACTAGTACGAGCTCTCAGACACAACTGATGCCTGCGACTCTAGCTGTTAGTGCTGGGTCATGCCTCCACTTCACACCGGCGACGTGGCGAGTGGGTGTGGAGTTTGGTCAGCTGTTCACGCGCCAAACAAGCCTTGTGCGATATTACTCACTTAATCATTATAATCTATTTTGATTTATACTAATAAATAGTACCATAATATGGCACGTGGGTACTTACCAACTTTAATTATTGCCGGGCTCATACTCTTCTTATGTAATATGCTTTTTTACCTAAGGGGTGCCAGGAATTCGTTACAGCGAGATTCTTGAGTCAAAGAAGGTGACACAAATGATAACACTGTTTTAGAGTGAAAGTACTATCAAATTTTAATCGTCAACGTAAATTCATTATAAAACCATGTGCTTAAAATGGCGTCGTACAAAGTTGCAACAAAAAGAAAATGGTGGCTATTTAGTCAGCCCTATCAGTATTAATATTTCTGGTGGTCTCTAATCAAAATCGTTAAAATGTTATATTTGTACTGCAGTTCTAATTAATTATTAATTCATATTTGCTGTATACACAAACCAATGCCCTTGGCATATACATATATACTCATGGCCATGCGTTCACTCTCACACTCTCACATACATTCATCTACTTATGGGTACATGATTTAATTAGTTGTTTTCAATTAATGAGCTCATTAGATTAAAATAGAAAATGACAAAAGGTTGACTTCTCTTAACGGTGATAGGCGTAGATCCCTCGCTGCTGTTGGCTGAGTGTTCCCTGCATGGCTGGTGTTCGGCTCAAGTCTCTTTGGTTTTAATTACAGAATTATCACTGATTCTACATGTTTTAGATTTAACTGTTAATACAGATGAGCAACTAACGCTCCACCATCACATTTGTAAATTAGCTTTTGTTGATATTAAATTTTTATAGTAAATCTGCACAGACAGCGATACATCGCTGCTGCACCCTTGAAGAGCTACGTTGGATTGAGACGGAGGCAAGTGCAAAATTGCGCTTATGTGTGTATATTTTTACGTCATCACTCTTTTTTCACACAGGACTAAGACTGGTTACCTGCGTTGTCGTCAGTGCGTCATTGCTTTTGTTATGACGGATCAGTGTTATTGTCCAATCGGAATTCGTATTGTAGTCTTTTCGTCACAAACACCGCCATGGTATATTTTGAGTTTAGCACGTCCATCGGCGACTTTGGTGGCTTACTCTGGCCGAAATTGCGTTGTTCCTTTTTCCAGAGGGACAATGTACCTAACCATTCTGTATGCTTAAAAATACATAATAAAACATTGAAAACACCTACATAACCCACAATTATGGTATTGGGCCAGTATGTACTGTTACAAACCCCCTCAAGGAAAATTTTTGTGTCGAAACCCAAAAAATTTCCTTGACTCATTCACACTTTCCTAAAAGGATCAGTCTAGATACGTCACCACAACCCCCTATAACGTTACGAAAAAAAATTTTATCATCACTTACCCTTGGTCCCCTGATGTTGGTCGCACCCTCTGACCTTACTGGACTTCTCCTGAGAGATCCCTACACCATAAGGCCATGAGGCACTCTACACTCCTGTTCTGACGCTCCAGCCAGCCCAGGACTGCGGTCACAACACCACAAAACTCTGAAACATCCAATACAAAAATTCAAAATAGTGGTATAATACACTTACATATCTACAACTGATATGTTCCCCTTTAGACGCATTGGTTTGTGTTTGGGGCATTGGTTTGTTTCTAATTCAAAAGTGTCACTTAACCACAACAAGACTTAAAATACATTGATTTTTTACCACCACCAAATTCAACTACTTCCTTGTAAGAAAATAAACAACATATATATGCAACTACATATAACACAATATATCAACAATTCTTTATTATACCCCAAAATACCTTCACCTAATTATTTCTATAACTTCAGCTTGCAACTATCATGGCAGACACTTTTTCTTTAAACTTTGTTGCTCAACTTATAATCATTTATCTATTTTGTAAATTACAGCTTACTAGAATATTCTATTTAACTTCATTTTTAACTTTAAACTTCCAACTTTAAAATCTACTATATCTTAACACTTGTTATCGTCATTACCCCTGTATTGACCTCCTAACCACACACTCTATTGCCCTCAACATAATAAAACATCATAAAACATTGTACATTACATATTAACATTGTTACATTTACCTTACATTAAACAATTTAAATTTACATGATTTGTACCAAACTTTATAACATCAATTCTCAATTAACTTTTAATTATTTGACATTTGTTTAGATTCTATACAACAATTTCAAATTTATCCTTACCTTTCTGTTACAATTACCTTCCTTTGTTACCTCACCTTCCTACCATGAATTCTCCTTTTCTAACCCTTCTATCCTTACTCGTTTGGGTGACTCTCTATTATTCATTATTTTCTCTGTCTTATTTTGGCATCTGTCAACCTAACCTTACTCACCTCTTTTTTTCTACACTAGCCGCTTCTAACCATTAATATATTTTGACACCAATATCTCTATAATAAACCCCTTTCACAAATCCCATTTAAAACCTCTGGCACCGCGCCTTTTTTGTACTAGTATGTGTGTATTCCCTCACTATGCTCATTCCCTTATCGGTTCCTGACCCTTTCAGATAACCCTTTCCGGCACACAACAATCCCTTCCTGTCTCAACATCTCTCGTTGGACTCCTACACCAATACCCTTATTACAAAATATCACCATCAACAACTATAAAATTACCATGCACATTACTCAACTCTACATATAATTACTAACCACTGTGTCCCTAAAATATCTAACACCTCTTTATATTTTATCAGCATCTCAACACTTTATTTTTCCTAACTCCCAATAACTCTATTTAACTAACTCCCATGCCTCTATTTTATCCTTACTACCCAAACTCTTTACAACATTTCAACTTAATACAACATTACAAAATTTATCACTTACCAACTAACAATAATACCTCTCAATACTCAAATCTATTACCTGCTTAATCATTTAC
The DNA here is from genome assembly GCA_034769895.1 of Magicicada septendecula. Classification (NCBI taxonomy): domain Eukaryota; kingdom Metazoa; phylum Arthropoda; class Insecta; order Hemiptera; family Cicadidae; genus Magicicada; species Magicicada septendecula. The sequence goes on from CM068367.1 coordinate 774,679,352, forward strand.
TAACCCTTATAACCTGAATCTCATAATATCATTTAAACTTCCTTTAGTTATTTATAATCCTACAATACATGCTTACCTAAAAATTACATAAAATACACAACAGTAAAATACACAAATACATAGACATCAATACACAAAAATATACAATTCCCATAATCATGAAATCATTTGCCATAATCAGTCCTCATCAGTCCATTTTTAAAAACACTGTCCACACAATTAAATGTTCATAACACAATAAAAGGTCTACCCTCCATCGTTAAACAATAGTCTTATCTTCGGTCTGTACAATTTATTTTTTATTAAATACATTATATTAACATCATTAATATAATACACATTTAAATTCTTATATTTTATAAAACCATCATAATTAGTAGGGTTATTCCCTATCAATTCAACATACAACTTGTCACGATCGGTTATGGTCCTGTCACCTTCAGTATAATTCGTCACAATCAGATAAGTTACTAAGTCATTATTTTCATTATCATCTCCTACTACTGCTATATCAGCTTCCTTACAAGGTAGGTACTTATTATTTTTATTATATATCATCTCTACACCTAACCTTTTCATAAACGCTTCATAATTTTTCTTTACTTTATATATCTCAATTTCTCTCTTTCTCTCTCTCTCAAAACATTTCTCACCATCATACCAAGCTACACACTCTTTCTCCATATATGCAGGGGACTCTACTACTTTATCACTGCACCACCTGTGAAGTGCACACAAAAAAACAGGGACCACTTTATTTGTAGACCTTTTGTCTTCCAAATACGCATTGAAGGCACTCTCGTCCTTCCTAAACACACGTGAAGTCTTTAATTCACCCCCTACTACAACATTAAGGGAAAATCTTACCCCCTGCAAGCCTTTTATCTGTAAATTCTCTCTATACTTTCTCTCTAATTCATCAACACTTTTTATCACTTCATTATCAAATTCTACTCCCATTATACTTTTATCACCACTCTCAATACTCACACAATTATTTTCTAACACCATATTTGTAATTCTATCATAATTCTCACCACTTACCTTGTTTTTGTCTATCTCTAACTTGTCTACTTTGTCAATACTACAATTTTGTTTCTGTATTTCGTTTTTAAATTTTTCTAATTTCTCTTCTACTTGGTTTAATTTGACATTCTGTAAAGTATTCTGCTTTTTTAACTCACTCTCAAAACTATCTAATTTTGCATTAAGCGTACCATTCATTTGATTGAATTTGTCACTGATTAATGTGAATATATTTTCTAATGAGACTTTATTTTCAACTACTTTGGGTGTTGAGCTAATGTGTCTTTCCAGTAAAATGGATTCTGTCTCTGAATTTTCTATTTCTATGCTACTATTATTATCTGCCATTTTTATTTTAAATGTTGGAATTACTATTTCGCTCTACTTGTAACAAAATTACACAATTACTATTTACTCTGGTTGTTAACATAACCTCCATAACCTCTCTTGTTAGGTTCTGGATATCATCTCGTCACCCTCTATGTCTCTGAATCTGGCTTATTTATATAAAATAATTTTATATAAAGTCAACTGTTCGGGGCCATTTGTGATATTACTCATAAAGTCACTGTGAGGGCGGCATTTGTGATATTACTCACTTAATCCTTATAATCTATTTTGATTTATACTAATAAATAGTACCATAATATGGCACGTGGGTACTTACCAACTTTAATTATTGCCGGGCTCATACTCTTCTTATGTAATATGCTTTTTTACCTAAGGGGTGCCAGGAATTCGTTACAGCGAGATTCTTGAGTCAAAGAAGGTGACACAAATGATAACACTGTTTTAGAGTGAAAGTACTATCAAATTTTAATCGTCAACGTAAATTCATTATAAAACCATGCGCTTAAAATGGCGTCGTACAAAGTTGCAACAAAAAGAAAATGGTGGCTATTTAGTCAGCCCTATCAGTATTAATATTTCTGGTGGTCTCTAATCAAAATCGTTAAAATGTTATATTTGTACTGCAGTTCTAATTAATTATTAATTCATATTTGCTGTATACACAAACCAATGCCCTTGGCATATACATATATACTCATGGCCATGCGTTCACTCTCACACTCTCACATACATTCATCTACTTATGGGTACATGATTTAATTAGTTGTTTTCAATTAATGAGCTCATTAGATTAAAATAGAAAATGACAAAAGGTTGACTTCTCTTAACGGTGATAGGCGTAGATCCCTCGCTGCTGTTGGCTGAGTGTTCCCTGCATGGCTGGTGTTCGGCTCAAGTCTCTTTGGTTTTAATTACAGAATTATCACTGATTCTACATGTTTTAGATTTAACTGTTAATACAGATGAGCAACTAACGCTCCACCATCACATTTGTAAATTAGCTTTTGTTGATATTAAATTTTTATAGTAAATCTGCACAGACAGCGATACATCGCTGCTGCACCCTTGAAGAGCTACGTTGGATTGAGACGGAGGCAAGTGCAAAATTGCGCTTGTGTGTGTATATTTTTACGTCATCACTCTTTTTTCACACAGGACTAAGACTGGTTACCTGCGTTGTCGTCAGTGCGTCATTGCTTTTGTTATGACGGATCAGTGTTATTGTCCAATCGGAATTCGTATTGTAGTCTTTTCGTCACAAACACCGCCATGGTATATTTTGAGTTTAGCACGTCCATCGGCGACTTTGGTGGCTTACTCTGGCCGAAATTGCGTTGTTCCTTTTTCCAGAGGGACAATGTACCTAACCATTCTGTATGCTTAAAAATACATAATAAAACATTGAAAACACCTACATAACCCACAATTATGGTATTGGGCCAGTATGTACTGTTACACTTGTTATGTAGAGATTACTGACGCTCCACACTCCACGAAAAAACTTTCGGATTTCGGATACGGGATTGTGGACCTGTACAACAGAATGCTAATTCTTAGCAATCTAAAGAATCACTTTTCTTGACAAATTTGTATTACAGAGAAAATTTCTCATTGTGTTATGTGTTACTGGATAGTGTGTAGTGTTTAATTATTGTTAGTGTGAATTGTATCCCAATTATTTCTTTACTTCAGAGATGGTTCTGAAAATTTTTATGTGCTTATTATATAGCTTAGTTTTTTCTTTTTTCTTTGAAATAGAAGGAACTAAATAACTTCAGTTCTGCTCTTGCCATGATTGATGTTCACTAATAATTTTGTAATATTTTGTAATAATAATTTGTAATGTTTGCAAGTGGTGAACCAAATAATGGTGGAAAAGAATCAGGGTGTATACAGTTAGAGCAAGAAGTCTTGAGTCCCTTAGCAGGAACAGGAAGAGCTTTTGTAATGCCAACAGTAAACTGGTGGTCCCAGCTAAAATCTGCTGGATCTGCCATTTACGCCAACAGACATTACCTGGAATTGTACAGAACGCACAATCCACAACGACTTACAAAACCAGGCACAGTCAATGTCCTTGGAGATGTCTATATTCATCCTACAGCTAGTGTTCATCCTACAGCAGTTGTGAGTTAATTTTTCTAAGTAAAATTTATAAACAGATACATTTAGATTTTCTCAAAAAGTCTAAGTGTTTGGTTTTATATGTGAAATTAAATTTTAAAAGTTAGTCATTTTACTATAGTTTTTAACTTTTTTATTCTATTTGTTAAAATTATTTTTTATTGCTGTGGATCTATGTTATATATTGTAACGAGATATAAAATCTGGTATATTAAGTAATTTATGTTCTCCGTTGGTTTGCTTCAATTTGTAACAAAATTAAATTCTTTACTGTCGTTATAATAATCATAGAGTTAAACTCACCCATTCTAACATTCAAATTTGAATTCTCTGCCAAACAGGTATTACCATTCCTTCTTGGTTATCCAAACTTTTTAATGTCTATTAGGTGAGAAATGAAACCCAAATTGTAGTAAAGATTATAAAAAAAAATCAAACATACAGTGAGAAGTTCAATAATGTTTTTATTATCAATTCTTATGTTCCTTAATATATTACAAATCCTTCCAAATTATATAACGAAATCTGTGCCGGCATGTTTAATTACTCGTGGTTGGCTATTCTGGTCCAACATGGGATTCTCTTGTTTACTTTTTATAAATATCTCAGGTCGTGAAGTTCTTGAGGCTACAGAAAATGTCATTAAATATACTAATAAAAGTACAAAATTTTACAATCAACACAAATATTATACAAGTTGTGAAATAATTAGAATTATAGTTATAACGTATATTTAATGAAAATAGTGTTTGTAGGTTAACTGATTTCAACTAATATTTAATCTTAAAGTTTCTTCACATAAGTAATTATTATAACAGTGAGATTACTTTTCAGTTCTAAGTGTTCATTAAATAAAAGGAAGTTCAAGTGTTTGATCAGTGAGTGATAACTAGTACTAACAGTGTAGTTTCACTTATTATCTTTTCGTGTTACTGTTACAGTTGTATTTAAGGTATACTTAGCAATTCTCTTTGTTTTCAGTCCGGATAGGATTCCTTTAGATACTGCTCGTTTTCTTTTGGTCTTGATTAGATACTCCTATCTTCTTTTGGTATTTAATTTTTTGTGGCTATTATTCATAGCTCATCGTTTTGGTTCAATATTCCATCAATCATTTATATATTAGATATTTTTTCTTCTCTCCAGTGGTCTGCAGTTTTTTTAATCTGTACTCCTCAGAAATTAATAATGGATTAATGAATTTATTATTGTGGTATTTAATCAATGTGGTTATTATTTATTGTTCATCATTCTGGTCCAGTAGTTCATCAATCATTTATATATTAGATATTTTTCTTCTCCCCAGTGGTCTGCAGTTTTTTTAATCTGTACTCATCAAAAGTTAATAATGGACTAATGAATTTATTTACTAGAGATCTTGGTTGCTAAGGTTCAAACACTCATTCTCATTGGTCGACAATTTCGGAATATTATTACATATGGCTATGGTTCTTCTATACAAAATTACTAAAAATCTTTAAATTAACATAATTTCCTTATACTAACTGTAATACTAAATATAATAACATCATTGTATTGCTTTTTCCTTACACATTAATTTGATATACAACATGACTATTTTTCTTCAAATAATAACAAATCCATACATTTAACATTTGGTTTTCTTTTGTAAATTAACTGTAAACTAATTATTTTATATCTATTTTTATTTTCCATACTCTTACTGTTAAACCTAACAGGATTACATGCATTATTTCATTAATTGTTATTGTTTTTGTATTAAATTTTACAATTTTCTTGTTCCCAAATATAGGCCTAATGCCTAGAATAAATAATTCTCTTTATCTTCATTCATTACAAATGATTATGTTAATATTGTTAATTTTAAGTGTTTTAAACATACCTAATTACTATAATACAATTAACTAAACTATAACATTTGATTAGCTATAATCATTATACAATATAACATGACTTGTTTTTAAAAAACATTTTAGGCCAATGCCAGTATCCAATATTGAACATATCTTTTCCCTGGTCCTGTTACTCATTAATTGTAATATTACATCTGATTAATTATAATCATAACAAAACATAATATAAATAGAACATTAGGTGAGTATTAGTATTCCATATTGCATATCCTTACAGTATACAGTACATAATTCCCTTTACCTATGCTTAGTATAACAGATTATGTGTTGCCATTAATCTTAATAGTTTTAAATATAAATGCATTAACACAAATAACTAAAATATAACACTGGATTATTTACTATCATTATAACACAACATTATTCTTCCTTTAAACATTTAAGGAAGTATCAGTATTTTATATTTAACAAACTTTTTTTTATACTGATGATAAACATTTTATTTTTTATAAAACTATTCAATTACTCCTAACTATAATTACTTCTTGTAACATATAGTTTGTTTATTATCTCTGGGTCCTATTCATTGTTTATTAGGTATTATAATACTCACAGGTTTACGTTTTTCAAGTCATTAATGCTCACATCACTTTTCTTTCTAGATTATCACTAGTTTTATCACTTTCTACCATTGTATCTTTATTTTATCAACACTATTCCTTTATTATTATTATTATATTTGTTCTTATCTTTGATTTTCACATTAAATTATCTAACGTTTACTTACTATTTTCATTTTACAACTCAACTTTGTACTTTTATTATGGGTAATATTTGTTATAATTCTTTCTGAAATAGGGCATATGGACTTATGATGTAAACTATATCCCTTTATCACTTTTCCAATCTATTGGGTATTGTCATAGTCATTGTCTTTGTCTGTGTCAGATTTAGTTTATTGGTCTTGTTCTATCAATTCTGTTTATTAGCTTTTCAGTGTACAGCTTTTCTTCATTCATTTAAACTTGCAAATCTTGTGCTACCTTATGTCATGTTACAATATGTACCTAACTGGAACATATTGTCTTTCATACATTTAAGCTGTAGATAAGGTTTTGTCTTCTTTTTTGTTTATTATCAAGTGAATTAGTATATTATTCTTTCAGCTTGGGCCAAATGTTAGTATAGGAGCTGGTGCAACAATTGGTCCTGGTGTCCGTATAAGGGAGTCTATAGTACTACAGGATGCAAGCATTTCAGAGCACAGTTTAATTCTTCACAGTATTGTAGGACGTGGTGTAAGAATTGGTGCATGGGCTAGAGTAGAGGGTACACCTTGTGATCCAAACCCTAATAAGCCATTTGCAAAAATGGATAACCCTCCACTTTTTAACAGTGATGGACGTCTTAATCCGTCTATTACAATAATTGGTAAGTATTACTGAACTAGATATAATAAAGCTGTATGAAAACATGCATATTTTTGGGTGGTTAGGTTATCAGTCAATTTACGTGCCAGTTGAAATGTTCAGTGTACAGTTGATGCTGAACCATGCAACAATTCTTGGGTGCAACTTCTGAAATAGTTGGATATACACCAGAGAGAAATGTATTTGTTAAAATAATGAAACTGTTGGACTGAAAAGTGCTCCACAGTTGGTTCCTTGGATTCTGGCTGTCATTATTTTTATGATTTTTTTTTGTTACCTTATATTTTTTAAAACAAAAATATACTTTTTACATTGTTGATATATATATATATATATATATATATATATATTATAATACTACTTGGGTTTTTGCGGTATAATAAATAATATTCTCAATTACAATCTTCATGTTGTATGCCAAATATATGACAATATTAAAGAAAATTAAAATATAAAATTTAAGTTGGTGATTTCCTAATTTTTTTATTGATATCATTGGAGTATCGTTGGTTGTAAGCCTCACGTATGGAATGAGTTGCATTCAATGTATTGTAGTCTTATTGTGTAACACCTCCCGTGGTAAGCGTCAATTAAAGTAGTGGTTAAAATATTTCATTAAATTATATAATTTAAGTGCACTTGATTTCTTCTTAACCTTGATCTAATTACTTACCTAACATTAATTAAAAACCCATCAGTTCTGCGGGCAGTGGATGCTACCATCTGACTTCGTATGTAAACATAACCTTAACTCAAACCACTAAAATCATGTTGACTAAAGAAAATAATTCCATACTCCATTAATGTTGCTTAAATTTACTTTATTCATCATATAGTTCTTATTCTTTATCCCTTTTAAAATATTTAAATTGATTATCGTTATTTTAAAACAACAGGTTATGTTGGTTGAAACTCATATCTCAGGGTTGGCAATACGGTTTCATAAACCATGTAGTGAACAAATTATCTAAGTTATTTAATTATAATTCAGGTTCTTTTAACTGCAGAATACGTAACAAAAAGGTCGATTACTAATATAAAAACATCGTAATAGGAGAGTGATTACATAAAAACATAACAATATCTTAACCTAATATAACAAAGTTTGTCTGACACAGACGTCAATTTTGTAGGTTAGCATATGGCTGATAGGTTACCTAATTTTAACCTCAACTACAAATAAATTACATTTAACAAGTGAAAAGTTACAGTATTAATAGTGTTTGTTGATTTTGTAGTGTTAGAAATAGTTCATATATGTTCAATAGGTTATACAGTAGACTCTCGGCTATCCGACTCCCGCCTATTCGACCTCCGGCCTATCCGACCCGCCCGACCCGCTACTCAAAAAAAAAAAAAAATATTTTGAGTACGGTACATATGCAGTATTTCCAATCCGATTACTAGCGCCTTCAAACGTCATGTGAGCAATCCCGCCACGCGGGTGAAGGCGCTTACGCATGAATCACCAGTTACCAATACAGTACGCCAATTGATTCATGTTGTGACTGGAAAGTTTCGTGTTCCTACTTGAGTGTGTAACAGGTGCATCAGTCAATCTGTATCCAGAAGTCAGTCCGTGCGGTTCAGTCGTTCGTGGATTGTTAATTTGTTATAAAGTGTGTATACAGTATTGTTGGTGGCTTTTATTTTTAAGTGAAATATGGGTGACAAACGAAAAAAAGTGGTAGTAACTTTGGAAGAAAAACTGCAAGCAATAAAAAGAATGGATTCTGGTGAGTCGGTAAACAAAATTGCACTGGAGTTAGGAGTTGGAAAAACTACTATGGGTGATTGGCGAAGAAATCGCGCAGAGATTGAAAAATGGTGTTCTAAGCAAGCAAGTGGCAGTGGCGTGAAAGTTAGAAAAACTATGCAAAAAGGAAAACATGTGGAATTGGGAGGCTTTATATCTGTGGTATGAAAATGTGAGGGGGAAAGGATTGACGGTTTCAGGCCCCTTGCTCCAAGAAAAAGCGATTCAGTTTAAAAAACAGATCGAAGGAGACGATGGTGAGTTTACTGCCAGTGACGGGTGGCTTGATCGCTGGAAGAAACGTTTTGGTGTTTGTCAGATGACGATTAGTGGTGAAGCATTGTCTGCTAATAAGGACGCTGTCCCTGACTTTAAAAAAACACTTTTTTGACCTGCTTGATAAGGAAGGTATTTCCGGAGAACAAGTGTACAACTGTGACGAGACGGGTTTGAATTACCGTATGTTGCCGTCTAAAACACTAGCGTTTAAACTGGAAAAGGCCACACCAGGGTTCAAAAAGAGCAAGGACCGCATTACAGTTTTAGCTTGTAGTAACGCAACCGGAAACCACAAGTTGAGACTGACCTTGATTGGAAAATCTCGCAAGCCTAGGGCTTTCAAAAATCTTAAAGATTTAAGTTCTTTGCCCCTGCATTATACCCATCAAAAAAAGGCGTGGATGAATGGAGAAATTTTCAAAAATTGGTTTGAACAGGAATTTGTGCCACAAGTTGAAAAACATTTAGCTGAAAACAATTTAACAAGGAAAGCAATCCTAGTTTTGGATAACGCTCCTTCACATCCAGCAAATGACCAATTAAAAGGTGGAGACATAAAAGCTTTGTTCTTGCCTGCAAATGTTACATCTATATGTCAGCCAATGGAACAGGGAGTGCTCCAAGCTTTGAAAAAGAAATATCGACGTAGGCTACTAAGCTATATCATCGCGACAATTGATAATACAGAAGTTGCGACGGCACTACAGTCAGTAGACATGCTTGACGTCATCAGATGGGTGTCCGAGGCATGGGATGAAATTCCATCTTTAACACTTGTGCGATCGTGGAAAATTTTGCTGGATCACAGAGCCAGTGATAAGTGGGAAGAGGTAGAACAGCAATGTGATGTGGAAAATGCAACTGATAACACTGTGCTTGTATCACTGTTAGAAAAAGTTCCCGGATGTGAGGAAGCTTCATTGGAAGACATCACAGAATGGTTGGCAAAGGACGAAATCGAATAAATTGCAGACGAAGATATTGTAGCGATGGTATTAAATGAACAGCCGATTGAAGAGGAACAAGGTGATGAACCCTCCGATCGTATAACCCACTCCGAAGGCCTGAAGGCGATCGAGACGGCAGTGGAATACATTGGCCAGCAAGAAGAAGCAACACCAGCAGACATCATATTGTTACGACGGTCTACTCGATCGTCGTAGGTACAGTGGAAACAAAATAAGTACAAGACAACAATTAAGTCACTAATCACACCTTTAATTGTTACAGTAAAACAGTTCGTAATTAACAACACAGTCTACAGTAAATCAAATGAAAATTGTACACACGCAATAAAATGTCCACAAATATTAAAACTCAATTTTATTACAATTATACCGTCTGATTATAAAACGCAACACTTCAATAATAACTACTTGAACGTACACAGTAATAACTCGAACCGCTCTGGAAATATATCGCACTAATACTCTCGAACCGCACTATCAAATATCTCGCATTGAACTGAAAAACTAAGGCCGCTACCCGATGTATTTATAGTCACGCTCACATACCAGAAGCTTCCAAACTGCGTCTTATCTCTCGTGAACTACGTAATTACTACGCCATTGACACAGTCCGAGCGCCCGAGCGAAGCCCGGCACAGTCGAGAAAATTCTCGCAAAATGCGTCTAGTAGCACGTACACCACACGCTTACATCGAGATCCTTCTGGCATATTCGATAAATGCGTACATTGTTCTGTGCTGTCGTAGCAATATGTTTACGTAAGTGGAAGGATATAGCGGCGAGGAAATTAATGCGAGGAAAGAAGCAGGTCTCAATTACAGACTTTTTCAAACCTTAGACAATGTAAGTTTCACTTGTTCTTTCATTATACAGTACATAGTTTTAGGTTAATATAATTTGATTTATATTAACAACTAATTTGGTTGAAAGCTTTCGTATAAATTAAAACTCATAGTAAAACTCATTCAACTTATTGTTAACTACACATTTCGTTTCGTCCTTCAAATAAAGGTTTTGTGAAAGATACTGTAGTTGCGAATTCTTATTTCATTTCTTTCTAATTCATTTATTACTGTACGTCATTTATAAGGACAAACTGATATGACGTACGCATCCAAATAGCAACAAGTACATTCAACGCAATAGGGTGGCGGTCATTGACCTTACAGAGGCTGGTATGCCTACGGCTCCGGTGTATCAGACTTTTTTGCTATCCAATCCGGCCGACCGCCACATTGGGTCTGATAGTTGAGAGTCTACTGTAATTGCATTATAGTATAGTAGGATTATTCGAGTTAGTAAATTATAATAATCACTATACTTTCCTTAATTCCTTATATATATTTTATAATCACTGTTAACTTTTAATTTACATTCATTGCTTTAATAAACACAACACTCGTTGCTCGTGGTTGAGTCACTTTGCGTTGTTAAGGTTAGAATGCCTTTGTTTACTTCCGGAACCGCACTAGGTTAGAGGTTACTGGTAAATTATCTTGTCGCGGAGCCGGTGTTCTTTACTGCACAAAAACTGATGAAGAACTCCCTTAGTTTTTGCGCGTCTCTCTCGCTATTCTCGCTTGAGCCTTCGGGGGGGGGGGATTCTCAATATAAGAGTTTTGATTGGTTAGAATGCAAAGAATTCCTTTTGTTGCGTCTTAGAAGCTCTTGATAATCGTGAGTTGTTCTTAGGAACGCTATTGGAGTTGGCTGGTTTGAGATGAAATAATTGAGTGGACTGTATAATGTTTCAAGAAAATGATGGTTTATTGAGTTAAAGAGACATATTTGAATGCTTATTGAAATTTAAACTGACACATTTGATTGCTGAAGCGTGCAGATTTTAACACGGCATAAGTGCCGGAGAATTGAATAGAAATAAGGTGGGGGCGTGCATTACAACACGCAAGCCGAAATCATCTAAATAAATAGTCACATGGTGAGCATGCTAATAGTATTAAGTACTGAAAAAACTTTAAGTAGCCGCGGTGGCGAGTGAATACGAATGATCAGCTCAGAGACTTGAGTAGAACTGATTTAAATTTAACTGTAGTCAGCCTGTCTGAATTCCGGCTGCTGATAACAGAGAACAAACGTGACGTCATCTACACGCTTCGCAATATAGTATTTAGAATACAAAGTACACATGGGTACAAAGATTGACCATACTGCCCGCACAAAATCGGGGCGATTTTGCAATTAATTAACTGTGAAATTACATGGTAATTGACATTACATGATAATAAATTCAATAATAAATAACCATTACTAATATAATAATAACGACATAAAAAATTGACATGTATAACAATAGAGCAATAAAAACCAGAAAATTAATAGTAGATAACAATATGATTAACATATTAAATTCATGTGCGGATTACAAAATACATAATGATTTACGTTATATAGTTATTTATGTTGCGTTACACGGTAACAGAACAACAATAATAAAATTCCATGACATACAAAACATGGCAATAATACATGAGAATACAACAATCAGGTATAATAATTAGTAGTACATAATAATAAGATAATGATCACAAAAGATTCAACAATCTGACAGGTAACAAAACAATGACAAAGACATAATAATTTACATGCATGATATTGGAATAACAATCCCCACAAATCCAAAAATACACAACCATAGAGTAAGTACAATAGTGAAAAACATAATAATTGATACAATAATATTATAACAATGCCCAAAAAATTCAAAAATACACAACCATAGAGTAAGTACAATAGTGTAAAACATAATAATTGATACAATAATATTATAACAATGCCCAAAAAATTCAAAAATACACAACCATAGAGTAAGTACAATAGTGAAAAACATAATAATTGATACAATAATATTATAACAATGCCCAAAAAATTCAAAAATACCCAAAAACATGATTGTGATACATAATATCACAATAGACATAATAATAGTGTATTAATCATAACAATATAATTCATGTGATCGCCCTGGGAATGCCCCGGGCGTGAAGTAGGGTAATGTGATAAAGTTCACATTACTGATAAGTGTCGCATGATGCTCATGTGACTAATCTAGTGCCACCGGAAGTGGGCATAACTTATGAATGGGTCAGCGTAGAACACCAAGTGAGGTGTGAACGTCCGTGACGCGCACTATTGAGTCCTGACCCGAGTAAACATTCGTGACTACCCCGCGTTTCCACTGAAGGGGGGGGGGAATTGTCATCTAGAATAAGGACGAGTTGTCCGGGAGTCAAATTTTTTGACGTAATGCGCCATTTGTTGCGCTGTTGCAACTGGTGCAAGTAATCTTTTGACCACCTGTTCCAAATGGATTGGGTGAATCTTTGGAGCAGTTGCCATCTGCCCAAACGAGTAATATTGATTTGGGAATAGTCAGGTTCCGGAAGAGCAGTGAGCGGAGAACCAACCAGAAAATGACTGGAGTTAAAGGTTCGGGGTCCCTAGAGTCATTGGATATGGCGAACAAGGGGCGTGAGTTAAGGCAAGCCTCTATTTGGGTTAAAATGGTGTAATACTCCTCGAAGGTAAGAATGGTTCCGCCTACCATGCGTCGCAAATGAAACGTGACGCTCTTGACTCTGCTTTCCCACAGGCCGCCAAAATGCGGTGCTGAGGGAGGAATAAAGGACCAATTAATGCCTTCGGCACTGGTAAAACCCTGGACGGACTGCTCAAAACCCTTAGACTGCAAAGGTTTATATAATTCGTGAAGCATGCTACTTGCACAACGAAAATTTGTTCCGTTGTCAGAAAATATCTGATCAGGGATACCTCTATGCGCAATAAACCGTTTTAAGGCAGCTATAAAGGCATCTGATGTCAGATCTGAGACAAGTTCCAAGTGAATGGCCTTAGTGGTCATGCATGTAAATAAAGCAATATAAGCCTTGGAAGTTGATTTTGAATGCTGCCCGCCATGACGTACAAATATCGGACCGGCATAGTCGACTGCCGATTGGGAAAATGGTTTAGCAGGCGTAATACGGGAGGGGGGTAATTGTCCTAGTAATTGGTTTGCGCCCCTAGCACGGAATCTAAAACAGGTGACACATTTATGTATTACCAAACGTATATAAGATTTGTCATTAAGTATCCAATATTTCCGTCGTAGAGAGAACTGAGTCAATTGTACACCAGAATGTAATAAACGAAGGTGCTCGCTTTGTATAATTAATTTACTGAGATGAGAGTGTGGGTGTAGTATGATTTGGTGTTTGCTCTCGTAATTGAGCTGAGAGTGCTGAAGGCGTCCCCCTACGCGTAGTATTCCTGATTTGTCCAGAGAGGGGTGAAGAGAAAGAATTTTACTGTTATTAGGGATGCAGCATTGTTCCTCAAGGTTCTTAATTTCGATGCCAAAGTGCGACTTCTGGGACTGGCGAATAAAAACCAAAAGTGTACCATGTAACTCATGGGAGGTTAAAAAAGAAGTGTTCCTATCCTCTGTGGGAAGCCTAGAGTTCCGAATGAATCGACGGCAGTACGAAAACACGCGAAGGAGTTTTGAGAGCGATGAATAGTTCTCAAAATAATTAGATGTGGATAATGCAACAATCATTGAGGTTTGGGCCTGTTTCCGTTGTTCCTGCTCAATCTCGGGATGAGTGCAGGGAGAATGGGCATCGAAGGCACAGATAGGCCATGATGATGACTCGTGGGATAACCAAGATGGACCATGTAAAAAACGGTTACGTTTACGTTTCTGCTGGACCATGGGACCAACCATCAGTGTGTCGTTCAAGGACATATTATTTGTCGTTTTGTCAAATCGAAAACAACTCGCAATTTAGTAGTTATGCTAGAGACTTTAAAAACTGAATGGTGCGGCAAGTAAAATGTATCTGACTGGTCTACCGATAAATCGTACGCATCAAGTAAAGACATGTGACCGAGGTTTAAATATTCATGCATGAATGCGCTATAATCCTTGTGAAGAGCAGGGTTCTGCTTGAACTTGAGCTCCAGTGATTGGAAACTGCGGATAGCGCCGGAGAAAGAATCGCCTAAATGACAATTATGTAACCTGCATGGCAGGGATACCACAAATCTGCCATCCTTATTACGGACAGTATTCAATACAAAATGATTCTCGCAATCCGAATCCTCAATGGAGGGAGCGCGAATCGCAACAACGTGCTCTAACTTTCAAAAGTCCTTTAGTTGCGAGGAAATTACATTATCATCTTCACATACCATGAATGATGAAACCGGTTTTGTCATATCGACATTAAATGGCAAGTTACCTGCAAGAATGAATCCCAACTTAGTCTCGTGTATTATGGGGAAATGTGGGCTGCAGATAAATTTGACAGGTTCAATTAATTGCAAGTAATACTGAGCACCGAGCAATGTATCGATTTGCGACGAAAAGTTCAGCTGCGGGTTAGCTAGAAATATGCCCTTTGGTAAGTTTAGGGAGGAGAGGTCAAATGATTCAGCAGGGAGATTATTAGTGATACTGGGAAGCACAGCGCAATGTATGTTCAAATTAAAATTTTTATAACGTGAATGCAATCGTACTCTGGTACAGAAATCAGCTTGAGATAGTGAATTATTTATACCCATGATGGGTAATTGAGATTTAATCAGTTTTAGACCCATGCGGCGAGCGAAACTCATGGTGCAGAAATTAGCTTGCGATCCTGAGTCGAATAAAATCCTAACTGGGTGCTTCCTACCTGCTTGGTCAGTTGTCATGCAGACCGCGGTGGACAATAATATCGATCTGTTTGTTTGCAATTTGAACGAACACTGATTGTTACTGGACGAAGCGTTATTGCTAGATATATGGATCATTGTGTGATGGCGTTTAGCACACGTTCTGCAAGAAAATGTGGAGGGACAGTGTGCAAGGTCGTGGCCTGGGCGTATGCAGTTTAGACAAAGTTTATTTTTAATTAGGATATTTTTTCTCTCGAGAGTAGTAATCGCTACAAATTGCGGACACTCAGTAAGACAGTGTTTAGCCTTGCACAGCTGACATATGTTATTGCCGATATGAGCATGAAATGCAGTCCTATTAACATTAATCGGTTTAATTGCTTTGCGATATGGACTCTTATCGCTAACGTGTATCTTGTTTACGGCACTGGGCACGCTATCTAAGTTTTGTAATACCTGCCTTCGGTTATTTAAAAATTTTATAAAATTACTAAAATTAGGAAGTCGCACATCCGACAAGCCTTCTTTCCAGAGCCGACACGTATGAGTATCGAGTTTCTGCGTTAAGTGTTGAACTAAAATCATTTCAAATGTATTTACGGGTAGATTTAATGAATTTAAGGCATTTATATTTGCAGTGATCTCGTCAATGAACCTAGAAATGCTAACCCTTGACTCTTGTTGTACGGACTTGACGCCCAAGACATTCCTTATGTGACAGGCTGATACAGTTAATTTGCTGTCGTATCTGTTTTTTAATAAATCAATGGCTACTGCATAATTTTCATGAGTTATCGGAAGAGATTTTATTACATTTAATGCCTCGCCACTCAATGAAGAGTGTAAGTGGTGTAATTTTTGAATATCTGTCAGATCAGTTCTGACGTGTATTAACTCCACAAATATATTGTAATAGTGTCGCCAATCAATAATGCTTCCTGAGAAGGAAGGCAATTTAATCGGTTCTAATTGTATCGGGGGGGGGGGTTAATTGG
Source organism: Magicicada septendecula (assembly GCA_034769895.1). NCBI lineage: Eukaryota > Metazoa > Arthropoda > Insecta > Hemiptera > Cicadidae > Magicicada > Magicicada septendecula. The sequence continues at coordinate 774,695,795 of CM068367.1, forward strand.
CATAATTTCGGTTTGAATTAACGGTTTCTGGTTCACCTACTCTACTTGTTTCAATAAATGGCGCAATTTGCATTCAATATTGCAGAGATCATCCTCGGTTTGAACTCTGTCACTGACTGGAGCGAAATCTGAATCGTCAGCCTCAATTTGAGTCTGAATATCGTCATATTTAGCGGACAATTCCATCAAATGGCGGAGTTTTATTTTTAACGCATGATGATCGCTTATGTCTGGATCGAAGTTATCCGCGAAAGTATTCACGTGAGATATGGAGGCCTTAATGGTGCCCCGTTTCTTTATCAACGCCTTCACATCAGCCATGAGCGAAATTTTAAAATGCAAATTGAAACCAAAAATTAAATGCTGGGAAGGTGAACAGTCGTTGGAATTTAGAATAATTTACTACAATTTGATATAATGCCGGAGCCAGTCATCTGTGTACACCTTAATATATAACTGATTATAATAGGTACTTAATTTGCTTAAAACTAGTGGTGAATGTTATCAAAAATATAAATCATTCGACCTGATAATAAGCTTATGGCCACTTGACAGTGATATCTGTTTCTGTAGAACTTATTAATAATGTTGTATTAAATGTTATTAACTGTGTACCAAAAAAGTTACTTAGATTGTCATAATTATGTGAAAAGATAATAAAAAATAAAAGTTCATAATCACGTGGACGTTGATCCAGGCGTGCTGAAGCTGGTTTCGATCCCGCTGCTCGATCCTGTTAGGAGTTGTTGCACCTCTTGTCTATAACGGTCAGATGACGCCTGATGTTGCAGCTCTCCATAATTTTAAAGCTGTGGAACTTTTTTGATGTATACACACATCAATTTAGGAAGTTGCCTGGTTAGCGCATGCGCAATGAATGAGCGTCTCCCACCATACAGTGTGACTGTAAGTGTGGTGTTGTTTACACGTACAGTCTGCAAGCATTCCAAAAGTTACTGAGTTGCTGTTGTGTTTTGTGTTTTGCAATCTGTGCTGTGGTTTTGTATTTTAATAGCTATCTTAGTGATTAGGTTTACCTTTCTGTGACGTTATTTAAAACTAATTTGTTTTTATTGTTTTTCGTCGCAATACATTTTATATCTTTAATTTTTGTTATTAGTGATTGCTTAACAATGAGTAAGTTGTCGGGAAAGGTGCTTAAAAGCCGAACTCGCGAAGTTATATACAATGTGATGGAGTTTATGAAGAAGGAAGCAGATCATGGAGGGTTTTTAATAGACTGTAAAAAAGTTAGAGAAAGAGTGTCGGCTGCAGTTGGTGTAAGTCGGATGACACTAGCGAGAATAAACCAGGAAGCGAAGAAGCAGAGAAGCGAAGGGCAACCATTATTTGAAACACCAAATTAGAAAAGGAAGAGAGAAAAGCCTGTGACAGATTTGGACGATTTTGATAAATCTGTTATACGCCGAATGATCAACGGCTTTTACCTCGTCGAAAAATGTCTACCTACACTACCAAAATTATATTCAAAATTAGTGAAAGATATAGGGTTTAATGGAGGGAAGACAAGTTTAAGGACAGTAATCAAACAGTTGGGTTAAATGGAAATGGAAAAAGACGAGTAACAACAGACATGTACTTATTGAACAACAACACATAGCCTTCCACAGACACGACTATTTAAAAAACATTAGGAAATACAGAGAAGAAGGGTGACCAGTAGTTTACATGGACGAGACTTATATTCATTCGTCACATGTGAGCCAGAAATCGTGGGCAGACAATAACAATGATGGTGTCGCTATACCCCTCACTAAAGGAGCAAGACTTATAATAATTCATGCGGGAGGAGAGATGGGTTTAATTCAAAACTGCTTCACCATGTGGAATTAAGTCTGTGTTCAGGAGACTATCACAGTTCAATGAACTTTGAAAACTACCAAAAGTGGTTGACAGAAAAATTAATACCAAACCTGCCAGAAAAAAGTGTACTTGTCATTGACAATGCACCATACCATAATGTGCAGTCAAGAAAGTGTCCAACCTCCGCTTCAACTAAAAGTAAAATGCAAGAGTGGCTTCGAAGTAACTGAATACCTTACGATGATTCGATGCTGAAGGTACAGTTACTGCAGTTGATTTCGTTACATAAACCAAGGATCAAAGAATATGTAATCGATTCGCTCCTTCAACAACACGGCCACACTGTATTGCGCTTACCTCCATACCATCCGGAGCTCAACCCAATAGAACTTATTTGGGCCGAGGTGAAGAACTGGGTAGCAACCAACAACACAACGTTTACAATTGAAGACGTGAAGCAGCTAACATTACAAAAATTCGGGGAAATCACCAGAGAATCCTGGCAAAAAAAATGTGACCATGTAAAAAAGGTTGAAGAAGACTACGTTACATCTCAACCACAAATAGAAAACGCTGTTGAAAATTTCATCATTCAACTTGGAGGGGAAACCAGTGACACAGATGAGGATGACGCCAACGGATGTAGTCAAATGGACACGGACAGTGAAGAAACTCTTTCAGGGATTGAAGACTTAATGTGAAGTGTGGTTTACCTGCTGTCATAGCTGTTAACTTAGTTGAAAATTTTTTTGTTACAAAAAAGTACATTATTATAAAAAAAGTCATTACTATATGACTTGCACAGTAAAAATTTTATTATTTTCTATTTGAACAGTTAGCAATTATTTGTGACCACAGGACTGCATATTACTGATCGTCTACTGACATGAAACGAAAAAGAGCCCTGAAGATGACCTTGGAATCATGAAAGGTAATTTGTATAAACATAATTCCATTTTTCATTTTTGTTGTCTTGTGTAGGCCTACTTCTATAGTACGTAGTTCCAATGATCTATTTTACTGCATAAATAGGAGCAAGTGGGGTGAGGTGATGAATGGATTAATTTGATAATGTCGGCATATTTATAGGCCTACAATAATTTTACAATAATTTTCGGTATGCTTTGTTAGTGTTCTGTGTTTAATTTGTAGTACGTTAACGATTATAAATGTTGTTCTTTAGATCCAAAAACATTAAATAGAAAATAATTTGCATTACAAAATTTAGAAATTACAGTAGCACATAATTACCAGTAGTATTTGCATTTCGTTGTTTGGTTCTATTTTTAAAGTGACAGTGGATATTTTTCTTAAGACATAAAAATATAAGGCATATTTGCTACCACCTGGGGGCTATGAGCGCACGAGTGTGCAATTTTTATATTTAAAACAGCTCTTAAATTATTGAAATTTAAACAAACACTGACACAAACAAAGCGTTCCGAACACTGCTTGCAGTGGTGACTGTACCAACTAGTACATGCGTACTCACGTAATAGTGGGAAGTTTGTCAGCGGAGGGGAAATTCCCCCTCTGTGGGTTTCCAGCTACGTTGATGTATGTGTAGAATAACTAATGCTGTCCTGTCGTCTCTGGTTTACTGCTCTGCAGAATCTTGTAGTGTTGATTGTGAAGTAATTTTTGAAAATAATAGAGGCACGCAACTGTCAGCAATCCAAAGTTGAGAATGTTGGGGCTTGAACCAAACACCGTTTGGGCCCATTAAATGAAATATGAATGTTGTCACTGTGGACAAAAAATGTTGCCCGTAAGGCCAAAATAAAATCTGGTTTGGAGAACCAAAAATGCGGTCGCTGTGGACCAAGAAATGCGGTCGCTTGTGGACCATAAATTGCGGTCGCTTGTGGACCAAGAAATGCGGTCGCATTGGACCAGAAATATGAAATCCGGCCCGGAGGACCAAAAATGTTGCGTCTTAGAAGCTCTTGATAATCGTGAGTTGTTCTTAGGAACGCTATTGGAGTTGGCTGGTCTGAGATGAAATAATTGAGTGGACTGTATGTTTCCAGAAAATGATGGTTTATTGAGTTAAAGAGACATATTTGAATGCTTATTGAAATTTAAACTGACACATTTGATTGCTGAAGCATGCAGATTTTAATACGGCATAAGTGCCGGAGAATTGAATAGAAATAAGATGGGGGCGTGCATTACAACACGCTAGCCGATATCGTCTAAATAAATAGTCGCATGGTGAGCATGCTATAGTATTAAATACTGAAAAAACTTTAAGTAGCCGTGGCGGCGAGTGAATAGGAATGATCAGCTCAGAGTCTTCAGTAGAACTGATTTAAATTTAACTGTAGTCAGCCTGTCTGAATTCCGGCTGCCGATAACAGAGAACAAACGTGATGTCATCTACACGCTTCACATTACAGTATTTAGAATACAAAGTACACATGGGTACAAAGTTTGACCACCTTTATTAAATCATCACCCCCGCGTTAACAAAACGATTTAATTCTTTTTTAAGCGTGTGTTTTTGGGAACGAGATTATCAAACCGACGCCAAACTTTTGATCAAAATTTATAAAAATAATTTACAATTGATCTATCTTTCCTATGCTACTTGTGATTACAAATATAATGTTACCATCACATGGCATTTGTTCTGCTAAACAATTTGACACCTGACAAGGCATAATTCTGTCTAATAATAACAAAGGTAATAATAACAAAGGTAATATTTTTAGCTTATGGCCTACTACAATATTTTGTTTAAAATATGTCCTTTTGATACATTATCGACATGTTGCTATTATACATATTGTGTACAACTAATACAAAGTCTTCTGATGTTATTATTTAGCTTTATAAACATCCAATTTTGAATAAAACACTGCATCTGTCTGTAGGCTCTCTAATGCCTATTGTACCATGACCTAGTTTTGCTTCATACAATACATAATTAAATTCTAATGGTTTATAACACTTGATACTTAACTCTAATGAACAATACCAATTTTTGGGTATTGTTTTTTGGCTCAAGACATGCCTTTTTCCTTGTATATTATCAATAATATGAGTTGAGTTCTTGTACAAGTAGGCAGCTTGTTAATTATTCTTATTACTATATTATACACATTTTATACTCCTCATATCTTACTCCTAATTACACATCTTATTTCTTTTTACGTTTCACAATTGCTTGTATTATTTTGACATCCTTATTTTCTGGTTAATTTACTAATAAAACACCCATCTTGGTGCAACAAGTCATTCTCATTTAATATATTATTAATGGTCCATTATCAGTGATAGTTATTATTTATTTTACTGACCGATAGTCAGTTCACTTATCACTTGTTATATTAATAGCATTTACATTAACTTTTTGTTGGTATTTCTGTTGTTTTAGAATGTACTAGATTAGTCTTTTATACCCTATCACATTTCATCATGTTAATATACAGTAATACAATAATTACAACATCCTTGTGACCTAATCTTTGTTTCAGAATGGTCTATTTGTTTTGTAGTTTCATTTAGATGTAACATATAATAGGTAACATCTTTGCAATTGCTTATTAATTTATTTCAACAATGATTTTACTTTTATTTCAATTCCTTTAATCTTACTTGGCTTTAATACTTTTCTACTGCATATGCATTGTATTTTTATCAAATAAAGATTTTATTAATTACTTTAATTTACTTCGATTTCAATCAGATATTGCTCTTATAGCATTTACGTTATCTTCAAATCCTAATTGCTATACATGAGATATTATTCTAAATTAACAATCTGCCTTTACACTACTATGTACAATTTAATTATTTTTATCAACAGTTCGAATGTCTTTCATTCTAGTTTTAATTACTGTCTTTCAATTTTCGGTAATTATTATGGTTTTTTTATCACCTCGTTTGATGTGGTAAATTATCGGTGTGTCCTCCTCCGGTCCTTGTCCATGTCCTTTGTGTCCTCTTCCAGGATTCCACTGCATGTACTGCTTACTTGTTGTCTCTCCTCACATCATGGGCTGTAGGTGTGTCCATCCATAGAACCTCTGCATATGTGCTCTGCTACTCTGCTTTGACTTCCAGTTCGTCCTGTGACTCTTACAATAGATTCAAGACGCGTTGTTGACTGACACAGCCTCCAGCGGCAACGGTTGAATTAAGAAGAAGAAGCTTTATTAGTGTGACCTGGTATTTATAGCCACATCATGCAAAACTCCTGTCTGAACAATATTGGTCTTGTCAGAGTTTGTTGAAAGCGTCCTTTCCCACTCGTTCGATTCACTAATTTTGCTTGACTTCACAAATTGCGAATCTGTTTTACACTACACTCTGCTCAATCGATCACTAATTTTCATATGTCTATTATATGTAACTTACACGTCCTTATTATAATTATTCAGGGAGTTATTCACTTTTTTATTCATTGTAATTTCACTTTGCGTCACTTTTAAACGGTTTTTTAACCCTTTGCGCATCTTTATAAAATACAGTAGGACCCCGTTTATCCGGGGTTTACTTAACTGGAACCCGGGTTAACCGCAACGATTGTCCCGGGTTAACCGCAATGATTTTCGTGTAAAAAAAAATAAAAAACATCGTCTAAATCAGTTGATAGTACGAGAAAAGCCGCACATCCTAGGGTCTTGGAGCAGCGGGTGGAAGGGCCGACTGGACGGAGGCATTGTTACTAGGGTCAGTGACACGCCGTGCCACTTTCATCATTCATTGTCTGCCAGCCTGTCTGTCTACCCCTCGCCAGGCAGTGTCTTTACAGCTTTAGTTTGATGCGTTTCGCGGCAGTGTTGTTTTGAGTTTTGCAAATTAATTTTTATTTAGTGTCTTATTAGCAATTTATTGTTAGTGTTTTCATGTTAGGCCTACTGTAGATAGAGTGTTTTAAAGTGTAAATTAGTGTGTAAATAAACATTTTTAGTGTCTTTCACTGACAATTTCAAAAAGCGTATAAGCTGTCGTATGTACAGTAATTTTTAGTCTGCAATGTCTGGGAAAAGGAAACGGAATGTTGTTGAAATAAAGGACAAGCTAGAAGCTATACGACAAGTGGAGAGTGGTGCATTATTACGGTGTGTTGCAGCAAACTTTAATGTGGGAGTTTCAACAGTTGGGGATTGGATAAAAAACAAAGACAAACTTTTGAAACATTCTTCAAAAATTCCCAACCGTAAAACAATGAAAACTTCTGACTTTGAAAAGGTGAATGAAGCATTATTCTTGTGGTTTACGCAGCAGAGAGTAAAGGTCGTGCCTATTTCTGGCCCTGTATTCCAGGAAAAAGCCAGAATGCTAGCTGGAATGCTAGGAGAAGAAGGTGAAAACTTTTTGGCAAACAAAGGATGGCTTGACAGGTTTAAAAATCGTTATGGTATTTGTCAGCTTAGTTTATGTGGGGAAAAAATGTCTACTGACCAGGATGCTGTCGACGTCTTTAAAACGGAATTCGAAGAGATGGTAGAAGGGTACACAATGGATCAGTTATTTAATGCCGACGAAACCGGGTTAAATTTTAAGATGCTACCAAAAAAGTCTTTGGCTTGTGTTAGTGAGATTTCGGCACCAGGACACAAAATGCAAAAGGAAAGAATTACAGTCCTTACAGCAGCGAACGCATCGGGTTTGTTTAGGCTCCCACTAATGTGTATTGGGAAGTCTCATAAGCCAAGAGCTTTAAAAAACATCGCACCTAACGCCCTACCAGTTTACTACAAGGCACAAAAGAATGCATGGATGTCATCAGAACTTTTTGAATTGTGGTTTCATAAACAGTTTGTTCCAAAGGTCAAGAAACTTTTAAAAGACAATGATTTACCTATGAAAGCCATTTTGTTTGTCGACAATGCACCTACTCACCCTGGAACTTTGAAAGATGGTGAAATAAAAGTCGAATTATTGCCACCAAATGTCACAAGTTTAGTTCAACCTATGGACCAGGGAGTGATTGAAACATTTAAACGTCACTATCAAGGTGTTTTGCTACGACATATTTTGCATGAAAGTGCAAATAACAACTTGACACTAACGGAAGCTTTGAAACTAGTGACAATGAAGGACGTCGTGTATTGGTGTGCACAATCTTGGGAAAAAGTCAAATCAACAACTTTGAGAAAAGCTTGGAATAAAATTACAGATGGAATAACATCCATAGACGACTATGAAGAGGAAGATTTTGAAAACCTGTCAGCCTTAATAAAAAAAGTGCCAGGTTGTGAGGATATTGAAGAAGAAGAAGAAGCATTACAATGGGTACAAGCAGACGACATTGAGCTTGAGCTGACCGAAGAAGAGATCGTCGAAATGATCCAGGAGCCAGAGCCTCGTGAAGCAGACGACACCGACAACGAACCTTCTGTCAGCCTAGTCAAAGCAGACGACGCATTCAAAGCATTTGAGGTAAGACATTGTTACTAAAATCGCGCACGGCCCAATTCATCTTAATGTTTAATGTAAAAGGCAGCAGTTACAGAGCACATGTTGTTTCAGGTTGCTCTTCAATTTGTGGAACAGTCACTTGACGCAACACCTGCTGACGTGCTGCTAATAAAATGGTGGAGGGACAAAGCTGCTCGAAAACGATGTAACGAAAAAACACAAAGAAAATTCAGGACTTTTTCAAGAAATAAGTTGAAAAAAAATGTTTGAATTGTTGTACTGTACTGTACATAAATTTAATACTGTACTGTATTTAGTTAGTAAACAACAATTTTTATGAATGTAAATACTGTATAGGCTATTGATTTGTGGTAGTGTTACCGACACTGTCTTTCATGCGTTAGTGTGTGTATAGCACACCTGCCTAATTTTGAGAGCCCTCCACATTTTTTGTTTCCTAGTCAGCTGTTTTCAAAACTGTCGAGTACGTGGTTATCGTGATTGTTTAGTGTTCTTAACTGCATATGGGTGCTTCACTGTGCTAAAAACAGCTTGACAAGTCCGTACATCCTGTCGATGAGAACACTTGACAATCTTTCTACAGTGTATGTGAATTGTTGTTTCACAATGACAAACGTCCAAGACTATTACAAATTTCACTCTCGCACTCGTGTTTACTGATTTAATGGCCAAAAATATTGATTTGTTGGATGGCTAGAATTCGACCCGTTACAAGTGGGCGTGTTTCATGTTTTTGTGGTTGTAAGTGCGGCCGGTCGTAAGTCGCATAGGTTGTAAGTCGACGACTACCTGTAGTTTCATTATTAAGAACATTTATTTCTTTGTACTGTAGTTTAATTCTACCCAGAATCCAATGTATATAAGGTAGCATTGGTTAACCGGAAAAATTGATTATCCTGAACACCGCTGCCCCCTTTATTCTGGATAAACGAGGTTCTACTGTACATACTTTGGTGCATTTAGTTTTACATTATTGTACATAGTTTTCTTATAATTAAAGTAATACTTAAATTCTAACATCATTTGAATAGGGGTGGTTACTGTCGAGGAACAGACAGGTTTCATGCACACAAACAAAATACACATGTACACACAGCTAGCACCAGGTGCCCAGATATGCGTGTACATGCCTGAACTGTGTGTTCCCTATATTTTAAACAACCCAGCTTGCAATCTGAATCATGTCTATCAACTATAGATTTATTTATTTTTATTAATTCTTTTAATTATTTTGGCAATGCACAGCACCATATATGGTTGTATAGTCCCATTATTTCCCCCCTTGGTGAAAAAAAATTTTAGGTTTATTACAATTTTTTTTCTGCCTTTTATTAGACAAATAATATGGTATCATTTTTATTTACAAACACATTTATTTATTTTATGTTCGAATAATAATGAATATGCGATTCTTCAATTTTTACCCTTATTTGGTGGGTTTGAGCAATATTCTCCCCCCTAATATATGCGGAGTCGATGCGGTGTTGTGGTATATCCGCTTCAGTTGTTGTTTAACTTTAATTGTCCTCGTAACCCAGTTATTTATGAATGGAATTTCCTCAATGAACTGGAGTGATATTTACCTACTTCTCTCCCTCTTGTGCCGTCATACACAATGAACATCTGTTTACCAACTTGTCGTACTAGGGTATATGGTCCATCATATAATCTGAACATTTTTTTAGCTGTATTATCATCCTTTTCCCTACTGGATTGGTTTTTAATAATACCTCTTCTCCAATTGCAAACTTTTGTAACTTATGAGTTCGTTTGAACTGCTCTACTCTCTTGTTACTGTAACAGTACAGATTTGTATGATAGAAAGAATAATTCAATTCAGTTTCAATTTGAAAGCAGCCAGTATTCACCTGTGAGGTGCCCCATTGTAACATACAATGTTATGGTAGACTGTTTATGTTTAATGTCTGAGTCTGCCCAGCCCAGACGTATTACGCAACCGCCTGCCAGCTCAGTCTCTGTGTAAATCACAGTAAGAACACTTCTTCACCAGTTTTTGCATCAGACAGCAGCCGATTACAGTCGTCTGCAAGTTAGTTAAAAACAGTGGCCTCGGACGGGTAAGATAGGCCATAAATAAATTCGGCCTATCCAGTACAACTATTAAAGTGTGTGAACTATGTAGCGGTCAACTAATTAAAAAAACTATCAGTGCTCGAGCAAACTAAAGTCGGCCGACAAAAAGTTTACAAAAGCATAAAGTGTAATCAGAAACCATGGTAAATTAAATAAGACGTAGTATACAGCGTCAGTGTAAAAAATTTATGAACTGTTGAAATAACATTTTGAAGTGACCAGAAACAGCTGTAAGGAACGCCGGGGATGGGTTAAGTACTCTTCATAACATTATCAGAACAATACCACAAATCCATAAAATAAATACAGATACAAAGCTATAATAACGGGGTTTTTAAAAAATAAAAAGAAATGTAAAGAGTATGAGTGAGAGAGTGTTGCAAAGTACTGGTTAAGCCATTGTTACATTGCGCTATTGATAAGTCATTTTCATATTAGTTTATATTAATTGATTAAGTATTCATGCCTTTTTGTTTTTTATTGAAAGTGTAGGGTGAATGTAAAGTGAAAGCAAATACTGCATTAAAGAAAGCTAGTTGTTTTAAAATACAAAAAATTGATGTTAGCACAATTATTTCGTAACTCAAACCCAGATAACCTTTTCTGCAGCTGTTTTCGTCTGTAAGACCCTGGAGGAGTACCCGAAGGTAAGATAAGATTTTATTATTTGAAGTAAATTATATCGTTTCATTACCTTGTTACCTTTTTCTCTTATTCTTTTCTTCGCATTCTCTATTTTAACGCTGAGCGGTATTGGTATGTTTTTATTGGCAGGTTTTTGTATATATTTCCTCCAAAATCTCTTGGGTGTACGATCTTCTTCTATTTCTACTCGCGTGTAACTTGTTGCTACGCTGTACTTCTCGTTAATAGCTTTTTCGAAAAATGGTAAATATTCTGCCCATCTATTGTGCTGGTTATGGCAGTATATCCATAGATATTTACCTAACTCCTTGTTCACCCTTTCTGCTAGATTTCATTGTGGATGTCTAATAGCGTGGGTCGAAAAAAGCGAATTTTCGAGTATCGAATTCTAATAGTGCGGAAAAGTTGCATATTCGCATGCTAATAAACGGAAAAATATTGAAACAATTCCTATGTTTAATCTTCAGTTTGCGCAAAGGGCCTAAAGTTTGAAAAAAATGACAAAAAACACCAAATATTACCTTAACGCTCAAATTTTACAGATTAAGTTTTTCGACTTCTAATAGCGTGAAAGTACTTCATTTTAGTTGCCTGATAATAGAAAAAATATTTAAAAAATTGCGCGTTACATATTGAGTTCGCGCATAAGGCCTAAAGTTTGCGAATTTTGGTGAAAAATTGATATTTTTACAGTTTTACAAACAGACGGACTGTTGTATTAAAAATATATACAAGGCCATTTTTTTTACTAATTGTTCCTATGGGTGATTTTATATATTCAACTTAGATCCGAATACATCACCTTGCAGCTCTTCGCCCATTTCGCAAAATTATTTTTGCTAAAATGACCCAGAACTCACCACGTGGAGGTGGCTGCAATTCGAGTTTCACCCACGCCCTACCCAACCATCCAACCATTCAGGACATGGTAAATTATGTTGGTTCGCCACTATCAGTCAAGGGCGTTATCTTGAAATCGGATTTTTGGTCGAATTTTGGCATCAAAGATCTTGAGTGCAAAGTTGCTCTAATGTAGCCATCTCTGTTATCTTGTCCGCACACTTTTCCAGCGGACTCTGTCACAAGTTTTATGCATCTTTCAACTGCTTGGGTATGGCAGGGAAAGTTTAAAAATTCAAACTCAGGCAGAGTGTTATTTTGCAGAAATGATGAAATATTCTCTGTTGTCAAGCTTTCCATCATTGGAGGGGGCGACAGCTTGCATTTCGTCCACTCAATCAGCTCACTGTAGTCCGTGGCACCAGAATTTATTGAAGGAGGCATAAAAGTTCTAACAGATTTTCCCTTCGGCTGTTGATTTCTTGCTTTCAGTATCCTCCTGTAACCCAACTCTCGTATGTGTTGTCTCTCATCCACTATCATAGCCAACAACATGTTCTCTGTCATCATGTTCTTCTCTGAATCACAGGATCGATGATTTTTTTTAATGTTGTCCGGCAAATGTCTTGTTGTTTGTACAACCTTAAAGATATGCTTAGGACCGTATTTTACTGAGTGATATCTCTTAATGTCGAACCAGACAGGAGCATACGTCTTCACAATGTAACTGGCAAGTATCTTCAGTTCGTTCGTAGGACTCGTTTGGGAAATGAACAATCGTAAGACCCGGTTTGCACATGTCAACCATCAGGAATGACTGAGAGGTCCAGGATCTTTTACAGCCAGATCTGGAGCACAGTCTCCTGTCTGGATTGCCTTGACAATGTCCGAAGGTACTGTTGATCTTTACTGAGATCAGTTTTTGTTATATTGATTTTCTCGGATTCGATTGTTTCGAAATGTACTACACGTAATTTGTCACAGCCAGGCAGTTGTTTGCCGATTTCCCCAAAGAATGATGCTGGTCCCGTCGTCTCTCCGTCCAAGTACTCAAACAAATGTCTGAAGGGCAGCTCGTTGAAGTGAAGTAAGCAAATGAACCACTGCAATGGTTGTTCAATTTTGACCTCGATATTCGAATTGCACAATTTTTCCACCCTGTGTTTGTCACTGTGCCATCACAACCGATCGCTTCCAGTTCATTAATGTCGAAATCATTATATTGTAGGTAGTTTAAAATGCACTTGGCTATTTCACTTCCAGTTCCATTTGCCGGTGTAACGTGGCCAATATATTGCCCACCAGGCTCACGAGTCACGCTAATGTGTTCCTCTTTCCTTACTCTGCGGTACATTTTAGCCCCTATTTTTTCTTGAACGATAGTATTATCTTTTCTATCATCAAAATATATTCCCTTTGTTACTGTAAGCCGGTGCATTTCTTGTACTACGGCCTCTCGTGTCTTCTGTTTTTCTCTTCTTATCTTGCTTTTGTCAATCACTAGCGACGAATGTTTTTCAGAGATCATTCCAAGATCATGCAAAACACTAGAAGCGATAGCAGCTGTGGCTCTGTCAGAAACACCAAATCTATTGCTAACTAAGGCAGTAGACATCAATTTCAACCTCATTTGTGATGTAGAAGGAACTGAAGACAAATCGATTTCACTGGGTGGAACTCAAATTGCACATGTCAAATTCCACATGGTGAGTTCTGGGTCATTTCAGCAAAAATAATTTTGCGAAATGGGCAAAGAGCTGCAAGGTGATGTATTCGGATCCAAGTTGAATATATAAAATCACTCATAGGAACAATTAGTAAAAAAAAATGGCCTTGTATATATTTTTAATACAACAGTCCGTCTGTTTGTAAAACTGTAAAAATATCAATTTTTTACCAAAATTCGCAAACTTTAGGCCTTATGCGCGAACTCAATATGTAACGCGCGATTATTTAAATATTTTTTCTATTATCAGGCAACTAAAATGAAGTACTTTTACGCTATTAGAAGTCGAAAAACTTAATCTGTAAAATTTGAGCATTAAGGTAATATTTGGTGTTTTTTTGTCATTTTTTTCAAACTTTAGGCCCTTTGCGCGAACTGAAGATTAAACATAGGAATTGTTTCAATATTTTTCCATTTATTAGCATGCGAATACGCAACTTTTCCTCACTATTAGAATTCGATACTCGAAAATTCGCTTTTTTCGACCCACCCTAATGTCTAATAGCTGTGAGTATGGGTTGAATTCCATTTTCTCTCAATGTTTTGTCACAAACCTCACTCTGGAATTGTACGCCTTGGTCACTCAAGATCTTCTTTATCTTGCCATATGTTGGAATATATTTCTGGAGTAGTATCTTCAGTACAGCTTTTGTTGTGGGTCGCATAACTGAATACAGATGAACTGCCTTGGAAAACACATCTATACAGACTAGTATGTGCTTAACTCCCTGACTTGATCTCGGTAAAGGCCCCAGAAAGTCCAGTGCAACTAACTCTCCTGTAGCTTCTTTTTGAATACTCTGCATCTCAACATACGTGTGAATGATTGGCTGTTTTGCTGTTTGACAATCATAACACTTTTTTTTTACTCATTTCTAACCTTCCTAAACATATCATTAATGGTGAAATCTTCCCATAGACATAGATAACATTTCAAAGCTGATGCATGTTAAGCTTTCATATATTGGTTTTATTAATTTCAGCAACATTTAATTAGATAATACCACCTTCCAATCCTGCTTTACCAGTTTGAAGAGAATATTGTTGTGTATTTCATATTGAACGGGTAGTTGAACTTGATTCTTATTATTCTTATTTGTAGATTTTCTTCCTTATGCTCTTTTGGCTAAGACTTTATTATACAAGACTTCATTATATTATACCTCTGTAGAGATGGGGTTTCTTGTCGTATTTCTATCTTATTATTAACATATTATTTCTATATTATTCCTTATATTATTAATAGTTCAAACCGTAATATATATATATTTTAAATAACTAAATAACTATTAATTACATTAGGGCATTGAGTGCCGTTTGATTTACACCCTCCTCTAAGCTAAACAATGGTTCATCGTAGACAGGAAATACATTGTACCTTTGGCTGTGTAGTGACCATTGTCATACAGTAGTCGACTTGTACCTAGTTCCGCCTCGCATTCCTTCCTCATATTGTACGTATTTACCGTGCGATCAAGCTGTCTATAGGGTAAGAATTTCATTCTCCCTGTCGGCCAAACGGAATCTTCCCTCTTTCTCTCATAACGAATACATTCCTTATTAGTCTGTGTGTGACCTGCTTTCATGCGTCGCCTATAATACTCACTGTATGGTTTACAGTTATAATTATAATTATTGTCATTATAATTAACGTTCGATCGATCATGTTGTGCGTATTCTTGTCGCATGTGCTGTGTTTCAATTGTTTTACCTTTTTAATCGTTTTACTCCTGTGAATGTAACTAACAATTTGGATATTCTTGCCACCCAGGTATGATTGTCGAATTTTCATTTTATATTCTTCTGTAGTGTTAATTATTTCATTAGAATGATTATTATTAATTATCACCGTTTCTTCTCTCTTATTTTCAATTTCAATTGTTTGTTCATATAGTATTGTTTTGATTGCAGTTTCTAATGCCGTTATACGCGTATTTGTGTCGCTAATTGTCCCTACCAACTGTATAGTATTATTTCTTTTATCTTGTTTTAATTCTCGTCTTACTTCCTTTAAATTTTCTGTAAGTTTTACAGTATCTCGTTTTAATTCGCCTAGCATATTATCTAAATCTTCTTTCAAATCGTCTGTCTGTTTGTTTGTCACCTAATTTGTCAAACATGGCTTGCATCATAACTTTGAGCGCCTCCATATCAAAACCTTCTGGTGCTGCCATGTTGAATGTTATGTATTTATTTATTATTTACTATGTTTTAAAATATTCTTATTATGGAACCGTTTATTAATTTTATTTATTTATTATTATTATTATTAATTATTATCATTCTTCCTATTACAATTACACCTTTAAAAAATATTCATTCGTTGAGCGCCAGTTGTGTCGTAATACACAACAAAATGAAATACGATAATATTTCATATGAATCTTAACATTTATACATTTCATATTTTACCACACTTGTATTTATAGAGCGTACATTTAGCTAAAAAAAATTTTTAATAGTTAAATATTCGTGTCTGGCCCCACATTCAGGGCGACAAATTTATCTAACAACACACATAGAGTGTAAATTTACGAATTTAATGCAATGATATTTATGCATGTGTGAATTATATATAATACAACAATGTTGTTAGGTGTAATCGTAATAACAAGAATGCGTAATACGTTTTTCAAATATTTACATTATTTATTTAACAACCTCTTTTACTTATTTCGGAAATAACAAAAATATTCATTATTCATCGCTTGTGCGATCTTATGCATGTGACTTCTGATGAACAATTTACATTTAAACAGGTTATACAGAAATCTTATTATCTACTCTTAACTATCAATTATTTTTGCTCTCGGCTTACTCATTCAGTGTGGTCATCTTTGCAATTGCTTATTAATTTATTTCAACAATGATTTTACTTTTATTTCAATTCCTTTAATCTTACTTGGCTTTAATACTTTTCTACTGCATATGCATTGTATTTTTATCAAATAAAGATTTTATTAATTACTTTAATTTACTTCGATTTCAATCAGATATTGCTCTTATAGCATTTACGTTATCTTCAAATCCTAATGGCTATACATGAGATATTATTCTAAATTAACAATCTGCCTTTACACTACTATGTACAATTTAATTATTTTTATCAACAGTTCGAATGTCTTTCATACTAGTTTTAATTACCGTCTTTCAATTGTCGGTAATTATTATGGTTTTTTTATCACCTCGTTTAATGTGGTAAATTATCGGCGTGTTCTCCTCCGGTCCTCGTCCGTGTCCTTCGTGTCCTCTTCCAGGATTCCACTGCATGTACTGCTTACTTGTTGTCTCTCCTCACATCATGGGCTGTAGGTGTGTCCGTCCATAGAACCTCTGCATATGTGCTCTGCTACTCTGCTTTGACTTCCAGTTCGTACTGTGACTCTTACAGTAGATTCAATCAAATATATTGCAACTTACCGTCTGCGGCTTCCAGAAACAACGTCTTCACAAAGTTGACATGTTTCGGGACACTTGTCCCATCATCAGAACTTAAAATAATCGTGTATCATTAAAGTTGATACATTTGTCAATTAATTAAAATATTAAAATTCAACAATTGAAATAAAATTCAAATGAAATAAAATAATTTAAAACAATATAAATACGTAAATGTCTAAAAGTGAGCGCGAACGTTTAACGATGTACATCGTACGGAGATTGACCGTGCACTGAATTACGTTTTGCTCCCACCACGACAATAGCGCAAAGCAGTGTCGTACAATACATTTGATTTGAAAAGCAGTTTATCATTTAAAACACGCGGCTTGATATCAGTATTGTTATATGCTTTATAAATTTCATACTCTTCAAGAGCGTTCAAATATCGCCCTTTCTTACGTATGTGAAGGGGTATTAAATTAGTTTTAAAATTTGTGTAATTATGATTCTCGGAAATGAGGTGTTCTGCAAATTTTGACTTGATATTGTCCAAACTGTGAAGGTGTGTAGGCAGCCTATGTTCTGTAAATCTTTTTAAAAAACTACGTCCTGTCTGGCCCACATATAAGGCGTCACAATCGTCACATATCAATTTGTAAACACCAGTTTTGTGTTTAAGGCTGGTAGTTCTGCGGACACGAAGATTATTCATAATACTATTAGTAGTTTTGTAAGTCACCTTTATATTGCTGGTTTTATTAAAAATTGACCCAAAAATCTTAGGCATAAGGTATGTGTACGGAAGAATTTTTGAACATATGTTACCACCATTCCATTGAAAACACCCCATATTCTATGATGTTTGGAAGAAAGCCACATCGAGAGATACAGGATTTGATAGACTTTCCAACCAACCCAGAAGACCCGTGTGAAGAAAATAAATGCTACAACAGAATCATGGAGAAGATAGAAAAACAAAAAACCAAATATTTCCAGAACCAGACCAAAATAATTGAATATAATTTAGGAGAAAAAGTCTTAATCAAAAATCGTGAACTACCTAGTACATTCAAAGGTATAGCCAAGAAGCTATTATTGTTATACGTAGGACCTTATGTCATAACAAAAGACAATGGCAACAATACGTATGAAGTAAGCAATATAATAACTAAAAAGATCAAAGGAGTATATAACCAAGTTTCCATCAAGAAGTTCTACGAGGAAGGATGAACAATCATAAAAAAATAAAAATTACAAAATTCAAAAAAATATGTAAGATCACCTTACGCTATTATTTAGATAACGTATGAGGTAAAATAGAAAATAAACTACAAAAATTCCTAAATAGTAAGAACAACCAACTTACAATAATATTTAGAAAATATATGAGATGAAACAAAATAAACAAATAAAGTGAAAACAAGAATTAATAATACAAGAGAATTAGAAAGGAGACCAATTAAAATAAATAAAAATAAAACCCAGCAAGACCTGCTAAGACAAATACCTAAAATTATAAAGAATACAGAATATTCAGAAAAAAAAGTAACTGGTACAAGACAAAAAAAAAATTATAAAGCAAATATACAGCAAGTGGCTAAAGCAAAATAATGGTAATCAACAAAAAAGAAAAAGAGAAAAGGTGTCTAAAATAATTAAAATTATCAATAGAAGAAGAGAAAAACAAACTAATTAAAAGTTAGAAATAATGAAATTAACAACTAAATAAATAAAAACAATCAACCGTGTGAGTAGATAACAGAATATAGCAAAGGTACAGCGGAAGGAAGAATGAGTAAAAGGTTAAAATGATCTAAAGAACCATGAAGTGAACAATCCCCAAAATATTATTAATGAAAGTCACAAGATGACAAAATGTATTTAAGATTGACTGAGAATAGCAATCAATTAACTGAGCAGAGATGATGTTCCTCTGATCTCAGAAAAAAAGGTAGTAATGGAAGAAACCAGCTACTAAAAGTTAGGGAAAAAATTATATAACAGGGAGAACGCACTAATGGAAATAAGAAAAAAACAGATCTAAAAAATAACTAAATAAAAAGGAGTGGAACAAGTAAGAAAAGAAACAAACAAGAAGAAAAAGGAAAAAATTATATATAACTGATAATTTCATAAAAATCTATGCTAGTGTTTTACCAAAATGATCAATTTTGATGGAGAGGCATTATGTTACAACACAAAAAAGCCACCCCAATACCAGGGAAAAACTATGAATCAACTATATTAAATGTTTAACTAATGAAAATAAAATGACTATGACGAGACAAATGACTATGACCCAACCCAAGTGATTGACCCAATAAAATGAAATAAAATGAGAAGGTAAATGAAAAGGAAACAAACAAAAAATAAATGAAATAAAATGAGAAGATATAAAAAGACACAAACAAATGATATAGAAAAGGAAATGAGAAATATTAAACTCAAATGATAATGAAAAATAATCAAATAAATAATAAATGTAAATGACAATTTTTAAAATCAAATAAAGTAATGACAACTAAAGTACACTAACCAAAGAAGTAGAGATTAAATGTTGTGAATAACTCTATAATGACATGAAACTTGTTAACAGTATAACTAACAATTATGAATAAAGTAATAAAAAACCCAAAAGTGAGAGATAGGTAGGGAGTGAACATAATTAAGTGAGAAAAGAGAAATTAATGTTAGGGAATACCCACTAGTAACACTCAAATACCATAAAAAAGTGCAAAGTGCCAGTGTAAACCCGAAATAAATATAAAACCCTACAGATCAGTATAGACACCTAAAAACCAGTGATAAACACTACAGTTTAATGGTGAAAAGTGCCAGAGAGTAAGAACATTATTGTTATTAGAATTAAGAGTGATTGTAGATTAGAAATTTCAGGGAAAAAATCCCATGATGATTCAAAATATTAGTGTTACCATGGTTAGGTAAAAAAAGAAAAGTTATAGTAAGGAATATAAATGCAAAATAAGTAAATATCCTATGTTCAAAGGGATAATTAGTAAGATGAAATAAATGGTGTGATAATGTTAGTCACCAAAATAGTTAAGAATAAACATAATATAAACCAGATTAGCATAGTAACTGTTAAAAGATTTGTTCAATTAAGTTTATGAGAAGGAATATGGCTGAAAAAAGTATACAGACCGTAAACCTATATGTTGTGTTATGTTTTATAAATCATAGGAATTAATAGACAAGTTATAAAAAATGGCAATATCAATAAGTAAAAAGATAAATTCTGACAAACATAATAATACTGGAAAGGCAAGTAGAAAATAATAGACAAACCATGATTGTGTAAGGTAATGAGAACATACAATTATTATAAAACAACCCAAATCAATTCAAAAAGTAAACAAGTCATAAGTGACACTAAGCAAAACCTATGTAAAGGTAAAATAATCTTTAATTTGTGTAAAATAAGAAAATATAGCCAATTACTACTTAGGCCTATGAAATGCCTAACTGTATAAAACAAATCAACAAATTGTAAGAAATTAACTATTGTATTAGAAAATCCAGGGCAAGTAACTAGTTAAGTAAAATTAGTGAATCATATTAAGATGTAAAAGTTAAATTAAGAATATAAAATAAGAAAGAAATGTGGTTTCATAATATTAACATTTTTGTCAAAACATTAATACATAAACAAACCCAGGTTTGTGGGATGTTAAAATGATCTTTGAAAGAAAATAGGAACAGTTGTGATAATATCTCATACATAGATAAGAAGACAGAAGATTAATAGCAATCAGAAGATATTTAGTCATTTTGAATAAAATTTCAAATATCATAACAATAGACTTAAATTATGAACAGCCAATGAGAGACAGACAGTTGCCATAACAACCGAACGTTATTTATTATTATTCCGTTAAAAACTGTTAGTTCATTATTGAAGCTCAAGACGAATAGACGCCAACCCATAATTGACTCAATTTTAATTTAAAACAGTAAAAAAGTAATCAAAATTAATAACATGAAGAAACAAGAAGTCTGATGAGGAACTAGTCTATCCAACCGGGGCCAAAGACCAGATTATTAAATTCCAAATTAATAATTTAGACCAACTTATCCGAAAAAGACGCCAGGCGTAATTAAATTCATAAATGATGGAAGATTGATGACCAAAAAGGACCCAACCTATTCAACTGAATAGCTCTTCACCCTAATTCAACAGATTTGATAAGTATTGCTGAATTACCCGAATTTATGGAATAAATTCTTATTAACTTTTTCTCACTACACTATTAACTCTCACTACGAACTGATAATCAAATTTCTTTCAAGGATTAATTAAAAATAAAACACTAAACTTGTATGAAACCAGAAAATAACCTGGATAAAAATTACTAACTTTCAACACACACTTTTTAAAACTTCAGGAACGAATTGTAATTAAACCTTATAGTATATAAGTACCATCAATGTAAGGTAGTGTACTTTATTGTAATCATTATTAATATTTTTTCGTAACCATAAGAACTCAGAATTATTGAATGAAATTAAAATAAACTTTGGTTGACGCCATGTCTAACTAAATCGTTCGCCAACCTTGGGAATTATTGTCTTATTATTGCCGGAGCAACTTTGTTTAAAATCCAGATATAAGTTTGTATAATATTGAATAACAATTAATTACAAGTTAATAAACTAGTACAGAGTTGTAACCACCGTTCTTTATTTCATAGTAAATTGTATTATATGATTTGTGTACATTAGCGATGAGCGAAGGTGACGGTAAGCACTAGACGTCAGAAACTCGGCGAACTACCAGCGATATTAATAAACCCAAAGTGGCGGGAGTAATTTGAATCCACCATACTGTCTAGAACGACCGCTCAATCATCCTATTTTTTTAAAATTGTTTTCAGTTTAAACAATTTGGCACCACCCGGGATTTACAATCACATATCAAAGGACAGGTAAGGTTCACACTCGTGAGTACTGGTAATTCGTGAGATTGCGACGGACATCGTCAGCATAAACGTAAAGTAACGACTACAACGTGTGAGGCGAACACATGAAACACACTTAAAAGAGGCATACACAACTTTACAAATTGACGTCCACAACGTGTGGCTCTAAGGAACGCAAAGATCTCATCGTTACAAATTGGCGACCAACTAGTGTGGCTAGAATTAAAGACTAGCGGCGGTTACGAGAAATTATGAAACAGAAAAATACGTCACAACAACAAACAAAAATGCCCAAACAACAGAGACAATTAAGCTACACAGAATGGATGACAGGGTTATTTAAACTATTCAGCAGGGAGTACATCCAGAAAAACACCACTGATCACGAACGAGCACAGATGAGTCGTGCGAATGTAGTGGGAACGCCAAACGACAAAATGACATTGAGAGATATTTATGATGAAATGTGGGAGCTAGACACAAGGTGCGATAAAGAAGAGACTATCGGGACAACCCACGGAAATAACGATAAAAATGTGGAAGGAATGACTGAAGAAGATTGGGAAAGATGGGATGATAATTGCACACAGATGAAAACGAAAGAACGGGAATATACGCACCAGTGACAGAGGAATATACACAGAAGGAATATGAACAAATGAGACAATTAATAAGACAACCAGAAAAACCAATACAAACGGAAAACTCAGAATTAAAGGAATGGATAAGGGTTATGTTTGAACTATCCAGAGAAGATATTTGTAATTGGAGGAAAGAACATAATAGGTTGTTAATAGAAGAGTTCAAGGAAATACCAAATAATAATAAAAACTTGGAACAATCAAATATTCAAATAGAAGAAGAAATAGTCAAAGACGTCGAAGTGAATCAACAGAAGAAAATACCAGAACTCACACAAGAAGAGATGAAGTATATGTTGAGAATTATAATGGAACAGTATGAACAAATACTTAAGCCAATGGACGATTTCAATAAGAAACTGGATGATGATCAGAAAATAGAAAGGGGTAAGGAAACAAAATTAAAGGAAGACAAAAGTGCATTGTTATCTGAAAATAATAACAATGAAACAAATAATGAATACGTGGAAATGAAGACTAAGAAAAGGCATCAAAGAAAACTAATAAATACAAGAGAAGAATTGGAGATGATGAAGAATGGACTAATTAATGTGTTTAAATTACCAATTACTGACCAGAATGAAATAATGAATTTTATGGAGTGTAGGAGAACTCTAAAGGAAATTCTAGAAGTGGTTAACAATCAATCAGCAAATAAAAACTTCAGCAAATCTATCTTTAAATGGAAAATACCCAAAATAGAAAGGACTCACTACAAAACAGTGTGTAACAAATTAAGAAGGTCTCTAAAACACTTGAATACACCAGAAATGGAAATACAGAATAAAAAAGCAGTGCTAACATTAATGAGGGAGGTAACATTGACTTCTCTGATTAACAAACAAAATAATCAAGTGATTGAGGTAGACATTGATACTAAGGAACATATGATACTAGAAGAATTGTGGTACAAGTTAGAAGAGACCTATTTCACAAGGACGGAAATATTTCTACACACCAGAGTGATCCGAAAAACAAGTGAGGATGAAATCATGGACCATGGGTAAACTAGATACCACACACCGAGAAATGGGACTGAGTTTCGGATTACTGACCAAGCAAACCAATGGAAAGGAAGGAGCATTAAATTCATTAAACCAATTAATAATAATAATAATAATAATAGTAATAATAATAAACATAAATGATATTTAAGAAAAAAAAACTTAAGAATAATTGACAAGAAATGACTAAACGACCAAGACAAAGTGAATAAGAACATAAAATATCAAACCATAATAAATAAGTTTACGTATTATCCAGAATAAATGTTGACAATCAGACATTTGAAGGAGAAAATCGCCAAGGTGTATTATATATTGAAGGAGAGAAAGGACCTGGAAGAGATAAGCCATATATTAAAGCCATACATGGACCTGAAGATAATAAAGGACTACCATGAAAGATATGGTCATATGGAACCACTCAAGGTTATTAAAGCGTTATCAGAACATGGTTACATAAAAGCAATCAATAAGCGAGTAAGATTAGTACTAAGAAATTGCAAAATATGCCAATTAGTAAAAATAAATAATGAAAAAAGAACAGGAGCCATGATTACAATAACATCTAACCGCAAACTTGAGAAAACATTCCTAGACATATGTGGCCCTTTTCCCAGAAGTGGAGGGAGACATAGATTTAAATATATAATAATTATTTTTGATCATTATACCAAGTATACAAAACTCTACCCCATCAGTAGAGCCACCACAAAGAAAATTTTAGAAGTTATTATTCAGAAGTACCTGCTAGAAGTGGGAAAACCAGAAACCATTGTAACTGATCATGGGACCCAGTTTCGAGGAAAGAAGTGGAAGAAGGAATTGCTGAAATGTGACATAAGAACATATAAAACATCAGTATATCACCCGAATGGTAATCCTGCAGAACGTGTCTTGAGGGAAGTTGGGAGAATTTTACGGACCTATTGTCACCATGAACATAGTGAGTGGAGCCAGTACCTTGAACCAGCTGAAACCTTCCTTAATTGGGCATACCATGAAACTATTGGGACCAGTCCTTATCAAGTGATGTTGGAAAAACCACCACCAAGAGAAATCATATCATTAGTGAATTTTCCTCCCGGAGAGAGAGTAGGGTACAATAAAATAGAAATGCATAATAGGTTGCTGCATAAAGCTGAACTTTTGTATAAAAAGGAAACCGGTAAGAAGAAAAAAATTAACCCATATAAAATAGGAGATAAAGTGCTAATAAAAAATAGACAGCTACCCAGTTCTATAGAGGGTATAGCGAGGAAATTACTTTTACTTTATACTGGGCCATACTTAGTAACCCAAGTGAAGGGAAATAATACATATGAAATAAAGTCAATTACTAATAACAAAATAAAAGGTGTATATAACCAAACAGAAATGAAAATATATTATGAAGAATAATGAAAAGAAGATGAATGATTAGGAATTCAACAATTAATTTTAATAATGAAATAAAAATAAATCTGTTCTAGTGGGGGAGCTTTATGTAACATTACATAACCTGTGCTCAGTACTGATAAGAAATAAAGAAGTATTTATATAAATATTAAGAATAAAAAAGTCAGTAGGTACCCATTCCAAAAGTCAGAAATGAGGGATTCAGTATCATGCTATGAAAACATTTGTACCATAAAACACTGTAGCAATTAAAAACAATGTACTAAGTGTTATCATAAAAGTGCGGTGTGTACAAAGGGCAACATAGTATGATAGGTGTAAATGTTAAAAACTGAAAAGGACATCAATCACAAATAAGTGAAGATGCAGTACTATAGTAATAAACTATAAGTTTAATAATAAGTTGTTGTAGTTTTGTGTTGTTAGGTCATAAAGGCAATATCAATGTAATTAAAATATTATTTTTGTTTATGTTTAAGGAATCCAGGGTTATATAAGAAATTAATAATGGCTAATTAATATAAAATAATGAGATGGTAGAAAAGGAAAATAGTGTAGAGTAAGAATACATTAACAGAAATATAAGTCAGAAATAAACCAAGTTAAAAATCATTAAATTATAAAATACAAATAGCTAAGCTTATGTAAAGATGTGAAGAAAAACCTTATATAAATTAAATTTAATTATAGTTAAAAATAATAAAGGAGTATTTTTCCTAAAAGAAGGGAAGAAATAATAATAATTAATACTAGCCTATTTACTAAAACTGTACCTAGGTTAGCCAATAAAAAATCATAAAATTCTTGGTTACTAAGAGTAACTAATCAACAAGAATTGTTAATTGTTAAATGGTATTCCAAGTGAGTAGATGAAACAGAATAATGTTCAGTAAATTATAAAAATTTAATAACTACAATTTGGAAGAACCACCATACTAAATTAATGAAACGATCCAGCACGAGCCACTACATCTGAGACATCCATGGGACCACAATAATACATGCCAGAAAATCAATGAAAACAGAAAATTCATCTAACCATGTCATGGCCTAGTAATTCAGAACTGTAACTTTCTTGGGTGAGATCGCCTCCTTTAATAAATTAAAAAATTACACATCACCAACAAGTAACGAACACTAGAAACAGTACCACATCTTTCAATTTATAAGAAAACATAGTGTGAACATTATAAACTTTATTTATTCAACCAAAAATAGTACAAACGTTGATTCATCAGAAATCAGCAGCCATCTTTCTTTCTTCTCTTCTGTGGGAATACGTAGTCTGCGCTCTGGTGTTTAAAAAACGAACTTGTTGAATCAGATTTGAAGTAAACAAATATTAATTAATGTAAAGTATGATACTAATAAATAAGCATTTCTGACTTTCTTATAGTTCAAAGAACCCTCAAATAACCCTGAAATATATAATTAATTAATTTTTTCTAATAACTGTAATTTAATACATCTATTGTGTTATATAAAAAAAAAACTTATATCAAAAAATGTTGTGATTTCGAAAAATAATCGATTGTAAAACTCATGATTTGGAGACAATAATTTCCAGAAAATTAAACTAAATTAAATAAATAAATACCTTGCTTTTAGGTAATTGATTGTGTATTATTTCTGGTAGATAGCAGCTTTGTTACAGGAAAGAGGTTAATAGCAGAGAAGAGGAAGAAAATGAACTCCGACATAAGAACGTATGAAAGACACCAGACAACATAACCTTTCAGTCGGTTAGAAAGTGCAGAACAGCTGATGTCCCGCGCAAAAAAATTGAACGATTAAACCGTATACAAAGAGAGGAATTCTCTCTCTCTCTCTCTCTCTCTCTCTCTCTCTCTCTCTCTCTCTCTCTCTCTCTCTTTCCTACCCATTTTCAAACAACGGCACTGATATAATACCTAATAAAGAAAACTGTGATCAATATTTTCATAATCACCCACTCTCGATTAAAAATAAATAACACTGTCACAGTACAAAAATTGTAACTATAAAAGGCGATCATAAAAGAAGACGAAGCAACTCTCTAGACAGTACAATAAATATATATATAGTATTTAAAATTTATAATTATATTACCTCAAGATGTTCTTTTCCTTATTTGGAACATGTTTCGAGAGTTCCTGTTCTCTCATCTTCAGCCTTCGCCATCTTGTTTCTGGTTAAGTATTTGTGTGTTGGCTGCTGGATGTTATTAAGGTAGTTTGTTGGTCTTTGGTCTTTTAAAGTTGTATTATTGTGTGTGGTTGTGGTATATGTTTTTGTATTTTGTGTATTTTCGATAACACAGGACACGAATTCCCAAACATAACCAGTGTATCACTAATAAAAAATATACCACACAAAGGCACCATAATGAACATTTGGGAAAATTTACAAATATACAAACATAAAACACAAAACAAACTAATACCAGAACAAATACAAATCAATACAAAACATGTATAAACTTTAATGGTCAACCATTATTATCTTAATATGGTGTTCTCAGCTATAACGGTCGGGGCGTTCAAATAATTCCCGCTCGTTCAGCCTTCTGAATCGTGTAGGTAGTTGTACAAATTGCAACTTGAGCGCTGATCGTCAAATCTAGCTTTCGTAAACGAACACAAGTAATATAATGCACTCCCTATGAAATAATAACAACGGTAACTCCCTGTACTAGTTATTTTAATGATTGACAAGTAATATTTTCAATTTTGACAATTAAATTATATTAGTTGATTAATAAATTTGCACCGACTTTTTACATGAAACAATTATTCTCAGGATGACGAATCGATTAAGGAATGATATATTCACATCAGCATGGCTGCGGAACGTTTAGTTTTTATAATTAATTTTGTTCCAAAATCGGGGGATTCTTTTGATTACAAGACAAAGAATTCCTATGATTACAATAAAAGTACTTTACCTTATTCTAAGTGTACATAAATAATAAGGTGTGTGTTTACAATCTGTTCTGTAGTGTCGTTAAATGTGTTTCAAAAGTTCGTATTTAAACAATAGGTTAGATTTTATGTTAACAAATTTTCAGTGTGTTTATTTTTCTTAATTAATCTTTGAAAGAGAATATTCGGCTTATAGTGAGATCAAATTACTTTTAGTAAAATTTAGAGTGATTTTATTTTTGGAAATAAGGTAATTCAATGGTACTTAACACATCAGCATGACTTGGTGTTTTCATTCATTGGGTCGGAAGAGGATTGGGCTGCAATAGTTTCTATTTTCATGAATCTTTGGACTTAAGTAGGTCTGGCGTCCTTTTCATATAGGATGTGTCATAATTTTATTTTATTTTTCTGTTTTATGGTCCTTGGTCTTAAGTTGACTGCTCCAATGGTTCGTCTGCTTCTTATTCAGTCATGGTTTTGAATTTCGTTCACTGTTTTACATTATTTAATTAAAAATTGGTCTTCCAAAATTCGGCTTCTGTCCTGGTAGAATGACGCTTTATGAGTAACGATATTCAACGGTAATTTTCGCCACCAACGTTCGTTTCTATGGTTACCACCGAATTATGATTGGCTTAGATTGATATAAATCCATTGTTATCAAAATTTGAATTCTTTTCAAAATCCTAGTATTTCTTCTGATTGCTGTTATTCCTCTATCTTCCTTCCTAAGCATTAAATATTGTCACTATAGTATGTATTTCCTTTCATAGATTAATTTGATACCCCACAAGTTTGGGTTATTTTAGGTTTTATGTTTTTACAATTATTTTAACACTTGTTAATTACATTTCTTTTTGAATTCAAATGCTTATTATAATATTTGGTCTTAAAAATGATTTACAATTTATCCTTGGTGAGTCATTCACCTCGGATTTACTAATTTCTTTGTTAATTTGTTATAATTTGTAGTTGTTTGTTTCTGACAGTTAGGCATTTTCATAGGCCTAAGTAGCCATTATGGTATTTGACTTATTTCATTTAAATTACATCTCATTTTAGCCTAATGGGCTTTATTTTGTTATTATAATTGGTTGTGTTGTGTTTTGGGTCTGTTTATGTGTTATTATATTGTCTTAATTATTTTATACATAATTGTTCACTATCTGGTTTCCTCATTTTCTAGGTCATACATTCCTTAACTTTTTTACTTATTTAATTTGCCAATAATAACAATGTGGCTATTATTTACTATTTTTTGATCTTATTAAATACAACATCTAGGCCTATGGTCTGTGTAATTCTTCCAGCCATATCCTATTCATAAACTTGCTTAAATAATTATTTAACTATTATTTGCTAATATTTGTTTACAATTCATCTCATTTTGTATCATTTTTTGTGTGATAAACAACATCACTTTTCATGAACTTAATAACGATCCCTTATAACATGGGTGTTTATTGATTTGTTTTAACTCCTTAATTTTTTAAACAATCCTTACTTTCCCTCCATGTTAACACTATCTGTTTTTCCTTTCAGGGTATTCTCCCTTTTAATTATAATTGCATTCACTTAAATTTAACAATAACATTCTTTCTTAACTAAATACTGTCTTCATCACTTTTCAGCGTTCATTATACCTTAATTAACTGTTTATACTTACTACTATTCTTAATTACTAATATTCTTCACTTTTAATTAT
Source organism: Magicicada septendecula (assembly GCA_034769895.1). NCBI lineage: Eukaryota > Metazoa > Arthropoda > Insecta > Hemiptera > Cicadidae > Magicicada > Magicicada septendecula. The sequence continues at coordinate 774,725,283 of CM068367.1, forward strand.
TTAGTGTTTCCTTTGGATTTATTAAGTGTTTATGCTTTTATCCTTCACTATTTTTCACTATATTAACATTCTTTATTTTACACTATTCTCATTTAATCATCACCTTCACTTTTAAATTATTTATAGTTTATTATAATTTAATTAGTGTACTTTCTTTATCACTAAACTTTGGGGTTTTTACACTATCATTTGCACTTCACAAATGTTTTTGTTTTTAAGTGTTTCTATATGGGTAATCCCTCTAATTACTATCTCACTACCGTACTCTCTCTTTCATTACAAATGTCATTAATAATATGAACAATTTTATGTCTCTATATTCTAACATTACATCTAACTCTAAATTGTGGGTTAGTTTTTTTTTATATTTAACATTGTTTAATTGGGTTTCTTTCAATTGTCATTTACTTTTTTGTCCATTGATGGATAATAATATTTACTTTTTTACATAGGTTAATTATTGGTCTTTTTTCCAATATTACATGTGAGTGTATTATTTCTCCGGCTCATATTCTTTATTACTTGTTTGTGTATTATCATTTGTTTTCATTTTTATTTATTTTCCTTTATCTTGGGTTTGTTTCTTTTTCATTTCCTTCCTTCTTCATTTTCATTGTATTTTGGTAATATCTTGGTTTTCCACCTTCTCCTTTGGGTTCATTTTAACATGTTACATTGAGTCCTTCAATTCCTTTAATTTGTTTCATTTTTGTTAGGTTTTGGATTTTCCCTTCTTTATTTGGCTTGGTTAATCACTTTCTTCTTCATTTGGTTTTATTCTCGTTTGTTTTTTGTGGTTCCCTTCTTCTTTTGTTTCCTTTTGTTGGGTCAATCACTTGGGTTAGGTCATGTCGTCATTTGTCGTGTCATTGTCTTTATATTTTATTTATATTAAACATTTTATTTTATATGAAGTATTATTTTATATTCAGAATCATCTTTTTCATCCCTGGTATTGGGGTGGCTTATTTGTGTTGTAACATAATATATATATATATATTCAATCACTTTCTGCTACAGTCCGTTTCTTGATGTATATAATACATTTAATATTTATAAATAAATTTACCTCAAGATATATCTTTTTTTTCCTTATTAGGAACATGTTTCGGGTACCATTTTGTACCCATCCTCAGCCTTCCGGTTTTTGTGTCTGGTGAAGTACATATGTGTTGGTTGACTATTATTATTGTGGCTTCTGGTATTTCAAATTGGTTTTATTGTGTGTGATTGTGGTGTATGTGTTAGTTTTTTGAGTATTTTCGATGTTGAGTGCTTTGAATATTGTGTCATGTTGTGTATTGATTTGTATTTATTCAGGTATTAGTATGTTTTGTGTTTTATCTTTGTATATTTGTAAATTTTCCAAAATGTTCATTATGGTGCCTTTGTGTGGTATATGTTTATATATATATATATATATTATAACGTACTTCTGTACCTATTTTAAAAGCCCCAAGTTGTTGGCGTCAATTTATAAAGAAGCCGATAGCGTCCTTCTATATTTTGTTTGATCAGTAATTGATTATGTAACGTGACTCGCCTCGGCATTGATCTTCAGTCTATCGCTAACGATGACGATCGCGAACGCGCTAATAACCAGTACCGAATGTGTATCGTTCTTCTCCTTACCTGTCCTTATATTGTAACGTTACATAACCCATGCCCAAAAAATGATAACATAATCACCCCACTCTAAAGGTCAGAAATGGGTATAATATACCTAGCTATAGAGTACTTTGTATTACAGAACACTATAAACTATAACTAAGTGACATATAGTGTACATAGTGAGAAAGTAAGTGGTTAAAAAGGAGCATCTCACAGATTTATACTGTAGATGGAGAAACAATTAATTGTAGCAGTAGACTATATTGCTACTGACAAATTCTGTATTTTGTTTGTATTTGGTATAATTTGTATTGTGTAGGCCACAAAGGTTTTGTACCTAGGTATAATTTTATGTTTAATATAATAATTGTGTTTAAATATAAGATAACCCAGGGTTAGATATAAAATAATAAAATAAAATAATACTGTATGAGTAAAATGGCAGAGGAAAATAGTTTAGAGTAAGGATACTTTAAGCAAATAATAAATAAATACAATTGAAGGAAATCAAAATATTAAAGACCTATGTATAAGTTTAAGAGAAAATAGAAAGAAAAACCTTATATAAATTAAATTGGATTATAAACAAAAGTTAAAAAGGATTATTTTTCTATAAATAAGAAATAAATTTATAATAATTAATAACAGCCTATATACTCAAAAGTATATAGATTCACCAATAAAAAAACCATAAAAAATTCTTGGTTACTAACAGTAACCAACTAACAAGATATAAATTTAATTGTTAAAACGACTGAGAAGTGAACGTTTGGAAAAAGTGTAATGCCTATATAAAATTTGAAAATTTATGAATACTTTCGGAATAAACAGTGCGAAATTTAATAAAAATTGACGAGAGATGTACACCTTCTATTAGAACTTCTGCAAGTAACACCATCCAAGCCTTTATTTGACGAAATTTTGAGAAACTTAATGACTGGTTCCAGGCCTAACATCTAGCACTTCGAGATTTTTTGGTGAGACCGTATCCTAGTAAAAATTAACTAAATTACAAATCAACTATAACTTCTAACACTAGAAACTGCACCATACAAGTAAACACTTCAGGAAAGAGGTGAAACAGACTTTATTAAATTTTGTTAACCAAAAAACCGTCCTAACGGATCTCTGTGCATTTTCAGCCTTCATTAAATAATTCCGTATTGGTAGTGAGGAACATAACCTGTACTCTGGAGGATAAACCCGGAACTATATACTAAAGAAAAAAAACAAATATAATATATTTTTTTATTCATGTAAAGCTTTGTATTCTATTATTCATTTCTGACCGTCTCATAACACAAAGAACTTACCATTAACCCTGGGAAATTAATAAATTAATTCTTTATTGTTTTAATATTTTATCAAGGATAAAAATATTTTGTTATACTTTCTATGTTTACCAAATAAGATCGAACCAATGTTGTGTTGACAGGGAGAATCGATTATAACTTTTTGTATTGGGAGAAGATAAAAACAGTGTATTTAATAAATAAATACCATGAATGCTTTGTTATAAATACTAAAATGTGTATTATTTTTCGTAGAGGGTAGTTGTTTACAGAGTTTCAGGAGACTAAGAAGAGGATGAACAGCCGGAAAAATATTACAGACAATTGGTGTTAATTTAACCTCCAATTTGTTTGCAAATGTCAAAATCAGCTGGTCTCATGAGCGGAGAAATTTAAATTAAGTAATTGTATGCTCAGGGGATAATACCTTTAGCCCTCTCTCTCCTAACTACGGTCAAACAACTTCATTGAATTCTCCCAAATGACACACCCTCGATTTCAGTTTTTGGTGGAACTGTAAACATAAAATATAACGAATGCTGTGACGATCGCAAGAGTGACGATAAGATCTAACGATACTACCTGATCATTGACCGCGAGACGTTACAAAATGGCGAACCCAACATTGAGGCTTTTGAACATTCGCAAATATAATCAGTAACTACAGAAAAGAGGATTACGTTACAAAATGGTGCTCAACGTAAAATGGCTTTAATTGGGAAAGAAATTTTGAGATATTCAACAAAATAATATAACAAAAAATCTAATTATCGTCGGCAGCTATGAGAAAACAAGAAATGCATAATACCAGAGGCAGATCGAAGAAGAGGGCAGAAGAAAAGGAGAAGGAAGAAGGTGGACAGGAACAAGAAATAGAAGTAATCACAGACAGTGAAATGGAACAACCAACAGGCGATAAAGAAGAAACCGAAGTAGTCACAAACACGGAAAAAGAAAGAGTTGAAGAGGATGCCCAAGGGGACCAACCAGATAAAGCGGTAGCCAGAGAAGAACCCAATTGGCAAGACATGATGAAATTTATGGCTGAAAAATTTAGGAAACAGGAGGAAACTTCAAAGAAACAAAACAAAACGTTGAAGGAACAGAACAAGCAAACCAATGATAAAATAGATGAAAATTTTAGGAGACAGGAGGAAAAATTTGATAAAATAGATGAAAACTCAAGGAAACAAAATGAAACCTTGAGCGAAAAATTAGACAAAATAGATGAAAACTTTAGGAAACAGGAGGAGAACTCAAGGAAGCAAAATGAAACCTTGAGGGACAGTTTAAAACAAATTGAGAAAATAAACGAAGAAAATTTAAAACAATTTAAGAGTAAAATGGAGAATTTCAATAAGGAGTTAAGAGAAAATCTCGAGAGCAAAATTGAAATGGTCAGCAATACACTTAGCCAAAGGGTAGATGAGTACCAGGAGGAGGCAGAAAAGAAAACAGTAAAAACCAATCAAAGATTAGAAGATACATATATATGTATTAGCCATACATTCTCCACACCTGATCCTTAATTGTTGGACAAATAAAAAGTATCTCTTCATGAACACAGAAAAATGTTGTTATTATAGGGTCATTTTGTATTATCCTGTCTCTAATTTTAATTAATTTGGGGTCCGTTCTTTGATCTGCTTTTAATCTACTGATTATTTCCTGTAACTCTTTCTTCAATTTAATAATGTAATATATTTTACCAATACTCTCCTGCTCTACTTCAAATGTTCCTGTTCTAGGTTCACTCGTGACAGGCTGTCTGCTATGATATTCTTTTTTCCAGGGATATATACCCAATCTAAATTGTATTCTTGGAGTAGAAACACCCATCTGGTGAGCCTACCGTGGTTAAGCTTACAGTTTTTCAAAAATGATATTGACCTATGGTCGGTCCTTATAGTTACTGAGTAGCCCAATATAAATGTACAGAATTTTAAACAAGAAAACACAACACTCAGTAGTTCCTTTTCAGTCACTGTATAATTTTGCTCACAACTACTCAGTACCCTACTTGCAAAGCTGATTACCCAATGATTGCCTTCCTCATCTTCCTGATATAATTCACTTCCAAGACTAATATCGCTGGCATCACAATTGATGAAAAAACGTTTATTGAAATTTGGGTGGTTTAGCATTATGCTATTTAAGAATTTATCCTTTATTAATTTAAAATTATTGTCTTCATTTTCTTCCTACTTCCATTTGTTTTTCTTTGATAGTAAATGTTGGAAATTTGCTGTCACTTCTGAATAACCATGTTGAAATTTCCGGTAATAGTTGCATATTCCCAAAAAAGATTGTAATTGTTTTAAATTCTTCGGTTTCGAAAAATCCTGGATAGCTTTTATTTTTTCGGGTGATGGTGTTATCCCAGTAGCAGACAGAATAAATCCTAAAAATGGTAATTCGTGTGTTATAAATTTCGATTTGTCTAATTTCAATGTTACATTATTTTGTAGTAGCTTACTTAATACTGTTTCCACTCTATTACAATGCTCCTTCCAAGTACATGAAGTAATCAATATGTCATCGACATATACTGTGGTGAAATCTAAAACTTCTTTACCAAGAATTTGGTCCATACATTGAATGAACACGGCCACAGAATTTACCAATCCAAAAGGCAAGCGTTTGAAATGATAATTTCTTCCTTCAAATATAAAAGCGACATATTGTCTACTGTTAGGGTGCAATTCTATCTGCCAATAGCCGCAAACGGCATCCCAAGTACTCATGTACTTACATCCATAAAATGTCTTCATTATCTCATCTATCTCACCTGGAGACGTGCGGTCATTAATGAGCATCTTATTTAGCTCTCGAGCATCGAGGCATAATCTTACTTGACCATCTTTCTTTGGTATAGCTACCAATGGACTGGTATAAGGGGAGTTGCTTCTTTCAATTATATCTTCCATTATCATCCTTTGAATTTCTTTGCGTGCTGCTTCTTTCAAAGCTTGAGCGATGGGATAAGACCTTTTATTAAAATTGACATTGTCCTTGAACTTTAACTCACACAGGAAGTTTTTAGCTTTTCCTGGTGATTCCGAGAATACCGTTCTGTATTTATCATAAATTTCTATAAGTTGATGTTTTTCTTCTACACTGATTGTTTCCAGGGCCTGCCTATCTTGAAACTCCATGATCTCTTCTATCTTCCCTTGCCACATCTCTGACTCTGTTACTTTAGTATTTTTACCTATGGTTAACCTGTTATTCTCCCTAATATAGTATGAGCTCAGACACTGAGGGGCACTTTGGCAACCAATTATCTCAGCCGTTAACTCACCTTCTTCTGTACGCAGTGTAACCTTACCACTGGTCAGATTTATAACTGCAGTGTGTCGCCGTAGCATATCACACCCTATTAATATCCTAAAAGGTAACCCTTTGGCTAATAAAAATCCCATAGGTATTCCTATCCCACTGTTGGTAACATTCAGAGATACTTGTTTTCTAATTGTCTTATTTTGTTTCCCGGTGGCGCCAATAATTGTCAAGTTGTTAATTGGTAATGTAGGTATTCTTTCAGTGGTTCATTCAGTAATCCTGTCAAGCTCTAATTGGTCAATAATTGAAACATTTGCTCCCGTATCAATCATAGCTTCTGCTAATACTCCATTTAATTTTATTTGTATATAAACTATATCATTATTTAATGGTGACTTTAATTGCTCTTTCTTCCAGTAATTCCACCTGTAAATTTTTTAAATAATTGTTTCTGATAATTGTTATCGGTTTCTTTAATTTATTATGAGGAATTTGGTAAATTCTGTGCCCGGTTGTCTCTAGCAGTGACAGGCTGTCACTTCTTCTCACTGCTGGTACCCGTTTCCCCGACTTCCGTCATTAGTAGTAGATTGTTCAACATTTTCTCTGAGTTGATGTTCGTTTGAATGCCTTCTTTCTTCCTCACTGGTTCTGGATCTTGTTGTTCTTCGCTCCTACTTCTTGGCGGAACTTCCTCTCTTTGATACGAATTGTTTTGTAGTTTCTGTTATTAAAATTTTGCTGTCTTCCTTGGTAACGGGTATTGTAATAATTATTGTTGGCCCTTACATAGTTTACTCTTTGTCGAGTGTCTCTGGGTTGTTCATTTCTCCGATCCTCTGTATTTCCGGATCTCCATCTACTCCTCCTGTAATACGATTCTTGCTCATAATTCTCTAAGAGGGTTTCCATACCTCCGATTGTCTTTATCTGTCTGCTTAATCGAGCACTGATAATCTTCTCCTCAAAATGATACGCTATCTTGGTTACCAGACACTTTTCTGGAATTTTCGGGTCTAAATACTTTGCCACACATACCTTTCCCAAAAAATAAGCAGTAGGTGTCGGTCCTTTAATGCTGCCATACCTCCCATGACAGATATCGTCTGGAATAATATTTTGTACAGATTCGGACCAGTACTTCAGCTTGAACAACCTTTTAAAATTTTCATAATCACACACTTCATTTCTAATGACAGTCCACCAGTTGTCATTGATGTTTTTAAAACACTCATCTAGTGTACCTTTGATCATATTCCATCGGTTTTCTTTCGACCGGTTTAATATTTCGTCCACTCTTCCTAAAAATTCTAGTGGGTTCCTTCGATAGTCCCGAAAGTTTACACTTTCTCTACTATCTTGGATAGTATGTTGAGCGTTACATGTTGATCTTATACCAATTCTATCTATCTCCCCTTGTAGGTTGGTTTGTATATGTTGTAAATTTTCTAGTTTCTCTCCCTGATTATTAAACTGGTTCTTTACATGTTCTATTGTATCATTGAAATCGCGGTGAATTTACTGGTTATGTTGCTTTTCATACTGTCAATTGATCATTATTTTCCTGGCGTATGGCCATTATTCGAACTTGATTACTTTGTTCCTCTCGATCCATTCGGGCATCAATTCCTGTTCTGATTTGTCCAATCGTTTCTTCGGTTGTATCTAATCTTTGGTTGGTTTCTATTATTTTCTTTTCTGTCCCCTCCTTGTATTCATCTACTCTTTGGCTAAGTGTGTTACTGACCATTTCAATCTTCTCATGAATTTGTTTTATATTTTTATTATTTTCTTCAAATTTGGTGTTCATATCTTCTCTTTGCCCGTTAATAATTTCTCTCAATTCATGGTTTTGTTCATTCATGGTTTGCCTTATATCTCCATGAATGGTCTCAATTTTTTCGTTTAGTTGTTTTACTAAAATTTCCTCAATGCTGTCTATTTTCTCATTGGTTTGCTTGTTTTGTTCCCTTGAGTTTTCCTCCTGTTTCCTAAAATTTTTGTTGGTTTTTTCCTCCTGTTTCCTAAAGTTTTCATCGATCTTATCAAATTTTTCGCTCAAGGTTTCATTTTGTTTCCTTGAGTTTTCCTTATTTTCCTTAAAATTTTCATCTATTTTGTCAAATTTCTCGTTCATTTTATTCAGATTTTTGTTAGTTTGTCTACTTTGTTCTGCCATAAATTTCATTATTTCCTGCCAATTTGGTTCCCTGGCTACCGCTTTGTCACCCGCCTGTTGCTCCTTTTCCGTGTCCATAACTACTTCGGTTTCTTCTTTATCGCCCGTCGGTTGTTCCATTTCACTGTCCGTGACTACTTCTATTTGTTGTTTCTGTCCACCTTCTTCCTTCTCTGTGTCTTCTGCCCTCTTCTTTGACTTGCCTCTGGTATTATGCATTTCTTGGCTTCTTACAGTTGCCGACAAAAATTAGGTTTTTCGTTATTATTTATTTATATATTTCGAAATTCTTTCCTAATTCGAGCCCTCTAAGTTGAGCGCCATTTTGTAACGTCTCGAGAGTTGCTTCGTCTTCTTTTACGATCGCCTGTTATAGTTACAATTTTTGTACTCTGACTGTGTTATTTATTTTTAATCGAGAGTGGGTGATTATGAAAATATTGATCACAGTTTTCTTTATTAGATATTATATCAGTGCCGTTGTTTGAAAATGGGTAGGAGAGAGAGAGAGAGAGAGAGAGAGAGAGAGAGAGAGAGAGAGAGAGAGAGAGAGAGAGAGAGAGAGAGAATTCCTCTCTTTGTATACGGTTTAATCGTTCAATTTTTTCGCGCGGGACATCAGCTGTTCTACACTTTCTAACCGACTGAAAGGTTGTTGTTTGGTGTCTTTCATACGTTCTTATGTCGGAGTTAATTTTCTTCCTCTTCTCTGCTATTAACCTCTTTCCTGTAACAAAGCTGCTATCTACCATAAATAATACACAATCAGTTACCTAAAAGCAAGGTATTTATTTATTGAATTTAGTTTAATTTTCTGGAAATTATTGTCTCCAAATCATGAGTTTTACAATCGATTATTTTTCAAAATCACAACATTTTTCCATTTAAGTTTTTTTTATATAACACAATAGATGTATTAAATTACAGTTATTAGAAAAAATTAATTATTATATATCTCAGGGTTATTTGAGGGTTCTTTGAACTATAAGAAAGTCAGAAATGTTTATTTATTAGTATCATACTTTACATTAATTAATATTTGTTTACTTAAAATCTGATTCAACAAGTTCGTTTTTTAAACGCCAGAGCGCAGACTACGTATTCCCACAGAAGAGAAGAAAGAAAGATGGCTGCCGATTTCTGATGAATCAACGTTTGTACTATTTTTGGTTGAATAAATAAAGTTTATAATGTTCACACTATGTTTTCTTATAAATTGAAAGATGTGGTACTGTTCCTAGTGTTCGTTACTTGTTGGTGATGTGTAATTTTTTAATTTATTAAAGGAGGCGATCTCACCCAAGAAAGTTACAGTTCTGAATTACTAGGCCATGACATGGTTAGATGAATTTCTGTTTTCATTGATTTTCTGGCATGTATTATTGTGGTCCCATGGATGTCTCAGATGTAGTGGCTCGTGCTGGATCGTTTCATTAATTTAGTATGGTGGTTCTTCCAAATTGTAGTTATTAAATTTTTATAATTTACTGGACATTATTCTGTTTCATCTACTCACTTGGAATACCATTTAACAATTAACAATTCTTGTTGATTAGTTACTCTTAGTAACCAAGAATTTTATGATTTTTTATTGGCTAACCTAGGTACAGTTTTAGTAAATAGGCTAGTATTAATTATTATTATTTCTTCCCTTCTTTTAGGAAAAATACTCCTTTATTATTTTTAACTATAATTAAATTTAATTTATATAAGGTTTTCCTTCACATCTTTACATAAGCTTAGCTACTTGTATTTTATAATTTAATGATTTTTAACTTGGTTTATTTCTGACTTATATTTCTGTTAATGTATTCTTACTCTACACTATTTTCCTTTTCTACCATCTCATTATTTTATACAGTAAGACTGCGATAATCCGGCACTCGATAGTCCGGCAGACCCGATAGTCCGGCACGCATCAGAAATATAGAGGGTTGCCAGATTTTTTCTCCCTGAGTACTGATTTAAATTTACCGGGTTCCGCAGTTCACGAGTTTGATAGTACGGTACACCGGTCAAATTTATCGTACGTCTGGCAGCACTGCTGCCTCTCGCCGGGATCAGCCAGTCGCCATCTTGGCTTCGTGCTAGTGTCACCACGATTCTTTGTTCACGTACGCGTACAGTTACAGTACATTGTACTTACACTTGCATCAGAGCTGTCCGGTTTTCTTATAAAATTATGTAATAAAAATCATGGTACACTGTATTAAAGTTTAGCTGCGTGTACGGCTGTGAAATAGACTATAGCACAGTGAAAAGTTCATAATGTTTTCTAAACCGAACAAAAGTGCTCCTAAAACATCAAAACGTAAACATGTGACGTTGACAATTCACCAAAAACTGAACATCATAAGAAGACTGGAAAAAGGTGAGAACCGAAACAATATTATGACTGAATTTAGTATTGCATCTTCAACTATTTACGACATTAAAAAACAAAAACAACAGTTAGAAAAATTTGTGTCACAATCAGCATCAGTTACAAGTCTAGACATTAGGCAAACTTTAAAAAAACCTAAATTAGACACTCTGGATGAAGTTTTGTATAAATGGTTCAGTGCTAAGAGAGCAGAGGGAAAACCAATAACGGGGCCTATGATAATTGAAAAAGCCAAATTTTTTCACAAGGAATTAGATTTGCCTGCAGATGAAATTCTTTCATTCTCAAAAGGGTGGCTTCATAATTTCAAGGTTCGCCATGGCATACGTAAACTAGACGTTTCTGGAAAGATAAAATCAGCGGATGAGGCTGCTGCAAATGAGTATAAAATAACGTTTCAAAAACTCGTTGATGAACATCAATTGTCCCCAGCTCAAATTTACAACGCTGATGAGACTGGCCTGTTATGGCGGTGTTTACCAAATTCAACCCTAGCGGGAGCTGAGGAGTCCAGCGCAAAGGGGTTTAAGAAGAATAAAGATAGAATAACTATATTAGTGTGTGGAAACGCTTCAGGCGATCATAAACTAACTCCGTTTGTCATTGGAAAGTATAAAAAGCCTAGGCCTCTCAAAAATGTGACACATTTGCCTGTTATTTACGGTGCTCAGAATAATGCCTGGATGACAGCCGAGTTGTTTAAAGACTGGTTCATGCATCATTTCGTTCCAGCTGTGAAAGAAAATTTTGAAAAACTAGGGCTAACTAAAGATTCAAAGGCTGTTCTCGTCCTGGACAATTGCCGAGCTCACCCTCCAGAATCTGAACTCCTGTCAGGTAACATTTTTTGCACATACCTTCCTGCCAATGTTACGCCACTAATACAACCCATGGACCAAGGGGTCATACAAAATTTCAACTGCAAGTACAGAGGAATGTTTGTGCAAAAGCTTCTGAGCTCAGATTGCAGCATCAAAGATTACCAATGTGATTTTAACATTAAAGATGCAATTTTTACAGCTGCAATTGCTTGGTCCGATGTGAAAAATATAACATTGCACAAAAATAGAAATAGAAAATTATGGCCAAAAATGATTGAAGAAACCGAGATGGAAAAGGATGAAAATGATTATGAGCCCACAACTGACCACTCTGAAATTGTAAGTGTGATGAATTGTGCTTCAAATAATGAACTGAGTGCCCTTTCAGTAGAAGAAATTAATGGATGGATCGAAATTGACAAAGATCTGCCTATCGAAGAAGAGCTCACTGATGATGTGATAATAAAAAGTGTCTCCAGCCCACAAGAGGTACAAGATACTGAGAGTGATGAAGAAGAAACGCCTAAAACTCACATCTCTTGGGCTGAGGCTTCGGAAGCATTAAACACGTTTGTGAAATTTGCAGAGAGGAGCCAGCAATACGACGTTGCTGAAGTTATGAACCTCCATATTATACAAAATAGTTTTTGTCAAAACAGAGTTCAATCAAAGAAACACGTTAACATCCCTACAATGTTTCAGAGGGCTCAAAAGAAAATTCAAGCTATCCCTGAGTTCTAAGTCCCTGAGAATCCTGATCTATTTAACAGTGAAGTGCATTATATTTGATTTTTAGTTCAATATACAGTAGTTTTCATTGTGCAGTATTACATACTTTTAATTTTTTTTTTGTTTACTGTAATGTTTTCTGTTGTGTTTACTAAATAAACAATTAATCGTTTTTGTATGTTAAAACTGTAGTTTTTATCTATATACCCTTGTTTAAACCAGGGTTTTAAAAATTGCCTTGGTAATCCGGCATATTGGATAATCCGGCACGCTCTCGGTCCTGACCGTGCCGGATTATCAAGGTCCTACTGTATTAATTAGCCGTTATTAATTTCTTATATAACCCTAGATTCCTTAAACATAAACAAAAATAATATTTTAATTACTTTGATATTGCCTTTGTGGCCTAACAACACAAAACTACAACAACTTATTATTAAACTTATAGTTTATTACTATAGTACTGCATCTTCACTTATTTGTGATTGATGTCATTTTCAGTTTTTAACATTTACACCTATCACACTATGTTGCCCTTTGTACACACCACACTTTTATGATAACACTTAGTACATTGTTTTTAATTGCTACAGTGTTTTATGGTACAAATGTTTTCATAGCATGATACTGAATCCCTCATTTCTGACTTTTGGAATGGGTACCTACTGACTTTTTGTTCTTAATATTGTAACGTTACATAACCCATGCCCAAATATGATAACAATCACCATCGTTAAAACCAGTAATCACCCCATTCTAAACGTCAGAAATGGGTATTATGTACCAAGCTATAAAAAAAAAACTTTGTACTACAAAACACTGTAAACAATATAATAAAAGTGCAGTGTATCAAGTGAATTATAGTGTACTTGGTGAGAGTGTAAACTTTTAAAAAAGAGCATCTCACAGATTGGTACTGGAGATGAAAAACAATCAATATTGTAGCAGTGGACTATATTGCTGCTGACAAGTTTTGTATTTTGTGTAATTTTGTATTGTGTAGGCCACAAAGGTCTTGTACCTAGGAATAATCTTTGTGTTTAATATAATGATTTTGTTTAAATATAAGATAACCCAGGGTTAAATATAAAATAATAATAATATAAAATAATACTGTGTTAGCAAGATGGCATAGGAAAAATAGTTTAGAGTAAGGATACATTAAGTAAATAATAAATCATAAATGAATCAAATTAAAAGGAATTAAAATATAAAATACCAATGTACAAGTTTAAGGAAAAATATGAAGAAAAACCTTAAATAAATTAAATTCGATTATAAATAAAATCTAAAAAGGATTATTTTTCTAAAAAGAAGAAATAAATTTATAATAATTAATAATAGCCTATATACTAAAAAGTATATAGATTCACCAATAAAAGACCATAAAAAATTCTTGGTTACTACGAGTAACCAACTAACAAGATTGAATTTAATTGTTAAAACGATTTGGAAGGGAACGTTTTGAAAAAGTGTAATGCCTATAAAAATTTGAGAAATTAACGAATACCATTTGGAATAAGTAGTGCAAAATTAATAAAATTGACAAGTGATGTCCACTACATATCAGAACTCCTTGGAATAGAACCATTCACGCCCGTAATTTGATGAAACTTTGATAAATCAACCTCCGAGATCCAGGCCTAGTCCACAGGACGTCGACATTTTGGTGAGATCGTTACCAAGTAAAATTTAACTAAATTTCATCTCAACTATAACTTCATAACACTAGAAACAGCACCATATCTTTAAACACTTCAGGAAAAGAGGTGAAAACAAACTTTATTATTTTTGTTAACCAAAAAACCAGCAGACCGGATTCCTGTGAATTTCTTGCCGCCATTAAATAAATTTCATGTTTTTAGTGAAGAAACATAATCTGCGCTCTGGCGGATAACCAAGGAACTACATAATCTAAATACTACAAATTATAATAAATTAATTTATGTAAAGCTTGGTATTAACCAATATTCATTTCTGACCGTCTCATAGTACAAAGAACTCAAAAATAACCCTGGGAAATTAATAAATTGTTTCTTTATTGTTATTGAAATAAAAAATAAAAATATTTGTTATACATTATATGTTTAAAAAATAAGATCGAACTAATGTTGTGTTGTCAGTAAGAATCGATTATAACTTTCTGTTTTGGGAGAAGATAAAACAAAAATTTGCTAAATAAATCCAATGAATACTTTGTTGTTTGAATAAAAATGTGTATTATTTTCAGTAGATGGTAGTTGGTTACAGATTGTCTGGAGACAGAGAAGAGAACGGACAACCAGAAAATATTACATACCATTTGGAGTTAAATTAACCTCAAATGTGTTTGTAAATGTCACAGTCAGCTGGTCTCATGAGCGGAGAAATTTAAATTAATTAATCATATGCTAAGAGAGTAATTCTCTTTGCACTCTCTCTCCTAACTACGGTCAAACAACGGTATTGATTTCACCCAAATAAAATCTAAGGGAAATATTTGCATAATCACACACACTCGATTTTTGGAAACATTGAACATAAATTATAACAAATTCTGTGACTCTTATTAAAGCGAGATTTTCGAAGAGCATAAATAGACGGTAAGATCAAACGATACTATTTGACTCTGAGAGAGTTAACCCACAAGACGTTACAAGTTGGCAAACCCAACAGTGGGGCTAATAAAACATTATTTCATTAAATAATTACAGTGACGATCGCGAGGGAGACGATAAGAAACCTTTTTTAGGAAACGTATATTTATAAGACTCCGAAAGATTTACCCGCGAGACGTTACAAGATGGCGCTCAACTTAAAAGGGCTTTAATTAGGAAAGAAGTTTTGAGATATACGAAAGATAATATAACAAAAAACCTAATTTTCGTCGGCAACTATGAGAAAACAAGAAATGCATAATACCAGAGGCAGATCGAAGAAGAGGGCAGAAGACCTCTTATAAAATTATTCAGAAGGAAGAAGGTGGACAGGAACGAGAGATAGAAGTAGTCACGGACAGGGAAATAGAACAACAGACAGGCGATAAAGAAAAAACCGAAGTAGTTACAGATACGAAAAATGAGAAACAAGCGGGGAACAAAGCAGAAGCCCGCAGAAAACCAACTTGTCAAGAAGTAATGAAATTTATAGCAGAACAATTTAGGAAACATAATGAAAGATTAAATAAAATAAATGAAAACTTTAGGAAACAGGAGGAAACTTCAAAGAAACAAAACGAAACTTTGAAGGAACAAAACAAAACTTTGAAGGAATAAAACAAGCAAACCAATGATAAAATAGATGAAAATTTTAGGAAACAGGAGGAAAACAACAAGCAAACCAATGAGAAAATAGACGGTATTCAGGAAAGTTTAGTCAAACAACTAAACGAAAAATTTGAGACCATTCGTGGAAATATCAGACAAACCATGAATGAACAACACCACAAATTGAAAGAAATTATTAACGGACAAAGGGAATATATGAACACCAAATTTGAAGAAAATAATAAAAATATAAAACAAATTCATGAAAAGATTGACATGATCAGTAACACACTTAGCCAAAAAGCGGATACATACAAGGGGGAGACAAATAAGCAAATGGATGAAAGTTTTGGAAAGTTAGATGAAATAATGGACAGTGGTTTCAAGAAATTGGATGAAACATTAGACAGCATTTCAGAAGGTATTAAAGTAAGTCCGAATACAGAAGAGAGCAGGAAGGAAATAGAAATTACAGAATAACAAGGTGTAATGCCATCGGAAAATAAAAATTGCCACAACAAAGAGGATAATCAATACCTGGAAAAGAAGACCAAGAAAATAAGAAAAACATGTAGAAAGAAAATATTAAATATAAAAGAAGTATTGGAGATGAGGAAGGGTGGATTAATTAATGTATTTAACCTTCCAATTAATGAACAGAGGGAATTAATTAAGTTTAGATCTCAGTTAAATATGTCGACGATTGAAGTGCATCAGAAGATATCAGTCATATCATCAAGACGGAATATTGTAAGAAGACTGTTTATGGGGTGTTGTTAAAAAATTAATTAAAGTTTAAAATGTTGTTAAACGTGTCAAAATGTATGCTCTCAGTCGTGTACGGGTAAACCGTATTCTGCTCTGCCGCATTCAAACGTTGCAAACGTTGCCGCCTCGCCACCTGATTGGCGTACAGCTCTCTGCAGTATTACCCAGCTTGCGTCTCGCTTTAACGCCTTCACTTCAATAATTACTAGTCGTAATTCTAAATTAACGGAATCAAACATACAGCATTGCAGATTGAGAACATTTATTAATCCTTTAGAATATTTCACTTGGTTTATTATACATTAAAATTCGTTTTCGGCACCGGCTATTACAATTGCGTAGTTGGTACGCTCAGCTCAGTTGTATACAGTCATCAGTTACTCTAGTTTGCAGTAGAAATTATCGTTTTTTCTCAGGGGTGTAAAGTCCTTTTGGCTACAGAAATATATGTTTACGGCTAACACAACAAAGTTATAATAATTCTTACAACTAATTACATAAATAAATCGATATCTCATTACATTTGACTAAGTAATCACCAATGAAAACTTGTGAAGCAATTTATGGTTATGTTTCATTTGCCAGAAGTTCGTTATTAGAAGATTCGTTAATTATTTATCATAATTTACTTTCTTAATAATCGTTAATTTGTTATAGTTAGACAGTGAATTTAAATCAGCATTTATTTTGACTCGGAATAGTGATCAGTGATTTTGAAATAGTTATATTTTAATTCAGACCAAAATTTGTGAATACGCTTTAAGGGATAATGTTTATACTCATCAGTTACTTGTTGCTGAAGATCCTGGTGTCGTCTTCTTCGATAGATAACTCCTGGGCTGTCGTCTTCTTTTATGGATAATTCCTGTCGTCTATTTCCCTCGTCTCGGCTGGTTTTCTTTGCTACTTCAGGCCTCGTAATTCTTCAGTTGGTGTCATCTTCTTCTTTTAGGAGGTTCTACTGATCTTCATATAGTGTCGGTGTCGTCTTTCTTCGTCACGGCGTCGCTTCGTCTTCTTTGGATCACTACGGTTTGTTAAATTAATTTTTTATAAATAAAATTTACGTTCAGGATTCCCTGTACTGTCGTACTTGTCTTCTATTAGTTTTAAATAGTTTTGAAACTGTTTGAAGAATGATAATTTAATGTTAATACGAGAGCTACTCGGTCCACCCTCTGGCGTTGGTTAATAATGACTTACTGAAAATCTAACGGTTTTTTGGCGTTATTTTTCTTGTTGCTATGGTTACTTAAGAAATTATGCTAATTTTTCATTGGTTATTAACTCAGGTTATTGTTAAGATTTATCGTCTTTTTTCGTCTATTTTTACCAAAATATCTTCAACTGAAGATTACTACTTTGTTCTAATATCTATGGTCACCACATTAGTACCATTCTTCCTAAATTTTTATGATGAACATTTTGATACCCCTCATGCCTACTTTTGGATAGCTAATTACATTTTTACTATTTTCCCAATTTTATATCTTACATATAATTTATTCAAAATTAGTTGTTAATCACATATTTTGGTACTATGAATACCCCCTTACATGGTTTAATCATTTGGCACGTTCTGCCTTACCCTTGGATTATTATTTGTTCTCAAATTAATAAATTTATGTTCAACAGTTTGGCTTAGAGCCTAGATTCCATTCTACTACCATTTAACATTTCTTACTAACGTTTCTGGTAACTCTAATATAATTTACAAACAAAACAAACAATAAACATCAGTATCCCTAACTCTAATTCTTAACTATTAAACATTTCTTTTCAGGTTCTACCCTGAAATAACTTTTAATTGCTGTTATCTGCTTATCCTACAATTTACTCTATGCTATGATTTTCTAAACACAAATAAACTCCTTAATACTTACTTAAAGAAACTCTTATAATACTATTGACAAACTGTTCCTTGTATACTATGTCCTATCTACTATTCCCTTCACTTTAACACAGTGTTAGTCCTTCTTAATTTGCTACACTCTGATACCTTAACTCTTATCTTAATATATAATCTTGATATCTTATTACCTAAATTAACAATATTACAATTAGTTCAATCTTATCTACTAGTGCACAGTTTATCACAAATTGTTTATCTGTTTAACATAGTTAGCTTACATAATATTTAGTTCTACACTCTCACTACACTTTTCATTCATTAGAAAGTTTCTATAATTACTACCCTGCTCACTTTGTTTCATTATTTTATACCTATCACTTTCACTACTTATTTAGTTTTACACACACACTTTTGGGCTTATTCACGCTTATTCATGGTTGTCTGATTACTTTACATCACTGTGTGATTATGGTCATTTATAACTATTTACCTCCAAATCACACTGATCACTTTTGGTCATCATTCTAATATTGCTTTTGTTTTGGGCTCAAAGTATTGTTTATAGCCTTTGGCCATTACTACTACAATTAGTTTGGGGTATGGTTAGCTTCTAACCCCCCTACGTTATATTATACAATTACATTCTTTAAATAATAAGATACATGTGATACTATTACCCTTCATTAATCTTATTGTTCTAGCTACATCTCATATGCTACAAATATTAATTCATTACTAAATTTACAATATTCTGTTCACTTTTTTGGGGTGACTTGATTATATTTAAAATTCTTCTTCACTGTCTCTTGGTTTTCTTTTGGTTCCTATCCGATCTATTGTGTCAAGTCTGTCGGGTTAATAGTCATTTGTTATTTATTGGGTTATTGATCTTTAAGTTCATAAGTTTTTTTGCCTTTCACTCTTATTTTCAGCTGTTTATTTTATAATTAAATACCATTGAATTCTTGCTACCTTATGTCATGTTACATAATGCATCGCCACCAAAATTGATTATTTCGAAACAAAGATTATTAGATTTTTTCTGAAATCATCAATATAGTTCATTTCATCAAGTTGTTATGATTCAGGAATTCCTCCATCGCTACTTCTTCTGTATTCATTCTTTATTAAGTCATGGTTCATAATATAATAATTGGTATTTTTTTTTTTTTCTTTATTATTCCCCTTTATGTTCTATTTCCCTAAAATTTTTCTTCTCTCTCCTTCATATAAATTGGTAATAGTCAGAGGGCACGTGTGGCTCTATTACTCTGCTATCCATTTATACACATTTTGAGTTCAGAGGCCTTGCCTATCTGCTCAATAACATATGTTGGACGTATCTCAACATAAAATCATCACATAATAATATTCATAATAATTATAATAATAGTCGTTCATTTCCGACTCACATAATATTAATACAATAAAACACTTTTGGGATTAATTATTCTTTCTTTCATACAACTCATGACCTTTCATTTCAATAACTTATTAGGATTCCTTTGTTTTAAGTTTGTGGCGATATTTAATAGGCATTTTGTATTGTTTTAAGAGCTTATTCTATATGGTAGTGATTCTATTTGTCATCACTCTAATGCTCATTGATATTTAATTAACATTGTAGCTGGTTTTGACTCATTTATATTTTTTCATTGATAACTCAGCTAATCTGCCAGTGTTACTTTTTATTTGATTGTTTTGGTTTCTTCTTTTGTGAAACATTAATTTCTATTTATCCCCTTTTTGTGATGGGGTTTGTTAATGATGTTATGTAGCGTCATCATTAATTGTGTAACATTTAATTATTTTGTATCTCAATTTTTATGATATTTCATTATACATATTTTCAAAATTTGCATGTGTTTACACATTTTGTTTCACACTTGGTCGTAAGTTTAGCCTTACTTTGTTTTGAACTTAGCTTATCTTTCTTCTAAATTCCCTCTCATTTATAATAATAATGGTTCCAATCAAATACTTACTGTAAGTTGTGCTTACATTACTTTTGAATTTTGATAATAGTTACTTACAAAATTCTCTTTAATTTTCAGACACTGGTTCATAATACTTTTTTAAAGAAGACTGGTTATAAGTCCCTTTTATCTTTTTAGTTGTGATTTCACTTACGACATAGGTATTATTTTTATTATCTTTCGATATGAGGTAGGGTATTTATTTTGTTATATAATGGACCCTGTTATATACATTCATTTTTCTTATAAGTTAATCTTCTCATTTATACATTACTTGGTTTGCCTGGTCAAATTATTCAAAATCAGTCCCCTTTCAGATAGTATTTTGACTTAGTTTTATCCGTTTCCGGTACTGGCCGCTGTGCGGGCTGTTCTGCCAATATGATTTTCCGGAGGATTCCGTAAGTTATAAGCAGTGTTAAATCTCTCTATGGGATCGTCACAGTACGGATCATATACATATGGTTCTATTTCATCTTCGTTCCGTCTGTTCCTTCCCTCAGCATTCCTGGAATTTGGATTAGGTTCATTGTTTCCATGATATCCCTCTTGGTCATCCCCGGCCTCGGCCAGGATGTGGTTTATTCGAACATACTGGACTCCCTGGTCATTGCTTGGCTGATTTATTGCGGGCGCGTCTCCCCTTCGTTCCCTGCTTCTCCTATCTTCTTCCGGACTCCTGCTCCTTCTTCTGTAATCACGTCTTCTGTCGTTTCGGGCACTGACATAATTTACTTGTCGCCTGTGTGGTTGATTCTGTGTCGATGGTCTATTATTATGGTACTGGTTATTTGGTCGGTTATACCCACCTCCATTTTGGTTGTTTCCCCTATTATAAGGGTGGTTACCATTATTATTGTTATTGGGGTAATTCTGATTTTGGTTTCTTGGGTAATTATTGTTGCTGTTTTGATTATGGAACCCTCGATAATTATTGGGGTTAGATGGCGGATGGTTGACCGGGATGTGGTTTCCCTGTGGTCCACTTGGCTGATTTCGGTTGTCATAATTTCTATAGTTTGGTGAATTCTTTTGTCTGTTCAAGACATAGTGTTTCTCCCGCTCGTACTCTCCCAATAATGTGGCCATCTCTTGTATCGTTTTAATGCGTCCACTTAAACGACTTTTCGTGATCTCGCCGTCATAGTGATACGCCAATTGCGTCACTAAGCACTCTTCCGGGATGTTGGGTTCGAGGTTCCTTGCAATGCTCACCTTACCTAAAAAGTAAGCGGTTGGTGACTGTCCTAGGTAAGGGTCGAATCTGCCATTGCTTATATTGTTCCTCACCACATGCTGAGTTGCCTCCGACCAGTATTTATCTTTGAATAACTTCTTGAATTCATTGAAATTATTTATGTCTGGTCTTACCGCCGTCCACCAATTATCATGGACTTCTTTAAACATGTCATCTATCATGCCTTTGATTACAGTCCACCTCGTCTCTCTGGTTCGGGCTAAGTTTTCCTCCACTCGTTCTATAAACTCAATCGGATTACGTTTATAGTTTTTAAAGTTTATAATCTCCCTATTTTCACTACATAACACATGTGATGTCATAATTGGTCGATCTTTCAATGCGTTGATCTCCTCTTGTAGGCGTAGCTCTCTAGCCTTAAATTCAGCTATTTTCCCTTCTTGGGCGGTTGTGGTGTCTTTCACTTCACTTACTGACGCGTCCAATCTGCTATAGTTCTCCTCTACTCTGGTTTGTATCTGTTCTAGTTTGTTGTTGGTTTCCTTTTGGAGTCCTTCAACCCTCCTCTTACCTTCGCCTTCGACTTCATTCACCTTGATTAAAATTTCTTCTCTGACTTGCATCACTACTTCGCTGGTTTTCTCTATCTTCTCTTCCGTCTCCATTACAGTTTGTTTCAGTTCTTCTCTGTACTCAGTCAACTGTTGCTGTAATGTATCTTGGTTATATTCGATTTTATCATTCAGCGTCTCGATATCTTCCTTCATCAGCCTCAAAGCTTCACTGGTTTTCTCATTACTTCTCTCTATCTTTTCTCTAATCAATTTATTCTCCTCCTTCATTTCCTGTCGTAATTTTTCGTTATTTCCATTAATGGTCTTCCTTAAATCTTCTTTAGTGCTGTCCAGTTTTTCATTCATCTCCTTCAAGGTTTCATTAGTTTTCTCATTATTTTGGTCCATTTTCTTCTCCATCTTCTCATTATTTTTTTCCATACTTTTCTTCATACTACTCATTAATTCCATGAACTGTTTCCAATCAGGTTTTTCCCCAGCTTCCTCCTGCTGTGTAGGTTTATCCGTTTCCATGGGGTTTAGTAATTCTTCCACATCTTCCACTGATGTTATTTCCTTTTCTTCCATTCTGGCACCTTTCTCGATCTCCTTTTCTAATCTTCTTGCTTTCTCTTCTGCCTCCTTTTCGCGTAGCACGGTCTGTCTTGTGCCGATTGGTTCCCGTTCCATTTCCGTAGTCGCCGCTAGAATCTGTAAAATTTAAAGGTATTTTTCCTTACCTATTCTAGCCCTACTAGTTGGCGCGCCACTTTGTAAGAAGACTGTTTATGGGGTGTTGTTAAAAAATTAATTAAAGTTTAAAATGTTGTTAAACGTGTCAAAATGTATGCTCTCAGTCGTGTACGGGTAAACCGTATTCTGCTCTGCCGCATTCAAACGTTGCCGCCTCGCCACCTGATTGGCGTACAGCTCTCTGCAGTATTACCCAGCTTGCGTCTCGCTTTAACGCCTTCACTTCAATAATTACTAGTCGTAATTCTAAATTAACGGAATCAAACATACAGCATTGCAGATTGAGAACATTTATTAATCCTTTAGAATATTTCACTTGGTTTATTATACATTAAAATTCGTTTTCGGCACCGGCTATTACAATTGCGTAGTTGGTACGCTCAGCTCAGTTGTATACAGTCATCAGTTACTCTAGTTTGCAGTAGAAATTATCGTTTTTTCTCAGGGGTGTAAAGTCCTTTTGGCTACAGAAATATATGTTTACGGCTAACACAACAAAGTTATAATAATTCTTACAACTAATTACATAAATAAATCGATATCTCATTACATTTGACTAAGTAATCACCAATGAAAACTTGTGAAGCAATTTATGGTTATGTTTCATTTGCCAGAAGTTCGTTATTAGAAGATTCGTTAATTATTTATCATAATTTACTTTCTTAATAATCGTTAATTTGTTATAGTTAGACAGTGAATTTAAATCAGCATTTATTTTGACTCGGAATAGTGATCAGTGATTTTGAAATAGTTATATTTTAATTCAGACCAAAATTTGTGAATACGCTTTAAGGGATAATGTTTATACTCATCAGTTACTTGTTGCTGAAGATCCTGGTGTCGTCTTCTTCGATAGATAACTCCTGGGCTGTCGTCTTCTTTTATGGATAATTCCTGTCGTCTATTTCCCTCGTCTCGGCTGGTTTTCTTTGCTACTTCAGGCCTCGTAATTCTTCAGTTGGTGTCATCTTCTTCTTTTAGGAGGTTCTACTGATCTTCATATAGTGTCGGTGTCGTCTTTCTTCGTCATGGCGTCGCTTCGTCTTCTTTGGATCACTACGGTTTGTTAAATTAATTTTTTATAAATAAAATTTACGTTCAGGATTCCCTGTACTGTCGTACTTGTCTTCTATTAGTTTTAAATAGTTTTGAAACTGTTTTGAAGAATGATAATTTAATGTTAATACGAGAGCTACTCGGTCCACCCTCTGGCGTTGGTTAATAATGACTTACTGAAAATCTAACGGTTTTTTGGCGTTATTTTTCTTGTTGCTATGGTTACTTAAGAAATTATGCTAATTTTTCATTGGTTATTAACTCAGGTTATTGTTAAGATTTATCGTCTTTTTTCGTCTATTTTTACCAAAATATCTTCAACTGAAGATTACTACTTTGTTCTAATATCTATGGTCACCACATTAGTACCATTCTTCCTAAATTTTTATGATGAACATTTTGATACCCCTCATGCCTACTTTTGGATAGCTAATTACATTTTTACTATTTTCCCAATTTTATATCTTACATATAATTTATTCAAAATTAGTTGTTAATCACATATTTTGGTACTATGAATACCCCCTTACATGGTTTAATCATTTGGCACGTTCTGCCTTACCCTTGGATTATTATTTGTTCTCAAATTAATAAATTTATGTTCAACAGTTTGGCTTAGAGCCTAGATTCCATTCTACTACCATTTAACATTTCTTACTAACGTTTCTGGTAACTCTAATATAATTTACAAACAAAACAAACAATAAACATCAGTATCCCTAACTCTAATTCTTACTATTAAACATTTCTTTTCAGGTTCTACCCTGAAATAACTTTTAATTGCTGTTATCTGCTTATCCTACAATTTACTCTATGCTATGATTTTCTAAACACAAATAAACTCCTTAATACTTACTTAAAGAAACTCTTATAATACTATTGACAAACTGTTCCTTGTATACTATGTCCTATCTACTATTCCCTTCACTTTAACACAGTGTTAGTCCTTCTTAATTTGCTACACTCTGATACCTTAACTCTTATCTTAATATATAATCTTGATATCTTATTACCTAAATTAACAATATTACAATTAGTTCAATCTTATCTACTAGTGCACAGTTTATCACAAATTGTTTATCTGTTTAACATAGTTAGCTTACATAATATTTAGTTCTACACTCTCACTACACTTTTCTTTCATTAGAAAGTTTCTATAATTACTACCCTGCTCACTTTGTTTCATTATTTTATACCTATCACTTTCACTACTTATTTAGTTTTACACACACACTTTTGGGCTTATTCACGCTTATTCATGGTTGTCTGATTACTTTACATCACTGTGTGATTATGGTCATTTATAACTATTTACCTCCAAATCACACTGATCACTTTTGGTCATCATTCTAATATTGCTTTTGTTTTGGGCTCAAAGTATTGTTTATAGCCTTTGGCCATTACTACTACAATTAGTTTGGGGTATGGTTAGCTTCTAACCCCCCTACGTTATATTATACAATTACATTCTTTAAATAATAAGATACATGTGATACTATTACCCTTCATTAATCTTATTGTTCTAGCTACATCTCATATGCTACAAATATTAATTCATTACTAAATTTACAATATTCTGTTCACTTTTTTGGGGTGACTTGATTATATTTAAAATTCTTCTTCACTGTCTCTTGGTTTTCTTTTGGTTCCTATCCGATCTATTGTGTCAAGTCTGTCGGGTTAATAGTCATTTGTTATTTATTGGGTTATTGGGTTATTGATCTTTAAGTTCATAAGTTTTTTTGCCTTTCACTCTTATTTTCAGCTGTTTATTTTATAATTAAATACCATTGAATTCTTGCTACCTTATGTCATGTTACAATATATCATTAAAAAATTTGGTAAATCATCCGGAGGAAAAAGGGAATGGAATGATATTAAAAATGAGTGAATATGTTATGTCAGAGGAGGTACAATACCTGTTAGTTAAAAAGGAACAAACAATGACGGAAGACTGGTACTTAAATGAAGGTTTCATAGCAGCAAAGTGGGAGAGCCAGATGGTAAGGAGATTATCAAGGAGAGAATTAATTCCGAACACCCCAGTAATCCGAGGAAAGGGAGTACCTGAGTTAATGGACCATGGTTAAACTAAATAATAACCAACCAGAAAAAGGGGACTGATTTTCTGATACCGACCAAGCAACCCATTGGAAAATAAAACCCCAAAATTCAAAAAGCACGTAAGGACAGCATACTAAATATTTCGAAACAATTTGATAAAATAAAAAGACAAACCACCAAGAAAATGTAAGAACAGATTATTAAATAATAATTATAAATAACTGATTTAAAATGGAATAATAGGAAAAATAATATTTTTGATGGTAACAAACAGAAGAATAAATAAATAAATAAAAACAATTGATGGTAATGTGTCAAATAAGAAGAATAACGAATAATTCAATGACTACAATGAAGCTAAAGAATGATGATAATTAATACAACTATAATTTAGAATTTCTTGGAATTGAAAATGATATAGGAAGAAATGATACGGAGAAAATATGTCACAAGAAGGAAAGTCAAAAGGATTTTAAAATAATGCCTATCAATAATGTTATATGCTATTAGTTAATGAAAAAGAAGAAGGAATCAAGAAGAAAAAGAAATATATAATTAAATGCAAACAGCTACAACGTGAAGAATCCCAAAAGTGTTTAGTATTAGTCGCTAATCAACTACTTGTAAGTTTTTTATTATAATGAATTGACTGTAGAAATGTTCCAGCAATCATTTAACTGAGCAGGGATGATGTTCCCCTGATCTCAGAAGGTGTAAGGATGGACAGCGGAGTAATGGACCCAACGTGGCCACCCGAA
Source organism: Magicicada septendecula (assembly GCA_034769895.1). Classification (NCBI taxonomy): domain Eukaryota; kingdom Metazoa; phylum Arthropoda; class Insecta; order Hemiptera; family Cicadidae; genus Magicicada; species Magicicada septendecula. The sequence continues at coordinate 774,751,804 of CM068367.1, forward strand.
CTGAACCACCGCACAGGATAGGGAAAAATGTTAGGGAAATTGAATATTTAAGGGATGATAAAATAGCTGAAAAGAGTAATATTAGATTCCAGAAGTATGAATGAAGAAAACAGAAGGAAGATAGCAGACAGAAGCTTAATTGAGAAAGCAAATTTATAGAAGCAAATAGAAATATGAGTGTCAAAACAAGTTTTTTATGATTAGTGTGACCAGCCCTTATCAAGTAATATGTGAAAGACCACTACCCAGAGAAATTAAATCATTAATGAATTTGCCTCCAAGAGAGAGAGAGTTGAAGACAAAATCAAGCCTATTACCATTTAACCGAATAACAGGTATATAACCAATCAGAAATAAAAAGATATTATTAAGAATAATGAAAGAATCCGAAGACTGAAGAGTTCAACGATTATTTTTTAAAACAAGTAAACAAAAATAAATCTGTTTTAGTGGGGGGGCTTTATGTAACGTTACATAACCCATGCCCAAATATGATAACAATCACCATCGTTAAAACCAGTAATCACCCCATTCTAAAAGTCAGAAATGGGTATTATGTACCAAGCTATAAAAAAAAAAACTTTGTACTACAAAACACTAACAATATAATAAAAGTGCAGTGTATCAAGTGAAATATAGTGTACTTGGTGAAAGTGTAAACTTTTAAAAAAGAGCATCTCACAGATTGGTACTGGAGATGAAAAACAATCAATATTGTAGCAGTGGACTATATTGCTGCTGACAAGTTTTGTATTTTGTGTAATTTTGTATTGTGTAGGCCACAAAGGTCTTGTACCTAGGAATAATCTTTGTGTTTAATATAATGATTTTGTTTAAATATAAGATAACCCAGGGTTAAATATAAAATAATAATAATATAAATAATACTATGTTAGCAAGATGGCATAGGAAAAATAGTTTAGAGTAAGGATACATTAAGTAAATAATAAATCATAAATGAATCAAATTAAAAGGAATTAAAATATAAAATACCAATGTACAAGTTTAAGGAAAAATATAAAGAAAAACCTTAAATAAATTAAATTTGATTATAAATAAAATCTAAAAGGATTATTTTTCTAAAAAGAAGAAATAAATTTATAATAATTAATAATAGCCTATATACTAAAAAGTATATAGATTCACCAATAAAAAACCATAAAAAATTCTTGGTTACTACGAGTAACCAACTAACAAGATTGAATTTAATTGTTAAAACGATTTGGAAGGGAACGTTTTGAAAAAGTGTAATGCCTATAAAAATTTGAGAAATTAACGAATACCATTTGGAATAAGTAGTGCAAAATTAATAAAATTGACAAGTGATGTCCACTACATATCAGAACTCCTTGGAATAGAACCATTCACGCCCGTAATTTGATGAAACTTTGATAAATCAACCTCTGAGATCCAGGCCTAGTCCACAGGACGTCGACATTTTGGTGAGATCGTTACCAAGTAAAATTTAACTAAATTACATCTCAACTATAACTTCATAACACTAGAAACAGCACCATATCTTTAAACACTTCAGGAAAAGAGGTGAAAACAAACTTTATTATTTTTGTTAACCAAAAAACCAGCAGACCGGATTTCTGTGAATTTCTTGCCGCCATTAAATAAATTTCGTGTTTTTAGTGAAGAAACGTAATCTGCGCTCTGGCGGATAACCAAGGAACTACATAATCTAAATACTACAAATTATAATAAATTAATTTATGTAACGCTTGGTATTAACCAATATTCATTTCTGACCGTCTCATAGTACAAAGAACTCAAAAATAACCCTGGGAAATTAATAAATTGTTTCTTTATTGTTATTGAAATAAAAAATAAAAATATTTGTTATACATTATATGTTTAAAAAATAAGATCGAACTAATGTTGTGTTGTCAGTAAGAATCGATTATACCTTTCTGTTATGGGAGTAGATACAACAAAAATTTGCTAAATAAATCCAATGAATACTTTGTTGTTTGAATAAAAATGTGTATTATTTTCAGTAGATGGTAGTTGGTTACAGATTGTCTGGAGACAGAGAAGAGAACGGACAACCATAAAATATTATATACCATTTGGGGTTAAATTAACCTCAAATGTGTTTGTAAATGTCACAGTCAGCTGGTCTCATGAGCGGAGAAATTTAAATTAATTATCTTGTTGATTCATCCTCGTCGTTCACTTATTATTTAATAATATATAAAAAACTTTTACTTATGAACTTACTATTCGTTGTCACTTTCCCAAACGTTTCAAGGTGATGTACCTCTTCTTCAGTGGGAGTATACTGAATGTCGATTACAGAATAACCGTTACGGAATTAGTTGTGTGTGGTGGGGGTTGATGGGGGGAAGGGATTGGCGCTGAGGTTCGAATTGTGTGTATGGATCAGTGTATCGAATAGTGTATGTGATTTATAATGTAATTGTTCATTTAATATGTTGTTTGGTTGTAGTGTGTGATATCTGTATATTTCAAATTGTTCAGCTGTGTTTAGTTTTCTACTTTTAGGTAAGTAGTGTAATATTTCCATGTTGTGTTCTATGTTTGTGTAACTGTGGTTTTCGTTATGTAAATGTGTGGCAAATGTGGAATGTATGTAGTTTGTGGTGAGGGCTTTTAAATGTTCAGAAAATCTGGATGAAAAAGATCTTCCCGTTTGGCCGATGTAGAATTGTTGACAATCATTACAATTTAATTTATAAACCCCTGTTTTGCTGTATGTGTCATTGTGTTTGTTAGTATTATTTATGTGTTTTCTAATGGTGTTATTGGTTCTGTAGGCTACTTTATAATTGTGTTTCCTAAATGTGTTTGCAATTTTGTGTGTATTGGAGTTGTAGTATGTAAGTGTTATGTATTTGCTGGGTTGTGTGGTGTTGTCTGATGTGTTTTACTTTTTGTGTTTAGGATTCGTTTGTGTAGTTTATTTATTAATCCGGGGTTGTATCCATTTTTGACTGCTATGTATTTGATTGTGTTTAATTCATCTTGGTAGTCATGTGTGTTTAGGGGTATTGAAGTGAGCCTATGGAGCATGTAGTTGAAAGCTGCATGTTTGTGTTGATTTGGGTGGTTGGATGTGTTATGTATGACCATGTCTGATGTGGTGGGTTTTCTGTATATTTTGTATGTGTGTGTGTTGTTTGTTTTGGTGATTGTAAGATCTAAGAAGTTTATGCTATTATTTAGTTCTATTTCAAGTGTGAATTTTAATTTATGGTGTATAGTGTTAATGTATTTGTGGAAATTTTCTATTTGTCTTTTGTTGCCGTTGTAAAGGAGTAAAATGTCATCAACATACCTATGCCAATATATTATTTTATCGGTGTATTTGTTGTTGTTCAGTATGTGTTTCTGTTCTATGGTGTGTATAAATATTTCGGCTAGTATACCTGATATAGGGGAGCCCATGGGTAGTCCATCTGTTTGTGTGTAAAACATGTTGTTGTGTGCGAAACAATTTTGATCTGTGATAATTTTAGTTAGATGGATGATCTCTTTTATGTGTGTTTCAGGTGTGTTATTTATTTTTAGTAATTGTTCTAATGTAGTTATTGTTTCTTTTATGGGAACATTGGTGTATAGGTTTGTTATGTCAAATGAAGCAAGTGTGGAATTGTGGGGAATGTGTACCTGTTGAGTTTTATTCACTAGATCTAAATTATTTTTGACAGTGGTGTTGTTTGTTAAATTTATGCTATTTCTGATTAATTTATCTAAATGTCTAGCTATTTTGTGTGCAGGTGCTTGTGTGTTGTTTATAAGTAGTCTGATGGGAATATTAGGTTTGTGTAATTTCGGTAGTGCATTTAGTGTAGGGGCGTTTGGTTTAATTTGTTTTAGATATTTGATGTTGTCAGGTGTTACTATGTGTTTTGTGTTATTTAGGGTTTTGTTTATTTGTTTGTGATATTTTGGGGTGGGGTCTTTATTTAATTTAGTGATGTTGTTTTCATTAAAAAATGTTTCAATTTTGTTATTTAAAGCCTGTTTTTCTATTATGACATTTATATTACCTTTGTCTGCTTTTGAGTATGGTTAGGTTGTGTTCTTGTAATTTACGTTTTATGTTTTTTAGTGTTTGGAGTTCATTATTGTGTTGTTTATTTTCGTATTGCTGTGTGTGTAGTAATTTGCGTTTTATATCATAACGTATGGTGTCCTGGTCTTGGTTGAGCGTGTGTTGTATGGCTGTTTCAGCGTCTAGGACTATGTCACGTGTATGTTTACTATTAACGTTGTTAGTTGTATTGATACCTAAATTGTGTTTTAGACCTTTATCTAAGAGGTTTATTTCTGCGTTAGTGAAATTGGTCGTTGTTGTATTTACAGTACGTGTGTGAAACTTATGTGTCGGTGTAGGGATGGATTCATTTCTGCGTGTTAATAGGTTATTGATTTTTCTGTTATGTACTTCCTGTATTTTTATTTGGATTTTCTCTATGATATATCGTGTATGTTGTATTATGTGTTCGAATTCAATGTGGTGTAATATCTGTGAGTTTTACGTGTAGTGAAGAAATTAGTGTTAGTGGTTGAAATATTACATAAGGGTTGGGTATTACATATTTTCTGTCTATTCCTGATCTGACGATGAGCTGTGAAGCTTGAAAGCGCTAATCGGAATAATTTTTATATAGTGGTGTGCAATATTGATCATTTTGATTTTACGAGTAGGTTGTATGCCGTTTTGTTTAGTGTGTCTTTTTTATGGTATAAATTATTGATGATATTGTCCAGGTGTATTATTTCGGCATTACGTTTGGTTTTTATTGCTGCGAGTGTGTTATTTTTTATTGTGATTTGTGCATGTGTGGGTATAATGTTGTGTTTACGGCATGTTTTGTTGTAAGCGATGTTCAAGGAGGTTTTCGTTACCTGTAATCTAACATTTCTGAATTTGTGGATGTAATTTCTGGATGTAATACGCTGTGTTGGCGGTATTATAATTATCTTGTTGATTCATCCTCTTCGTTCACTTATTATTTAATAATATATATAAAACTTTCACTTATGAACTTACTATTCGTTGTCACTTTCCCAAACGTTTCAAGGTGATGTACCTCTTCTTCAGTGGGAGTGTACTGAATGTCGATTACAGAATAACCATTACGGAATTAGTTGTGTGTGGTGGGGGGTTGATGGTGGGAAGGGATTGGCGCTGAGGTTCGAATTGTGTGTATGGATCAGTGTATCGAATAGTGTATGTGATTTATTATGTAATTGTTCATTTAATATGTTGTTTGGTTGTAGTGTGTGATATCTGTATATTTCAAATTGTTCAGCTGTGTTTAGTTTTCTACTTTTAGGTAAGTAGTGTAATATTTCCATGTTGTGTTCTATGTTTGTGTAACTGTGGTTTTCGTAATATAAATGTGTGGCAAATGTGGAATGTATGTAGTTTGTGGTGAGGGCTTTTAAATGTTCAGAAAATCTGGACGAAAAAGATCTTCCCGTTTGGCCGATGTAGAATTGTTGACAATCATTACAATTTAATTTATAAACCCCTGTTTTGCTGTATGTGTCATTGTGTTTGTTAGTATTATTTATGTGTTTTCTAATGGTGTTATTGGTTCTCTAGGCTACTTTATAATTGTGTTTCCTAAATGTGTTTGCAATTATGTGTGTATTGGAGTTGTAGTATGTAAGTGTTATGTATTTGCTGGGTTGTGTGGTGTTGGTCTGATGTGTTTTACTTTTTGTGTTAAGGATTCGTTTGTGTAGTTTATTTATTAATCCGGGGTTGTATCCATTTTTGACTGCTATGTATTTGATTGTGTTTAATTCATCTTGGTAGTCATGTGTGTTTAGGGGTATTGAAGTGAGCCTATGGAGCATGTAGTTGAAAGCTGCATGTTTGTGTTGATTTGGGTGGTTGGATGTGTTATGTATGACCATGTCTGATGTGGTGGGTTTTCTGTATATTTTGTATGTGTGTGTGTTGTTTGTTTTGGTGATTGTAAGGTCTAAGAAGTTTATGCTATTATTTAGTTCTATTTCAAGTGTGAATTTTAATTTATGGTGTATAGTGTTAATGTATTTGTGGAAATTTTCTATTTGTCTTTTGTTGCCGTTGTAAAGGAGTAAAATGTCATCAACATACCTATGCCAATATATTATTTTATCGGTGTATTTGTTGTTGTTCAGTATGTGTTTCTGTTCTATGGTGTGTATAAATATTTCGGCTAGTATACCTGATATAGGGGAGCCCATGGGTAGTCCATCTGTTTGTGTGTAAAACATGTTGTTGTGTGCGAAATAATTTTGATCTGTGATAATTTTAGTTAGATGGATGATCTCTTTTATGTGTGTTTCAGGTGTGTTATTTATTTTTAGTAGTTGTTCTAATGTAGTTATTGTTTCTTTTATGGGAACATTGGTGTATAGGTTTGTTATGTCAAATGAAGCAAGTGTGGAATTGTGGGGAATGTGTACCTGTTGAGTTTTATTCACTAGATCTAAATTATTTTTGACAGTGGTGTTGTTTGTTAAATTTATGCTATTTCTGATTAATTTATCTAAATGTCTAGCTATTTTGTGTGCAGGTGCTTGTGTGTTGTTTATAAGTGGTCTGATGGGAATATTAGGTTTGTGTAATTTCGGTAGTGCATTTAGTGTAGGGGCGTTTGGTTTAATTTGTTTTAGATATTTGATGTTGTCAGGTGTTACTATGTGTTTTGTGTTATTTAGGGTTTTGTTTATTTGTTTGTGATATTTTGGGGTGGGGTCTGTATTTAATTTAGTGATGTTGTTTTCATTAAAAAATTTTTCCATTTTTTTTATTTAAAGCCTGTTTTTCTATTATGACATTTATATTACCTTTGTCTGCTTTTGAGTATGGTTAGGTTGTGTTCTTGTAATTTACGTTTTATGTTTTTTAGTGTTTGGAGTTCATTATTGTGTTGTTTATTTTCGTATTGCTGTGTGTGTAGTAATTTGCGTTTTATATCATAACGTATGGTGTCCTGGTCTTGGTTGAGCGTGTGTTGTATGGCTGTTTCAGCGTCTAGGACTATGTCACGTGTATGTTTACTATTAACGTTGTTAGTTGTATTGATACCTAAATTGTGTTTTAGACCTTTATCTAAGAGGTTTATTTCTGCGTTAGTGAAATTGGTCGTTGTTGTATTTACAGTACGTGTGTGAAACTTATGTGTCGGTGTAGGGATGGATTCATTTCTGCGTGTTAATAGGTTATTGATTTTTCTGTTATGTACTTCCTGTATTTTTATTTGGATTTTCTCTATGATATATCGTGTATGTTGTATTATGTGTTCGAATTCAATGTGGTGTAATATCTGTGAGTTTTACGTGTAGTGAAGAAATTAGTGTTAGTGGTTGAAATATTACATAAGGGTAGGGTATTACATATTTTCTGTCTATTCCTGATCTGACGATGAGCTGTGAAGCTTGAAAGCGCTAATCAGAATAATTTTTATATAGTGGTGTGCAATATTGATCATTTTGATTTTACGTGTAGGTTGTATGCCGTTTTGTTTAGTGTGTCTTTTTTATGGTATAAATTATTGATGATATTGTCCAGGTGTATTATTTCGGCTTTACGTTTGGTTTTTATTGCTGCATGTGTGTTATTTTTTATTGTGATTTGTGCATGTGTGGGTATAATGTTGTGTTTACGGCATGTTTTGTTGTAAGCGATGTTCAAGGAGGTTTTCGTTACCTGTAATCTAACATTTCTGTATTTGTGGATGTAATACGCTGTGTTGCCGGTATTATAATTATCTTGTTGATTCATCCTCTTCGTTCACTTATTATTTAATAATATATATAAAACTTTCACTTATGAACTTACTATTCGTTGTCACTTTCCCAAACGTTTCAAGGTGATGTACCTCTTCTTCAGTGGGAGTGTACTGAATGTCGATTACAGAATAACCGTTACGGAATTAGTTGTGTGTGGTGGGGGGTTGATGGTGGGAAGGGATTGGCGCTGAGGTTCGAATTGTGTGTATGGATCAGTGTATCGAATAGCGTATGTGATTTATTATGTAATTGTTCATTTAATATGTTGTTTGGTTGTAGTGTGTGATATCTGTATATTTCAAATTGTTCAGCTGTGTTTAGTTTTCTACTTTTAGGTAAGTAGTGTAATATTTCCATGTTGTGTTCTATGTTTGTGTAACTGTGGTTTTCGTAATATAAATGTGTGGCAAATGTGGAATGTATGTAGTTTGTGGTGAGGGCTTTTAAATGTTCAGAAAATCTGGACGAAAAAGATCTTCCCGTTTGGCCGATGTAGAATTGTTGACAATCATTACAATTTAATTTATAAACCCCTGTTTTGCTGTATGTGTCATTGTGTTTGTTAGTATTATTTATGTGTTTTCTAATGGTGTTATTGGTTCTCTAGGCTACTTTATAATTGTGTTTCCTAAATGTGTTTGCAATTATGTGTGTATTGGAGTTGTAGTATGTAAGTGTTATGTATTTGCTGGGTTGTGTGGTGTTGGTCTGATGTGTTTTACTTTTTGTGTTAAGGATTCGTTTGTGTAGTTTATTTATTAATCCGGGGTTGTATCCATTTTTGACTGCTATGTATTTGATTGTGTTTAATTCATCTTGGTAGTCATGTGTGTTTAGGGGTATTGAAGTGAGCCTATGGAGCATGTAGTTGAAAGCTGCATGTTTGTGTTGATTTGGGTGGTTGGATGTGTTATGTATGACCATGTCTGATGTGGTGGGTTTTCTGTATATTTTGTATGTGTGTGTGTTGTTTGTTTTGGTGATTGTAAGGTCTAAGAAGTTTATGCTATTATTTAGTTCTATTTCAAGTGTGAATTTTAATTTATGGTGTATAGTGTTAATGTATTTGTGGGAATTTTCTATTTGTCTTTTGTTGCCGTTGTAAAGGAGTAAAATGTCATCAACATACCTATGCCAATATATTATTTTATCGGTGTATTTGTTGTTGTTCAGTATGTGTTTCTGTTCTATGGTGTGTATAAATATTTTGGCTAGTATACCTGATATAGGGGAGCCCATGGGTAGTCCATCTGTTTGTGTGTAAAACATGTTGTTGTGTGCGAAATAATTTTGATCTGTGATAATTTTAGTTAGATGGATGATCTCTTTTATGTGTGTTTCAGGTGTGTTATTTATTTTTAGTAGTTGTTCTAATGTAGTTATTGTTTCTTTTATGGGAACATTGGTGTATAGGTTTGTTATGTCAAATGAAGCTAGTGTGGAATTGTGGGGAATGTGTACCTGTTGAGTTTTATTCACTAGATCTAAATTATTTTTGACAGTGGTGTTGTTTGTTAAATTTATGCTATTTCTGATTAATTTATCTAAATGTCTAGCTATTTTGTGTGCAGGTGCTTGTGTGTTGTTTATAAGTGGTCTGATGGGAATATTAGGTTTGTGTAATTTCGGTAGTGCGTTTAGTGTAGGGGCGTTTGGTTTAATTTGTTTTAGATATTTGATGTTGTCAGGTGTTACTATGTGTTTTGTTTATTTGTTTGTGATATTTTGGGGTGGGGTCTGTATTTAATTTAGTGATGTTGTTTTCATTAAAAAATTTTTCCATTTTTTTTATTTAAAGCCTGTTTTTCTATTATGACATTTATATTACCTTTGTCTGCTTTTGAGTATGGTTAGGTTGTGTTCTTGTAATTTACGTTTTATGTTTTTTAGTGTTTGGAGTTCATTATTGTGTTGTTTATTTTCGTATTGCTGTGTGTGTAGTAATTTGCATTTTATATCATAACGTATGGTGTCCTGGTCTTGGTTGAGCGTGCGTTGTATGGCTGTTTCAGCGTCTAGGACTATGTCACGTGTATGTTTACTATTAACGTTGTTAGTGGTATTGATACCTAAATTGTGTTTTAGACCTTTATTTAAGAGGTTTATTTCTGCGTTAGTGAAATTGGTCGTTGTTGTATTTACAGTACGTGTGTGAAACTTATGTGTCGGTGTAGGGATGGATTCATTTCTGCGTGTTAATAGGTTATTGATTTTTCTGTTATGTACTTCCTGTATTTTTATTTGGATTTTCTCTATGATATTTCGTGTATGTTGTATTATGTGTTCGAATTCAATGTGGTGTAATATCTGTGTGAGTTTTACGTGTAGGTTGTATGCCGTTTTGTTTAGTGTGTCTTTTTTATGGTATAAATTATTGATGATATTGTCCAGCTGTATTATTTCAGATTTACGTTTGGTTTTTATTGCTGTGTGTGTGTTATTTTTTATTGTGATTTGTGCATGTGTGGGTATAATGTTGTGTTTACGGCATGTTTTGTTGTAAGCGATGTTCAAGGAGGTTTTCGTTACCTGTAATCTAACATTTCTGTATTTGTGGATGTAATACGCTGTGTTGGCGGTATTATAATTATCTTGTTGATTCATCCTCTTCGTTCACTTATTATTTAATAATATATATAAAACTTTCACTTATGAACTTACTATTCGTTGTCACTTTCCCAAACGTTTCAAGGTGATGTACCTCTTCTTCAGTGGGAGTATACTGAATGTCGATTACAGAATAACCGTTACGGAATTAGTTGTGTGTGGTGGGGGGTTGATGGTGGGAAGGGATTGGCACTGAGATTCGAATTGTGTGTATGGATCAGTGTATCGAATAGTGTATGTGATTTATAATGTAATTGTTCATTTAATATGTTGTTTGGTTGTAGTGTGTGATATCTGTATATTTCAAATTGTTCAGCTGTGTTTAGTTTTCTACTTTTAGGTAAGTAGTGTAATATTTCCATGTTGTGTTCTATGTTTGTGTAACTGTGGTTTTCGTTATGTAAATGTGTGGCAAATGTGGAATGTATGTAGTTTGTGGTGAGGGCTTTTAAATGTTCAGAAAATCTGGACAAAAAAGATCTTCCCGTTTGGCCGATGTAGAATTGTTGACAATCATTACAATTTAATTTATAAACCCCTGTTTTGCTGTATGTGTCATTGTGTTTGTTAGTATTATTTATGTGTTTTCTAATGGTGTTATTGGTTCTGTAGGCTACTTTATAATTGTGTTTCCTAAATGTGTTTGCAATTATGTGTGTATTGGAGTTGTAGTATGTAAGTGTTATGTATTTGCTGGGTTGTGGGGTGTTGGTCTGATGTGTTTTACTTTTTGTGTTTAGGATTCGTTTGTGTAGTTTATTTATTAATCCGGGGTTGTATCCATTTTGGACTGCTATGTATTTGATTGTGTTTAATTCATCTTGGTAGTCATGTGTGTTTAGGGGTATTGAAGTGAGCCTATGGAGCATGTAGTTGAAAGCTGCATGTTTGTGTTGATTTGGGTGGTTGGATGTGTTATGTATGACCATGTCTGATGTGGTGGGTTTTCTGTATATTTTGTATGTGTGTGCAGGGCCGGAACTAGCCCTCCTTTCACCCGGGGCAAGGGTATATTTCGGCGCCCCCTCCTCCCCCTCCACGCCATACTCACTCCATTTAAAACTATTTAACAATCAACAAAAGCATATACTTTCCTGTACTTAAGTCAATGCTATTAATTACAGCTTCGTAGCTTTACTCATCAACACACTACACTATAGTGCAAACAGATCAAGTGAAATTCAGTTGTGAAATTACAGCACTCCTCTATTGTATTTTGTGTAATAATTTTTAACGGAATCTAAAAAGTAAAAGGTTTTTTCTTCATTTGTTAATCTGAAATGACAGAAGTGGGTAACACATTAAGAAATGAGACATTCAGTTAAACTTCAAATCATTCTTAAGTTTATTTGGTATTTTGGTTATAAATTGGTACAGTATTCATGTAGTACTTTACTATTTCAATTTGGAACACACTGAAAACAAATTAGATTTTTACATGAGTTTTGGGTACTAAATTTACTAACAGTCCTTATTCATTCTTGAATCTAAATAAATAAAAATTGTCACTTTTCGAGCTTTGTTGGCAGCAAAGGTGTTTATAATGTCATCAAAAGAAATAGATGATGTTCTCTGGTGCTCGATAGAAATGATGCTCAAGTTAGAGAGTCTGTCTTGTTCCATTGTGCTCCTCAAGTAGTTTTTGACTATTTTCAATTTACTGAAGCTTCTTTCGGCTGAAGCAACTGTAACTGGTAAAGTTAGAAAAATCTTCAATGCCGTAGTCAAGTTTGGATAAGCATCTTGAAGCCCATGTTTATAAATAATCTGGAGCATTGCCTTTGCACAATCTTTTCTTTTCCCTCCAAAAATTTATCTGCATTAAACCGCAACGAGCGGAAGTAGCCGTACACACTCGAGGACTTACGAAGATCGGTTGTAACTTGTATATGGCCGATTGAAACCGGGCGGGGATAATTCTCAATTAATAATGAATTCTTAACATATGTGATATGATTACTGCTTTTTAAATTACATCAAATTAAATAAAAATAAAATTGAAGACGTTAAAAACTAAATCGCACAAATAATGCTTTATTATTTGAAAAATTGTAACATATAGACGATATAGAAAATAATTTTACTATTTATTCGCTTTTTCGGCGCCCCGTGTCTGGGCTGGCGCCTTCGGCGCCCCCCTCCAAGCCGGCGCCCGGGGCACATGCCCCGTCTGCCCCCCCCTAGTTCCGGCCCTGTGTGTGTGTGTTGTTTGTTTTGGTGATTGTAAGGTCTAAGAAGTTTATGCTATTATTTAGTTCTATTTCAAGTGTGAATTTTAATTTATGGTGTATAGTGTTAATGTATTTGTGGAAATTTTCTATTTGTCTTTTGTTGCCGTTGTAAAGGAGTAAAATGTCATCAACATACCTATGCCAATATATTATTTTATCGGTGTATTTGTTGTTGTTCAGTATGTGTTTCTGTTCTATGGTGTGTATAAATATTTCGGCTAGTATACCTGATATAGGGGAGCCCATGGGTAGTCCATCTGTTTGTGTGTAAAACATGTTGTTGTGTGCGAAATAATTTTGATCTGTGATAATTTTAGTTAGATGGATGATCTCTTTTATGTGTGTTTCAGGTGTGTTATTTATTTTTAGTAGTTGTTCTAATGTAGTTATTGTTTCTTTTATGGGAACATTGGTGTATAGGTTTGTTATGTCATATGAAGCAAGTGTGGAATTGTGGGGAATGTGTACCTGTTGAGTTTTATTCACTAGATCTAAATTATTTTTGACAGTGGTGTTGTTTGTTAAATTTATGCTATTTCTGATTAATTTATCTAAATGTCTAGCTATTTTGTGTGCAGGTGCTTGTGTGTTGTTTATAAGTGGTCTGATGGGAATATTAGGTTTGTGTAATTTCGGTAGTGCATTTAGTGTAGGGGCGATTGGTTTAATTTGTTTTAGATATTTGATGTTGTCAGGTGTTACTATGTGTTTTGTGTTATTTATGGTTTTGTTTATTTGTTTGTGATATTTTCAACGACCAATTTCACTAACGCAGAAATAAACCTCTTAGATAAAGGTCTAAAACACAATTTAGGTATCAATACAACTAACAACGTTAATAGTAAACATACACGTGACATAGTCCTAGACGCTGAAACAGCCATACAACACACGCTCAACCAAGACCAGGACACCATACCTTATGATATAAAATGCAAATTACTACAAACACAGCAATACGAAAATAAACAACACAATAATGAACTCCAAACACTAAAAAATATAAAACGTAAATTACAAGAACACAACCTAACCATACTCAAAAGCAGACAAAGGTAATATAAATGTCATAATAGAAAAACAGGCTTTAAATAACAAAATTGAAACATTTTTTAATGAAAACAACATCACTAAATTAAATAAAGACCCCACCCCAAAATATCACAAACAAATAAACAAAACCCTAAATAACACAAAACACATAGTAACACCTGACAACATCAAATATCTAAAACAAATTAAACCAAACGCCCCTACACTAAATGCACTACCGAAATTACACAAACCTAATATTCCCATCAGACCACTTATAAACAACACACAAGCACCTGCACACAAAATAGCTAGACATTTAGATAAATTAATCAGAAATAGCATAAATTTAACAAACAACACCACTGTCAAAAATAATTTAGATCTAGTGAATAAAACTCAACAGGTACACATTCCCCACAATTCCACACTTGCTTCATTTGACATAACAAACCTATACACCAGTGTTCCCATAAAAGAAACAATAACTACATTAGAACAATTACTAAAAATAAATAACACACCTGAAACACACATAAAAGAGATCATCCATCTAACTAAAATTATCACAGATCAAAATTATTTCGCACACAACAACATGTTTTACACACAAACAGATGGACTACCCATGGGCTCCCCTATATCAGGTATACTAGCCGAAATATTTATACACACCATAGAACAGAAACACATACTGAACAACAACAAATACACCGATAAAATAATATATTGGCATAGGTATGTTGATGACATTTTACTCCTTTACAACGGCAACAAAAGACAAATAGAAAATTTCCACAAATACATTAACACTATACACCATAAATTAAAATTCACACTTGAAATAGAACTAAATAATAGCATAAACTTCTTAGACCTTACAATCACCAAAACAAACAACACACACACATACAAAATATACAGAAAACCCACCACATCAGACATGGTCATACATAACACATCCAACCACCCAAATCAACACAAACATGCAGCTTTCAACTACATGCTCCATAGGCTCACTTCAATACCCCTAAACATACATGACTACCAAGATGAATTAAACACAATCAAATACATAGCAGTCAAAAATGGATACAACCCCGGATTAATAAATAAACTACACAAACGAATCCTAAACACAAAAAGTAAAACACATCAGACCAACACCACACAACCCAGCAAATACATAACACTTACATACTACAACTCCAATACACACAAAATTGCAAACACATTTAGGAAACACAATTATAAAGTGCCTACAGAACCAATAACACCATTAGAAAACACATAAATAATACTAACAAACACAATGACACATACAGCAAAACAGGGGTTTATAAATTAAATTGTAATGATTGTCAACAATTCTACATCGGCCAAACAATTCTTTTTCATCCAGATTTTCTGAACATTTAAAAGCCCTCACCACAAACTACATACATTCCACATTTGCCACACATTTACATAACGATAACCACAGTTACACAAACATAGAACGCAACATGGAAATATTACACTACTTACCTAAAAGTAGAAAACTAAACACAGCTGAATAATTTGAAATATACAGATATAGCACACTACAACCAAACAACATGTTAAATGAACAATTACATTATAAATCACATACACTATTCGATACACTGATCCATACACACAATTCGAACCTCAGCGCCAATCCCTTCCCACCATCAACCCCCACCACACACAACTAATTCCGTAACGGTTATTCTGTAATCGACATTCAGTATACTCCCACTGAAGAAGAGGTACATCACCTTGAAACGTTTGGGAAAGTGACAACGAATAGTAAGTTCATAAGTGAAAGTTTTATATATATTATTAAATTAATTAATCGTATGCTAAGAGAGTAATTCTCTTTGCACTCTCTCTCCTAACTACGGTCAAACAACGGTATTGATTTCACCCAAATAAAATCTAAGGAAAATATTTGCATAATCACACACACTCGATTTTTGGAAACATTGGGCATAAATTATAACAAATTCTGTGACTCTCATTAAAGCGAGATTTTCGAACAGCATAAATAGACGATAAGATCAAACGATACTATTTGACTCTGAGAGAGTTAACCCGCGAGACGTTACAAGTTGGCAAACCCAACAGTGGGGCTAATAAAACATTATTTCATTAAATAATTACAGTGACGATCGCAAGGGTGACGATAAGATCGATTGACTCGGAGAAACCCACGAGACATTACAAGATGACGCTAACAACGTAGGGCAAATAAAACTTTGAGTTAATTAACAAAAAAGTACGTCTATATAACTCTGAGATAAGACCCGCGAGACGTTACAATATGTATATAAATACTTCTTTATTTCTTATCAGTACTGAGCACAGGTTATGCAATGTTACAATATATATATAATAATGTGACGTTCTGTTAGTTAATTAATTTTCAAATGTCACAGTAGTATGTTGTAGAGCCCCAAGTTGTTGGTGCCAATTTTGTAATATTTATTTTAGTCTGGGTATTTCTTAAATATAATGTGTATAATGGGTGTATGTAACTGCTATGGTTATACTAACCTTTTAACGCCTTCGATCCCCTACGTCGTTAGGATCCCAATTTGTAATATAAAATATACTCTAAAAAATGTGTAATTAATTTTCTTTAAATGGGTATTCATATAATTATAGTACAAATGAGAACACAGTTCTTTTGCTGCTCTGAATCATTAGATTATTATAATCATTCCTGCTTTTCTTATTATAATAAGTTCCCCTTTTTTATTTTCTATTAATTAACAAATCATTTCCCTTTTTTAAGGTTTCAGCTCCATCTAGCTCTCGGATGCATGAAAAAAATTTATATCTCAGGGTTTTAACAACATAATCAAATCGTCTTCACTAATATTATAAATTCACCTAACAAGTATTATACTAATAACATACATGAATAAAAAATTTGAACATGTAGTAAATAATTGTTGTTTGTGTATGATGGTTGTATGTGAGTTCTTGTGATTATACAAAAGAAATCAACTAGATAATTTTACAACTTAATATTACCCATTACAAATATAACATTAATAAAACAATGAAAATAATTAATTATCAGATATTAGGAATACAATTGACAACAGAAAATAAAATAAAAATTTAATTGTCTATGCTATATCTCATAGTTCATTATTTTTCAACATGGCGCGCTGCTGTACCCCTTCTTCACCATTAAGAAAATGACAGATGCCATCTTGCTTTTTGTGGTAGGCACAATATTGAATGTTTAATAAAATTTATATGAGTTCTTCGCTTTTGTTGGTTCAAAATAAGTTTGTGTCACTCACTTTTGATATCATATATTATGTTTAGAAATGTAGTCACACTGCATGTGTTCGTTTTTTAGTTTATATTGAAGTGTTGTGTAAAACGTTAATACTTTGTCAGTATGGTTATAAGTTTGGAATGATCTCACCGAATTCAAGATGTATTACACCATTTAGGATAGTAATTTGAATTTTTCTTCTTCAGGTGGGTTGAACACAATTTGTACGATAGTTTACTGATAATTTCTATAACTTTACTTCGCTTTTTTTACTACACTCTTCTTATTTAATCTTGTTTGGATTGGCAACTATTTCCAACTTTGTTCCTCCTTCATGGGATGCCAACATTAGACAAAACTTTCTGCCTTGTAACAATCAATTTTAGACTCATCTATAAGAGGCCTTGGTTTTTGGTGTATTTTTCGGTCTCAGGACTGTTTTATCTGCCTCCAGTAAACATAAGTTTTTAATATAACCTTACTTTTCCTGGTTATTGTATATAATCCCATTTATGCTTTTATTTCACTTAATTTTATATTATCATTAATGAAGTTGATTTTATTATATGTTCACTTCATATAAAATACATGCCATTCTCACCTTATGGTCATACTTGGTTCACAACACTTTATATTTTTATCATTGTTTACACTGTGTCATTTGCACTGTTTCATTGTCATTATTTATCCCTTTTCTATTCGAATAAACACAAGTATAAAAATAATTATCTTGTTTTACCATGACACTATCTATGAGCTAATTACAAATACAGTCTTAGGTTTAAGACCTAGCTCGACTTTTAGGCTGGTTATTCAAATGATTTTTCTTAACCCTAAATACATTTCTCACGTACATACTAAAACATTACTATTTACAATATGATAACAAGATATATAAAATCACTTCCCTAATCTGTTGGGTTAAAGATTGTGTCAAAGACGCTGTCCAGTCTAGTCCTTTTTTAGGTCTGTTTTGTCAAGTTATTTATTATGTTTGTTTACAAGGCTAATTCCTGTTTTTAATTTATTCATGCATCTGTAACACGTATTCTTTATATATTATTCATGTTTTATTGGTTTAGTTATTATAATTCTTCATTTATATTATTTTGGTTGTTCTCATTTGATCACACTCATTCTCTATTGCACTCCTCATTCAGTTACATAGTATTTATCTATTTGAGTAGTTTCCCTATATTTTTGATAATTAAATTGAGTTTCCTGGTTTGTACCATCTCGTTATGCTACATATTACCTCCCCACCAAAAATGATTATTTCTGAAAGCAAATTTATATGGTTGAGGAAATGATCATGTATATTGACTTATTTTCTTCATAATATTTCTTCAACGAAGCCTGGTTATACGAGGGGGTACCCAAAAATAACCGGAATAGCACTGCGATTGGCGGAGCTTTCGTAGTACGCATTTCTTCCGCTAGGCGAGCGTAGCGCAACTCGTTCCGAGTTCAGTGCCGTCATTGTTGTCACTTAGGAAGGTTGTGTCCGGTCACAGTAATTCGTTTTGTAAAAGCAGTTTCGCTTGCTCCTCGTTTTTTGTCATGGCGGATTTAAGTGAACAGTGCACTGCTATAAAATTTTGCTTCCTGCTTGGGAAAAACGCCGCAGAAACTGTTGTGATGTTGAAAACAGCGTACAAGGATAGTGCTATGGGAAAAACTCAAGTGTACCAATGGTTCTCGTTTCAAAGAAGGTGAAATGTCAATTGATGACAAACCTCGTTCTGGACGTCCGTCAACTTCCAGAATTGACGAAAATTTTGAAAAAGTTCATGCAATCGTGCTTGAAGACCGACGACGGACCCTTGAAGAGATTAGTAAGTTATCTGGAATAACTTGGAGCTCGGTTCAGCGAATTTTGTCAGAATATTTGGGGATGAGAAGGGTCACTGCAAAATTTGTGCCTCGGGTCCTGACGGAACAGCAAAAAGAGAATCAAGTTGAAACATGCCGTACATTGAAAGACCAGCTCCGAACCGACCCAGATTTTTTTCCCAAGGTCATTACTGGTGACGAGTCATGGTGCTATGGTTACGACCCCGCAACTAAACAACAGTCAAGCCAGTGGAGAACTTCATTGTCGCCTCGCCCAAAAAAAGCTCGTCAAGTGAAATCAAACATCAAGACGATGCTCATTTTTTTTTTCAATGTCAGAGGGGTAGTGCATTCTGAATTCGTCCCACCAGGTCAGACTGTTAATCAGGCTTTCTATTTGGAGGTTTTAAAAAGATTGCATAACAATGTGCGACAGAAAGGCCCGATTTGTGGCAGACGAGGGACTGGTTTGTCCACCATGACAATGCACCTGCTCACGCAGCCATTTCAGTGCGCCAGTTTTTAGCAAAAAACAACATGACTCCCTTGCCCCACGCCCCTTACTCACCTGACCTCGTTCCATGCGATTTCTTCTTGTTTCCGCGAATGAAGAGGGACATGAAAGGACATCGTTTTGACGACGTGGAAGCGGTAAAGAAAAAAACGAGGCAGGAGCTGTCGGCCATCACAACAGACGAGTTTGAAAAATGTTTCCAGGAATGGGATCGCAGATTGGACAAATGTATTAAGTGTAATGGAGAGTACTTTGAAGGTGATAAGGTTGTTTTGTAAAAAAAATTAAATACGTAGCTTTAAAAAAAAAATTCCTGTTATTTTTGGGTACCCCCTCGTATGTTTCTTTAGTCTTCTTATTAATATGATCCATTATCTCATAAGTATTATTGGATCTATCTTTGCTAATGATGTATGGTCCAGTATAAAGTAGTAACAGTTTCTTCATAATTCCTTCCATGGTCCTGGGTAATTTTCTATTTCTAAGTAACACCTTCTCTCCTACTTGATATTTTATGACGTTCTGTACCTCTTTTTAACTCAAACAACTCTAACTCTCTCAAAATCGCTTACACAACCCCGTCTTATTTTCTCTCTCATTCCATGCAAAGGGCAACACAACACTATTATAACACATCCTGGCTTTTCCAGGGAAATCATAATGCACGGGGGACTTATTTGTAGACCATATGTCTCTCAAATACACTCGTGAAGCCTTTTCTTCACCCACAACAACACCACGGGAAAAATGTACCCTCTGCAACCCCTCTACCTGTAAACTCTCTTTCCACTCTTTCTCTAATTCACCAACACTAATTACTACTCCGTTACTAACCCCAACTAACCTTCTACTCTCGTTATCACTAATATTACTTAATGTATCATACATAGATACCTCCTTTTCAACTACATCACTGTTATCACTTTTTATTATAACATTAAACTCGTTACTGTAATTACCACTTACCTCGTTAATTATTTATTCGTCATTCATATTTTCCTTTGCTCTTAACCTGTCAACCTTATTATTCGTAATTACCTCCCCATTACAATTATTACTCGTTTTAAAGTCATCACTTATTTTGACCACATGTAATGGTACGAAATGGTAGGGCCAAGTTAACATTTAAAAACAAATTATATTCTCCATGCCGTCATTGTTCACCTTTGTAGAACCCCGAGTTAGTCGACCAAGTATGCTGTGTTTATTACAAAACAAAACGCCTATGTTTTGTCTCCACACTCAAGCAGCGTAGCCAGATTGTGAAATAACACCTAACTTTGCATCAGCCGTGAATCACAGAAAAAAGTAATGTAATTTCATATTGCAGCAGGTGGCAAAATATTGCTAAATCTTACGCCTACGTTAGAGCGTTCTTTTAACAGCACCAATGGGAGCGCAGTCTCACGATCACATGACCAGACGAAAACCTGTGCATTACCGCCTTAGCAGCACTGAGACCAGTTCCATTGCAACTCACGGCTGAGCGGCCAGACAATCAGCAGACAGTTACCAGAACAAAAACGGTAGCCTCGGACGAGTTCTTGGTAAGCCGAAAAATACAAAAGTAGGCCTACCAAGTAATATAAAATGTACAAACAAGTAAAGTGACGAGTAAATGACGTAAAATAATAATAAACTGTGTTTGGAGAGGAGAGTGATTAGTGAAAACAGTTCCGGACAATATCATGTACAACGTTTGGATATTACGCATATAGGTAACAAGTGTAAAGACAGTTTCATTTGGCCAAAACATTATAATTAATAAAGAGCTCATTAATTAAATAGGAAGTTTTAAAAATAAATGTAAATTGAGTGAGTGTGTGTATGGGTTATCAAAAGTACTGGCTCAACTAGAAAGATGTAGTAGTAGTCTATACAAAATTATTGGACTAAAATTAGTAAAAAATTATAAATATAAAGAAAACATGATAATCAATGATAGAGTAAATGGTAAAAAATTAAAAGGTTCATTCTTCTATATACATGTGTTAGTCTAGTTATTACGCCATAACCATTTTCTAGTTTTCTGTGCTGACAACTCGTCTAACGTAATCGGGGATTTTCTGAAATTTTATTATAGTCAGATAGCGGGATTTTTATAAGGGCAAGAGTGTTCAAAGTTTACATGTATAACTAAAAAACATGTTGGCGACCTACAGGTACAGGTACAGGTACAGGTAAGTTTTACGGGGACTATGACGGTAAGTAAAATTCTGGCAGCGGTGAGTATTATGATGAGTGTATTATTTAATTAAAAGGGTAAAAGGCGAGTACCTTTACACACATTACTCACCTTGTTCTTCGTTATTCCATTGTTTATATTCTCGTTAAACTTACCTGTATCTCTTTTACTCTCCTTTCTCTTTCTGATGTCCTTTACATCGTCTTGTATTTGTTTCTCCCAAGTACTAAAATGTTCGTCTATCTTATTCAGACGTTTATTCATATTATCTTCAAACTTAACATTTGTTGTTTCATCTCATAAAATTTAATATCCATACTCTTTTGTGAATCGCTCAAACGGTTATCAAATTTTTCATCAATATTATTAATGTCACCAGACATTTTACGCAAAAAATCGTCATTAGCATCAAATCTCTTATTTTGTTCATTTAATTTGGCATTTACTTCATTGACATTACTGCTTAGTTTATCAAACTTAACATTCTGTTCATGAAACTTTTCATCACTATTATCAAAACGTCTACTCATAAAAGTCATTATATCGTCCATTAACCATTCTTTTTCTTTTATTTTTGTTACGGGAGTAGATTTTGCTCCCATGTTACTAATTATTACAGACTCTGTCAAATTACTTTCATTTGTTATGCTTGGAGTTGTCTCCATTCCCGAATCATTCATATCAGCTGATTCGTTTAAAACACTTTCTTTGACTGCATTAGGATTTGAATGAACTTCTGCCTCCCCCGTGAAAGTTACGTCAGTCAAACTGACCTTATTTTCATTATTTTCCGTTTTTTTACAAATTTGCTTATTTTCAGTTAAATGATTTTCCAACTTACACATACAACAACAAATTCTTACACTTAACTCAATTATTTTATCAATCACTTAAGCATAACATAACATAACATAACATGACCTTTCATCATTTATTTGCACGTAACTTACTCATAATATGCATTAACCCCAAGTAACCTCTCTTTACATCCACAAGTAGGTATAGCCTGTATAAAATAAATTTATACAAACCATCCCTGTTCGAAGCGCTATTTGTAACGTTTTATTTATTAATAAATTTTGGAAAACTTTCAAATACTTTGAGTAACAACCAAAAACTCAACTTCCAATATTTACTTTTAGTTCTTACCTTACGTTAGTCCAGGGTTCTATATACGAACTCGTGACCTGTAAAAGTGGTTACTGGGTTTTGTTATGTAATAATTATTATTTCTCATTTACCAAAAATTTAAACAAACTCTTTTATTCCAATTAACTCTAACATACTTTCTTTCTCTCTTGTGTTCTTTACAAAAGGTTAATTCTTCTCATCTCTTATACATTTCCCACAAACATTAGTTAACTTATTTATAGAATATATGTATATAGCTATAATAGAAGGCATTCCAGTACTTGCTTTTCACACACACACTCTCTCTTTATCACCCCTTAATTCATCTCTCCCCCTGATTATAATTGATAATTTTTTCAATTTTGAAATGGGATTATTCTTTGTATTGCCCAAATACAAATTAAATTAGGTACTCATCCTGCATGTGGTTCTTTGTTACACCACCAGTTGTCCACCACTGTTTTACACTTAAATGCTCCGAAAGTTGTTTTAATTGCTTTTGAATTTTGACACCGTCTCTGTTGTTACTGTCGCACTCTCCACTGTTATTCACTGATATTTATTAGTACATTTCAAAATTTGAGTAGGTTTTGGCTCGCGAGCACTATTACATGGAACCGCGTGGTTCAGAGGAGTGATGCCAACTGCAGCGTCTCAAAATGGCTAAACGTCTTCGCCCGACCACCTGCCCTCGTTTTTCAACCGGAAACAGGTCCATACTCCTTTGTAATTGGTTGTCAAATTTCTTAATTAGCCTGACGTAACGAAAGTCAGGTCAACTTCGCCTCCTCGTGGTAAATTCTACGTTCCAAAAAGCGGCACACACATGCGCTCGTACACACAAATACGCACCCTGCTGACAATAAACATTCCTGTGCTGTGTCGTACCTATCACGGAGCTATAGTCAGTGACCAAAAGTACACTCTGGGTAAATAACAAGAGTTACCTCAGAGGTCGTCTACAGATGGTTAAAATGAATTTCCTGAAATTACAAACCCCCTTTAGTTTGTCCCGTTACAACACATGCTCTTACAACGCCTTGATTACCTTTAGTGCTCCCATGTGACCATATCGAATGTGGTAGTCCAAGATTAACTCTTTTTCAATGGTTCTGGGTATTATTAATTTCCAATTATTCTGGTTGAATTTAATTTTCATACAAATAATATGTCGTCATGTATACAGTAAAATTGCACTATCTTGTCATCTTGCTCAGTTAATCTTTGTCTGATTTTAATTAATTTTGCATCCATCTTTTGTTGTTGTTTAATTTCTCTAACAATGTTCTCCAAATCA
This sequence comes from Magicicada septendecula, assembly GCA_034769895.1. Classification (NCBI taxonomy): domain Eukaryota; kingdom Metazoa; phylum Arthropoda; class Insecta; order Hemiptera; family Cicadidae; genus Magicicada; species Magicicada septendecula. Next base: position 774,775,699 of record CM068367.1, read on the forward strand.
GATCTATTCTTTATTATACGGTATATCCTTGCTACTCCTTCTTTTTCTCCTTCAAAAGTCTGGTATTCTAAGTTAATTCGAGACAGTCCATCTGCTGCGATATTATTCTTTCCTGGTATATATTCCCAATTTATATTGTACTCCTGTAATGCTAGTACCCATATGGTTAACCTACCATGGCTCAATTTACACTTTTTTAGAAATTTATGGATTTATGGTCAGACCTGACCATTACTGGGTATCCTAAGATGTAAGTTCTGAACTTATTGCACGCAAATACCACACTCGGTAACTCCTTTTCGGTGACAGTGTAGTTTCGTTCGCAGCTGTTCAGTACCCTACTGGAAAACTAATAACCATGTGGTTTCCTTCTTCATCCTCCTGATATAATTCTGCTCCCAGACTTACATTACTAGCGTCACAGTTTAAATAGAAAGGTTTACTAAAATCAGGATGGTGTAACATAACAGACTCTAAAAATTTGTCTTTAATTAATTGCAATATTATATCTTGTTCATGTCCCCATGTCCATTTGTCTTTGGAAGATAACTGATGTTGGAATTTCACCGTTAATTCTGAATAATTCCGTTGAAACTTACAATAGTAATTGCATATTCCCAGAAATGATTGCAATTGTCTTCTATTCTTGGGTGTAGGAAACTGCTGAATTGCATTTACTTTGTCTAGTGATGGAGAGATACCGGATTCTGATAAATTAAAGCCTAAAAATTGGACTTCATCTGCTATAAATTTAGATTTATCAAGTTTCAGAATGATATTATTGTCAGATAGCTTTTGTAGCACATGTTCAACTCTACTGCAATGGTCGTCCCAATTTGATGAAGTAATTAGTAAGTCATCAACGTATACGGTGGTGAATTGTAATGCTTTTGACCTAGGATTTGGTCCATGCATTTAACAAATATGGCTATGGAATTGATAAGGCCAAAGGATAGTCTTTTGAATTGATAGTTCCTCCTGTCAAAAATAAATGCCATATATTTACGACTATCAGGGTGTAGTTCCACTTGCCAATATCCGCACACTGTATCCCACGTGCTAATGAATTTAGTTCAATGAAATTTTTTCAATATTTCCTCAATTTCTCCAGGAGACGTCCGGTCATTAATGATCGTTTTGTTAATTTCCCTAGCGTCAAGACAAAGTCGTACCTTACCATTCTTCTTAGGGATTGCTATTATGGGACTAATATATGGAGAATGACTGTACTCAATAATGTCATCTGCCATCATTCTATTTATTTCTGTCCTTACCGCTTCCTTTAATGAATAAGCAATGGGGTAAGATTTCTTATGGAATTCAACAGGTTCTCTGAATGTTAACTTACGTTGATAACCTTTGACCTTACCTGGCGCATCTGAAAAAATATGCCGATATTTATTATAGATTAATATTAGTTTTTCTACCTATTCTTCACTCAACTTTACTCCCGTCTTTTCTTGTTGAAATTTGTTGATCTCTTCTAATTTACAACGCCATAATTCGTTATTGTCATCCTGATATTTAATTCTCTTGTCTGGTGTATAATCCCTACAATAATCATCTTCCCTAACATGATAGCTGGCTCAGTTCTGAGGGGCACATTGGCTTCCAATTAACTCAGCCGTCCATACTATACCACCTGAGGTCAGAGACACTTTCTCTCTGCTCAGGTCAATGATTGCTGAATATTGTCTCAACTTATCACATCCTATTAGTACACTGAAAGGGAGACCGTGTGCTACCAAGAATACCATGGGGATGATTACACCATTGCTTCTTAGGTCTAACAAAACTTGTTTTCTTACTGACTTATTTTGGCGTCCTGTAGTTCCAATCAATATGATGTTGTTCACGGGTAAAGTGGGTAAGATTTTTCTACATTCCTTCTGAATTCTGTCTAATTCTGTGCTATCTATCAGCAACACATTTGCACCAGTATCAATCATTATCTTCGTTGGAATTTCATCTATCTCGGCTGTTATGTAAGTAATTTCATTACTGTGGTTTGTGGTATTGGCAGACTCTTCCTCCAGTAAATCATCTCTAATGTTTTTTAAATAGTTGTTTTATTATCGTTATCATCTTATCTGTTGTCTTATTGTTTTGTCTCAGTTGGTACCCAAAAGATTGGTTCAATGATGGGCCATTATGCGTTACTCGTTTAAATGGTGGCTTTCTTCATCGGTTCTGTTTTCCTGCTGATTAGGTTGGTTATTGATGTGTGAATCCTGTCTCTCTCCTGGATTGTTATTGAAGGCTTCATAGTCATTCGTCCTTCTACTATCTTCGATACTCCTGCTCCTTCTCATACCGTTTCTGTGGTAATAATAGTTCTCATTGTTGTTGTCTGTCGTAATGTTTGTCGAAGCTTCTACGTCTTTGATAGTACTGTCTTCTAGGATCTCTGTCAGTCTCTCTATTATTTGTTCATATATGGTTCACTCGAGGTCGGTACGTTCTGTTATTATTATTGTTATCACCATGATTCTGCCGGTTGTTATTGTTATTATTATTATTATTATTACTACAATTATTATTATCAATATTATTGTTACGATTATTATTATTGTTGTTACCACTCCCAATATAGTTATCATTCCTTTGCCGGCTTCGACAGTAATAGTTCTCATGTTCATAATTTTCCAATAAGGCGGCCATGCCTTGTATGGTCTAGATTTGCCCACAAAGTCTGGCTCTCGCAGTTCCTTCTTCGTAGTGGTAAGACAATTTCGTGACCAAACATTCTTCAGGTATATTAGTCTCCAAGTTCCTGGCTAAACATACCTTACCTAGGAAATATGTTGTTGGTGTTTGTCCTCTATACGGATCATACTTGCCATTACAGATGTTATCCCTAACTATATTCTGTGTCGATTCCGACCAGTATTTGGCTTTGAACAGCGTTTTAAATTCCTGGTAATCCTGAATGTTGTGTCTGGTTGCAGTCCACCAGTTATCGTTTATGTCCATGAAGTGCTCATCTAGCATGCTCCTGATAGATGTCCATCTCGTTTCTCGGTGTCTGGCGATATTTTTTTTTATTCTTTCCAGGAACTCCATTGGGTTTTTCTTGTAGTTCTTGAAGTTGATTACTTCTCCATTCTCAGTGGGTTGTACACTAGAGACACTAAACGGCCTACTCATAATCATCTCGAGCTCTTCTCTGATGTTCACTAATTCTTGTTGATGAATTCCTTCTATCTTCTCTTTATTATTAATTACTTGACCTTTTACATTATTCATGTTGGCATTAATGTCTTCAGTTCTTTCTCCTAACCTTGCTTGTACTCTTACTAGGTCTTCTTGGCATTCCTTCTGCAACGATTCCATTCTAATTATATTATCTTCTTCTACATTATTTATTCGTAAGTGGACATCTTCCTTAACGCGCTGTAGTTCCTGATTTGTCTGCTTTCACTTCTCATTAGTCTCTGAAATTTGTTGTATTAAGTTCTTATTATTCTCTTTCATCTGATTTTTCATTTCCCTTCTGATTTCTGTGATTTGTTCTTCTATCTTCTTACTCATTTTTTCATTGATATCTTCTATTTTCTTATTAGTGTTTCTTGCAGTTGCTTATTATCCTCTTTCAATATTTCCACCTTCTTACTTGTCTTCCTTCAACTGTTGATTATTAGTTCCTGTTCTCTTGTGGTTATCTTCTATCTCCTTTCTTAATTGTCGGTTATCTTCTTTTAATGTTTCCATGTTTTTATTTATTGTTTCACTGGTGTCTTCCATTTTCTGGCTTAATTGTTCAAACATAACCCTCATCATTTCCTGTAGGCTTACATTCTGTTTGTGCTGGCCTGTCTGGTTGGTTTTCTTGTGGATCACTTGCTATCACCTCCACTTCAGGTGCTGGTTGGGCCTCCTTTTCTTCCATGTCCATTTCTGCGTCAGTTCTCCTGCACGAAGTTCCTCTCCTCGACATTTTTCTTTTCCTTTTGTACAATCACCAACTAGGAATGTGACTTATAGTGTTATTCAATATTTCTTGATTTATTTTACTCTCCTTTTACTAGCCCTCGAGTTGGTGCACCAATTTTGTATAATGTGACGTTCTGTTAGTTAATTAATTTTCAAATGTCACGGTAGTATTTTGTAGAGCCCCAAGTTGTTGGTGCCAATTTTGTAATATTTATTTTAGTCTGGGTATTTCTTAAATATAATGTGTATAATGGGTGTATGTAACTGCTATGGTTATACTAACCTTTTAACGCCTTCGATGCCCTACATCCTTGGCATCCCAATTTGTAATATAAAATATACTCTAACAAATGTGTAATTAATTTTCTTTAAATGGGTATTCATATAATTATAGTACAAATGAGAACACAGTTCTTTTGCTGCTCTGAATTATTAGATTATTATAATCATTCCTGCTTTTCTTATTATAATAAGTTCCCGTTTTTTATTTTCTATTAATTAACAAATCATTTCCTTTTTTTTAAGGTATCAGCTCCATCTAGCTCTCGGATGCATGAAAAAAAATTTTATATCTCAGGGTTTTAACAACATAAACAAATCGTCTTCACTAATATTATAAATTCACCTAACAAGTATTATACTAATAACATACATGAATAAAAAATTTGAACATGTAGTAAATAATTGTTGTTTGTGTATGATGGTTGTATGTGAGTTCTTGTGATTATACAAAAGAAATCAACTAGATAATTTTACAACTTAATATTACCCATTACAAATATGACATTAATAAAACAATGAAAATAATTAATTATCAGACATTAGGAATACAACTGACAACAGAAAATAAAATAAAAATTTAATTGTCTATGCTATATCTCATAGTTCATTATTTTTCAACATGGCGCGCCGCTGTACCCCTTCTTTACCGTTAAGAAAATGACAGACGCCATCTTGCTTTTTGTGGCAGGCACAATATTGAATGTTTAATAAAATTTATATGAGTTCTACACTTTTGTTGGTTCAAAATAAGTTTGTGTCACTCACTTTTGATATCATATATTATGTTTAGAAATGTAGTCACACTGCATGTGTTCGTTTTTTAGTTTATATTGAAGTGTTGTGTAAAACGTTAATACTTTGTCAATATGGCTATAAGTTTGGAATGATCTCACCGAATTCAAGATGTATTACACCAGTTAGGATAGTAATTTCAATTTTTCTTCTTCAGGTGGGTTGAACACAACTTGTACGATAGTTTACTGATAATTTCTATAACTTTACTTGGCTTTTTTACTACACTTTTCTTATTTAATCTTGTTTGGATTGGCAACTATTTCCAACTTTGTTCCTCCTTCATGGGACGCCAACATTAGACAAAACTTTCTGCCTTGTAACAATCAATTTTAGATTCATCTATAAGAGGCCTTGGTTTGTTGGTGTATTTTTCGGTCTCAGGACTGTTTTATCTGCCTCCAGTAAACATAAGTTTTTAATATAACCTTACTTTTCCTGGTTATTTTACAAAATCAAAAATAATCTCAAAAAAATAATAAATTTTGCTCTAAATGAAGTAATACATGGGCCTTAGAAAACAACATGCGTATCAGCAAATGAAAGACCAATTCATATCCCTCAAACACAACAATCTAGACTTCCAAATAAAACTAGAAAATGATTTGCTCAATAAGACCCCAAAAACTAAATAATTGGTCATCATGTTGATAACAAACTAAATTGGGAAGAGCAAGTTTGAAGAACAGCTAATAAAGCAAACGAATCGATGTTATGAAAAGACTGGTGGGAACCAAATGGGGCTGTAGACAGGTCACTCTAATATTAGCTACTTCACCGATGTTAAATCTAACATGAAATATGAAAGTTAAGTTGTGATCATAGCCAACAACACATGACTAGACCTCCTGGAAAGAACATAATCTAATATGCACAGATTAATATAGTGGGGTAGTAAGGACAACACCAGTCAATGCACTCCATCAGTATACCCCAAATCTCTCAATCAAGTGTGAAATACAAAAACAAGCAGCAACGAGTCTTGTCAAGATGGACGCTTCTTTAGAGCCAGTTGGATATACCATTGAAGCTGATAAATAAAAAGCTGTTGTGTAGAAGAATGGCTAAGAGTATACACAGATGATCCAGAATTGAAGACTGGAACAGGTTCTGAGGTTTACTGCCATCTCTTCTTCCAATATGTGGCAGTGGCTGATATAAAATGAACGTCAGTAGGAAAATTGAAGCAGTACATTTGGCCCTACAACGACATTCCAATACTTTTCAAAAAGTTGTCCTTATAGTGGATTTCCCAGCTGCCATTGAAGTGGAATATTCAAACAAACAGTCAGCAAAAAATACAGAACATCAAAAAATTGTAAAACATCTCAAGTTTCTCAACAAAAAACCATGCTTCCACTTGAGCCTGGCCTATGTAGGGGTCAAGGGTAATGCTGATAAGCTGACCAAGAAGGGAACTGAAGTCCATCTGGGGGAATGAACTCTCAAGAAACTTGTGTCACATCAAATTCGTGAAATCTATAGAAAAGTAGCAGCAGAACAGGCAAAAGGAAAACCGTTTGTAAGCAATGCAAAATCAATAAGGAAACCCCCAGGAAGGAAACAGGCCATGACTGCCATGCAGCACTCTTGCACAATTGAGGTCTACCAGTCAAGACAATACACTATTTGTAACGCCCCAAACTACCTAGTTGGACTTTATTGGAATGCCAAGAGCAAGGTGGAATGACTTTCCACACAGCCATAGGAACAATAGTTAACATATTTGTCTACATATAATAGTAAAATACTTTTTCTTTCATTTCCATATTTTGTATTTAGTCTTTTTAGTTTTCATCATTTGTAACTTTATAGTAGGTAGTACAGAATGTCAACATAATAAATTTCAGTGAATGTGATATTTTTGAATCACCAGATAACTTGAATCAGTAATAACAAATTCCAAGATCCCAAACCAACCACAGTACTGTATTTTATTATCTCCTTGTTACTGAATGAGCCACTAATTGAATCAATTTCAGAAATCGTCACATGATTCTAGTAAAAGGTGCTTGCAGTATTCAGCATATTTATTGATACTATTCTTTTTGTTTACAGGTTGCAGTGTAACAGTGCCAGCTGAAGTTATATTACTGAATTCTATTGTTTTACCGTACAAAGAACTGACACGAAGTTTTAAAAATGAAATAATACTTTAAACTCACTCTGTAGTCACAGACAACTCATTAAAATTTTCTAATAGTAAACATTATTGTATTTTTTCATTAACTAATAATTATTAACATCAATTAAGCGTGTAATGGTAATGGGGTCTTTGTAACCTTTTTAAGTAGGCCACTCCTATAATCACTACATGCTCTACACTAGTGAATGGGTGTAGAGCATAGCAGTAGGCATGTGGCCACTACGCCTCGCACATCAACACGACACAGATGATCCCAAGGATATATGGTTGCTTTTATACTGTAGGGTGCCCACATTTCTATAGCCTCAACAACTCGTTCGTGTGCTAAAATATATGTATCCTATTAATTTATAACAGACTATTCGAAGTAACAGATTATAAAATAATCATGGACGTTTCCAAAAAATGTATTTTAACAAATTCGGAACATAGTGGAAAATATGGCCTTTTGCATGATTTATTTTACTGACAATACATGCTTTATCACAGTTAAGTGATTTCACTTTTTTCCAGCAATTGAGGGTTCGTCAAAGTGATGTCTATTTTAATACCATGATTCAGAAGCCAGTCAATTATTTATTGTTTCATTGAACCAGAGGTCAGCCTTTTATCACTTTCTACACAATTTGTATACATAATTGGAAAATAATATCAGCAGAACATAACATCAAAATTTATGTAAGGCACACTTTAAAAGACAGTTCTTACATAATGTAACCACCTATGTAAATCGAGGTGCCTACTGCTGTAGTAAAATGAATGTTTATTAAACATTTTTAATAATAAATTAATTTTAATTATTTATAACCTATATATATAAAAGCCAAATACCACTGACTGATTCATACACTCACTCATCATGAAATCTCCATAACTATAAAGAGTACAAACTTGAAATTCAGCACGTATGTTCCTCTTGGCTTCTAGGTGCTCGCTAAGAAAGGGTTTTGAAAAACTTTAACGCCTAACCGCTAAAAACCGTGACACCGATAATGCAGCTTTTTTCAACTGTACGCTTCCTGGAAGTTTAATGTTTATTTTTTTTACTTTCCTTTAGGGTTTTGGGGAGTTACTAAAACAGTATTTTTTTCATCTAACCTATAACCACGAGGAGGTGCGAAAATAATCGCGAAACAGTTCACCCTGTCCCTCTATTCCTGGCTATGTGGCGTTTAGGATTTATTTTGAGTTCTAAGTTCGGCACATATATTGTTACATTACCGAAAGCCGCCCAGTAAAAGGGAGGGAATACCTTATAATATAAAGAGAAAACATGCAGCTAAGAAGAGATACAATTTCAATAAATAGCACAATAATGACATTAACTTAGACTAGACAATGACAATGACCACACCCAAGTGATTGGCCAAATGATGAAATCAATATAATTAAACCTATGCTGAAAATGACATAAAAGTGATAATAATTAAATGAATAATTGAACCTTGAAGGTACAAACCACCAGCAGAAATAATGTAATTCTATGTATGTAAGTGTAGACTAAATGTTAAGTAGACAAATAGTAAATAAACAGAACAATGAAATCAAATGATAATAAATAAATGTATAGAGAATAAAACGTGATAGAGCTAGTCTGATAATCACAACATTCATATTAAATATTAAATTGAACCAAGAGTTCATAAAGTAGGTAGGGAGTGAGTTAAAAAAAAAAAAACCACTAGGTAAGGCAAAGCAACCCAAGTGCATGTGTAAAAATGTATAAATAAAGAATGTCAATTACCAGTAATAAATAGTACGAAAGTGAAAGGTGCAAAGGACAAGTGCTTAGCATAATAAACAATATGTCAAAATACATTAAGTAGGTGTACGGTGATAGAAATTAGTTTTGAAAAAGACAAAACACTAGTAAGTAAGATAGAATAAGGTATCATGTTCAAAAGATATAAGAATAAGTAACTGTTATAAAGAATGTTAGTGTTAAAATATTAAGTCAGTAAAGTTAAAGGGATAAACAAAACCTAAACAAGTTATATGTTATAAAAAGAAGAGTAGACATCAAAGGTTGGATACTCAATTATTGAAGTTGTGTTATAAAGAGAATAGTAGAAAGTAGCAGGAGTATTATAAAACTATGAACTACTAATCATAAACCAATGTATGTAAATTCATAATAATTGTAAACAAACTAAGACAAAGCAATAAGAACATAGGAACAAGAGCAAAATTAAATTATAATCAATGTCAACCATTATAGGCAAGTGTAGGCCTAAAGAAATGTAAGAAAATTGTAAAATGTAAACAAATAACATTCAGTTAAGGAAAAAGTTAGGTAAACATAATATATTTAGCCAAGGAACATTAAAAACACAAAATTCTTTCAAAAACACACTTATAAACCAAAATAAGTATAAAAAACAAAAGTATCAAAATACTAAATCAGCCAATACTGAATAGAACATAGTCATGATTGATTTCAAAATAATATTAAACAGAAATGCTATTCAGTGGTACGAATAACAGAAGTATTAATAGTAATACTAGCAAATTATCTTTCAACCAATGAGAAGGATAGGTTTTCCAGTTAGAACCAAAAAACCGTTACAAATTTATTGACAGTCGATTATTAGCTTCAGTAGAGTACAGATGAAAAAAATAGCCACTCCATATAATTAGCAAAAAGAATCAATCAAATGAGATAAACCATATAATAATTAATGAAAATGGAATACAAGATGGGCAAAACATATTAACAAGATTGAACTAAGCAAAATTTTGAATTACAGAAGATAAAAAAATATAAAACGAAAAAAAAAAGAAGGAAGACAGCCACAAGCATACATGAAAATAAGTTATCAGATGTCAAGGAAGGAGTAAAGTATAAAATTTAATTAATTAACAAAACTAAAGACTGGATTCACTACACTTTAACACTGATGCACAATATAATTAACTTGGTTCAAACACTTAAACACTGAATAGCTCTTAAAAAACCAAATAATAATTATCAAAAAACTGTTCAATACAATTAATAACACATTTGGAAATACCAAAATAATTTTCTGATATAAAACTTAACCTCTAGTTACGAGTTGAACTCACAATTACTTTAGTTAAAAAGAGTAGTGGTGTAAAGAAAAAACGTAATATTTGATTGAGTTTATGTGAAGGATTGTACTTTCTCGAATCATTTTGTTAACTTTTGCTGTAATCCAAAGAACTTTTGACTGAATAAACATTGTAAAATTAAATTTGACATTAGATGCTAGGTGCTCAGTCAACGACCCAAACAGACATAGCCAACCACTGAGTTATAAATCATTCAAACCCCGGAGCATAACTTTATACATTTTCATAATTTCCTGTAATAACCAATATGAAAGGTAGAATCGCTATCCAGTAAACCAATACTAAGAATTTATACCTGTTTATTATTTCATGTGACAATATTTATGTGTTAATTTATTTAATATAGCACAGTGAAAATTTTTTACCAGAATTACAGGTTGGTAATACTGCCGCGAGAGCGAATTTCGAATTCAGCCGATACAGAGCAGTAAGTAATACGGTTTCATTGAGAAATAAGGAAAAGTTATGAAAAATTTTAATTGTTTTAAAACAAACAATTTGGCGCCCTAAAATCGGGAAAAATAATAGTTAACTTAAATCAGATAAGAAAGAAGACAGGTATTGGCGAGGTCACTAAAGCGACAGATAGCGGGAAATTTAGAAGTTTTGGACGTCGTTAATATAACATCAGAAGGAGGGTAAACCATACGACTTCGGTTTATTATAAATTGGCGATCCCAACGCGAGGCGTAATTGAAGAGAGACAATACGGTTTATTAAAATATTCCGAACAGGATACGGAGACACTGTTCGGGCAGTTGCATACGAAAAACGTTCAAGCAAACAAAATAAATCCTGTTTCGATTGTACTACAAATGGTTCAATGCGGGTGAAACACAGCACTTATATGTAGGCCTACCTATATCTACATATATAAAAGCCAAATACCACTCACTGATTCATACACTCACTCATCATGAAATCTCCATAACTATAAAGCGTACAAACTTGAAATTCGGCACTTATGTTCCTCTTGGCTTCTAGGTGCTTGCTAAGAAAGGGTTTTGAAAACTTGAACGCCTAACCGCAAAAAAACGGGAAAACCTGCTTAAAACTGTGACACTGATAATGCTGCTTTTTTTCAACTGAACGCTGCCTGGAAGTCTAATGTTTATTTTTTTTACTTTCTTGTAGGCTTTTGGGGACTTACTAAAATAGTATGTTTTTCATCTAACCTATAACCACGAGGAGACGCGCAGCACCTATATGTAGGCTCACCTATAGCTCACCTATATGTAGCTATATAGCTCACCTATATATATATATATTGTAACGTCCTGCTTTTGTGATGATGAGGTACTTGCGAAACGTACACCTTTAGTCAAGCCCCAAATGTTGGGTTCGCCAATTTGTAACGTCCTGCTTTTTGATGAGGTCTTCCACCACTTATGAGTATATTGCAAGTTATATTCTATGCCTCACGCAGTGTGCGTCACTTTTGAATTATACTAACTGACGTTTTAAAAGGTATAAATAAAGGATTTTGTTTATCTTGTTTTACTCAATCTAAAAAGAAATCGAGAGTGTGTGATTTGGGGTCAAGGAGGTAAGTTGTTCAGCCTTATGCAGAAGAGAGAGTAAGTATCATTATTGCCCCTCAGTTGTGACGATTTCTTCTGTATGTTATGCTGAAATTTTTATTAACTACCCACTACAATAAATTATAACACGTTATAATTCAATATTAATTTTCAATAATATTGCTTTATTTATTATTGACTTTTGTCTCCTGCCACCAAAATATAGGTATCACAATTAATCTTATCTGAAAAAAAACATCATCTCGACTTTACCGAGTAAACATAGATCTGTCTAAGGAGCAAAACATATATGTTGTTATTTACCCAATATTACGCTATAATAAAAAACATCAATTATTACATAATTCTTAGTAATTCCCCAGGGTTCAGGGTGAATTCTTTGTGTTATGAGAGTGTCAGAAATGGATAATTGCTACTACGCTTTACAAATACCGAAAAATTAATAAATAATTTTGTTTATTTTTCAAGTATTACGTAGTTTCCGGAATTGCCGTAAGAGAGCAGCATGTATTTTTTTACTTTGAAAAAAACATATGATAAAATGAATATTTTTGTTCTATTTCACTGTTAAAAAAGAGTTTTCTTCTGGACTTATTACGATAAAATGTTTATATTACCTCGCTCCGTGTTGTTCTTACTGGATTGAAGTTTTATTCTGTGATGAGGTCCGTCTTGCGTTATTATTTCCTTTTCGTTTGGAGTATTTTCTAATTGTCTACTGGAACTAGGCCGAACTATATTGGATCCTCAGAATGTTTTCATCCACTGGTTTTTAATGTATATCACCATTTAATTTGGATTACTCAGGTATAATTAGATAGTAGTCACTCTGTTTATTAATCTTGCGTGAATTTCACCTCCTCCAATGTCCAAAAAAGGTTATCTATATCTATAAAAATGAATGTTTGTTTCTTTCTTTCTTTCTTTGTCCCGTATGCGTTCCTATACCATTCATCCGATTGCGATGAAACTTCGGTGAGTTGTTGTGCGCACGCCCGCGAAGGTTTATGAATTTTTTTCGATGGGGTCCTATGGGGGGTTCTTGGGGTCTTCCACATCTCCTCCTAAACCACTGGACCGATTTCAACCAAACTTGGCACAAATATTTTATGCAACGGGAGAACCAACATAGGGTAGGTGTTTTTCGATGGGGTCCTTTGGGGTCTTCCACATCTCCTCCTAAACCACTGGACCGATTTCAACCAAACTTGGCACAAATATTTTACGCAACGGGAGAACCAACATAGGATAGGTGTTTTTTTCGACGGGGTCCATTGGGGGGTCCTTTGGGGTCTTCCACATCTCCTCCTAAACCACTGGACCGATTTCAACCAAACTTGGCACAAATATTTTACGCAACGGGAGAACCAACATAGGATATGTGTTTTTTCGATATGATCCTTCGGGGGGTCCTTTGGGGTCTTTCACATCTCCTCCTAAACCACTGGACCGATTTCAACCAAACGTGGCACAAATATTTTACGCAAAGGGAGAACCAACATAGGATAGGTGTTTTTTCAATGGGGTTCTTTTGGGGGTTCTTTGGGGTCTTCCACATCTCCTCCTAAACCACTGGACCGATTTCAACCAAACTTGGCACAAATATTTTACGCAATGGGAGAACCAACATAGGATGTGTTTTTTCGATATGATACTTCGGGGGGTCCTTTGGGGTCTTCCACATCTCCTCCTAAACCACTGGACCGATTTCAACCAAACTTGGCACAAATATTTTACACAACGGGAGAACCAACATAGGATAGGTGTTTTTTCGATGGGGTCCTTTGGGGTCTTCCACATCTCCTAAACCACTGGACCGATTTCAACCAAACTTGGCACAAATATTTTACGCAACGGGAGAACCAACATAGGATATGTGTTTTTTCGATATGATCCTTCGGGGGGTCCTTTGGGGTCTTTCACATCTCCTCCTAAACCACTGGACCGATTTCAACCAAACGTGGCACAAATATTTTACGCAAAGGGAGAACCAACATAGGATAGGTGTTTTTTCAATGGGGTTCTTTTGGGGGTTCTTTGGGGTCTTCCACATCTCCTCCTAAACCACTGGACCGATTTCAACCAAACTTGGCACAAATATTTTACGCAACGGGAGAACCAACATAGGATATGTGTTTTTTCGATATGATACTTCGGGGGGTCCTTTGGGGTCTTCCACATCTCCTCCTAAACCACTGGACCGATTTCAACCAAACTTGGCACAAATATTTTACGCAAAGGGAGAACCAACATAGGATAGGTGTTTTTTCGATGGGGTTCTTTTGGGGGTTCTTTGGGGTCTTCCACATCTCCTCCTAAACCACTGGACCGATTTCAACCAAACTTGGCACAAATATTTTACGCAACGGGAGAACCAACATAGGACAGGTGTTTTTTTCGATACGATCCTCTGGGGGGTCCTTTGGAGTCTTAAAAAACTAACTTATTAGATCTGGTTACTATGGCAACCCAATGGAATAGATTCTGTTCTAAATATATTATCGCATTAAATTGAAGACCACGCGAACGAAGTCTTTATATATTATATATATACAAACACTTTCTTTCTTTGAGTGGCATTGCAACGCATGCCGGGTACTCGCTAGTTTTTTATAATTTTTGTCGCATCGTTTCTTCGACTCTCCGGTTTAGTTCAAAATTTTTTTCTTATTAACAATACTTGTTATTTTTCATCACTCTTAGTAACACATAGTATTTTTATTATGTAGGCAGTTTGTAATTATTATAAATTTATATTTTATTTATGGAAAAATAATTCCCTTCCATTCCGGTTTCTTTACTAATTTAATTTACATAATATGTTTTGGTTAATTTTTTTTTTTATGACATTGTATATAAATATTTTATCATTTTATTATCCTTAAATAAATTTATATATTATTTATTTAGTCTCGAATAGTATTCATACCCTGCACTACTTCCTGTTGCCATTTCCTTCATAGGATTATTTTAATTTTATATTATCTTTGGTATTTAAAATTTTATGTTTTTTAAAACTAACCCTGGGTTTTCTTATAATCTAACACAATTATTTGAAAAAATATAATATTAACTTGGGTATAACAATTTGTGGTTCTTACAATAAAAATTACAATAAATAAATAAAATTACAAAAATCAATCAGTATTATTACATACTACTTCCATAAGTTTATCCTTTCCAAAACATACAACACAGTTTGGTAATACGTTGCTTTCACTTTTGTTTTTCACCTCAATGGGTACACTATCACTCACTTTGCACTGTATACCACTCAAATTGTTTATCATATTGAGTGATATAATTAAATTTTGAGCAAGCTTTAGTTTACCCATTTCTGACTTTTATTATCATGAGTTCCTTTATTGGGACTGGGTTATGTAACGTTACAATATATATATATATATATATATATATATATATATATATATAAAAGTGAAATACCACTCACTTATTCATACACTCACTCATCACGAAATCTCCATAACTATAAAGCATACAAACTTGAAATTCGGCACGTATGTTCCTCTTGGCTTCTCGGTGCTCGCTAAGAAAGGGTTTTGAAAACTTTAACGCCTAACCGTGAAAAACCGTGACTCCGATAATAACCGCTTTTTTTCAACTGTACGCTTTTTGGAAGCCTAATGTTTATTTTTTTTACTTTGCCTTAGGCTTTTGGGGAGTTACTAAACAGTATTTTTTTCATCTAACCTATAACCACGAGGAGGCGCGAAAGTAATTGCGACACAATTCAACCTGTCCCTCTATTCCTGGCTATGTGGCGTTGAGGGTTTATTTTGAGTTCTAAGTTCAGCACATATATTCCGAACAGGGTATGGAGACACTCTTTGGCAAGTTGCATATAAAAAACGTTCTAGCAAACCAAATAAATCCTGTTTCGATTGTACTACAAATGGTTCAATGCTGGTTAAACACAACACCTATATATACGCCTATCTATATCTATATATATAAAAGCGAAATACCACTCACTTATTCATACACTCACTCATCATGAAATCTCCATAACTATAAAGCCTACAACCTTGAAATTCGGCACGTATGTTCCTCTTGGCTTCTAGGTGCTCGCTAAGAAAGGGTTTTGAAATTTTTAATGCCTAACCGCAAAAACCCGTGACACCGATAATGCAGCTTTTTTTCAACTGTATGCTTCCTGGAAGTCCAATGTTTATTTTTTTACTTTGCTTTAGGCTCAAAATGGCAAGTGGGGAAACGGTAGGGTTTTGTGTAAACGTGGCGAATTGTTGGTGATTTCAAATAATTATAATTTCAAATAATGCAGAAGTGACCAAACTGCAGAAATCTGCAAAGTTTACAGAACTACAATATATTTATGTAGGTGCTATAAGTGCACTGGTAAGTAAAAATCGAACTCTCTCACTTGAAGAAATACAAAATTTCAGAGTAATTTGCTTAAGTTTCTATGTTGAATGTGCATCCCAACAGTTAAAAGCGTTCCTTTTAACAGTTAAAAGTCTAAAACATGTAGAATTTCCAGATAGGGAAAAAATTAATGATATTCGGTCACTGCCTTTAGCAGCAGCACCAGCCTTTGAGAAGAGTATTGAAATAAAGATGATAAATCTAGACAAGGAATAGAGAAAGTTCTTAGGAATACAAATATGAACACCGGTACAGATGAAAGTTTATTAAGCTTTTAGAGAGAATTTGAAAATACAAAGAACGCGAATGATACTGAAGCTTTTCCAACTTAAATAATTTTGTGACTTATCTATTTACCAGTTTAGTAGTGGGTGTGTTCAAAGGTTTTTTAGTGTAATCAGTGTTAATAAAAACAAAATCAGAAATAAATTGGGTGCGGAGACACTGTTTGGTCAGTTGCATACGAAAAACGTTCCAGCAAACAAAATAAATCCTGTTTTGATTGTACTACAAATGATTCAATGCTGGTGAAACACAGCACCTATATGTAGGCCTATATGAATAAAAACCGGTGTGAATGAGTACATTGTTTTTGTAAATTAAAAACTATTGGAAACTTTTTAAATGTAGTGTGATGTGTGAATATTGACTCAAGCCTATAACGAACTAAGCGCATAAAAAGGATTTCAAAAAGTACTGAAACTGACCTCAGCAGGTGAGAATATTCTCTTTTATCGTAATAGTATTTAAATATTTAGAATATACTCAGACTCTATAAGATGAAACACTCTTCATAAAGTACACGAATTTGTGGCAGTGAGGATTTCGATGGCAAAGTGGGGAAATTTTGGGTAGCCACGTGGGGAATGACCTGGCAGCACTGCATTGAAGCGTTAACGCTTGCGGTGAGCGGAGGGGCATCGCATGGTGAGTCAGTGCTGCTCATACCAGCTCACGCGTATTGTCAACGTATTTCTACTTAGTGTTTGTGTTAAATAAATAAATTCACATGCTAAGTATAACAGTGTATCATTGTGTCTTATTATTGTGTTGCTGATTTTTAATACAGTTGTTATTAACCTTTAGTTAAAGGTTAGTGTTGCTGTTAACCTTTAGTTGAATTCAATCAGGAAGAAATTTATTTCAATTTCAAGAAGTCTTACATCAGTTCAGTAGTTTTACAGCATCTCATTTTCTTTTTTCACCAAGCCCGTTTACCCCTACTTAATCTGGGCAGAGAACCCACTAACACTTTTAGTCAGTGGCGGTCTGGCTAGGTCGGCTGGTCGGCGATCGCCGACCAAAAAATCTTCAAAGGGCCCCCAAAAGCGTATTCGTCAAATTTTAAATAAGTAAAAATCGAAGAAATCCGTAATTTCGTTTAATTTTTGGGCGATGAAGCCCAAAATGTGAACTTCAACATCATTTGCTTTTAAGCAAAAATAATAAGAATACATTTTTAATTAAAAGATATTCATTGAAAAGGAGGCTCAAGCTTTTAATTTTCATAATTTGTAATCTCGTTTAATTTTTACGCATCTCGGGGCCGAACACCACCAGCCAGCCGCTAGCGGCTAGTCCTGTTTTTAACATGGAGTGCAACTTAAAATCGAATTTTATAACACTTAAAATATGATTTAAAATTAAAATGTCACTACCGGAACATTAAATAGTCAAAGTTATAGTATTTCAGCCACTAAAGAACTGGTTAAGTAAAAAAACGTATTTGTAAAATGAAAAATTAGAAGTATGATTATCCATAAGGAAAGGCTAAAGTTGTATGGTTATTTTATTAACTCTTTAAAATTAAACGCAACTGTGTAAAATGTCGAAACTTATACCATATTAAAGGGCGTTTCTATAGCTTCCTGTAGTGATGGTTACCGTATTTTCTTACCTGCATAATTAAAAATATAGACATTGGCGCATATATATTGTAACAAAAATAATGAATAAGATTTTTTTTAGGTTTCGGGGTTTAATCAAGCTCCACGTTGGTATGCACCAATTTGTAACCAATATTTTACTAATGTTACTTTTTTTACTTATGTGTTACTCCTGTGTATCAACGTTAAGCCCCACGTTGAATGCGGCAATTTGTAACAAATATTTTAAAAGGTTGTTATTCTTAGGGTTTAATTAAGCTCCACGTTGGTATGCGCCAATTTGTAACAAATAACTCTCTTTGTGTTTCTTATTTATTACAGTTACAGTTGTAGTTAATTTAAAAAAATTAAATTAACTAATTCGATCTGTTTAAGGAAAATGTTTATTATGTTATCGTAGAGGTGACCTCCTGCAACTCAATATTAATAAAAATTTTATTTATTATATCGTTGCTGCAACTTGTATGTTGAACATAGCCCTATGTTAATCAATTACTAAATGTTTACCAGATGATATCTCTATATTACATGTATTTTAGTTAATAATTCGATAATTCTCTCCAACCCTATTCAGTCAGTATTATTTAAATTAATTCAGAAGTTGCGAAGGAAATACGTTAGTTCGGCAATCTCACGTTCCACCAGCTGTCTACAGCAAGCGCTGCTATTCGTAATTGACTCACCCTTATAGGTTAGTTTGTTTCACCTGATAGTTAATCACCTTCTTTACCTGTAAATTACTCCCCCATCAAAATACAATACCTATTCTACAATAATACAAAACATCATTACATACAAGAAGGATTCTTTATTTGTATTACTTTTTAATTTCCAACAGTGTTCTTCACAGTTATGTTATCGTTATATCGATCGTACAATGCTGAATCGATTTGTTAATGGACTAGTCCTGTATAATACAATTTAAATATAATTTTGTTTATCTCTTATACCAGGGTACGTGTGATTCTTTTAACGATTAGTAAGGCCAGGTAATGCAAAATTAAGGTTACTAAGTATTACAAATTGTTATTAATTCTTAATGTATAAAATTAAATATAAGCTGGTGTTACCGTACAATGCGAGTCTCAAGATAGCCTTGTCTGTTTACAAACGCTTGAAGACTTGCGGATGAGGTTACTTTTGTCCAGAAAATGTGTCCAGATTATTAATAAAGATGGAAAGGTGATGTCCCGGAGTGCAACAGGAATTCTTCGTTCTTCT
This sequence comes from Magicicada septendecula, assembly GCA_034769895.1. Classification (NCBI taxonomy): domain Eukaryota; kingdom Metazoa; phylum Arthropoda; class Insecta; order Hemiptera; family Cicadidae; genus Magicicada; species Magicicada septendecula. Next base: position 774,794,994 of record CM068367.1, read on the forward strand.
TCACGATCCTCGTGGTTGTCGGTCCCAGTGGAATTGGTGTAGTATTATAATTTCTTCCCTCTTGGAAGTGAGGTTTATGTCTCCCGTACCAAAGGTTCTTGTGTATTTTTGGTTTATAATTTCATTAATTCAGACTTCTTGTTCATTCAATAAGTATCCTGGTTCAATGGGAAATCGGGTTCATCATTAATTCCAATGGAATTAATTTGAAGAAGGAAATAGTAATTCCGCTACCTTTTGGAGGTGTATGAGTATATTTCTCGAAATCTAGTTCAGTAATTATTCAAATATACTGTTACCACCGTCTATGGCCTTTCCGTGATGTTATTTCGTTGTTTACATGTTTCGAGGCACTTGCCTCATCATCAGAACTTTATAAAAACTAATGTATGTCATCAATGATGACGTGTGTCAAAATACTAAAACACAATACGGCATTAAACTATGTACAGAACTTGCTTTAAAAATGAGCACGTCAATGTTAGGTGTGCCTTGCAAGACAACACGCGCCGTACTGACGAAATCTAAGTTTTATCTCGACTCGGGATCGTACAGTATATTTGATTTATATTGTAATTGGTCGTTCAACACGTGTGGCTTGGTACTGGCGTCGTTATATGCTTTATAAATCTCATATTCTTCAAGGGCGTTCAAATAACGCCCTTTATTGCAGAAATGAAGGGGTATTAGATTCGAGCTAAAATCCGTGTAACTGTGATTGTTGTCTATAAGGTGCCTGGCGAAATTTGACTTGATGTTGTCAAAGTACTGTATGATACCGCTATGCGATATGGTCGAGATAAAACTTAAGTGCCCTTTACACGATCATTCGGAATGACATTCAGAGCGAAGATTGACATTCCGATTGAAGGTGTAAGGTCAAGACTGATGGAATGATGAATGGACTGACGGATTTCCAAATATTTTGAAATCCGAGCTTCAATCACGTTAAGTGGAGGGGAGACTGACAGTCTGAATGGTGGTGTAGTGATTCAATCATTCTTTTCTTCAGTCTTGTTAATGCAGTCATGGAGGACGAGTGTTTTGAAAATGTTACCGATGTTTTTGACGAGTTACCCCGACGAGTTACCAGCAAGTGTTGGTGATCGCGATTGCCTGCAACGATTTATAGCAGTTTATGAATCTTTTCCGGAACTGTGGAATAAAGCACTTCCTAGTTACATGAACAAATACAAAAAAAAAATAGCATTAGAAAAACTTCTTACAATATACAAAGAAATAAAGCCAAACGCCACAGTCAAGGACGTTACCAAAAAATTGAACACTCTACGTTCAAATTTTAGACGTGAGCGTAACAAAATCAAAAGTTCATCGAGAAGTGGAGCAGGAACCGATGAAATATACAAGCCCACTTCATGGGTGTTTTATGCATTAAAATTCTTGGAAGACACAGAGAGCCCTTCTAGTTTAAACACTCAAATTGAGGAAACAGAGGTAAGTAATAAATATCACTATAATATTGACGACTCGGAACACAAAGTTTTTTATAAGTAAAAACGTAAAGTTTTACCTTACAGCCTAAACTGGCTTTCACCTATAGAAGGCTTCATCAGAGGCTCTGATGAAGCCTTCTATAGGTGAACGCCGGTTTAGGCTGTAAGGTAAAACTTTACGTTTTTACTTATAAAAAACTTTGTGTTCCGAGTCGTCAATATTATAGTGATATTTAGTTAAGTAACGGACACGTCATGGACAACGAAATCCAAGTAAGTAATAAAATAATTAGTATTTTTAGTAATTTTGTTTTTTAATTTAACTTTAATTTTTTAAATTTAACTAAAATTTATATTTGGATAATATCTAAGTCAATACATTAATGCTCAAAACTAGGGTTGGGAAACTATCGATAGTTTAGAACGATAGTTTTGTTCCTGGAATTCGTTAGCGTTTGTGCAAACAGCCTTTATTTCAATACTTTTCAGAATTATAAGTTAATAAGTGATCCCCACGTTTTCTGAGTATTGACGAGTTCCAAGCTTTTTACCGAAACGAACTCCTACCCCCTTCGATTTTACTCAGAAATCTGTGGATGAGATCAGGGTCCTCCTGCGACCATTTTTGTATTACTCTTTCTGCCGATTTCAAAAGAAAGAGTTATTAATTTCCAGTGCGGTTAAGTTTTTAACGTTTTTCAATGCCTCGTTCGAATTGGGCTCAAGAATCAACCCATCAACAATTTCATTCCATGGAATCAATTACCGAAATAAAATACCAATATAACTTTGATGATAAGTCTTTCTGTCTAAAAAATAAAAATAAGTAGGTAACCAAAATAAATACGACTACTACTGGGTTTTGAATGATTTATTTCAGTGAACATGAGAAAAATTAATAGAAATAAAAAATGAAAAGTAGCTAATAAAACTATAGAAAAGTTATATTTCTTCGGATTCTTCATAGCGTTGAACCCTTTCTTGACTATAGTAGTAGTCAGCAAAACTGTCTCTAACAGCTTTGGCTGCTGTGGGATTATTTTTACGTTTTGTTCTTTGCAACTGTACCAAAGTAGATGTATCTAGTGTTTCCCCATTGCCAGGCAAATAATTGGTCCCATTCTCTTCTATAAGAAAGTTATGTAGATAGCAGCATGCTAAAGTTACAATAGACGAGGATCGAGGTACATAGTACTTAACAGAACTCGAAATCGTGCAGTCAGTATGCCGAAGGCATTTTCCACAACTGAACGAGCAGACGACAATATCTTGTTGAATACAACATGTTTTTCTTCATCCAAATCTTTTTTAGCATACGGTTTCATTAAATTTCTATGCAGCGCGAAAGCTTCGTCCGCTACGAAGACATATGGAAAATTTTGAAGACTATTTGACAGTGGTGAAGGAGGTGGAAGATTTAATTTCCCAGTTTGAAACAGTTCACCAAACTTTGAGTGAAACATCACTCCTCCGTCTGATATTCGGCCACTAGTGCCAACATCTACCATTATGAATTTTTTTCTAGCGCTGACCACCGCTAATAAAACTATACTGAAAAAATTTTTGTAGTTGTAGTATGTTGACCCAGAATTTGTAGGTTTTACTATAGCCACATGCTTTCCGTCTATGGCCCCAACACACTTCCTAATTTTAAATTTACTTTCAAACTCTTGGGACACCGATTGCCACTTCTCAGGGATGGTAGGCATCTGAAACAAATAATTGCACGTATTAAAAAAATAATAATAATAAATAAAAAATAAATAAAACTAATGATTTTTGTTTTTACAGGAATCCCAAGACCAAGGGGAAAGTTTCGTTAATTCTTCACCAGGAATAACTTCGTACTCTTCGATCACACCTTATCCACGGCCACCAATAAAAAAACAAAGAGTTCAGGGAGCCACAGCAAAGCAGAATGAGCTGCTTAAATTGGCTTGCAATTATCTGTCTAACAGTGCCTCAGAAGAAGATGAACATTTAACTTTGGCAAAGGTATGGGCAAACAAACTAAAAACCCTTGAGGCAGTACAAAAGAAATTGGCAGAAAAAGCAATTAACGACGTCCTTTTTGAGGCAGAAATGCAAACCCTTCATAGGGACTCTGTAAAAATCAACATTGCCAGTAGTAGCCCCGGGATGTCCCTACCTGGCCCATCATCCTCCTCGTCGAACATAATTAGCCCATTATCAGTGATGTCCGACGAATCTAATGTTTTTAATAACGCTTCTGACTACTTCTCCAGTTATACTAATATTTAAGTACTACTTAATTTTTAAAATCCTATTTTAATACTTAAACATGATTAATTGTATACTAGGTAAATACACAATTATTATAAAATAACGTGATTATTATTTACTCACCTTGATGTAATCCTGAAGTACATAGATAAGAGTCTCGCATGTTTCGAAAATTGCTTGAGATATAGCTGAAGGAGACATGATGACAGAATATTTCAAATCTTCGAAGTTTCTCCCAGTCGCAAGAAAGCTTAAAGTAACCGCTAATCTCTCACGAACTGTTATTGGATCTCTCATAACTGTATTCATCCGGGATAAATGTGGTGTCAACATGGAGATCAACATGTTAAAAAGATTTTCATCCATACGGTAGTAATTTTTATAATCGTCAGCATTGCTTGCTGATATCTCACGTAGCAATGTTAAATGGCTGTACTGGTTACGTTTTTTTAACCATTCCTTCATCCACACTCTGCGTTTCACTGTTTTTCTGGTGCCCAATGCAAGGATAATGGCCAAACAAGCCTTATCTTTACTAATTTTACTTAGAGACATTATTTAAATCCGCACTGTTTGGTGTTTTAATGTCAACTGAGCTAAAATTACTTCAATCAGACTGTCCGTTTGAATGATATGTGTAGGGGCTTCAAGATTGAAGTCAGGATTGACAGTCTGATTGTTCAGTCAGACTGTCATTCATGATTGACCATGTAGGGGTCCCTATAGATTTCGTCAGTATGGCACGTGTTGTCTTGCAAGGCACACCTAACATTGACGTGCTCATTTTTAAAGCAAGTTCTGTACATAGTTTAATGCCGTATTGTGTTTTAGTATTTTGACACATGTCATCATTGATGACATACATTAGTTTTTATAAAGTTCTGATGATGAGGCAAGTGCCTCGAAACATGTAAACAACGAAATAACATCACGGAAAGGCCATAGACGGTGAGTAACAGTATATTTGGTTAACAAACACGTGGCTTGGGACTACAATAGGAGTTATTCCATTTAAATCAAAAAGTAATTATTCATCAGTTTGGTTTGAATGAAATGGTTTTGATACTTTAAATTTATTAAGGTTAATTCATTTTATTTTAATTTATTTTTTCGTTTAAAATTGTCTACTGAACTGTTCTCAATAGCATATAACAATCGAATAATGAAATCAACAAGATTTTTTACATTTTAGTTACCCTAACAACCATTACTTTCTGTCATTGGATGATATTTGATATCCGAGAGCCAGAATTAGAAAATATTACTACTCTTTTTTAATAAAATACTCCATGCTTGGAATTATACCAAATTACATAAAACTCTCACTTGATCTACCTTATTAAACCGTAGACATTTTACTATAATTTCATCTGACTGGACTTATTAAAAAGGTATTAATTTCCTTTTATATATAATATTGTTTTGTTTTTAACTTAATTTTTCTTTACCTGACCTACTGTACAAATAGTCACTGGCTTATGCCCACTTACATCAATTTTAATTTCCTGGTTTCAATTCATTATATTATTTAGTTCATCATTGAACCCTTCATTATTTTTTAACATAACTATAAGAACTACTTTGCCAACTTATTAACACTTATTGCCTTCCTGGCCAAGTTTACAAACATTATTTTAAACATCTTCATTAATCCATTAAAGTAAATACATTTAACATAATATCATACCTAATACATGTACTGATACTTAATTATTTAAATACAATTTTAACATAAATAAAAGGAGTACCACTGACTAAGTACTTCTTTAAATCAACAGCTCCACTCTTACTATCCACAAAACATAAAAAAAATATCCTGTAAACACTATATCATGCTACAGTACAACACCAAGTACATTTTATAACACATTAAATATTAATTTGAACAGTATTTTATACTTAATTCCTACACATTAAACTCCTCCCATTAGACACAATGTTTATGTTTCACATCTCGTACTACTCATTACATATTTTAGATTTAGGTACACCTTTAATGTTTTAATTACTTAGTAACCTTACTATGTACCTCTAATGCATTCTTCAGGTGAGATGGGCCCTCTTGTATTTAATTATAACAGGCTTTGGGCATTGTTTTAAATCATATTTACATGGTTTTTTATGTAACGTTGGGGATCTCAACTCTGTTACGTTACAATATCTATAGACACCCGCACACTAAAAGGCGATATTTCAATTACGGTCGGCCCCCTCTTAAGTGTGTACGGGAGTCACACTTATAAATATGCAAATAATAAGTCTCTGCTTTCGATGCCTTAACACCTAAAGCTTGCAATAAAAAATATGTATTTTGATTTATGAAGCTTTAAATTATTAAACTAGCGCAAAAAAGGTCATTGCCCGGGGATTTCTATATTAAAATGATAGTAAATCATCAATGTTTGTCATATTTAGCTGTATCTCCGTACTGCGAGACAACAGCGCATGCGCGCGGTTATTTGTTATGTTGGCAATATAGATATTTTGATACTTTCCATTGTTGGTAATATCATCCAAAGCCTGTGTTTCTTAAAGAACTACCTTAAATCATCGTTAGATAGATCGCCTAACCTAAAAAGTGTTTTTCATTTAGACTAACTTTATTTATTTACTCTCTTTTGTGACTACAAGATATTTAAAATATGAAGCGCTTACGAATTTACAAAAGTGGTGCTCAAAAGAAAAAAAAGTATAAAAAGAGAGCTGCATCGACAGCCAAAAGTGCAGCGAAATTCTCTTCTTGGCTGTGTAATTCAAACAATGAGACAAAAGGAGCTCAGTCTAAATCAGATGAAAGTGAAAATGAATGCAATCAAGAAGGTAAGCAAGAATTAGTATATTACACACCTAGGGAAGGTAAAGAAAGAATGTCTATTGCTTTTATATATTATCACCCGAGGCGAAGACGAGGGTAATAAACATGTGGTTTGAGGGATTCTTTTTTACTTCCCGAGATGTATACAAGTACTATTTTTCATCACACGCCTGCCGAAAGTTCCCCGGAATGTGCCTGTTTTGCGATAGGTAAATGACGCTTTGTTTTATGATTATGACCACGTGATGAGAAATAGTATACGTCATTCAGCTGGCACACTTCTACTCGACGAAAACGTTGCATGAAAATTGTTGTACGATTGAGGCTATTCCATATATCATTAAGGTGAGGTCGTGAGTAAAATCTATTTCAACTTTTTTCCACCAGCTATGCATAACTCGAAATAAAATGTTTCAATTTATGATGTAAAAAAAAAAATATTGTAGGTAATTCAAAACTTTAGCAAAAAAACTCATTACAATTTTTCACAAGTACGCTACTCTGCCACTGGAAACATTATTCGCCCTACATTTGAATTACTTTGTATAAAAAGGAAATTGGTTACCCCAGATTCCTTAGGTCATAAAGAGAAGCATTTAATTTATTTGCAGTCAATTGACATTGCATTTGAGACAAAAAGTCTAAACAGGCTTAAACTATGAGCCTGTTTTTCGGTAGCTATGATACTAAAAGCAAAGAGTTGCTATAGCTAGTAAAACTAAGAAAGAGATAAAAATGATAAAATCTAATTTTCAATCGCGATAGACATTGGAAAACTGTAACTCAAGAGTCGCGTTTCGCACATATTATGTTAAAAAATGTGGTTCGACACGCATGTGAAATTTTTTTTTGGACTCACTTCGCTCGGCGGGCGACAAACTTCACGAAAGACATCTTTTGCACTTATATTAAAGTGTATTATTTCTGTTCCATTTTTTTTTAATGCACTGTAGAATTGGACATTTTTCTCAAGTTATCTTTTATATATGAAATATATACTAGTCTCCATTATCTTTCTAAAAAGTTCATTATAAATGTATAAATTTTGTATTATTATTAATGTTTTTCAAAAAAGTGTGTACAGTTAAATTTTGAAAGTGCAACATTCAATTTGATATGATACGTTTTAATAATTAAAAATTCATATAATGAATGCGTACATTTTTTACACAGAAAATGAAAGCTGCTCATCAGTACCTTCTATTGATCAATGCTCAAATGGTTCTGCAACTTCGAAGGTAACTGCGACTGAACCCAGTGAAGTTTCCACAGAGAAACCACTTTGGAAATCGAAAACGCACTACAGTAGAACCTCGTTAACCCGGATCAACTGGGGCCGGGGCCGATCCGAGTTAACGAAAATCCGGGTTATCCAGAGAATGAGGGAAAACGATAAAAAAGAATATGTACTTACCAAAAATATTTTTAATGGAGTTTAAAAATTATTATCGGCACACTTTCACCTAAAAACACATAATATGTATTTACACTGTACACAATATAGGTACAAACTAGTCGGTAGTAAAAAAGGCAGTGAGCTTTTGCTGCCTCAGTTTTGTGTATCGCTTACGAGCAGCGCGATCTCGCATCCGCTTTAGCATTAGAAGCTCGTTTGGCGATGTTTCGGCTTGACTCTCGAAATAAACCATCAATTTATCTATGTTTGCTACTGCTTCTGCATGGGTCATAACCACAGCTGGTTCATCAACACTGTCTGAATCCTCTTCATTTTCATTTTCTGTAACACTGCATGATGCAATAATTTCTTCCTCTGTGATCGCTTTATAACCTCCGTCATTGTCAATTTGCAACCAATTGTCAATGTCTTCTTCATCAACATCGGAACAGCCATCGATATTTTTAAAAATGTCTATAAAATCTTCTTCCACACTTATTTTTTCTTCTTCTTCTTCTTCTTCTTCTTCAATTGTATTGTTTTCTGGCAAGTCACACACACCAGGCCACAACTTTTTCCATGACTTTATCAAAGTTTCTCTTCCAACCTGGTCCCAAGCTTCCGCAATCATATAAATAACAGTCTTTACGTTAAAAGATTTCAGCACCTCTACCACACCATGCTCTCCTTCGTCCTCTACCAGTTGACTTAGCATTTGCCTTTTGTACACTTTTTTTATTTTTTCTAGAACTCCTTGGTCCATCGGTTGAATGAGAGAAGTTACATTAGGTGGTAAAAACTTCACTGAAATGTCATCTTTGACTAGTTCATTGGCAGACGGATGCGAAGGCGCATTGTCAATCAGCAAAACCGCCTTGTTGGGAAGGCTACAGTTCTTCAAATATTTTTTTACTGACGGCACAAAATTCTCGAAAAACCATGTTTAAAAATGTCACTAACCATCCAAGCACTTTTTTGTGAGCTGTAAACGACAGGCAATGAGCCTCGTTTCACATTTTTCAACGCACGGGGGTTTTTAGACTTCCCTATTATAAGGAGAGGAATTTTGTGCTTTCCTGACGCATTACTGCAAGCCATTATGGTGAGGCGGTCTTTCCCTTTTTTATACCCTTTCGCTGAATCTCCTAATTTTGAGGCTAGCGTTTTACTCGGCAACATCCGGTAAAATAAACCGGATTCATCGGCATTGTAAACTTGATCTGCAGTCAGTTCTTCCTTTTTAATAAAGTCTTCAAACTCTTTTTTAAATTTTTCTGCCGCTTCAACATCACCTGACAAGCTTTCTCCAGTGATTGTAAGTTGACATACTCCATGCCGTTTTTTCCATCTGTCCAACCACCCCTGGCTAGCTGTAAAACTCGGGTCTCCATGGGGCAACTGTTTGTTCAAACTCAATGCTTTCTGTTGGATGATGGGTCCAGAAATCGGCAAACCACGTTCTCTTTCAGCACAAAACCAGACAAACAATGCTTCATCCAGAGTTTCTAGTTTAGCAGTTTTTGCTTTACACCGATTATCCAAACTGTCCTTAGAAATCATTTTGAAACAAAAGTCTTCAATGCGTTTTCTGTTCTTTTTCCAATCAGATACGGTCGATGTTCCTACTCCAAACTCAGCAGCAATGTTCTTTAACGATTCTCCCTTATCAATTCTTGTCAATGCTTCCATCCTTTTTTTCATAGTCACAACAATGTTTTTACGTTTCGTCGCCATCGCGAACAACACGCTAACGAAACAGCACAACGATACTGTACCTCGACAGTGACACTAGGACAACACGCGAACACTACCGAGATTGCAGCGCAACTGAGGAATGTTGTTTCTAGGTCAATGTCAAGTGCGAGGCGCGGGGAGGGGAAGGAGAGGGTTGAGTCACCAGTTTGCTACGTAGCAACAGCAGGTGGGGTGAGTGCAATGAACTCGCCCACTGGCAAGTGAATTCGAGTAATGTACCTACTGAGAATACCGATTTATTGTCTGTAAAACAAGTCTTCATTTACTATGCTGAACAACATACATGAATTTTTTTTTCCAAAACTGGTCCGGGTTATCTGGACGTCCGGGTTAAAGAGGTCCGGGTTAACGAGGTTCTACTGTACCTCATTTTCACCAGTAGCTTCTACAAGCAAAACCTCGAATGATTTTACAAATGTTGAAAAATCTATCACAGAATCTCCTGATTTTCTCCCAGAAGAAGTGTCTTCTTATATTCTGATTAGTAATCGTTCAACTTCCTTAGGTTCTAAAGCCACGTATGAATATAGTTTTGATACTCCTCAAAAATCTTCAGCTTCGTTAGATACACATATTCCTCGCGATTTATCCAACACCAGCTCAGACTCTGAAGAATCTGAAGCTTCGAAGGAAGAACATAGCCATCAACAATCGTATCAAACGTTTTCCCAGCTTGCATGCTTCGTTAGCCCTAATCAACATGATTCAATTGTAATTAAAAAAGCCTTCATGGAAAAGCATCCGATTTTGTTTAGTGGGGAAGGTAGAAAAAAAGCTCCGTTTGAACCGTCAAAGCTTTACTATAGAATTTTGCCTAATGGAGAAAAAATTCATAGAAAGTGGCTGTCCTATTCGATCGAACTAAATAAAGTATATTGTGCCTGCTGCATGGCTTTTGGAAAAACAGATGTCAGTAATATTTCTTTTATTTCTGGATACGATGTATCTGTCAAACATATATACAAAGCTGTAGATAAGCATGAAAATTCACAAAGCCATATAAACGCAGCGACAGCAGCTTTTCAGTGCCTTCGAGGCTTTGATATTGCGATTTTTATGAACTCAAATTTGTCAAAAAAAATATTAAAAGAAATAGAAACTAGACGGTTAATAGTTATGCGAATAATTGACATTATATTATTTTTAGGTAGACAAGGCATGTCCTACAGAGGACACAGATCAGAAGGTGCAAATACTCTAGACTCCTCTGAAAATCATGGAAATTTCCTTCAATTAGTATTGTTAGTTGCAAATTATGACCCCATTTTACAAAACCATGTACAACAATGTATAGAAGAAAGCAAAAAAAAAAAAAAAAACAGGGAAAGGATAATAGAGAAAAGAGTGGGAAACCTAACAAAGGCCAAATTGGTCGGGGCTCTACTAACTTTTTTGTCAAAAAACTTTGTCAATAAAGTGATACAAATTATTGGAGCATATGGTTGCAATAAGATTTTAACAGATATTCATAATAGCATTATTTTTAGTTTAATGGTAGATACTACGCAGGATGTTGCCGTAATGGATCAATTAACTATTTGCTTTCGGTACGTATTAGACGGAGCTGTGTATGAACGATTTTTAAATGTAACCACTGTAGAGGATACTAGTGGTGCTGCGCTGTTTGAGCATTTCAAACGGAATTATCAAATCTAGGAATTTCAATTTCTAAAATAGTAGCCTGTTCTTTTGATGGGGCAAGCAATATGAAAGGCTGTTATAATGGGTTGCAAGCCCACTTAAAAGAAGCAAATCCGAAAGTAGTTTTTACGCATTGTATGGGTCATGTTTTAAATTTAGTTTTGATGGATTCTGCATTTAATATTCTTTAAGCAGAAAACTTGTTTGGTTTAGTAGAAGAAAGTGCTGTATTCTTTGATGCTTCATGCAAAAGACCATCTATATGGCAAAATGAAACAAAAAAGGAACATAAAGGTCAAGAAAAACTATGCAAGTTGCATACAAGAGAAGAGCTATAAAAGAGAAGAGCTTTCTCTTTTAGGAATTATAGATGAAGAATTTTTAGTCGATGTAAATAAAAACTCGAATTAATTCATGTTATTAGGGGTTTATTAGAAATATCAAACGGCAGTTTCGACTGCAAGACAAAGTTTATGGCCCGGAATTTAATAAGTCAGTGGTCAAAATTTGCAAACATTTTCATGGCATTCATTTTTCTTGATATATTTTTAGCTACATCACCCGTTTCAAAATTTTTGCAAAGTAAAGAGATAGATTATGTAACTGCTTGGAATTTTACTGGAGCAAATTAGTGATAAAAGAAATGACAATAGTTTTGATTTCATTTATAAAAAAACCAAAGATTATGCAAATATAGTCAATAACTATTTTGATGAGACCACTGGTATAGAAATAGAGTTAGACTTTACAGAAAAAAGAGTTAGCAAAAAGAAAAAGATGCCTGGTGAGAAAGCCCCAGATGAGAGTAATAAAATTTCTTCTTCTCATAAATATAAAATTATTTATTTTAAGATAATTGATTGCATTCAATCGAGTATTAAAGAAAGATTTGTACCAAATGGAGGTATTCTTAAAGATTGTTCCTGGCTAAATCCAAAGAAATTTAAAGATATTGAAAATTTAAAACAATTTCAATCAGACGAATTAAAAAGTATTGCAACACTATCAAATGTTGATAGAAGTACACTGATAGTGGAACTGCGACAATTTGCAACTCAATATCCAAGTCTAGTCAAGGTAGAAAAAGACAAAGTATTAAGGAATAAAACTGATATGAATTTTGATGGATTGGCAGAAACCGAAGATCTAGATAATATTGAACATTGTTCGATGTTAAAAAAGTGCTTTGAGTGTTTATCTTGTGCGTTTTCTATAATTCATGAACTTTCTCAATCAGGATTATTTATTAATTTATATGTAGTTTATAAAAATGTCTTGACACTTCCTTCTATGCAAGTTACTTGCGAAAGAGTATTTTCCAAATTAAAAATTATAAAAAATAGATTAAGAAGTAATTTACAAGAAGAGTTACTGTCAGACTTTTTGTTAATGAATATAGAACGGGATATATTTTCAGACTTTGATAAAAATTTAATAGTAGATAAAATAGGAGAAAGCAGTCAAGAGTTAAGAAAAAAATTATTAATTTAAAATAAATGTTTCTATTCATAATAATTATTAATTTAATACTAAATATATTATTATAAACAACTTTATTGAAACAATAAAATAAGTAGCTTAAAATCTTAGATTCTTATATTTTTTTACCTTACATTATATAAATAATTTCTTTTAAAATAATTCGACTCGAATGTAATATATTATATAGAACTTCTCATTTTGGTAAATAAAATGTATGTTTTCAAATAAAGTATTAACAATCAATCATTAATTAAAATACATAGAAAAAAAGGGAAAGCAGTTTTTAGAAGAGGGCCCCCTTATTGATTGGAGCCGACCGATTTTACTAATGCCAGACCGCCACTGCTTTTAGTTCATAGTTTACTAGCATTTAATTTCTTTCAACATTTCATCTATCAAACGTATTCTATTTTTAAGCATTTTCAGAAAGCCGTATTGTACTTAATGTGTAGTTAATTTTCACAACTGTACGCCATTTAGTTCTAACATCAAGCATTTGTGATGTTTTACTAGGATTTAAAGAAACCCCTTACAGTTTTTAGTTTACTTTAAGTAAGTTTTACTAGCATTTCATTTTGTTCTAGAGAAAGTTTTATATCATTTTATTTTAAAGTACATCTAGAAGAAATGATTCTTTGTTTAAGTATCTTTACTTTAGTTCATATTTAATTTTATTGATTTGAAAATAACAAAGCCTACTATTATGGATGAGGAAATTATTGTAGTTGTAATATCAAAAAATTATAATTAATTTTCAAATCTCAGTGGTATTTTGTAGAGCCCCAAGTTCCTTTATTGAGTTCCTTTATTGGGACTGGGTTATGTAACGTTACAATATATATATATATATATATATATATATATATATATAAAAGTGAAATACCACTCACTTATTCATACACTCACTCATCACGAAATCTCCATAACTATAAAGCATACAAACTTGAAATTCGGCACGTATGTTCCTCTTGGCTTCTCGGTGCTCGCTAAGAAAGGGTTTTGAAAACTTTAACGCCTAACCGTGAAAAACCGTGACTCCGATAATAACCGCTTTTTTTCAACTGTACGCTTTTTGGAAGCCTAATGTTTATTTTTTTTACTTTGCCTTAGGCTTTTGGGGAGTTACTAAACAGTATTTTTTTCATCTAACCTATAACCACGAGGAGGCGCGAAAGTAATTGCGACACAATTCAACCTGTCCCTCTATTCCTGGCTATGTGGCGTTGAGGGTTTATTTTGAGTTCTAAGTTCAGCACATATATTCCGAACAGGGTATGGAGACACTCTTTGGCAAGTTGCATATAAAAAACGTTCTAGCAAACCAAATAAATCCTGTTTCGATTGTACTACAAATGGTTCAATGCTGGTTAAACACAACACCTATATATACGCCTATCTATATCTATATATATAAAAGCGAAATACCACTCACTTATTCATACACTCACTCATCATGAAATCTCCATAACTATAAAGCCTACAACCTTGAAATTCGGCACGTATGTTCCTCTTGGCTTCTAGGTGCTCGCTAAGAAAGGGTTTTGAAATTTTTAATGCCTAACCGCAAAAACCCGTGACACCGATAATGCAGCTTTTTTTCAACTGTATGCTTCCTGGAAGTCCAATGTTTATTTTTTTACTTTGCTTTAGGCTCAAAATGGCAAGTGGGGAAACGGTAGGGTTTTGTGTAAACGTGGCGAATTGTTGGTGATTTCAAATAATTATAATTTCAAATAATGCAGAAGTGACCAAACTGCAGAAATCTGCAAAGTTTACAGAACTACAATATATTTATGTAGGTGCTATAAGTGCACTGGTAAGTAAAAATCGAACTCTCTCACTTGAAGAAATACAAAATTTCAGAGTAATTTGCTTAAGTTTCTATGTTGAATGTGCATCCCAACAGTTAAAAGCGTTCCTTTTAACAGTTAAAAGTCTAAAACATGTAGAATTTCCAGATAGGGAAAAAATTAATGATATTCGGTCACTGCCTTTAGCAGCAGCACCAGCCTTTGAGAAGAGTATTGAAATAAAGATGATAAATCTAGACAAGGAATAGAGAAAGTTCTTAGGAATACAAATATGAACACCGGTACAGATGAAAGTTTATTAAGCTTTTAGAGAGAATTTGAAAATACAAAGAACGCGAATGATACTGAAGCTTTTCCAACTTAAATAATTTTGTGACTTATCTATTTACCAGTTTAGTAGTGGGTGTGTTCAAAGGTTTTTTAGTGTAATCAGTGTTAATAAAAACAAAATCAGAAATAAATTGGGTGCGGAGACACTGTTTGGTCAGTTGCATACGAAAAACGTTCCAGCAAACAAAATAAATCCTGTTTTGATTGTACTACAAATGATTCAATGCTGGTGAAACACAGCACCTATATGTAGGCCTATATGAATAAAAACCGGTGTGAATGAGTACATTGTTTTTGTAAATTAAAAACTATTGGAAACTTTTTAAATGTAGTGTGATGTGTGAATATTGACTCAAGCCTATAACGAACTAAGCGCATAAAAAGGATTTCAAAAAGTACTGAAACTGACCTCAGCAGGTGAGAATATTCTCTTTTATCGTAATAGTATTTAAATATTTAGAATATACTCAGACTCTATAAGATGAAACACTCTTCATAAAGTACACGAATTTGTGGCAGTGAGGATTTCGATGGCAAAGTGGGGAAATTTTGGGTAGCCACGTGGGGAATGACCTGGCAGCACTGCATTGAAGCGTTAACGCTTGCGGTGAGCGGAGGGGCATCGCATGGTGAGTCAGTGCTGCTCATACCAGCTCACGCGTATTGTCAACGTATTTCTACTTAGTGTTTGTGTTAAATAAATAAATTCACATGCTAAGTATAACAGTGTATCATTGTGTCTTATTATTGTGTTGCTGATTTTTAATACAGTTGTTATTAACCTTTAGTTAAAGGTTAGTGTTGCTGTTAACCTTTAGTTGAATTCAATCAGGAAGAAATTTATTTCAATTTCAAGAAGTCTTACATCAGTTCAGTAGTTTTACAGCATCTCATTTTCTTTTTTCACCAAGCCCGTTTACCCCTACTTAATCTGGGCAGAGAACCCACTAACACTTTTAGTCAGTGGCGGTCTGGCTAGGTCGGCTGGTCGGCGATCGCCGACCAAAAAATCTTCAAAGGGCCCCCAAAAGCGTATTCGTCAAATTTTAAATAAGTAAAAATCGAAGAAATCCGTAATTTCGTTTAATTTTTGGGCGATGAAGCCCAAAATGTGAACTTCAACATCATTTGCTTTTAAGCAAAAATAATAAGAATACATTTTTAATTAAAAGATATTCATTGAAAAGGAGGCTCAAGCTTTTAATTTTCATAATTTGTAATCTCGTTTAATTTTTACGCATCTCGGGGCCGAACACCACCAGCCAGCCGCTAGCGGCTAGTCCTGTTTTTAACATGGAGTGCAACTTAAAATCGAATTTTATAACACTTAAAATATGATTTAAAATTAAAATGTCACTACCGGAACATTAAATAGTCAAAGTTATAGTATTTCAGCCACTAAAGAACTGGTTAAGTAAAAAAACGTATTTGTAAAATGAAAAATTAGAAGTATGATTATCCATAAGGAAAGGCTAAAGTTGTATGGTTATTTTATTAACTCTTTAAAATTAAACGCAACTGTGTAAAATGTCGAAACTTATACCATATTAAAGGGCGTTTCTATAGCTTCCTGTAGTGATGGTTACCGTATTTTCTTACCTGCATAATTAAAAATATAGACATTGGCGCATATATATTGTAACAAAAATAATGAATAAGATTTTTTTTAGGTTTCGGGGTTTAATCAAGCTCCACGTTGGTATGCACCAATTTGTAACCAATATTTTACTAATGTTACTTTTTTTACTTATGTGTTACTCCTGTGTATCAACGTTAAGCCCCACGTTGAATGCGGCAATTTGTAACAAATATTTTAAAAGGTTGTTATTCTTAGGGTTTAATTAAGCTCCACGTTGGTATGCGCCAATTTGTAACAAATAACTCTCTTTGTGTTTCTTATTTATTACAGTTACAGTTGTAGTTAATTTAAAAAAATTAAATTAACTAATTCGATCTGTTTAAGGAAAATGTTTATTATGTTATCGTAGAGGTGACCTCCTGCAACTCAATATTAATAAAAATTTTATTTATTATATCGTTGCTGCAACTTGTATGTTGAACATAGCCCTATGTTAATCAATTACTAAATGTTTACCAGATGATATCTCTATATTACATGTATTTTAGTTAATAATTCGATAATTCTCTCCAACCCTATTCAGTCAGTATTATTTAAATTAATTCAGAAGTTGCGAAGGAAATACGTTAGTTCGGCAATCTCACGTTCCACCAGCTGTCTACAGCAAGCGCTGCTATTCGTAATTGACTCACCCTTATAGGTTAGTTTGTTTCACCTGATAGTTAATCACCTTCTTTACCTGTAAATTACTCCCCCATCAAAATACAATACCTATTCTACAATAATACAAAACATCATTACATACAAGAAGGATTCTTTATTTGTATTACTTTTTAATTTCCAACAGTGTTCTTCACAGTTATGTTATCGTTATATCGATCGTACAATGCTGAATCGATTTGTTAATGGACTAGTCCTGTATAATACAATTTAAATATAATTTTGTTTATCTCTTATACCAGGGTACGTGTGATTCTTTTAACGATTAGTAAGGCCAGGTAATGCAAAATTAAGGTTACTAAGTATTACAAATTGTTATTAATTCTTAATGTATAAAATTAAATATAAGCTGGTGTTACCGTACAATGCGAGTCTCAAGATAGCCTTGTCTGTTTACAAACGCTTGAAGACTTGCGGATGAGGTTACTTTTGTCCAGAAAATGTGTCCAGATTATTAATAAAGATGGAAAGGTGATGTCCCGGAGTGCAACAGGAATTCTTCGTTCTTCTTCACGATCCTCGTGGTTGTCGGTCCCAGTGGAATTGGTGTAGTATTATAATTTCTTCCCTCTTGGAAGTGAGGTTTATGTCTCCCGTACCAAAGGTTCTTGTGTATTTTTGGTTTATAATTTCATTAATTCAGACTTCTTGTTCATTCAATAAGTATCCTGGTTCAATGGGAAATCGGGTTCATCATTAATTCCAATGGAATTAATTTGAAGAAGGAAATAGTAATTCCGCTACCTTTTGGAGGTGTATGAGTATATTTCTCGAAATCTAGTTCAGTAATTATTCAAATATACTGTTACCACCGTCTATGGCCTTTCCGTGATGTTATTTCGTTGTTTACATGTTTCGAGGCACTTGCCTCATCATCAGAACTTTATAAAAACTAATGTATGTCATCAATGATGACGTGTGTCAAAATACTAAAACACAATACGGCATTAAACTATGTACAGAACTTGCTTTAAAAATGAGCACGTCAATGTTAGGTGTGCCTTGCAAGACAACACGCGCCGTACTGACGAAATCTAAGTTTTATCTCGACTCGGGATCGTACAGTATATTTGATTTATATTGTAATTGGTCGTTCAACACGTGTGGCTTGGTACTGGCGTCGTTATATGCTTTATAAATCTCATATTCTTCAAGGGCGTTCAAATAACGCCCTTTATTGCAGAAATGAAGGGGTATTAGATTCGAGCTAAAATCCGTGTAACTGTGATTGTTGTCTATAAGGTGCCTGGCGAAATTTGACTTGATGTTGTCAAAGTACTGTATGATACCGCTATGCGATATGGTCGAGATAAAACTTAAGTGCCCTTTACACGATCATTCGGAATGACATTCAGAGCGAAGATTGACATTCCGATTGAAGGTGTAAGGTCAAGACTGATGGAATGATGAATGGACTGACGGATTTCCAAATATTTTGAAATCCGAGCTTCAATCACGTTAAGTGGAGGGGAGACTGACAGTCTGAATGGTGGTGTAGTGATTCAATCATTCTTTTCTTCAGTCTTGTTAATGCAGTCATGGAGGACGAGTGTTTTGAAAATGTTACCGATGTTTTTGACGAGTTACCCCGACGAGTTACCAGCAAGTGTTGGTGATCGCGATTGCCTGCAACGATTTATAGCAGTTTATGAATCTTTTCCGGAACTGTGGAATAAAGCACTTCCTAGTTACATGAACAAATACAAAAAAAAAATAGCATTAGAAAAACTTCTTACAATATACAAAGAAATAAAGCCAAACGCCACAGTCAAGGACGTTACCAAAAAATTGAACACTCTACGTTCAAATTTTAGACGTGAGCGTAACAAAATCAAAAGTTCATCGAGAAGTGGAGCAGGAACCGATGAAATATACAAGCCCACTTCATGGGTGTTTTATGCATTAAAATTCTTGGAAGACACAGAGAGCCCTTCTAGTTTAAACACTCAAATTGAGGAAACAGAGGTAAGTAATAAATATCACTATAATATTGACGACTCGGAACACAAAGTTTTTTATAAGTAAAAACGTAAAGTTTTACCTTACAGCCTAAACTGGCTTTCACCTATAGAAGGCTTCATCAGAGGCTCTGATGAAGCCTTCTATAGGTGAACGCCGGTTTAGGCTGTAAGGTAAAACTTTACGTTTTTACTTATAAAAAACTTTGTGTTCCGAGTCGTCAATATTATAGTGATATTTAGTTAAGTAACGGACACGTCATGGACAACGAAATCCAAGTAAGTAATAAAATAATTAGTATTTTTAGTAATTTTGTTTTTTAATTTAACTTTAATTTTTTAAATTTAACTAAAATTTATATTTGGATAATATCTAAGTCAATACATTAATGCTCAAAACTAGGGTTGGGAAACTATCGATAGTTTAGAACGATAGTTTTGTTCCTGGAATTCGTTAGCGTTTGTGCAAACAGCCTTTATTTCAATACTTTTCAGAATTATAAGTTAATAAGTGATCCCCACGTTTTCTGAGTATTGACGAGTTCCAAGCTTTTTACTGAAACGAACTCCTACCCCCTTCGATTTTACTCAGAAATCTGTGGATGAGATCAGGGTCCTCCTGCGACCATTTTTGTATTACTCTTTCTGCCGATTTCAAAAGAAAGAGTTATTAATTTCCAGTGCGGTTAAGTTTTTAACGTTTTTCAATGCCTCGTTCGAATTGGGCTCAAGAATCAACCCATCAACAATTTCATTCCATGGAATCAATTACCGAAATAAAATACCAATATAACTTTGATGATAAGTCTTTCTGTCTAAAAAATAAAAATAAGTAGGTAACCAAAATAAATACGACTACTACTGGGTTTTGAATGATTTATTTCAGTGAACATGAGAAAAATTAATAGAAATAAAAAATGAAAAGTAGCTAATAAAACTATAGAAAAGTTATATTTCTTCGGATTCTTCATAGCGTTGAACCCTTTCTTGACTATAGTAGTAGTCAGCAAAACTGTCTCTAACAGCTTTGGCTGCTGTGGGATTATTTTTACGTTTTGTTCTTTGCAACTGTACCAAAGTAGATGTATCTAGTGTTTCCCCATTGCCAGGCAAATAATTGGTCCCATTCTCTTCTATAAGAAAGTTATGTAGATAGCAGCATGCTAAAGTTACAATAGACGAGGATCGAGGTACATAGTACTTAACAGAACTCGAAATCGTGCAGTCAGTATGCCGAAGGCATTTTCCACAACTGAACGAGCAGACGACAATATCTTGTTGAATACAACATGTTTTTCTTCATCCAAATCTTTTTTAGCATACGGTTTCATTAAATTTCTATGCAGCGCGAAAGCTTCGTCCGCTACGAAGACATATGGAAAATTTTGAAGACTATTTGACAGTGGTGAAGGAGGTGGAAGATTTAATTTCCCAGTTTGAAACAGTTCACCAAACTTTGAGTGAAACATCACTCCTCCGTCTGATATTCGGCCACTAGTGCCAACATCTACCATTATGAATTTTTTTCTAGCGCTGACCACCGCTAATAAAACTATACTGAAAAAATTTTTGTAGTTGTAGTATGTTGACCCAGAATTTGTAGGTTTTACTATAGCCACATGCTTTCCGTCTATGGCCCCAACACACTTCCTAATTTTAAATTTACTTTCAAACTCTTGGGACACCGATTGCCACTTCTCAGGGATGGTAGGCATCTGAAACAAATAATTGCACGTATTAAAAAAATAATAATAATAAATAAAAAATAAATAAAACTAATGATTTTTGTTTTTACAGGAATCCCAAGACCAAGGGGAAAGTTTCGTTAATTCTTCACCAGGAATAACTTCGTACTCTTCGATCACACCTTATCCACGGCCACCAATAAAAAAACAAAGAGTTCAGGGAGCCACAGCAAAGCAGAATGAGCTGCTTAAATTGGCTTGCAATTATCTGTCTAACAGTGCCTCAGAAGAAGATGAACATTTAACTTTGGCAAAGGTATGGGCAAACAAACTAAAAACCCTTGAGGCAGTACAAAAGAAATTGGCAGAAAAAGCAATTAACGACGTCCTTTTTGAGGCAGAAATGCAAACCCTTCATAGGGACTCTGTAAAAATCAACATTGCCAGTAGTAGCCCCGGGATGTCCCTACCTGGCCCATCATCCTCCTCGTCGAACATAATTAGCCCATTATCAGTGATGTCCGACGAATCTAATGTTTTTAATAACGCTTCTGACTACTTCTCCAGTTATACTAATATTTAAGTACTACTTAATTTTTAAAATCCTATTTTAATACTTAAACATGATTAATTGTATACTAGGTAAATACACAATTATTATAAAATAACGTGATTATTATTTACTCACCTTGATGTAATCCTGAAGTACATAGATAAGAGTCTCGCATGTTTCGAAAATTGCTTGAGATATAGCTGAAGGAGACATGATGACAGAATATTTCAAATCTTCGAAGTTTCTCCCAGTCGCAAGAAAGCTTAAAGTAACCGCTAATCTCTCACGAACTGTTATTGGATCTCTCATAACTGTATTCATCCGGGATAAATGTGGTGTCAACATGGAGATCAACATGTTAAAAAGATTTTCATCCATACGGTAGTAATTTTTATAATCGTCAGCATTGCTTGCTGATATCTCACGTAGCAATGTTAAATGGCTGTACTGGTTACGTTTTTTTAACCATTCCTTCATCCACACTCTGCGTTTCACTGTTTTTCTGGTGCCCAATGCAAGGATAATGGCCAAACAAGCCTTATCTTTACTAATTTTACTTAGAGACATTATTTAAATCCGCACTGTTTGGTGTTTTAATGTCAACTGAGCTAAAATTACTTCAATCAGACTGTCCGTTTGAATGATATGTGTAGGGGCTTCAAGATTGAAGTCAGGATTGACAGTCTGATTGTTCAGTCAGACTGTCATTCATGATTGACCATGTAGGGGTCCCTATAGATTTCGTCAGTATGGCACGTGTTGTCTTGCAAGGCACACCTAACATTGACGTGCTCATTTTTAAAGCAAGTTCTGTACATAGTTTAATGCCGTATTGTGTTTTAGTATTTTGACACATGTCATCATTGATGACATACATTAGTTTTTATAAAGTTCTGATGATGAGGCAAGTGCCTCGAAACATGTAAACAACGAAATAACATCACGGAAAGGCCATAGACGGTGAGTAACAGTATATTTGGTTAACAAACACGTGGCTTGGGACTACAATAGGAGTTATTCCATTTAAATCAAAAAGTAATTATTCATCAGTTTGGTTTGAATGAAATGGTTTTGATACTTTAAATTTATTAAGGTTAATTCATTTTATTTTAATTTATTTTTTCGTTTAAAATTGTCTACTGAACTGTTCTCAATAGCATATAACAATCGAATAATGAAATCAACAAGATTTTTTACATTTTAGTTACCCTAACAACCATTACTTTCTGTCATTGGATGATATTTGATATCCGAGAGCCAGAATTAGAAAATATTACTACTCTTTTTTAATAAAATACTCCATGCTTGGAATTATACCAAATTACATAAAACTCTCACTTGATCTACCTTATTAAACCGTAGACATTTTACTATAATTTCATCTGACTGGACTTATTAAAAAGGTATTAATTTCCTTTTATATATAATATTGTTTTGTTTTTAACTTAATTTTTCTTTACCTGACCTACTGTACAAATAGTCACTGGCTTATGCCCACTTACATCAATTTTAATTTCCTGGTTTCAATTCATTATATTATTTAGTTCATCATTGAACCCTTCATTATTTTTTAACATAACTATAAGAACTACTTTGCCAACTTATTAACACTTATTGCCTTCCTGGCCAAGTTTACAAACATTATTTTAAACATCTTCATTAATCCATTAAAGTAAATACATTTAACATAATATCATACCTAATACATGTACTGATACTTAATTATTTAAATACAATTTTAACATAAATAAAAGGAGTACCACTGACTAAGTACTTCTTTAAATCAACAGCTCCACTCTTACTATCCACAAAACATAAAAAAAATATCCTGTAAACACTATATCATGCTACAGTACAACACCAAGTACATTTTATAACACATTAAATATTAATTTGAACAGTATTTTATACTTAATTCCTACACATTAAACTCCTCCCATTAGACACAATGTTTATGTTTCACATCTCGTACTACTCATTACATATTTTAGATTTAGGTACACCTTTAATGTTTTAATTACTTAGTAACCTTACTATGTACCTCTAATGCATTCTTCAGGTGAGATGGGCCCTCTTGTATTTAATTATAACAGGCTTTGGGCATTGTTTTAAATCATATTTACATGGTTTTTTATGTAACGTTGGGGATCTCAACTCTGTTACGTTACAATATCTATAGACACCCGCACACTAAAAGGCGATATTTCAATTACGGTCGGCCCCCTCTTAAGTGTGTACGGGAGTCACACTTATAAATATGCAAATAATAAGTCTCTGCTTTCGATGCCTTAACACCTAAAGCTTGCAATAAAAAATATGTATTTTGATTTATGAAGCTTTAAATTATTAAACTAGCGCAAAAAAGGTCATTGCCCGGGGATTTCTATATTAAAATGATAGTAAATCATCAATGTTTGTCATATTTAGCTGTATCTCCGTACTGCGAGACAACAGCGCATGCGCGCGGTTATTTGTTATGTTGGCAATATAGATATTTTGATACTTTCCATTGTTGGTAATATCATCCAAAGCCTGTGTTTCTTAAAGAACTACCTTAAATCATCGTTAGATAGATCGCCTAACCTAAAAAGTGTTTTTCATTTAGACTAACTTTATTTATTTACTCTCTTTTGTGACTACAAGATATTTAAAATATGAAGCGCTTACGAATTTACAAAAGTGGTGCTCAAAAGAAAAAAAAGTATAAAAAGAGAGCTGCATCGACAGCCAAAAGTGCAGCGAAATTCTCTTCTTGGCTGTGTAATTCAAACAATGAGACAAAAGGAGCTCAGTCTAAATCAGATGAAAGTGAAAATGAATGCAATCAAGAAGGTAAGCAAGAATTAGTATATTACACACCTAGGGAAGGTAAAGAAAGAATGTCTATTGCTTTTATATATTATCACCCGAGGCGAAGACGAGGGTAATAAACATGTGGTTTGAGGGATTCTTTTTTACTTCCCGAGATGTATACAAGTACTATTTTTCATCACACGCCTGCCGAAAGTTCCCCGGAATGTGCCTGTTTTGCGATAGGTAAATGACGCTTTGTTTTATGATTATGACCACGTGATGAGAAATAGTATACGTCATTCAGCTGGCACACTTCTACTCGACGAAAACGTTGCATGAAAATTGTTGTACGATTGAGGCTATTCCATATATCATTAAGGTGAGGTCGTGAGTAAAATCTATTTCAACTTTTTTCCACCAGCTATGCATAACTCGAAATAAAATGTTTCAATTTATGATGTAAAAAAAAAAATATTGTAGGTAATTCAAAACTTTAGCAAAAAAACTCATTACAATTTTTCACAAGTACGCTACTCTGCCACTGGAAACATTATTCGCCCTACATTTGAATTACTTTGTATAAAAAGGAAATTGGTTACCCCAGATTCCTTAGGTCATAAAGAGAAGCATTTAATTTATTTGCAGTCAATTGACATTGCATTTGAGACAAAAAGTCTAAACAGGCTTAAACTATGAGCCTGTTTTTCGGTAGCTATGATACTAAAAGCAAAGAGTTGCTATAGCTAGTAAAACTAAGAAAGAGATAAAAATGATAAAATCTAATTTTCAATCGCGATAGACATTGGAAAACTGTAACTCAAGAGTCGCGTTTCGCACATATTATGTTAAAAAATGTGGTTCGACACGCATGTGAAATTTTTTTTTGGACTCACTTCGCTCGGCGGGCGACAAACTTCACGAAAGACATCTTTTGCACTTATATTAAAGTGTATTATTTCTGTTCCATTTTTTTTTAATGCACTGTAGAATTGGACATTTTTCTCAAGTTATCTTTTATATATGAAATATATACTAGTCTCCATTATCTTTCTAAAAAGTTCATTATAAATGTATAAATTTTGTATTATTATTAATGTTTTTCAAAAAAGTGTGTACAGTTAAATTTTGAAAGTGCAACATTCAATTTGATATGATACGTTTTAATAATTAAAAATTCATATAATGAATGCGTACATTTTTTACACAGAAAATGAAAGCTGCTCATCAGTACCTTCTATTGATCAATGCTCAAATGGTTCTGCAACTTCGAAGGTAACTGCGACTGAACCCAGTGAAGTTTCCACAGAGAAACCACTTTGGAAATCGAAAACGCACTACAGTAGAACCTCGTTAACCCGGATCAACTGGGGCCGGGGCCGATCCGAGTTAACGAAAATCCGGGTTATCCAGAGAATGAGGGAAAACGATAAAAAAGAATATGTACTTACCAAAAATATTTTTAATGGAGTTTAAAAATTATTATCGGCACACTTTCACCTAAAAACACATAATATGTATTTACACTGTACACAATATAGGTACAAACTAGTCGGTAGTAAAAAAGGCAGTGAGCTTTTGCTGCCTCAGTTTTGTGTATCGCTTACGAGCAGCGCGATCTCGCATCCGCTTTAGCATTAGAAGCTCGTTTGGCGATGTTTCGGCTTGACTCTCGAAATAAACCATCAATTTATCTATGTTTGCTACTGCTTCTGCATGGGTCATAACCACAGCTGGTTCATCAACACTGTCTGAATCCTCTTCATTTTCATTTTCTGTAACACTGCATGATGCAATAATTTCTTCCTCTGTGATCGCTTTATAACCTCCGTCATTGTCAATTTGCAACCAATTGTCAATGTCTTCTTCATCAACATCGGAACAGCCATCGATATTTTTAAAAATGTCTATAAAATCTTCTTCCACACTTATTTTTTCTTCTTCTTCTTCTTCTTCTTCTTCAATTGTATTGTTTTCTGGCAAGTCACACACACCAGGCCACAACTTTTTCCATGACTTTATCAAAGTTTCTCTTCCAACCTGGTCCCAAGCTTCCGCAATCATATAAATAACAGTCTTTACGTTAAAAGATTTCAGCACCTCTACCACACCATGCTCTCCTTCGTCCTCTACCAGTTGACTTAGCATTTGCCTTTTGTACACTTTTTTTATTTTTTCTAGAACTCCTTGGTCCATCGGTTGAATGAGAGAAGTTACATTAGGTGGTAAAAACTTCACTGAAATGTCATCTTTGACTAGTTCATTGGCAGACGGATGCGAAGGCGCATTGTCAATCAGCAAAACCGCCTTGTTGGGAAGGCTACAGTTCTTCAAATATTTTTTTACTGACGGCACAAAATTCTCGAAAAACCATGTTTAAAAATGTCACTAACCATCCAAGCACTTTTTTGTGAGCTGTAAACGACAGGCAATGAGCCTCGTTTCACATTTTTCAACGCACGGGGGTTTTTAGACTTCCCTATTATAAGGAGAGGAATTTTGTGCTTTCCTGACGCATTACTGCAAGCCATTATGGTGAGGCGGTCTTTCCCTTTTTTATACCCTTTCGCTGAATCTCCTAATTTTGAGGCTAGCGTTTTACTCGGCAACATCCGGTAAAATAAACCGGATTCATCGGCATTGTAAACTTGATCTGCAGTCAGTTCTTCCTTTTTAATAAAGTCTTCAAACTCTTTTTTAAATTTTTCTGCCGCTTCAACATCACCTGACAAGCTTTCTCCAGTGATTGTAAGTTGACATACTCCATGCCGTTTTTTCCATCTGTCCAACCACCCCTGGCTAGCTGTAAAACTCGGGTCTCCATGGGGCAACTGTTTGTTCAAACTCAATGCTTTCTGTTGGATGATGGGTCCAGAAATCGGCAAACCACGTTCTCTTTCAGCACAAAACCAGACAAACAATGCTTCATCCAGAGTTTCTAGTTTAGCAGTTTTTGCTTTACACCGATTATCCAAACTGTCCTTAGAAATCATTTTGAAACAAAAGTCTTCAATGCGTTTTCTGTTCTTTTTCCAATCAGATACGGTCGATGTTCCTACTCCAAACTCAGCAGCAATGTTCTTTAACGATTCTCCCTTATCAATTCTTGTCAATGCTTCCATCCTTTTTTTCATAGTCACAACAATGTTTTTACGTTTCGTCGCCATCGCGAACAACACGCTAACGAAACAGCACAACGATACTGTACCTCGACAGTGACACTAGGACAACACGCGAACACTACCGAGATTGCAGCGCAACTGAGGAATGTTGTTTCTAGGTCAATGTCAAGTGCGAGGCGCGGGGAGGGGAAGGAGAGGGTTGAGTCACCAGTTTGCTACGTAGCAACAGCAGGTGGGGTGAGTGCAATGAACTCGCCCACTGGCAAGTGAATTCGAGTAATGTACCTACTGAGAATACCGATTTATTGTCTGTAAAACAAGTCTTCATTTACTATGCTGAACAACATACATGAATTTTTTTTTCCAAAACTGGTCCGGGTTATCTGGACGTCCGGGTTAAAGAGGTCCGGGTTAACGAGGTTCTACTGTACCTCATTTTCACCAGTAGCTTCTACAAGCAAAACCTCGAATGATTTTACAAATGTTGAAAAATCTATCACAGAATCTCCTGATTTTCTCCCAGAAGAAGTGTCTTCTTATATTCTGATTAGTAATCGTTCAACTTCCTTAGGTTCTAAAGCCACGTATGAATATAGTTTTGATACTCCTCAAAAATCTTCAGCTTCGTTAGATACACATATTCCTCGCGATTTATCCAACACCAGCTCAGACTCTGAAGAATCTGAAGCTTCGAAGGAAGAACATAGCCATCAACAATCGTATCAAACGTTTTCCCAGCTTGCATGCTTCGTTAGCCCTAATCAACATGATTCAATTGTAATTAAAAAAGCCTTCATGGAAAAGCATCCGATTTTGTTTAGTGGGGAAGGTAGAAAAAAAGCTCCGTTTGAACCGTCAAAGCTTTACTATAGAATTTTGCCTAATGGAGAAAAAATTCATAGAAAGTGGCTGTCCTATTCGATCGAACTAAATAAAGTATATTGTGCCTGCTGCATGGCTTTTGGAAAAACAGATGTCAGTAATATTTCTTTTATTTCTGGATACGATGTATCTGTCAAACATATATACAAAGCTGTAGATAAGCATGAAAATTCACAAAGCCATATAAACGCAGCGACAGCAGCTTTTCAGTGCCTTCGAGGCTTTGATATTGCGATTTTTATGAACTCAAATTTGTCAAAAAAAATATTAAAAGAAATAGAAACTAGACGGTTAATAGTTATGCGAATAATTGACATTATATTATTTTTAGGTAGACAAGGCATGTCCTACAGAGGACACAGATCAGAAGGTGCAAATACTCTAGACTCCTCTGAAAATCATGGAAATTTCCTTCAATTAGTATTGTTAGTTGCAAATTATGACCCCATTTTACAAAACCATGTACAACAATGTATAGAAGAAAGCAAAAAAAAAAAAAAAAACAGGGAAAGGATAATAGAGAAAAGAGTGGGAAACCTAACAAAGGCCAAATTGGTCGGGGCTCTACTAACTTTTTTGTCAAAAAACTTTGTCAATAAAGTGATACAAATTATTGGAGCATATGGTTGCAATAAGATTTTAACAGATATTCATAATAGCATTATTTTTAGTTTAATGGTAGATACTACGCAGGATGTTGCCGTAATGGATCAATTAACTATTTGCTTTCGGTACGTATTAGACGGAGCTGTGTATGAACGATTTTTAAATGTAACCACTGTAGAGGATACTAGTGGTGCTGCGCTGTTTGAGCATTTCAAACGGAATTATCAAATCTAGGAATTTCAATTTCTAAAATAGTAGCCTGTTCTTTTGATGGGGCAAGCAATATGAAAGGCTGTTATAATGGGTTGCAAGCCCACTTAAAAGAAGCAAATCCGAAAGTAGTTTTTACGCATTGTATGGGTCATGTTTTAAATTTAGTTTTGATGGATTCTGCATTTAATATTCTTTAAGCAGAAAACTTGTTTGGTTTAGTAGAAGAAAGTGCTGTATTCTTTGATGCTTCATGCAAAAGACCATCTATATGGCAAAATGAAACAAAAAAGGAACATAAAGGTCAAGAAAAACTATGCAAGTTGCATACAAGAGAAGAGCTATAAAAGAGAAGAGCTTTCTCTTTTAGGAATTATAGATGAAGAATTTTTAGTCGA
This sequence comes from Magicicada septendecula, assembly GCA_034769895.1. Classification (NCBI taxonomy): domain Eukaryota; kingdom Metazoa; phylum Arthropoda; class Insecta; order Hemiptera; family Cicadidae; genus Magicicada; species Magicicada septendecula. The sequence continues at coordinate 774,824,425 of CM068367.1, forward strand.
TGTAAATAAAAACTCGAATTAATTCATGTTATTAGGGGTTTATTAGAAATATCAAACGGCAGTTTCGACTGCAAGACAAAGTTTATGGCCCGGAATTTAATAAGTCAGTGGTCAAAATTTGCAAACATTTTCATGGCATTCATTTTTCTTGATATATTTTTAGCTACATCACCCGTTTCAAAATTTTTGCAAAGTAAAGAGATAGATTATGTAACTGCTTGGAATTTTACTGGAGCAAATTAGTGATAAAAGAAATGACAATAGTTTTGATTTCATTTATAAAAAAACCAAAGATTATGCAAATATAGTCAATAACTATTTTGATGAGACCACTGGTATAGAAATAGAGTTAGACTTTACAGAAAAAAGAGTTAGCAAAAAGAAAAAGATGCCTGGTGAGAAAGCCCCAGATGAGAGTAATAAAATTTCTTCTTCTCATAAATATAAAATTATTTATTTTAAGATAATTGATTGCATTCAATCGAGTATTAAAGAAAGATTTGTACCAAATGGAGGTATTCTTAAAGATTGTTCCTGGCTAAATCCAAAGAAATTTAAAGATATTGAAAATTTAAAACAATTTCAATCAGACGAATTAAAAAGTATTGCAACACTATCAAATGTTGATAGAAGTACACTGATAGTGGAACTGCGACAATTTGCAACTCAATATCCAAGTCTAGTCAAGGTAGAAAAAGACAAAGTATTAAGGAATAAAACTGATATGAATTTTGATGGATTGGCAGAAACCGAAGATCTAGATAATATTGAACATTGTTCGATGTTAAAAAAGTGCTTTGAGTGTTTATCTTGTGCGTTTTCTATAATTCATGAACTTTCTCAATCAGGATTATTTATTAATTTATATGTAGTTTATAAAAATGTCTTGACACTTCCTTCTATGCAAGTTACTTGCGAAAGAGTATTTTCCAAATTAAAAATTATAAAAAATAGATTAAGAAGTAATTTACAAGAAGAGTTACTGTCAGACTTTTTGTTAATGAATATAGAACGGGATATATTTTCAGACTTTGATAAAAATTTAATAGTAGATAAAATAGGAGAAAGCAGTCAAGAGTTAAGAAAAAAATTATTAATTTAAAATAAATGTTTCTATTCATAATAATTATTAATTTAATACTAAATATATTATTATAAACAACTTTATTGAAACAATAAAATAAGTAGCTTAAAATCTTAGATTCTTATATTTTTTTACCTTACATTATATAAATAATTTCTTTTAAAATAATTCGACTCGAATGTAATATATTATATAGAACTTCTCATTTTGGTAAATAAAATGTATGTTTTCAAATAAAGTATTAACAATCAATCATTAATTAAAATACATAGAAAAAAAGGGAAAGCAGTTTTTAGAAGAGGGCCCCCTTATTGATTGGAGCCGACCGATTTTACTAATGCCAGACCGCCACTGCTTTTAGTTCATAGTTTACTAGCATTTAATTTCTTTCAACATTTCATCTATCAAACGTATTCTATTTTTAAGCATTTTCAGAAAGCCGTATTGTACTTAATGTGTAGTTAATTTTCACAACTGTACGCCATTTAGTTCTAACATCAAGCATTTGTGATGTTTTACTAGGATTTAAAGAAACCCCTTACAGTTTTTAGTTTACTTTAAGTAAGTTTTACTAGCATTTCATTTTGTTCTAGAGAAAGTTTTATATCATTTTATTTTAAAGTACATCTAGAAGAAATGATTCTTTGTTTAAGTATCTTTACTTTAGTTCATATTTAATTTTATTGATTTGAAAATAACAAAGCCTACTATTATGGATGAGGAAATTATTGTAGTTGTAATATCAAAAAATTATAATTAATTTTCAAATCTCAGTGGTATTTTGTAGAGCCCCAAGTTCCTTTATTGAGTTCCTTTATTGGGACTGGGTTATGTAACGTTACAATATATATATATATATATATATATATATATATATATAAAAGTGAAATACCACTCACTTATTCATACACTCACTCATCACGAAATCTCCATAACTATAAAGCATACAAACTTGAAATTCGGCACGTATGTTCCTCTTGGCTTCTCGGTGCTCGCTAAGAAAGGGTTTTGAAAACTTTAACGCCTAACCGTGAAAAACCGTGACTCCGATAATAACCGCTTTTTTTCAACTGTACGCTTTTTGGAAGCCTAATGTTTATTTTTTTTACTTTGCCTTAGGCTTTTGGGGAGTTACTAAACAGTATTTTTTTCATCTAACCTATAACCACGAGGAGGCGCGAAAGTAATTGCGACACAATTCAACCTGTCCCTCTATTCCTGGCTATGTGGCGTTGAGGGTTTATTTTGAGTTCTAAGTTCAGCACATATATTCCGAACAGGGTATGGAGACACTCTTTGGCAAGTTGCATATAAAAAACGTTCTAGCAAACCAAATAAATCCTGTTTCGATTGTACTACAAATGGTTCAATGCTGGTTAAACACAACACCTATATATACGCCTATCTATATCTATATATATAAAAGCGAAATACCACTCACTTATTCATACACTCACTCATCATGAAATCTCCATAACTATAAAGCCTACAACCTTGAAATTCGGCACGTATGTTCCTCTTGGCTTCTAGGTGCTCGCTAAGAAAGGGTTTTGAAATTTTTAATGCCTAACCGCAAAAACCCGTGACACCGATAATGCAGCTTTTTTTCAACTGTATGCTTCCTGGAAGTCCAATGTTTATTTTTTTACTTTGCTTTAGGCTCAAAATGGCAAGTGGGGAAACGGTAGGGTTTTGTGTAAACGTGGCGAATTGTTGGTGATTTCAAATAATTATAATTTCAAATAATGCAGAAGTGACCAAACTGCAGAAATCTGCAAAGTTTACAGAACTACAATATATTTATGTAGGTGCTATAAGTGCACTGGTAAGTAAAAATCGAACTCTCTCACTTGAAGAAATACAAAATTTCAGAGTAATTTGCTTAAGTTTCTATGTTGAATGTGCATCCCAACAGTTAAAAGCGTTCCTTTTAACAGTTAAAAGTCTAAAACATGTAGAATTTCCAGATAGGGAAAAAATTAATGATATTCGGTCACTGCCTTTAGCAGCAGCACCAGCCTTTGAGAAGAGTATTGAAATAAAGATGATAAATCTAGACAAGGAATAGAGAAAGTTCTTAGGAATACAAATATGAACACCGGTACAGATGAAAGTTTATTAAGCTTTTAGAGAGAATTTGAAAATACAAAGAACGCGAATGATACTGAAGCTTTTCCAACTTAAATAATTTTGTGACTTATCTATTTACCAGTTTAGTAGTGGGTGTGTTCAAAGGTTTTTTAGTGTAATCAGTGTTAATAAAAACAAAATCAGAAATAAATTGGGTGCGGAGACACTGTTTGGTCAGTTGCATACGAAAAACGTTCCAGCAAACAAAATAAATCCTGTTTTGATTGTACTACAAATGATTCAATGCTGGTGAAACACAGCACCTATATGTAGGCCTATATGAATAAAAACCGGTGTGAATGAGTACATTGTTTTTGTAAATTAAAAACTATTGGAAACTTTTTAAATGTAGTGTGATGTGTGAATATTGACTCAAGCCTATAACGAACTAAGCGCATAAAAAGGATTTCAAAAAGTACTGAAACTGACCTCAGCAGGTGAGAATATTCTCTTTTATCGTAATAGTATTTAAATATTTAGAATATACTCAGACTCTATAAGATGAAACACTCTTCATAAAGTACACGAATTTGTGGCAGTGAGGATTTCGATGGCAAAGTGGGGAAATTTTGGGTAGCCACGTGGGGAATGACCTGGCAGCACTGCATTGAAGCGTTAACGCTTGCGGTGAGCGGAGGGGCATCGCATGGTGAGTCAGTGCTGCTCATACCAGCTCACGCGTATTGTCAACGTATTTCTACTTAGTGTTTGTGTTAAATAAATAAATTCACATGCTAAGTATAACAGTGTATCATTGTGTCTTATTATTGTGTTGCTGATTTTTAATACAGTTGTTATTAACCTTTAGTTAAAGGTTAGTGTTGCTGTTAACCTTTAGTTGAATTCAATCAGGAAGAAATTTATTTCAATTTCAAGAAGTCTTACATCAGTTCAGTAGTTTTACAGCATCTCATTTTCTTTTTTCACCAAGCCCGTTTACCCCTACTTAATCTGGGCAGAGAACCCACTAACACTTTTAGTCAGTGGCGGTCTGGCTAGGTCGGCTGGTCGGCGATCGCCGACCAAAAAATCTTCAAAGGGCCCCCAAAAGCGTATTCGTCAAATTTTAAATAAGTAAAAATCGAAGAAATCCGTAATTTCGTTTAATTTTTGGGCGATGAAGCCCAAAATGTGAACTTCAACATCATTTGCTTTTAAGCAAAAATAATAAGAATACATTTTTAATTAAAAGATATTCATTGAAAAGGAGGCTCAAGCTTTTAATTTTCATAATTTGTAATCTCGTTTAATTTTTACGCATCTCGGGGCCGAACACCACCAGCCAGCCGCTAGCGGCTAGTCCTGTTTTTAACATGGAGTGCAACTTAAAATCGAATTTTATAACACTTAAAATATGATTTAAAATTAAAATGTCACTACCGGAACATTAAATAGTCAAAGTTATAGTATTTCAGCCACTAAAGAACTGGTTAAGTAAAAAAACGTATTTGTAAAATGAAAAATTAGAAGTATGATTATCCATAAGGAAAGGCTAAAGTTGTATGGTTATTTTATTAACTCTTTAAAATTAAACGCAACTGTGTAAAATGTCGAAACTTATACCATATTAAAGGGCGTTTCTATAGCTTCCTGTAGTGATGGTTACCGTATTTTCTTACCTGCATAATTAAAAATATAGACATTGGCGCATATATATTGTAACAAAAATAATGAATAAGATTTTTTTTAGGTTTCGGGGTTTAATCAAGCTCCACGTTGGTATGCACCAATTTGTAACCAATATTTTACTAATGTTACTTTTTTTACTTATGTGTTACTCCTGTGTATCAACGTTAAGCCCCACGTTGAATGCGGCAATTTGTAACAAATATTTTAAAAGGTTGTTATTCTTAGGGTTTAATTAAGCTCCACGTTGGTATGCGCCAATTTGTAACAAATAACTCTCTTTGTGTTTCTTATTTATTACAGTTACAGTTGTAGTTAATTTAAAAAAATTAAATTAACTAATTCGATCTGTTTAAGGAAAATGTTTATTATGTTATCGTAGAGGTGACCTCCTGCAACTCAATATTAATAAAAATTTTATTTATTATATCGTTGCTGCAACTTGTATGTTGAACATAGCCCTATGTTAATCAATTACTAAATGTTTACCAGATGATATCTCTATATTACATGTATTTTAGTTAATAATTCGATAATTCTCTCCAACCCTATTCAGTCAGTATTATTTAAATTAATTCAGAAGTTGCGAAGGAAATACGTTAGTTCGGCAATCTCACGTTCCACCAGCTGTCTACAGCAAGCGCTGCTATTCGTAATTGACTCACCCTTATAGGTTAGTTTGTTTCACCTGATAGTTAATCACCTTCTTTACCTGTAAATTACTCCCCCATCAAAATACAATACCTATTCTACAATAATACAAAACATCATTACATACAAGAAGGATTCTTTATTTGTATTACTTTTTAATTTCCAACAGTGTTCTTCACAGTTATGTTATCGTTATATCGATCGTACAATGCTGAATCGATTTGTTAATGGACTAGTCCTGTATAATACAATTTAAATATAATTTTGTTTATCTCTTATACCAGGGTACGTGTGATTCTTTTAACGATTAGTAAGGCCAGGTAATGCAAAATTAAGGTTACTAAGTATTACAAATTGTTATTAATTCTTAATGTATAAAATTAAATATAAGCTGGTGTTACCGTACAATGCGAGTCTCAAGATAGCCTTGTCTGTTTACAAACGCTTGAAGACTTGCGGATGAGGTTACTTTTGTCCAGAAAATGTGTCCAGATTATTAATAAAGATGGAAAGGTGATGTCCCGGAGTGCAACAGGAATTCTTCGTTCTTCTTCACGATCCTCGTGGTTGTCGGTCCCAGTGGAATTGGTGTAGTATTATAATTTCTTCCCTCTTGGAAGTGAGGTTTATGTCTCCCGTACCAAAGGTTCTTGTGTATTTTTGGTTTATAATTTCATTAATTCAGACTTCTTGTTCATTCAATAAGTATCCTGGTTCAATGGGAAATCGGGTTCATCATTAATTCCAATGGAATTAATTTGAAGAAGGAAATAGTAATTCCGCTACCTTTTGGAGGTGTATGAGTATATTTCTCGAAATCTAGTTCAGTAATTATTCAAATATACTGTTACCACCGTCTATGGCCTTTCCGTGATGTTATTTCGTTGTTTACATGTTTCGAGGCACTTGCCTCATCATCAGAACTTTATAAAAACTAATGTATGTCATCAATGATGACGTGTGTCAAAATACTAAAACACAATACGGCATTAAACTATGTACAGAACTTGCTTTAAAAATGAGCACGTCAATGTTAGGTGTGCCTTGCAAGACAACACGCGCCGTACTGACGAAATCTAAGTTTTATCTCGACTCGGGATCGTACAGTATATTTGATTTATATTGTAATTGGTCGTTCAACACGTGTGGCTTGGTACTGGCGTCGTTATATGCTTTATAAATCTCATATTCTTCAAGGGCGTTCAAATAACGCCCTTTATTGCAGAAATGAAGGGGTATTAGATTCGAGCTAAAATCCGTGTAACTGTGATTGTTGTCTATAAGGTGCCTGGCGAAATTTGACTTGATGTTGTCAAAGTACTGTATGATACCGCTATGCGATATGGTCGAGATAAAACTTAAGTGCCCTTTACACGATCATTCGGAATGACATTCAGAGCGAAGATTGACATTCCGATTGAAGGTGTAAGGTCAAGACTGATGGAATGATGAATGGACTGACGGATTTCCAAATATTTTGAAATCCGAGCTTCAATCACGTTAAGTGGAGGGGAGACTGACAGTCTGAATGGTGGTGTAGTGATTCAATCATTCTTTTCTTCAGTCTTGTTAATGCAGTCATGGAGGACGAGTGTTTTGAAAATGTTACCGATGTTTTTGACGAGTTACCCCGACGAGTTACCAGCAAGTGTTGGTGATCGCGATTGCCTGCAACGATTTATAGCAGTTTATGAATCTTTTCCGGAACTGTGGAATAAAGCACTTCCTAGTTACATGAACAAATACAAAAAAAAAATAGCATTAGAAAAACTTCTTACAATATACAAAGAAATAAAGCCAAACGCCACAGTCAAGGACGTTACCAAAAAATTGAACACTCTACGTTCAAATTTTAGACGTGAGCGTAACAAAATCAAAAGTTCATCGAGAAGTGGAGCAGGAACCGATGAAATATACAAGCCCACTTCATGGGTGTTTTATGCATTAAAATTCTTGGAAGACACAGAGAGCCCTTCTAGTTTAAACACTCAAATTGAGGAAACAGAGGTAAGTAATAAATATCACTATAATATTGACGACTCGGAACACAAAGTTTTTTATAAGTAAAAACGTAAAGTTTTACCTTACAGCCTAAACTGGCTTTCACCTATAGAAGGCTTCATCAGAGGCTCTGATGAAGCCTTCTATAGGTGAACGCCGGTTTAGGCTGTAAGGTAAAACTTTACGTTTTTACTTATAAAAAACTTTGTGTTCCGAGTCGTCAATATTATAGTGATATTTAGTTAAGTAACGGACACGTCATGGACAACGAAATCCAAGTAAGTAATAAAATAATTAGTATTTTTAGTAATTTTGTTTTTTAATTTAACTTTAATTTTTTAAATTTAACTAAAATTTATATTTGGATAATATCTAAGTCAATACATTAATGCTCAAAACTAGGGTTGGGAAACTATCGATAGTTTAGAACGATAGTTTTGTTCCTGGAATTCGTTAGCGTTTGTGCAAACAGCCTTTATTTCAATACTTTTCAGAATTATAAGTTAATAAGTGATCCCCACGTTTTCTGAGTATTGACGAGTTCCAAGCTTTTTACCGAAACGAACTCCTACCCCCTTCGATTTTACTCAGAAATCTGTGGATGAGATCAGGGTCCTCCTGCGACCATTTTTGTATTACTCTTTCTGCCGATTTCAAAAGAAAGAGTTATTAATTTCCAGTGCGGTTAAGTTTTTAACGTTTTTCAATGCCTCGTTCGAATTGGGCTCAAGAATCAACCCATCAACAATTTCATTCCATGGAATCAATTACCGAAATAAAATACCAATATAACTTTGATGATAAGTCTTTCTGTCTAAAAAATAAAAATAAGTAGGTAACCAAAATAAATACGACTACTACTGGGTTTTGAATGATTTATTTCAGTGAACATGAGAAAAATTAATAGAAATAAAAAATGAAAAGTAGCTAATAAAACTATAGAAAAGTTATATTTCTTCGGATTCTTCATAGCGTTGAACCCTTTCTTGACTATAGTAGTAGTCAGCAAAACTGTCTCTAACAGCTTTGGCTGCTGTGGGATTATTTTTACGTTTTGTTCTTTGCAACTGTACCAAAGTAGATGTATCTAGTGTTTCCCCATTGCCAGGCAAATAATTGGTCCCATTCTCTTCTATAAGAAAGTTATGTAGATAGCAGCATGCTAAAGTTACAATAGACGAGGATCGAGGTACATAGTACTTAACAGAACTCGAAATCGTGCAGTCAGTATGCCGAAGGCATTTTCCACAACTGAACGAGCAGACGACAATATCTTGTTGAATACAACATGTTTTTCTTCATCCAAATCTTTTTTAGCATACGGTTTCATTAAATTTCTATGCAGCGCGAAAGCTTCGTCCGCTACGAAGACATATGGAAAATTTTGAAGACTATTTGACAGTGGTGAAGGAGGTGGAAGATTTAATTTCCCAGTTTGAAACAGTTCACCAAACTTTGAGTGAAACATCACTCCTCCGTCTGATATTCGGCCACTAGTGCCAACATCTACCATTATGAATTTTTTTCTAGCGCTGACCACCGCTAATAAAACTATACTGAAAAAATTTTTGTAGTTGTAGTATGTTGACCCAGAATTTGTAGGTTTTACTATAGCCACATGCTTTCCGTCTATGGCCCCAACACACTTCCTAATTTTAAATTTACTTTCAAACTCTTGGGACACCGATTGCCACTTCTCAGGGATGGTAGGCATCTGAAACAAATAATTGCACGTATTAAAAAAATAATAATAATAAATAAAAAATAAATAAAACTAATGATTTTTGTTTTTACAGGAATCCCAAGACCAAGGGGAAAGTTTCGTTAATTCTTCACCAGGAATAACTTCGTACTCTTCGATCACACCTTATCCACGGCCACCAATAAAAAAACAAAGAGTTCAGGGAGCCACAGCAAAGCAGAATGAGCTGCTTAAATTGGCTTGCAATTATCTGTCTAACAGTGCCTCAGAAGAAGATGAACATTTAACTTTGGCAAAGGTATGGGCAAACAAACTAAAAACCCTTGAGGCAGTACAAAAGAAATTGGCAGAAAAAGCAATTAACGACGTCCTTTTTGAGGCAGAAATGCAAACCCTTCATAGGGACTCTGTAAAAATCAACATTGCCAGTAGTAGCCCCGGGATGTCCCTACCTGGCCCATCATCCTCCTCGTCGAACATAATTAGCCCATTATCAGTGATGTCCGACGAATCTAATGTTTTTAATAACGCTTCTGACTACTTCTCCAGTTATACTAATATTTAAGTACTACTTAATTTTTAAAATCCTATTTTAATACTTAAACATGATTAATTGTATACTAGGTAAATACACAATTATTATAAAATAACGTGATTATTATTTACTCACCTTGATGTAATCCTGAAGTACATAGATAAGAGTCTCGCATGTTTCGAAAATTGCTTGAGATATAGCTGAAGGAGACATGATGACAGAATATTTCAAATCTTCGAAGTTTCTCCCAGTCGCAAGAAAGCTTAAAGTAACCGCTAATCTCTCACGAACTGTTATTGGATCTCTCATAACTGTATTCATCCGGGATAAATGTGGTGTCAACATGGAGATCAACATGTTAAAAAGATTTTCATCCATACGGTAGTAATTTTTATAATCGTCAGCATTGCTTGCTGATATCTCACGTAGCAATGTTAAATGGCTGTACTGGTTACGTTTTTTTAACCATTCCTTCATCCACACTCTGCGTTTCACTGTTTTTCTGGTGCCCAATGCAAGGATAATGGCCAAACAAGCCTTATCTTTACTAATTTTACTTAGAGACATTATTTAAATCCGCACTGTTTGGTGTTTTAATGTCAACTGAGCTAAAATTACTTCAATCAGACTGTCCGTTTGAATGATATGTGTAGGGGCTTCAAGATTGAAGTCAGGATTGACAGTCTGATTGTTCAGTCAGACTGTCATTCATGATTGACCATGTAGGGGTCCCTATAGATTTCGTCAGTATGGCACGTGTTGTCTTGCAAGGCACACCTAACATTGACGTGCTCATTTTTAAAGCAAGTTCTGTACATAGTTTAATGCCGTATTGTGTTTTAGTATTTTGACACATGTCATCATTGATGACATACATTAGTTTTTATAAAGTTCTGATGATGAGGCAAGTGCCTCGAAACATGTAAACAACGAAATAACATCACGGAAAGGCCATAGACGGTGAGTAACAGTATATTTGGTTAACAAACACGTGGCTTGGGACTACAATAGGAGTTATTCCATTTAAATCAAAAAGTAATTATTCATCAGTTTGGTTTGAATGAAATGGTTTTGATACTTTAAATTTATTAAGGTTAATTCATTTTATTTTAATTTATTTTTTCGTTTAAAATTGTCTACTGAACTGTTCTCAATAGCATATAACAATCGAATAATGAAATCAACAAGATTTTTTACATTTTAGTTACCCTAACAACCATTACTTTCTGTCATTGGATGATATTTGATATCCGAGAGCCAGAATTAGAAAATATTACTACTCTTTTTTAATAAAATACTCCATGCTTGGAATTATACCAAATTACATAAAACTCTCACTTGATCTACCTTATTAAACCGTAGACATTTTACTATAATTTCATCTGACTGGACTTATTAAAAAGGTATTAATTTCCTTTTATATATAATATTGTTTTGTTTTTAACTTAATTTTTCTTTACCTGACCTACTGTACAAATAGTCACTGGCTTATGCCCACTTACATCAATTTTAATTTCCTGGTTTCAATTCATTATATTATTTAGTTCATCATTGAACCCTTCATTATTTTTTAACATAACTATAAGAACTACTTTGCCAACTTATTAACACTTATTGCCTTCCTGGCCAAGTTTACAAACATTATTTTAAACATCTTCATTAATCCATTAAAGTAAATACATTTAACATAATATCATACCTAATACATGTACTGATACTTAATTATTTAAATACAATTTTAACATAAATAAAAGGAGTACCACTGACTAAGTACTTCTTTAAATCAACAGCTCCACTCTTACTATCCACAAAACATAAAAAAAATATCCTGTAAACACTATATCATGCTACAGTACAACACCAAGTACATTTTATAACACATTAAATATTAATTTGAACAGTATTTTATACTTAATTCCTACACATTAAACTCCTCCCATTAGACACAATGTTTATGTTTCACATCTCGTACTACTCATTACATATTTTAGATTTAGGTACACCTTTAATGTTTTAATTACTTAGTAACCTTACTATGTACCTCTAATGCATTCTTCAGGTGAGATGGGCCCTCTTGTATTTAATTATAACAGGCTTTGGGCATTGTTTTAAATCATATTTACATGGTTTTTTATGTAACGTTGGGGATCTCAACTCTGTTACGTTACAATATCTATAGACACCCGCACACTAAAAGGCGATATTTCAATTACGGTCGGCCCCCTCTTAAGTGTGTACGGGAGTCACACTTATAAATATGCAAATAATAAGTCTCTGCTTTCGATGCCTTAACACCTAAAGCTTGCAATAAAAAATATGTATTTTGATTTATGAAGCTTTAAATTATTAAACTAGCGCAAAAAAGGTCATTGCCCGGGGATTTCTATATTAAAATGATAGTAAATCATCAATGTTTGTCATATTTAGCTGTATCTCCGTACTGCGAGACAACAGCGCATGCGCGCGGTTATTTGTTATGTTGGCAATATAGATATTTTGATACTTTCCATTGTTGGTAATATCATCCAAAGCCTGTGTTTCTTAAAGAACTACCTTAAATCATCGTTAGATAGATCGCCTAACCTAAAAAGTGTTTTTCATTTAGACTAACTTTATTTATTTACTCTCTTTTGTGACTACAAGATATTTAAAATATGAAGCGCTTACGAATTTACAAAAGTGGTGCTCAAAAGAAAAAAAAGTATAAAAAGAGAGCTGCATCGACAGCCAAAAGTGCAGCGAAATTCTCTTCTTGGCTGTGTAATTCAAACAATGAGACAAAAGGAGCTCAGTCTAAATCAGATGAAAGTGAAAATGAATGCAATCAAGAAGGTAAGCAAGAATTAGTATATTACACACCTAGGGAAGGTAAAGAAAGAATGTCTATTGCTTTTATATATTATCACCCGAGGCGAAGACGAGGGTAATAAACATGTGGTTTGAGGGATTCTTTTTTACTTCCCGAGATGTATACAAGTACTATTTTTCATCACACGCCTGCCGAAAGTTCCCCGGAATGTGCCTGTTTTGCGATAGGTAAATGACGCTTTGTTTTATGATTATGACCACGTGATGAGAAATAGTATACGTCATTCAGCTGGCACACTTCTACTCGACGAAAACGTTGCATGAAAATTGTTGTACGATTGAGGCTATTCCATATATCATTAAGGTGAGGTCGTGAGTAAAATCTATTTCAACTTTTTTCCACCAGCTATGCATAACTCGAAATAAAATGTTTCAATTTATGATGTAAAAAAAAAAATATTGTAGGTAATTCAAAACTTTAGCAAAAAAACTCATTACAATTTTTCACAAGTACGCTACTCTGCCACTGGAAACATTATTCGCCCTACATTTGAATTACTTTGTATAAAAAGGAAATTGGTTACCCCAGATTCCTTAGGTCATAAAGAGAAGCATTTAATTTATTTGCAGTCAATTGACATTGCATTTGAGACAAAAAGTCTAAACAGGCTTAAACTATGAGCCTGTTTTTCGGTAGCTATGATACTAAAAGCAAAGAGTTGCTATAGCTAGTAAAACTAAGAAAGAGATAAAAATGATAAAATCTAATTTTCAATCGCGATAGACATTGGAAAACTGTAACTCAAGAGTCGCGTTTCGCACATATTATGTTAAAAAATGTGGTTCGACACGCATGTGAAATTTTTTTTTGGACTCACTTCGCTCGGCGGGCGACAAACTTCACGAAAGACATCTTTTGCACTTATATTAAAGTGTATTATTTCTGTTCCATTTTTTTTTAATGCACTGTAGAATTGGACATTTTTCTCAAGTTATCTTTTATATATGAAATATATACTAGTCTCCATTATCTTTCTAAAAAGTTCATTATAAATGTATAAATTTTGTATTATTATTAATGTTTTTCAAAAAAGTGTGTACAGTTAAATTTTGAAAGTGCAACATTCAATTTGATATGATACGTTTTAATAATTAAAAATTCATATAATGAATGCGTACATTTTTTACACAGAAAATGAAAGCTGCTCATCAGTACCTTCTATTGATCAATGCTCAAATGGTTCTGCAACTTCGAAGGTAACTGCGACTGAACCCAGTGAAGTTTCCACAGAGAAACCACTTTGGAAATCGAAAACGCACTACAGTAGAACCTCGTTAACCCGGATCAACTGGGGCCGGGGCCGATCCGAGTTAACGAAAATCCGGGTTATCCAGAGAATGAGGGAAAACGATAAAAAAGAATATGTACTTACCAAAAATATTTTTAATGGAGTTTAAAAATTATTATCGGCACACTTTCACCTAAAAACACATAATATGTATTTACACTGTACACAATATAGGTACAAACTAGTCGGTAGTAAAAAAGGCAGTGAGCTTTTGCTGCCTCAGTTTTGTGTATCGCTTACGAGCAGCGCGATCTCGCATCCGCTTTAGCATTAGAAGCTCGTTTGGCGATGTTTCGGCTTGACTCTCGAAATAAACCATCAATTTATCTATGTTTGCTACTGCTTCTGCATGGGTCATAACCACAGCTGGTTCATCAACACTGTCTGAATCCTCTTCATTTTCATTTTCTGTAACACTGCATGATGCAATAATTTCTTCCTCTGTGATCGCTTTATAACCTCCGTCATTGTCAATTTGCAACCAATTGTCAATGTCTTCTTCATCAACATCGGAACAGCCATCGATATTTTTAAAAATGTCTATAAAATCTTCTTCCACACTTATTTTTTCTTCTTCTTCTTCTTCTTCTTCTTCAATTGTATTGTTTTCTGGCAAGTCACACACACCAGGCCACAACTTTTTCCATGACTTTATCAAAGTTTCTCTTCCAACCTGGTCCCAAGCTTCCGCAATCATATAAATAACAGTCTTTACGTTAAAAGATTTCAGCACCTCTACCACACCATGCTCTCCTTCGTCCTCTACCAGTTGACTTAGCATTTGCCTTTTGTACACTTTTTTTATTTTTTCTAGAACTCCTTGGTCCATCGGTTGAATGAGAGAAGTTACATTAGGTGGTAAAAACTTCACTGAAATGTCATCTTTGACTAGTTCATTGGCAGACGGATGCGAAGGCGCATTGTCAATCAGCAAAACCGCCTTGTTGGGAAGGCTACAGTTCTTCAAATATTTTTTTACTGACGGCACAAAATTCTCGAAAAACCATGTTTAAAAATGTCACTAACCATCCAAGCACTTTTTTGTGAGCTGTAAACGACAGGCAATGAGCCTCGTTTCACATTTTTCAACGCACGGGGGTTTTTAGACTTCCCTATTATAAGGAGAGGAATTTTGTGCTTTCCTGACGCATTACTGCAAGCCATTATGGTGAGGCGGTCTTTCCCTTTTTTATACCCTTTCGCTGAATCTCCTAATTTTGAGGCTAGCGTTTTACTCGGCAACATCCGGTAAAATAAACCGGATTCATCGGCATTGTAAACTTGATCTGCAGTCAGTTCTTCCTTTTTAATAAAGTCTTCAAACTCTTTTTTAAATTTTTCTGCCGCTTCAACATCACCTGACAAGCTTTCTCCAGTGATTGTAAGTTGACATACTCCATGCCGTTTTTTCCATCTGTCCAACCACCCCTGGCTAGCTGTAAAACTCGGGTCTCCATGGGGCAACTGTTTGTTCAAACTCAATGCTTTCTGTTGGATGATGGGTCCAGAAATCGGCAAACCACGTTCTCTTTCAGCACAAAACCAGACAAACAATGCTTCATCCAGAGTTTCTAGTTTAGCAGTTTTTGCTTTACACCGATTATCCAAACTGTCCTTAGAAATCATTTTGAAACAAAAGTCTTCAATGCGTTTTCTGTTCTTTTTCCAATCAGATACGGTCGATGTTCCTACTCCAAACTCAGCAGCAATGTTCTTTAACGATTCTCCCTTATCAATTCTTGTCAATGCTTCCATCCTTTTTTTCATAGTCACAACAATGTTTTTACGTTTCGTCGCCATCGCGAACAACACGCTAACGAAACAGCACAACGATACTGTACCTCGACAGTGACACTAGGACAACACGCGAACACTACCGAGATTGCAGCGCAACTGAGGAATGTTGTTTCTAGGTCAATGTCAAGTGCGAGGCGCGGGGAGGGGAAGGAGAGGGTTGAGTCACCAGTTTGCTACGTAGCAACAGCAGGTGGGGTGAGTGCAATGAACTCGCCCACTGGCAAGTGAATTCGAGTAATGTACCTACTGAGAATACCGATTTATTGTCTGTAAAACAAGTCTTCATTTACTATGCTGAACAACATACATGAATTTTTTTTTCCAAAACTGGTCCGGGTTATCTGGACGTCCGGGTTAAAGAGGTCCGGGTTAACGAGGTTCTACTGTACCTCATTTTCACCAGTAGCTTCTACAAGCAAAACCTCGAATGATTTTACAAATGTTGAAAAATCTATCACAGAATCTCCTGATTTTCTCCCAGAAGAAGTGTCTTCTTATATTCTGATTAGTAATCGTTCAACTTCCTTAGGTTCTAAAGCCACGTATGAATATAGTTTTGATACTCCTCAAAAATCTTCAGCTTCGTTAGATACACATATTCCTCGCGATTTATCCAACACCAGCTCAGACTCTGAAGAATCTGAAGCTTCGAAGGAAGAACATAGCCATCAACAATCGTATCAAACGTTTTCCCAGCTTGCATGCTTCGTTAGCCCTAATCAACATGATTCAATTGTAATTAAAAAAGCCTTCATGGAAAAGCATCCGATTTTGTTTAGTGGGGAAGGTAGAAAAAAAGCTCCGTTTGAACCGTCAAAGCTTTACTATAGAATTTTGCCTAATGGAGAAAAAATTCATAGAAAGTGGCTGTCCTATTCGATCGAACTAAATAAAGTATATTGTGCCTGCTGCATGGCTTTTGGAAAAACAGATGTCAGTAATATTTCTTTTATTTCTGGATACGATGTATCTGTCAAACATATATACAAAGCTGTAGATAAGCATGAAAATTCACAAAGCCATATAAACGCAGCGACAGCAGCTTTTCAGTGCCTTCGAGGCTTTGATATTGCGATTTTTATGAACTCAAATTTGTCAAAAAAAATATTAAAAGAAATAGAAACTAGACGGTTAATAGTTATGCGAATAATTGACATTATATTATTTTTAGGTAGACAAGGCATGTCCTACAGAGGACACAGATCAGAAGGTGCAAATACTCTAGACTCCTCTGAAAATCATGGAAATTTCCTTCAATTAGTATTGTTAGTTGCAAATTATGACCCCATTTTACAAAACCATGTACAACAATGTATAGAAGAAAGCAAAAAAAAAAAAAAAAACAGGGAAAGGATAATAGAGAAAAGAGTGGGAAACCTAACAAAGGCCAAATTGGTCGGGGCTCTACTAACTTTTTTGTCAAAAAACTTTGTCAATAAAGTGATACAAATTATTGGAGCATATGGTTGCAATAAGATTTTAACAGATATTCATAATAGCATTATTTTTAGTTTAATGGTAGATACTACGCAGGATGTTGCCGTAATGGATCAATTAACTATTTGCTTTCGGTACGTATTAGACGGAGCTGTGTATGAACGATTTTTAAATGTAACCACTGTAGAGGATACTAGTGGTGCTGCGCTGTTTGAGCATTTCAAACGGAATTATCAAATCTAGGAATTTCAATTTCTAAAATAGTAGCCTGTTCTTTTGATGGGGCAAGCAATATGAAAGGCTGTTATAATGGGTTGCAAGCCCACTTAAAAGAAGCAAATCCGAAAGTAGTTTTTACGCATTGTATGGGTCATGTTTTAAATTTAGTTTTGATGGATTCTGCATTTAATATTCTTTAAGCAGAAAACTTGTTTGGTTTAGTAGAAGAAAGTGCTGTATTCTTTGATGCTTCATGCAAAAGACCATCTATATGGCAAAATGAAACAAAAAAGGAACATAAAGGTCAAGAAAAACTATGCAAGTTGCATACAAGAGAAGAGCTATAAAAGAGAAGAGCTTTCTCTTTTAGGAATTATAGATGAAGAATTTTTAGTCGATGTAAATAAAAACTCGAATTAATTCATGTTATTAGGGGTTTATTAGAAATATCAAACGGCAGTTTCGACTGCAAGACAAAGTTTATGGCCCGGAATTTAATAAGTCAGTGGTCAAAATTTGCAAACATTTTCATGGCATTCATTTTTCTTGATATATTTTTAGCTACATCACCCGTTTCAAAATTTTTGCAAAGTAAAGAGATAGATTATGTAACTGCTTGGAATTTTACTGGAGCAAATTAGTGATAAAAGAAATGACAATAGTTTTGATTTCATTTATAAAAAAACCAAAGATTATGCAAATATAGTCAATAACTATTTTGATGAGACCACTGGTATAGAAATAGAGTTAGACTTTACAGAAAAAAGAGTTAGCAAAAAGAAAAAGATGCCTGGTGAGAAAGCCCCAGATGAGAGTAATAAAATTTCTTCTTCTCATAAATATAAAATTATTTATTTTAAGATAATTGATTGCATTCAATCGAGTATTAAAGAAAGATTTGTACCAAATGGAGGTATTCTTAAAGATTGTTCCTGGCTAAATCCAAAGAAATTTAAAGATATTGAAAATTTAAAACAATTTCAATCAGACGAATTAAAAAGTATTGCAACACTATCAAATGTTGATAGAAGTACACTGATAGTGGAACTGCGACAATTTGCAACTCAATATCCAAGTCTAGTCAAGGTAGAAAAAGACAAAGTATTAAGGAATAAAACTGATATGAATTTTGATGGATTGGCAGAAACCGAAGATCTAGATAATATTGAACATTGTTCGATGTTAAAAAAGTGCTTTGAGTGTTTATCTTGTGCGTTTTCTATAATTCATGAACTTTCTCAATCAGGATTATTTATTAATTTATATGTAGTTTATAAAAATGTCTTGACACTTCCTTCTATGCAAGTTACTTGCGAAAGAGTATTTTCCAAATTAAAAATTATAAAAAATAGATTAAGAAGTAATTTACAAGAAGAGTTACTGTCAGACTTTTTGTTAATGAATATAGAACGGGATATATTTTCAGACTTTGATAAAAATTTAATAGTAGATAAAATAGGAGAAAGCAGTCAAGAGTTAAGAAAAAAATTATTAATTTAAAATAAATGTTTCTATTCATAATAATTATTAATTTAATACTAAATATATTATTATAAACAACTTTATTGAAACAATAAAATAAGTAGCTTAAAATCTTAGATTCTTATATTTTTTTACCTTACATTATATAAATAATTTCTTTTAAAATAATTCGACTCGAATGTAATATATTATATAGAACTTCTCATTTTGGTAAATAAAATGTATGTTTTCAAATAAAGTATTAACAATCAATCATTAATTAAAATACATAGAAAAAAAGGGAAAGCAGTTTTTAGAAGAGGGCCCCCTTATTGATTGGAGCCGACCGATTTTACTAATGCCAGACCGCCACTGCTTTTAGTTCATAGTTTACTAGCATTTAATTTCTTTCAACATTTCATCTATCAAACGTATTCTATTTTTAAGCATTTTCAGAAAGCCGTATTGTACTTAATGTGTAGTTAATTTTCACAACTGTACGCCATTTAGTTCTAACATCAAGCATTTGTGATGTTTTACTAGGATTTAAAGAAACCCCTTACAGTTTTTAGTTTACTTTAAGTAAGTTTTACTAGCATTTCATTTTGTTCTAGAGAAAGTTTTATATCATTTTATTTTAAAGTACATCTAGAAGAAATGATTCTTTGTTTAAGTATCTTTACTTTAGTTCATATTTAATTTTATTGATTTGAAAATAACAAAGCCTACTATTATGGATGAGGAAATTATTGTAGTTGTAATATCAAAAAATTATAATTAATTTTCAAATCTCAGTGGTATTTTGTAGAGCCCCAAGTTCCTTTATTGAGTTCCTTTATTGGGACTGGGTTATGTAACGTTACAATATATATATATATATATATATATATATATATATATAAAAGTGAAATACCACTCACTTATTCATACACTCACTCATCACGAAATCTCCATAACTATAAAGCATACAAACTTGAAATTCGGCACGTATGTTCCTCTTGGCTTCTCGGTGCTCGCTAAGAAAGGGTTTTGAAAACTTTAACGCCTAACCGTGAAAAACCGTGACTCCGATAATAACCGCTTTTTTTCAACTGTACGCTTTTTGGAAGCCTAATGTTTATTTTTTTTACTTTGCCTTAGGCTTTTGGGGAGTTACTAAACAGTATTTTTTTCATCTAACCTATAACCACGAGGAGGCGCGAAAGTAATTGCGACACAATTCAACCTGTCCCTCTATTCCTGGCTATGTGGCGTTGAGGGTTTATTTTGAGTTCTAAGTTCAGCACATATATTCCGAACAGGGTATGGAGACACTCTTTGGCAAGTTGCATATAAAAAACGTTCTAGCAAACCAAATAAATCCTGTTTCGATTGTACTACAAATGGTTCAATGCTGGTTAAACACAACACCTATATATACGCCTATCTATATCTATATATATAAAAGCGAAATACCACTCACTTATTCATACACTCACTCATCATGAAATCTCCATAACTATAAAGCCTACAACCTTGAAATTCGGCACGTATGTTCCTCTTGGCTTCTAGGTGCTCGCTAAGAAAGGGTTTTGAAATTTTTAATGCCTAACCGCAAAAACCCGTGACACCGATAATGCAGCTTTTTTTCAACTGTATGCTTCCTGGAAGTCCAATGTTTATTTTTTTACTTTGCTTTAGGCTCAAAATGGCAAGTGGGGAAACGGTAGGGTTTTGTGTAAACGTGGCGAATTGTTGGTGATTTCAAATAATTATAATTTCAAATAATGCAGAAGTGACCAAACTGCAGAAATCTGCAAAGTTTACAGAACTACAATATATTTATGTAGGTGCTATAAGTGCACTGGTAAGTAAAAATCGAACTCTCTCACTTGAAGAAATACAAAATTTCAGAGTAATTTGCTTAAGTTTCTATGTTGAATGTGCATCCCAACAGTTAAAAGCGTTCCTTTTAACAGTTAAAAGTCTAAAACATGTAGAATTTCCAGATAGGGAAAAAATTAATGATATTCGGTCACTGCCTTTAGCAGCAGCACCAGCCTTTGAGAAGAGTATTGAAATAAAGATGATAAATCTAGACAAGGAATAGAGAAAGTTCTTAGGAATACAAATATGAACACCGGTACAGATGAAAGTTTATTAAGCTTTTAGAGAGAATTTGAAAATACAAAGAACGCGAATGATACTGAAGCTTTTCCAACTTAAATAATTTTGTGACTTATCTATTTACCAGTTTAGTAGTGGGTGTGTTCAAAGGTTTTTTAGTGTAATCAGTGTTAATAAAAACAAAATCAGAAATAAATTGGGTGCGGAGACACTGTTTGGTCAGTTGCATACGAAAAACGTTCCAGCAAACAAAATAAATCCTGTTTTGATTGTACTACAAATGATTCAATGCTGGTGAAACACAGCACCTATATGTAGGCCTATATGAATAAAAACCGGTGTGAATGAGTACATTGTTTTTGTAAATTAAAAACTATTGGAAACTTTTTAAATGTAGTGTGATGTGTGAATATTGACTCAAGCCTATAACGAACTAAGCGCATAAAAAGGATTTCAAAAAGTACTGAAACTGACCTCAGCAGGTGAGAATATTCTCTTTTATCGTAATAGTATTTAAATATTTAGAATATACTCAGACTCTATAAGATGAAACACTCTTCATAAAGTACACGAATTTGTGGCAGTGAGGATTTCGATGGCAAAGTGGGGAAATTTTGGGTAGCCACGTGGGGAATGACCTGGCAGCACTGCATTGAAGCGTTAACGCTTGCGGTGAGCGGAGGGGCATCGCATGGTGAGTCAGTGCTGCTCATACCAGCTCACGCGTATTGTCAACGTATTTCTACTTAGTGTTTGTGTTAAATAAATAAATTCACATGCTAAGTATAACAGTGTATCATTGTGTCTTATTATTGTGTTGCTGATTTTTAATACAGTTGTTATTAACCTTTAGTTAAAGGTTAGTGTTGCTGTTAACCTTTAGTTGAATTCAATCAGGAAGAAATTTATTTCAATTTCAAGAAGTCTTACATCAGTTCAGTAGTTTTACAGCATCTCATTTTCTTTTTTCACCAAGCCCGTTTACCCCTACTTAATCTGGGCAGAGAACCCACTAACACTTTTAGTCAGTGGCGGTCTGGCTAGGTCGGCTGGTCGGCGATCGCCGACCAAAAAATCTTCAAAGGGCCCCCAAAAGCGTATTCGTCAAATTTTAAATAAGTAAAAATCGAAGAAATCCGTAATTTCGTTTAATTTTTGGGCGATGAAGCCCAAAATGTGAACTTCAACATCATTTGCTTTTAAGCAAAAATAATAAGAATACATTTTTAATTAAAAGATATTCATTGAAAAGGAGGCTCAAGCTTTTAATTTTCATAATTTGTAATCTCGTTTAATTTTTACGCATCTCGGGGCCGAACACCACCAGCCAGCCGCTAGCGGCTAGTCCTGTTTTTAACATGGAGTGCAACTTAAAATCGAATTTTATAACACTTAAAATATGATTTAAAATTAAAATGTCACTACCGGAACATTAAATAGTCAAAGTTATAGTATTTCAGCCACTAAAGAACTGGTTAAGTAAAAAAACGTATTTGTAAAATGAAAAATTAGAAGTATGATTATCCATAAGGAAAGGCTAAAGTTGTATGGTTATTTTATTAACTCTTTAAAATTAAACGCAACTGTGTAAAATGTCGAAACTTATACCATATTAAAGGGCGTTTCTATAGCTTCCTGTAGTGATGGTTACCGTATTTTCTTACCTGCATAATTAAAAATATAGACATTGGCGCATATATATTGTAACAAAAATAATGAATAAGATTTTTTTTAGGTTTCGGGGTTTAATCAAGCTCCACGTTGGTATGCACCAATTTGTAACCAATATTTTACTAATGTTACTTTTTTTACTTATGTGTTACTCCTGTGTATCAACGTTAAGCCCCACGTTGAATGCGGCAATTTGTAACAAATATTTTAAAAGGTTGTTATTCTTAGGGTTTAATTAAGCTCCACGTTGGTATGCGCCAATTTGTAACAAATAACTCTCTTTGTGTTTCTTATTTATTACAGTTACAGTTGTAGTTAATTTAAAAAAATTAAATTAACTAATTCGATCTGTTTAAGGAAAATGTTTATTATGTTATCGTAGAGGTGACCTCCTGCAACTCAATATTAATAAAAATTTTATTTATTATATCGTTGCTGCAACTTGTATGTTGAACATAGCCCTATGTTAATCAATTACTAAATGTTTACCAGATGATATCTCTATATTACATGTATTTTAGTTAATAATTCGATAATTCTCTCCAACCCTATTCAGTCAGTATTATTTAAATTAATTCAGAAGTTGCGAAGGAAATACGTTAGTTCGGCAATCTCACGTTCCACCAGCTGTCTACAGCAAGCGCTGCTATTCGTAATTGACTCACCCTTATAGGTTAGTTTGTTTCACCTGATAGTTAATCACCTTCTTTACCTGTAAATTACTCCCCCATCAAAATACAATACCTATTCTACAATAATACAAAACATCATTACATACAAGAAGGATTCTTTATTTGTATTACTTTTTAATTTCCAACAGTGTTCTTCACAGTTATGTTATCGTTATATCGATCGTACAATGCTGAATCGATTTGTTAATGGACTAGTCCTGTATAATACAATTTAAATATAATTTTGTTTATCTCTTATACCAGGGTACGTGTGATTCTTTTAACGATTAGTAAGGCCAGGTAATGCAAAATTAAGGTTACTAAGTATTACAAATTGTTATTAATTCTTAATGTATAAAATTAAATATAAGCTGGTGTTACCGTACAATGCGAGTCTCAAGATAGCCTTGTCTGTTTACAAACGCTTGAAGACTTGCGGATGAGGTTACTTTTGTCCAGAAAATGTGTCCAGATTATTAATAAAGATGGAAAGGTGATGTCCCGGAGTGCAACAGGAATTCTTCGTTCTTCTTCACGATCCTCGTGGTTGTCGGTCCCAGTGGAATTGGTGTAGTATTATAATTTCTTCCCTCTTGGAAGTGAGGTTTATGTCTCCCGTACCAAAGGTTCTTGTGTATTTTTGGTTTATAATTTCATTAATTCAGACTTCTTGTTCATTCAATAAGTATCCTGGTTCAATGGGAAATCGGGTTCATCATTAATTCCAATGGAATTAATTTGAAGAAGGAAATAGTAATTCCGCTACCTTTTGGAGGTGTATGAGTATATTTCTCGAAATCTAGTTCAGTAATTATTCAAATATACTGTTACCACCGTCTATGGCCTTTCCGTGATGTTATTTCGTTGTTTACATGTTTCGAGGCACTTGCCTCATCATCAGAACTTTATAAAAACTAATGTATGTCATCAATGATGACGTGTGTCAAAATACTAAAACACAATACGGCATTAAACTATGTACAGA
The DNA here is from genome assembly GCA_034769895.1 of Magicicada septendecula. NCBI lineage: Eukaryota > Metazoa > Arthropoda > Insecta > Hemiptera > Cicadidae > Magicicada > Magicicada septendecula. The sequence goes on from CM068367.1 coordinate 774,848,658, forward strand.
ACTTGCTTTAAAAATGAGCACGTCAATGTTAGGTGTGCCTTGCAAGACAACACGCGCCGTACTGACGAAATCTAAGTTTTATCTCGACTCGGGATCGTACAGTATATTTGATTTATATTGTAATTGGTCGTTCAACACGTGTGGCTTGGTACTGGCGTCGTTATATGCTTTATAAATCTCATATTCTTCAAGGGCGTTCAAATAACGCCCTTTATTGCAGAAATGAAGGGGTATTAGATTCGAGCTAAAATCCGTGTAACTGTGATTGTTGTCTATAAGGTGCCTGGCGAAATTTGACTTGATGTTGTCAAAGTACTGTATGATACCGCTATGCGATATGGTCGAGATAAAACTTAAGTGCCCTTTACACGATCATTCGGAATGACATTCAGAGCGAAGATTGACATTCCGATTGAAGGTGTAAGGTCAAGACTGATGGAATGATGAATGGACTGACGGATTTCCAAATATTTTGAAATCCGAGCTTCAATCACGTTAAGTGGAGGGGAGACTGACAGTCTGAATGGTGGTGTAGTGATTCAATCATTCTTTTCTTCAGTCTTGTTAATGCAGTCATGGAGGACGAGTGTTTTGAAAATGTTACCGATGTTTTTGACGAGTTACCCCGACGAGTTACCAGCAAGTGTTGGTGATCGCGATTGCCTGCAACGATTTATAGCAGTTTATGAATCTTTTCCGGAACTGTGGAATAAAGCACTTCCTAGTTACATGAACAAATACAAAAAAAAAATAGCATTAGAAAAACTTCTTACAATATACAAAGAAATAAAGCCAAACGCCACAGTCAAGGACGTTACCAAAAAATTGAACACTCTACGTTCAAATTTTAGACGTGAGCGTAACAAAATCAAAAGTTCATCGAGAAGTGGAGCAGGAACCGATGAAATATACAAGCCCACTTCATGGGTGTTTTATGCATTAAAATTCTTGGAAGACACAGAGAGCCCTTCTAGTTTAAACACTCAAATTGAGGAAACAGAGGTAAGTAATAAATATCACTATAATATTGACGACTCGGAACACAAAGTTTTTTATAAGTAAAAACGTAAAGTTTTACCTTACAGCCTAAACTGGCTTTCACCTATAGAAGGCTTCATCAGAGGCTCTGATGAAGCCTTCTATAGGTGAACGCCGGTTTAGGCTGTAAGGTAAAACTTTACGTTTTTACTTATAAAAAACTTTGTGTTCCGAGTCGTCAATATTATAGTGATATTTAGTTAAGTAACGGACACGTCATGGACAACGAAATCCAAGTAAGTAATAAAATAATTAGTATTTTTAGTAATTTTGTTTTTTAATTTAACTTTAATTTTTTAAATTTAACTAAAATTTATATTTGGATAATATCTAAGTCAATACATTAATGCTCAAAACTAGGGTTGGGAAACTATCGATAGTTTAGAACGATAGTTTTGTTCCTGGAATTCGTTAGCGTTTGTGCAAACAGCCTTTATTTCAATACTTTTCAGAATTATAAGTTAATAAGTGATCCCCACGTTTTCTGAGTATTGACGAGTTCCAAGCTTTTTACTGAAACGAACTCCTACCCCCTTCGATTTTACTCAGAAATCTGTGGATGAGATCAGGGTCCTCCTGCGACCATTTTTGTATTACTCTTTCTGCCGATTTCAAAAGAAAGAGTTATTAATTTCCAGTGCGGTTAAGTTTTTAACGTTTTTCAATGCCTCGTTCGAATTGGGCTCAAGAATCAACCCATCAACAATTTCATTCCATGGAATCAATTACCGAAATAAAATACCAATATAACTTTGATGATAAGTCTTTCTGTCTAAAAAATAAAAATAAGTAGGTAACCAAAATAAATACGACTACTACTGGGTTTTGAATGATTTATTTCAGTGAACATGAGAAAAATTAATAGAAATAAAAAATGAAAAGTAGCTAATAAAACTATAGAAAAGTTATATTTCTTCGGATTCTTCATAGCGTTGAACCCTTTCTTGACTATAGTAGTAGTCAGCAAAACTGTCTCTAACAGCTTTGGCTGCTGTGGGATTATTTTTACGTTTTGTTCTTTGCAACTGTACCAAAGTAGATGTATCTAGTGTTTCCCCATTGCCAGGCAAATAATTGGTCCCATTCTCTTCTATAAGAAAGTTATGTAGATAGCAGCATGCTAAAGTTACAATAGACGAGGATCGAGGTACATAGTACTTAACAGAACTCGAAATCGTGCAGTCAGTATGCCGAAGGCATTTTCCACAACTGAACGAGCAGACGACAATATCTTGTTGAATACAACATGTTTTTCTTCATCCAAATCTTTTTTAGCATACGGTTTCATTAAATTTCTATGCAGCGCGAAAGCTTCGTCCGCTACGAAGACATATGGAAAATTTTGAAGACTATTTGACAGTGGTGAAGGAGGTGGAAGATTTAATTTCCCAGTTTGAAACAGTTCACCAAACTTTGAGTGAAACATCACTCCTCCGTCTGATATTCGGCCACTAGTGCCAACATCTACCATTATGAATTTTTTTCTAGCGCTGACCACCGCTAATAAAACTATACTGAAAAAATTTTTGTAGTTGTAGTATGTTGACCCAGAATTTGTAGGTTTTACTATAGCCACATGCTTTCCGTCTATGGCCCCAACACACTTCCTAATTTTAAATTTACTTTCAAACTCTTGGGACACCGATTGCCACTTCTCAGGGATGGTAGGCATCTGAAACAAATAATTGCACGTATTAAAAAAATAATAATAATAAATAAAAAATAAATAAAACTAATGATTTTTGTTTTTACAGGAATCCCAAGACCAAGGGGAAAGTTTCGTTAATTCTTCACCAGGAATAACTTCGTACTCTTCGATCACACCTTATCCACGGCCACCAATAAAAAAACAAAGAGTTCAGGGAGCCACAGCAAAGCAGAATGAGCTGCTTAAATTGGCTTGCAATTATCTGTCTAACAGTGCCTCAGAAGAAGATGAACATTTAACTTTGGCAAAGGTATGGGCAAACAAACTAAAAACCCTTGAGGCAGTACAAAAGAAATTGGCAGAAAAAGCAATTAACGACGTCCTTTTTGAGGCAGAAATGCAAACCCTTCATAGGGACTCTGTAAAAATCAACATTGCCAGTAGTAGCCCCGGGATGTCCCTACCTGGCCCATCATCCTCCTCGTCGAACATAATTAGCCCATTATCAGTGATGTCCGACGAATCTAATGTTTTTAATAACGCTTCTGACTACTTCTCCAGTTATACTAATATTTAAGTACTACTTAATTTTTAAAATCCTATTTTAATACTTAAACATGATTAATTGTATACTAGGTAAATACACAATTATTATAAAATAACGTGATTATTATTTACTCACCTTGATGTAATCCTGAAGTACATAGATAAGAGTCTCGCATGTTTCGAAAATTGCTTGAGATATAGCTGAAGGAGACATGATGACAGAATATTTCAAATCTTCGAAGTTTCTCCCAGTCGCAAGAAAGCTTAAAGTAACCGCTAATCTCTCACGAACTGTTATTGGATCTCTCATAACTGTATTCATCCGGGATAAATGTGGTGTCAACATGGAGATCAACATGTTAAAAAGATTTTCATCCATACGGTAGTAATTTTTATAATCGTCAGCATTGCTTGCTGATATCTCACGTAGCAATGTTAAATGGCTGTACTGGTTACGTTTTTTTAACCATTCCTTCATCCACACTCTGCGTTTCACTGTTTTTCTGGTGCCCAATGCAAGGATAATGGCCAAACAAGCCTTATCTTTACTAATTTTACTTAGAGACATTATTTAAATCCGCACTGTTTGGTGTTTTAATGTCAACTGAGCTAAAATTACTTCAATCAGACTGTCCGTTTGAATGATATGTGTAGGGGCTTCAAGATTGAAGTCAGGATTGACAGTCTGATTGTTCAGTCAGACTGTCATTCATGATTGACCATGTAGGGGTCCCTATAGATTTCGTCAGTATGGCACGTGTTGTCTTGCAAGGCACACCTAACATTGACGTGCTCATTTTTAAAGCAAGTTCTGTACATAGTTTAATGCCGTATTGTGTTTTAGTATTTTGACACATGTCATCATTGATGACATACATTAGTTTTTATAAAGTTCTGATGATGAGGCAAGTGCCTCGAAACATGTAAACAACGAAATAACATCACGGAAAGGCCATAGACGGTGAGTAACAGTATATTTGGTTAACAAACACGTGGCTTGGGACTACAATAGGAGTTATTCCATTTAAATCAAAAAGTAATTATTCATCAGTTTGGTTTGAATGAAATGGTTTTGATACTTTAAATTTATTAAGGTTAATTCATTTTATTTTAATTTATTTTTTCGTTTAAAATTGTCTACTGAACTGTTCTCAATAGCATATAACAATCGAATAATGAAATCAACAAGATTTTTTACATTTTAGTTACCCTAACAACCATTACTTTCTGTCATTGGATGATATTTGATATCCGAGAGCCAGAATTAGAAAATATTACTACTCTTTTTTAATAAAATACTCCATGCTTGGAATTATACCAAATTACATAAAACTCTCACTTGATCTACCTTATTAAACCGTAGACATTTTACTATAATTTCATCTGACTGGACTTATTAAAAAGGTATTAATTTCCTTTTATATATAATATTGTTTTGTTTTTAACTTAATTTTTCTTTACCTGACCTACTGTACAAATAGTCACTGGCTTATGCCCACTTACATCAATTTTAATTTCCTGGTTTCAATTCATTATATTATTTAGTTCATCATTGAACCCTTCATTATTTTTTAACATAACTATAAGAACTACTTTGCCAACTTATTAACACTTATTGCCTTCCTGGCCAAGTTTACAAACATTATTTTAAACATCTTCATTAATCCATTAAAGTAAATACATTTAACATAATATCATACCTAATACATGTACTGATACTTAATTATTTAAATACAATTTTAACATAAATAAAAGGAGTACCACTGACTAAGTACTTCTTTAAATCAACAGCTCCACTCTTACTATCCACAAAACATAAAAAAAATATCCTGTAAACACTATATCATGCTACAGTACAACACCAAGTACATTTTATAACACATTAAATATTAATTTGAACAGTATTTTATACTTAATTCCTACACATTAAACTCCTCCCATTAGACACAATGTTTATGTTTCACATCTCGTACTACTCATTACATATTTTAGATTTAGGTACACCTTTAATGTTTTAATTACTTAGTAACCTTACTATGTACCTCTAATGCATTCTTCAGGTGAGATGGGCCCTCTTGTATTTAATTATAACAGGCTTTGGGCATTGTTTTAAATCATATTTACATGGTTTTTTATGTAACGTTGGGGATCTCAACTCTGTTACGTTACAATATCTATAGACACCCGCACACTAAAAGGCGATATTTCAATTACGGTCGGCCCCCTCTTAAGTGTGTACGGGAGTCACACTTATAAATATGCAAATAATAAGTCTCTGCTTTCGATGCCTTAACACCTAAAGCTTGCAATAAAAAATATGTATTTTGATTTATGAAGCTTTAAATTATTAAACTAGCGCAAAAAAGGTCATTGCCCGGGGATTTCTATATTAAAATGATAGTAAATCATCAATGTTTGTCATATTTAGCTGTATCTCCGTACTGCGAGACAACAGCGCATGCGCGCGGTTATTTGTTATGTTGGCAATATAGATATTTTGATACTTTCCATTGTTGGTAATATCATCCAAAGCCTGTGTTTCTTAAAGAACTACCTTAAATCATCGTTAGATAGATCGCCTAACCTAAAAAGTGTTTTTCATTTAGACTAACTTTATTTATTTACTCTCTTTTGTGACTACAAGATATTTAAAATATGAAGCGCTTACGAATTTACAAAAGTGGTGCTCAAAAGAAAAAAAAGTATAAAAAGAGAGCTGCATCGACAGCCAAAAGTGCAGCGAAATTCTCTTCTTGGCTGTGTAATTCAAACAATGAGACAAAAGGAGCTCAGTCTAAATCAGATGAAAGTGAAAATGAATGCAATCAAGAAGGTAAGCAAGAATTAGTATATTACACACCTAGGGAAGGTAAAGAAAGAATGTCTATTGCTTTTATATATTATCACCCGAGGCGAAGACGAGGGTAATAAACATGTGGTTTGAGGGATTCTTTTTTACTTCCCGAGATGTATACAAGTACTATTTTTCATCACACGCCTGCCGAAAGTTCCCCGGAATGTGCCTGTTTTGCGATAGGTAAATGACGCTTTGTTTTATGATTATGACCACGTGATGAGAAATAGTATACGTCATTCAGCTGGCACACTTCTACTCGACGAAAACGTTGCATGAAAATTGTTGTACGATTGAGGCTATTCCATATATCATTAAGGTGAGGTCGTGAGTAAAATCTATTTCAACTTTTTTCCACCAGCTATGCATAACTCGAAATAAAATGTTTCAATTTATGATGTAAAAAAAAAAATATTGTAGGTAATTCAAAACTTTAGCAAAAAAACTCATTACAATTTTTCACAAGTACGCTACTCTGCCACTGGAAACATTATTCGCCCTACATTTGAATTACTTTGTATAAAAAGGAAATTGGTTACCCCAGATTCCTTAGGTCATAAAGAGAAGCATTTAATTTATTTGCAGTCAATTGACATTGCATTTGAGACAAAAAGTCTAAACAGGCTTAAACTATGAGCCTGTTTTTCGGTAGCTATGATACTAAAAGCAAAGAGTTGCTATAGCTAGTAAAACTAAGAAAGAGATAAAAATGATAAAATCTAATTTTCAATCGCGATAGACATTGGAAAACTGTAACTCAAGAGTCGCGTTTCGCACATATTATGTTAAAAAATGTGGTTCGACACGCATGTGAAATTTTTTTTTGGACTCACTTCGCTCGGCGGGCGACAAACTTCACGAAAGACATCTTTTGCACTTATATTAAAGTGTATTATTTCTGTTCCATTTTTTTTTAATGCACTGTAGAATTGGACATTTTTCTCAAGTTATCTTTTATATATGAAATATATACTAGTCTCCATTATCTTTCTAAAAAGTTCATTATAAATGTATAAATTTTGTATTATTATTAATGTTTTTCAAAAAAGTGTGTACAGTTAAATTTTGAAAGTGCAACATTCAATTTGATATGATACGTTTTAATAATTAAAAATTCATATAATGAATGCGTACATTTTTTACACAGAAAATGAAAGCTGCTCATCAGTACCTTCTATTGATCAATGCTCAAATGGTTCTGCAACTTCGAAGGTAACTGCGACTGAACCCAGTGAAGTTTCCACAGAGAAACCACTTTGGAAATCGAAAACGCACTACAGTAGAACCTCGTTAACCCGGATCAACTGGGGCCGGGGCCGATCCGAGTTAACGAAAATCCGGGTTATCCAGAGAATGAGGGAAAACGATAAAAAAGAATATGTACTTACCAAAAATATTTTTAATGGAGTTTAAAAATTATTATCGGCACACTTTCACCTAAAAACACATAATATGTATTTACACTGTACACAATATAGGTACAAACTAGTCGGTAGTAAAAAAGGCAGTGAGCTTTTGCTGCCTCAGTTTTGTGTATCGCTTACGAGCAGCGCGATCTCGCATCCGCTTTAGCATTAGAAGCTCGTTTGGCGATGTTTCGGCTTGACTCTCGAAATAAACCATCAATTTATCTATGTTTGCTACTGCTTCTGCATGGGTCATAACCACAGCTGGTTCATCAACACTGTCTGAATCCTCTTCATTTTCATTTTCTGTAACACTGCATGATGCAATAATTTCTTCCTCTGTGATCGCTTTATAACCTCCGTCATTGTCAATTTGCAACCAATTGTCAATGTCTTCTTCATCAACATCGGAACAGCCATCGATATTTTTAAAAATGTCTATAAAATCTTCTTCCACACTTATTTTTTCTTCTTCTTCTTCTTCTTCTTCTTCAATTGTATTGTTTTCTGGCAAGTCACACACACCAGGCCACAACTTTTTCCATGACTTTATCAAAGTTTCTCTTCCAACCTGGTCCCAAGCTTCCGCAATCATATAAATAACAGTCTTTACGTTAAAAGATTTCAGCACCTCTACCACACCATGCTCTCCTTCGTCCTCTACCAGTTGACTTAGCATTTGCCTTTTGTACACTTTTTTTATTTTTTCTAGAACTCCTTGGTCCATCGGTTGAATGAGAGAAGTTACATTAGGTGGTAAAAACTTCACTGAAATGTCATCTTTGACTAGTTCATTGGCAGACGGATGCGAAGGCGCATTGTCAATCAGCAAAACCGCCTTGTTGGGAAGGCTACAGTTCTTCAAATATTTTTTTACTGACGGCACAAAATTCTCGAAAAACCATGTTTAAAAATGTCACTAACCATCCAAGCACTTTTTTGTGAGCTGTAAACGACAGGCAATGAGCCTCGTTTCACATTTTTCAACGCACGGGGGTTTTTAGACTTCCCTATTATAAGGAGAGGAATTTTGTGCTTTCCTGACGCATTACTGCAAGCCATTATGGTGAGGCGGTCTTTCCCTTTTTTATACCCTTTCGCTGAATCTCCTAATTTTGAGGCTAGCGTTTTACTCGGCAACATCCGGTAAAATAAACCGGATTCATCGGCATTGTAAACTTGATCTGCAGTCAGTTCTTCCTTTTTAATAAAGTCTTCAAACTCTTTTTTAAATTTTTCTGCCGCTTCAACATCACCTGACAAGCTTTCTCCAGTGATTGTAAGTTGACATACTCCATGCCGTTTTTTCCATCTGTCCAACCACCCCTGGCTAGCTGTAAAACTCGGGTCTCCATGGGGCAACTGTTTGTTCAAACTCAATGCTTTCTGTTGGATGATGGGTCCAGAAATCGGCAAACCACGTTCTCTTTCAGCACAAAACCAGACAAACAATGCTTCATCCAGAGTTTCTAGTTTAGCAGTTTTTGCTTTACACCGATTATCCAAACTGTCCTTAGAAATCATTTTGAAACAAAAGTCTTCAATGCGTTTTCTGTTCTTTTTCCAATCAGATACGGTCGATGTTCCTACTCCAAACTCAGCAGCAATGTTCTTTAACGATTCTCCCTTATCAATTCTTGTCAATGCTTCCATCCTTTTTTTCATAGTCACAACAATGTTTTTACGTTTCGTCGCCATCGCGAACAACACGCTAACGAAACAGCACAACGATACTGTACCTCGACAGTGACACTAGGACAACACGCGAACACTACCGAGATTGCAGCGCAACTGAGGAATGTTGTTTCTAGGTCAATGTCAAGTGCGAGGCGCGGGGAGGGGAAGGAGAGGGTTGAGTCACCAGTTTGCTACGTAGCAACAGCAGGTGGGGTGAGTGCAATGAACTCGCCCACTGGCAAGTGAATTCGAGTAATGTACCTACTGAGAATACCGATTTATTGTCTGTAAAACAAGTCTTCATTTACTATGCTGAACAACATACATGAATTTTTTTTTCCAAAACTGGTCCGGGTTATCTGGACGTCCGGGTTAAAGAGGTCCGGGTTAACGAGGTTCTACTGTACCTCATTTTCACCAGTAGCTTCTACAAGCAAAACCTCGAATGATTTTACAAATGTTGAAAAATCTATCACAGAATCTCCTGATTTTCTCCCAGAAGAAGTGTCTTCTTATATTCTGATTAGTAATCGTTCAACTTCCTTAGGTTCTAAAGCCACGTATGAATATAGTTTTGATACTCCTCAAAAATCTTCAGCTTCGTTAGATACACATATTCCTCGCGATTTATCCAACACCAGCTCAGACTCTGAAGAATCTGAAGCTTCGAAGGAAGAACATAGCCATCAACAATCGTATCAAACGTTTTCCCAGCTTGCATGCTTCGTTAGCCCTAATCAACATGATTCAATTGTAATTAAAAAAGCCTTCATGGAAAAGCATCCGATTTTGTTTAGTGGGGAAGGTAGAAAAAAAGCTCCGTTTGAACCGTCAAAGCTTTACTATAGAATTTTGCCTAATGGAGAAAAAATTCATAGAAAGTGGCTGTCCTATTCGATCGAACTAAATAAAGTATATTGTGCCTGCTGCATGGCTTTTGGAAAAACAGATGTCAGTAATATTTCTTTTATTTCTGGATACGATGTATCTGTCAAACATATATACAAAGCTGTAGATAAGCATGAAAATTCACAAAGCCATATAAACGCAGCGACAGCAGCTTTTCAGTGCCTTCGAGGCTTTGATATTGCGATTTTTATGAACTCAAATTTGTCAAAAAAAATATTAAAAGAAATAGAAACTAGACGGTTAATAGTTATGCGAATAATTGACATTATATTATTTTTAGGTAGACAAGGCATGTCCTACAGAGGACACAGATCAGAAGGTGCAAATACTCTAGACTCCTCTGAAAATCATGGAAATTTCCTTCAATTAGTATTGTTAGTTGCAAATTATGACCCCATTTTACAAAACCATGTACAACAATGTATAGAAGAAAGCAAAAAAAAAAAAAAAACAGGGAAAGGATAATAGAGAAAAGAGTGGGAAACCTAACAAAGGCCAAATTGGTCGGGGCTCTACTAACTTTTTTGTCAAAAAACTTTGTCAATAAAGTGATACAAATTATTGGAGCATATGGTTGCAATAAGATTTTAACAGATATTCATAATAGCATTATTTTTAGTTTAATGGTAGATACTACGCAGGATGTTGCCGTAATGGATCAATTAACTATTTGCTTTCGGTACGTATTAGACGGAGCTGTGTATGAACGATTTTTAAATGTAACCACTGTAGAGGATACTAGTGGTGCTGCGCTGTTTGAGCATTTCAAACGGAATTATCAAATCTAGGAATTTCAATTTCTAAAATAGTAGCCTGTTCTTTTGATGGGGCAAGCAATATGAAAGGCTGTTATAATGGGTTGCAAGCCCACTTAAAAGAAGCAAATCCGAAAGTAGTTTTTACGCATTGTATGGGTCATGTTTTAAATTTAGTTTTGATGGATTCTGCATTTAATATTCTTTAAGCAGAAAACTTGTTTGGTTTAGTAGAAGAAAGTGCTGTATTCTTTGATGCTTCATGCAAAAGACCATCTATATGGCAAAATGAAACAAAAAAGGAACATAAAGGTCAAGAAAAACTATGCAAGTTGCATACAAGAGAAGAGCTATAAAAGAGAAGAGCTTTCTCTTTTAGGAATTATAGATGAAGAATTTTTAGTCGATGTAAATAAAAACTCGAATTAATTCATGTTATTAGGGGTTTATTAGAAATATCAAACGGCAGTTTCGACTGCAAGACAAAGTTTATGGCCCGGAATTTAATAAGTCAGTGGTCAAAATTTGCAAACATTTTCATGGCATTCATTTTTCTTGATATATTTTTAGCTACATCACCCGTTTCAAAATTTTTGCAAAGTAAAGAGATAGATTATGTAACTGCTTGGAATTTTACTGGAGCAAATTAGTGATAAAAGAAATGACAATAGTTTTGATTTCATTTATAAAAAAACCAAAGATTATGCAAATATAGTCAATAACTATTTTGATGAGACCACTGGTATAGAAATAGAGTTAGACTTTACAGAAAAAAGAGTTAGCAAAAAGAAAAAGATGCCTGGTGAGAAAGCCCCAGATGAGAGTAATAAAATTTCTTCTTCTCATAAATATAAAATTATTTATTTTAAGATAATTGATTGCATTCAATCGAGTATTAAAGAAAGATTTGTACCAAATGGAGGTATTCTTAAAGATTGTTCCTGGCTAAATCCAAAGAAATTTAAAGATATTGAAAATTTAAAACAATTTCAATCAGACGAATTAAAAAGTATTGCAACACTATCAAATGTTGATAGAAGTACACTGATAGTGGAACTGCGACAATTTGCAACTCAATATCCAAGTCTAGTCAAGGTAGAAAAAGACAAAGTATTAAGGAATAAAACTGATATGAATTTTGATGGATTGGCAGAAACCGAAGATCTAGATAATATTGAACATTGTTCGATGTTAAAAAAGTGCTTTGAGTGTTTATCTTGTGCGTTTTCTATAATTCATGAACTTTCTCAATCAGGATTATTTATTAATTTATATGTAGTTTATAAAAATGTCTTGACACTTCCTTCTATGCAAGTTACTTGCGAAAGAGTATTTTCCAAATTAAAAATTATAAAAAATAGATTAAGAAGTAATTTACAAGAAGAGTTACTGTCAGACTTTTTGTTAATGAATATAGAACGGGATATATTTTCAGACTTTGATAAAAATTTAATAGTAGATAAAATAGGAGAAAGCAGTCAAGAGTTAAGAAAAAAATTATTAATTTAAAATAAATGTTTCTATTCATAATAATTATTAATTTAATACTAAATATATTATTATAAACAACTTTATTGAAACAATAAAATAAGTAGCTTAAAATCTTAGATTCTTATATTTTTTTACCTTACATTATATAAATAATTTCTTTTAAAATAATTCGACTCGAATGTAATATATTATATAGAACTTCTCATTTTGGTAAATAAAATGTATGTTTTCAAATAAAGTATTAACAATCAATCATTAATTAAAATACATAGAAAAAAAGGGAAAGCAGTTTTTAGAAGAGGGCCCCCTTATTGATTGGAGCCGACCGATTTTACTAATGCCAGACCGCCACTGCTTTTAGTTCATAGTTTACTAGCATTTAATTTCTTTCAACATTTCATCTATCAAACGTATTCTATTTTTAAGCATTTTCAGAAAGCCGTATTGTACTTAATGTGTAGTTAATTTTCACAACTGTACGCCATTTAGTTCTAACATCAAGCATTTGTGATGTTTTACTAGGATTTAAAGAAACCCCTTACAGTTTTTAGTTTACTTTAAGTAAGTTTTACTAGCATTTCATTTTGTTCTAGAGAAAGTTTTATATCATTTTATTTTAAAGTACATCTAGAAGAAATGATTCTTTGTTTAAGTATCTTTACTTTAGTTCATATTTAATTTTATTGATTTGAAAATAACAAAGCCTACTATTATGGATGAGGAAATTATTGTAGTTGTAATATCAAAAAATTATAATTAATTTTCAAATCTCAGTGGTATTTTGTAGAGCCCCAAGTTGTTGGTGCCAAATATGTTATGTTTGTACTTATTGTTGATTGTAAATGAGTATAAATGCTCAATTAGTCTCAGCAATATTCTGAGTTGTATGTTTAATGATATTCCTTTATAAATGAGAACACACTTCTTTTGCTGTTCTGAATCATTCAATTTTTATTCCTTAATTCTCTTATTATAATAATTTTATTTTCTTCTATTAATAATAACTTTTCCTTTTTTTAAGGTTCCTGCTCCATCTAGCTCTCGGATGCATGAAAAAAATTTTGTATCAGGGTTATAACCAAATTAACAATCGTCTTCAGTAAAATTATAAATTCATACAAGTTTTACGCTAATAACATACATGAAGATTTTAATGTGTAGTAATTAATTGTTGTTTGTGTATGCTGGTTTGGATGTGAGTTCTTGTGATTATACAAAAGAAATCAATTCAGGTAATTTTACAAACTTAATATTACACATTACAAATATAAAACAATGAAAATAATTAATAATTAGTCATTAGCAACACAATTGACAAGAGAAAATACAAAAAAAAAAAAAGTCTATTCTATAGCTCATAGTTCATTAATTCTCAACATGGCGCGCTCCAGTCCACCTTCAACAACGTCTCTCGGAAGAAGCCGAGAGACGCCATATTGCTTGAGTTGCATTCACACTACTGAATGTTTAATAAAAATTATATGAGTTCTATAATTTTGTTTGTTCAAAATAAGATTGTGTCACTCACTTTGTATATCATAGATTATGTTTATAAATGTAGTCGCACTAAATGTGTTCGTTATTTAGTTTGTATTGAAGTGTTGTGTAAAACGTGAATAGTTGTCAAGGTAGCTTTTAGTATGAAAACGATCTCACCAAATTCAAGATGTAGGTACTCCATTTTAGGATATTATTTTCAACTTTTCTTCTTTAGGTTGGTCGAATATAAATTGTTCGTTAGTTTACTGATATCTCCTATAACTTTACTTGTCTTTTTACTATAACTTTCTTCTCTAATATTAGTTGGATTCGCAACTGATTCTGTTTGTTCCTTCTGCCTCGAACGCCAACACTAGACAAGAAAGACCTTTCTTCCTTGTAAAACCAGCTTTAGATTCATCTGTAAGAGGCCTTGGTTTGTTTGGTGTATTTTTCGGTCTCAGGGCTGTTTTATCCGCCTCCAGTAAATATAAGTTTTTAATATAACCTTACTTTTCCTGATTATTTTTACATAATCCCCCATTTGTTTTTATTTCACTTAATTTTAGATTGTCACTCACACTAATGAAGTTGATTTTATTGTTATATAGTCACTTTATATAAAATACATGCCATTCTCACCTTTTGGCCATACTAGGTTCACCACACTTTATATTTTTATCATTGTTTACGCTGTTTCATTATTATTATTTATCACTTTTCTATTCACTTATCTCACCTTGTATGTTTTTCGAATAAACAGAATTATGAAAATAATTACCTTGTCTTTACCATAACACTATATATGAGCTAATTACAAATCCAGTCTTAGGTTAAAGACCTAGCTTGACTTTTAGGCTTGCGTTATACAAATGATTTTTAGTACAGTCACTAAAGGAAAAAAATTCAAATTAAGTGGCTTCTACGAGATTTTTGCATAAGGCTAGATAACAGGGTGAGAAACAAAAATTCAGTCGCGGGTTTTCGAAAAAACGGAAGGGGAAGGTACAAAAAATTCATTTTTCGTGATTATCTTAAAAAATAACAAATTTACGAAAACAAGATAGATTACAAAAATTAAAGAGCATTAAATTCTCTACAAAAAAACTATTTATCATGTTTTTTGTCAGGCTAATAGTTTGTGAGAAAAATGGAATTGAAATATTAGAAAAAAAAGATTGTCGGAGTCCGCCCCGATGAGCGGGAAGGCTAATTTTTTCTGACATTGCAACATACAAATTTTAATTAAATCCGTTGTAATAGTCGTAGAAACAGAAATCAAAAAGCATTTTAAAGCTAAATGTTTGTACTTTTACATAAACTGAAAAGAAAATAATTAAAGTATTAATAAATACTTAAAATAAAGTAATAACTTTTTTGTTTTTTATTTTTTCAACTAATGCATAAACATATTAACAATTTATTACAGATGTATTTACATTAAAAAAAAACTTCACAATATAAAATTTACATATGTCTTTGAAAAAAATAATAAAAATTAGTATTGATTTATTGGCATAAAATAAGAGAGTTTTAAAATTTATAATTTTTTTGAGTTCGCAAGTATACATCGTTTTCTTAACTTAAAATTTCCACAGAAATTTTCAAAATAAATATTTTTTAACAAAATTATGAACACCTATTTGTCAAAGTGTCTTCTATAAGACTGCGGTGTAAAGAATTGTTAAATTTAAATAAATGTAACTTTTATTAATAAACGTACAAATATGTCCATTGCGCGTATTAATAGTTAAAAACTAAAAAAAAAAATATTAAAATGTAACTATTGTACATAAAACTACAATATTTGAGGTTTCTCTTCTACATAGTGAGAATTTATATCCGTGCATGGGCATAAAAAGAACAGACCCTGAAAGTTGAAGAATTTTAGGGAGAGCGAGGACAGCTGGTACATGCGCCATACAGATATTGAATTAACGCAGTTCGATATTGAATGTTCTGTGAGTTCGATACTCTTTTTATATTGTATTTTGCTGGAAGTTCAACTTTATGTTTTAAGATTTGTGTTAGTAATTTTGATATTTTATAATTTGGTGCGGTTCTAGCGCAAATGATCTTCTGTAATTGCAAAAAAGATTGTGGAAAATTATGCAGTTGCAGAAAAAGTGGATTGTACTGTTCATCGGCTTGTGGAAACTGAATTTAATTTGTGCACAAATTTTTCAAATATTGTGTATGATGAAATAGAAATAGAAGACTTGACTTCTGAATCTTTTCAAGAAATTGGAGAAGAAATCGATTTTTAAATATATTTATCATTATAAAAGTAATTGTTATAAATAAATAATAAATGTACTAAAAAGTTATTTTCCACCTTGATAATTTATTGTGAAAAATTCAAGAAATAAACGATATTTTAATAATTTTTTAAATCATAAGTTATAAGTAAATAATTTTTAATTTGTATACGAGGGGGCACCCAAAAGTAACGAGAATTTTTCTCTGGCAGTTGGTAGAACGCTAGTTCCGACTTCTCCCGCTAGGTGCCTTCACTAGACACCATTTTGTATCAGTTGCCCTAGCGGCATTGATGTGGAAACATTAGCGCGGTCAGTG
Source organism: Magicicada septendecula (assembly GCA_034769895.1). Classification (NCBI taxonomy): domain Eukaryota; kingdom Metazoa; phylum Arthropoda; class Insecta; order Hemiptera; family Cicadidae; genus Magicicada; species Magicicada septendecula. The sequence continues at coordinate 774,865,038 of CM068367.1, forward strand.
TGACTATTTTTTGTAAGCGCTGTTTCACGTTTTCGGCTATTTGTCAATGGCAGACATTAAATACCAACGTGCTAACATCAGGTTCTGTTTCCTGTTAGGGAAATCAGCAGCAGAAACTGTCGCAATGCTTCAGACGGCTTATGGGGAGGAAGCTTTGAGCCAGGCAAGGATTTACGAGTGGTTTTCTCGTTTTAAAAGTGGTCAAATTGTCAACTGAAGACGAACCAAGACCGGGACGTCCCTTGACTTCCAAAATGGATGAAAACATTGAAAAAATCCGTGTTGCGATCATGTTTGATCGTCGTAGAACAATTGATGAATTGGAGGAAATGACTGGAATATCCTGGAGTTCATGCCAACGAATTTTGACTGAAGATGAAACGTGTTTGAGCAAAATTCGTTCCGCGTGTGCTTTCTTGTCGACTCAAAATCCTTGCCTGGCTCAAAGCTTCCTCTCCATAAGCCGTCCGAAGCATTGCGACACTTTCTGCTGCTGATTTCCCTAACAGGAAACAGAATCTGATGTTAGCACGTTGGTATTTAATGTCTGCCATTGACAAATGACCGAAAACGTGAAACAGCGCTTACAAAAAATAGTCACACTGACCGCGCTAATGTTTCCACAACAATGCCGCTAGGGCAACTGATACAAAATGGTGTCTAGTGAAGGCACCTAGCGGGAGAAGTCGGAACTAGCATTCTACCAACTGCCAGAGAAAAATTCTCGTTAATTTTGGGTCCCCCCTCGTATACAAATTAAAAATTTTTTTGATTGGATCAGTGATTGGATACCAATTTAATGGTATAAAATTTAATGATTATGCATGCCTTATTTAATAATTATTAAATTTATGCAAAATTATTATTGCAAACACCTAAAAACGGTGGTTATTTGAATGTCACAACATGCTCACAACACCTGTAAGTGGCACAAAAATAAAATATTTTTTTTATAACTTTTCCAGGCATCGATTTTTTGGCAAATTTTGGAGTCGCGCGGCTATCGGCTGAAGTAGCAACTAATTATTATTAATTATCCCAATTTAACTGTAAATTTTCATACCTATTATAATTAAATCTTAAAGGGCAAGGTTTAAGCTTTCGAAATAGCCCAAAAAGAAGTGTCCTGATTATTGCACTTATCGCATAATTATATTTTGAAATTAAGTTATTTTTTTAGTTACGATTTTTCCAAAAAAGTGGATTTTAAAAATGGCGAATCTTAAAAACTAAATTTTTGTAATTTTTTTTATTCCTTGTAGTAATCAACCAAAGGGTCTAGAAAATGAATTTATACGGGAAAGTTCATTATAAAATTAATTGTTTATTTAATTGCATATTCTTTAAAAAAAAACAGCATTTTGTAATTTCATCTCTTGTACAATATACACATAATGAAATCCTAAACCTTTTTTCATAATAGTCGCATGTAAAAAACTATCATTTTTCGATAGGCACTTTGTTTTGTTAAAATAGTTAAATTTAAACAAGAGTTATAACGTTTAATGAAGCGCGCGCGTGCCTCTGCTCGCTAGCCTCGTCCCCCACCACGATAGAATTATACGTTATAAACATTTAGAACTTCCATGCTTGTTTTTGCTCGCACAAAAATATTTTTAAGATGAAATTTGTGTAGAATTTCTTCAGCTTTAAAATTTAACTCTTGTAAAATTAAGCTACAGGCAAAATTAATGGAGATATGAGCGAAAAACTGAATTTTTTTAAAAATTTGTTTATAACAATTTTTCCCGGGCGCCGCTGGCAGGTGATTAGACAAAAAATGTTTGTATACATTATAAAAAACTACTCCTCAAAAATCGAGACTACTTAGATTTTTTTTGTTCAATTCAGGCTTACGCGACAGTTTTCCTGCACTATTTTATGCTTTTTCTTTTTGGTATTTTATATTTTTCTCATAAATTTAATATTTTTTAAGATAATCAAAAAAATGAATTTTTTGTACCTCCCCCTCCCTTTTTTTCGAAAACCCGTGACTGAATTTTTGTATAAACTTTTTTTTAATTCTTTCTTACCTTTTTATCTAGCCCTATGCATAAAATCTCGTAGAAGCCACTTAATTTGCAATTTCTATTTTTTTTTGGCTTCAGTGACTGTACTATTTGCTTAACTCTAAATACATTTTTTACTTACATACTACAACATTATTATTTACAATATTATAATAAAATATACAAAATCACTTCCCTAATCTATTGGTAATTAGTATGTCAAAGACACAGTCCAGTCTAGTCCTTTATTATGTCTGTTTGTAAAGTCATTTACTATGTTTGTTTACAAGGCTAATTCCTGTTTTTAATTTATTCATGCATCTGTAAAATACTTATTTTTTATTCATGGTTTATTGTTTTATTTATTATAATTCTTCTTTATATAATTATTTTTGGTTGTTCTCATTTGATTACTCATTCTTTATTGCATTCCTCATTCAGTTGCATAGTATTTATCTATTTGATTAGTTTTACTATAAATTTTGATGATTAATTGAGTTTCCTTTTTTGTATTATTTCGTGATGCTACATAGTTAACGAAATACAGGTCCCTCACCGAATAGTAAAGATCCGTGGTAACGGTGCGTGCCTATTCTCCTCCCTGATGCATGGCGACGTCTCAATGGCTGCTCAAATTCGGGCGACATTGTGCGTCACGTATCCAACAACTGGCAGAGGTTTAAGTCCTTCACTCAGAACCCGTCTGGAGCTCCTTACAGTACTAACTTCAGTACCTCACCGAAATGTGACTCTACGCCTTACACCTATGGAACAACTTGTGAAATCAAGGCGGCGGGAGAGATATTCCCTTATGAGTTTCAGGTGTTCCAAGGTGGCATCCTTTTTGCTACCTTTGGGGAGGCACTACAGGGAGTCAAAAGAATCCGGTTCACAGGAGATTTCAAGGAAGGGCACTTTGATGTTCTAATTCCATTGGCCGAACCAACAAATTCTGATAATGTTCAATTAACTAACCCTGATAATGCCCAGCAACCACCAACCAGCAGTGAGCCAACAGAATGTGAACCGAATTTGTCCTGCATCGTGTTCCAGCCCCAACTCATTCCGTACACTGACCTACTCAGTTCAGACAAATCTGTTCCTTCTACTACAACACCATTAAAAGGGAAAAGAGGCAAAAACGCAGGAAAAGGTTTACAGATGTGATTAAAAAAAAAAGTTAGGGAAGCTGCTTCAAAATATGCAAAAAGCAACCCCGACGTAAACAGATTAGCTGCAAAAAACTATAGTCAAAGTCATCCCGAAGTCAACAAAGAGGCTGTAAAAAAATACAATACTCATCCCGAGATAATTATGAAATCTGTCTACAAATATAGAAAAATAAATCCCGAGGTACATAGGAAAGCTGTTGAAAAATTCACAAAGACTAATCCTGAGGTACATAGAGAAGCTGCAAAAAAGTATGCATCTAACAACCCCCATGTTAATCAGGCAGCTACAGCTAATTACAATGAAAAGAGATTACAAATCAGATTATTGCCTTGGACTAATAAGTTTTTGTCTGGTTTTAAATATGAACCTCAGACTGATTATTCCAGGGATAAGGTTGTTGACCTCGGACCTCAGTCACCCTGTACCTGGTGCCATGCCCTGAAGTGGAAGGATGAGACTCCCGGAATGTGCTGCAGTGGCGGTAAAGTCCAGCTCCCTGCCCTTGAGCCCTACCCTGAACCAATACACAGCCTCCTCACCCACCAGCATCCAATGGCAGAGCACTTTCTTTCTGCTGCCCGGAAGTACAATGGATGCTTCCAAATGACGTCTTTTGGAGCCAGAGAGGTGAAGGAGGGCAACTTTATGCAAACATTCAAAGTGCAGGGGCACGTCTACCACAGGATAGGGAGCCTCAGCAGCAGCCTTCATTTCTCCAGATATACTTTGTTGGTGGCAATGACAATGAGAGGGACATCCGTTGTGATATCTGCCCTGGGGTTAAGCCAGTACTGGTTACCCAACTGCAGAAGTTGCTGCATGAACACAAGTATATTCTTGACTTTAAGGCTGCTGTTGATTCTGTTCCTAAGGGCCAAAAGAACTTCCAAGTGGTGAGTAACGCCGATAGGAAGCCTTGTGGAGAGCACCGAGGTCGTTTCAATGCCCCCACGACTAGAGATGTGGCAGTTCTCATTGTCGGTCAGGATTTTGAGAAGAGGGACATCGTTCTCCACAGCAAAGACAACAGATTGGTACGAATCAGTGAGACGCACCGTGCCTATGATCCTCTCCAGTACCCTCTGATGTTCTGCCGTGGAGAAGATGGCTATTACATCAGTATACCTCAGCGCGACCCCAAGACCAAGGCTCCTCTCAAGAAGACTGTGTCTGCTGCTGACTTTTACAGCTACAGGATAATGGAGTGTGATGGGGAAGAACGCTACCTACTGCTGTTCCGCAACCTTCTCAATCAATTTCTGGTTGATATGTATGCGAAAATTGAGTCTGAAAGACTCAGTTGGATTCGTAACAACCAGAAAAAGCTGAGAAGTGAGGAGTATGTGCACCTGAAGGACGCCATGACAAGAACTGACGGCCAGTTTCAGAGCTTGACAAGATGGTTGTGTTACCGTCCTCTTTTATTGGAGGACCCTGCTACATGCATGAGCGAACTCAAGATGCTGTGACGTATGTATGCCATTTCGGATGGCCGTATCTGTTTATTACATTTACCTGCAATCCGAAATGGCCAGAAATCGTAGAGCTCTTGAAACAAGGCCAAAAGTCTCACGATAGACATGACATAGTAGCGAGGGTATTACCATTTGTAATAATCTATTTAATTACAATAAATACAAATACATGAAATTACTTTATCACCTACCTTCTGTTTTCTACCAGGATCCGGCACACGAACGTTAAGATGCAAGTATGGTTTACAGGTTATGTAAATAACTTACGCAACTCGCTTTTTGTGATAAATTAATTAAAATTTTATTTTATGCTTCGGAATTTTCTTTAAATTTTAAATGGTTATTTATTTGGCCTCTTAGCTCAAATCATGGAAAATGCATAAAACCCTTACTGTTAGTTACATGATGGTATTACACTTATAGTTACAGAATTACAATAAACACCTTACCTTAATTAGACAGCCCAATCTGCTATTTACACACACATTCACACTGTTACAAAACCAACTACTATTATTTAATTGACATGTTTGCACAAAAACCCTTTATAAAAAATTTGTTGAAATTACGGTTACCGGTTACCCGACGGCTCACTCATTTCGCTGCCACGTGGCTCGTATTCTTTAAATGTCCGAAAGTTTATTATTCATTTTATTTTTGGCCCGCTCACTTCACTGATTCTGTTAATAATTGTCTGAGGGTCTATTTACTCACGGCGTCTCCCCGGCTACGTCGCACTGTGCACATGTTGGATTTATATTTACACGATTAATCAATTTTTTCGGCTCGCCAGCCCGTTATGTTCCAACGGCCGCCGCAACCTCCCCACAACACCACTGCTGATTCACATTTTTGCTATATAATTTAGGTGAAGCTTTGTGTCCAGTCGGCGGACGCACTACGGTTCGCGTCCGGCAGGTTAAGATGTTACTTTCCGACTTTACAATGAAGGTTAATATGAAGGTTAGTGATGTGTTTAACTTCATTTTGATTCAAATTGAAACTGTAATTTTATATATTTTATACATTAACTTCATATAGCTGTAATTAAAGTTAAACTGTTTTGAGTGGAAATTATTAAAGAATTTTCAAGTTAAACAAATAATTTAAAAGGGCCAATTTTATTAATGAAGCAAAATTCTGTAATTAATTCTGATCTGAATTGGTACCCGTTGATAGATATGTTAACAAAAAGATTTATAGAAACAAAAGATTTGTAGGAAGTATATATGTCAGTATATGATGTAACTATGAATGTTGAAACTAAGAGTGTTTATAACACCAGTCTGGCAGACTATTGTTAAGGTAAACAGGTGTGCTGTATGTTGTGACTATGTCTATAGCCATGCTGAGTTGATAATAACAAAGATGTTGTAGTCTGCTGAATCATTGCCAGCAGTAAAATCTTATTGTGAAATAAAAGAATTGAAGTTAAATTTTTACAGACAAAATAATAATGAGGTAATGAGGTAGTTTGCCAAAAAATGTGCTTGCGAACAATGTAACCCGACCGATTGAAAAGAATAGTGATGTTATTTGTGAAACAGCCTTAAAATTTGTGATTGAGAAAATAATCCAAGTTAAACAGTATAAAATCAGTTTTCGGAGTGTTCTACAAACAAAAAGTGCGTAATACGTGGTGGCGGAAATTGTGGATTGCATTGACCAGATGAGTAGCAAACTAAAGAACATAATCAATTGAATAAAACTAAACACCATTTTTAGTAATTTCCTTTGTTATGTATAACGTATTAAATTTCAAATGAGATCTCTAAGGGAAAAAATTTACTACTGGTTCATAATAATTTGTCATAGGCTAGTTGATTAAGAAATGTTTATTTTATTAATTCATAAAATTTCACCTTAAAATAAATTCAGATTTTATTTAATATAAAGTATGTGTTAGAGTAATTTATTACGCCATAACCATTTCCTAGTTTTCTGTGCTGACAACTCGTCTAACGAAATCGGGGGTTTTCTGAGATTTTATTACAGCCAGATAGCGGGATTTTATAAGGGCAAAAGTGTAAAGGTTTCGATATTGAACCATAAAATATCGTGGCGACCTGGGCAGTTTAATAAGGTAAGTTTAACGGGGACAATGACGGTAAGTAAAATTCTGGCAGCGGTGAGTATTTTATGATGAGTGTATTATTTAGTTAAAAGGGTAAAAGGCGAGTACCTTTACAACGTGAAAGTGAAGCATATAATAAAGCTCCTCACTAAAGGTTGCATCTTTGGCCCTACCATGTGTCACATGTACTCTGTGGAATGGCAGAAACGTGGACTACCCCACGTTCATACTCCTGTGGTTAGAAGAGAAAATAAGACCAGAGACCACTGACCAAGTTATAAGCGCTGAAATACCTGATCCCGACCTAGACCCAGCCCTCCATGAGATTGTCAAGACAACTATGATCCACGGCCCATATCCAGTGTACAGCACTCAACAGGAACTCACCCTGCATGGTGTATGGAGCCTGCACCAAGAAATACCCCCGGTCCCTTTTCAAGGAAACTCAAACTGGAGAGGATGGTTATCCTCAGTATCGCAGGCGGTGGGTTCACTGCCAACATCAGTGGAGTCGATCTTGACAACCTGGGTGGTGCCATACAACCCCGTCCTGTCTCGCACCTTTTCGGCCCATATTAATGTTGAGTACTGCAATTCTGTAAAATCCATAAAATACATCTGCAAGTACGTTAACAAAGGGTCTGACCAGGCAGAGTTCACCGTTGAAGATCTGGACGAGGTACGATACATCAGCAGCTCTGAGGCAGCCTGGTACATTCTCTGCTTCCCTATTCACGAAAGGTTTCCTCCTGTTATGCACCTTGCCGTAGATCTCGAAAATGGCCAGAGTTTATTTTATTGAGGAAAATGTCGTAGAGAGGATCAATAACCCTCCGAAAACAACACTTTTGGCCTTTTTGAGCTGTGCATAGATGATGCAAGGACCCTTTTATATGCGAAGTTCCGACTTATTACGTATTGAAAGGCAACAAGTTCTGCAGGAGGAAACAAGGGAAGCCTGTGCCAGGTTATCCGGCGGTGAAGAAAGATCATGTTTTGGGCAGAGTGTACACCGTCCATCCCGGTAATGCTGAGTGCTACTACCTACGCCTCCTCTTGCACGAGGTCCGTGGTCCTATGTCATTTAGTGCCCTAAAAACTGTGGCAGGGGTAGTCCACCCGACATTCCACACAGCGTGTACAGCACTTGGCTTGCTGGAGCACGATGCGTACTGGGACCGCACTCTGGAACAAGCCTCCATCTCAGACTCCTAACAAAATCCGTGAGCTGTTTGCCATCATGCTGGTTTTCTGCCAAGTAGGAGATCCCATAAAATTGTGGGAGAAACACCGAGACAGTCTTGCGGAAGATGTTAGACGGCAAATGGAGAGAGAGCATGGAGATGCCCAACTGGTCTTTGACATTGCTTACAACCAATGCCTCATCCTTCTTGAGGATATTGTCATTTCAATGTCGGGTAAAACACTCCTACAGTTCGGACTTCCACCACCTTCATGAGCGCAAGGAGCCGTTGTCGCCAACCGTCAATACCTGAGGGAACTGTCTAATGATACCGTTCAGCTGTCCAAAACAGTTGCTGTGAATGTTCCAAAATTAAATCAAGAACAGAGAAAAGCCTACGATGAAATCATGCACAGCATTGCTTTTGATTCTGGGCAGTTGTTCTTTCTTGACGCTCCTGGTGGAACTGGCAAAATGTTCTTGATCAATCTATTGCTAGCCACAATTACAGGTGAAAGGAACATCGCCATTGCTTCCTCAGGTATTGCAGCTACCTTGATCAACGGAGGCAAGACGGCTCACTCTGCCTTCAAGTTACCTCTCAACCTGAATCAGCACTTTGTAACATCTCTAAGCAGAGTTATAACGTCTCGTCGTTATAATATCGGGAACCTGGTTAATTGGCTCAGGTCAATTAAACAGGCTGCCATAATCTTAACAAACTCATAAATAACTGGAATGTAAACAAATGTTAAATAGGATCCCGCGAATTGAGGAATATTGACAGGGGTTTGTAGATTTATTCACTCACCTTTTTGGACCATGACATCTCTTTATTACATAATGTTTTAACATCTGCGAAGAAATTTAGTAATGAGTATATTAAAAATAAAACCATTTGCACCTCTTGTACAAATAGAATTAGAGTAATTAATGAGTTAACATAGCTTGTACTGCCCTCGGATCCGAGTAGTTTGTTTCAGTATATGATATTAAAATTATAATCTTTATTTTGTGCCATCTGAAGAATGGGCTTATTTAACTTTAACGTGTTATATTCAGAAAAGCCTTAAACTTAACACATATTATTACTAAGCATGAAATTACAATTTTATGGTAATTAAGTCAGTCTTTCATGTTTTACTTTACTTTCATTGGTTAATTAAGTGTCTATCATGTATTATTTTAAGTTAAGTTCTGAACCACGGAAGTTCAACTTCCGTGTCACCTGTGTGTAACATCGTCGGCGAATCGGCGCTTCTATCGGTTGTGCAGGGTGTCTTGGAGATCGTGTTTTGGTGAAATCTGCTGTCATTCCTAAAGATGAGTCGTCTGTTGGGTCTGTAGATTCTTGTGGTAGGTTTTGGGTTGTAACTTTCACTGGTATTCACATTGTTGTACCGCACATATTACTCACGGCTAACAGTTACATGTTAAAAGTTTAACATCACATTTAGCTGATGTTAGTTTGTTACAGAGATGTCATTGTCATACGCTCACGTCATTTATGACATTTTTACATCATCCTGCTATCTCACACAAGCTTCTCCTCGTTTACAGGTTTTTATATTGACTACATACTTTTGTACGCTGTATCAGCAGCGGAGTCTGAGATACAACTGAACTAATTTACTATAGGGGTGAAGAGGCTGTCCGCGCGCCGGTAGTTTATCAGTGCGAAAAGTAGTTCTCACTTATTATTAATTATATTGCTTTAATTTGCTTACAACTTAACGACATCGCTCTTTACTTTTATTACTCTTTTATGTGACGAGGGGTAGTTACGGATTTATTTAGTTTCTCAAATATAATTTTATTAACTGCTACTTTGGCAAATCGGAAGGTTACTACCGGGTTGGGGCATGGAGAAGGGTTCATTCGTACCTTATTAAAGCCAATATTAGTATAATACAATTTTTTTTTATTTTTGTGGGATTCAGGCTTATTAAATCGTCACAGAGTGACATGGCTAAGGTGCTTCGAGAAGCCAAAGTTATCGTGTGGGATGAGTGCACCATGGCCCACAAGGGAGGTATTGAGGTTCTGAACAGGACGCTCCAGGACATTAGGGGCCGCACCCGTCTTATGGGTGGAGTTACGGTGCTTTTCGCTGGTGACTTCAGACAGACCTTGCCTGTTGTGCCACGGGGGACACGTGCAGATGAAGTCAAGGCCTGTCTCAAGTCATCCCTCTTATGGCCTAATGTCAAAGTCCTGTCCTTGAGAGTTAACATGCGTGTCCACCTCCAACTTGACTTGAGGGCAGAGGAGCTTTTTAACTTATTGCTTGATATTGGTGATGGCAAGCTTTTGGAAGAGAAGGGAAGAATAAATATTCCTGGTAACCTTTGCAGTGTTGTGGGAGATCTGATCATCTCACCCCAACATTCATCAAGCTAGAGAGGATTGCACTTCATGGCTGAGGGAAAGAGCTATTCTCACTCCAACAAACGACTCAGCCAACAGCATCAACAACTTTCTGTTGGAGAAGCTGCCGACTGAGCATATGAGGTATGAGTCTGTGGACTCTGTGGTGGGGGTCGAGGGTGCTGTACTTTACCCTGTGGAGTTCTTGCATACTCTTGACCCACCAGGAGTACCACCTCACGTCCTCTACCTCAAGGTTGGCGCTTCAATCATGCTGCTGCGCAATCTAAACCCTCCGAAACTGTGCAATGGCACCAGGCTTCTGCACAAACATGTCATCGAAGTCACGATTTTCACAGGCGTCGGTAAGGGAGAAACCGTCTTCATCCCCCAAATTCCTCTGTTCCCATCAGACTACCACTTTCAGTTCAAACGTCTGCAGTTTCCCGTTAAGGTGTGCTACGCCATGACCATCAATAAGGCACAGGGGCAGAGTTTGATAGTGGCTGGTGTGGATCTGAGGAGTGACTGTTTCTCCCATGGCCAGTTGTACGTGGCGTGTTCCAGAGTCAGTTCACCTGACAGCCTGGTCATACTCCAGCCAGAGAGCAAAACCAGGAATGTTGTTTACAGGGAGGTCCTGAGCACTTAATCTGAGGGAGCAACTAAAAGTATATGCTAAGCAAGTTATTAGCCTGGCTACGTAGACCAAAAACCAGGGGTGGTGGTAGGATGAAAGGGCTTAAGCCCATCTATTTTATTGTTGTTAGACTTACAATAAAGGACTGTCTTAATCTGTAACAGAAACTTAGCTTACCCTCTTTAACTAAATAATACGGCGTCATTTTTGATAACTCATTAATTTTCAAGCTTTAATAGTTGATTGATCGAGCTTAAATAGTTTCTCTTAGTTTCAAAATACTGGTATCTAAGCTTCACAAATAACCTATTTCTTTTTTCTGATTTCACATTCCGTTTTTTTCTGATAATCACCGTAGCGAAAAGCACGGGTATCCAGCTAGTTATAAATAATTTTATAAGAAAAAATGATAGGTATTAATTTTTCTTGCCTATTCATCTTATGAATCTTCACGCATACTTAAATTTGAATATTCTCCCACAGAAATAATTATGTTTCCACTTCTTTGTCTGTACTATTCTTCAATTTTTTTTGTATGTGATTTTTCACTTTACAACTGTAAAAATTGTCACACATTTTTTCACAACCATTTTTTTTATTATTTGAAGACAAGTAACAATTTATAGCGCAGCTTCAAAAAATTAAATCAGCGACGTCTAATGTCTCATTTCCAAATTGTAATACAAAAATACGTTTTTTGGAGGGAAAGGATAGGCTGCTAACCTCAAGAAATATCAGACTAAAACCAATTTAAAATCTTGTAAAGTATTTGGCACAGAAGATTCTTTATAGCTTCTATAATCACTAACAATGTTAAGCATAGTATGCATCAAAAGAGAGAGAGTTGAGGAACTATTATAGACTTGTGAAACAGTACTTCAATAGGGTCCACACAAGTTCACAGTGGGAACAATCGGATTTAAATGAGTGTGGTATTAAATTAGAAACAATGCTTATTAGACTAAGGATTATAGCACAAGCTTGGCAGGTGTTAGGTAAAGGCCAAGAAAAATATCTTCAGATTAAATTGCAGCAAGATGGGTTTCAAAGCATACAAATATTTTAAATACAGAGTGACCAACAGAATGAACTGATAAATTCGGAATATGAAATATGGTATCTTTCACATTGTGAACTGAGGTTGTAAGAAAATTATTAGACACACTACACATAATTGTTTCATATTTAATTTACAAAGACCTATTATCTTATTTTTTTGGCACTTGTATATTATGTACTGTTATAATAAATAAATATAAATTTGAAACTTAACTGCATACTTTCACCTAAGTTAAGATTAATATGAAATTCAAGCATTGTTGCCATGTCCATGTTTGTTGGACACAAAATTACAAGTATAATATGTGACACATAATGGTTTTACATCCAACTTATTAACACTCTGAGGGCCAACAGCACAATATTACACTACCAGAGAACTTGGTATCTTGACATTTATGCCACTCACTTTTCAATACCTACTTTCAAATGCTTTTCAATACTAACATGCTACAGAATAAATGCACAAGATTAGCAAGCATTTCGGTCCTTCTTTTTCCCTTCAGACTGCAGCACTGACTGATGGAAAGAGTTTATAAATATGAAATAAAATATAAATATGCCAAGCGCTGTGAATTTGTTTACATTGTGCATAGTCAGCATATAAGTTACTGTTTTTGTTTACATGTACTTCGAGGTTATTTCGTGATTCTTTTGAGTGTTATTGTATATTTGTGAGTGTATTATTTATTGATATATTATAACTGTTTCTCAGTTCTCACTACTGATTTTGCTGAGTTATGAATTCTTTCTGAGTGTTCCTATGCTGTCTGTGTAGAGTGAGGTGTTTTTTCTCTGAGGGTTTAAATTTTTTTCTACTTCACAGTTGTTGAAAACAAATACAGGTCAAAACCACTTACTGTTTAAAATTCTATAATGGCAGTGGCAGTAGTAATAGTTTATTATGCTGCTATTACAGTGATTTATTAAACTTTTTCATTAACTGGTGCAAACAATACATGAACTGTACAAATAAGCATGTAAAATCCTGAAAAAATATAGTACAAAATATGTGGTTAATACAAATTCTTTTATTAAAATTATAATATAATAAAAGTAAAAAATTGTAATATTCAAGAACCAATGAAACTTATGATGGAGATCGTGGTTTTAATTCTTCATAACATGATCGTAGAAAGATATAATTTTTCTTCTGTGGATTGAAAAATTCATGGCCCTAAAAAAAAAAGAAAACATAATAATTATACAATCTTTTTTTTTAAACTGTATATAAATTACAATATGTAATTACAAATTAAACTTGAAGTAAATTATAAATTATTCGGATTACACACACTATTCTTATTTACTTTAAAATTACTAAATATACAAAAATCCTTATTAATCCTTTGGGTGTGCTTGTCATAATACTGCAATGTGACACTGTTACACGTTTCTTACTGTTTCTTCAAGGGTTGCCTGTCTGTGACATAGAATGCGCAACATAGTTTGTAAATATACCATGAATGCTTCACAATTTTTATACTAGTATTATCAATTACATTTTTTGAAGCTTAAAAAAGTGGTAAAATTAAAAACTGTTTAATTTCATTTCTACAAATACTGCTTCTAAATAAACTGATATAATTCAAAATCAGAAAAATATATAGGAAAATAGTGTACACTATTAGACCCATTTACATGTATGATCCGACCATCGGTTTTGGAATGCTGCTTCAAAGCGATGCACTAGAGCATATATTTCAAGAGCATGATATGAAAAAGTTTAAACTACAGAGCTGCACATAAGATCTGGATATCATTTATGCATAGTCCTACATTTATAGGTTTTGAAGTAGCATATGGAGTTTCCACCAATTTGGAAAGTTTTGCTTACACTCCACCTAGTAGCACTGATTTATTAGTACAGTGTGGTTCTCACATAGCATTTGTTAGTGTTAATATAATAATAACCTAGAAGATTACTGAAATTATTTGAGAATAGATAAAGTAACATTTGGAATACGTTTTCAATTTAGGGATCCCTATATTGCAAAAAATACAAAAATTTGAAAGTGTACGACAAAAGAGAAATGCCGGGTGGCTACTCTCCACTTTTTCCTTTTGGCATCTATATGACTCCTTCCAAGACTTAAGGTTATCGACTTCTTGGGCTAACTAGATTTTATTAAATTTACACATTATAATTAATTTTATTATCAGATACACATGCCTGTATTTCTAAGCAATGAAGGTCACATGTTTCTCTGTATTTACTAAGCAAGAATGTATTAATGCGATAAATTTGTATTTCCCAACAGGCAAACCTAAAATTTTTTCCACTAATATACTAATTTTGAATATATCCCACATTTTGGCAATACTTTGGGAACTTATATGCTGAACTGAGAGTTGGATGGCTGTGTAACTGTGACTTAATATTTCAGACCTAGAGTTGTACGATATAGATCAAGAGTGTACTCCACGTGTCTCTGATGGCCAAGCATCATACAATCTTGGCATGCGCTCTTGGTCAGTACACTCCAGAACTGTCAAAAAAGTGTCCACATAAGTGGTACTATTATATTCATTACTATACATGGTGATTCAAAAAGGACTTTACAGCTTTGGAAGTATACAGAAATTTATTCAGATAACTTATAGAGTCGGTTGAGGTGTCATTTTGAAGCAAAACACAAAGTTTTGACTCACTTAGTCCACTAATACCGAATACACCCACCAGTAGCGCTGTCACCATTGTTATTGAAAATGGCTACTTTTACTGGTGCGGAACGTGCTTGATGTGTGTTTTGGTTTCACGATACCGCAATCAGCAACTGCAGTTCAACGTAAATTCTGTACGGAGTATGGTAGGGAGCCTCCTAGTAGGCCTACAATTTATTCTTGCCACCAAACATTCGTTGAGACTGGTTGTTCTGTATGACATGCAAAATCACCAGGACGTCCACAAGTTCCTGAAGCTGCTGTGGAACAACTCACAGAAATCTTTTCCTGTAGTCCTACGAAATGAACTAGACGTGCGTCACATGAGACTGGCATTTCACAACCGACTGTTTGGTGCGTATTACGTAAACGCTTGCACTTGAAGCCATACAAACTAACCATGGTTCAACACATTACAGATGAAGATAAAGTTACTCGTCAGCAATTTTGTGTGGAAATGTTTGATAGAATTGCAACGAGACATTCCTAGACAATGTAATTTTTAGTGATGACTCAATGTTTCACATCAGTGGCAAGGTGAACACCCATAACTGCCAAATATGGGGTAGTGAAAACCCCCAATGAAACCTTGCAGCATATTCATGATAGCCCTAAGGTCAATGTTTTTTGTGTCCTTAGCAAACAAAAAGTGTACGGCCCGTTCTTCTTCCAGGAGGCAACCATAAATGGTATTGTGTATCTGGATATGCTAGAAAATTTTCTAATTCCTCAGGTAGACGAGGATGACCAAGATGGATGTCTTTACTATCAGCAAAATGGGAAACCATCTCACTACCGCGTAGAAGTCAGAAATTTTCTTGATACCCGATTCCCAGGTCAGTGGATTGGTCGTGCAGGTCCAATTGCATGGCCACCTCGCTCCCCAGATTTGCCACCGGTAGATTTTTTCTTGTGGGGTTTCATTAAAGATTTATATTTAAAATCATTTACGAAATGAAATGTTTCCACAGAAACTACTTCTTTCCACTTACTGCTTCAGCCTTAACCACTGTACTGTGGTCACTAACGTATACCACTACACGTTATCGCACTCGATTTTCACTGATGATGGCAGTCGACGGCACTGCAGAAACATCTGGTTTTGCAGAAAACATTGGACTACGGGCAAACAGCCCGGGAAGGAATTTTAACAACAAACTACTACTTTGTTGCCGATAACGTAGTACACATAAAAATTACCCCCTCCTCCTTCAACTATAATTTTCATTTATAGAAAATTACCCCCACCCCATTCAACTAGCCTCTTCATTTATAGATATTCATCTATGTTTCTACAATGGATTATTAAGATCTTCTTATCAGGATACTTTATTTATCAAAATTAAGTACTTTACTCTTGTTACAACAAAAAATGTTTCAGGTAAACTCCCCTTTCCCCGTAACCGATCTTCACCAAAATCAATAGGCCGGCCTAGAGTCTTCTACAACTCGGGCACATATGTGAAAAATTATTTGATTCTGTTTGAATTTACGACAGTTATCGTTCGTCATGAAAAAATTTCTCTTGTTACAACATAAAATGTTGCAGGTAAAATACCCCTTTCTCTTAACTAATCTTCACCAAAATCAATAGGTCTTGAGTCCTCTACAATTCAGGGATGCATGCAAAACATTATTTGATTCTGTTTGAATGTGCGGCAGTTATCGTTCGTCATAGAAACAATTACTCTTGTTAAAACATTAAAGGTGGCAGGTAAACTACCCCTTTCCCTTAACCGATCTTCACCAAAATCAATAGGCCTTCAGTTCTTTACAATTTAGGAATGTATGCAAAAAATTATTGGATTCTCTTTGAATTTACGGCAGTTATCGTTCGTCATAGAAAACATTACCCTTCTTAAAACATAAAACTTTGCAGGTAAACTACCCCTTTCCCTTAACCGATCTTCAGTAAAAACAATAGGTCTTGAGAACTCTACAATTCAGGGCTGTATGCAAAACACTATTTGATTCTGTTTGAAGTTGCGGCTGTTATCGTTTGCCATAGAAAAATATCGGTATGGAGAACCATACATGACTTCCATATTCTAAGATTTATATTTAAAATCATTTTCAGCCAAACAGCCAGGCTGTGTCTTACCTGCCTTTTTATTGCTGTATTAAATGAAAAATATTATATTACATTAAAATGAAAAAATTATAATTTTATTGCCTGGCAACAAAATTATTTTATTTTTAACAATTACCATTGTTTCAAAAAGTTTAAATAAATTTTCAAGTACTTTACTCTTGTTAAAACGTAAAAGGTTGCAGGTAAACTACCCCTTCCCCTTAACCGATCTTCACCAAAATCGAAAGTCATTGAGACCTCTACAATTCAGGGACGTATGCAAAAAATTATTTGATTCTGTTTGAATTTGCGGCTGTTATCGTTTGCCATAGAAAATACGCTTGATAAAAAAACGTTGCAGGTAAACTACCCCTTCCCCTTAACCGATCTTCACCAAAAACAATAGGTCTTGAGTACTCTACAAATCAGGGCTGTATGCAAAACATTATTTGATTCTGTTTGAATTTGCGGCTGTTATCGTTTGCCATAGAAAATACCCTTGTTAAAAAAACGTTGCAGGTAAACTACCCCTTTCCCTCAACCGATCTTCACCAAAAACAATAGGTCTTGAGAACTCTACAATTTAGGGCTGTATGCAAATAATCTTTTGATTCTGTTTGAATTTGCGGCTGTTATCGTTTGCCATAGGAAATACCCTTGTTCAAACATAAAACGTTACAGGTCAACTACCCCTTTCCCTTAACCGATCTTCACCAAAAACAACAGGTCTTGAGTACTCTACAAATCAGGGCTGTATGCAAAACATTATTTGATTCTGTTTGAATTTGCGGCTGTTATCGTTTGCCATAGAAAATACCCTTGTTAAAAAAACGTTGCAGGTAAACTACCCCTTTCCCTCAACCGAACTTCACCAAAAACAATAGGTCTTGAGAACTCTACAATTTAGGGCTGTATGCAAATAATCTTTTGATTCTGTTTGAATTTGCGGCTGTTATCGTTTGCCATAGGAAATACCCTAGTTAAAACATAAAACGTTACAGGTAAACTACCCCTTTCCCTTAACCGATCTTCACCAAAATCAACAGATCTTGAGAACTCTACAATTCAGGGCTGTATGCGAAACATTATTTGATTCTGTTTGAATTTGCGGCTGTTATCGTTTGCCAAACAAACAAAATTACCCTTGCTAAAAAAAAACCGTTGCAGGTAAACTACCCCTTTCCCTCAACCGATCTTCACCAAAAACAATAGGTCGCGAGTACTCTGAAAATCAGGGCTGCATGCAAAAAATTATTTGATTCTGTTTGAATTTGCGGCAGTTATCGTTTGCCATAGAAAAAAAATCTACAGACAGACAGCAGACACACAGACAGACAGACAGACAGACACACACACAGACACTTTTTGGAAAACGACTTTTTTTCATTTTTTGAGTGTAGTAGAATCAGAATCTGCAATAATCTCGAACACGATTTTTTTTTGCCATCACCATACTTCCATTCCTTAAGGAATATGGAAGTAAAAATTACCCTTGTTAAAACATAAAACGTTGCAGGTAAACTACCCTTTTCTCTTAACCGATCTTCACCAAAATCAACAGACCTTGAGTACTCTATAATTCAGGAAGGTGTGCAGAAAAGTATTTGATTCTGTTTGAATTTACGGCAGTTATCGTTCGTCATAGAAAAAATTACCCTTGTTAAAACATCGCAGGTAAACTACCCCTTTCCCTTAACCGATCTTCACTAAAAACAATAGGTCTTGAGAACTATACAATTTAGGGCTGTATGTGAAACATTATTTCATTCTGTTTGAATTTGCAGCTGTTATCGTTTGCCATAGAAAATATCCGTATGGAGAACCATACATGACTTCCATATTCTAAGATTTATATTTAAATCTTAATATCGCCTGCCAAGCGCGATATATTTTCTCTTATACATGATTTACATTAAAATGAAAAAATTTTAATTTTATTGCCTGGCAACAAAATTATTTTATTTTTAACAATTACCATTGTTTGAAAAAGTTTAAATAAATTTTCAAGTACTTTACTCTTGTTAAAACGTAAAAGGTTGCAGGTAAACTACCCCTTCCCCTTAACCGATCTTCACCAAAATCGAAAGTCCTTGAGACCTCTACAATTCAGGGACGTATGCAAAAAATTATTTGATTCTGTTTGAATTTGCGGCAGTTATCGTTTGCCATAGAAAATACGCTAGATAAAAAAACGTTGCAGGTAAATTACCCCTTCCCCTTAACCGATCTTCACCAAAAACAATAGGTCTTGAGTACTCTACAAATCAGGGCTGTATGCAAAACATTATTTGATTCTGTTTGAATTTGCGGCTGTTATCGTTTGCCATAGAAAATACCCTTGTTAAAAAAACGTTGCAGGTAAACTACCCCTTTCCCTCAACCGATCTTCACCAAAAACAATAGGTCTTGAGAACTCTACAATTTAGGGCTGTATGCAAATAATCGTTTGATTCTGTTTGAATCTGCGGCTGTTATCGTTTGCCATAGGAAATACCCTTGTTAAGACATAAAACGTTACAGGTAAACTACCCCTTTCCCTTAACCGATCTTCACCAAAAACAATAGGTCTTGAGAACTCTACAATTCAGGGCTGTATACGAAACATTATTTAATTCTGTTTGAATTTGCGGCTGTTATCGTTTGCCAAAAAAAAAAATTTCCCTTGATAAAAAAAAACCGTTGCAGGTAAACTACCCCTTTCCCTCAACCGATCTTCACCAAAAACAATAGGTCGCGAATACTCTACAAATCAGGGCTGTATGCAAAAAATTATTTGATTCTGTTTGAATTTGCGGCAGTTATCGTTTGCCATAGAAAAAAAATCTACAGACACACACACACACACACACACACACACACAGACACTTTTCGGAAAACGACTTTTTTTCATGTTTTGAGTGTAGTAGAATCAGAATCTGCAATAATCTCGAACACGATTTTTTTTGCCATCACCATACTTCCATTCCTTAAGGAATATGGAAGTAAAAATTACCCTTGTTACAGTGCTATTAAAACAATCTGCGTCTTCTGACAGCTAAGAAGCAGATGGGGCTCGGCAGAGTTGCGGGAGCGCTGTGTTGCCACATGGTCCACTAGGCCGAGTCCGCTCCCTCGCTCAGCGTTTGAGGCTGTGGAAAATAATATCCACTTAAAAGAATCATTGTCACTGTGACATTGTACCACGGTGGCTCAGAAGTAATGGGTGTTAAGATAAAATGAAACGTAACGTAACGTTATCTGATCGCAGGACGTGATTAATTTCTAAAATCTCATTTCCATTGAACGACAATCGAAGCTCCGGCCCCCTTGACGAGAAGGGAAACACAACAACAAAACATTACCACCAAAACCAACAACACTGAGCAAATTAAAACATAAAACACTACGATAATTTTAAAGATCTCCTTAGGTTACATTTGAATTCTAATACGAACACTTACTGTAAATACATATTTTGTTCACTTAATGCTAGAAGTGAAGACCACAAGGCATTCCATTATTTCGAATAGTATTATTTTTTTAGGAAAATTTGAAATTAACTTTAATAAATGTTTAACAAATTGCTAAAACTCAAAACTAAATAAAATTCAGATGTTGTGAATGTTAAACGTAAGGAATTATATTGTTTGCTCTACAATAAATACATCACGCTGACTGAAAATTAGTCACATTCATGGTGTCAAGGGAGCCACCCCCCAGTGATGAATCACTTTCTTCACCCTGAGAGCTGGAGCTGGAGCTGGAACCGGAACCGAGGGAGATGATAATTTCTTCCACATGATCATCCAAGATGCCTTCCGTTTCCCACTGCTTCTGTACGAGTTCTTTCGTGTGTTTAACCGCGGATGCTCAGTTTTCTGCAGTAACACAGTCGATTCCTTCTCTGGTCAGCCTTTCTATTTTGGTAATGGTGAATCTCTTGTCATTCCTTGCCACGTAACCCTTTGCTTGTACCCAAATTAATTCAGTGGGTTAAAATGGGCGTGATAAGGAGGTAGCCGTATCACTTGATGTCCATTGCTTTTTGTGAGTTCATCGATGACATATACTGGCTTCGGTTTGTAAGTGGTCACCAGTTCCACTAACTCTGATTTTGTAGCACCAGGTGCAATGGTGATGTCTTTTATCTGAGGCAATGTATTTCTTTGTACCCAAGCCAGCATGTCAGCTTTTCTGCACTGCATGGTTGGAGCCCTACTCTTATTAGTGAATGGTATGGAGCATTATCCATAACAATGGTAGATTTGGGAGGGATGTTCTTAAGGAGCGAATTTTTAAACCACTCCGTGAAACAAACAGCATTCATTTCCTCGTGGTAGTCCCCTGTTTTTCGCGATTGAAACATGAGTAAACAATTTGCCACAAAGCCTCGGGAAATTCCAGCATGTAGGACAATGACCCTACCTCCCTTTCCTAACGGGGCTTTATTGTGCTTTGGGGTGTTCTGTCTGACCACCCTTTGGGTAAGGTATGACCAGCGTTAACAAAAGTCTCATCCAGCCACACAATGCTCTCGTAATCTATATTCTTGACACTTCTCAAATAGTGGCATCGCCAAGCAACAATATCAGGTCTCTCCAGAAGGACAGTCCGGTTTGAATATTTTTCAAACTGAAATCCCAAATCAAGAAGAAAAAGTCGAAGGGATGATTCACTACCATTAAACAACTGGTTTTCTCTAAGACTGCTGTGTAGCTTTCTTACAGTAGGATGCTCCTTTCTCTCGTAGTAAGCATACACATGACGCCTAATTGGACCTTGCTGGAAACTGTCCATACTGGTCACTTGTTTGGCATAGTTCCGAGTTTTTCTGGGTGTTTCCAACCCTGCATGTGATGGCCCAGCTACGTTCTCAATCTCACCCTCCTCTTCCTCTTGTTCTTCACAAGATTCCTCCTCTCTCTTCTCTTTTTCTGTCCCTATTCTAATTACTGTCGCCTTAGATATTTTTAAAGCTGTTGCAGTTCTTTCTACAACTTTATTGATGTCTATTAGGGCCCGGTTGTTGGAATTTAACCCGACCCAATAAAGCCCACCTGGGTTTTTTTTTTAAAAACTCAGCCTAAAAAACCCACGTTGTAATGTGAAATCTTTAAGTTCAAATAAATGGTAAAAACACTGAGTTATGTTATTTCAGTTTTTGACTGAAAAACAAGGTAAAATAGGGAATAAAAAACAAGGACACTTCAGGTTCAGTTCTATTTAACGTAATTTATTTATTTCAGTTTATAATTATTTTTATGGTAACTGTTATTTATAATATTAAACTGATAGTTACAAGAGTAGTGTAAACAAGCACTATTTAATTTAATAATAGGTTTCAGATAATTTTTGTTTTATGAAAAAATGTTTACATGTATTTAAAATTTTAAATATTTATTGATATAATCCACAACCATCCATAATCACAAACTAACAAGTTTCATGTTGATTCACTCCTTACTTGAATGAAGAAATTTGTATATCTTCACCAGTTTTTTAGCTTTCTCCTCGCCCAACTGATTTCTAAGTTTTGACCATGCAAGGCCAAAAGTGGAGAAAATTCGTTCAATACTTGCAGAGCTAGCTGGGCAACTGCTGAGGCTCTTCATAAAAGAACAAAATTCCTTCGGCAAGTTTCCTTTTTTTGATGATTTTAATTCCATTAACTTCCACCATTTGGGAGGACTAAATTGGTTTACAACAGCATCTAAAAACATTGATTCAGGAAAAATCTGAGGATCTGATATCCTAAATGCCATCATGCTGGTTAACCATTCTGGATGGGTTTCTATCAGCCAGTTTTCAGCTGCCTCTTCCTACTTTGCAGACATCCTTCTACCTTTGAATCTTGGATCCAACAAATTGGCAAGAAAGTGGAATGGCTGTAATGCTTGATTCATTCTTCTCATTATAGCATCCTTGTAAGGTTCCAAGTCAGGGTTTTCAGCTAGATCAAGCCAGTTCCACAGCCTGTGCGATATTAGTAGAGTCTGCCTGAAGAAGATCCAACACTCTGCTCACCTCAGTCAGTTGTCGGAGAAGATGCACAGCATCTCTATGTATAGTGACATTGTCCAGGATTTTAGCAATGTTTGCAGGGATTTCACGTAAGTGTTCAGTTATAATCTCTACATACTTAGAATAATTTTCAATGAAGGTGCTTACACACTCCTGCTGGGAGTTCCATCGTGTTGAATTTGGGAGCTGGGGCATACGACCTCCTTTTTCTCTCAACCACCCATGATGGTGATTGCGAAAAAACTTATGAACCTCTACTATGTGCTTTATTATCGTTTGTGGAGTTTCTTCCACTTCCAAGAGATTTAGATAGCCATAGGTTAGCAAGTCTGGCAGATCGTCAGTTAGGAGTTGGCGCATCTTCACCATTTTGCTTTCACTGTCTGTACAAACAGCAAACACTTTCTTTCCAAATTTCTCCTCACACATTGTAATAGATTCCTTTGCACATTCTGCACAATATTTGGCTGTTTTCTGGTTTGATTCACAGTCCTTGGCATTTAATAAAAATGAACCCTGCCCCGTGTGAATACTGGTTGCTATGATGGGATCATTTTTTATATTAGACCAACCATCTTGAACAAGTGTGATGCTACTCAGTTCATTGCCCAACTGCATCTTTATTTCATTATCCACCTCATCTGCAACTTTATCCAGCAACGTACCAGCTAATGCGAACCGGTCAGGACCAGCATAATCAGGCCGCAGTGCTTCAATCATCTCTTTGTACTGTTTGCTGGAGGCCACATTGAAGGCAATGTTATTGGCATACAAAAATTTTGCTATCATAATCTAAATGTTCTTTTTGTTTATGAGTTGTTTTTAATGCAAAATCTCCCATGCTGGTTTGTTTTCATTTAGCTGGAGTTGAAATTTCCTATTCAGTCACAGTCACACTAGAACTTGAACTGGAAGGGGAAGCTAATGCCACAGTCTCGTGACCTAACCATTGTTGAACTGGTCATAGATGGTTCATAATCTACTTCCAATTCCAATGACCTTGAAAACTGTGTTCTCTTGGGGCATTTGTGCAGATGTACTATTATTCTTTCTATTTTAGCACTTACCTCGCTATTACAGTGCTTACAAATAACTTTATTTTTCTTCTCATTTTCATCATCCTGCAGCATTTCAGCCCACTCTGGGGCTCCCTTTCTTCCAGAACTAAATGGCATACTGTGGTTTAAAATTTTCTCCAATAATTAATTATAATTATGAGATATTAATTCTGGTTTTAATAGTTAGTATACACAAAAATACTATAATTTCACTTATAGATGTCTCGCACGGCACTTGGTGAAACATTTTATACTGTAGAAATAAGTACAAATAAGTCACTTGGTAACTGTTTCACAAATATAATTTTATTAAATAAAACTAACAATTGTTTCGGTCAGTCAGACCATCTTCAGAGAGTACATATACAATACTGAGGCATTACAAATTTTAGCAGCAAACTGTAACGTGTTTACTAATTACATCCCTAATGTTACCAGTAAAATTAATAATAGGTTAAGAAAGTTTGATTTACAACCCATATCCTCAAACAAAAGGGACTTAAGCTCATTTTTGGTAAATAATAAGGAAAGACGCGATAAACTGTTCAAAAGTGGCATTTACCAAATTAATTGCAAAGACTGTAAGGCTATCTATCTTGATCAAACAGGACGTTCCCTAAAAAAGCGCATTTCTGATAACGCAAAATCAATATTTAATAATAAAATAAATAGTGGTTTTGCCGAACATTGCATCTCCAACAATCACTCGCTGGATGTAAATAATATCCAGCTTCTGTAGCGGGGCATTTTGGGCCTACCTGAGGCAATATAACAAAATTGTAATTTTTTTTTATGATAGTAAATAACATTGGTTATGATAGGGAAAAACGTAGGTAAATTTGCTGTTTGGAGCGATCGCGACGGTGGCTGCACTGCTTGAGGCGTTGAATGCAGAATTATTTAATAATATTTTATATGAACAGATTCAATAACCGACTAACTGTGCCAAAGTCAGTTCAAGGACACAACAAATTTGTCAACAAATTATATAACGGACGATCAGGCGATGTGTTGCGTCACCGCATTACATAACGAGGTGTGTCACCAGTTTCGTCAGACACTCAGCAAACGAAAGTAGTTTGCTGGCGGAGTGATATAAACTTTAAAAAACAATAAGAGTTGGTCGTACAACAACGGCGACTTCACAAATTAGCGCCTGTAGCTCTGCCCCAGTCTCATCTCATCACTCGCGTGAGTTACATGTAAAAGTTTCGAAACGTAAGTGCGGGCCCGCAGACAAAATATAAATGTGACGAAAAAATGTAAAAAATAACTAGCAGTTTTTCTTTTCAGTACAACAGTTTTATCTTTTTCCGGAAATAATTATTTTTTAAAACTGAACAATGTGTAAAAGTGTGACGCCACCAACTCGACAGAACAGCTAAGTAGCCATGCATCATAGCCATTTTTTTTTTAAATTTGAACAAAGTTTTCGTTTTTCAAAATTAAGTAATGGGGGAAATAAATTTTAATCAAATATAAAAATGAGAGATCTCTAAAGTAACTTGGTGTGTGTGTTGCGTGTATACGTGAGAAGGTATTTAAATTAAGAAGGCTGGTTTGCGTTTATACTTTGATTTATAAGTATAATGATTTATACTTAATATCTTAATAGGTTAATTATGTTAATTAACTATGTTTCAAATTTTACTTTCATGTGAGCTTTGTTAGAATGAGAATTGTATAACAGATGAAGGAGATAAAGAGGTAGTTTGTTTGCGATCTTTTAAAGTTAAATGTTAATAAATCTAAATGTTTGAATATCTAATTGTCAATAAATTTTAAGTCAGGGTAAACCAAATAAAGTTCTTTATTTTGGACAACCATTCTGATTTCCTGTTCGCCGAAGAGAACCCAAACATGGTAAGTACGTATATTTTTTCTTTACAGTTGGCAGTAAAGATGGCGCCCGACAATAAACATTGAATACAGTATACAGTTCAATTATATTTATTTAATATCAATTTGTTTAATACTGTACAATTGGCTTCTGGAACAGGGACAATTTTATATAAATACATTCATATAAAATACGGCCTACTTGGGAGAACAGAATGGTTGTTGAGGTAAAATAAATTTTTTTTTGCATACGTTAAATAGACGTATAGAATAAGGTTATGTCATGTTTTTATAGTATGGGTAAGTAGAATATATATATATATATTTTTATAAGTATGTGTTACATGTAATAATATTTTACAAAGAAATATATTTAAAAGATCTTAAGAAAATGGCAGATAATAACGAGGTTGCAGTTGAAATGAACGAGTCGGCTAGTGTGGAAGAACCAGGGGTTCATTCAACCCCAGTAAATCAATCAAAAGAATTCAGCCTAACTGAATCAGCTATAGACGACTCGAGTAATCCATCGACTCCAATCTCAACAAAATGTAAACAAGTAGAAAATGATATGATGAGTGTTATATTAAAGCAGTTCGAGAAAATGAACAGTAAATTTGATATTCAAAAGAATAGTTTTGGCAGTCAATTCGATGAATTAAAAAACCAAATTAACGAAATAAAAAGTGATTCTGACGTTAAATTTAATATACAGAATGAGAAGTTCGATGTTCAAAAGAATAGTTTTGACAGTAAATTCGAGGAGTTAAAAACCCAAATCAAAGAAATGAATGAATGTTTAGAGAATACTAATCAAACAATAAGAACCAGGTTAAATAAATTAGAACAGAGTGTTGAGAAGGTAGGTGACAATATTATAAGTATGACAAATGTTAAAAATGACGAAATAGTGGAAGATGTAGTGTTCAATAGTAAAGATAATGATATTAATTACAATTCTGAGAGTATAGTGGGGGTAAAGAATAATGTAGAAGCAAATAATGAGAATATAATCAAAAATAATATTGATGAAGTTCTAGAATGTGATTATGAAATGTTAATATGTATTAATGAAGTAGAAAGAGAGTGGAAAAATAATATAGTAGTTGAATGTGGGCAGAGGGTAAATTTTCCCATTAATTTTTCTGAACCAGAGTGTTCACAAATGTTGTTGTTTTTGCAGGGCAAGAGACCCATATTAGTAGATGAAGTAAAGAGTATATTGATGTTGTATAATGTTGTACCCTCTGTCTGTAATAATTATGAGAATGTGATGTGGTATTATGAAGAGAGAGATTTGTGTATTGAGAGAGAAATAGGATTATATGAGTTAAAAAGAAATTATGATGAATTGAGAGAAAGAGTAGTAGGGGTGAATTATTTTGAGAATATTTTTATAAATGATAATGACTTACCTGATGATAAAACAAATTATCTGACGTTGAACGACAATACTGATGTAGACTGGACAATCATAACTTATGGTGACAAGATTTATAATGGTGTAATGGATGAAATAGAGTTGATAGGTTATTATGATAGTAATAATTATAACAACTGGTATGTGGATAAAAATGATGTATGTTATAAATATATTAGATATTTATATGACGATGGTGGTTGAAATAAAAAATCAGTGAATAGACATTGTTGACTACTGTAAATTTTGGTAATGACCTTGCAGATTTGGACATATGAAGGGGGAAACAATGGAACAGTTATTGACGTATACTTTGTAAATATGATGTAGGGAATTCATGTGTGTGTATTATGAAAGGTTAGAAAAATAATGTGTATATGTATTAGAAAATGTTGTGTTAATAATAATAATATTATTAATATTTTGCATTCTAATTAAATATTACAATAATTATGAAGACAATAATTGATGACTGGTAAAATTTTGTGTTTTTAAATATGTTGTATTTGTATAATGAATTTAAATTGTTTGATGAGATTTTAATTTAATAAGAATTGATGAATAAATAAATAAATATTAAATGGTTTATTTTGTGGAATAACATAATGGTTAAAAATGAATGTTAATAATAAATTTGAATAATAATAAATTTGAAAAGTTTGAGTAACCTAATTACAGCACAGGATAAATAATGAAATGATGATAAATAAAAGAGTTAATAATAAAAATTTCAAAGAATAATGTTTATAAGTTTTGAGACAAATTATTTAAAAGAGAATTGTTTGTTTAAATGTATACTAATAATCAAGGTTAATGTTTATTGGTTTATTAAGTTATGTAATGTATTATACAAGATGTGGGGATAATTTTGGGGGGTAGTTTGGTGCTCAATGAAGTGATAGAACAGTGGAGTGTGGAACTGAAATGGTAGAAAGTTTAGTTTCAATTTTAATTAATTAGTTAGTAAGTTGCTGTTGCTGGGGTGGCATGTGCCCCAGTAGATAGCGGAAAGTGTTGGGGGTAACCGAGAGTGTTACCTCCATCGGAGGCCAACATGGCGAAAATGCACGGCACACCCTTTTGTATAATTTTACATTATACCTTGATAAATTGCCGTGCCGTGCATAATAGTGATGATGTGTACATGCCTGAAGGAAGAGATGATTTCCCCGACTTTTCGGGCGATTACTGCCTTACCAGCACTAATCGTGGTTTTGGCGAGCGGTTAGCAATGGTCATACCAAGTCCCTTGACCATAGCTGGCTTGAAATTGGTCTAAAATAGAAATTAATGGGGGGTGAAACTAGGGGAAATCCCGGGAACTATGGAACTGCGGCTGCCACTCTGTTCGAGGAGGAACAGCAGAGCCAGGTGGTAGACCCGCAGTAAGGGCGCATAATTATAGACAAAGATATGATGATATCTATACCTTTTCAAATGTAACGCAGAAGCAAGGACACGGAGATGTCACATTCCTCCAAAACCTCAGTCCTTGTGGACGTAACTGGACGCCACAGTCCAGGGGGGGTCATAGTGTGTGTGGCTGGGCGGTTATCCAGGGGGATAACGTATTAAAAATTTGTTGTATTTTAATAATGATGATTTGCTACTCAATAATTTTGTTTTGATTTGAAAAATAGATGCACTAAATACTTCCTATATTGTGTTTCTTATGTCTTATTGTGTTAATTATATTTAGTATGTTAGGAATAAGGATTATAAAAATATAATAATATGTTTTCAATGTGTTTATAGATTTTAGATTTTATAGATTTTAAATAAAAATTAAATAAATTTGTGATAGCTAAAGTGTTTGCAAAAGATAGAAACGGGTGATAGTAATTGTTTGAATAAAATGTTTGAATCAGTTCAAATTGAATTTTTGTGGGACATATAGATCTGTCCAAATTGAAGCCAAAGTTAAAGAAATAGTAGAGATGAAGTAATGTAATGTTGTTTTGAGTTAATGTAATGTTATAGAATTTTGAGAAGTATAAGTGGAGACACAGTAGAAATGGAGAATTTATGTAGAGTTTTGAGTGATATATTGTTGTTTATTTTGTTGATGTTATTTTGTTGTAGTTGTAGTGAGGTAATGAGATTGAGATTTTTTGGTGATGGCAATTTTGTAGTAGGGGGTAGTGTATTGTGGGAGTCCGCAACATAAGGGTTGGGACGGGATTTGGTATAGTTTTAGTGGGAAGGGGTTGCCTTAGGTAGAATCCAGGAACCAGAGAACGGGATTTGAGCTTTTTTTTGGGGGAGGGAAACACGTATCCTATGTACAAAGGGTTAGAGAGTATTTTTTTTATATATAGAGAGAAGGTGGCGAATTGAGTTAAAGTAGTAAGTAGTTAGAGGTAGAGAAGGGTTAGTAGATTTTTGATAGAGAGGGGTGTCATACTAGTTAAAGATTTTTTAAGGGAGCGTTAGAGTAATAAAAGGAGTAAGATTATGAGTAAATGCCAAGTTGATAAAGTGAATTATAATGAATAACGTAGAATCAACTAATGAAATGGAATAATAATTGCAATGATTGAAAAAAAAAAAAATTTTGAGAAACGAATAAATAAAAGTTAAATTGAGAATAAAAGGTAATTTTCTGATTTTTTATGCAAACTTAATGATGTAAAATGTGTAAATTTTAAATACAAGATGTTTATAACAATGTGAATTATTAATGTACTATGTTTTCTTATGTTAGGTTAAGTTGGTAGATATTTTGCTATATATGTTAGAGATAAGTAAAAAAACAAAACCAGTGCTTCTTAGCGCAAACCAGCACCGCTAGGGGGAAACAGATCAGTTGGGGATATGGTGTTGTATAAGGCCACTATTTGATATTTGATTTGTTGTTTCAGTGTTGGGTGATGCTGTGGCGGCGGACCTGAGCTGGCCAGCGCGTCAGAGCAGGGGCGTTGAGTATCTGTCTGACTCTACGGTGTTGGGATCTCGAGAGAGAAGTCCAGTATTGTCATGCAGATGCGGTCACAGTCACCGGACCAAGGGTGAGTTGATTGTATTTTTTTTGTAAACCGTAAAGGGGGTTGTGGCGACATATCCTGGCTGATCCCTCTAGCAAGTATGAATGTGTCAATGAGATTTTTTATGCTTCGGCATAAAATATCTCATTGAGGGGGTATTGTAGTGGGGCATTTTGGGCCTACCTGAGGCAATATAACAAAATTGTAATTTTTTTTTGATAGTAAATAACATTGGTTATGATAGGGAAAAACGTAGGTAAATTTGCTGTTTGGAGCGATCACGACGGTGGCTGCACTGCTTGAGGCGTTGAATGCAGAATTATTTAATAATATTTTATATGAACAGATTCAATAACCGACTAACTGTGCCAAAGTCAGTTCAAGGACACAACAAATTTGTCAACAAATTATATAACGGACGATCAGGCGATGTGTTGCGTCACCGCATTACATAACGAGGTGTGTCACCAGTTTCGTCAGACACTCAGCAAACGAAAGTAGTTTGCTGGCGGAGTGATATAAACTTTAAAAAACAATAAGAGTTGGTCGTACAACAACGGCGACTTCACAAATTAGCGCCTGTAGCTCTGCCCCAGTCTCATCTCATCACTCGCGCGAGTTACATGTAAAAGTTTCGAAACGTAAGTGCGGGCCCGCAGACAAAATATAAATGTGACGAAAAAATGTAAAAAATAACTAGCAGTTTTTCTTTTCAGTACAACAGTTTTATCTTTTTCCGGAAATAATTATTTTTTAAAACTGAACAATGTATAAAAGTGTGACACCACCAACTCGACAGAACAGCTAAGTAGCCATGCATCATAGCCATTTTTTTTTTAAATTTGAACAAAGTTTTCGTTTTTCAAAATTAAGTAATGGGGGAAATACATTTTAATCAAATATAAAAATGAGAGATCTCTAAAGTAACTTGGTGTGTGTGTTGCGTGTGTACGTGAGAAGGTATTTAAATTAAGAAGGCTGGTTTGCGTTTATACTTTGATTTATAAGTATAATGATTTATACTTAATATCTTAATAGGTTAATTATGTTAATTAACTATGTTTAAAATTTTACTTTCATGTGAGCTTTGTCAGAATGAGAATTGTATAACAGATGAAGGAGATAAAGAGGTAGTTTGTTTGCGATCTTTTAAAGTTAAATGTTAATAAATCTAAATGTTTGAATATCTAATTGTCAATAAATTTTAAGTCAGGGTAAACCAAATAAAGTTCTTTATTTTGGACAACCATTCTGATTTCCTGTTCGCCGAAGAGAACCCAAACATGGTAAGTACGTATATTTTTTCTTTACAGTTGGCAGTAAAGATGGCGCCCGACAATAAACATTGAATACAGTATACAGTTCAATTATATTTATTTAATATCAA
This sequence comes from Magicicada septendecula, assembly GCA_034769895.1. Lineage (NCBI taxonomy): Eukaryota > Metazoa > Arthropoda > Insecta > Hemiptera > Cicadidae > Magicicada > Magicicada septendecula. Next base: position 774,896,441 of record CM068367.1, read on the forward strand.
TTTGTTTAATACTGTACACTTCTAGATTCACAAAATAAGGGCAAACGCTTAGATTTAGTACAAATTATCGAAATTAAAAAAGCCGTAAAATAAAATAAAAATATGACGAATGACCAGATAGACTTTGTCATTTCCCCTATTATACAGGCAGTAGTTTAATAACCTTTATTTATAACTTTTGAAAGTTTGCTGACCTACATTTTTAGAACCCTTGTGTATTGTATAGGAGGTAGTACCCTCGTCATTTACACACACACACACACACACACACACACACACACACACACACACACACACACACACACACACACACACACACACACACCAAGCTGTGTACTTTCCTGTTTGCTGCTAAAATTTGTAACGCCTCAGTATTGTATATGGACTCTCTGAAGATGGTCTGACTGACCGAAACAATTGTTAGAGTTTTATTTAATAAAATTATATTTGTGAAACAGTTATCAAGTGACTTATTTCTTATTTGTACTTATTTCTACAGCAAAAATACTATAACTTAAGTTTTAGGTTAGATATAACAAAGGATAAAGTTACACTAGTAAATTCAAGCATTAGGCCTATATTGTTGATTTAAACCAAGAGAGACATACAGAATACTCTTTAAACAAGTAAACAAAAATTCTTACGTCTTCCCCTGTTTTGTGTTCACTATAATTCTGTAAATTATGTTCACTACAATTTACAATGAATGCAGACAAAGTTAATCAGTGGAATGTTACAGGCTGGCCAACTGAAAAGTATTTCAATATCTAATCTCCCCACTTGCCTACCAAAAATATCAAAATAAGTGTGATTAGGTATTAATTAAATTATTGGAGTAAATTAAACACGAATAACTTTGTTGTTCAATGTAGGACAAAACAATTTATTTTTTACTTGTAATTGCAAAAGAACACAATGTAATGCATTTTTCACAACCCTGATTAGGGGACCTCCATTTTTCCTTTCAGCCTCAAAATATTCGCTTAACGCACACAAAATATCGCGAGCCTGACCACGAAGAACAAAGCCATGTCTTCCTTTTATGCTTGCCTTCTTTCGAGGCAAATGAATTCTTGGTCGCCCACGCTTACATTTATCAGCACCTTGCACTGGTTGTGACATAATTGAAAAAAATACAATCTGTGTAAAACAAAATACGCTATACCACACTACACTAAAAATGTTGCTGATAATGGAGCACTTATTAAAAACACAAAAACTAATGCAATTAAAATCAATACTCTCAAAGAAAAGCTGTCACTGTTAGCGAAGTATGTACTTGCACTGGCAACACTGAGGTCAGTGTGGGGACTGTTGACTGAGAAGAAAGGCGGAGGGAAAGCGCGCCCCTGCCAGTGACTGGCTCACCACGGAGGCTCGTCCGAGTTACCATAGCAACTACCGCTTGTACACACGCAAGGAGAACTGTCAGAAGACGCAGATTGTTTTAATAGCACTGTAAAACATAAAACGTTGCAGGTAAACTACCCCTTTCCCTTAACCGATCTTCACCAAAGACATTAGGTCTTGAGAACTCTACAATTCAGGACTGTATGCGAAACATTATTTGATTCTGTTTGAATTTGCGACTGTTATCGTTTGCCATAGAAAAAAAATGACCGATATAAAGAACACATCCCAAGCTCTAAGTCAAATACAGTAATATCTACATTTGCTGAACATTTAAGTTTACAAGAACACAACATAGAAAGTATCAGTGAGAATTTAGACATATTACATAAATGCAGGAAATCACTTAAACTGGACACTCTCAAACGGCTTGAGATATATAGGGCCACTAAAGAGAATTACGATCACATCCTAAATGAAAAATCAATATATAAAAATAATATTTTATTCAATATAGTCAACGATATAAGCTGTGTCAGATCGATAAAGTTTATCAAAGGTCAAATCGGTATCGATTAATTTTACTGTATACCGTGTTCCTGCGCAGGTCCGCGGCGATCGCGTGTAATGTGTTTCGTTCTGTTTTGTTTTGTTTTTAATGTGTGTCAAATTATTTAAATATTTTGTACTATGTATGTGTTGTTTTTATTATTTGACGAGATGTGCAAACATCGATAAATGTAGTTTTTAACCATATTCATTGAGGATCTGATGATGACACTATATATGTCGAAACTCGAGTAATCCTGTATTTGGATTTTAAGAAGCGTGACAGAAGGTAATTAACGTGTTTTATAAAAAATTACCCTTGATAAAAATATCGGTATGGAGAACCATACAGGACTTCCATGTTCTAAGATTTATATTTAAAATCATATTCGAAACGAAATATTTCCATAGAAACTACTTCTTTCTACTTATTGCTTCAGCCTTAAACCACAGTACTGTGGTCACTAACGTATACCACCTCACGTTTTCGCACTCGATTTTCACTGAGATGGAAGTCGATGGACTGCCGAAAAGTCTGGTTTTGCAGAAAACATTGGACTATGGCTAAACAGCCCGGGAAGGAATTTTAACAAAGAACTACTTCTTTGTTGCCGATAACGTAGCACTCATATAAAATTCTCCCCTCCCCCTTCAACTATAATTTTCATTTATAGAAAATTACCCCCACCCCTTCACCTAACCTCTTCATTTATAGATATTTCATCTACGTTTCTACAGTGGATTATTATGAGCTTCTTATCAAGATACTTTATTTATCAAAATTAAGTACTTTACTCTTGTTAAAACATAAAACGTTGCAGGTAAACTACCCGTTTCTCTAAACCGATCTTCACCAAAATCAATAGACCTTCAGTCCTCTATAATGCAGGGAGGCATGCAAAAAAATATTTGATTCTGTTTCAATTTGCGGCAGTTATCGTTCGTCATGAAAACATTTCTCTTGTTACAACATAACATGTTTCAGGTAAACTACCCCTTTCCTTTTACCGATCTTCACCAAAATCAACAGGCCTTGAGCTCTCTACAATTTAGGAAGGTATGCAAAAAAAATATTAATTTTCTTTGAATTTACGGCTGTTATCATTCGTCATAGAAAAAATTACCCTTGTCAAAACATAAAACGTTGCAGGTAAACTACCCCTTTCTCTAAAATGATCTTCACCAAAATCAACAGACCTTCCGTCCTCTACAATTCAGGGCTGTATGCAAAACATTATTTGATTCTGTTTGAGTTTGCGGCTGTTATCGTTTGCCATAGAAAAAAATATTACCATTGATAAAAAAACATTTTTGGTAAACTACCCCTTTCCGTTAACCGATCTTCACCAAAAACAATAGGTCTTGAGTACTTTACAATTCAGGGCTGTATGCAAAAAATTATTTGATTCTGATTGAATTTGCGGCTGTTATCGTTTGCCATAAGAAAAAATTACCCTTGATAAAAACAAATATTGCCGGTATACTACCCCTTTCCCTTAACCGATCTTCACCAAAAACAATAGGTCTTGTGTACTCTACAAATCAATGCTGTAGCAAAAAATTATTTTATTCTGTTTCAATTTGTGGCTATCGTTTGCCATAGAAAAAAATTACCGTTGATAAGAAAATCGTTGCAGGTAAACTACCCCATCCCGTTAACCGATCTTCACCAAAACAAACAACAGATCTTGAGTACTCTACAAATCAGAGCTGTATGCAAAAAATTATTTGATTCTGTTTGAATTTGCGACTCTTATCCTTTGCCATAGAAAATACCCTTTTAAAACATAAAACGTTGCAGGTAAACTACCCCTTTCCATTAACTGATCTTCACCAAAAACAATAGGTCTTGAGTACTCTACAAATCAGGGCTGTATGCAAAAAATTGTTTAATTCTGTTTACATTTGCGGCTTTTATCGTTTCCCATAGAAAATACCCTTGTTAAAATATAAAATGTTGCAGGTAAACTACCCCTTTCCCTTAACCGATCTTCACCAAAACCAAAATGTCTTGAGAACTCTATAATTCAGGGTTGTATGCAAAAGAGTAGTTGATTCTGTTTGAATTTGCGGCTGTTATTGTTTGCCATAGAAAAAAATTACCCTTGATTAAAAAACAAAACGTTGCAGGTAAACTACCCCTTTCCCTTAACCGATCTTCATCAACATCAATAGATCTTGAGTACTCTACAAATCAGGGCTGCATACAAAAAATTATTTGATTTTGTTTGAATTTGCGACTCTTATCATTAGCCATAAAAAATACCCTTTTAAAACATAAAACGTTGCAGGTAAACTACCCCTTTCCTTTAACCGATCTTCACAAAAAACAATAGGTCTTGAGTACTCTACAAATCAGGGATGTATGCAAAAAATTATTTGATTCTGTTTGAATTTGCGACTCTTATCATTTGCCATAGAAAATACCCTTTTAAAACATAAAACGTTGCAGGTAAACTACCCCTTTCCTATAACCGATCTTCATCAAAAACAATAGGTCATGAGAACTCTACACTTCAGCACTGTATGCAAAAAATTATTTGATTACGTTTACATTTGCATCTTTTATCGTTTCGTTTGCCATAGAAAATACCCTTGTTAAAATATAAAGTGTTGCAGGTAAACTACCCCTTTCCCTTAACCGATCTTCACCAAAACCAATAGGTCTTGACAACTCTATAAATCAGGGCTGTATGCAAGAGTAGTTGATTCTGTTTGAATTTGCGGCTGTTATCATTTGCCAAAGAAAAAAATTACCCTTGATTAAAAAAAAACCGTTGCAGGTAAACTACCCCTTTCCCTTTACCAATCTTCACCAAAAACAATAGGTCTTGAGTACTCTACAAATAAGGGCTGTATGCAAAAAATTATTTGATTCTGTTTGAATTTGCGGCTGTTATCGTTTGCCATAGAAAAATATCGGTATGGAGAACCATACATGACTTCCATATTCTAAGATAACGTTTAAAATCATTTTCGAAATGAAATATTACCATAGAAACTACTTCTTTCTACTTACTGCTTCAGCCTTAACCACAGTACTGTGGTCACTAACGTATACCACCTCACGTTATCGCACTTGATTTTCACTGATGATGGAAGTCGATGGCATTGCCGAAACGTCTGGTTTTGTAGAAAACATTGGACTACGGCCAAATATCCCGGAAAGGAATTTTAACAAAAACTACTTCTTTGTTGCCGATAACGCTGTACACATATATATAAAAAATATGCATAAAATTAATGGCTTGTATAAGTTAATGATTGATCTCCATTAAGTAGTGCTCAAGTTTCCAAAGTTTTAATATTATGATGTCCGTAATTAAAACATCAGAGCAGGTTTAGTGTGTATGAGGGTACACCGTGGACAAAAATTTTCAACATTTCCTATTAAGCGTTGCTTAGAGTAAAGCTGCGAATCTACAGTGTACATTTCACAGAACAAACACGCGGAAAAGGAGCGCTCCGAAGTCACTCATGGACCCTCAGCATCTTGCAGAGGGTTCATTCCCCAAAGATGAAAAGTCTGTCTATGAGTCGTTCCTCTGTAAACACGTGCAGTTACACTGCCCAGGGATCCACAGGAAGCAAATCGCTATCCACGCTGGACACTTTTTCGGCTTGGACGCGTTATGTTGGTATGGGTTTCGGCACTTTCCATTTAAAAAGCGTGCAAATGTAAGAAAAAAAACATGAATGAGGCCAGAAATAACGCGAATTGTGTGTGTGTGTGTGTGTGTGTGTCTTCCCTGCCTTTTTATTGCGGTAGTCATAATAATAAAATGGAAACGTAAACATTACATAACTGAGATATGCTTGCCTGCCATGAACGATATATTTTCTCTCATACATGATTTACATTAAAATGAAAAAAATATAATTTTATTGCCTGGCAACAAAATTATTTTATTTTTAACAATTACCATTGTTTGAAAAAGGTTAAATGAATTTTCAAGTACTTTACTGTTGTTAAAACGTAAAAGGTTGCAGGTAAATTACCCCTTCCCCTTAACCGATCTTCACCAAAATCAAAAGGCCTTGCGTTCTCTACAATTCAGTGACGTATGCAAAAAATTATTTGATTGTTTGAATATGCGGCAGTTATCGTTCGTCATAGAAAAAATTACCCTTGTTAAAACATAAAACGTTGCAGGTAAACCACCCCTTTCCCTTAACCGATCTTCACCAAAAACAATAGGTCTTGAGAACTCTACAATTCAGGGCTGTTATGTGAAACATTATTTGATTCTGTTTGAATTTGCGGCTGTTATCGTTTGCCAAAAAAAAAAATTACCCTTGATAAAAAAACCGTTGCAGGTAAACTACCCCTTTCCCTCAACCGATCTTCACCAAAAACAATAGGTCGTGAGTACTCTACAAATCAGGGCTGTACGCAAAAAATTATTTGATTCTGTTTCAATTTGCGGCAGTTATCGTTTGCGATAGAAAAAAAATCTACAGACACAGACAGAGACACTTTTCGAAAAACGACTTTTTTTCATGTTTTGAGTGTAGTACAATCAGAATCTGCAATAATCTCGAACACGATGTAACACTAGATTTTTTTTTTAAATTTGTGATTGTTGTGAACACACAAGGGCAGGTGTTGGCTGTCACAGCATTGATGAATGTGTATGCTAGCAGCAACAATCGTTCAAAGAAATGGGTTGACAGACAACTGATATACGCCTTGCTCTACACGAACAATAAGTATAGCCGTAGCGAATTGGGTGTAGCGTGTTACTTTGTTTCGAACGGATGCGTAACGAATTGACCAGCACAGAGTTTACTTAGAAATACTTTGTACATAGTCGATAGTATTGTTGACGATGCGACGACACAGCTTAAAAGGGTAGACGAGAACTCAAGGGATGAAGCAATTGAGAAGAAGACGAAACAAAGAAATAATGAGGTCACACACAGCTGGAATCCAAGTAACTCTTGAAAGGAAATAAAAGCATGTTTAGCAGAGAAGGTGTAGCGAGGAGACACTGGTACAATACCATGATTCGACATGCTGGAAGTAGAGAGGTGTCAAGGAGAGAAAATTTATGGCTCGGACAGAAAGACTACTGAAAGGATTGATCGACAGGCGAGAATATTGCTTTTTCATGGAATCGAGTAGGAGGAGAGTTTAACCAGAGTTTGGGGATGACTACGTGAACTAGTGACGACCAATAGGAACCTGAGGATTGACAAGGGTTGGACATCTAGAATACATCTCCATGGTGATGAAATCAGAGAACGAATCATCTGAAGGTGGTGGAAACGACTCAAGACGTTGGGTGGAGTTTTATCCGGAATTCAAGATGTTGGGAGAAGAATTATCTGGAACTTAGGACCAGAGGCCAATAAGACACAGCTAGAGGGGTTGGACATAAAAGTTTGAAGTAGCTTGGTGGGAACGAAGATTATAAAAGATAGTGTTCGCCAAGAGGAAGAGAGTTCTATTTTATTCCCGTAGAGACATGAAGTCGTCTTAACAGAGTTCTATTTTATTCCCGTAGAGACATGAAGTCGTCTTAACAGAGTTCTATTTTATTTCCGTAGAGACATGAAGTCGTCTTAACCGAGTTCTATTTTGTTTTTCGTAGAGACATAAAGTCGTCTTAACCGAGTTCTATTTTGTTTTTCGTAGAGACATAAAGTCTTCTTAACGGAGTTCTTTCTTGTTTTTCGTAAAGGCGTGAAGTCTTCTTAAGAAAGTCGTGAAATCATTTTCTTATTGTGACAGTCGTTTAAATAGATTATTCTTAAATAAGAATCTACTAAAAGTTGTAATTCAGTGTTACGAATACAAGTAGACTTAGAACATTAACTAACAATGTATTATACGGACGTTTTGTTTTAAACATAAACAATCTACAAGTGTATCGTTCGGTATAATATTAACCGATGAAGTGTAGTGACATAAACGATTTGTAAACGAAGTCAAAGCGATATGTGTATATAAACAAGGACAATGTACGCGAAACTTGTATGAACTATATACAAAGTGTATCAAGGTTAATCAATATAATTATCTTAAATGCGGAACTGTGAATGAATAAGTGAAATTACAAAAGACTCGTAGTATGTAAATCTGATCTTTACGCGAGAATTGGTGATGTAATGACGAAGGAGTGCGGGACAGACGTGGAAAGTGGGAACGACGTGTTCGGATCAACAACATTTTAAACAACAAGTGACAACGGCAGCGCTGGAACGAGGATGGGAAATTCCGAGTTTAGCCAACGCACTATGGATACTCTATACCAAGTAAAATTTTATATATTATGTTAATGTAGAAAAACCACTGACCTGTAACTTAAAATGAATCCCGCTTGAGAAAACATAATCTTAAATAAACAAAATTTAATATAGTAAACATATTAATTAAAGCGGACCATAAATCTGGGGTATGAATACATTAAAAGTATCAATAAATGTGTATAATTAGAAGTAGTAATGATGTGAATTTTATGATGTGTATTTTATGTATGTGTTTTATTTCAGGATATATCCCAATTAAGGAGGAATTGTTTATTTTATGTACCATTTACAGGAATATATGTATTTCGTATGGGTAATGTTAGATGATAAGAGCATGAATATAATAAACATGTTTTGAGAACCCAGATCCGCATAACTTTGTATTATTTGATACACCTTTTGATAATTAATAAACAGTCACTTAGTTACTCACTTTTAATCAAAAGAATATGCATGTAACAGCATAACTAATTTACATTTTTACACATTCTGTAATTAATAAATTAGTCAATTAATTAATTAAATATATTAATTATCCTATTAATTGAATATAATGCATAAATTCGCATTATATAACATGGCGCCCAACGCGAAGCGTGAGTAATTTGATTCAATAGTTAATTTAAATTAAATTCACTAAAGGCTGAGTGCAGGCAGTGGTGTAGTATATATAAGTAAGTTAAGAATAGTGTTAAATAGTGAAAGTAGTTAGTTTCAATGATAACACGGAGTAGAGCGAGAATGGCGGACAATTCCGACAGTATCGGATTAGAGATTAAAGGATTTTCACCGAGACAAGGGTGGGTAGAGAAAGACGGTAAAAAAGCCATTTGTCAAACCTGTCGGCCGACATACAGTAAATACGGTCGAGTTTACAAATAACAAGGCAATGACCTCGTCCGCAGGAAGGATGGAGGGTGAAAGAAAAAATTAAAAGGTTTACAAGGAGAAATAGCCGCTGCGACAACGCAGACACAACATGACAGAATGAATGTACTACTACCTGATTTATGACACGACTTGTTATGTGACGACAAAGAAGAGGGTATTCAGCGCATGTTGAAATGTCCCGAAATTACTACTAAGTGATGGAAGGAGAAACATTTGAAGACAGCTGCGAGTATATGATGAACCACATTGTAATTAAGATGAATATAGAGGTTAGTAAAATGCTAAGAGAAATAAATAAATACCAAATAAATGATGAGAAATTGAAATGTATTATTGATAGGATAGAGAACGGCGATGGCGAAAGCGACTTAAATAAATTTTATAAATATTACAACAATAAGTTATACAGAAAATGGAAAGGACGATGGAGGTTATATTTACCGAAAGGGATTTATGTAGCGGAGATTTTTATGGACCTTTACCGACTTCGGTAGGAGGGATCAAGTATATTTTCGTCATCATTGATAACTTCACTAAATATGTAAAACTGTATACTTTGCGAAGGGCAATGACCACAGCAACACTGAAAAGGGTACGTCAGTATTGTGAAGAAGTCGGCACACCCAGAGCTTTGTTAACGGATAACGGTACGCAATTCACAGCTAAACAATGGATTAGCGGTTTAGAAAATTTAAACATTCATCCCAGATACACTGCAATACGTAACCCTTGTTCGAACTTAGCAGAGCGCGTTAACCGGCAACTTGGTAACTTATTCAAAATTTTTATCAATAACCAACAACATACAAAGTGGTCACGATATGTGAAAACTATTGAAAGTTGTCTAAACGAATCATACCACGAAACGATTGAGATTACACCATATGAAGCTCATCTGGGAAAGAAACCGATACGGGTATGGGAGAAGTATCTTGACGCTGACATCACGAAGGACAATCAAGAAAATAATACGGAAATATTTGTAAAAATACGTACCAAAAGAGAAAAACATGCCAAGCGGATGAACAAATCGAATAAAACAACAAAATTTGAGATAGGCGACTTAGTATTAATCAGGACGTATACACAATCAGACGCAATTCAAAAACGTATAGAGAAGTTTTGTGAATTATTCAGTGGACCGTTCAAGATAAGCCAAATATTGGGCGAATCAACATACGTATTAGTGGACTGCAGAGACGAAAGCAAGATACGAGGAAAATTTAATATACGCCAACTGAAGAAGTATATTACTAAAAGGGACTGAGGAAGAAACGGAAGGACCGATGTAATGAAGACAGCGGAGGTGGTGACTACACCATATGGTAAACAAGAAGTATACCATAACGTATGAAATAGTTAAGGAGGTCGAATGGATGGAATCACGTCATGGAATAGGTTGATGACGCGGCCATATCATTCAGGCTAGCTTAACTTAGCTAAAAAAAAAATGTATTGCCAAAATAAACGATTAATACATTATTATGACGTATCAATATAAGATATGTGTTAGAAAGAAAGTTGATAGATTTATGTACAGAATATAATAAATGTGACAAACAAAATAAAATGTAAGTTGTAAAAGCAATAAATACTTAAATAATGACACGTAAACATTAGTAATAAATTATAGGTCATAAGATGATTTTTTTTTAGAATTATTTCATGTATCGTATAATGATATAATGAGTTAAAGGTAACAATTGTATCGAATTAAACTTGTTTGTATAGACAGAAAGTAACGTGATAAAATTTTAGTACAATCAGAATCTGCAATTATCTCGAACACGATTTTTTGCCATCACCATACTTCCATTTCCTTATGGAACATGCAAGTAAAATGGAGACATTTATGTAATGTACTAATGAGTGGGGGCATGCACGCGCGCGCGCGAACACACACACACACACACACACACACACACACACACACACACACACACACACACACACACACACACACAGGGCATTTTACAAAGTACAATAACATGTGAAACAGAACATCGGCCTGCATCGAATTTTTGACTTGGGCCTGGGAAAGCGTGTAGTCTCTATATGTACATGTTTAAAAATAATTCTGCACATTCTGAAGTCTTGTACCAGCCGAAAAGGAGATGCAGGTGTTCAGTTTCTCACAGAATAACTGGATAAAATTGGCTTAGTGCAGGATCAGAGTAAGTGATGCAAAGCCACACGACTAAATCCCGTAGGCAATGAATAGCTATTAGTGACTGGTGACCAGTGTAATTGTAATAGTAACAACTTCAATTATTTTAACAATCATCTTACACCAACCAAACTGTGCACATGGAAACTTAGCAACTCAGCACCAGTGCACGAGATAATCTTGTACAGGCTACTTTACACTTTTCATCACCAATAACTTATCTGAAGTCTTTTGGCTAGTTTTATCATAAAAACTTCTTAGCAAACAGTGGAAACAAGTTAAACATGAGTGTGAAATACCAAAACTACAACTGTGCGGTATGCATGAGTAAACAAAGGAGTTTGGGTCCATGTATAAAGTCAAGCAATGACGACTAATACGTAACTACAGACAGCTAAGTATAGTAGAGTTAAATTAGCAGTGATCGTGAAAATCGGTAACAAAAAGACAAAATAAATGAACGTTTGGGAGCTTTAGTGTCTATGGAAATGAGAGAGTGTGAAAAGGAGGGATAGAGAAAGTGAGCAAGAGAATGTAAAAGAAAAAGGGGGAAGAGAGATTGGGATGGGGAGAGGGAGAGAGAGAATGCCAACCTATCACAAAGTACTGATTACTACCTTGACATTAATTATAAGTAAAGAGAAATGTAATAGAACTTTTTTCAAAATAATTTGTGTAGTTATCTTTAAGTAATTGCGTATAGACAAATTGAATGTAGATCAATTGCACTACCAATGATCACTTTTGTAAGCCAAAAATAAAGTTATAATTGTTTGCTAAATCAATTTCTTTAATGAACCAACCTTTGAACAGTGTTAATAGGTAATGTAAAAATATAAGTAATAAAGTTTAATAAGTAAAATCAAATGTTTAACTATTGGCAGTTCATTTGAATTGTAGATGAGGTGCAGCAACTCAAGGAAGTAACAATGTTCAGTAAACATAATTCATATGATTATGAATAAACGATTATACGTCAAGATGAATATGAGTTATTTCAAACATCACCTTGCCTTAACCTAACCCATGCTCAACAAGTTCGCTTAACGAACATAGATACATTCTTTGAAAAAATGGAAATACGTTTTTTACTTCCATGTTCCATAAGAAAATGGAAGTATGGTGGTGGCAAAAAAAATCGTGTTCGAAATAATTGCAGATTTTGATTATACTACCCTCAAAACATGAAAAATATCGGTATGGAGAACCATACATGACTTCCATGTTCTAAGATTTATATTTAAAATCATTTTCGAAATGAAATATTTCCATAGAAACTACTTCTTTCTATTACTGCTTCAGCCTTAACCACAGTACTGTGGTCACTAATGTATACCACCTCACGTTATCGCACTCAATTTTCACTGATGTTAGAAGTTGATGGCAATGCCGAAACGTCTGATTTTGCAGAAAAAATTGGACTATGGCCAAACAGCCTGGGAAGGAATTTTAACAACAAAATACTTCTTTGTTGCCGATAATGTAGGCCTTGAGTCCTATTTATCAAAATTAAGTACATTACTCTTGTTATAACATAAAACGTTGCAGGTAAACTACCCCTTTCCCTTAACCAATCTTCACCAAAATCAATACGCTTCGAGTTCTTTAAAATTCAGGAACGTATGCTAAAAATTATTTGATTTTGTTTGAATATGTGGCAGTTATCATTTGTCATAAATAAAATTACCCTTGTTAAAACATAAAACGTTGCAGGTAAACTATCCCTTTCCCTTAACCGATCTTCACCAAAATCAACATGCCTTGAGTCCTCTACAATTCAGGGATGAATGCAAAACATTATTTGATTCTGTTTGAATGTGCGGCAGTTATCGTTTGTCATAGAAAAAATTACCGTTGTCAAACCAAGTGTTGAAGGTAAACTACCCCTTTCCCTTAACCGATCTTCACCAAAAACAATAGGCCTTGAGAACTCTGCAGTTTAGGGCTGTATGCAAAACATTCTTTGATTCTGTTTGAATATGTGGCTGTTATTGTTTGCCATAGATAATACCCTTGTTAAAACAAAAAACGTTGAAAGTAAACTACCCCTTTCCGTTAACCGATCTTCACCAAAAACAATAGGTCTTGAGAACTCTGCAGTTTAGGGCTGTATGCAAATAATCATTTGATTCTGTTTGAATGTGCGGCAGTTATCGTTTGTCATAGAAAAAATTACCGTTGTTAAAACAAAATGTTGCAGGTAAACTACCCGTTTCCCTCAACCGATCTTCACCAAAAACAATAGGTCTTGAGAAATCTACAATTCAGAGTTGTATGCAAACATTTATTTGATTCTGTTTGAATTTGCGGCTGTTACCGTTTGCCATAGAAAATACCCTTGTTAAAACATAAAACGTTGCAGGTAAACTACCCATTTCCCTTAACTGATCTTCACCAAAAACAATAGGTCTTGAGAACTCTGCAGTTTAGGGCTGTATGCAAATAATCATTTGATTCTGTTTGAATTTGCGGCTGTTATCGTTTGCTACAGAAAAAATCCACACACACACACACACACACACACACACACACACACACACACACACACACACACACACACACACACACACTTTTCGAAAAATTACTTTTTCAGTTTTGAGTGTAGTACAATCAGAATCTGCAATAATCTCGAACACGATTTTTTTTGCCATCACCATACTTCCATTTCCTTAAGGAACATGGAAGTAAAAAATCGTTTTTCGAAAAGTGTCTGTGTGTTTGTAGATTTTTTTTCTATGGCAAACGATAACAGCCGCAAATTCAAACAGAATCAAATAATTTTTTGCACACAGCCCTGATTTGTAGAGTACTCACAACCTATTGTTTTTGGTGACGTTCGGTTGAGGGGAAGGGGTAGTTTACCTGCAACATGTTTTTTTTTATCAAGGGTACTTTTTACTTCCATATTCCTTAAGGAAATGGAAGTATGGTGAAGGCAAAAAAATCGTGTTCGAGATTATTGCAGATTCTGATTGTACTACACTCAAAACATGAAAAAGTCGTTTTTCGAAAAGTGTCTGTGTGTGTCTGTGTCTATAGATTTTTTTTCTATGGCAAACGATAACAGCCGCAAATTCAAACAGAATCAAATAATTTATTGCATACAGCCCTGATTTGTAGAGTACTCACGACCTATTTTTTTTGGTGAAGATTGGTTGAGGGAAAGGGGTAGTTTACCTGCATCGGTTTTTTTTTATCAAGGGTAATTTTTTTTTTTTGGCAAACGATAACAGCCTTTTGGTGAAGATCGGTTAAGGGAAAGGGGTAGTTTACCTGCAACGTTTTATGTTTTAACAAGGGTAATTTTTTCTATGACGAACGATAACTGCCGCATATTCAAACAGAATCAAATAATTTTTTGCATACACCCCTGAATTGTAGAGAACTCAATGCCTTTTGATTTTGGTGAAGATTGGTTAAGGGGAAGGGGTAGTTTACCTGCAACTTTTACGTTTTAACAAAGTAAAGTAGTTGAAAATTCATTTAAACGTTTTCAAACAATGGCAATTGTTAAAAATAAAATAATTTTGTTGCCAGGCAATAAAATTATAATTTTTTCATTTTAATGTAAATCATGTGAGAGAAAATATAAAGTTTGTGGCAGGCAAGCATATCTCAGTTATGTAATGTTTACGTTTCCATTTTATTATTATGACTACCGCAATAAAACGGCAGGGAACACACACACACACACACACACACACACACACACACACACACACACACACACACACACAATTCACGTTATTTCTGGCCTCATTCATGTTTATTTTCTTACATTTGCACGCTTTTTAAATGGAAAGTGCCGAAACCCATACCACCATAACGCGTCCAAGCCGAAAAAGTGTCCAGCGTGGATAGCGATTTGCTTCCTGTGGATCGCTGGGCAGTGTAACTGCACGTGCTTACAGAGGAATGATTCATAGACAGACTTTTCGTCTTTAGGGAATGAACCCTCTGCAAGATGCTGAGGGTCCATGAGTGACTTCGGAGCGCTCCTTCTTTTCCGCATGTTTGTTCTGTGAAACGTACACTGTAGATTCGCAGCTTTACTCTAAGGAACGCTCAATAGGAAATGTTGAAAATTTTTGTCCACGGTGTACCCTCATACACACTAAACCTGCTCTGATGTTTTAATTACAGACATCATAATATTAAAACTATGGAAACTTGAGCACTACTTAATGGAGATCAATCATTAATTTATACAAGCCATTAATTTTATTCATATTTTATATATATATATATGTGTACAACGTTATCGGCAACAAAGAAGTAGTTTTTGTTAAAAATCCTTCCCGGGATATTTGGCCGTAGTCCAATGTTTTCTACAAAACCAGACGTTTCGGCAATGCCATCGACTTCCATCATCAGTGAAAATCGACTGCGATAACGTGAGGTGGTATACGTTAGTGACCACAGTACTGTGGTTAAGGCTGAAGCAGTAAGTAGAAAGAAGTAGTTTCTATGGTAATATTTCATTTCGAAAATCATTTTAAATATAAATCTTAGAATATGGAAGTCATGTATGGTTCTCCATACCGATATTTTTTCTATGGCAAATGATAACAGCCGCAAATTCAAACAGAATCAAATAATGTTTCGCATACAGCATACAATCAATAAATACAATACAAATACCCATTAACATCAAGAAATAAAAAAATCCCCATTTCTGACACGTTACACTGAATTATAGTTCTCAAGACCTATTGTTTTTGGTGAAGATCGGTCAAGGGAAAGGGGTAGTTTACCTGCATCGTTTTATGTTTTAACAAGGGTATTTTCTATGGCAAACGATAAAAGCCGCAAATTCAAACAGAATCAAATAGTTTTTTGCATACAGCCCTGAATTGTAGAGTTCTCAGGACCTATTTTTTTTTTGTTGTGAAGATCGGTTACGGGAATGGGGTAGTTTACCTGCCACCTTTAATGTTTTAACAAGAGTAATTGTTTCTATGACGAACGACAACTGCCGCACATTCAAACAGAATCAAATAATGTTTTGCATGCATCCCTGAATTGTAGAGTTCTCAAGACCTATTGTTTTTGGTGAAGGTCGGATAAGGGAAAGGGGTAGTTTACCTGCAACTTTTATGTTTTAAAATGGTATTTTCTATGGCAAACGATAAGAGCCGTAAATTCAAACAGAACCAAATAATTTTTTGCATACAGCACTCATTTGTAGAGTACTCAAGACCTATTGTTTTTGGTGATGATTGGTTAAGGGAAAGGGGTAGTTTACCTGCAACGTTTTTTTTTTATCAAGGTAATTTTTTCTATCGCAAACGATAACACCCGCAAATTCAAACAGAAAAAAATAATGATTTGGATACAGCCCTGAATTGTTGAGTTCTCAAGATCTGTAGGCTTTGGTGAAGATCGGTTAAGGGAAAGGGGTAGTTTACCAGCAACATTTTATGTTTTAACAAGGGTAATTTTTTCTATGACGAACGACAGCTTTCGTAAATTCAAACAAAATCAACTACTTTTTTGCATACCTTTTTGAATTATACAGAACTCAAGGTCTATTGATTTTGTTGAAGATCGGTTAAGGGAATGGGGTATTTTACCTGTAACGTTTTGTTTTAACAAGGGTAATTTTTTCTATGACGAACGATAACTGCCGCACATTCAAACAGAATCAAATTTTTTTTTGCATACGTTCATCAATTGTAAAAGTCTGAAGGCCTGTTGATTTTGGTGAAGATCGGTTAAGGGATAGGGGTAGTTTACCTACCACATTTTATGTTTTAACAAGAGTAATTGTTTCTATGACGAACGATAACTGCCGCACATTTAAACAGAATCAAATAATTTTTTGCATTCCTTCCTCAATTGTAGATAACTCAAGGTCTGTTGATTTTCTTGAAGATCGGTTAAGGGAAAGGTGTAGTTTACCTGCAACATTTTATGTTGTAACAAGAGAACGTTTTTCATGAAGAACGATAACTGCCGTAAATTCAAACAGAATCAAATAATTTTTTACACATGTGCCTGAGTTGTAGAGGACTCAAGGCCTATTGATTTTGGTGAAGATCGGTTAAGAGAAAGGTGTAGTTTACCTGCAACGTTTTATATGATAACAAGGGTAATTTTTTCAATGACGAACGATAACTGCCGTAAATTCAAACATAATCAAATTATGTTTTGCATACTTCCCTACGTTGTAGAGAACTCAAGGTCTGTTGATTTTGGTGAAGATCGGTTAAGGGAAAGGGGTAGTTTACCTGCAACATTTAATGTTGTAACAAGAGAAATTTTTTCATGACGAACGATAACTGCCGTAAATTCAAACAGAATAAAATATTTTTTACATATGTGCCTGAGTTGTAGAAGACTCAAGGCCCATTGATTTTGGTGAAGATCGGCTACGGGGAAAGGGCAGTTTACCTGAAACCTTTTTTGTTGTAACAAGAGTACAGTACTTAATTTTGATAAATAAAGTATCCTGATAAGAAGATCTTAATAATCCACTGTAGAAACGCAGATGAAATATCTATAAATGAAGAGGCTAGTTGAACGGGGTGGCGGTAATTTTCTATAAATGAAAATTATAGTTGAAGGGGGAGGGGTTAATTTTTTATATATGTACTACATTATCGGCTACAAAGAAGTAGTTTGTTGTTACAATTCTTCCCCGTCCTGTTTGGCCGTAGACCAAAGTTTTCTGCAAAACCAGACGTTTCAGCAGTGCCATCGACTTCCATCATCAGTGAAAATCGAGTGCGATAACGTGTGGTGGTATACGTTAGTGACCACAGTACTGTGGCTAAGGCTGAAGCAGTAAGTAGAAAGAAGTATTTTCTATGGAAACATTTCATTTCGAAAATGATTTTAAATATAAATCTTAGAACATGGAAGTAATGTATGGTTCTCCATACCGATATTTTTCTATGGCAAACGATAACAGCCGCAAATTCAAACAGAATCAAATAATGTTTCGCATACAGCCCTGAATTGTAGAGTTCTCAAGACCTATTGTTTTTGGTGAAGATCGGTTAAGGGAAAGGGGTAGTTTACCGGCAACATTTTTTTTTATCAAGGTAATTTTTTTCTGTGGCAAACGATAACAGCCGCAAATTCAAACAGAATCAAATAATGTTTCGCATACAGCCCTGAATTGTAGAGTTCTCAAGACCTATTGTTTTTGGTGAAGATCGGTTAAGGCAAAGGGGTAGTTTACCTGCAACGTTTTATGTTTTAACAAGGGTTTTTTATTTCTATGGCAAACGATAACAGCCGCATCTTCAAACATAATCAAATAATTTTTTGCATACGTCCCTGAATTGTAGAGGTCTCAAGGACTTTCGATTTTGGTGAAGATCGGTTAAGGGGAAGGGGTAGTTTACCTGCAACCTTTTACGTTTTAACAAGAGTAAAGTACTTGAAAATTTACTTAAACTTTTTGAAACAATGGTAATTGTTGAAAATAAAATAATTTTGTTGCCAGGTAACAAAAATAAAGTCATTTTGATTATAAAATATAAATATTTACAACAAGAAAAGAATTTTCAGTTTTCAAAATTTAAATATATTTTTATAAAACAATGGGTTCTACATTGAGGTGGGGACCATGTCACTCACTCCATCTCAAGCCTCTCCCATTTTGCAGAAAAAGAGGACCCTGTCAAGGCTGATACTTTGACGACAGTGACAGGGCTTTCAACCAAATTCAGCAGAGTGACAGGTAGGCCCAACTCTGATTGGCTCCTCAGATTTCCCCAGCGTTAGTAGGTTCTATGAAAATATTTTATTTCAAAAATGATTTTAAATATAAATCTTAGATATGTTTTATAAATCTCATGTTTTATGTTTTAACATGGGTAATTTTTTATATGACGAACCATAACTGCCGTAAATTCAAACAGAATCAAATAATTTTTTACATATGTGCCTGAGCTATAGAAAACTCAATTTCTGTTGATTTTGGTGAAGATCGGTTACGGGGAAAGGGCAGTTTACCTGAAACATTTTTTGTTGTAACATGAGTAAAGTACTTAATTTTGATAAAGTATCCTGATAAGAACTTAATAATCCACTGTAGAAACGTAGATGAAATATCTATAAATGAAGAGGCTAGTTGAACGGGCTGGGGGTAATTTTCTATAAATCAAAATTATAGTTGAAGGGGGAGGGGATAATTTTTTTTATATGTGTACTACGTTATTGGCAACAAAGAAGTATTTTTTTGTTAAAATTCCTTCCCTGGCTGTTTGGCTGAAAATGATTTTAAATATAAATCTTAGAATATGGAAGTCATGTATGGTTCTCCATACCGATATTTTTGTTTATATGACGAATGATAACTGCCGCATATTCAAAGGGAATCAAATAATTTTTTGCATACATTCCTGAAGTTTTAAGTACTCAAGGTCTGTTGATTTTGGTGAAGATCGGTTAAGGGAAAGGGGTAGTTTGCCTGCAACGTTTTATGTTTTAACAAGGGTAATTTTTTTCTATGTCGAACGATAACTGCCGTAAATTCAAAGAGAATCAAATAATTTGTTGCATACATTCCTGAATTGTAAAGAACTGAAGGCCTATTGATTTTGGTGAAGATCAGTTACAGGAAAGGGGTAGTTTACCTGACACCTTTAATGATTTATCAAGAGTAATTGTTTCTATGACGAACGATAACTGCCGCCTATTCAAACAGAATCAAATAATGTTTTGCATGCATCCCTGAATTGTAGAGGACTCAAGACCTATTGTTTTGGTTAAGATCAGTTAACAGAAAGGGGTAGTTTACCTGCAACGTTTTATGTGATAACAAGGTTAATTTTTTCTATGACGAATGATAACTGCCGTACATTCAAACATAATCAAATACGTTTTTGCATATATCCCTAAATTGTAGAGATCTCAAGGCCTGTTGATTTTGCTGAAGATCGGTTAAGGGAAAGGGGTAGTTTACCTGCAACATTTAATGTTGTAACAAGAGAAACTTTTTCATGACGAACGATAACTGCCGTAAATTCAAACAGAATCAAATAATTTTTTACATATATGCCTGAGTTGTAGAAGACTCAAGGCCTATTGATTTTGGTGAAGATCGGTTACGGGGAAAGGGCAGTTTACCTGAAACATGTTTTATTGTAACAAGAGTAAAGTACTTAATTTTGATAAATAAAGTATCCTGATAAGATCTTAATAATACACTGTAGAAACGTAGATGAAATATGTATAAATGAAAATTATAGTTGAAGGGGGAGGGGATAATTTTTATATGTGTACTACGTTATCGGCAACAAAGTAATAGTTTGTTGTTGAAATTCCTTCCCGGGCTGTTTGGCTGTAGTCCAATGTTTTCTGCAAAACCAGACATTTCGGCAGTGCCATCGACTGCCACC
Source organism: Magicicada septendecula (assembly GCA_034769895.1). NCBI lineage: Eukaryota > Metazoa > Arthropoda > Insecta > Hemiptera > Cicadidae > Magicicada > Magicicada septendecula. The sequence continues at coordinate 774,917,003 of CM068367.1, forward strand.
ATCAGTGAAAATCGAGTGCGATAACGTGTGTGTGGTATACGTTAGTGACCACAGTACTGTGGTTAAGGCTGAAGCAATAAGTGGAAAGAAGTAGTTTCTATGGAAACATTTCATTTCGTAAATGATTTTAAATATAAATCTTAGAACATGGAAGTCATGTATGGTTCTCTATACCGATATTTTTTTCAAGTGCTTGTTTTATTAATGGGGGCTCTGAAGCGATTTCCACATACTGCCTGTAAAAATGTGGTGACTCTGGCTTTTGTTTTTGAGGCTTTTTGTGTTGTTAAGTATGGGGGCCTTCTTACTTACAGTCTTACAACATACAACTGCAACATAATTCTTCTTACTTTCAAACAGTCAAATAACACAGACTATAATAACTGGAAGTAACGAATCTAGCATTGTAAATCCGGAAAGGTTTTACATGGACCTGATTATATTGCACATGGGTATGGGAGTCTATAAAACAAATTTAACTGTATTAACACTTCCTTCAAACCTAAGTCTCACACAGCTACACGCTCGAGGAAAGATTACCCAACGGATTACATAACTTACGTCCCTTTGGTATTAGAGTAAATTTCAAACACTCTAATTTCCACCTATACAGAATTTCTTGCCTTTCAATAGCCTGTTAATTTACTCAGTTACACAAGATAATTCCAAACTTAAGATTCAAAATCACTTTAAGATAGCCAACTTAAAACGCTTACCCTTTTTTACCCGAATAATTCAAGTAATAAGAAATAAAACTAATTTAAAACAAATTAATTAAATTAACTTTAAATAAATTTAATTAATTAATTACCTTACATCAAAGGGATGTAAATGTTTAAATATTTATAAAGACAAGTTTTTTTTTTAAATAAGAATATAATATCAATGCTACTTTCATTTTGCTGACTACTATGCGGACATAATTAAACAAGACTGGAGAAATACTTTTGGCTATATACTGTACAAGTCCATAAATAAAATAAATCAGTAATTTTTACCCTTAAATGCATACATTCAACATATTGGTAACATTATACTTTCAGTTTACTACTGTTTCTACAATGAACTTTTTGATATCTTTTCTAATGCCAAGTTTATAGATGTGGGCCGGGCAAATGCCCAGTGGGCAGGACATTTTTATAAATGGGCATTTGCCTGGGAAATTGCCCAAAGCAATTTTAAGCGCCCAAAATCTGGGCATTTATAAAAAAAAGTATTGCTTTAACTTTTGACTGCTTATAATAATTACTAGAGCTTATAAAATATCATAAAAACCATTATTAAAGGTAGATTTCATAATAAACTTGAAATGGTTGGAATAAAATGAGATTCTTTGTAATCTTTGATATTTTCACTAGGGCGTTTGCCAAAAAAAAACATGTTATAATGCCTTAATATTGCTAATAATTATCATAGCTTCTAAATAGCACCCTAACAATATTATGAAAGATAACTAAATGGGAGAATAATTAAATGGGCTAAGGAAAATATATACTACTTAGGGCCTATGGAGTTTTAAAATGTTATTAAGATTAACTTACAATAAATTAGATTTATTAGGTAATATACTGGTAACAAAAATATATTAAAAAAATATATTTTAGATATTAATTATGAGTCAATTATCAGGTAATTATATTTTCATTATGAATTTTAGAAAAAAGAACAGAAATAGGCCTAAACAGAAAACTAACAGAAAAATAACTTTATAATTTTTACAGGTTTTAAGAAAAACTTTGAATTACTCATCGAGGAGTGGGAAATTAAGCTAGGAGTTGGATTTACTAATAATAGGTGAGGATTTCTGGAGGGGGAGATTGGGGGCAGCCATTTTGTTGTGGGCTTGGAGGGGGAAGATTGGTGGCAGTCTGGCAGCCATCTAGTTGTGGAATAGGGCTGTCTGTGAGTGGTTGAGTGAGATAAGCTAACCCCTTCTTTGTGTTATTTGAAGTGTTAGATTGAATAATTGCAAAATGGTTAAGAAAAAAGGACCTGTTTGGAACTTTTTCAATTTGAAAGGGAAAGGAGTATCTTGTAAATATTGTTTTAAGAAGTACAAACAGTCACATTCCAACAAAATGGAAAATCATATAAACAAGTGTTTCAAGTGCCCTCAGGATTTAAAAAAAATGCTTGAGTTAAGTACAATGATTGAAAAACCTATTAAAAAGAAAAGCCCTTATGAACCCTTAATAGTTGAAGTGGAGGATTTCAACAAACCAGGACCAAGCTCAGGATCATTTAAATCAAGTTCTTCCAGTGAGTTTCTTCCGCAACCTGTTTCGTCCTCAACTCCAAAAGGAATTCCTTCATTTGTTGACCACATGGATATTCAAACCAATGTAAGTAAACATTTAAAAAATACACAAACATTATTAGACCTACTTCAAATGGTGGCTATAGGCTTTAGAGAAAACTAGGCCTAAGGCCTAGTATATTATCCATCCAAAAGGTTTTACTTAAGTTTGTAAATGAACAAACATGAGGTTTACGATCTGCAATATATATATTGTAGCGTGACAGATGTATGCATAATATTGAATGGCAATTGATCATTAGAATAATGAAGTTATAATATTTAAATTTGGAAGAAAGCATTAAGTTTAATATAAATAGATTAATTCATAGCAACTGTGGAAAGAAATCATTATTATAAAGAAAATACAAGTTCAAGTAAAAGGAGTTACTAGTGATGAGTCATCCAAAACCAGTATCATAACCAAAGGTTTTCAAGGTATAACCCAGGAAGGTAAAAAAGTAAATAACCAAGCAGTACAGAATATGACCAAACCCACAACGAGGGAGAATAAATAGAATAGAAACCCTAAAATAAGCCAAGATCAACCAATACAGGTTGTGTATTTCTAAAATAAAGAAGAAGATGGAGAAGATCCCAAGAAACCTGATGGCATCAAGAAGAAGATGGAGAAGATACCAATCCCAGAAGGCAGGAGAAAAGAAGACTGATGAAAGAAGAAGAAGGCAGCATCCTGAAGAAGATGTCATGCTCTTATAAAAGACACCCAAATCCCTATATCCCCAAAATAAATATCTAAAAACAAAAGTATAACGAAATAAAAACCACATGTATACAAATTTAAGAGAGAGAAGTGTATAAAGTAAAAGTTGCCTGTGAACTAAGATGAAACAATAATATAGTACCCATGGAACAAATCTCCATTGAAAAACGCTAACCAATTTATTATGTTAATAAGACTATACGACCATTTAGCATTAACATGATATATAAGTGCAAAGTGAACCAGTGATAGTTTTGGGTATTATAAAAAATGCACCTTGTGTTTCATTTTTGGCAATCACAAACATTGGATGCAATGAAATATGCATTTTTCAATGACTTGAAATGTGTACTGTGACAATATGTTGTTCATAAGACATGAATCTGTTTAAAATAACATTTTGTTTTACATGAAAAAAGAAAAAACAGATTTCATTATACTTTTTGAACAATTCATACTATTTATTTGTTAATGACAGGGTACAATTCCCCAAAGACAATGTATAAAAGACGGTATAAAAACTGTAGAATCCTACTTATAATAATAGTTAGAAATAAGAATATAAATATAAGGTTTTTATGTATATAGTATAAGAATGTTTAAAAATGTTTTAGATATAAAGCCATTTGTTTGGGTCTGAAACAACTAACATCAGAACTATAAAAATAGTGACCACTTGTAAATAGTAGAGAGTAATTAAGATGTTAGTTAGTAAAAAACCTTTTTTGTAAGCCATATTTCCATGTTTAGAAATAAGGATTTTGTTGCAAAATGTCTGACTTGAAGACAATCATTTATTTAAAAAATATTCTTTATTTTGTTTAACTATTATTTGTATTGTAACCAATACTAATTGTTTTTGTGTAATTTGAAAACATGTTTAATTTATAATACTATACGTAAAAGTCAGAGAGGGTATCACACATCATATATTGTTTGTAAAATATTTTGTAAGAAAAATTGTTAAAAAATCATAGGCCAAAAGAATGGAAACCAAACTTCATCAAAACAGAGAAATTACTCATTTAAAAGCAAATAAACAAAAGGGGTTTAGACAAAATAAACTTGAGATCATGCCATATAATTGCACATACCATTTAGAGAGGTTTTAATAAATATATTCAGAATTATAAATAAAAATGAAAATGACTAAACTCAGAAATTTGGACATGGGAGTCATATATTCCTGAATAATGTTTCAGAATACAACTAATTCAATTAATTACCAGAAAATCAGGGAATATGAACCTGTTAATACAATATAGGATTATTAATATTAAATATAACTGATAAAATGGCTGAATTTATATAATGACAGGAAGTAAATTTTGATGTTTTGACTTTTCAGAGTATACCAAACTGAAATGAAATTACTATTTTTTGGACAGAAAACACTATAAAATGGCATTATTTAATCTGAAAATAACCAGAATGAACTGAAAGATTAATTTAAATCACATCTAGTGAATAAAATTGACAAATAACCAAAGTTTAGGCATTCATATAGTGAAATAGTAAAGTGTACACAGGATATGAAAAATATTTGAACAATGTTAAGAATAATATTATATGGGCTAAGAGTTTAATTGAAACTAAAGGAAACAGTTAGTTGATTATTGGTATTTGAACGGATAACATAAACGAGAGTTTTGTGACGATCTAACCTATCTTACAAAGGTGAAGTTAAGTGGCGAACAGTACGTTACTGTGAAGTCGAGAGTGAATTATAAAATCCTTCCAGAACATATACATTGTGACAAAAACAATCAAGAAACACTAATTAACACTAAACAATACATTCCTACTCTGAAAAACACCACAAAACACCAGAAAACTGTATAATACCTTAACCAAATTAGTGTCGGAATTGGGAAAAGTGTTTTGACTTATAATTACACAGACATACTAAATACAACCCAGAATCACTACACCAGTCACTACACAACATTTAACAAGAGATTTGCAGACACAAGAACAGGAATATTGCCAGAAAATACATTATTTGGAACACTGCAGGAACGAGCAACATTTTGATCAACTTGACGGCGGCCATTTGCTTTGACGATCCCAGTGCCTTCTTCTTAGTTCAACTCAGCTGTTTGGTGAAAACAATTATTATATTTACAAATTATTATTCAATGTCTGTGTTTATTAATAACTATTAATTTGATTGTAACGTTATACTTTTTAAATATTAGCCCGATTTCTCTGACTTTGGTAATAACTGGCTGTTTAAAGAACCCTATATAATTTTTATATCATATACTTGTAACTTTTTTCGATATCCTGAGAATCGATACTAATCGATAAGAGTCAATATTGCTATTACTTAATAAAAAACATTAATACTTTTCAATACTTAATAGTTCTTTATTTCTTCAATAATACTAATTACCAATAATATAATTCTAATTGATAATCTACAAGGACTTTACCACCCGTAAGTGAAGATAACCTAAAAAATAAAAAGGTAAACAAGTATCGATTGGTTTGAAGACAGTCTTATGAGTGGTGATAGCTTATTTAAAATATACTAAAACTTTAATAAAAATTTTCAGAAGAGCATTACACTGTTTAAAACTTCACAGCCCTATATTAATTAATTGATCCTAATTAATTAATTAAAAAAATTAAAAAAAATTTTTTTTAATTATTTTTTTTTATAAACATAATTTTTTTTTAAATTTCCTTCAAAACAATAAATTTTGTTTTGAAACTTTCGGCGAAGCTGAACAGATATATTCCTTCATCAACTTTACGCTACTCGACCGGTCTTGCTACCATTGGGACTCGACCAGCTGGGAAACTTAAGGAAGTGTTTCAGGCCAGTAAGACGTCGAGAGACACACCAATTAAACATATTACATTACAACTTTATTTTATTTTATTACAAATTGGTTAGCCCAAACAGTGCGGCTTGATTACATCGGAGTCTCATACTCCACAATAGCTTATTATCATCAACACTTACACACATTTATTTTATTATTATTACAATATATATATATATATTATTATTATAAAAAATTTCTCACTTCTAGATCTAGGCTACCTGGCTACCTCATCTTTATCCTAACATCATCAACAAATGTTAAAACAAACTAGGCCAAATGTAATTTTAAGCTTTAAGGATGTTTGATGTTTAAGTCAAATAGGCAAGTAGGCCTGTAAAGGAATATTTTTGCTGCAAATTGTTAATGCATGTGTTTATTCAGTACTTGCGTATCATATAGTAGACTACCTTTAGCCTACCTTGCACCGCGGCGGTTAGATTAGGTTAGGATGCTATTTTGTTTAACTAATCTTTGTTGACCTTATAATTTGTTAAGAAGCTACGTTATTTAATGATTGAACTACGTTAACTAATTTACAACATTAAGACAAGCCTACTTTTTGAGTCTAATGGTATGTTGTATTTTTTCAGGAGATGCTGAACCAAAGCCTCGCCAAGGCCATATTCGTCAGTGGATCTCCCTTGTCCATGGTAGAACATCCACTTTGGATAGATTTTTTCAAAAGAATCAGGCCTTCCTTCCAGTTGCCTTCAAGATATCGGCTATCCTCTACTTACTTAGATGCTCAGTACACAGAAACTCAAGGTAACATAAATAAGCAACTAGAGGGGGCAAAAAATCTCCATCTGCAGTGTGATGGCTGGAGTAACCTCAAAAATGAATCGATTATCAACTTCATAATTTCAAAGCCTGAACCAATTTTTGTTGAGTTTGTAATGACTAACAGCAACAGTCACAATGCCGAGTACCTTGCTCAGCTTATCACAAATTTAATGGAGAAGTATGGACCAGAAAAGTTTCTGGTGGCGATTGGTGATAATGGTAAAGGTTAAGTTTCCTCATATTGTTCCTCTCGGGTGTCTAGCTCACCTATAAACTTATTGTGCTCAGATATTTTAGGCTGTCAAACAATCAAAATTTTCATGGCAAACGTAGTTGAGGTTGTCAAAACAGTAAAACACAGCCACATTTTAGAAGCATTGTTTGATGAAATATCAGCTGAAAAAAATTTAAAGATAGGTTTTCACTGAAGTTCCCAGGAAAGACTAGGTGGGGGAGCCATCTTTTCTGCCTTGAGAGTTTGCAGTCAAACAAAGTTGTCTTACAAACCTTAGCTGTCAACGAAAAGGCGCAATCATACCTGAAGCCTGAAATAAAGAAGAAAGTTCTTGATGATGATGTTTTCTGGGTGAGAGTTGACAAAATGATAGAGCTGATGAACCCAATCGTTCATTTGATTACGGCTTTTGAATCCAATAAGCCTCAACTTCATAAAATAGCCAAAAAGTTCAATGAGTTGGAGGCAATTCTCATCGAGAAGCTACCGTCCTCTCCACTGCAATCTGCAGAAGAAAAGGCAATCTTGTGTCTAGGGGTGTAACGTAGCAGGCCTCCAAGTGGTGCACCCTGGGTAACGCCAAATCTGCTACAGCGACCGCCATTTCTCGAGCCTCCGCCATCATGGCACATGCGATCTAACCCTAGAAATCCAACCCGCCCTTATGAGGGTGCGGACAATCACCTCCGCATACTGTATTGGAATGCGGGTGGACTGAGCAATGCAAAACACTCTGAGTTAAAAACTAACATTTCAAAATTTGACGCTGACATCATTGTTATTGTCGAAGCTGGCGCTTCTACCGAAGCCACACATTTTTATGAAATACCCGACTTTTCGCTCTATGTTTTAAAGAGATCAAGACAAGTTGCCTATGGCATCATCGTATTTGTACGCAACTCTATTGCAAGTAAAGAAACTATCGTCCATGAAATGGACGACAACGACAAACTAGAAGCCATAAGTATCGACGCCTGGAAAAATGGAGTCCACTTCAAAGTTATTGGCCTCTACAACCCGCCCAGCAACGTACCAAACCTGGAACCAATAGCCAACCTATGCCAGTACCGCAACACCATCATTTTGAGAGACTTCAACGCTCACGCAACCCGATGGGACTACTCATCTACTAGTGCAACTGGAAAGGCAGTAGAAGACCTTATATATCACTCTGCTATTATTAAAATTCAATCCGCACCTACATTCCTATCTTACGCTGGCCACACAAGCACTCCAGACCTTGCACTAGTTCATGCAAACCTTACCTCCAGATCGGAACTGTCCCTGGAAGACCCCATGGATGGTTGTGGACATCGTCTAATGTACCTACGGGTTCAAATGAAATGTCAACATCCCCGTTTCCATAAAGTAACCCGGTGGAATTTCAAGAAAGCCTGCTGGGACAAGTTCTCTGAACTATCCGATTTGTATGTCACTGAAGACATGGTGCAAGATAACCCTGACGCCTCAGTCAAACTTATCGTGGAAGGCATACTACGTGCAGCTGACGAGAGCATTCCAAAAGGACAAGTTAAGAAATACTCACCTTTCTGAAGTAAATCGCTGGACGCCCTTAAGAAAGAGCGGAATACTGCTAGACGCCGAGCAGAAAAGTCCCATAGCTTGGAACACTGCATCATGTTAAGGAAAGCTCAGGCCAAACTGAAACGTGCTGTTATACAATCAAAAAGATCTGTCTATAGATCCTTCGTATCCAAACTCGACTTCCGGAAAGATGGGATTAAAGCTCACAAGTTTATATCCAGCTTGAACAATGAAAAATCTTCTCGTCACTGGCAACCCATTAAAGTGAATGACAAACTACTCACCAGCTCCAGAGATATTGCTAAGGCATTAAGTAAAAATTACGCTACAATAAGCAGACTCCGTGTAAACGCGAATGAGCGGAAATCTATCTCCGACATTAAAGTTTCCTCTTGTCAAACCGAACAGGACGTCCTCATCTTCAACAAGGACTTTTCCCCAGATGAGCTCTCTCTTGCCATCAACTCGCTAAAAAAAGGAAAATCTGCCGGACCAGACGAGGTCTTCCCGCCTTTCATTAAGAATCTTGGCAAGAAAGCACTAAAGACTCTCTTAAAACTAATCAACCTAACATGGAATACATGTGTGCCCCAGCAATGGAGAAAAGCCGAAGTATTATCAATACTGAAAAAAGGCAAGCCTGCGAACAACCTAAATAACTACCGCCCTATTTCACTGACTAGTGTCTGCTCCAAAGTTACTGAAAAAATGGTCGAACGCAGACTCCGGGAATTTCTAGAGTCTAAAGGAGCCATTAGCGACTGCCAAGCAGGATTCCGTAAGCACAGAGCAACCATGGACCAAGTTGTAAAATTTACTCCGTCGGTAAAGGATGGTTTCCACAGAAAACAATCTACTGTAGCCGTCTTAGTAGACTTTAAAGCTGCATATGACAAAATCGGGTGCGGTATGCTTGTTCACAAACTTAAGAAACTAGGAGTAAACAGGAACATGCTAAAGTGGATACAAAGCTTCCTCTCACAACGCTACATACGATGCAAATTCTTTAACGCAACTTCCCCATACAACTACTACGTCAAGGTTTGCCGCAAGGGGCGGTACTAAGCTGTCTCCTTTTCAACGTAATGATGGACGACCTTAAGAATGCTTGGATTTCGTTGTCCATGACGTGTCCGTTACTTAACTAAATATCACTATAATATTGACGACTCGGAACACAAAGTTTTTTATAAGTAAAAACGTAAAGTTTTACCTTACAGACTAAACCGGCTTTCACCTATAGAAGGCTTCATCAGAGCCTCCGATGAAGCCTTCTATAGGTGAAAGCCGGTTTAGTCTGTAAGGTAAAACTTTACGTTTTTACTTATAAAAAACTTTGTGTTCCGTGTCGTCAATATTATAGTGATATTTACTTAAGAATGCATTTCAAAAAATACCAGGAATCTCATTCCTCTTCTTTGCTGACGATGTCCTGTTGTGGGCTACTGGAGGCAACGTAAACGCCCTCGTAGAAGCTCTAAACAAAGCTCTTTTAAACCTCGAAGTATGGTCAAGCCTCAACAAAATGGAAGTTAGTACCGATAAGACAGTGTCTCAACTCTTCACCATGTCCACTAGGGCCCCGGTAATCAATTTAAAATTCATGGGATCACCTCTAAGACAAGTATCGCTGTCCAAGTATCTGGGAATCAACCTCAACAAGAAACTATCTTTCAGCACCCATGTCACAAGTACGGCCAAGAAGGGTCAGAAACGTATCAGTCTTCTCAAGAGACTAACTGCTACCAAGTGGGGAGCCACTCAAGATGTTCTATCCACAGCCTACAAAACATACGTCCGTCCAGTACTTGAATATGGCTCGGAAGTCACCTCACTTGCTAGTAAAACCAACCTAAATAAATACGACGTTGTCCAGAATAACGCTCTAAGAATTATAACCGGAGGAGCAAAATCAACCCCAATAACGGCCATGCAACTTCAAACTGGCATCGAACCTTTAGATAGCCGGAGGGATAAATGCACGCTTAAGTTTTGGGAAAGGGCTAAGAGAGTGGATGGGAATCACTGGAATGGGTACAGAAGTGCAACCCAACAACTCAAAACCCAAACTTCGCCTCTAACTCACGCTGAAGCTCTTATAAGCAAGTACCAACTATCATTAGACCGTCGGGCTCCCATACAGTACTACAATGCAGTGGCAAACGCTTTACCTGCAAAGCGGCTTGACCTAATCAGCCTAACAACCAACAAGGCCGAAGCCAACCCTATCGAGCTCAAGTCGTACACCATAGAAACCATCAACCTTAGGTACCCTTCGAATGATTGGCTCCACATATACACTGACGGCTCATTCCTACCTGAAACAAGGGGAGCAGGCACAGGATGGTTTTGTAGCCTCTTTGAGAATTCAACAGCTGTGGGAAGAAACGCTAGTAACTTCGATGGTGAGGTGTGCGCAGTCTACGAAGCTTCCAACCAGCTACTAGCCAAGACCTTAGCACCAGGAAAAGTGGTATTTTTAATCGACTCCCAGTCCACAATTCTTGCGCTCACCAGCAACGCTCCCACCGACTGCCTGAGAACAATTCAGTGCCGCGCGAAACTTGCAGAGCTGATGTCAACCGGATGGATCGTTACCCTACAGTGGGTGCCAATGTAGGAATTCCTGGCAACGAAAGAGCCGACGTCAAAGCCAAAGAAGGAGCAGAATCGGAGCAGCCGGACGTGCCGCTTACTCTCAGTAGAGCCAATAACCTCATCACCTCAGTTATAAACACCTCCACACAAAGAACTCTAAAAACCCTGGGTACTGGTAAAAAGTGGGAAAGTCTTGCCACTGTAGGACCAATACCGAGACACCTGGACAGAGCTGAGGCCGTCGCCCGTTTCCGCCTTACTACCGGACATGACTACTTGCAAGCTCATCTACACCGCATCGGCCTGGCTGAGAACGAAATCCGTCCGCTTTGCAACTCCGGAAGAATGGACGGAGAACACTTACGGGACTGCCAAGCACTCACATACCCGACCGACGACATAACCAATCGCTACTGGGAGGCTCGACGTCGAATGGTTGAAGAACCACGTACGGGCGTTGGCTAAAGTAAGTAAGTATATCTCAGTTATGTAATGTTTACGTTTCCATTTTATTATTATGCCTACAGCAATAAAAAGGCAGGTAACACACACACACACACACACACACACACACACACACACACACACACACACACACACACACACACACACACACACACACACACACAATTCACGTTATTTCTGGCCTCACTCATGTTTATTTTCTTACATTTGCACGCTTTTTAAATGGAAAGTGCCGAAACCCACACCAACATGTAACTTTATTTTACATACCCCTCATTTTAGAGCGCTCGTTGAATTAGTAAAATTAATTAAATAGGGAAATAGCTCGTTGATTGCCTAACTCTTGGCGCCTCTGATAACCACACGCCATACTACAGATTTGTTCGAAAGTTTTTTTTTTTTACATTTTTCACTTTCCGGTCTCCACGGTATACACTTCGAGCTGATGGACTGCTCTAATTTACGTTTTTATACACTTTGTGGACACTTTGTCAACTTTCTATAGTTCGCGAACTTTGTAGGAGGTCCCGGCCGGGAGACATTCTTTCGTTGACTGACTATGATATTCACATTTTTATAAAGTTTTACCCGACCGGGAACACGCACCAATACTCGCGTCCACTGCCTTCAGATGTTAATAGTCGACTGACGAGTTTTTTGCGCGCACACAGTGAAAGAATGTACCAGTTCGTGCCGTTTCTTGTGTGAACGTTGGCCGAGGTGTGCGCCCTTACACATTCCCAGACGCTTTAATAGCTTTTGTACCTCGTACGGTTGGTTACGCATGAACTACAAGGTGTTCCAAAAGTCGAAATTTTGTGATCAAAACGTTCAGCTTGGGTTGGTTACAAATTTTTTACAATTATTTGGAAATTAAACTAAACCTCTTGGTTTGTACTGTTACAATACCCCCCCAATGAGAGATCTTCTGCCGAAACAGAAGAAATCTCATTGCTAAACCCCTAAGAGGATCGGCGAGGATATGGTGCCAATAACCCCCCATTAATTCTTAATGCCTCATGGGTAAACTACCCCCCTAGCTCAGCGACTATGGCTGCACCTGAACGAGATTACTGGACTTCTCTATACGAGATCCCAACACCATAAAATCGCACAGACACGCACCACAGCTCACCTAAACCCTCTAACATACCGCCCAAAATCCAAACCCTGGTCTTATACCATGCCAGATCCTCAACCGATATGTTTCCCCTTACCATGCACACTGGATTGCCTTTAGCAAAATACTGGGTGCGTACACATTTCATTATCGATTACATATTACGTCCATTTAAATTAAAATAAACTTCACATGCATTCTATAACTGCTTCTACATGAAGTAATTCTCCCTTTCCAAACAACAAAATTTTTCTGATATTATTTCAAATTAAATTCAATTAATTAAATTTTATTCCACTAGTAAAAACAATCTGGGTCCATGATCAAAACCCATTTCCATGTTAGTCTACTTTATTTCTTTCCATTCCTTAATTCATTGCAAAATTTAAAATCTTCCAAAATTATCCAAAATCTTTCAAATACATTTACTTTATTCTTCTGACATTACTCACACTTATAATAAACAAATAAATGATATAATATAATAAACAATACCAATTTATAATAAATTTATAATAAACAACCTATTTCTACCGTAAATTCAAAATAGCTACGCTTCATTACAAGGATAACATAAGATATACATCGTGAATCAGCTGACCTCTCTTCCACTGATAGTGAACCTCACAATTTAAAATAAACTTCTTTACTGCGATTTTTTTTCCCCAAAAAGAATTATCATGTTATTAAAATTTATTATTCCCTCCTTTACTTATATAAAAAAAACTACAAAACAATTATGAGGCATATATTACATATCTAACCCCAATCATCAGCTGATCTCTCTGGGTCAGGTTGATGACCTTACCCTAGATACACTTCAAAATTATACAATATAAAATATATGACATATGTTTATAATACCTACATTCTAACATAGTAAAATAATAATACAATAAGACATGATAAATTCCTTAGCATAAAATCATCATATGGAGTAAAACATGGTTGCATCAATTCCTTCTGAACAAACATAAAATCATTCATTTAGCTTATCAGCTATCATTAGGTTTCCAAAAATTTTTTTTTGAATCGTTACTTCCCCTGAGTAACCCCCCTTCCACACACACTATGACCCCCCCTGGACTGTGGCGTCCAGTTGCGTCCACAAGGACTGAAGTTTTGGAGGAATTCTGTCATCTCCTTGTCCTTGCTTCAGCCTTACATTATAAAAAGCATTTATATATCGTAATGTCTATAAAGTATATAGTTATACGCCCCTAATGCGGGTCTATCACCTTTTTTTACTGCTCCTACGCGAACAGAGTGATAGCCGTTGTTCCATAATTTGGTGATTCCCCTGAATTACCCCCCTGTCAATTTCTAAATTCACCTTTACAACGATAACAGCTATGGCCAGTTGAGGCAGAACGAGACGCAATGAGCCCCGACCATAGCTGTCAAAGCTAAACCAGTTCCACGGTCAGGGTTCGGTGAGGCCGTGACCGCCCGAAAGGTTGGGGAATCACAAGTAAAAGATATCTTAGTTTATGATATAGCTACATTTAAAATTTACAATTTACATTGCATGAAATTTCTAGTCTTGGTTGTGCGTTTTAACATCATACATTTCGTTCTTAACTTTGACCTTCATTAACATAATATAGTGAGTACAAAAAAATATTTACTTAGTCACTCAAATTAATCTATTCCTACTTACATAGGCTATCATTAACTAACGATTGAATTTTTAATTACATTTAATAATATAACTGACCGTTTAATAAAAAGGATTCACTCTCTCACTCCATTAAAATAAACATTTAATCGGCATCTGAATAAAATTACAAACATTTCAATTCTAGGTTTAGTTTCAAACTCCATAAACCTTTCATCCCGTTACATTTTATTATTACAAGCCAATTATGAACTTCTAATCATCATTTTCACAGATGGCACTAGTAAATTTTATTTGAACACACTGCCTCACTAAAATTATTTACATACACTCTTAGACAATGCTGGTACGTGGTATGGTACACCTTATCTATGCACCTTGAGTGTAAAATATTTTGTATCACATACCTGATGGGTCCCCCTCCCCATTCAATAATACAGTGAAATTTCTAATTTAGACCAATTTTGCGGAGCCGGACCATCGTCGTTTCACCACCCGAAGGGAGATCTGCCAACCATGGTCCGCCTCCAATTGCTGAAACCCACGGTCAGGACTGGTAAGATCGCGACCGCCCGAAAATGGGGGAGGATCCCTTCTGGAAACAAACAAAACACATTACAATTCAAATTCCTATCTTGACCAATATAATTTCAGATTTGTAGCATTCTGTGTAACCATTATCTCCCTCGTTTCTCTGTTCTGTAATCTGTAAACATCTCAAATTATTTTAAATAAATCAATTATATCGAAACAATTACAATTCGTTAATTACGGTCTTCAAAATTATTTTTGTTATTTATTTAAACTGCAAAAATATTATTATTATTATTATCACAACAATTTCTACTACCTACACATGGTTTACATAACATATTTTACAATACACACAATTAATTTCACTATCAATTATTTACAAATTATTCGTCATTAATTGTTCAGTTTTCCACACTTCATTTCCAAATTCAGCAGGGTCATCACCATAAACTAAAATGTTTAGAATGTCCATACACTGAGTTTATATTCAACCCCCATCGTCAAAGATTAGTCTTGGTTTCACATAATATTTTTCAATTTTATTTACACTCCATTTATTATTATGATTATTATTATTATAATAATACTCTAATATTTCAACTTGTTCCGTAAAATCCACATGATTTTTTATTGGATTATCCCAATTTATTATAAAATCATAAAACCTGTCTACATCATTGATTTTAGTCGTGTCACCGTCTGTATTATTACCTATCACCCTTGAGTATTTTAATCTCTCAATTTCAAAATCATTTACTACTAATACTACGCGTCTAAGATCAGGTAAGCATTCAATATAACTATCGTTATTATTATTTCTTTCTGCATAACAAGGTAAGTCAACAATATTACTAACTCTCTCTCTCTTTATTTTCTCTAGTAACTCTTCATAACTTCTAACAACATCAAATAATATTATCTCTCTTTCTCTAAATGTGAACAATTCTACCACTCTCTCACAAAACCACTCATCCTGACACCATCTCACTTTGTTTCTATCACTCCACACAAAAGGCAACATAACATTATCATAACCCATCCTGATTCTTTCAGGGAACTCATGATACATAAAAAGGGACCTACTTCGAGACACTTTGTCTCTCACATTATTACTGG
Source organism: Magicicada septendecula (assembly GCA_034769895.1). Lineage (NCBI taxonomy): Eukaryota > Metazoa > Arthropoda > Insecta > Hemiptera > Cicadidae > Magicicada > Magicicada septendecula. The sequence goes on from CM068367.1 coordinate 774,932,871, forward strand.
AGGAAACTCTGTCCTCATAACTCATTATCGGAGTCTTTGCTCCATTTAAACCACGGGAAAAATTTGCCCTTTGTAAACACAACCTCTCTTTAACCACTCTCTTATTACTACTCTCTAATTCCACTAAAACTGTATCTCCATTCTTATCGTTCACTTTACTTTCTAATACATTTTTAATTATCTCGTTATCATTTAACTCATTATTATAATTATCGGTACTCACCTTGTTCTCAGTTACATACCCACTACACTTACCGGTATTTCCAGTAACGTTATCTACATCATCTTGTGTTTGTTTTATTTCTATCTGGAAACGTTCATCAATACGTTTACATAATTCATTACTCATAAAATCAAACTTTAAACTTATATTCTGCTCCAACTTAATATTTTGTTCTTTAAGTTCTTTAAAATTAATATCATTTTTAATATTTTGCTGTTCACATTTTATTCTCTGTTCCTTCAAGTCATTAGTTAATTGGTCAAATTTGGTATCATTAATATCAAAACGACAATTTATTTTATCGAACTTTTCGTCATTAGAATTAAAACGACTCTCAAATTTACTGTCCATCTTTCGTAAGAAACTCATTATATCCATTTCATCGGATTGTTTATTTTTATTTGTTAAAACTGGGGTCAATTGAATCCCAGAGTCAACAGCTGTTTCACTTAGTTGCATTTGCGCAGCAATTGGTGTAGAATGAATTATTACGTTACTGCTAACAGCTGTTTCTATAACAGCGCTCGGATCAGCTGTCCGTATATCACTTTCATTCAGTGACTGTGGTTCAAGGTCACTTTCACTCATATCTACGTTCCTAACATTGCTTTGTTCAGTATGCTCAGACATTTTTAATTGATTTATAACTTATTTTTACTTACGTGTTAACTACAATTGATTAATCTCCTTTCAAAACATTATACTACAACATACATAAAATAAACCTTATACCATAATTACGTACATTTTACGTAAATAAAATTTCGCTTTCATAACCGTATTTCATTCTCTGTACTGTCAAAATATAGGCCGGTGTAATATAACTTTTTATTACATTACATCCTGCAGTCACGGCACCATTGTAACTTTATTTATTTTTATTAATGAATTAAATTGCAACTTCCACTTACCTTTTGATTCTTGATCTGGCCTGATCTCTAAGTGTGGACGAACCCCGTTCGTACGGCGAACTTAACAGTACAGCAAATGAAATAAGGTGTTTGAAATGATTTTATTTAACAAAGTATATCATTTAGCATATAATATTTTATTTTGCGATTACTAAACATCTCTTCGTCCCACTACCTCCCATTTATAACATATAAAAAATATTAATCTCTCCACATGATTTTTAACTTTTGAAGTACATTGTTATAAATTTTTAACATGATAGACATCTTACGTAAGAACAAAATTTACTTACAGTCTAGGAAGACGACCCAGTTTGCCCATTCATTCCATTCACACAAAATTTTACATACCCCTAATTTTAGAGCGCTCGTTGAATTAGTAAAATTAATTAAATAGGGAAATAGCTCGTTGATTGCCTAACTCTTGGCGCCTCTGATAACCACGCGCCATACTACAGATTTGTTCGAAAGTTTTTTTTTTACATTTTTCACTTTCCGGTCTCCACGGTATACACTTCGAGCTGATGGACTGCTCTAATTTACGTTTTTATACACTTTGTGGACACCAACTTTCTATAGTTCGCGAACTTTGTAGGAGGTCCCGGCCGGGAGACGTTCTTTCGTTGACTGACTATGATATTCACATTTTTATAAAGTTTTACCCGACCGGGAACACGCACAAATACTCGCGTCCACTGCCTTCAGATGTTAATAGTCGACTGACGAGTTTTTTGCGCGCACACAGCGAAAGAATGTACCAGTTCGTTCCGTTTCTTGTGTGAACGTTGGCCGAGGTGTGCGCCCTTACACATTCCCAGACGCTTTAATAGCTTTTGTACCTTGTACGGCTGGTTACGCATGAAATACAAGGTGTTCCAAAAGTCGAAATTTCGTGATCAAAACGTTCAGCTTGGGTTGGTTACAAATTGTTTACAATCATTTGGAAATTAAACTAAACCTCTTGGTTTGTACTGTTACAAACATAACGCGTGCAAGCCGAAAAAATGGACATCAATTTGCTTCCTGTGGATCGCTGGGCAATGTAACTGCACGTGTTTACAGAGGAACGATTCATAGATAGACTTTTCGTCTTTAGGGAATGAACCCTCTGCAAGATGCTGAGGGTCCATGAGTGACTTTGGAGCGCTCCTTCTTTTTCGCGTGTTTGTTCTGTGAAACATACACTGCAGATTCGCAGCTTTACTCTAAGCAACGCTCAATAGGAAAAGTTGAAAATTTTTGTCCACAGTGTACCCTCATTCACGCTAAACCTGCTCTGATGTTTTAATTACGGACATCATAACATTAAAACTTTGGAAACTTGAGCACTACTTAATGGAGATCAATCATTAACTTATACAAGCCATTAATTTTATGCATATATTTTATATATATGTGTACAACGTTATCGGCAACAAAGAAGTAGTTTTTGTTAAAATTCCTTCCCGGGATATTTGGCCGTAGTCCAATGTTTTCTACAAAACCAGACGTTTCGGCAATGCCATCGACTTCCATCATCAGTGAAAATCGAGTGCGATAACGTGAGGTGGTATACGTTAGTGACCACAGTACTGTGGTTAAGGCTGAAGCAGTAAGTAGAAAGAAGTAGTTTCTATGGTAATATTTCATTTCGAAAATGATTTTAAATATAAATCTTAGAATATGGAAGTCATGTATGGTTCTCCATACCGATATTTATTTTTATGACGAATGATAACTGCCGCATATTCAAAGAGAATCAAATAATTTTTTGCATACATTCCTGAAGTTTTAAGTACTCAAGGTCTGTTGATTTTGGTGAAGATCGGTTAAGGGAAAGAGGTAGTTTGCCTGCAACCTTTTATGTTTTAACAAGGGTAATTTTTTCTATGTCGAACGATAACTGCCGTAAATTCAAAGAGAATCAAATAATTTGTTGCATACATTCCTGAATTGTAAAGAACTGAAGGCCTATTGATTTTGGTGAAGATCAGTTATGGGAAAGGGGTAGTTTACCTGCCACCTTTAATGTTTTATCAAGAGTAATTGTTTCTATGACGAACAGTAACTGCCGCATATTCAAACAATCAAATAATGTTTTGCATATATCCCTAAATTGTAGAGATCTCAAGGCCTGTTGATTTTGCTGAAGATCGGTTAAGGGAAAGGGGTAGTTTACCTGCAACATTTAATGTTGTAACAAGAGAAATTTTTTCATGACGAACGATAACTGCCGTAAATTCAAGCAGAATCAAATAATTTTTTACATATGTGCCTGAGTTGTAGAAGACTCGAGGCCTATTAATTTTGGTGAAGATCGGTTATGGGGAAAGGGCAGTTTACCTGAAACATTTTTTGTTGTAACAAGAGTAAAGTACTTAATTTTGATAAATAAAGTATCCTGATAAGATCTTAATAATCCACTGTAGAAACGCAGATGAAATATCTATAAATGAAGAGGCTAGTTGGCGGTAATTTTCTATAAATGAAAATTATAGTTGAAGGGAGAGGGGATAATTTTTTATATATGTACTACATTATCGGCAACAAAGAAGTAGTTTGTTGTTAAAATTCCTTCCCGTCCTGTTTGGCCGTAGACGAAAGTTTTCTGCAAAACCAGACGTTTCGGCAGTGCCATCGACTTCCATCATCAGTGAAAATCGAGTGCGATAACGTGTGGTGGTATACGTTAGTGACCACAGTACTGTGGCTAAGGCTGAAGCAGTAAGTAGAAAGAAGTAGTTTCTATGGAAACATTTCATTTCGAAAATGATTTTAAATATAAATCTTAGAACATGGAAGTCATGTATGGTTCTCCATACCGATATTTTTCTATGGCAAACGATAACAGCCGCAAATTCACACAGAATCAAATAATGTTTCGCATACAGCCCTGAATTGTAGAGTTCTCAAGACCTATTGTTTTTGGTGAAGATCGGTTAAGGGAAAGGGGTAGTTTACCTGCAACATTTTTTTTTATCAAGGTAATTTTTTTCTATGGCAAACGATAACAGCCGCAAATTCAAACAGAATCAAATAATGTTTCGCATGCAGCCCTGAATTGTAGAGTAGTCAAGACCTATTGATTTGGTGAAGATCGGTTAAGGCAAAGGGGTAGTTTCCCTGCAACGTTTTATGTTTTAACAAGGGTAATTTATTTCTATGGCAAACGATAACAGCCGCAACTTCAAACAGAATCAAATAATGTTTTGCATACAGCCATGAATTGTAGAGTTCTCAAGACCTATTGTTTTTGGTGAAGATCGGTTAAGGGAAAGGGGTAGTTTACCTGCAACGTTTTATGTTTTAACAAGGGTAATTTTTTCTATGACGAATGATAACTGCCGTAAATCAAACAGAATCAAATACTTTTTTGCACACCATCCTGAATTATAGAGTACTCAAGGTCTGTTGATTTTGGTGAAACTCGGTTAAGAGAAAAGGGTACCTACAACGTTTTATGTTTTAAAAGGGTAATTTTATTTTTATGACGAATGATAACTGCCGCATATTCAAAGAGAATCAAATAATTTTTTGCATACATTCCTGAAGTTTTAAGTACTCAAGGTCTGTTGATTTTGGTGAAGATCGGTTAAGGGAAAGGGGAAGTTTACCTGCAACGTTTTATGTTTTAACAAGGGTAATTTTTTCTATGTTGAACGATAACTGCCGTAAATTAAAAGAGAATCAAATAATTTGTTGCATACATTCCTGAATTGTAAAGAATTGAAGGCCTATTGATTTTGGTGAAGATCAGTTACGGGAAAGGGGTAGTTTACCTGCCACCTTTAATGTTTTATCAAGAGTAATTGTTTCTATGAAGAACGATAACAGCTGCACATTCAAACAGAATCAAATAATGTTTTGCATGCATCCCTGAATTGTAGAGGACTCAAGACCTATTGTTTTGGTGAAGATCAGTTAAGAGAAAGGGGTAGTTTACCTGCAACGTTTTATGTGACAACAAGGTTAATTTTTTCTATGACGAACTATAACTGCCGTAAATTCAAACATAATCAAATACGTTTTTACATATATCCCTAAATTGTAGAGATCTCAAGGCCTGTTGACTTTGCTGAAGATCGGTTAAGGGAAAGGGGTAGTTTACCTGCAACATTTAATGTTGTAACAAGAGAAATTTTTTCATGACGAACGATAACTGCCGTAAATTCAAGCAGAATCAAATAATTTTTTACATATGTGCCTGAGTTGTAGAAGACTCGAGGCCTATTGATTTTGGTGAAGATCGGTTACGGGGAAAGGGCAGTTTACCTGAAACATTTTTTGTTGTAACAAGAGTAAAGTACTTAATTTTGATAAATAAAGTATCCTGATAAGATCTTAATAATCCACTGTAGAAACGTAGATGAAATATCTATAAATGAAAATTATAGTTGAAGGGGGAGGGGATAATTTTTATATGTGTACTACGTTATCGGCAACAAAGTAATAGTTTGTTGTTGAAATTCCTTCCCGGGCTGTTTGGCCGTAGTCCAATGTTTTCTGCAAAACCAGACATTTCGGCAGTGCCATCGACTGCCACCATCAGTGAAAATCGAGTGCGATAACGTGTGTGTGGTATACGTTAGTGACCACAGTACTGTGGTTAAGGCTGAAGCAATAAGTGGAAAGAAGTAGTTTCTATGGAAACATATCATTTCGTAAATGATTTTAAATATACATCTTAGAACATGGAAGTCATGTATGGTTCTCCATACCGATATTTTTTTCAAGTGCTTGTTTTATTAATGGGGGCTCTGAAGCGATTTCCACATACTGCCTGTAAAAATGTGGTGACTCTGGCTTTTGTTTTTGTTTTTGAGGCTTTTTGTGTTGTTAAGTATGGGGGACTTCTTACTTACAATCTTACAACATACAACGCAACATAATTCTTCTTACTTTCAAACAGTCAAATAACAGAGACTATAATAACTGGAAGTAACGAATCTAGCATTGTAAATCCGGAAAGGTTTTACATGGACCTGATTGTATTGCACATGGGTATGGGAGTCTATAAAACAAATTTAACTGTATTAACACTTCCTTCAAACCTAAGTCTCACACAGCTACAGGCTCGAGGAAAGATTACCCAACGGATTACATAACTTACGTCCCTTTGGTATTAGAGTAAATTTCAAACACTCTAATTTCCACCTATACAGAATTTCTTGCCTTTCAATAGCCTGTTAATTTACTCAGTTACACAAGATAATTCCAACCTTAAGATTCAAAATCACTTTAAGATAGCCAACTTAAAACGCTTACCCTTTTTTACCCGAATAATTCAAGTAATAAGAAATAAACACTAATTTAAAACAAATTAATTAAATTAACTTTAAATAAATTTAATTAATTAATTACCTTACATCAAAAGGAATAAATGTTTAAATATTTATAAAGACAAGTTTTTTTTTTAAATAAGAATATAATATCAATGCTACTTTCATTTTGCTGACTACTATGCGGACATAATTAAACAAGACTGGAGAAATACTTTTGGCTATATACTGTACAAGTCCATAAATAAAATAAATCAGTAATTTTTACCCTTAAATGCATACATTCAACATATTGGTAACATTATACTTTCAGTTTACTACCGTTTCTACAATGAACTTTTTGATATCTTTTCTAATGCCAAGTTTATAGATGTGGGCCGGGCAAATGCCCAGTGGGCAGGATATTTTTATAAATGGGCATTTGCCTGGGAAATTGCCCAAAGCAATTTTAAGCGCCCAAAATCTGGGCATTTATAAAAAAAAGTATTGCTTTAACTTTTGACTGCTTATAATAATTACTAGAGCTTATAAAATATCATAAAAACCATTATTAAAGGTAGATTTCATGAATAAACTTGAAATGGTTGGAATAAAATGAGATTCTTTGTAATCTTTGATATTTTCACTAGGGCGTTTGCCAAAAAAAAAACATGTTATAATGCCTTAATATTGCTAATAATTATCATAGCTTCTAAATAGCACCCTAACAATATTATGAAAGATAACTAAATGGGAGAATAATTAAATGGGCTAAGGAAAATATATACTACTTAGGGCCTATGGAGTTTAAAAATGTTATTAAGATTAACTTACAATAAATTAGATTTATTAGGTAATATACTGGTAACAAAAATATATTAAAAAAAAATATTTTAGATATTAATTATGAGTCAATTATCAGGTAACTATATTTTCATTATGAATTTTAGAAAAAAGAACAGAAATAGGCCTAAACAGAAAACTAACAGAAAAATAACTTTATAATTTTTACAGGTTTTAAGAAAAACTTTGAATTACTCATCGAGGAGTGGGAAATTAAGCTAGGAGTTGGATTTACTAATAATAGGTGAGGATTTCTGGAGGGGGAGATTGGGGGCAACCATTTTGTTGTGGACTTGGAGGGGGGAGATTGGTGGTGGCAGTCTGGCAGCCATTTAGTTGTGGAATAGGGCTGTCTGTGAGTGGTTGAGTGAGATAAGCTAACCCCTTCTTTGTGTTATTTGAAGTGTTAGATTGAATAATTGCAAAATGGTTAAGAAAAAAGGACCTGTTTGGAACTTTTTCAATTTAAAAGGGAAAGGAGTATCTTGTAAATATTGTTTTAAGAAGTACAAACAGTCACATTCCAACAAAATGGAAAATCATATAAAAAAGTGTTTCAAGTGCCCTCAGGATTTAAAAAACGTGCATGAGTTAAGTACAATGATTGAAAAACCTATTAAAAAGAAAAGCCCTTATGAACCCTTAATAGTTGAAGTGGAGGATTTCAACAAACCAGGACCAAGCTCAGGATCATTTAAATCAAGTTCTTCCAGTGAGTTTCTTCCGCAAACTGTTTCGTCCTCAACTCCAAAAGGAATCCCTTCATTTGTTGACCACATGGATATTCAAACCAATGTAAGTAAACATTTAAAAAATACACAAACATTATTAGACCTACTTCAAATGGTGGCTATAGGCTTTAGAGAAAACTAGGCCTAAGGCCTAGTATATTATCCATCCAAAAGGTTTTACTTAAGTTTGTAAATGAACAAACATGAGGTTTACGATGTGCAATATATATATATATATTATAACAGGACCAAATATAATTAATTTGGAGTTATATGTTAAGAGTATACTATATTGATGTTTAAATACATTTTAATAGTCGAAATTCCACTCATATGTTATAGCGATCATAATAATGCATTGTAAAAGACGCACACGCGGCTGTTACATAATCAACTCACTGTGTAACGCATGCGACCACACCCAAACTTTCAATTATTAATATCTCGGAAACCAGGAAATACAGGCGAAATCCATTATAGCCAAAATGGTTGCCGAAATATTAATAATAGGGTGTGCGAATTTTATGCAATATAATTAAATAATAACAGAGTTAATTAATTTTATGTGAATAACTTCTGTAATAATTGAGCTACATAAAAGAGCTTTTAATATGTTATAGCTATAAGAATTTACAACATATTGTATATTTTGGAATTAGCACAACTTGGTTTGCAACCAAGATAATTGCAATATAAAAGGGCCACAGGAAATCCGGAACGACAATTCAGTTCCGTTGTGTTAAGAATATTAATAATAATATAAATTCTAAGACTGTGGGAAACTAGTTTCGTTCTCACGGACTAAGGTGATTCAAATTTTGAGAGTAGGGAGAGTGTGTCAGCCAATCAAATCATTTTAAGAAATCCGAACCAGCACGGAGTTTTGGGGCTGATCAAACACTCTACTGCCAGTATTCAAGAAGAACAGAGGTATATCTTTGATCGTCTCAAAACCATAGTTTTGTGAAGACTCATCTGAAGACTCTACGTGGTCAACACGCATAATTACGATCATCATAAAACAGATCAACTGTAACGACTCGTAATTACAGCGTCCAGTCAAGATACTCTTTCATATCAACAAACAAGCTTATTGTGCACTGCAGTAACTGTGGGCATAAGCACGCAAGAGATCTACAAGACTACAAAACATTACTTCAAGAATACGACAGAGAGGCTGTCTAAACCATTTGCGAATCAGCCGACGAGCAGAACTAGAACTCGAAACGACACACACACACACGCTGACGTGGAACGTGCATCGACGAGGGACGTGAAGCAGTTCTCGCAGAAAGCCACAGACGTAAAAACTTCAACAAATAGCAGGAGAGCAGAGTGTTGCTGATTTCCGAGCTCACCGCCAAAACCCAGGACGCTCAAGTAGATCACTATCTCTAGCCGATTGGACAAGGACAGCGAGGGATATCCGGAGCATCTCTACAATCCACTTCAGAATCAGGAAAGTCAAAATCAAGTTATCTATTTTTCAACCGTTAAATTTTCTTTCTTTTTTAATTAAAATCATTGTAATATGAATTATTCAGGTGCCAGAAATCAAAGACTCTAGTTAAATAAGAATTATTCATGTGTGATAATCTGTATAGCCAGTATAAGTAATTAATAAGCTTTAGTTAAGAATTAACAGTAGATAAAACAAAAAGCGCTATACAAATCTTAACAAAGAATTAAATAATTTGCTCATACTGCAGAATACGTGAGTCAAATCACTAGTAAATAAAGGGACGTGAACTAGATTGTCACGCCTAGTTTATTTTGGAATATATTCTATTAACTTTAGAGTTTTTATTTTCATTTGAATCAAATTTTAAAGACATTGAAATTAAATTAAATTAAAGTAAATTAATTAATTAAATTTTTCAGTTAAAATAAACTCTTTCAAAATAACGAGCTCAACTTCTGAAAATTATCAACCATTTAGAAAACATTATTCAAGATCTTTATTCACTGTTTAGTTTGTAAGAATATTTGATCATATAAGCATTTCATTCTTGTGTGTCATTGGAGTAATAAACACTGTTTTATTACCCCATATTGTACGTTTTATTGCTGTACTATGAAGCCTACCAACCTCACAAAACTCTTCACCTTTAAAATAACTTATTTAGCGTGCTGTTGTCATATATTTGAGTTTACGTACTTGTGAAATCAAATCCAAAATCCACACGCCCTAGTTGGAAGAAAACCGCAAGATCGGACAGCAGGTAGGTGCTCATACATTCACACAACACAACAACACGCATTAAGTAGAGTTACATATGGCGCTCCAATTTCGTGGGGCTCGATAAAATTAAATTAATTAAATTCAAATTAAATTTAATTTTACGTTAAAACAAAGTTTGCTGTTTTAACTTTTAAAATAGCTGGCGTCCAACTGAACAATCCCCAAAGAAAAGTTTTGTGATTGGTAGTGGTACAGCAGTCAAGTGTATTTGAAATTATTGTGTAAAAATGGAATCTGCGAAAATGCTTAAACAATTATTGCAAGAAATTAAACAAAACGCAGCTAAAGCAGCACAAGCAAACGCGGAAATGAGACAAGCCAACGCGGAGTTAACTGCTAACATGAACGCGAAGTTTGAACAAATAACAGCCAATGCTGAAATAAACAACGCAGAGTTAACGGCCAAAATTGACGCGCAAAAATCAAGCTTAACCGAAGCATTAGAACATAGTAACGCAGACATAAATGCCGAGATAAAACAAACTAATAAAGAAATTAAAGAAAGTAATAAAGAATTGACCGCTAAAGTCGCTGAAATCGGTGAAAGTAATAAAGAATTAACCGCTAAAGTCACGGAAGTCGGAGAAAAAGTACATACGGTAGAAACAAAAATAAACGAACGGTTTAAGGTTTTTGAGACCACCATGCAGAAATCGTTTATCGAACAAGTTACGCGTATGGAGGGCCGATTCAAAGAACACATCAGTAGGTGTGAAAAACAGACCGCTGATGTTGCAAAAAAAGTTGACTCGCTAGAAGTAAAAATTCAAGCGGACGTGAGGGAAACACAACGGCGCGTTGACAGACTTGATGCTTCAATTGTAGAAACGCGATCAAATATAGATTCTAATAAAGAAAGTGTACTGCAAGCACTTAATGATGAGATCTTAAAAGTACGACAGGAAGTACGCAGGAGATCCGCTCCTAATATTCTAGTACAGGGACCTGTCGATGAAAAGAATCGTGTATATTTTACAGGGGAAAATAATGAAAACCCTATTGAATTTTTGTTAGCCTGTGAAAATGAAATGACGAGAGTATGTTCGAGACTCGAAGATCAAGATAAAATACAATGGGTAGTAAACGTGATGCGTGATTCTGCGCGTAAATGGTATAATATTGTACGTGATAAAGTGACCACATACGCGGAATTCAAACAGAAATTCGAAAGCCGGTATTGGAATTCTCACACACAAAGACTGTTACGGAACGAATTAGAATATGGACGTTATGACCGAAAATTGGGTATAACGCCTGAAAATTATATCATCCAGCAGGTCGAGCGCGCAAAGCATTTAACCCCAGCATTTTCAGAGATCGACATTGTCACTAAACTAGCCTATCATTTCAACCACAATATACGGGTAGCTGTGTTTACGCAAGGTATACGCACGGTTGATGAATTGCTCATTTTAGTGTCGCAAAGTGAGACAGTTTTTGATTTAGGTGGTTGGCGTTATAACCCAGATTTTCGCCGAAATAACGACGGTCAAAATACACGGGTACAATACCATCCTCAATCTGATCAGAGCAAGTACGAGTTCTACTCCACCCCAGACACCGTCAAAACCGCCAAATAAGACCTTTGAATATAAAGGTAAACCAAATGTCGGTAGACAGAAGGGGCAAAGTAAGGGCAACGATGGGACCCCGATCAGAGCAATTCAAACGGTCGAAATAGCGAAAAGTGATACAACTGCGAAAGACAGCGATACACAAAGCATTAAGGACCATAGCGATAAATCAAAAAATTATCAATCTGCAAAAAACGTGCCGAAATGCGCCTCCAGAAAGGACGTGCTATAAACCCGGCAAAAATAAGTAGATGTAAGCATGCTAGATATAAGAACCATATATTGTGTGAAAAGTGTACTTTTGATTATGTAACTTATATGCCTGTTAATAATGTGTTCCCACTGGACGTCAGGGATCCGTTGCTGGAATCCGGTACCGCACAACAAAGGCCAGTGAGCGTGGCGTGTCCGGTATTGCACGCCTTTGTCAACGGTGTTCCCACAGAAATTTTGTTGGACACCGGCAGCGTTGTTTCCGGCGTAAGTGAAAGATTCCTACGTGCGAACAAAAAGCATTTTCGTACAGCCCCGTCACTTCCAATAAATCAATTCTATATACGTACTGCTACAGATACCAAAGAAAAAATTGACACGCAGTACTATCTAACAATTATGCTAGAAAAAGTGCAATCTGAGGTGTGCGTAGTAGGTATAAACAATTTGATGTGATGTGTTATTGGGGGGTGGACGTATTAGAGCAAATACGCGCGGAGATTAACACTAGTGAACACCTATTAAAATGTAATATTAACAACATTAGTTACACCTTCAAATTGAACACACACACACACACACACACACACACACACACACACACACACACACACACACACACACACACACACACACACACACAACCACGGTGACCCAATTAAAATTACACAGCCACCAAAACAGATAATTAATTACAAAAACGGTGAACAGGGGGAAACAACCTTAGATTCCCAAACTGAACGGAGATTGTCGTCGCTGCAAGAAGAGTACAGCGATATCTTCAGTGAGGAACATTCAATCACGTCAGTCTATGAGCATAAGATTAACCTCATAGAACCGGAGAAGTTCATAAGAACAATCTACCAGGTACCTATAAAGTACCAGGCCGAGGTCCAGCAGGAGATACAGCGGATGTTGGTGGAAGACATTATAGAAAGATCTAATAGCAGCTTTCTCAACCCACTGCTAGTTGTCCGCAAGAAGACTGGAGAAATCCGACTCTGCCTGGATATGCGGAATTTAAATAACCTGGTAGAAAAGGAATTTGACTGCGCGCCAACAGCGGAGGACCTCTTCATAAAATGTGAAGGAGCCAGGTACCTCACGAAGCTAGATCTGACAGCGAGCTTCTGGCAGGTCCCGCTGTGCGAGCAAGACCGTAAGTATAGAGCATTTATATATAACAATAAATGCTACCAGCACAAGGTGGTACCTTTTGGCCTTAGCACGAGTCTCGCCGCTATTGTAAGATGCCTCGAGAGAGCTCTAGGACCCGAGGTAGACCCTTACACTGTGATATTCGTTGATAACATCCTCGTGATATCCCGCACTTTGGAAGAACACTTTGAGCATCTGAGGAGCGTCTTCCAGAAACTGAGGCTAGCCAACATCAAACTCAAACTACACAAGTGTGAGTTCATTAAGTCTTGAATGAAGTTCCTGGGACATATAATCTCAGCTACAGGCATCAGTACGGACCCAGAGAAGCTCAGGAGTATTGTGGAGTTCCCGGTGCCCAAGAACCTCAAAGCACTATGAGCATTTCTAGGACTCACGGGATACTACAGGAAATTCACCAGCAAATACGCCGAATACACAGTCCCCTTGCTACAGCTGGTACGCAAAAATATAAAATGGAAATGGGGTTCTGAACAAAACGATGCATTTGAGAGGGTTAAGGGTTTATTCCAAACCAACCTACAGTTGTTCCATCCACAACAGGGCAGGAAGTACGTAATGTATACTGACGCTAGCGAGTACGCTATTGGCGCCGTGTTGCACCAGGAAGACGAGCAAGGAAGTCTTCATGTTGTTGCATACGCTAATAGAACGCTCAAAGGCGCTGAGTTGCATTATTGTACATCTGAGAAAGAAATACTCGCCATCATAAACGCTATCAGAAAATTCAGACATTACCTATACGGTACCCATTTCGAGATCCACACAGACAATTAGGCGTTATCCTTTATATTGAAATGCCGACTAGCCAATTCCCGACTAACACGATGGGTGTTAGCTATTCAAGAGTATTCTTTTACCATTAAATACTGCAAAGGAGCAGAGAATACCACAGCCGACACCTTAAGCAGATATCCGAACGTAGAAAAGGAAGAGGTATACGAAGCAGCTGACGACGAGTTGAGGGTATTAAATATGCAGTACACTGTCGCGCCTGAAGCAACCGACATGCTACGAAACATAGGACGCGAGCAGGACAATGACCCCAGACTCCTTGCTAAAAAGCAAATGATAGCAGCTCACCCAAGTCCGCATTATCTGATACAAGATAATATAATGTATAAATTGTTACAGGGCGAATGGAAGGTGGTATTATCTCCAGCTATGCTTGCGTGTGTAACACACCTATTACATGTAAAAATGGCACACGCGTCACCGGTAAAATGTGTAAAGATATTACAGGAAGATTTTACTATCACAAACATGTATCGAAGAGTGAGGAAGTTATTAAAAACATGTCATCCATGCCAAACCGCGAAAGCACCAAATTTGCACACTTACGTTCCCATGGCAAATGTGATAACGGAAGGTAAGGGACAGCTGATCGCCACCGACTTCCTGGGACCCCTACCCAAGGCTACCAGAAATTTAAAACATATTGTAGTTTGTGTAGACGTATTTACAAAGAAAGTTAGCCTATACGCGATCCCTAGACCCACCACAAAATCCGTTTTGAACATTATACTCAACAAGTATATTCCGCAACATGGACCGATAAAGAGCGTGCTTAGTGACCAGGGAAAACAATTCCAAAATAAACACTGGGCAGCAACCCTGGAACGAAATGGCATTAAAGCGATCCTCACCTCGATAAGACGACCACAGGGCAACCTCGCCGAAGAGTGAATAGGGAAATAGGAAAAATGTTCCGGATATATTGCTATAAAGAGCAAAGCAAATGGCCCGAGTTCCTATCATTCTTTGAAACGGCGATAAATGAAAATTATCATGACACCACTGAATACACACCAGCGGAGTTACACTCTGGAACAAAGCCAGAGAGATTTTGGCATAATTATTTGCGCAGGCTCAAAACCTATAATCTACCTCTGCCAGTTCAGTGTAAAAACCAACTTGTAAAAGACAGGATAGTTGCAAAAGGGCGTAAAAGGGCGGAAAGGTTTAATACAACTCATAAATTAACCAACTTTGTAGTAGGAGAGAAAGTGCTTCTCAAGGCAAATCCCGTGGGACGGAGAGACATAAATGTCGCCGCAAAGTTTTTTCGGTTATACAACGGACCGCACCTCTTAGCTGAGCAACTAGCACCTCACACCTTTATCGTTACGACGCTCGACCGAACAAAAACGGTAGGGAAATATCATGCGAGCTCTTTAAGGAAATATTATGAGTAAGATGAAATTCCAAGGCGCGTAGGTACGAAATAATACGACTTTTTAATCTAATATTTAGGGTTAATAATAATTTAAATAATAATAATTAGTATGAAAATAAATGAAATATGTGTTTTATAATATTAATAATAATTGTAAATAAGTTGTGTATGAACGATAGTTCGTTTGTAGTGGGGTAACTAACAAGCGTGCACGCGTATACAACGCAAGGCCAAGCGAACCCCAGCGGCCGGAAATTGTTATGTTACACAATGGTAGCGCTCAGATGTTAGAACGTAGGTCAAGTAATTAACGTCGCGCGTTCTTTGATATCACTTTGTAAACAAAGTCAGCACATTCCTCGAGCGCGTGCCTCCAGCTGTTGTCCGGCATTTAACTCACATTCTTAAACGCTGCAATTAACTACTAGCCCTACTACAAACATTTACTACACAATGATTTCAGGTATAATATTGTTATTGATTTTGTGCAATTAGACTTAAGTTATATATGTTTATTTGAAAATTAAGAACATTGACACTAATGTATGTGTCCATAGATAATTAATACAATGTATACTAGCAAGCATAATCAATTCGATGTACATTTAAGCACACGCGGCTGTTACATAATCAACTCACTGTGTAACGCATGCGACCACACCCAAACTGTCAATTATTAATATCTCAGAAACCAGGAAATACAGGCGAAATCCATTATAGCCAAAATGGTTGCCGAAATATTAATAATAGGGTGTGCGAATTTTATGCAATATAATTAAATAATAACAGAGTTAATTAATTTTATGTGAATAACTTCTGTAATAATTGAGCTACATAAAAGAGCTTTTAATATGTTATAGCTATAAGAATTTACAACATATTGTATATTTTGGAATTAGCACAACTTGGTTTGCAACCAAGATAATTGCAATATAAAAGGGCCACAGGAAATCCGGAACGACAATTCAGTTCCGTTGTGTTAAGAATATTAATAATAATATAAATTCTACGTCTGTGGAAACTAATTTCGTTCTCACGGACTAAGGTGATTCAAATTTTGAGAGTAGGGAGAGTGTGTCAGCCAATCAAATCATTCGAAGAAATCCGAACCAGCGCGGAGTTTTGGGGCTGATCAAACACTCTACTGCCAGTATTCAAGAAGAACAGAGGTATATCTTTGATCGTCTCAAAACCATAGTTTTGTGAAGACTCATCTGAAGACTCTACGTGGTCAACACGCATAATTACGATCATCATAAAACAGATCAACTGTAACGACTCGTAATTACAGCGTCCAGTCAAGATACTCTTTCATATCAACAAACAAGCTTATTGTGCACTGCAGTAACTGTGGGCATAAGCACGCAAGAGATCTACAAGACTACAAAACATTACTTCAAGAATACAACAGAGAGGCCGTCTAAACCATTTGCGAATCAGCCGACGAGCAGAACTACAACTCGAAACGACACACACACACGCTGACGTGGAACGTGCATCGACGAGGGATGTGAAGCAGTTCTCGCAGAAAGCCACAGACGTAAAAACTTCAACAAATAGCAGGAGAGCAGAGTGTTGCTGATTTCCGAGCTCACCGCCAAAACCCAGGACGCTCAAGTAGATCACTATCTCTAACCGATTGGACAAGGACAGCGAGGGATATCCGGAGCATCTCTACAATCCACTTCAGAATCAGGAAAGTCAAAATCAAGTTATCTATTTTTCAACCGTTAAATTTTCTTTCTTTTTTAATTAAAATCATTTTAATATGAATTATTCCCCATATTGTATGTTTTATTGCTGTACTACGGAGCCTACCAACCTCACAAAACTCTTCACCTTTAAAATAACTTATTTAGTGTGCTGTTGTCATATATTTGAGTTTACGTACTTGTGAAATCAAATCCAAAATCCACACGCCCTAGTCGGAAGAAAACCGCAAGATTGGACAGCAGGTAAGTGTCCATACATTCACACAACACAACAACACGCATTAAGCAGAGTTACATATATATATATATATATATATATATTATTATAACAAATTTCTCACTTCTAGATCTAGGCTACCTGGCTACCTCATCTTTATCCAAACCTCATCAACAAATGTTAAAACAAACTAGGCCAAATGTAATTTTAAGCTTTAAGGATGTTTGATGTTTAAGTTAAATAGGCAAGTAGGCCTGTAAAGGAATATTTTTGCTGCAAATTGTTAATGCATGTGTTTATTCGGTACTTGCGTATCATATAGTAGGCTACCTTTAGCCTACCTTCCACCGCGGCGGTTAGATTAGGTTAGGATGCTATTTTGTTTAACTAATCTTTGTTGACCTTATAATTTGTTAAGAAGCTACGTTATTTAATGATTGAACTAAGTTAACTAATTTACAACATTAAGACAAGCCTACTTTTTGAGTCTAATGGTATGTTGTATTTTTTCAGGAGATACTGAACCAAAGCCAAGGCCATATTCGTCAGTGGATCTCCCTTGTCCATGGTAGAACATCCACTTTGGATAATTTTTTCAAAAGAATCAGGCCTTCCTTCCAGTTGCCTTCAAGATATCGGCTATCCTCTACTTACTTAGATGCTCAGTACACAGAAACTCAAGGTAACATAAATAAGCAACTAGAGGAGGTAAAAAATCTCCATCTGCAGTGTGATGGCTGGAGTAACCTCAAAAATGAATCGATTATTAACTTCATAATTTCAAAGCCTGAACCAATTTTTGTTGAGTTTGTAATGACTAACAGCAACAGTCACAATGCCGAGTACCTTGCTCAGCTTATCACAAATTTAATGGAGAAGTATGGACCAGAAAAGTTTCTGGTGGCGATTGGTGATAATGCTGCAAACATGAAAGTTGCATTGAATCTGGTAAAGGTTAAGTTTCCTCATATTGTTCCTCTCGGGTGTCTAGCTCACCTATTAAACTTATTGTGCTCAGATATTTTAGGCTGTCAAACAATCAAAATTTTCATGGCAAACGCAGTTGAGGTTGTCAAAACAGTAAAACACAGCCACATTTTACAAGCATTGTTTGATGAAATATCAGCTGAAAAAAAATTCAAAGATAGGATTTCACTGAAGTTCCCAGGAAAGACTAGGTGGGGGAGCCATCTTTTCTGCCTTGAGAGTTTGCAGTCAAACAAAGTTGTCTTACAACCCTTAGTTGTCAACGAAAAGGCGCAATCATACCTGAAGCCTGAAATAAAGAAGAGAGTTCTTGATGATGATGTTTTCTGGGTGAGAGTTGACAAAATGATAGAGCTGATGAACCCAATCGTTCATTTGATTACGGCTTTTGAATCCAATAAGCCTCAAGTTCATAAAATAGCCAAAAAGTTCAATGAGTTGGAGGCAATTCTCATCGAGAAGCTACCATCCTCTCCACTGCAATCTGCAGAAGAAAAGGCAATCTTGGCTAAATTCCAAGCTAGGAAGGAATTTGGTGTATCGTCTATTCACCTTGCAGCTAATCTTCTTGATCCAGCAGCACAAGGTAGTAATCTGAAGCCTATCTAGATGCTTGATGCAATAAGCTTTGTTTGTGACACAGCAAAGAACACAGGATTAGATGTTGTTCAGGTTAGAGAGAACTTAGCTGATTACAGGGACAAACAAGGAATTTGGTCCAGACAATTTGTGTGGGAAGGAGTGGGTCTTGATGAAGAGAATCGTGTAAATCCTTTACTGTGGTGGCGAGGTTTTAGAGGAACTTGTGAACTGGTGGAAGTTGCTATAAAAATTCTTGGGGCACCCGTTACGTCTGCTGCCACAGAGCGAACTTTCAGCACTTTTGGCTGGATACATAGTAAGAAAAGAAACAGACTTACATCTGAGAGGGCAGCAAAGTTAACATATCTCGCATACAATTGGAAATTGATGCATGGAACACCTAAACTCCAGAAAAACCGAACAGAGTAGTCCAGAGTCTTTTTTCTGGACTCCAGACAAAGACAAAGGGGGAAAACCCCCAGTATCCAATGAAGAACAAATTATAGGCCTAGAGTTTGAGGAATCAGAAGAATCTGGGCCAGAACTTCATGACACTTCATCAGAAAAAAGTGATGAAGATCAGGAAACTGAAGAAAGTGATTAAAAAGCGATAATGGACAATTTCATTAATTTTTTTCGCAGTAGATAATCTACCTATCTACGCTCCCTAATATAAGACAATTATACTTCATTTCAAATTAATTTATCAACCTAATTTGTTTTCTTTTTTCAATAGTTACTATAGCCTATTATGTATTATTCATAAGCCAATTAAAGTATTGAACCCATTAAAGAAGTAAAAAAGTTACGTTTAGTCCAACATTTTTTCCCAATAAATAAACTAACACTCAAGCAACATTTTCAATATGTCTACCAAACCACTAAAGAAGCAATATTACAAAACAACTTTTCCAATACAATATATCAGCTTAAAAAAATTATTTATAAGCGTTGCCTTATCAATATATCTTTAAAATGAATAAATGCCCGGGCATTTATGGATTTTGGGCATTTAACCTGGGCATTTGCCCCAACTTACAAATTCCTGGGCATTTTACATCACTAGCCAACTAGCCAAGTTACAGGAAAAAGTTGTGTCAGTTATAGAAAAAAATGAATATTTTATTTTATTCATAAAAAGATACAGAACCTTCACCTTATAACTAATATGCTTACCAAAAAATACATAAATCGATAAACAATTTTTATATTGTGATTACAAAGTTATATTTATTATAATTACATAAAGTTATAATGTATTAATTATACAGTGAAAATTACGGTGAACCAAAAAATAAGCAGATTTAAATAAGTATATTTTTAACTTTAGGAAACACCTTACACAAAGAATTAAAAAATACTCACCTTCGCCCAATCGTAGCTAACAGCATATGCAAAGATCTGCCCATTATGATTAAAAGCACAACGTGTTATTGACTGTTCCATTGGTTCAGAGGGTTTTAATTTTGTCCTCGCATCTTTATCCCAGAAACTAAATGTTCCATCTGAACCAACTGTAGCTAAAGTTCCATGAACAGGATGAAAAGCAATGTCATTCACCTAGAAAGATATTATCTTGTCTCAGAAAAACGTGTTCAAAAAATTGTTTATGTGTCCAAATAAAGCGTGTTTAATAAGAAGAGCACAAGGCAGCACACAGTTTCTGAAATAAATCTATTACACATTACAGGTTATGACAAATCAAAACACAACCTTAAAAGCATTAAATACACCATACATTAAAACAAGAATTTAAATATTTCTTTTATGAATTTGCTAACTGCTATAATTTTTTATTGTTCGACTAAGCTTTTCGTCATTACTGACATCTTCAGGTCTTAAACAACTGAGATGTTTAAGACCTGAAGATGTCAGTAATGACGAAAAGCTTAGTCGAACAATAAAAAATTATAGCAGTTAGCAAATTCATAAAAGAAATAGTAAGGATGGCTGCTAATTTAAACAATACGAAGAAAGAATTTAAATGTTAAGAAGGTGAGTTATTATATGGCACAAATATCAAAATATAGTATTTGAAATAAATGACAATTCACAACTTAAAAACTTCAAAATATAAAAAGTAGTTTTCCAAAATGCATATGTTTGCAGAAAACTGACTTGTGACTGTATAAGCTTAAACAGCTGATTATACCTAATTTTATTTTTCCAGTTTGTTTCCCTTGGTAAGTAGACACCAGATACTACACACTTAATCGATGTCTATTAATAAACCTGTTATTTTTCCAATCACCTTTACCAACAATTCACATAAAGAGAACCATTAGTTGTTTAACTGTTGAGTAGTCATTGGATGTAACTTAATTATTTAGTTAAAGTAATAAATGGTAATAATGTAACAAAGTAATAAATGGTAATAATGTAACAAAGTAATAAATGGTTCCTTTTTTTAACACTTTTAGGCCGACACCCATGTGTCCTTCGAGTGGGTCAATTTACTGGCACCTGATGGTGATCGAGTGTCACTCAGGGAAACGTTTACAAACTTAACTTCATTTCCTCAAAAAATATTCAGTTTTCGTTTCACCTTTTAAAAGATTGACTAGTACTTTAGTTCGCTGTGAACAGCACCTATCTGATAGTTTATGGCAACTAAATCTGTAAAGCTCTGCCTTAACCTCTTTAGTTGAAAAATAGTATTGAAGTCTGTTTTGCTCTTTCTTTGTTCATAATACATGCAAAACTGTTAAAATATATTGTACCAGTTAGAAGACATATTGTATTGTTCAAGAAGACAGAATCATTCTAAAAATTTTTGTTTGAGTGAAAAACAGTAAGTACAAATTATTAAAACAAAATAACTTACATGAACGTATAATATTAAATTAACATATTTTTTGACAGAGGAAACAAGATATTTTAAGAAATCGCTTGCATTTTTATTATATACATTGTTGCCAAAAAAAATTGAGTCACATGATACTCAGTTCACAGAGAATAGCCATCAATACATATTATTTCAATTCCTGTAAGACAGACATACCAATGGACAAAAAAAAGGTAAAAACTGTCCACTGTTATGTACATGTGCCTCGTTAATTATCCATATTATAACGTTACAAAAAGTAGCCCATCTATAAAGAAGAAATTACCATTTAATAGAAAAATGAGTTACAATATAGAAGGAATAAAGAAAATCAAAGTATGAAAGAATTAATGAACAAGAATATTAAAATATAGCACAATAATGACATAAAAACTAGACAAAGACTGAGACGATGACAAAACCCAATTTATTGGCAGAGGGAAGGATAAAAATAAATAACATTATGACCATAACACAACCCCTTTTCAAACAATAATACAGTAGATGTAATAATGAAAGTACAAAGCAACAGCCAAAAGTATGAGCAGTTCCATGTAAAATTACAATACATAAATGTAAATTGAGTAATGTTAAATAATATTGTTATTAGGATATGAAGGGAATAAATCCCTTATATAATAAATACCCAATGTTAATGATACGGTGAGTTGTGTGGTTAGATCAAAGTGAAGAAAAGAATGAAAAACAGTGAGTAATAATACTAAAGTGCATAACCGAACCAAGAAAATTATACTAACTGAAAGTCAGCAGTAGTAATAATGTGTAAAATGAATAATAAGTAATGCTTGAGTAAAAAATGATGAATGTATAATGTGAAAAAACTAGAGGCATAATAGGCCTATCCAAGTGGAATAAGTAGAATTAATGGTCATGTTTTAAAATAAGAAAATAATAGTTAAGTAATAGTTATAGTTATCTGTTTGTATTAAAAAGAATATATCTAAGGGTAAAAAAAAGCATGTTTAATGAATAATAGTTAATGAGAGTAGGAAGGTAGGCAATGTATTAAAAAATAGCATGTGCATAGCATGTAGAAAGAATAGTATTATGTTTTAAAAATGATTATGAATCATTAAATGTTACATGTTAATTTATTGTAGTTATGTTTAAAATAGTTTCATGAAACTCAAGAAATATGTTATAATAACTGTATAAAGAAAGTCAGGTGATCTAGGCATAAGGAGCCTATAGTGAAAAAACAGTAATTTGTAAAATTTGATATTATAGCAGTATTAAGTAAGGACAAAATGTAGGTAATACTATTAGAATTGATAATATAAATTTAAGGACACATAATGTATATCAAAAGAATCAGTTATAAAATAATTAATATAAAAACAAAATTGTTAAAATAGTAACTTAGTAAATACTGAACAGAAACTATTCATGTTTGGTTTCTAATTAAATTATAAAAGAAATGCAATGCAATAATGTTATTATCTTAGGAATTCAAAGTAGTATAAGAAAATTATACTAATTTAAAATATTTGTTAATTTTGTAAAAATTCAGTAGCAAAATCTAACAATGTAAACAATATTTTCAACCAATAGGAGTATGAGGCTGGCTGCCTTGACAACCAAACATTAACAGAAAAAGTCGTTAGTCCATTATTAGATTCAGAGAACAGCAGATCAAAAAATTCATGCAGCTCAATATAATAATATAAAAGTAATAAATCAACTAAAAATGAAATTGTAATGAACCAAAATGAAATGAGGAATAATAATAGTATGACAAGAAGAAATTTAATAACCAGAATTATTTGAAATTGAAAGAAAAAAAAATACTTAATAAATTATAAAAGAAAACGAACTCAGAGAGAGACAAATCAGATGTAAAGGAATGTGATAAGTATAAATTAACTTAAAAAAATAAATGAAAAAAGACTAGCCTACACTGTGACACTTTTTCACTCATTAACACATTCAGGTCGATGCCCGAGTCCAGCTCGAGCGGGCAGTTTATTGGCAGCAGGCGACGCTCGGCTGTCACTCGAGCATACGTTTACAAGGTTATAACTGCTTTCCCTCCAGCTGTATTCGATTGCCGTTTTCACCGTTTGAAAGATCGATTCTTGTTTTAGTTCCAAAAAAATTCACTATGTGCAGCACCAAAGTGAATGTTTGTGGCAACGAAATTTGTGAAGCCTTGTCAAAACCTTCGTGGTTGATGTTATACGTGAAAATGGCTGCTCGTCGCGTACCGGAATATCTAACAGAATCACAAATTATTGAGTATTTTGTGAATGATAGTGGTTCAGAAGTGAGTGACAATGAAGACAATGCCCCGAGTTTTGAACCAGAAGACAGTGTTTCAGGTAATTAGTGTTTTTTCTTTTGTGAAAATACGGTTGAAACTTTCATAACAAAACATAACCTATTGTTATGTTTATGTTTGTAAAATACGTTGAATTCCATTCATTATTTTATTTTAACAGCTACATTTTCTTTTAAATATATTAAAATAAATATATTATTACAGAAAATGGTAATGACAGCGATTATAATGATGCTGAGGCTGTTGAAAATCCCCCTAATCAGAACACTCAGGATGTTGACGTCTCAGGTTAGCAGTCACTTTCGTATGCTTTATATATTCAAACAGTTAGAAATATTACTTTTTCTTAATAGATTCCTAGTACTAGCTTGGTGATTTCTTTGTTGTTTAGAGCCTGGTCCGTCAACAGCTCCAGTTAGAAACCGTAGACGTAGAGACACATTATGTCATAATGATGGTTGGTCAAGTGATGACAATCAACCTACTCTTCCAGTTTTTGACGAACAAACTCCTGTAAAAGTACCGATAAATTCAGAGAGTAGTGAGTTAGACTGTTTTCTAACATTTTTCAGTACAGACAGCATAAAGAAAATCAAAAGTGAGACTAACCGTTACGCTGGTTCATGTATTGAAAGAATGAAACGGCAAAACAACATTAGGCCAAATTCATTGTGGGGTAAATGGAGTGATGTCACTGTTACTGAAATATACTTCTTTGCTATAGTTCTACATATGTGTGTAGTACAAAAACCAGCCATAAACGACTACTGGTCTACTGACATAGTTTTGCAGTCAGTTTTTGCAAAGTCTCTCCTTTCTAGGGATAGATTCAAATCCATTTTGTCCATGCTACATCTGAATGACAATAGTTCTTATGTACCAATAACTCACATCAATCATGACCCATTACATAAAATTAGACCTTTTTTTGACAGTTTTATAGCAGCATGTAGTAGCTCGTTTTACCCTGGCCAGAACCTTACTATTGATGAAGGTATTTATCCTTTTCGTGGTCGAATTCACTTTAAACTGTACATACCAAGTAAACCAGAAAAGTATGGAATAAAGCTGTATATAGTTTCTGATGCTACTACTGGGTATCTTCTTAACTGTGAAGTTTATTCAGGCAGTGCTGGAAATAAGAAAAATGCAATACAGGATCTTGTAGAAAGGCTTTGTAATAAATACCTTGGTAAAGGACATACAATTTATATGGACAGATTCTATACCAGCCCCCTAGTTTTTGACTATCTGTGGCACAATAAAACATTAGCTGTTGGGACTGTAATGCAAAGAAGAAAAGGATTACCTGAAGTGTTTAAAACAAGTAACTTGAAGAAAGGTGAAGCTGTGTTTCAGTGCAAAAACCATCTACTTGCAGTGAAGTGGCGTGATACATGAGATGTGTTTATGTTATCAAGTAAACATAAATCAACTTCTTCTTTTGTCACTGTGAAAAGTAAAGGTGGAAACATACAAAAGTCAAAGCCTGATGTAGTAATAGATTACAATATGTACAAAACAGGGGTTGATCATGGAGATCAGCTGGTTGCTTATTATCCCTTTCACAGAAAGACAATGAAGTGGTGGAAAAAATTATTTTTTCATTTATTTTCAAGAGCCATAGTAAATAGTTTTATATTGTACAAACAAACACATCCTGACAAAAACTGCCAACTCAGTTCATTTATTATAGCTCTAGCAAAGGCATTGGCAAATAAAGGGGGTATGGAAGCAAACAATGAAGTGCCACCGTCATCTGCAGCCCGATTATCAGCCAGGCATTTTCCAGTTAAAATTCCTCCGACAGCAAAAAAAGCAAATCCTACCAGATACTGCAAGGTGTGTTCTGATAGAGGAAAAACACAGGCTGGTAAAAGGATCAGAAAAGAAAGTAGATACTACTGCAAAGATTGTGGTGTAGCTCTATGTGTCCCGAATTGTTTTCGCTTATTTCATACAAAAGCCAAGTATGATGTGTAATTAGATTTAGTAAACAGTTTTTAATTGTAAATTTTTATTTTGTAACTTTATTAGATTATTTTGTTTTATAAGAAAGTGACTATACTATAATGAAACAACTGTAAATGGTTATAGTAATATATCTGTAAAGTAACTTACTATGTGAAAAGTAAATATTTGTGACAATGCATTTTATTATGCTAACATCTTAACAAAAAATGTGTTTGAGTTTCAGAAATAGTATTTAAGCTTTCTCTACTCTTTTGTCAATCATAATAATTAAAAAAATATTAAAACAACGTTAAAACATATTACATAATCCACTTCAAGAGGATGGCTGCAGCGTAGAATTTTTTTTTTTCAACTCAGAAACAGTAAGTATAAATTATTTAATAAAACAAATTTTTTTTAACATATCTTAAATTAACACATATTTTTTGATAGAGAAAAGAAGGTACTTTAAGAAAACATTTGATTCTTTGTTAAATATGTAAAGGCGGATTCACACAAAAAATATGAAATATACAAAACAACCCCAGTCCAGAGCGGGATAAATATGTACAAAACGCCAGACCTGAAAGTGTTTAATAAACTTTATATAAACACTCACTTAAGGAATAAACTAGTGACCATCAGTTTATATCTTTATTCACTTTTAATTTATGGTGATCAAATTATTGTACATTGGAGTCATCTTTTAAAACGAACTATTAACCTATTCACCAACTTTGATTCAACACCTGTAATATAACCTAAGAAGTAATTTATTAAGAAACTGTATAATATTTAAGTATGTTTTATGTGAAGTTTTGTACTTTCTAAAGATCTCTTGTTAATTTTCCTGTAATCACAAGAACCCAACGAACTTAGAAATAACCAAAGAAAACATAGCATTGTATTCAACCAACCCCTGAACACTGTGAAGAGTTGCCAACCGCTGAGCAAATAAAAAACAAGAGCTGGAGCAAACAATATATTATAAAAATATTTCATTTTGTTTAAAAAGAAAGAAATAAAAAACACTAAAGAAATAATACCATATTGACTATTATCAATTGTATCGTTAATTTATGTTAATATTACTGACATTTTATTCCTTAATATAGCCAAGGTGGAAATTTTTTACCAAAAATAGAGGTTGGTAACCCCTATTTTTTGGAACAAAATTCAAATCTACTACAAGACCAAGGTGAGTTGAATTAAATAAAAATAAGAGAAAAGGAGAATAGATAAAAAGAATCATTTTAATTGTTTTGGAAATAAAACAATTTGGCGCCTTAAAACGGGAAACAAAAATAAATAAAAATAATTTAAATCATTAAAATAAAAGAAGAACCAATTGGTGAGTTGGAATTATATAACAGATTTATAAATACTTGTGACAGATAAATCACGGCGTAACAGATTGATGCAACCAACGTGTGGCTTGTAACACATACTGAGGATATACGTTACAATATTAAGTGTACTAGTTGTTACAACTGTTATAGAGGAGCTACCTAAGACATATGTATAATTTGATACATATACTTTTGTAAAACAAATCAGAAACAAATACAGTGGAACCTCAACTTAATGCTCCTGCAATATACTGTGACCCTTTATGTAACGCTCATTTTTTATGGCCCTGATCCGCCATATAAATAATGTAAAATAAACCTGGATATTATGCACCAGTTTAGGTATCGACCCTTGATGCTGTTTTTGCCAGCAGAAAGACAGGAATTTTTGGAAGCCATAACACCCTTCATTTGTTCCAAGGTCCAATAGAAACTTTTTATTTTCAAGGAAATGTAACGTTACAAGGAGTGGCAGTAACTGGACAAGCAATTCCATTACATTACAAGCAAGCACGTCAGTCTCGGATACCAGTTTGAGTAGTTTCACTTTGCAGAATACGTTAGGTGTGAAGTTTGCTTAGTTTTGGTTTGGTATTAAAATTTGTGATAACATCAACCTTGGGTTTTTGCATAGCATCATTATAATTAAATAAGGTAAGTCATTTACTGTATTATTTCTATTGTTTATAGAGTTGATTATTTTTATTTAATTCATTCTAATTTTTTTAAAAGTATATGGTCTTAAAAATTTATTTTTATGGCAAAATTTATAGACACATGAACCAAAAACAGGCTGCAAAACTCTCACACTGTCACGCTTAAAATACGACAGGCAGCATCAAAACAAGTCTTATAAGTGGTAATCTTTTTTTTTATTGCATCACATTGATACATTTCTGCACATGAACAGGGGCGGATTTACGCACAGGCAGACTAGGCACTTGCCTGGGGCGGCAAATTTTGGGGAGCGGCAAAATTTGAGTTAAGAAATGATATTTTTAGATTCAAACAAATTTATAAGTATAAAAGCCAGTTCAATTAAGCACACACAAATATAAAAATTATCTCCACTTAATTTTTAACTATAACGCAGTTATCGTTTTTCACCCAAAAGTAATATGGGCGAATGTTTATGTTTTCAATATTTGGCGTTAACTGTACTTCTGCGGAACGCGTGAGTCATCCATCTGTCAACAAACCTTCTGTACTGTGCCTATTTTTTATCTCAGTTAGTTGTTCTCTTGTCGACAAGGTGGGCGGTTATGTTGCTTATATGTTGTGTGTTGTAAAATTATGTTTTAATGATACACTGAACTCGGAGTGTTCGCTTGTCGTAATTTTGCCACTCGGCTATCGCGATTAGTGAAGTTATTCTTATTCTATTCAGTACAGGGTTTTATAGTTGCATTGTGGACTCTTCAACATGAATTATAAATATCGGTATGGAGAACCATACATGACTTCCATATTCTAAGATTTATATTTAAATCTTAATATCGCCTGCCAAGCGCGATATATTTTCTCTTATACATGATTTACATTAAAATGAAAAAATTTTAATTTTATTGCCTGGCAACAAAATTATTTTATTTTTAACAATTACCATTGTTTGAAAAAGTTTAAATAAATTTTCAAGTACTTTACTCTTGTTAAAACGTAAAATGTTGCAGGTAAACTACCCCTTCCCCTTAACCG
This sequence comes from Magicicada septendecula, assembly GCA_034769895.1. Taxonomy (NCBI): domain Eukaryota; kingdom Metazoa; phylum Arthropoda; class Insecta; order Hemiptera; family Cicadidae; genus Magicicada; species Magicicada septendecula. The sequence goes on from CM068367.1 coordinate 774,961,818, forward strand.
ATCTTCACCAAAATCGAAAGTCCTTGAGACCTCTACAATTCAGGGACGTATGCAAAAAATTATTTGATTCTGTTTGAATTTGCGGCAGTTATCGTTTGCCATAGAAAATACGCTTGATAAAAAAACGTTGCAGGTAAACTACCCCTTCCCCTTAACCGATCTTCACCAAAAACAATAGGTCTTGAGTACTCTACAAATCAGGGCTGTATGCAAAACATTATTTGATTCTGTTTGAATTTGCGGCTGTTATCGTTTGCCATAGAAAATACCCTTGTTAAAAAAACGTTGCAGGTAAACTACCCCTTTCCCTCAACCGATCTTCACCAAAAACAATAGGTCGCGAGTACTCTACAAATCAGGGCTGTATGCAAACAATTATTTGATTCTGTTTGAATTTGCGGCAGTTATCGTTTGCCATAGAAAAAAAATCTACAGACACACACACACACACACAGACACTTTTCGGAAAACGACTTTTTTTCATGTTTTGAGTGTAGTAGAATCAGAATCTGCAATAATCTCGAACACGATTTTTTTTGCCATCACCATACTTCCATTCCTTAAGGAATATGGAAGTAAAAAGCATTTATTAACGTGTTTAAATATTTTAACATTTAGGAATAAAAACAAACAACTTCAATTTACAAATTAAAATTTATTTCTGTGCCTGTGCGACATTGTGTAAATATATTTTTCTATTGTATTTTAAGAAAATGGCAGATGGAAGAAAACGTTTAAGTGGCATACAATATAAGAAATTAAGAAAAGAAAAGGAAGCTAGAGAGGACTTTGTTTTAAGTAAAACCTTAAAAATCGATAGTTTTTTTAATACTGTCAAAAACGCAAGCAAATGAACAGTACAACAACCAAAGCTTGTCAAATGAAAAGGAAAGTAAAAACAATGTTAAGAAACTTCCTAGTGATAGTGATACGGAGAGTAGCAGTGACAGTAGTGACAGGGAGGCCCAAGAAACTGTTCATAATGTGAACCAGGAGACTTTTTTATCCATGGGGAGACTGCTGTAGATCCAGTCGACGTCAAGATAACTACTGCTGCTTCATCTTCAACTTCAAATAAGGTAGGAGAATTAGAATTTCTTGACTGCGATCCTGTTAATTGGTCAGTGAACGAGAGAACTCGTGATTATGTGGCAAAATTTGGTTTTTGCCAAAACACTAATGCAGATTTTAAAAAAATCAATGAGGCAGTATAACGACGGTACAGTCAGGTACCATACCTTACAGTAAATATGTTTCAGCGCAAGCTTACTAATGGTGAATCATTGCCTCGAAATTGGTTAGTGTTTCTGAGAGTACTGGATGCGTTTTTTTGTGGTGTCTGAGGGTGTATGTTTTCATTGTTATCATCGATAACCTCAAAATGCAACTTCAAAAAAGAAGGAATGCATACGCAGAAGTAAACCGAAAATTCCAAGCGTTAACTCAAATGAAAGACGTGAGCAATGAAGACCTAAGGAGGGCAGGTGAGAACCTTGTTAGAGAATATCCAAATGATTTATAAAATGCCTTCTTGGATGAAATTATTCATTTTAAATGCTTTCTGGAAGAAGCTCCACTAGAGGGTTTTAGTAAAGTGAAGAAGAGAAAAAAAGGAAAAGGGAAATGGACAAAACAAGCGACATTCCAATGCCAGTTGAGCAGGTTGAGCTACAGCCAACAAAGGAGGATAAGCGGTTAACACCTCTGAGTCTTTGCCGCCTCATTTGTAAAGATGATCTTCAGATGGTCTATCCGAACTTAGATATTGCTCTGAGAATGTTTGTGAGTACGGCTGTCTCCAATTGTTCAGCGGAAAGAGCTTAGAAGAGTAAAAACATATCTCCGCACAAACATGGGAGAGGATCGCTTAAACTCGCTGGCGGTACTGTCAATCGAAGGTGACATGTTAACGTCAATGGATTTTTCTGAAGTTATTGATGTCTTTGCCCGAACAAAATCTTGAAGAAAACTGTAAATACTTCTGTTATAACTAGATTTTTCCAAGTACAGTAATATGTTTTCAGTTTCATTATTTTCATATCAAACATTATTCAGTATTAGTTGCATTATTATTATTTCTGTGCTGTAATCTTTGTATACGATAAAATTAGTTGAGTTGCATATATAGTTTTGTTATAACTAGATTTTTCCAAGTAATATGAATTCAATTTCATTTGTTTCATATCAAACATTATTCAGTATTTGTTGCATTATTATTATTTCTGTGCTGTAATCTTTGAATACGATAAAATTAGTTGAGTTGCATATATAACTGTACCAGTATTCCAGTATTTTCCGTTTGTCATTTAATAAATAATGTTTGTACCCATATTTTATATGATTTTATTTACGTTTCCCTTAATTTCTAACTAAAATTAATTATTTTCTTCTGACAAGTAAATATTTATACTATCAATGTTTATTTATTTTTACATGAAATATATAATTCACCTGACAGTCAAAGGAAACAAGGCAGACAATCAAACTGGGGGGAAAGAGGATGTGAAATTGAAGAGGGGAGGGGAGGGGGAATGAGGGAAAGGGTGGAGGGGGCGGCATTATCTGCCATGCCTGGGGGCGGCAGTACAGCAAGTCCGCCCATGCACATGAATGGGTTGGTTCTATTGAAGGCAATAAGTTGTGGTTGATGAATGCTAATTATGGTAACATAGATTCAATATGGTAATCTCATCTTACTAACAATGCAGTCTGATTGGTGCACAGAGGCAGGGTCCAAAAGTGCTCCGCAATTAAGAACACATTATTATATCAAAGGCTTCCTAATGTTAATCTCTTCATTAACTAATGCCGGTTTATCTTTTTTCTTCCCACAATTTTCTAATTTTCAGTGTTAAATATGGTAACAGCAGCAAAAAATAATTCCTGAAAAATGGTCACTTATTGTGCAGAGTAAGTTAATCATTTACTTTAAATGGTAATTTAATATGCAGAAAAAACTGGAACCAAATTACTGAGAGGAAATTTGGTGTTTCAGAAGCACATGTGAGATACTGGTGAAATCAAAAGGAATTCCTTAACAACAAAAATAACAGTAAATTTGTTTTATAGTGTGATGGTACAATCATGGTACATTTTGTGATTACTTAAAATATGGTAAATAAAACCATAACTATTGTATTTTTCTATTTTGGTCATACTAAACCCAACCTTAAACACCTGATACGAATATATAGTGAGTGGAGTGTATAACAATATTTGTCAGGATTTGAACCAATTCATAGCAAAAACTGTGAAACATCACAAAAAACAGTATGCAGTTTGTGGCGATAAGAGTGCCGAACCTTAATTACGTCAGAGGCGGAGAATGTGTTTACATCGACAACACGAGGCTGTCAACAGCTTAACAATGGAAGTGTGACGTAGGTTCACCCCACCTCAGCAAAATCTAACAAAGACTCTTGGTCATTTCAACTGCAGCAGTGATCAACGCCGGCCGGCAACCCATTCACTCACTAGTGAATTTTACCTTTTTAGCCACTGTAAGTGGTTAATAAACAGTAATAAATATCGTCAAAATGTGCTAAGGAACGTTAAACAGTTCGGCTTTGTGTAGGCGTCATCGGCCGATGAATCGTCCCTGAAGATCGGCGTATAGAATCGGTCCCACGACGGTGGGTTACGTAGGTCGACACGACGGTGCACCATCAAACGCCGTAAAATTTTACCGATTGTGCCGATCGGGATGATACTAGAAGTGCGAGGAGGCCTACACGAAATGGGTGAGAACGTTCCTTCTGTACCTTAAATCCTTATTTTGTTTCCAAGTATAAAATTTTATTTTAGAAATCATATAAATTCAAATATTTAAAACATATGACATAAAAGGAGCTCCAAAATTAAGAAAATTTGTACCATGAGAGTGAAAGAGAGAGAGATTGCGTGTGTGTTGTGGAATTTCTAAGTGCTGGGTTGGGCACCACTACATATATTACTGTAATATAATTAATAAAGATATGTCAGAATATAATCAAGTAAGTATATAATATCAGATAATAACAATTTTACTTTTATTATGCTTTTGGAGGGATTAGAGTTTGTTTAACATACTTATTGTGTAAGATGTAGAGTAAAGAGTAAATAAAAAGGGTATTTCATTGGTAACAATTATATACAGATGTTCTATTATTTCAAGCAACTTCCGTTCATCATAACTTCGCGTAACGGATTCCTGGCCTATAACATATGTAACAAAGATGGCGCCCCAGTTTTTGTAAACATAACCATAAGTGTAACATACAATATATCGTATACATAAAATCAACTCGGACGTAAGAGCACAGATGGCGCCCGAACAGGGACATTATGTGGTATTATTTATATATATTATTACATAGTGTACGCCTAGAAAGAGAACGGAAAACATTTGTTTGAGGTAATAGACACCAAAATTGTAATACGTAAACATAACCCAATAGTTAGGTTATACCATTGTATGCATGTGTGTATTGCACAATTGCCAACATGAATACAAATGGTAATATTACAAAAGAAATCAGTACAACTGATGTAAATTTGACTGGCGAGATGGATGTACAAACACCTCAAACTAGTCAGATTGACGAGGCAAATACGCCTGTATCTGTAGAGATAACGAAAGTCAATACATCCATTTCAACTATGTCAGATAGTAATAAGGATGAAACTAATGCAATGATGCAATTACTATTAAAATTAGATAAAAAACTAGATGAACAGAAAATCGATTCTGATATTAAATTCAATGAATTAAAGAATGAAATAAAATTAGGTCACGACAAACTGATTAAAAAATGTGACCAGCTCATCACAAAACTAGATGTAAATTTAAGTCAATTAGAAAGCCAGAAAGTACTAAATCGTAGTACCCAGCAAAATGCTGTACTGGATAACAACATATTTAAAAATGATAACTCAAATAATGAATGTACAGATAACTCAAATATTACAAGAAGTAAGAATGTGGTGTTAGAAAAGGATAAAAATAATAATGAAAGTATAATTAGTGAAAATGAAATGTTTGAATTTATTGAGTCAGAAAGAAAGTCAAGAGAAAGTATTTTAGTACAAGGAGTGCAGGGGGTAGAATTTTCTTTTGATGTAGTGTTAGGGGGTGAAGACAAGTCTTCATGTAATTTTTATAAGGATAAGAGTTCCTTAAGTTTATATTTGTGAGACATAAGGTCTACAAATAAAGTTTCTTTGTGTTTTTGTGTACCAAATAAGTGGTGCACTTATGTTAGGGATAATTTTATGTTAGGGACCCCTGCATATTTGGAGAGAGAAAGTGTAATTTGGTGTTATGGAGAGAAATGTATTAAGAGAGAAAGTATAGAGAGATATTGTGAGAGTAAGAGAGTAATAGAAATATTTAAAGTAAACAGAAATTACAGACAATTGTTAGAAAGGTTAGGGTTAGATGTGGTATATGAAAATGATGAATACTTACCTGATAATAACAATGAATTGGAAATAACAGTAAATGGGAATAAAGGTATTAAGTACTTACCTGTGGTGGAATATTATGAAGATAATAACCAATTAATGACATATGATACTGAGATAAACGGAACCCTACTTGATCGTGACTGGAAATATTTGGTTAATAACAATTTCATAAAGAAGTATGAATATAATGTTGCAGATAATAAAATATATTTATTAAGTAATAAGTTAAGTAGACCTAAAATTCGTTTGTTGTTCAATGATGGTGGATAGACTGTTTTAATTGTGTATGAACATTAAAAATAAATATGTGAACTGTGGTATTGAATTGGACTGCTATGAACTGAGTTTGGTAAATAAATTAACGAGTTGGAGTGTATATTTTTCATTGTATTAACTGTATTTATCTATCAATGTATTTTTGATGTGTATTATGTATTATGTATTACAGGTACACCAGTATGTATTATTATGTATTTTAATAACATGTTTAATAATATTTTTTTTTAATTGAATAACCATAAAGAGTAATCATTCTTTATTAAATTGTGGTACAAAAGAAAGTTGTACTAACTTTGTAACTTTATAAATTATTAATTGTCATAGAAAGTTTCTATGAAGATAAATTATTATTTAAATTATTGTATTGAAGGTAATGAATAATACTATTAGCGAATACTAACGAATAATTAAATAAATATTTAAATAAGAATATATATATATATTGTAAAGATAGCGACTAATTAGGTGTGTGTTAAGATGCGACGATGATGCCTCACGTTGCGAGCGTCAATTTGTAAAGAAACCAATATGTGCCGGTGCTAGCGAAAATGTCCGTTTTATTCAAACTCCACTGTTGTAATCAATTTAGTAACAAACTGCTTGTTAATTATGTGAGGACGTATGTAATAATGTATGATACCAGCTGGAGACGTCAAATTATAAAGAGATCTTGTCTATGAGTATAATTAGTTATAAGAGACTCCGATGTAACAAACGCCAAGTAGTACGTTGTAGGTGGCGATTCGTAACAATTAAAATGCTGTTACCTGGTTTAATTAATATGTTATTAACTAATATACCTTGCGGTTGTGACCAGTGAAACCCTCAGAACACAGATTATTAAGTCCACAAACTTAGAATTATATTCCTGAATTTATAATGGTAGTATTCTGTAGACTTAATTTAATTCTCAGTGGTTGTTTAATATGAGCAATATATATGGAGTATTTACTGAATGTAAGTGGTTTTTGTCTCAACCCTAGTCCCTCAACGATAAAAATTTCATTCAAATTTAGTATGGCAAAACCCGTTAGTTCAGCAATCTCCCGTCCCACCAGCTGCAAACTTGGAGCGCTGTTATTGGAAATAAGTGTGCGTATAGGTTAGTTATTCTGAGTGTTTGTATCAATCTGTTAATAAATTATTACGCCAATTACCTATAGTATTTTCTCTGCAATGATTAAAACGTTATCTCATACAACAAATGTACTTTATTTATTTTTCTCTGGTATTTAACCAGTTACGTTGTCTCAGACAAACAATAAGACAATACAATCGACTATCCCAACATGTATCGATTCTTAATTACTCGAATTCTAAAAAGAAAAACATATATACTTTGAAAATAATGACAAGTAATTCTTATACCAGGGTTCGTGTAGTTCTTTGAACCATTAGTAAGGCCAGGTAAAACGCATAATTAAGGTTGTTCAATTTACAAAAAGAATAAAATTATTTACTTAAAATACAATGATATGAAAATAATTTGTTTTTTTACCCAAGCGGCGAAAGCTTCATTAGGCGGTGAATGTTTGTCAACTACGATCAAAATGCAGGTTGTATCGTCTTCACCCAGTAAAACTGCTCTGGTCTTCAATGAATGGATGATGATAATCCCACGGGAACTCTGGTGCTTCGAGTCTTCTTTTGCGTCTTCACAATTCTTGGTCCCAACGAACTGGAATTAGGATCTCAGCTTCCGCTGTCAATGAAGGTTATTTCGTCAACCGAATCTTCTGTATTTCCAAATATTTCCGTTAATTCAGGCTTCAACTCTTTATTGGTCTTCAATTTATAGCATGAATTGGTTTGATACCAAATTCAGCGGAATTGTTTAGTGAATGAGGTGAGACGCTTTCAGTTCTTTTTTATTGTATTCATTGATAATTTATAGGGTGATTTAATTTGTATGATTCATTAAAATTCCAGTATAATTGTTTTGCAAAATGTTTTTTTTTCAATTTGGATATATATTTTCTTTATATTTATTCATATATTTTAAATATATCGGTTCATTTCAACCTAATAGCTTGTAACAATCAGTCCCATCTATTCAAAATCAACAGGTTACTAAAAATCAGTTGCCTTAACAACCAGGTTTTCTATATATCCTTGAGCCGGCATTATAGAATATTACTACTCCTTTCCAATAAAATACTCCATGGTTGGATTAATATTGAATCACATAAAATTCTCCCCTAACCTTCCTTATTAAACAGTAAATGTTTTACTAGAGTTTCGTTGGACTGGGTTTACTAAAAAGGTATTAATTTCCTTTCACTAATATGGAATTTAGGCCTATAGATTCATTTACAACCATTATAACATTATTTGGTTTTTAACTTAATTTTCTTTTTACCTGACCTACTGTACAATTACTTATTGATTACATAGTTAATTACATGAATTTTAATTTACTGGTGGTTATTTGTTTTTACATTAATCAATTGGTTCTGGAACCCTTTATTAATTTATGACATAATTGTCAGAACTACTTGTTAGACTTGAAACACTGGTCACACTCCTGATCCAGTTTATAAACATTAATTAGAACAACAGTATCTTTCAATTTTATACAATACTGACAACTTAGTACCGTGCCTAACATTGGTAACTATATTGTGCTGTATAAAAACAAATCTAATATAAAATATAAACATAATTATTGAGTAAGTATTATTATCAAACAACATCATTTCATTTTTAACACATTCAACATACAATATAAATATTCTGTAGACCTTAACATGTCACAGTACAAAACAAACATTTCATTACATCCAATCATTCATTGGTCTGGCTCTTTTACATTTAATATTAGTCATTGCCTCCTTTTTACTTGAGGTCCTTCTCAAACATATGAACTATCGAACAACCTTAAGTCAGGGTATGGTCTTTGACCATATTTCATTCAGTCTTTTATGTAACGTTGGGGAACCTCAACTATGTTGCGTTACATAACACCCCCCCTTCGAAATAAGTTTATTTTGGTATAAACAAAGTTTAGCAAGAAATAAACTTCTAATTTGTATCTGGCCAATTGGTTTCCTATTTATAGTACTTTTATATTTCCCAATTATTCGTTATTTTATTATCATTTCTTCGTTCCTTCTTAAAGTCAATTATTTCCCAAGTTTAAATCTTATTTCTATAATCATTCTTGTGACATTCTTCATTAATTATACATTTTGGATCTGGTTTTATTTAATTCTCTATATTTATTTGTGAGTTTTCCCTCTAATATTTAATTTTCCTAAACCTCCCTAACATTATAACTGGAATCGAATCGGTGGTGCTCTATCGGCTAACCAATTACCGTCGTCCGTTACATACTTTCTGGGATCAGAGGAACATCATCTCTGCCCAGTCAAATGATTGCTGGAATATTCTACAGTCAATCTTCATTAATAAACCTCGTAAGGTAGTCATGTGACCTTCAATAAAATAATAAATAATAATCATATTCTAGGGATTATTCACTGTACTTTAACTCAGATCATATTATTTCTTCATATTAATTCTTCCTTCTATTATACACTTTTTCTCTCCAATACTTGGCTATTTTATTGACATTTATTAATTGGGTTTTGTTTACGGATAATTCTTAACCATTAGTTTTTTTTTTTTTTTTTTTTTTTTTTTTTTTCTTGTGATCCTTTTGATGGTTCCATTTTGGCTTCTTCATTCTCTTGTCTTCATTGGCTCATATTCCTTTGTGATCAATACAGCTGGTTATGAGATTTTGGTCAGTACTATACATTACATTATGTAGCTATATTCTTCTGGCACAATCATTATTATTTCTTTTACATTCAAAATTATATTTCTCGCTATTATATTATATCAGATAAACTCATTTCGTCTTCTGGTTTTGATGATTTTTATTAGGTTGAATTAGTGTAAAATATTTTTCTTCTTTCATATCAGTTTAAATCAATTTCTTCTAAATTGTATAGTAAGGTGTTCTTACTTATTTTTCGACTTTGGTTGTTCTTTTTATCTTCAAAATTCTCTTTCTTATATAACTCATAAATTGTTTTCTTAGATACTTGTTTGTAAGTTGAGCTTACTTCATTTTTTGAATTTTGGGGTATTTATTCTCTTTATTTTAAATCATACTGTTTCTGAATAATTATGAGTAAGTTGTTCTTACATCCTTTGGAATTTTGGGTTTTATTCTCTTTATGTATTCCATCTGTCGGCCGTGGCTTCTTCTTCATTTATTTCTTGTCTTACATCCTGGGATGTACTGGGTCGGTGGCCATCTCCTCTTAGGGGAATCCAGCGTTCTGGTGGGTTCTGTTGATTATAAATTATTCGGACATTCCTAGATGGATCGTCCCTTCTTTGGTTCTCGCTTCCGGATCTGGATTCTCCGATGCTATTGCTCCGTTGTAAACACTCATTATCATTCTCCCCTTGGTTTTGATCACTCCTTGGACCATTCTCTTCGGCCCTTATAAAATTCACCATTGGTCTGGAAACCCGTAATGGACGATCCTCTTCGTAGTTAACCCGGCGGTAGTCCTCCTGACTCCGACTTCTGCCCCTATTAGTTCTAGTCTCCCTTCTATCGTTATTATTGTACTGGTTCCAGTCGGTGTCCCTATCAAAACTTCGACGTCCTTGGTAGTATGTCCTCCCGTTATAATTGTCGTACGCCCCCACATAATTAACTCTTCTGTAGTTTTGGTTTTGGTTATTCGGATTACGGTTGCTGTTATCATAATTTCGGTTGTTCGTGTTCCGGTTCTGGTAATTTGGGTTATACGACCGGTTATATTGGTTGTTCGGAATACTCTGTCTATTCCCGTAATTGTTTCCGTTGTTCCTTGGGCTGTTGTTGTTATTTTGCCGTTGGTACGCCTCATTACCATAATTACCAGGCCTGCCATTATAGTTCGTCCGGTTATTCGCCTCATGACTGTTATGGTTATTGTTTCTATTGTTATAGTCTGGGAAATCCCTGTTCCCGTACTGGTCGTTTCTCTGACGACTCCTTCGATAGTGTACTTCACGCTCGTGCTCTTCTAATAGCGTTGACAAAGCCTGTATAGTTTTTATTTGTCCACCCGATCGTGCTATTGATATACCGTTATCATAGTGGTATGCTAACCTGGTGACGAGAATTTCCTCTGGGATTTTTGGTTCAAGATGTCTTGCCAAACATACTTTTCCCAGGAAGTAGGCAGTAAGTGTTGTTCCCCTGCTGGCGTCATATCTTCCATAACTGATGCTCTCCCTCACTACGTTCTGGGTGGCGTCTGACCAGTATCTGGCTTTAAAAGCTATTTTAAATTCTTCGTAGCTTCGTATCTCGTGCCTGGTGGCTGTCCACCAGTTATCATAAGTTTCTTTAAAATGATCGTCTAAATAACGACGAATTATTGGCCACCTGTTTTCACCGGTTCTCATAATTTGTTCGCCGACCCGTTCCAAGAATTCCATTGGATTTCTCCTGTATGTCTTAAAGTTGATGGTCTCCCGGTCGTCTATATGTTGTGTATATGGGACAGTGATCGATCGGTGGTCAACTGATCGTTGTAGGTTCTCGATTCTATCCTGGTTACGTTGTCCTTGCTCCTGTACTTCGTTCATGATCGTATCTAAACTTCGATGCTGGTTTCCGCAATCAGTTCGTATTGATTCCACTTGAATTCGGTTTTCTTCTTCTATATGGCCTAGCTTGACCTCTAGTTCAGCTCTATTTCGTGTAATAACTTCATCGGTCGCTTTCAGTTTTCTATTTGTTTCCGCGATCTCCTGTTTTCTTTCGCTGTCGTTCTTAACTACCTTCTGGCTGATTGCCTCACTAGCGTCCTCAATTTCCTTATTGATAACTTGTCTTAATACTTCATTCTGTTTTTCAACATTTTCCCTTATTTCCTGGTTAGAATGTTCAATCCTCTCATCGATTCGTATAAGATTATCCTCATTGATTTTCTCAAGATCTGCTTTCATTCGTTTATTGTTTTCCTCAAGTTTTTCGTTCATTATTTTGTTATCGTCTTGAATCTGTCTCATATTCTCGTCATTCTTGTCAAACTTTTCATTCATCTGCTTGATTAAATTTTCGCTCAAAATTTCGTTTTGTTTTCTCGAGTTCTCATTAATACTGTCTATTTTATTTTCCAGCTTCTCTGAATTCTCATTTATACTGTCTATCTTCTCATTGATTTGTCTAAAATCGGCCTTCAATCGTTCATTATTTTCATTTATGGTTTGCCTTAAAAGTTCACTAGTACTTTCCTTAATACTATCTATTTTATTTTCTAGCTTTTCATTGATTTGTCTGAAATCGGCCTTCAATTGTTCATTATTTTCATTTATGGTTTGCCTCAAAAGTTCACTAGTACTTTCCTTAATACTGTCTTTTAATTCTTCCTTCTGTTTCTTGGAATCTTCTTTAATTAATTCCCATAATTTTTGTAAATCTAGGCCTCCTCTGGCTTCCTTTTTATCTGGTTGGTCCCCTTGGGCATCTTCTTCCACTATTTCCGTTTCCGGGTCCATAACTACTTCGGTTTCTTCCGTATCACCTGTCTGTTGATCCATTTCAGTATCTGTACCTACCTCTGTTTCTTTTTCCCTCCTATCTTCTTCTGTTTCTGGTTCCTTCTCCATTCTTTTCGTCAGAGCTCTCGTATGCATTCCTGTGCCTCTAATGGTTGCCTGCTCAAGTTAAGTAACAAATAATATGAGTTTTTACTTAACTAAAGCCCACTCGTTGAGCGCCAATTTGTAAAGAAAGATAGTGTCTTAGAGGTGTTAATTTGCGACGATGATGCCTCACGTTGCGAGCGTCAATTTGTAAAGAAACCAATATGTGCCGGTGCTAGCGAAAATGTCCGTTTTATTCAAACCCCACTGTTGTAATCAATTTAGTAACGAACTGCTTGTTAATTATGTGAGGACGTATGTAATAATGTATGATACCAGCTGGAGACGTCAAATTATAAAGAGATCTTGTCTATGAGTATAATTAGTTATAAGAGACTCCGATGTAACAAACGCCAAGTAGTACGTTGTAGGTGGCGATTCGTAACAATTAAAATGCTGTTACCTGGTTTAATTAATATGTTATTAACTAATATACCTTGCGGTTGTGACCAGTGAAACCCTCAGAACACAGATTATTAAGTCCACAAACTTAGAATTATATTCCTGAATTTATAATGGTAGTATTCTGTAGACTTAATTTAATTCTCAGTGGTTGTTTAATATGAGCAATATATATGGAGTATTTACTGAATGTAAGTGGTTTTTGTCTCAACCCTAGTCCCTCAACGATAAAAATTTCATTCAAATTTAGTATGGCAAAACCCGTTAGTTCAGCAATCTCCCGTCCCACCAGCTGCAAACTTGGAGCGCTGTTATTGGAAATAAGTGTGCGTATAGGTTAGTTATTCTGAGTGTTTGTATCAATCTGTTAATAAATTATTACGCCAATTACCTATAGTATTTTCTCTGCAATGATTAAAACGTTATCTCATACAACAAATGTACTTTATTTATTTTTCTCTGGTATTTAACCAGTTACGTTGTCTCAGACAAACAATAAGACAATACAATCGACTATCCCAACATGTATCGATTCTTAATTACTCGAATTCTAAAAAGAAAAACATATATACTTTGAAAATAATGACAAATAATTCTTATACCAGGGTTCGTGTAGTTCTTTGAACCATTAGTAAGGCCAGGTAAAACGCATAATTAAGGTTGTTCAATTTACAAAAAGAATAAAATTATTTACTTAAAATACAATGATATGAAAATAATTTGTTTTTTTACCCAAGCGGCGAAAGCTTCATTAGGCGGTGAATGTTTGTCAACTACGATCAAAATGCAGGTTGTATCGTCTTCACCCAGTAAAACTGCTCTGGTCTTCAATGAATGGATGATGATAATCCCACGGGAACTCTGGTGCTTCGAGTCTTCTTTTGCGTCTTCACAATTCTTGGTCCCAACGAACTGGAATTAGGATCTCAGCTTCCGCTGTCAATGAAGGTTATTTCGTCAACCGAATCTTCTGTATTTCCAAATATTTCCGTTAATTCAGGCTTCAACTCTTTATTGGTCTTCAATTTATAGCATGAATTGGTTTGATACCAAATTCAGCGGAATTGTTTAGTGAATGAGGTGAGACGCTTTCAGTTCTTTTTTATTGTATTCATTGATAATTTATAGGGTGATTTAATTTGTATGATTCATTAACATTCCAGTATAATTGTTTTGCAAAATGTTTTTTTTTTCAATTTGGATATATATTTTCTTTATATTTATTCATATATTTTAAATATATCGGTTCATTTCAACCTAATAGCTTGTAACAATCAGTCCCATCTATTCAAAATCAACAAGTTACTAAAAATCAGTTGCCTTAACAACCAGGTTTTCTATATATCCTTGAGCCGGCATTATAGAATATTACTACTCCTTTCCAATAAAATACTCCATGGTTGGATTAATATTGAATCACATAAAATTCTCCCCTAACCTTCCTTATTAAACAGTAAATGTTTTACTAGAGTTTCGTTGGACTGGGTTTACTAAAAAGGTATTAATTTCCTTTCACTAATATGGAATTTAGGCCTATAGATTCATTTACAACCATTATAACATTATTTGGTTTTTAACTTAATTTTCTTTTTACCTGACCTACTGTACAATTACTTATTGATTACATAGTTAATTACATGAATTTTAATTTACTGGTGGTTATTTGTTTTTACATTAATCAATTGGTTCTGGAACCCTTTATTAATTTATGACATAATTGTCAGAACTACTTGTTAGACTTGAAACACTGGTCACACTCCTGATCCAGTTTATAAACATTAATTAGAACAACAGTATCTTTCAATTTTATACAATACTGACAACTTAGTACCGTGCCTAACATTGGTAACTATATTGTGCTGTATAAAAACAAATCTAATATAAAATATAAACATAATTATTGAGTAAGTATTATTATCAAACAACATCATTTCATTTTTAACACATTCAACATACAATATAAATATTCTGTAGACCTTAACATGTCACAGTACAAAACAAACATTTCATTACATCCAATCATTCATTGGTCTGGCTCTTTTACATTTAATATTAGTCATTGCCTCCTTTTTACTTGAGGTCCTTCTCAAACATATGAACTATCGAACAACCTTAAGTCAGGGTATGGTCTTTGACCATATTTCATTCAGTCTTTTATGTAACGTTGAGGAACCTCAACTATGTTGTGTTACAATATATATATATATTTGAAAAGTGAGAAGTACTGTTATGAGTAGGTGAGAGACGAATTTTATAAGACAACTGTCAATGATTGCAGTAAGGTAGAATGTGTAAAGAGGAATAGAACCTGGGTATAGATAAAAAGAAGGTGAGTTATTTAATTAATGAAAATGGAGTTAGGTAGTTAAGAATTTTTAAAGAAAATAATACAAAGAGAATTATTAGATATTTAGGGACACAGTAGTTAGTGATTATTTGTAGAGGAGGTGAATAAAGTAAAGGTATAAACATATATTTGTTGTTGATGAATTCTGTAGTGGGGGTGAGGTGATAAAGAGTAGCCAACCAATAGTGTTGTGGCAGGTAATAGCGTAGTTTTAGGGAGTGTTTGCCGAATATTTGGAAGGGCAAAATAATATGAATGTATATAGCCAGTTAGGGAACACCCAACTCATTGCAAAGACGAGCGGTGCCATAGGATTTAAATGAAATTAGTAATGGTGTTTATAATTGAGATATTGGTGTCATGATAGGTAATTTGGTGGTCAGTTAGAAGAAGGTGAGTAAGATTATAATAAATAGAAGTATAGTGAATATAGGAGTTACCCAGACTAAACAATGATTAGAATGTGAAAGGTTAGGTAGGTAGAAAATTCAGAATAGAAAGGTAATGAGGTAATAATATTAATAATATGAATATTAATAATAAATTTAAAATGAATTTTATAATTATAATAAATAAATTGATGTATGATTAATGAAAGTTTAATTGAAATTGTAATTTTAACTTAAAATGCAACTTAGAATATGCAAAACAAGATTAAAATGAATCAAGATTATTTAAGGTATTAATGTATCAATGTATTATGTATTTATGTTATAAAATTTTTAATATGCTTTTATAATATGGAAATAATGTGTAAAAGGGATAAATCGAATTGGCGCTGTTAATAACAGATTATTACCTGTTAATAATAATAATAATAATAATAAATTTTTTAGTTTTATCATTCAATAAGAGTTATAAACAAATAAATATACAGATTTATCAATTCTTTTATAATTTGTTTTTCTCCAGGTTTGGGAGATTTATAGGGTAATTTTCCTAATTTCAATTAGAGTTTAAAATTTTATTATATCAATGTGTTTATGTTATAATTACAGTAATTGTAAAAGAAAGAAGATAAATATTATCGATAGTAATCGAAACCATTCATTAATTCAGGGTTTGTAATATGAAGAAGGGAAATTCTTTATAATTCTTGAGAAATATATATTTCTAATTCTTTTATAACTATATTAAGCCAACCCAGTGCTTATTGGCACAAACCAGCACTTAGCTAAGGGGAACCAGATCAGTTGAGGATGGAGTGATTTACCAAGCCACTATTTTAATATTTTTCATTTATTGTTTCAGTGTTTGGTGATATGACAGCGGTCCTGAGCTGGCCAACGCGTCAGCGCAGGGGCGTGAAGAGCCTAAGTGGCCTTATGGTGTTGGGATCTCGCAGGAGAAGTCCAGTAAGGTCATTATCATCAGACCAAGGGTGAGTTGTAATTTTCTTTTATATAAAATTGTAAGGGGGTTGTGGCGACTTGTCCTGGCTGATCCCTTTAGGGAGTATGAAAGGGTCAATGAAAGTTTTTGTGCTTCGACACACAATCTTTCATTGAGGGGGTTTTGTGATGGTACAATCATGGTACATTTTGTGATTACTTAAAATATGGTAAATAAAACCATAACTATTGTATTTTTCTATTTTGGTCATACTAAACCCAACCTTAAAAACCCGATACGAATATATAGTGAGTGGAGTGTATAACAATATTTGTCAGGATTTGAACCAATTCATAGCAAAAACTGTGAAACATCACAAAAAACAGTATGCAGTTTGTGGCAACAAGAGTGCCGAACCTTAATTACGTCAGAGGCGGAGAATGTGTTTACATCGACAACACGAGGCTGTCAACAGCTTAACAATGGAAGTGTGACGTAGGTTCACCCCACCTCAGCAAAATCTAACAAAGACTCTTGGTCATTTCAACTGCAGCAGTGATCAACGCCGGCCGGCAACCCATTCACTCACTAGTGAATTTTACCTTTTTAGCCACTGTAAGTGGTTAATAAACAGTAATAAATATCGTCAAAATGTGCTAAGGAACGTTAAACAGTTCGGCTTTGTGTAGGCGTCATCGGCCGATGAATCGTCCCTGAAGATCGGCGTATAGAATCGGTCCCACGACGGTGGGTTACGTAGGTCGACACGACGGTGCACCATCAAACGCCGTAAAATTTTACCGATTGTGCCGATCGGGATGATACTAGAAGTGCGAGGAGGCCTACACGAAATGGGTGAGAACGTTCCTTCTGTACCTTAAATCCTTATTTTGTTTCCAAGTATAAAATTTTATTTTAGAAATCATATAAATTCAAATATTTAAAACAAATGACATAAAAGGAGCTCCAAAATTAAGAAAATTTGTACCATGAGAGTGAAAGAGAGAGAGATTGCGTGTGTGTTGTGGAATTTCTAAGTGCTGGGTTGGGCACCACTACATATATTACTATATTACAATTAATAAAGATATGTCAGAATATAATCAAGTAAGTATATAATATCAGATAATAACAATTTTACTTTTATTATGCTTTTGGAGGGATTAGAGTTTGTTTAACATACTTATTGTGTAAGATGTAGAGTAAAGAGTAAATAAAAAGGGTATTTCATTGGTAACAATTATATACAGATGTTCTATTATTTCAAGCAACTTCCGTTCATCATAACTTCGCGTAATGGATTCCTGGCCTATAACATATGTAACAAAGATGGCGCCCCAGTTTTTGTAAACATAACCATAAGTGTAACATACAATATATCGTATACATAAAATCAACTCGGACGTAAGAGCACAATAGTTTTCTACGATGCTCTGCCTATTTTAAGACAATTTTTCCTTAAAAAAAGTGTGAAAAATATTTAACTTAAATTAAGTAAGTATGGCAATTTTCAATCATATTCTGCACAAGCTATTTGTAAATATGTTGTTACAGGTACCAAAGGATTTTTAAATTATGTTTAATCAAACAATTTATTGCAAATTGCTCAGTTTGTGGAAGTTCAATAGGTTGGTCGTAAATTAATTATTTTTAAAAAAGCTGAATTTCTTTTAAATTGTTACACCACTGTCTCGTTTAAACTAAATGATTACTGTATTGTAACTGACATAGGCCTAACTGAAAACATTTGTGTAATTTATTGTATTTGGGAACAGTAACACCAGCTTTTTTTTAGTCACTGTAATACTAAACAGTTTTAAGCACGGTTTTAGGCAGGTCAGAAGTCGCACGGCCCAGTGTTAAGAATATATTAAATATTTCAAAATTCTGCAACGTGATTCCACATTTAACGCTTATTCTGTGAATTACCATCAAAATCCTCATAACAGCAATTTTATCAAGTCTTTGATACAGCATTCTATTGACCCACAGTTAGCGTGATTTTTGAGATCATGTGGTTCATGTTTTCGAATACAAAGCATGTGAAAGTTGTCAGTATGCAAGTTCTATTCATTATTATCTTTGTCTTTACCATTTTGTGTCAAAAATGGCCTACTCTGCTTGTGTATCGTTACTCAGGTACAGAAAGGTAGCCTACTCTTGACTAAAAATAATTCTGAACTCATTCTTATTGAATCTATGGTAAAATTCTAAGTATGCTAACTGTCACAATTTTCCATACCCCACCTCAAAACTACATTTGTTATCTTATTCAAACTGTTTCAAGCAGCAGCAGTTGAAAATGGTTATAATACGCTAAAACCATTCACCAGTTTTGTATAATACATTTACATTACTATGTAGCAACTTAACAATGATAATTATCGTTTGGACTGTATAACATTTTGTGATGGTTAATAAAACTGTGCAACTGTTATTTTATGTAGCTGACACTGCAGAATTATTCAATCCTATAATTAATTCCATAATAACTTATTATAGTGAGCCTGTCACTCCCTACTGGATCCCTATATAAAAAAAAATACTTGTAGGCCTAACCTCCAAGATAATGTCCAAGTGTGGTCTGAAAATAATTTTTACCTACATTTTACAATTTTAATTTTACATTGTTATAGATGTGTCAGTCATATAAAGTTATGTACAGTATTCCCTCGCCAAACGCGGGGGTTAGGTTCCTACAAAACATCGCGGTTAGTGAATCCGCGGTTGGTGAAGTTAACTTTATATGGGAAAAGTAAGGTTAGGGGAATCTGAAACAAAGCCAGAAATATAAAATACTGTACGACTCTTTATTATACAGTATACACTACATTGTTCGAATGTATAAAACCAGTCCAATGATTTCAAATAGCTGACAGTTACTTAAATTATAAAAATTTTCAAAATGTTTAAAATACATACTGTATTACATTACGTATAACGAAAAAGCCGCTAAGACAAGGAAAAAATAGCGGCCAGTTTTTAGTGCTAAGTAAGTCCAGTTTTATAGCTTACTACAATTTTCAACTTAAAATTTTAAAATAAAACCAGTTTTTAACACACGAACAATTTAAACGCAAAATTTTGTTCAAACGCCCTAACCTGTTCAAAACATCGAGCTTTTTCTCCAGCGGTAGTACATTCCTAGCCCTTTTGGCTAGCTTATCACCGCCAATTATGTTTTCCGAACGTTTGGAACACATTATGACAAAAGGATAGTTTATAAAAGAGTAAATTAACACTATATAATAAGAACAATGAACACTAAAAACTAAAGAACACGCAATACGTCACGGCAGAAGAGCAATGCACGACTGACTGACTTCAATCCGATTTGAAGGGATATGTGTGCACGAAGCGCTGCCTAGCGGATGCTACTACAAACCGCGTATAAGCGAATTCCAGCCCCGCGGTTGGAAACTACTGTGCATTTATAAAACCGCGTATAAATGAATTCCGCGGTTGGAGAACCCGCGGTTGACGAGGGATTACTGTACTTTATTTCATTTCATGAGAGCATTTGACTCATCTCTAATTCAAACTATTTTAATTTCCCTGATTCTGTAGAAAAAATGGTACTGAATTTATTAGTCAGCAGACTAGTTTTCATAAATATAAATGCATAATTAACTGCACATTTTACTAACAACTCATAGGTAACTGTTCTGAATGGTACAGTAAAACCTCGATGAAAGACTTTGACACCGATGGAAAATGAAAAGAATGAATATGGGAAAGTAACAGATGCAGAAAACCCCTAAAAATTTACAGTTAAGAATAATTTAGTAATTTATTGTAGACCTGTATTCTTGCCATCTGTATTACTCTGGACTGCCAAAAAATGTTAACTACAAATTGGTAGAAATAACGTAGGTATTTTAAACCATTTAATTTTTTTAATGTGACAATATAATGTTTAGATGAAAATCTATTTTCCAAGTTTAATGGGTTCATATAGTCGGTAGTAGTGAAAAATAATTTATGTCATAATATTCTTTTCTCTGTGAGCCAATGCCACTGTGATCTTCAGCTAGAGAAGGGTGGCAATGGTTTATCATTTGGCACTTTTGTAAAATGTTTTAAGTTGCTGTCAACCTGAGCAGACGGTTTCCCCGTTTCACTTCTGACCTTGATTTTTATGTGGGAAAGGAAGACGACTGGTGTAAATCCTCCTCGATAAGACTCTCTCTGTCTCTCTCTCGCCCTCACATAAATTTGACCCCCATATAAAACTCTTTATTGATGATGCACTTAGGAGCACTACACAGAGGTTTTACTGTATTATACAATTGGTGCTATCACCTGGTCAACTCAATGTTTATCATTCAGCCTGTAACACCATGAGATGTAGCCACTTTGTGCTGGATCTTACACTGAAACATTCTTTTATGACATTCAACAGCATTCACTCAAATGTTGCCTCAGATGATTATTTTCCTCATGGGAAACAAGAATTAGGCATGGAAAGATTGGGTTAATATCTCTGAACATAAAACTTTTTGAACGAAACTAGTTCTAATTTATCTTAAATGTGTGCCATTTTAACTACATTTTTTGCTCAGTATTAACTCAATTCTTTTTTATAAATATTAAATAATGCTTACATATAATTTAATTATATTTATGCTTCCTGAGTACAACCCTATATTCTATATTTTCATAATATATTGTAATTAATAAATTTAATACTTTACATCACCTACTACACGTTTTCTATAAACAAAAGTAGGTTAATATAAGACATACCTACAGTTTTCGAAAATTTTAAGTTAAGGACTATATTTTGTGAAACAATTATTGTTTCCAGTATGAAATTATTTATTATTACTAAAGTAAAGCATAGATTAGAGTTTATGACACATATTGTTCACTTTTGGTATCAATTTTGTCAAGTACGTACTGTAAATATTTTTTTTCTTGCCAAAAAGTGATTAATAAAGGGGAGTTGGGAAATATCATGGTTAAGGTATAAAATATTGTTACGACGGTCTACTCGATCATCGTAGGTACAGTGGAAACAAAAATACAAAACACCAATTAAGTCACTAATCACACCTTTAATTTTTACAGTTAAACAGTTCGTAATTAACAACACAGTCTCTACAACAAATCAAATGAAAATAGTTCACACACAATAAAATGTCCACTAAAATTAAACACAATTGTATTACAATTATACCGTCCGATTATAAAACACAACACTTAACTAATAAACACTTGAATGCACGTAGTAATGTCGCCTGATAATAACTCTCGAACCAAACTGTAAATATATCGCAGCTATACTGAACTGAACGTTGTTGAGTACTGGTATTTATACTGCCCCAAATTACTAGATTATTCCATAATGCGCGATAGCACCAGTATAGTTACAACATAATTACTTGCGGCCTTGACACAGTCAGTGCACCCGAGCGAAGTCTGGCACAGTCTAGAAAATGCGTCAACAAGCACGTCGCCACAGACGGTACTTTCCGGATCACTCTGGAACATTCGAAAAACACGAAGATTGTTCTGTGATGTCGTAACACTGCCTCCTCCTTAAGCCTGTTCGTCCCAAACTGGCAACCCGTCTCTGAAGTAGTACTTAGCCAGGCGATCTAGGTGGACGACCTTGAACTTTCGCTGCCCTTCCTATTGAATCCGATAAACAACATCGTTGATTCTTTTTTTCACAGAGTGCAAATGGCATGACGTTAAATTGGAATAAGCCACTTGGGATCGAGATAGCAGTCTTTTCCTTGCCTTCTTGATGAAGACCCACTTGCCAATATCCACTCTTCAGGTCCAATGTGGAAAACCACTGTGCTCCGGACAATGTGTCAAGTGTATCGTCAACGCGAGGTAATGGATAGCAGTATTTCTTTGTAACGTCATTTAACCTCCAGTAGTCTATGCAGAAACGCAACCCACCATCCTTCTTCGCTACCAGCACTACAGTAGAAGGCCAAGCACTTGACGAAGGTTCGATTACTCCCTCTGTCAACATGTCCTGTACTAACCGAGACATTTCCTCTTGTTTAGATAATGGAGGCCTTTGAGGAGGTTGGCATATCGGTGTTGTGTCCCTGGTATTGATGCGATGTTGCACAAGAGAGGTTCTTCCCAGTGACTGTCCCCGAACTGCAAAACAATCTTTGAATTAATGTAAAAGTGTCTGAGTTCTTTTACCTTACCACTTGAGAGGTCGTTAGAAGATCTGTTCAATAATTCTTGCAGTTCCTCTGGTAATTTGGAATTATCCGAAGCACTGGATCTTCGTTGCGTCATTCCAGCTACCCAGGCCACAGCAGTCAATTTGCCTAGGAGCGTATTGCTTTGTAAAGCGATAGCTTGATCCAAAATATTCACCACTCTAATAGGTACATTTCCGGTTACGTCAGGTTTTACTAAACTTCTGGTAATTAGTAGGCCCGGTGTGCTGACTACCTGGGGTTTGAATATAGAGCACTGGTTGCCCCTAGTATCTACCTCGGTTCTAACCATGATGATCTTTTCGGAGTTTGGCGGAACAGTTACGGCCACTTGGTTTATGATGTCCATCAATTTTTCTGCTGTCATCATTGTTGATAGCATTACCTCTTCGCCTCCGATTCTCAAGACATTGTCTTTGAAGTCGACTATAAATCCGTAAGCATTCATAACATCCACACCAAGAATTGCTTCATCCACAATGTCTGCAACAAGTACTTGATGATCAAACTGAAGTCGACTGAGGCGTAGGTGTATCTCCACTTTTCCATACACTTTTACAGGCCGTCCAGTAGCTATTCGCAAGCTGCAAGAGCACCAGATTGGCTTGAGATCTTTCACCACGTCGGGCCGCACAATAGAAACTGTTGCGCCTGTGTGGCCTGTAATCGAGGTTGGCCTTTATTGAACAAATCCGGTAACTACCAAGCTCCCACTGTTTTTCTGAAGTGTAGAAATTGCGTATTGTCTAGGGGCTTCGTTCCTCCAGTTAATCAGCACACACCCCGTTGTACTGACTATTGCTCGTTTCCCTCCTGCTGAATTCTAACCCGACAATCTCGTTGTAGATGTCCAGGTTTCCCACATCTATAACACTTCGGTCTTCCATCCTTTCTTATTTTATTCTGTGGCGCCGACCGTCGAGTCTCTGTTCCTTGTTCTTCTTCCTCATCGTCTGTGCCGTCGTGATCTTTTAGCACGCGCACTTTATGACTTGTCCAACCAGATGCCGATTTGGCGGCCTCAAATTGCAAAGCATGTAACAGGGCGTCCGCACTGTTCTGGTGTCTTGCCATTCGTAACACTTGCTGTCGTTCGTTATCTCGGACACCGGCAGTAAATGTCTCCATCACAAAACTCGTTCGAAAATCTTCTGGCGCTTCAGGATAGGCCAGTCTATTAGTCTGTCGATACTCGCTTCAAACTCTTGAAGGCTCTCCCAGGAATTCTGTCGCTTTGCTCTCAACTGGGTGCAGTACACATCTCGCAAATGTTTATCACCATACCGTAATTCTAGAGCTTTTATCAACTCGGCATAGATGCTATGGCTGTCAGGTGGCACTTTCTGTAGTAGTTCTGCCGCGGGTCCTTTTAATGCGATAACGAGTGAGACTGCCTTGTCTTTTTCTGTCCAATTATTTGCGCATGCAGCAGCTTCAAATTGGCAGAGGTACGTTGCCCAGTGACTGCTTCCATCAAAAGTTGGAGCTTTGACATGAACTGTCCCTACTGCAGGCAAGGTGACGTTCTCTATTAACTTATTTTCTGAGTCTTTTTCTGTCTTTGTCATTGGTACAGTCTGTTCACAAAGTTGTTTTGGTTGTAACTTCAGGTACTGTTCAACTTCACTTTTAATTTGTTCTCTTATGTCTGCCATTGAGTTTTCTACTGCAAATATTTTTGTTGACGTAGCTTCTTCCACAGTCAAGACAGATTTTTCTGCTTCAGAGATTTTTGTAGACATCGATTCTTCAACACTCGAGACAGATTTTTCTACTTCAGCTATTTTTAATGTCACTGATTCTTGTACCTCCGATATTTTAATAACTTGTTTATTAAGCTCACCTCGTAGGAGACCCAATTCTGTGGTACTATGTTCTTGCATCTGTTTCTGTTCCTGTATTAATGCTTTGATGTCTTCTGTTTCACGCTTTCGTTCCTCTGCTTCCTGTCATCGTCGTTCCTGTCTCTTCTCTTTCCTGCCTGCGTTTTTCATCCTGTTGTTTTTCTGCTTCTTCCGCCTCCTGTCTGCATTTCTCATCCTGTCATTTTTCTGCTTCTTCCTGTATCTGCCGCAGCAGTGTTTGTAAAGCTTCCATCATCTGACTGGGATCCATGTTTACCGATTAATTACGAATCACACTCGTCTTGTACAAAGTGTCCACTATTTCTACTGTTAACCGTTTTATCCCAGTTCTGACACCACTGTTACGACGGTCTACTCGATCATCGTAGGTACCGTGGAAACAAATATACAAGACACCAATTAAGTCACTAATCACACCTTTAATTTTTACAGTTAAACAGTTTGTAATTAACAACACAGTCTCTACAACAAATCAAATAAAAATAGTTCATACGCAATAAAATGTCCACTAAAATTAAACACAATTGTATTACAATTATACCGTCCGATTATAAAACACAATACTTAACTAATAACCATTTGAACGCGCATAGTACTGTCACCCGATAATAACTCTCGAACCAAACTGTAAATATATCGCAGCTATACTGAACTGAATGTCGTTGAGTACTGGTATTTATACTGCCTCAAATTACTAGATTATTCCATAATGCGCGATAGCGCCAGTATAGTTACGATGTAATTACTTGCGGCCTTGACACAGTCTGTGCGCCCAAGCGAAGTCTGGCACAGTCTAGAAAATACATCAACAAGCACGTACGCCACACACATTACTTCCCGGATCACTCAGGAACATTCGATAAACACGTAGATTGTTCTGTGATGTCGTAACAATATTATATCTGTCTTTTTTTTATAGATAAACAGTTTACTCTTTCATTTCAGATAAAATATGTCAGATAAAATTAAAAGGAAATCACCAAATTTAAGAGAAAAAATTACATTATTGAACAATAAGTTATCTTCCTGGTATACACTTACTGCATAAATATCCTGGTAACCACCTTGTGCACCATTTGAACGATGGCACTTGAATGTAAAATTATCTTTAGGATTTGAAGGATTAACATATTGAATAGCAACTCTTCCTTCAACACTTCCAAGAGCATATCCTAGAAGTCAATTGAAACAATATAAATAACGACATCTGCACTAAAGATAATAAGCTATGAACGCCCTAAAATTTTTACTTATACACTTATACATATTTGTACATTACTTCATATGTTCAAACTGCACAACTGGACCAGTCTGCATACTAGTCATATTGACTGTAACTACTATTGCATGTTCTTGCGGCTCTTTATTCCTGATAATCATATTTTGTATTCTGCTTAATGTAATGTAGTCCCAAATAGTGTCTACATTTTTATACTCCTAGAGAATTGCAATGATTATACCACAGAGCAGAAAGACATGTGAATGAAAGTATGTGCACATGAGTGCAAACAAATACACTACAATAATATCAGACTGTTTTCATTAACTGTCCCTCTTCAGTACTAACTTGTGAGTGACTATGATATAAATGGTGCTATAAGATAAACTATATATAGAGAACATGAAACAATAAGCATATACACAACCTGAGTCAAAGCAAATGATAAAATGATGAGAAAACCTATAATATACAACAAACAACAACAGCAGACACTTGATTTAGCTGCCTTTACATATGGCATCTTTCACTCCTCCAGACCTGTTGCTCATTTTCTAGCACAATGGTTCTTGCTTTGTTCTGGTTCATCCAATTAATAAATATTCGATGTTTCAGTTTGCATGATCTTATGCACTGTTTTTAAAACACCATTCTTGCAGCTACAATATCAATCCTCTCCATTAAGTAATTTCCTGTCATCATTTGTTTTCTGATACTTGAAACCCATATCCTTCAATGTTCTCAACAGAGTCCACTAACATTCCCAACACCCATGAAAATTCTCAGCTTCTTTCGTATGCAAAAGCAGTTTATCTGCAGTGGGAATATCACCTTTCACATAATATTCTGAAACCTGTGCACCTGAAAATGTTCTTAGCAAAGTTGTCAAATTCTCGTAATTCTTCTTTGTGACTGTGTTGCTTGTCTCAGTTGAAATCCACTGTGCCATTCTCCCTCCATGCCACATGCATCAGCAGTTCTCTCCTGGTGTGTATCAATGCTGGAACATGCTCCAGTTGCTGACTCCACCCTGCACTTGAAACACTGATACACAAAAACACTGTCTCTTGTTTGTATAACATTTGGCAGGTTTCTCTTTGTCACCTATATAG
Source organism: Magicicada septendecula (assembly GCA_034769895.1). Classification (NCBI taxonomy): domain Eukaryota; kingdom Metazoa; phylum Arthropoda; class Insecta; order Hemiptera; family Cicadidae; genus Magicicada; species Magicicada septendecula. The sequence continues at coordinate 774,988,673 of CM068367.1, forward strand.
TACACTATGACAAAAAATAAAACTCACAACAGATCATTGGCTAACAGATTATATAATTCTTTCTCTTGCCTGTATGCAGATGACACCTGCCCACCTTCTTGTATGCTCCATAGTCTACATTCCTTGAATTTCTATTATCAAATATGACAAATGGTTATATTTACAGCATCAATATTTACTACACTGCTACAGTTTGTATTCAAAATATTTCATTGTAAACAAACACAGCTTCATTAACAATAAGTAAATTCCTTCTATGCAGAATCTATGTCTGCTCCAACAAAAAGTGTTTTTGTTATAACAGTAAAGTTAAATGTACAGTAGACTCTCGGCTATCCGACTCCCCCCTATTCGACCTCCGGCCTATCCGACCCGCTCTAATAAAAAAAAAAAAGTATTTTTTGAGTACGGTACGTATGCATTTCCGATCCGATTACTAGCGCCTTCAAACGTCATGTGAGCAATCCCGCCACGCGGGTGAAGGCGCTTACACGTTAATCACCAGTTACCAATACAGTATGCCAATTGATTCATGTTGTGACAGGAAAGTTTCGTGTTCCTACTTGAGTGTGTAACAGGTGCATCAGTCAGTCTGTATCCAGAAGTCAGTCCGTGCGGTTCAGTCGTTCGTGGATTGTTAATTTGTTATAAAGTGTATATACAGTATTGTTGGTGGCTTTTATTTTTAAGTGAAATATGGGTGACAAACGAAAGAAAGTGGTAGTAACTTTGGAAGAAAAACTGCAAGCAATAAAAAGAATGGATTCTGGTGAGTCGGTAAACAAAATTGCACTGGAGTTAGGAGTTGGAAAAACTACTGTGGGTGATTGGCGAAGAAATCGCGCAGAGATTGAAAAATGGTGTTCTAAGCAAGCAAGTGGCAGTGGCGTGAAAGTTAGAAAAACTATGCAAAAAGGAAAACATGTGGAAGTTGAAGAGGCTTTATATCTGTGGCATGAAAATGTGAGGGGGAAAGGATTGACGGTTTCAGGCCCCTTGCTTCAAGAAAAAGCGATTCAGTTTAAAAAACAAATCGAAGGAGACGATGGTGAGTTTACTGCCAGTGACGGGTGGCCTGATCGCTGGAAGAAACGTTTTGGTGTTCGTCAGATGACGATTAGTGGTGAAGCATTGTCTGCTAATGAGGACGCTGTTCCTGACTTTAAAAAACACTTTTTTGACCTGCTTGATAAGGAAGGTACTTCCGGAGAACAAGTGTACAACTGTGATGAGACGGGTTTGAATTACCGTATGTTGCCGTCTAAAACACTAGAGTCTAAACAGGAAAAGGCCACACCAGGGTTCAAGAAGAGCAAGGACCGCGTTACAGTTTTAGCTTGTAGTAACGCAACCGGAAACCACAAGTTGAGACTGACCTTGATTGGAAAATGTCGCAAGCCTAGGGCTTTTAAAAATCTTAAAGATTTAAGTTCTTTGCCCCTGCATTATACCCGTCAAAAAAAGGCGTGGATGAATGGAGAAATTTTCAAAAATTGGTTTGAACAGGAATTTGTGCCATAAGTTGAAAAACATTTAGCTGAAAACAATTTAACAAGGAAAGCAATCCTAGTTTTGGATAACGCTCCTTCACATCCAGCAAATGACCAATTAAAAGATGGAGACATAAAAGCTTTGTTCTTGCCTGCAAATGTTACATCTATATGTCAGCCAATGGATCAGGGAGTGCTCCAAGCTTTGAAAAAGAAACATCGACGTAGGCTACTAAGCTATATCATCGCGACAATTGATAATACAGAAGTTGCGACGGCACTACAGTCAGTAGACATGCTTGACTTCATCAGATGGGTGTCCGAGGCAAGGGATGAATTCCATCTTTAACACTTGTGCGATCGTGGAAAATTTTGCTGGATCACAGAGCCAGTGATAAGTGGGAAGAGGTAGAACAGCAATGTGATGTGGAAAATGCAACTGATAACACTGCGCTTGTATCGCTGTTAGAAAAAGTTCCCGGATGTGAGGAAGCTTCATTGGAAGACATCACAGATGGTTGGCAAAGGACGAAATCGAAGAAATTGCAGACAAAGATATTGTAGTGATGGTATTAAATGAACAGCCGATTGAAGAGGAACAAAGTGATGAACCCTCTGATCGTATAACCCACTCCGAAGGCCTGAAGGCGATCGAGACGGCAGTGGAATACATTGGCCAGCAAGAAGAAGCAACACCAGCAGACATCATATGTTTACGTAAGTGGAAGGATATAGCGGCGAGGAAAGAAGCAGGTCTCAATTACAGACTTTTTCAAACCTTAGACAATGTAAGTTTCACTTGTTCTTTCATTATACAGTATGTAGTTTTAGGTTATTATAATTTTATTTATATTAACAACTAATTTGGTTGAAAGCTTTCGTATAAATTAAAACTCATAGTAAAACTCATTCAACTTACTGTTAACTACACATTTTGTTTCGTCCTTCAAATAAAGGTTTTGTGAAAGATACTGTAGTTTTCAAATTCTTATTTCATTTCTTTCTAATTCATTTATTACTGTATGTCATTTATAAGGACAAACTGATATGACATACGCATCCAAATAGCAACAAGTACATTCAATGCAATAGGGTGGTGGTCATTGACCTTACAGAGGCTGGTATGCCTACGGCTCCGGTGTATCCGACTTTTTTGCTATCCGACCCGGCCGACCGCCACATTAGGTCGGATAGTTGAGAGTCTACTGTAATTCCAAGTGTTTTCTTCATTAAACTGTGAACAAAGTGATTGGAAGAATTGTCAATTTTTATTTCAAGACATTCTACAACAGAGGTAGACTCTATTCTAATTTTAAATACACCTATTAGAAGCAGTTCTGTGTAATGTTATTTCTTCACATTTTATAACTCTATTATTTTTAATATTTTACAATATTACATAAGATAGTCTGCTTTGAATCTAGATAAGTTAAATGTATTTAATTGCAACTGTTTAATCATATAATAAAATTAATTTATTATTACACATTACACTTACCATGAATTTTTACATGAGTTTTTTAATATGCACAATCCCAAGATTACTGGTTTTAAAATTACCAAAGTCCAAATATCAATCCATATTTCTGACTTTGGTCATTTTAAAAAGTTCAATCCTAGATTTATTTCAGCCAGGGCCATTTAGACTTTGCTCCTAATACATATATTCAGGTAGAAAGTGTGCCTTACAAAAATTTACTTGTGTGCCTTGGGCAAAGTTTACTCAAGGTAAACTACCAGAATGAATAATGACCAAAGCTTAATTTATGACGCTATATCAAATCAAAATAATTTAGTCATACATGATAACGTTTCATGACAAAAACCACATAAACATTATACATTACTAACAAGGTATATCTAACAGGAATACATACCAGTAGTAAGGATATGTACCTGTATATGTCAAGGAAAGAATCAACATCAAATGTTATTAACTACAAAACTGGAACAGTAGGATGAAAAAAAGTACAAATATTTCATATAAATTTTAATTTTAGACAACTTACCTGTTGGAGATTTCTTCTTATCTCTAAAAATGGCTACACAACGATGCTGGTACTTCAGTGGAGAATCAACACGTTTGTATTCCTTTGGCTGACCATCTAACTGATAAACAATTAAGCCTCGTGCAGCAGTACCAACAACAGCCATAGGAAAATCCTTTAAATGTGCAAATAAAATTTGCTTTAAAATAAAATATCGTGTCTACAATAATTACATATTTATGTCAAAGTACGAATCACAATACATACCACATCAGCACAATAACATCTTTCAGGTAACTGGATTGTTAACATTGGATTGGAACTCCTAGTATCCCAGAACTAGAAACAATAAATATAAATGTACATTTTAACACATGCACACATCTTTTACATTGGCTGTAAAACAAAGAAAGAATTCATCTGTCTTACAGTAGTCAACACATAGTATTCGATGTTATCACACTACAAATTTGATCTACCCTTTACAAGATAAAGTACAATGTTTAATAAAAAGTAACATTTAAAGGCATATGTTTCACAATATTTTATTAATCACCTTAATATTAAATATGCCACACTCCACTGGTTATAAATAACTAACAATTTTTTTTTTTTTTTTTTTTTTTTACTCCAAAAGGAGAAGTGGATAATTTAAATTGTGTTGTAATATAAAACCCTTTGAGTTTTGAAAGCCAGAAATATCCACTAATATGCTCCCACAAATTAGTCCAATTTGATTAGTTTGGTGTAATCTGACAATTATCTACTTGTAAACGTAAGATAATGTACAGTAAGCACAGCTGCTTTGTAGTATTTATGCCTGAGGAAGCAGAGTGATGACTGCAGGAATACTGTGACTCACATTGCTGCTTGGCAAACATCACACATTCCTCATGCAACAGAAAGCTGCTGCAAATGTATGTTTTCCCTTCTTTGTACGGTCAAGCATTTCAAGTCCACACCTGTATAACTGCATGCTTGCATTCATTGTTCTTAAAACTCTGAATAAGTATTTCATTTTCTTTCAATGTCATTGAATCTGTGTTACCATGGTTGGCATCCTATTAGCCAAACTCCTCTATTAAGTGGTATACTTTCTACCTACTACTTTATGCGTCTCTAACAAATCACAGAAGTCTAAGAGCATCTGTTTAAACATTTTATACTTATACTAGCTGAATTTATTAATTTAAAACAATTACAACTGGAATGAAGCTTTATTTTTTGAACAGGTTACATAAAAAAATTATGTTGTAAATGCTAGATAAGCTTCTAACAAATATAAACAACTTCCGATATTTGGACTCCTTGATATACAAGGTGTGTTCAAAAAGAATCGGACCTTTTTTTTCATGCGCGATCAAATGAAGCAGGGGCGTTGACCTTGAGTACAGGCATGCTGTGAACCCTAGCACGCAAGCGCTGACTGCCACCGTCCCATTACAACGAATCAGTCACTGTCTGGCTGCATGTCAGTAAGTATATGTATCGAGTGCCCGTTGGATTTCATTTATTGTAAAATGACAGAAAAACTTGAGCAGTGGTAGTGCATTAAATTTTGCCAATGACTTAGTGATACCCACGTGGATACTATTCAAAAAATTCAGCAGTGTTTTGGGGACGATGCTATGAGTGTCACACGTATTAAGGAGTGGTATAATTGCTTCAAAGATGGCTGTACATCAGTGGACAGCGAACCCGTTCTGGCAGGCCCTCAACAAGCTGTAATGATGAAATCATTGACCAAGTGCAAAATTTGGTCATGGAGGATCGTCGAATTATACACCATAAGGCCAAAAAATTACCAAAGAATACTATTTAGAGGTTATGCGTCACCTCCGTGATGCTGTGCAGCGCAAAAGGCCAGACCTGTGGACAGCGCAAACTTGGCAACTCCATCACAACAATGCACCTGCCCATTCTTCTCATCTAATTCAGACTTTCTTGGCAAAACACAACACTCCTCAACTATGCCAGCCTCCCTACTCTCCTGACATGGCTCCCTGTGATTTTTAGTTATTTCCTAAGTTGAAAATGTCACTGAAGAGGACCCAATTTGAGTCAAGAGAAGACATCATACAAAACACGAGACATCTGTACTCCATACCAAAAGATGACTTCCAGACATGTTTCTGAAAGTGGCAGGACCACTGGAAGAAGTGTGTGCAATCTAAAGGGGAGTACTTTGAAGGGGATAAATGTTTAAAACCTGCAGATAAATAAATGTATTTTCCTGAGCAAAGGTCTGATACTTTTTGAACACACCTTGTATATTCCCAAAGTTAACCTATCTTTCAAAGTAATAGCACAATCTTCTGATGCATATAAACTTTGTTTGGACCACGTTTAAGTCAACACAGCTCCAGTAAGATAGAATCATAAAAACTCAAGCTTATTTTCATCCAATACAAATCCCTGTCTTGCTGAGGAATGCATCTCCACTTGGCTTGGAATCTGTAATATCTCATGAATACAACAAATGCCAATGGTCTTGGAGATATAGGACTGAAAGATCGATTACTTTTGCTTCCAAGATGTGCAATAGCCAAATAACACATATGCAACAGCCGTTCATTAGGACTTGAAATATTATGATTATAGTTATGGTAAATGCCTGTATTAATTATAGGCCACAAAAGCGACAGTATGTCTTTGACCTATTAAAAAAAAATCATAAAACTTTATAAATCTTTTAAATACTCAGTTTATGTTAGACTTCTGTTATAAGTAGAACACACAAAAACAAAGTGCAATCCAAAAACAAATTATTTCTTGCATTCCTCTCCAAGAAAGTATGCTACCAGCTAATCAAACTGATGTATATGAAAATTTCAAAAAAGTCGACTTGAAAAAGTCCTACAAATGACAAATTCAAAATGCCTACAGTAGATTAATACAGTATGCTTTGTAGGGTAAAATTGGTAATATCTAAATTCCTGTTCTATTGGCATCTGTGTTTTACACTTTTAAAAGTATTAATAAGTAGTATCTATAAATCAACACAAAAAAGCCAAGATTTTATGTTAGAAAGAGAAAATATTTACCTTCAGAGTCTTGTCCCAAGACCCAGTCATAAGACATGAGTAAGTTGTACCTTTCACCCAATGACAAGTCTTTACTGGAGCATCATGTGCAGCAACTTGTATAGTCTGATTACTTGCTAAATCCCAACATTTAACCATTTTATCACATGCTGCCATAAATACTTTTGTTCCATCCTAATTAAAAGAAACTTCCACTATTATTTACATAAGAGTATGATTCAAAATATCTACATGAAAACTGATATAAGCATATAAATACTAACTTTCATAATTCATAATATTACTTTTATTTTAAATTTCATAATATGACTTATTTTCATATGCTGTGTATGTGTGTGTGTTTTTTTAATAAGGCAATAATTAAAGCAATGACATTTTAAAAGATATTTATAAATAAATATTCGTTTTATGTATATTCAGTTCTAATCATAATGGCACCAATAAATTTGCTTTTAATACATGAGCTTTTATTAAATATACAAATGCTTCATAATGATTCAACTTCATTATAAAAGTAGTTTGAAATGATAAGACTGCATTGGATTATCTGGCAAAGATATCTTTGACGTGAATTTAAGTTCTCTGGATAGATGATCCTTCCTACTATGGGGAGATGACTTGATTGCTCACCTAAGGAAAGTGTGCGCTTTTGATGGCAGGTATTCCCTTTTCCAAGGCATTCATGATAGTAAAAAAAATTATAGTACTATAACAACTTGTAAAGATACCAAATGTTTGAGCCAGACTGAAGGAGTCATGTTGACAGGATATGCAGTAGCTTAGCTGCCACTGTATAACGCCAGTTGTGGGGTAAGTCTTTCCTGCACCCACTGATGCACACTGGCAGTTGTCTCCCCACTGTACTATGTAATGTTAATTACATTTTAATACATACAAATATAAATACATAAAATTGAAATTATTTTTATCTTCCACCTACCTTTGAATCTTCCTCCAACCCAGAGTTCGGCACACGAACTTTAAGATGCAAGTGTGATTATCAGGTTACCCAACAAACGTACGCTACACTCATTTTGGTTGATGGAATTCAAAATTTTATTATCTAATTATTTCCTTTTAAATAAAATTTCAATTAGAACTCAACTTTCTCTCCTTTTAAGACAGACACAACATGCACATTTATGTAAACATTTTTCTTATTCTAATATACTTTTAATTAATCAAGGCGAACCCAGCTTGCCACACTCTCACATTCAGACCTTTAAAACCCCTTTTTTATAGAACATAAGAATACGTATAAAGGAATAGTGTTACTTTCCGAAACAGCGTCACTGTCGAACACATGGCGCGTCCTGTAAATTTCTTGCACTATGTCCCAACTGTTGTTAGTTCATTTTTTACTCCGAACTCACTTGATTTTATGGCGTTACATGTCAATCTCACTTTTTTATACTGCTTTACAACTCCGGTATAAACTTGGTTGGTCGGTTATAATTTCGGGTCCGCCAGCCGGCTGTATTCATCCGGCTGCGGCTACGGAGGTTAGTCGACTCGGAAGGAACTTTATGTGATGATGTTACATGCGGACGGACATCACAGCCTTGCCGGCGAACAAATTTCATCGCCGCACACAGCCTTAGTTGTCCAAGTTTTTTAGTGGCTGTACACCTGCCACACAGGATTTACATGTGCTGTACGTCGACGATATTTAGGTGCTTTTACTTTCGTTTAGCGTGGATTAGGCACTCCGCAGATGTGGGTACTTGTGCATTGGTGCATGGATGTCACACAACCGCAAAGTTCTAGGAAGTGTGCTACAGTTGACAACACATTCTTTTCAAATATTTCAACACAGTTACAGCGTACCTTTGCTTTGTTTAGACTGCGAGTTAAATTCAACCAAGGACTGGAGACATGTATGAAATGAATTTAAAATGTTTTGAAAAATGAAAACCAAAATTAATAAAGTAAAATACCCTTTTGATTCGCCCCATTACAATACCCCCCCCCCCAATGAGATATCTTCTGCTGAAACAGAAGAAATCTCATTGCTAACCCCTAAGAGGACCGGTGAGGATATGGTGCCAACAACCCCCCATTTGTTCTTCTACATCATGGGTAAACAACCCCCTGGTTTGGTGACTATAGCCGCATCTGAACGAGATTACTGGACTTCTCTGTACGAGATCCCAACACCATAAAATCGAACAGACACGCACCACAGCGCACCTCCCCTTCTATCATGCCACCCCAAAATCCAAACTCCAGGTCTTATATCATGCCAGATCCTCAACCGATATGTTCCCCCTTTTCATGCACACTGGGTCGCCTTTGGCAAATACTGGGCGCGTACATACACCTATAATTACTACGTCCTGGCAAAAAAATTTATTCTTATATTCAAAAATCTATTTAAGTTGAAATCAAATTGCTCTTTCTACATTATTTTCTGCAAAATCAAAAAATAAAATCTTTTACCTGAATTGATTAATGCTCTTCATTATTGTTAATAATTAGAAAAAAAAACAAATAAATGGATCATTTAATTAAAACATGAACTGCCTTATCCTAACATTTGATTATACATATATACTAAACAATATAATTCAATAACACTATTGATACACCTAAACAATAATACAATCAGAATTTAAAACATCAATTTGACGGCAGGCACCAAAAAATATCAAACAAATTTTTTTTTTTTTTTTTTTTCTATTACCCCCCTGTTTAATCCCTTAACCCCTGACACCCGTTACATATTCATGTGTTCTGCGCTAGGCTTCTTGGCCTTTTCCAGCCTCATCCTAGCCGTAAACCACATCTCCCTCGTGACCTGTAACTGGGTCACCCCCCATCCACACTCACTATTTCCCCCCCTGGACTGTGGCGCCCAGTTGCTTTCACAAGGACTGATGCGGAAGGGGTGGACATTTTTTTCTTTTATTCCACCCCCATCCTTGCTTCGGCGTTACAATAAAATTCAGTATTACACCTACTATTCTTGATTTATACACCCCTAATGGACTACCACCCCTATCTGGGTGAAAATAGACCTGTTTCAAAAGTTGGTAGATTCCCCAAAAAATAAACCCCCTACTAAATCTAACAAACCACCGGGTTAACAAAATAAAACAAACCACAAGCCGGTTATATCAAGTAAAATTTATGATTTGCCACAATTAACTACTTTCACGGTCATGATCCGGTGAGGTCATGGCCGCACTTAGGTGGGGAATCTACAGTTAAAACATAAAACGTAGATTGTCAAATGTAAAAGTTTACATGAATGGTCATATGCACATCTTATTTTCCAAACGCTATCTCAGCTTGAACGTTCTTTCAGTTTTCAATTTTAGATGAATATTTTAATCATTGTTTACATCAATTAGTATTTAATTTATAATTCCAGTTGAAAGTAAAGTTAAATTCATTATTACAAGTTCATTAATAAAATCATCTTTTCAATATTTTAAATTATCAAATTAATTGAATTCTATTTAATTTCTCAAACTCTAAGTTACAGTAATTACCTCATTATTATTTTGTCTGTAACAAAAAATTAACTTCAATTCTTTTATGTCACAATAAGATTTTGCTCAAGATACTGATTCATCAAGCTACAACAGTTATCACCTTCCACACCTGGCTATACACATTAGTCAAAACATCCAACACACCTGTTTACATTAACCGTTGTCTGCCAGACTTGTGTTATAAACACAGTTATAAACACTCCTTCAGTCTAAACATTCATGGTTACGTCATATACTGACACATATGCTTACTTCAACTGTTAATTTCTGAGTCTTGTAGTTAACATATTTATCAATTTCTATTTATTACAATTCAAACCAAATTGTAACGGTCCAAAATTGTGGGTATTTGTATTTTTAAATTTATTTCATTTTTGGGGATTGACAAAGGTATTGTGTAAATTTTATTCCAAGAAACCAGGACACGTGGCAAATAGAACAGTGTATAACAAAGGAGAAATACGCAGTATGACATTGTGCAATCTGTAAGCAAGAATTCACCAAGCCCTCAGTTCCAAGAACTTTGTTTCTGTGTGACAGCGCGCACGCACGCGTCAAGTGAGTATACGCTCGGACTGACGCGGTTGTGAACCACCAAGATGGTGAAAATTATATTTTCTGTTTCGTCTACTTGACTGAAACGGCGGATATGACAAACTTAAAGCCCGCCCATATCGTGACACCAAGCCAGAAACGCCTAAATATCGTCGGCACACACTACAGAAACAACCACTATGTATCATGTGCATAGCGACTACACTGCACAACTCAAGTATGAGCGACGACGAAATTCATTCACGGTAGGCATGAAGATCCGCCCGCCACAAATAGACTCTGGGGCAGTTCATCTCTGATTGTGTCGGTGCCGACACGGAGCCAAGTGAGCTTGGCCAAATTTTATAAGTTTTAATCTAAAAAGTAATGTCAAAGTAACCAACATGTGTCAGTGTTAGTAGTGAGCAGGGGAGAATAATCACATCAGTTATATTCTACAGCTACGAAATTATTAACAGATAAAACGAGTTCGAAGGGCTACCACGTGCCGGCCGGAATGGGTATTTTTATATTAACATGTTAAGGGCGGGGTAATTTTCTATGTGGCTGTGAGAATGTAAATTGCAGGCCGGGCTGTTTGTATTTGTGTTTGTGTTTATGTGTGATATACAAGGTAAGCTATAGCATGTAAGTCAATCCTGTAAAATTACATATTACGAGGCAGTTGTATTCCAGTTAAAAGTACACTAAAAAATAATAGGTTTTGTAGACAGACAGAAATGAGTAATGAAGAATTTGAAACAGAGTATGTTCAATGAATAATAAAGCTTCCGTAATTCTCTTCATAAAAACGTGTAGAGTAAGTCATTTCACTAACCTATGAAACACATGTTTGCGTCTGATGTACGTGCGATCGATTTCTGGACCCAGACAGGACCTTTGCAGGTAGGTGAAAAAAAAAATTTATATTTTTGCATAATATATATTTAAAAGTGATAATAACTCAACAATGGTGCCCGTGACAGGAACGAATTTAATAAATTAAATTCCACACCTACAAAGATGCAAACGTGTGTTGTTAGGTTAGCGGAATAAAATAAAAAGTGCGTCATTCACACAAAATTGGCTATATAGTATATTACATATTGATTATATTATATGTACGCACAAGTATTATAAAAAGTAAGAATGGCAGATAATAATGAAGTCAGCTTCTCTGACAGCCAGATAGAAAGTCAAATAAGTAGCGACTCCGGAATTCAAATAAATGACAGTAGTCTTGAGGAGTCAAAAATAATACAGACAGTTGAGATTCATTCAACACCTATTTTAGGAAATCAAAATCAGAAATCTGACGAAAATGATATGTTAACCCGATTGTACAATATGATGTACAATAGTGTAGAAAAACAAGATAGTAATTTTAGAGAATTGAATGAGAAATTCGAGATTCAAAAGAATAGTTTTGATGAATTAAAAAATGAGATCCAAGAAATGCATAAATGTTTTGAAAATAATAATGAAACAATAAAAACTAGTTTGAGTAAATTAGAGCAGAGTAGTGAGCGAATGGGAGTAGTTGTAATGAATCCAAATAAGAATAATACGAATGAAAATTGTAATGACAAAGAGTTAACAAATGATAATGATAATGTCGAAAATAATGAATGTAATATTGAGAATAGGGATATAATCGAAAATGTAGTATCTGAGAGTAATGATGAAGTTGTGGAATGTGATAATGAAATGTTAATGTATGCTTATGAGTTAGAGAGAGAGAGAAAAGATAGTATAGTGGTAGAATGGGGGCAGAGGGTAAATTTTCCCCTTATTATTTATGATGATGATTTAATGTGTTCACAAGTATTGTTTAAGAAGGGCAAGAGTCCCGTGTTGATAGAAGAATTGAAGTGTTTATTTTTGTTGTATAATTTTGTACCCTCTGTCTGGAATAATTGTGAGAGTGTGATTTGGTATTATGATGAGAGAGATTTAAGTAGAGAATTGTATGTTAATAAAGAAACAGAGTGGTATGAATTGAATAGAGAGTATGATGAATGGAAGGCAAGGTTAGAAGTGTGTCGAAATAATAATGATTTGATTGATAATACAAAAGTAATTAACCCGATAATGAATATAATTACTGATGGAGACTTAACAGATGTACTTAACGTTGACTTGTTTTATGATTATTTTGGTAAAATGAATGAATTTGGTTTTTATGGTTACAACACACAAAACAGTAATTTGTGGGGTAATAAAATCGAACAGTGTTATATAAAACCAAGATTAATCTATGACGATGGAGGGTAGGCTATAAAACGATAAAGGACAGTTATAAATATTTCGTTTTATGGTTTTGACCTGGCAGATTTGGACAATGAAGTGCGAAAAAATGGAACGGGTAATGACAAAAGTTTGTAAATAATTGTAGTGTGTTCATTTGGGTGTATTGTAGAATGTCAAGTAAACAAGTATGCAGGTAATTGTTGTAACAATAATAATATTAATATTTTGAAATTTAATAAATATCAGAATTAATTTTGAAAACAGTAATTGACTAATTGTAATTGCTTGGTAGCTATGTAGTTTGTATTTTCAATAATTGGTATTTTAATTTAATTAAAACAATTTGATACGTTTTAAATATTTTGATTGATTATTTAAACGTTATATAATTAAATTTTCTGAGGAATTTAAATTATTTTACGAGGTGAATCTGATAATTAAATGATAAATTGTTTGATTTAAACTAACATTTGTGTTAAATGTTTCAGAGGTGAGGTGAAAGTATTGGGGTGTAGGGGGTACATATTTTGTGTATGTCAATTTAAATGGACTGTAAGTATAGAAATTTTATAGTACGAATCATGTATAATTAAAATGTTTACAGGTGTAACTCAGGTGGAAAGATTTTAATTCGATAATGAAATGATTTGAAATAATTGTGTTAAATAAAAATGATAATCCAAAAAATTTAATAATAACTGAAAGATGATGTAATAATTATTAATAATAAATTTGGAAATTTTTGTGTGTGGATGGGAGGTGGCTCAGAGGAGCCACGAATTTGAAAATAACATAAAATTTGCTAACTCTAGATTTTGCTCTAATAAAAACGCTTGTATTCCGCTCAAATAATTATATGCTCATACATTCAGTATAAGGTGTTCATTCTATGTTTTAAATGTAATATTTTATTGTAGTAGGTTAGATATAAGAGTTGATAGAAAATATGTGTTTTATAATGTGTGTATTTTGAAACCAAGTAGATGACTAAACCGACTGGCAGGCGGTTTGCATATTATCAGAGTCAATAAGGGGGAAACAATGAGGGTAGATGTAAGGATTGATAAATATATATATTTCATGTAATTTGTTCAATTTCAAGATGTGTTTTCATTGTGTTAGGAATATCAGCTGATCAGCAACAAAATGTCACTGTTATATTGGTTGTAAATGTTACAGGTAATTAAGGTTTAATGCAATGTTTCAATGTATTACAGATGCTATTTAAAGTAATGAGAAAAGTAATTTGATAAAGTGAGAAATAAAGTAATAATTTGTGAAAGCTAATAAAAGATAGTTTTTGGGGTGATGAATATTTTGTGGGACATATAGATCAGTCCAAGTTGAAGTTAAAGTTGAAGTAGTGGAGAGAAAAATATTGTTTTGAGTTAATGTAATAGAATGTGAGAAATATTGATGTTGACACAGTAGTTATGAGGAATATATGTAGAGTATTGAGGGATATATTGATGTTTATAATTGATGATGTTATTTTGTTGTAGTGAAGATTGAGATTTTGGGGATGGTAATTTTGTAATAGGGGGTAGTGTAATGTGGGAGTCCTCAACATAATGGTTGGGACGGGAAGGGACCGATTTAGTGGGAAGGGGTTGCCTTAGGTAGAATCCAGGAACCAACATAATGGGAAATGAGTTTTTTTTGGGGGGGAAACACTTATCCTAGGTACAAAGAGTTAGAGTTTTTTTTTTTGTATATATATATAGAGAGAAGGTGGCGATTTGAGTTTAATGATAAGTTGGGCTTAGAGAGTGTTTGGTAGATGTTTTTGATAGAGATGGGTGTCCTGATAGTTGAAGTTATTAGTCGTTAGAGTCAGAGAGGTAAAGATGATATATGTATAAATGTCAAGTAGTAAATTAAATGCAAATAAATAATTAGATCACCCACAGAAATGGAGAATAAGATTGTTAAATAAAGAAACAGATTTATGGTAAGAACATGAAATTTTAGTTGCAACCAGTGACAAATTTTGATAGAATTTGGAAATGTAAAGTTATAAGTGTTTATTTTGAATAATTTAAATGTCAATTTGATTGTCATTTATAATAATATTTTGTTATTTTAAATGTTTTATTTTATTATGTTTTTGTGTTTTAAGAGAGAATTTTACAGATGTTAAATGTAATTTCAGAGAACTGGTACATAACGTATGTAGGTCAAGGTTGTGGACTTGACCTAGTTTTGATCAGCTGATAGTGAGGTCATATACTAGGCATGTTTAGTAGGGAAGTTAATTCAACTTTGGTTTTAACTAATTTGAACAAACTGCAAATAATTTC
The DNA here is from genome assembly GCA_034769895.1 of Magicicada septendecula. Taxonomy (NCBI): domain Eukaryota; kingdom Metazoa; phylum Arthropoda; class Insecta; order Hemiptera; family Cicadidae; genus Magicicada; species Magicicada septendecula. The sequence continues at coordinate 775,003,776 of CM068367.1, forward strand.
TATATGGAAAAAAGAAAATATTTTAAGAAATTAAAATTTTTTTTTTGAATTTAAAATGTTTCTTTGGAAATTTTTTTTGGAAAAAAAATTTTTTTTCTTGATTTTACGCTTGCCAGCTAATGGATATTTTTATACTTTGATTATTTTATTGTTTGTGTTCTAATCGTGTTTATTGTTGTTAACTTATCGTATTGAATTGTATTGTTAGACTCTAGGTGTAATCACATGTTAGGTTAAGGATGTTCCTAATTGTAAGAAATGTTTAAATTGATTTATTTTAAATAACAGAAAAAACCAATGAAGAGAATAATTCAAAATAGATACAAAATTTGTGATTTGATTTTAAATGAAAACAACCAGTGAGTTGTAATTTAAATAAATTTTCCAAGAATTTTTCAAATTTCAACATGTAGTATAAGTGTGTGTGTGAGCCCAGTATCTGCTAAAGGCAGCCCAGCTTGCATATCAGGGGAAACATATCGGTTGAGGATCTGGCATGATATAAGCCAGGGTGCTGGATTTTTGGGGGTAGCATGTTAGAAGGTGAGGTGCGTGTCTGTTCGATTTTTCGGTGTTGGGATCTCTTACAGAGAAGTCCAGTGATCTCGTTCAGATGCGTCCATAGTCGCCGAGCCAGGGGGGTCGTTTACCCATGCAGAGTAAGAGCAAAGGGGGGTTGTTGGCACCAGTTCCTCACCGGTCCTCTTAGGGGTTTTATCAATGAGATTTCTTCTGTTTTGACAGAAGACTTCTCATGGAGGGGGTATTGTAACAGTCCAAAATTGTGGGTATTTGTATTTTTAAATTTATTTCATTTTCGGGGATTGACAAAGGTATTGTGTAAATTTTATTCCAAGAAACCAGGACACGTGGCAAATAGAACAGTGTATAACAAAGGAGAAATACGCAGTATGACATTGTGCAATCTGTAAGCAAGAATTCACCAAGCCCTCAGTTCCAAGAACTTTGTTTCTGTGTGACAGCGCGCACGCACGCGTCAAGTGAGTATACGCTCGGACTGACGCGGTTGTGAACCACCAAGATGGTGAAAATTATATTTTCTGTTTCGTCTACTTGACTGAAACGGCAGATATGACAAACTTAAGGCCCGCCATATCGTGACACCAAGCCAGAAACGCCTAAATATCATCAGCACACACTACAGAAACAACCACTATGTATCATGCGCATAGCGACTACACTGCACAACTCAAGTATGAGCGACGACGAAATTCATTCACGGCAGGCATGAAGATCCGCCCGCCACAAATAGACTCTGGGGCAGTTCGTCTCTGATTGTGTCGGCGCCGACACGGAGCCAAGTGAGCTTGGCCAAATTTTATAAGTTTTAATCTAAAAAGTAATGTCAAAGTAACCAACATGTGTCAGTGTTAGTAGTGAGCAGGGGAGAATAATCACATCAGTTATATTCTACAGCTACGAAATTATTAACAGATAAAACGAGTTCGAAGGGCTACCACGTGCCGGCCGGAATGGGTATTTTTATATTAACATGTTAAGGGCGGGGTAATTTTCTGTGTGGCTGTGAGAATGTAAATTGCAGGCTGGGCTGTTTGTATTTGTGTTTGTGTTTATGTGTGATATACAAGGTAAGCTATAGCATGTAAGTCAATCCTGTAAAATTACATATTACGAGGCAGTTGTATTCCAGTTAAAAGTACACTAAAAAATAATAGGTTTTGTAGACAGACAGAAATGAGTAATGAAGAATTTGAAACAGAGTATGTTCAATGAATAATAAAGCTTCCGTAATTCTCTTCATAAAAACGTGTAGAGTAAGTCATTTCACTAACCTATGAAACACATGCTTGCGTCTGATGTACGTGCGATCGATTTCTGGACCCAGATAGGACCTTTGCAGGTAGGTGGAAAAAAAATTTATATTTTTGCATAATATATATTTAAAAGTGATAATAACTCAACAAAATATAATTTTAATTCACCTTTCAGTTATTATTACTTTTTAATTATAGTTTCTATTTAATACCATTATCTCAATTCATTTTTATTACTGAATCCAAATCTTTTCACACCCGTAAACCTTTTATTCTATCTCATTGGTATTATAAACTTTATACTTACAGTACATTATTCACCTACTGATATGAACACAAAATACACACCACACACACACACACACCAATATCTCCACGTAACCTCTGAAACATTTAACAACAATGTTATTTCATACCAAACAGTTTAACATTTATTTATTAATCAATATCAAATCTCATAAAACAATTTAAATTCATTAGAAAACTCAATCATATAACATTTAAATCAATCAGAATATTTAAACATTTCAAATTATTTAATTAAATCAATTATTGAAAACAACATATTTAATTACTTTCATCAATTACAATAACTACAATTTATTTATTATCTTCTTCCAAATTATTTTGTCCTTTATTTAGACTGCCAAATATTATTATTATCTCAACAATTTCTACTACATACACACATTGTTTACCTAACATCTTACAATACACACAATTAATTTCACTATCAGTTTATTTACAATTCTTCATCATTCATTATTCAGTTATATCACACTTCATTGTCCAAGGTTGCGAGGTCAGAACCATAAAACAAAATACTTAAAATTGTCCATTTATGAATTTCAGCCTCCATCGTCAAAAATTAGTCTTGGTTTCAAATAACAGTTTTCAATTTTATTTACACTCCACATATGGCTATCTTGTGTGTAATAACCATACAATCTTAGTTTATTCATTTTACCACAATAATCATATACCAAGTCAACATAATGTATTTCTGTCCAGTCTCCATTAGTAGTTATATTCATTATCAAGTCAGTTATTTTCTCATCATAAGGTAAATTATTATTATTTAAACATGTATCATCAAAATAATCTTCACTCTCTATTTTAATAGGTAAGTATTTTGTATCATTTAACATCTCTTTCAACTCATTATACTCTCTCTTTAATTTATATAATTCTGTCTCTCTATCAATACACCACTCTCCATCTAAATTTCTCTCATCATAACACCATCTCATACTTTTAACATCATTCCACACAGAGGGTACTAACTTATACAAAAAGGGGATATAACTCAAATCTTCCATTAAATAGGGTCTCTTGCCCTCCAATAATAACACTTGTGAACACTCTGGTTCATCACAAATAAGGGGAAAATTTACCCTCTGCCCACCATATTCATCTACTCTTTCTTTCCATTCTTTTTCTAATTCATCAACACTAATTACTACCTCGTTACAACATATCACTCTCTCTCTCTCACTCACTATTTCACTATCTATTTTCAACGTATCGCTCTCAAATACCACCCTTTCAATCACATTACCATTTTCAATCTCATTGTTAACATTTATTACCTTACTCTCTAATACCACATTTTTAATTATATTCTCATTTTCGACATTATTGTCATCATTTGTTAATTTTTTATTATCATTATTGTTTTTACTTTTACTCTGTTCTCCTACTGACTCTACTATTCTCTCAATATCTTGTTTCAATTCGTTACAACTATTTTCGCATTTCATTTTTACCTCATCAATGTCAAATTTAAGTACATCAAATTTACAATTAAATTCACTTTTCATTTCGGTCTTAATTTCATTCAATTTTATGTCGTTATTGTCAAAACGATTATTTAATTCGTTAAATTTGTTATTCTGTACATCTAGTTTGCTGTCAAAACTATTCTTTTGAACATCGAATTTTACATTGATACTGCTATTCATTTTATTGATATCACTACTCAAACTCTCAGACATTGTTTTCATTAAAGTAAATATATCGTCCATTGACAACTCTTTGACTCGTGTTGTCGTTGGAGTAGATTGTGCTGCTACATTTTTGTCAGTGAAGCTGACTTCTTCATTATTCATTTCACTTTCCCTACTCGATTTTGGGGTTATTTGTATCCCCGAATCATCTGTACTCTTTGTTTCATTTGCATTATTTTTTGTTTTATTTTCCTGATTCACATTTGGAGTCGAGTGGATGTCAACATTATTCATAATATTTGAATCATCACAGTTTTCGACACTAGTCGTTCCATTTATAGTACTTTCATTATTTCCTGCCATTTTTATAAGTTTCTTAATCTAGATTTTCGTACATAAACATCTGCCACTTAACTCTTAAACTCTGAACATTGATATACTATTTTATATGTGCTGCGTAATTTTTACGTAGTTACTTAACCCTCAAGTCAAACTTGCATCTATCGTAGGTGTGGAATTTTAATTATTCAAATTAGAGTTCCTGTCATAGCGCCATTTGTAACGTTAATTACATTTTAATACGTACAAATATAAATACATAAAATTGAAATTATTTTTATCTTCCACCTACCTTTGAATCTTCCTCCAACCCAGAGTTCGGCACACGAACTTTAAGATGCAAGTGTGATTATCAGGTTACCCAACAAACGTACGCTACACTCATTTTGGTTGATGGAATTCAAAATTTTATTATCTAATTATTTCCTTTTAAATAAAATTTCAATTAGAACTCAACTTTCTCTCCTTTTAAGACAGATACAACATGCACATTTATGTAAACATTTTTCTTATTCTAATATACTTTTAATTAATCAAGGCGAACCCAGCTTGCCACACTCTCACATTCAGACCTTTAAAACCCCTTTTTTATAGAACATAAGAATACGTATAAAGGAATAGTGTTACTTTCCGAAACAGTGTCACTGTCGACCACATGGCGCGTCCTGTAAATTTCTTGCACTATGTCCCAACTGTTGTTAGTTCATTTTTTACTCCGAACTCACTTGATTTTATGGCGTTACATGTCAATCTCACTTTTTTATACTGCTTTACAACTCCGGTATAAACTTGGTTGGTCGGTTATAATTTCGGGTCCGCCAGCTAGCTGTATTCATCCGGCTGCGGCCACGGAGGTTAGTCGACTTGGAAGGAACTTTATGTGACGATGTTACATGCGGACGGACATCACAGCCTTGCCGGCGAACAAATTTCATCGCCGCACACAGCCTTAGTTGTCCAAGTTTTTTAGTGGCTGTACACCTGGCACACAGGATTTACATGTGCTGTACGTCGACGATATTTAGGTGCTTTTACTTTCGTTTAGCGTGGATTAGGCGCTCCGCAGATGTGGGTGCTTGTGCATTGGTGTGTGGATGTCACACAACCGCGAAGTTCTAGGAAGTGTGCTACAGTTGACAACACATTCTTTTCAAATATTTCAACACAGTTACAGCGTACCTTTGCTTTGTTTAGACTGCGAGTTAAATTCAACCAAGGACTGGAGACATGTATGAAATGAATTTAAAATGTTTTGAAAAATGAAAACCAAAATTAATAAAGTAAAAAAACCCTTTTGATTCGCCCCATTACAACTAACATCTGCCAGTATGGAACTATCACCATTAAAATCAATATATCCTGAGTACATGAGGAAGAAACAATCCTTATAAATTTCATTTAATATGGTTGAGTTTATTCACAATTGATATAAGGTCAGCCTTTACTTGTATACACAGTGCATGCAGAAAATGGATTTTCTTTGTATTTTCTTGATACGAAAACCAAAGTCAGCCCTGAATTTAAAACAATTTTCTGACTGAACACCATGCTTCCAGTTCCTCCTAAACATGCATGGAGAAAGCGATTTAAACTTAATAAAACTACAGTTAACTATCAAACTAACCCAACTTTGATTCTCAAAATAAAGTCACGTATACTTATGTTGACTCAATCTCCATTGCCTTTGTTGAATCAACATAACCTGTTAAAGTACAACTCATAACAGGTATAATATCCAAAATGTATAATACAATATAATACAACTCCTGATAAAGCATATACTGCAATTATCATAGCTAATTTTCTGTTTATTTCTTATCTAGTAAATTTAATATCTAGAATACATTTACTGAAAATTGTCACTTTGTATCAGAAATTATTTCACTAAGTAATATTTTTTGTTGTATGCACTTTTTATATGGTATCACCAATTCACACTGCACGATGTCGCAGGAGTTTATCTTTTAGGTGCCCACACTATATTACAGTCATACCCCGCTTAACGCGAGTGATACGTTCCTTGGCGATTCGTGTAAAACGAAAATCGCGCTAAGCGGGGTTTCCTATTTTTTTACCAACCAATACCTCGTTGTTTTAGTTTTTATTGCTTTTATATGATTTTCCTTGTCAAAATGTGTTATAAACGTAATAAAATACGTATGTACGTACAAAGGTTTTGATAAATAAATATTCATAATACGAAATCTCAAAAAAGGCATTTTAATTTAAAAGATACATACATACATACAAACGATACGTACATACAAACGAATATGTACAAAAAAAAATTATACAAACATCTACCTAATTCACTTACAATTGATCACAAAGAAGATCCTTGAGAAGTTCCGGGTTGAGGTTCCTCATGTGGCTTTCCTCTCATTTAATAGTTGTTGATAACAATCTATTCCATCATTGACAACTTTTTTGACTTTCGCGATTCTCTCCCAATCAACTTCATTTTGCTCTATGAAACAGGTTTAATCCTGTTTGAATTAACATTAAACCTTCCTGCAAAATTTTAGTTGACAAAATTTGCGGTGTTTCTTCAGGAACGATCTCTTCTTTTTCCGCTTCATCTTGAGATTGTAGATCCAGAAGTTCTTCGTTTGTCAAAGGCTGTGCGTCGGATTCAATCAATTCCATACTGTCTTGTTTTTCTATGGATTCTTCACTTAGCCTCCCTGTGTGGTCATTCACTAAATTTGAAAAAACTTTATTTTTTTCATTTTTGGCCATGTCTGGCCACAGTTTTTTCCAACAACCATTCATGCAATGTTGCGTAACTTCTTTCCATGAAAGATCAATATTTTCAATGGCTTTCATAATGTTAAACGATTTCCATCATTCTTTCGTTGACTGCTTGTCTGCTGAATCTGTTTCATGAATGAATTGGCCGAATGTGCGGCGCAAATAATAACGCTTTAAAAGCAGCAATTGCTCCCTGATCCATAGGCTGCAATAATGAAGTTGTATTGGGAGGAAGAAACACAACATCAACAGGAAAATCAGTTTGGAGGCTTTCCAAGGTAACAGAATGACCGGGCGCGTTATCCAGAACTAACAGGGCTTTATGTTCTACGTCGTTCTCCTCACAATATTTTTTTACTTTGGGGATGAAATGGTTAAGATACCAATCATTAAACACAGCCACTGTCACCCAAGCCTTCTTGTTTGATGTCCATATAACAGGTAAATTTTCTTTTTTATAAAATTTCATCGCTCGTGGATTTTCTGAGTGGTACAATAAAAGAGGTTTTAATTTCAAATCTCCACTTGCATTACCCCCCAATAGAAGTGTAAGCCGATCCTTGGCCGCTTTGAAGCCAGGGGCCTGTCGCTCACTTTTAGAAATGAAAGTGCGTGAAGGTAACTTTTTCCAAAACAGCCCTGTCTCATCCACATTGAAAACAAGGTTAAGGGATAGCTTCAACTGTTCACCAAATCCTTAAATGTGGAAGGATATTTATCAGCTGCTTCCATGTCGGCACTTGCTGATTCACCTTGAAGTCGAAGGCTGTGAAGGTTTGAGCGACGTTTGAATCGATCAAACCAACCTCGTCTTGCTTTAAATTCAATGGTCGAAAATTCTTCCTCCTTTTTTTTAATGTCGTCAAACAGGGACTTAGCTTTAGCCATGATAACAGCCTGGCTTAAAGGCGTTCGCCGCTGGTTCATGTCTTCAACCCAAACTGACAGTAGGTGTTCCATTTTTTTTATAATAGAGGATCTAGACCGATTCACTTTTGTAGCAGCAATAGATGTACCCGCGGACTGACTGGATAGCACAATTTTTTCTTTATTTTTTACAACAATTGTACGTACGGTTGACTCTGATATGTCAAACTCACAACCGACTTCTGTGGCACCAACACCCGACTCCATACGATTTAAAATTTTCATTTTAAGTTCAAGAGTCAACGATTTACGTTTAACTGCTAATTTCGACATTTTATCAGTGCACATTGTTAATCCGTTCTAATTGAATGTTCGAACTAAACTGAAAGGAAAACGTATTCCCAATGTTTAGAAACAATAACGGGGGGGGGGGGGGGGGAGTGAATGGTTTTCCAGGAAATTCGCCGAGACTTAAGTTGAACAAGGGGCCCTAAAAAAGATGGATTAACCCAAACTACCATTCCAAGAATGTAAATTAGTACGTATACAGTACAGTAATGTGGCTGAGACAAGATAAACAAGAAACGTGAATACTTTTCTGGCGGGAATGGAAGATGCATTTTGCAAACTAACGCCTACGTCACACACGTCCGCCTTTTCTACAAACATTGTGCACAGTTTAATCTGAGTTGTGGCATCGGGAATTCAGAAATTGTTAATAAACGTCAGCCACTGCTGTGTGTAGTGAAAATGTGTTGTGTCTATTCAGAGTCACCACGGGTCTCCAGCACAGAGATACGATTTCTCATTCGTCAGAATCCTGCCAACAAGAGTATTCAAGGTCAAATAACATTTATAATGTGTAATGGCACAGCCATGTATGTTTACAAAACGTACTACTGTTTTGGCTGACACTTATACACAGATCTACGTCTGACCCAACCTCTTCTGTACAAATCAGCTGTCTGTTTTTACGTTTCCACCAAACGTGTTCGTAGGCTGACATGTTCGTACTCCTTAAAAAGTAATAATACAGTAATGTAATTGTGTTTATTTGTCATTTTCAAAATAAAATATGCAAACTTTAGTTGTTAAATTCAAAATTTACATATTCATTACATTTACGATGATACGTATATATACAATATTATTGGTACTGTATATGTAATTGTTAATATTTATAATAAATATTTTCTTAGGAAAAAAACGCGTTATAGTGAATTCGCGTTATGTGGGGTCTCGCAAAGCGGGGTATGACTGTACTGTTGTCCAGCAGCACCTGCAGGTAAAGTAATGCCTTTTGAACTTCCCTGCTACAGTTCTTTTATTCCCTGATTATATCCACTTCAGATTTTTATAAACATTGTCATTGTGGCTATTACGGAGACATGATGGTGGACTTATTATTCCACATTGTGCCTTATTCTGAAAGGCATGTGTAATTTAACAGGCACAATTCTGTTTGTAACTTGCAGACAAGTAATTTGGGAGTATAAAAGAGCATTAAAAATGGTCAAAACTTCTTTTTTTCCATTTCTTTAATTATTCAACTTAACTTATGGTCCAAGTCTGTTTTGAAGGTTTGGGTTGAGATTGGGTCCTCTTAAACTGATTAAAAAGATTTCTTTCATTAGTAGCATATATCTTTCTGCTGCTTAGAATGTATTTCAATTCATTAATAAAGCACCACATTTTAAAAGGTCTTATAGGCAAGTCTTTGACTATGTGTCCTATAATTAGTTCATAAATGGAAGTTATCTTATACGTCAGATACTTATTTAAACTCAGTAAGTGACACTTGGCTAACTTCTACACTGTTATTTCTTATATGCTGAGTAATGTTTTCATCAACATTTTACCTATAATATACTCATTATGTTTCTTCCAACACTTAACAAACATCTCTTGTGTTTGTTTAGTAGCTCAAAGTCAATAAACTTCTACGTTTAAATCCATTCCAGTCAGTTTTACGGCTGATCAATGATTTTTCTTGAATCAATGTTTTGGTTATCATTAAGACCACAAGTATAAGCCCCGACGTAAGATCACTGCCATCATCATTCATATTTTAATTATTAGATGTCTTTTACTGTACAAAGAAGGCAATGAGATAAAGTAGTTTCTTCAAATTGGTCAACCAATACATTCGGTTTAATGTCAAATTCCAATTTAATTGCTTCTTTATAGTTTATCAAAAATTCATTAGTATTGTTTTTGTATATAGTTGTTTAAGGGTTAAGGTGATGGGGGTTCTAAAGTAGAATGCTTCATGAGGTTGGCAAGTAGTTTCATTAACAGGTACAATTCATGTTTGAGAGAGTAAAGATGAGAGGAGAACTGATTACTTACATCACTCCAACAAACATCTAACACAGGCCCTTGCATGGACTGCATGGATTTTGGTATAGTCTTCCCAGACTGTTCAACTTCCCAACACCGAACCTGTAAAATCAGACATTTAAAACTGTAATGGCCAATTAAGTGCAATAAAATTGACTCTCATGAAGTGCAATTTTATACTATTTACTTTTTAATAGAAATGAGTATAAACTTAAGAAAAAAACAGTAAATATTAACTTACATATCTATATACTAACATTGTTATCCCAACTTCCTGCAATAAGAAAGTTTTGTGGGAGTGTTGCTGGGCTAAATGCTAATGATGAAGTTGAATCATCTGGTGGTGAAGTCACTTCAAAATCCTTCATTGGGTTAGCTGATGAAGGTGTTGTTGTTGTTCCAAAAGAGGATGTACCTCCGAGGCTACCTTGATTGAACATTTTCACATTTACCTGCAACAAAACATATCAAAAGTACTCGGTCACTACTCCTTTACAACAAACTAAAACACAAATTCAATAATGTGCATTGCATTTATTGTATATTAATAATTTAATAATGTTGTACAACTATAATAGTAACAATGATAGCTTCATTTTGTGCCACCAAAGCAGTTTAATGAGGTGCAGGCAGGGTAGGTTGCCAACTTCAGCTGTATGGCTCACAAACAAGTGGGTGTGACCAGCACGACACTTCAGCTATCATTCAGATATCAATATATCCCAGGATATTATTCCAAGTATTTATTTCTACTGGCTGAGTTAACCTAGGGGCTAAAAACACACCACACCTTTTATGGTGCTGTCCAGGAATACAACCCAAAACCTCTAGATTAACACTCAGGTGTCATACCCCCACTGGACTACTAAGCCAATATGTAATTCAAAATACATTATACAAACATAGAAAATAATATTGCAACTGAAAGCAGTAAAATTTTTAACTATAGTAACTGAATTAACTTTAAATATGTTCATTTCCAAATTTATTTTATTTAATTTAAATTTTTTGGCACTCATTGGCTATCATATTCTGTTTATGTAATAGCAACAATTTACAATTCAACTGACGTTATCCATTTATTTCAAACAAAAAAATAAGATTTTGGAAGGCTAGTCACAGTAGTAGAAAAAAAAACATAAAAAATGTGTTCGTACTACAGCTGATTCTGAAGATCTTGTATGCATCATGTGAAAAAGTAATTTTAAATATACTGTTTAATTTAAAAATTTTTTTTAAACTAATTCATTTACTTTAATACCGACTGACAAATGTGGAGCTGTTTCATTAGACACATCTATCGAGTGAAAAATAATTTGAAGAATAATCTGACGATGAGCTGAGAAGCTTGAAAGCGCTAATCGGAATAATTTTTCTATAGTGGTGTGCAACAGTGATAATTCTGTTTGTGATTATAACCATTAACACAACTTTCTTCATTAAACTAATTAATTTTTAATGTTGCTGGACTTGCGTGTCTTGTACATACCTTCAGATAAAAACTTTGCTTACAAAGATGACTGCTCAATGATTATCATGATAGCACAGAACTCGTTACATGTTTAACTGACTTGAATATAGACAGATCTGAAAACCTGCCCTTATTAAGGATTGGCAAGTGCAACCTATAATGTTTTTCAAGTTAAAGTGTGAAACCAAAGCCAGTGAATTTTGAAATCAAATAATACTAAAAATCTTATTTAGTGACCATCCTACAATACGCATCATTTTCTTATGACATTGCATATTGTAAGATGGCCACTAAATTATAAAAAAATGACATTGCATATTGTAGGATGGTCACTAAATAACATTAAAAATATTTTGTTTTAATTAATATTATTGATGAATGCAACTGTTTATATGGCTAAGGCAAAGGTCATTAGAAAACTACTTAAAGAGCCAATTCTAATATCTGCACTGACTTTCAGGTCTGAGAATCTGAGGCTTTAATTTTTTACCCCCAACTTGTGAATTCCATTATCACATTCAAAGTTATCACCTTCAGCACTTATCATAACAAATCCAGCAGTTTTCCTATAACTGTGGTGTTGGTGTTATCATGTTTAGCACCTTTTGCAGTTCTACTTGGACCTCTTTGATCAAGTCAAACCAACGCCGTTTCAGTTGTTGGAAGTGAATCAGCATGAATTAACTTTTCTTGAAGCTACATGATATGTTGGGATGATCTTATGACAGTCTGATGATTTCTCATTATGTGCAGTTGACCTTCTTTCTTCAAAAATGATTTTGAAGAAGTGCCTTTTTGAAACACTGTACGCCATTCAAATATTCTTGTCTGGCTTTACTCTTGTCATGAAAAACATTTCAGATGTCCACTTTCATTGAACTTGAAGCAAAATTTGCTATAAACCATTTGCTTCTTATGATCTGCTATTTCAATGAACACAAAACTACAAAAATCGCCTGCCAAAAATCCAAAACTTGCAGAATGTGTGTATCAGAAAGTTGCCAACAGACAGTTTCTTACAAATGATGCACCCCATGTCATCTAGTGTTGCAAGTCTGTACTATAATGATTGACTTACACTGACCATTCAATTTCACAGAAATTTTGGAAGACATACAGAGTACATCCAGTATAAACCACATTTAAAATCAATATAACATTAATAGATGCCTACAGTATGATTTGAACGTGTAAACCACACCCTGATCTATAAGCTGTACAACTTTGTTACATTTGACAGAAATGGTATCTGCTCCACATTAATGGATGGCATGTAGCATCCAACCAAAAAAGGACCACTTTTTGGTTTTCTTTCTTCAGTCTCCCACTTAAAATATTAGGAGAATCTTCCATAATCAAATCGGTCATCCAGACTTTCTTATTGTTTCACCCACAACTGAACACTTACTAATGTCTATGTGTTTTGATACCACTTGGTTTCATAGACTTCCCAATTGGTAAAGTTTTTCAATTTCCCCTGTACATTTTCATACATTAAAACAATGAGTATCTTTTCTACACATTTTATTCTTAGCACACTTTTCACCACAATGGACAGGTGATTTTTGACAGTAAAGCACAAAAATTTTTTTGTATCATCAGCATTGACTGTATTCATTTGTCTGATATTAAATTACACATTTTTTGTTCGTCTAAGTTCTTACACTTTCAATGGCATATTTTGCAACCCTGCACACTTCATTCCAGACAATGTTATGTCTAGTTTTGTCTGTCAAACCACACAGAAAATGCCTTCAACTCACTCTTACCAAGGACCATAGCAAAGAGAACAGCTTCGTATTTAACACTAGTCCAGACATGGGCATGTTTTTGGATTTTGCATTCACAAACTGATCCCAAAATCAGATATAAAGATAGTGATCTCGCTGATTTTCTCATTACACATGTTTTGTATTTCTCTTCATTTTACTATTGCTACATAACCATTCAAATTGTAATTTTGTCTTTGTGCTTATATCTCATAAATTTGTGTATTTCCACTCTTAATACACATCGTATTTTCATATACAGAGAGCTCAACTTTTTTATAAGGTTCAATAACTTTCATCTTGTCGCTAACTTGTAATGACACAAGACTTATAGATGATCCTCGCTGTGATCATGTTTCGTAAACAGAGACCATACAGTATTTTACTAATAACTCAAAGGAGCTTAATTACTACAGTTTACAGAATTTATAAACATCTGTTGTACTCTACCAACTTGGATAACAGATGCCTAAAGTTATATGTCAGCTGTCTACTAGCTTTGCTGACTTGTGTCAGTAACTTCACTCATGTGTCACCTTGATACTTTTTGTAGAAGTATTGCACAGCAAAAGCAGGTGTTTCATCATTTCGTTTAAGTGAATCAATATCAGTTGAAAATTCAGAAAATGTAAGATTATAGAAACTGAACTTCCAGATTATATAGATGACTTTCTGAAATTTATTATTCCATTTCTATGTTGAGAAGATTCTGCATTATCCAAAACAAATAATATAAAAACCTACGCTATTTACCAGGATTGTAAATCGTGACGATCTGGTCAAATTTGACTGTATTAAAGCAAGTTTTCTGTTTCATTTAAAAAGAACATGCTTAAATTAAACATGATAAATTGATAATTTATTTATCAATGCTTCTGTATTTCTATTGCTTGATGGATTTTTCTCTGATGTGTTAATGACAGTAACTGTAGTTTTATGTTTCTATTTCATTGTTGTAGCTGGTTGTATTGTAGTGTTGTGTGAGTGCTGACAAGTTGTACCGTCTCTTAACCAATCTGATGAACTAAATGCTGTCAAGGATCCTTACGGGCATGGCATTTGGAAACTAGACAGTAAACAGTCATAAAGAGTGTTATGCTGGAGATTAAGAAACCATACAGAAAGGCACTTTCTAAGACAGGAGTTAAAGCCTGTATTTACTGTATAATGAACTAAAACAAGAGTTACTAAAAAAACTTTTTAAATAAAAAACTGGAATGGCGTTCACTTAGTAGTAGCCACACACACTGTAACAATACATACATTTGCATATTTAACTAGGGCGTTATTTTTATAAACAATTAATGTAGAGAAGTTGTTAGAAACAGTTTTATGTAGATTGTATGAATAACGGGTTTCTCCCTTTAAATGTTGTTACGTAACGTTTAAATGAGCGTATTCAAAATAAAAGCTAATATTCTCTTAATAGGGATTATGTTTGGTTGTTATTTATTTAAATGCCTCCTTAATGGAATAAGCTGATTAAACGGCCATCATGGCTTGACTTGCATTAAGTTCAATTGTCTTATGTACTAACCCCATCCGCAGTAATCGTCACTCAATGTTGTGGTTATTAATAATTATATTGTTGATAAAAATAAGTACTTACTTCGATGGTGGATTCATCACTGGTGACAACACTGTTCATTAAGTTATGGTCAATGATAAGTAATAAAATATTTGAACTGCTTCTTCGGCGGGCAATGGTTGCTACCAACTGACTCCAGAGGTAAACATAACCTGAACTCAAACCACTAAAAGCCTGTTGACTGAATAAACTAACTTCATACTCCATCAATGTTGTTAAAAGGCGATTTATTCATAGTATTATTGGATTATTAATCCTTTGTTCAAACAATTAATTCAATTATTCATACTTTACACAGTCAGTTACTTTGTTGAAACTCATATCTCAGGGTTGGTAACACGGTTCATAAACTGTTTTGTTGATAAAATTATCTAAGTTATTTATTTACAATCAGGTTCTTTTAACTGCAAGATACGGAACAAAAAATGTCTGTTACTAATGTAAAACCTCGTAATAGGCGAGTGATTACATATAATAATAATAAATTCTTAATCTACTACAATAAATTCCGTCGGAACATTGACGTAAAATTTGGAGGTTAGCATGTGACTAAGAGTTCACCCATATTTAACCTCAATTTACAATTAACGTACATTTAATGAAAAGGTATAATTACTATATTAAGAATGGTTGTTGGTTGTGTAGTCTTGACAATAGTTACATAGGTTCAATAAGTTCGAATAGTATAGTCATATAATGTGATAAATTAATTAAGTATTTTTTTATAAATCACTATACTTCCTTAATTCCTTTTATAAAATTGTTATATTCACTATTCACTTTTAATTAGCATTCATTGTTTATCATTACACCACTCTTCACTACGCTGATACTCTTAAGTCGATTTACTTCACTTCTTGAAGGTTAGGACGCCTCGTGTTTACGTTCGGTACCGCACTGAATTATGGGTAACTGGCAAATTATTTGTGTGTGGATTTTGTCATCCGTACGGCGTTAAAACTTATGAAGAACTGTCTGTAAAGTCAAGCGTCACCTCGCTGTTCCTACCTATGCCACCGGGGGAAATGGTCATTATAAGAGTTTTGATTGGTTGGAATTCATGATATTCCTTCATTAAATCATCACCCCCGCGTTAACAAAATTATTTAATTTTGTCAGAAGCATGGGTTTTTGGGTTTGAGAGTACAAAACTGATGCCAAACTTTTTACTAAAATCTATAAAAATAGTTTACAATGGATATTAATTCTTTATGCTACCTGTGAACACTAATATAACTTTACAATCATCTGGCATTTGTCCTGCCAAACATTTAGACATCTCACAATGCATAATTCTGTTCACTATTAACAAAGGTAGTATTTCTAACTTATGTTTTAACACAATATTATTATTAAAATACGTCTTATAGTGATTTAATTAATATTTTGATAATACGAATAGTTAATTCAATTAATACAAAGTCCTTTGCTGTTGTTAATTAACATTATACGCATTCAATTGTGAAATAAATACATAATCTGTTCATAGGCTTACTGATGCCTATAGCACTATGAGCTAGTTTTACTTCATACAATATAATAAGTAACTTATGATAGTTTACAAAACTTGGTACTTGATTCTAAATAACCATACCAACTTTTGGTTCACTTAATTTTGCTCAAGGCATGCCTTTTTTCTTGTATATTATCATTAAAATCACTTGAGTTCTTGTACAATCAGGCAGCTTGTTAGTTATTATTATTTCTTTATTATACATAGGTTATTCGATTGATATCTTATTCATAATTAAACATCTTAGTTACTAGTAAGTTTTACAATAGGTTGTTTCAGCTTAACCTTCTTATTTTCTTGTGATTTCCACTAATGAACCTTGCATCTTGTTGCAACAGGTCATGTGCATTATAGGTATATTATTAATGGTTAATTTAGTGACAATTAGTAATTGGTTTACATATCATTAGTTAGTTTACATATCACTAGTTATATTGATAGTATTTACTCTCACTATTTATTGGTATTTCTGTGGTTTTCTAATATACAATATTAGCCTCTGCTACTCTATCACCTTTCATCATGTTAATTACATTAATTACAACATCTTGATGACCTAATATCTGTCTTAGAATGTTGTTTATGTTATCTAGTTTCATCTAGATATAACACATAATAGTTTTATATCATTTTTTCTACATATTTTGTAGTTACAAGGGTAAATTCACTGCTTGTTAGGTTAGGTTGTCCACCTTTACTTTCACTGACTAAATTTATTTCCCCTGCTTGGTTTTTATTAGTTATATTAATTACTTAGTACTATCTATTAATAGTACTATTCATTGCTTATACTTCTGATTACAATTATCAAGTTTGTCTTATATTCTCTGTACATTTTTATTTACTAATCAGTTCTCTCTGATATTCAGTGGGTTACATAAATGTTATGGTTGAAGTTAAGATACACTCTTACACTCTTATATTATACATTATGATGTAGTTCATAATCATTTGTTATTTCTTCACTCTCCTAATCTTATTTGGGCCACTTTGAATTTACGTCTCAGTTATTGTTATTGTCATGTCATTTAGTAAGTCTTGTTTGTTACTTTAATACTTAATTTTCTTCAATTTGGAGTTCTATTTTCTACTCTATTTATTCTGTAGATACTCTATTCTTTATTCATAGTGGTTGAGTTAGTTTACACCTCTTTTACTTTATAAACTTAATGGTTTTTTATGATTCACTTGATATCATTTATTTTTAATTGTCATACCTCCTTTGCAAGTGATTTTTTTGGATTGTCCTGATTTTGTTATATTCCTAGTTTTATCTATTATTAGTAGCTTGTAGATTTGGATAATTTGGTGACGCTACAATATATATGTGCAGGCAGATTACTGGTTCTAGCCTGTCAAAATAATGAACACCTGTTGGTTTTTAAGCTGTGTGATGTACAGTATAATGCATGCGTGGGTCCTACCAGCAGAAACAGCCATTGTGTGCTACAAATAGGGGGATCTCTATGTACGCATGTATTTAACTTGTGTTAGTGAACTCTGGTCCAGACATGAATTAATAACTATAATTAATTATGGTTATTTAATGAAATTTGCATTTTACAAAATACATTTTGCAATTCATACAATGCCACAGGAAGAATTGCACTTAGATGTGTTGATACAAGATTATTTCAAAAAGTGCAATAATAACATAGTTATATAAACTAAAGTTAACTATGACCATAATTAACAATTATAAACTGTTGTGTTATATGCACATAGCGTGTCGAAAATTACAAATTTAATGGAATTGCTAGCTTAAACATCAATTTTACCATTATTGCAAAAACATACAAAAAGTGATATGTTAATTGAACATGGTAGGTATAGCATATTTCAAAATTTGACATGTCAGAATTATTGCAGACTATAAATACCTCAGACAATTTTGAACGAGGGACAGATGGTAATAACTTTCTCATGGGGACACTATGTCTGTCTGATTAGAGACAGAGAATCGGCATCAACATCATCATCACTAGGGGGCGGATTTCTATGACCTAAAAATGCAGGAAATATGCATGCATTTATGACCTAAAAAACATTAAAACATGACCAATAAAATATCCAAAATATGACTTTATTAATGACACGTATGTGTTACATTTTAATTTTATTTATTAAATATAGAGCTAATCCTGTTAATTGTTATTTTTATTTATCTATTTCAAATGAATGTCTTTAAGATAGTCACACAATGCAGCATTCACGAACCCATTTAACTGCATTCTGCGAAACAGCACCAACCCTGTAAGGGAGAGAAAAGTAATTAAATAATTTTACTTGCTCAAATCCCATTTAACACCCCTATTAAAAATATTCATACCTGATCTCAGTCTTCATTATCAGCTGAATTGTTGTAGTTGATGACGACATGCATTTTCAGGTTGTGAAATGAAAATCCTCTCCTGTTGTCACTGAGAATGGTCTTGTAGCGAGAGAAACTTCTCTCCACATCACAAGAAGTAATGGGAGCGTACTTAAATAAACTTAAGTCAAAGGATGAAAATTCATTTTCGAAGTCTGGTTCATTTCCGCACAAAATCTCACTTATGTCACACAGTAGCAAAAATCCAGGATTCTTCTCCAGTACACTCACTAATTTTGCACGAACTTTAGCTGCTACTATTCCTTTTGCACGTTTTAACTCTTGTTCTGTGTATTTTACAATATTCAGAGCATCACTTAGTTCAGAACCTGAAGCTTCTAGCTGGGTGATTTTGCTCGGTAAGAAACCGAAGTTGGATTTCAATTAAGCCAGGTCAGTTTTTATAGTGGAACATGAAAACAAATCTTGTATTATTTTCACTGTAGGGTCCAAGGAGTTCATGATCTTCTCCATTGTGTCGTAATTCTTGCAGTAAATACTGCAGCTTCAATCCAGGTACCCCAGCGTGTTAGGACAGGCTGGGGAGGAAGGGGCAATGAAGGAGCTGCATCTTTAAATGCCTGCAGGCGGAGTCGTGATTTCTTAAAGGCTTTCTTTCCATTTGATATTAATTTATCCGGGTAGTTACTGCGATTTCTTCGGCCACTCTATGTAAAGCATGGGCAAGGCATGTTACGTGTATCATCTTCGGATATAACATCTTTAGTCCCTTGGCTGCTTTCATCATATAAGGAGCCGCATCAATAATAAAGAGAAGAACATTCTCTCTTTCTGCCCCATTTTGCCATAGTATATTCAAAGAATCATTGAATAAGACAGCAATACTTGAATGATTTGTCCTCTCTAACCACTTCACATGCTAGGAGGAATATATCTCCAGGTCTGTCTTCTTTTAGTGTTCCAAGAATCACTTTGCAACACACCTCCCATCAACATCTGTTGTTTCATCAATTGAAACCCATATTTTACAGTCCCCCACACTACATCTTATTTTATCCAACACCTCTTCGTAACACCCAGTCAGATAGTTCTTCCTCAGCGTCGATTCATTTGGAACCAGATGTTTCGTATGTTTCTCCAGAAACTGTCTCAAGCTTTGGTTGTTAAGCTTTTTCAGTGGGATGTTGGATGATATCATCGCCCTGCAGAGATCCTTCGGTAACTCTGAAGTGCTGGAAGATGAAGTTGAAGTACTAGCAGATTTTTCGAATAATAGAAGTTGTCTGCTTTTGACTGCTGACTGTCTTTTTAAGCAATTTTTATGTTTTGCCGTAGTACAGTGTTCCTGGACAGTGAAACGTTTCTCAGCAGTGACTTTAACTTCACACAACTTACACAATAAAATAGTGCTATCGGTACTAGATATTTTATCTCAAAATTCTCGAATAAAACCGCGCAACTTTTCATTTACCGAACTTTTTATTCTAGGCATGATGGAAACAAACTGCGGACACACGGCATGAGTGAATGACCATTACAGGGGAAGGTAAAAGTTGAAAGCACTTTACAAAATGTTAGAAAAATCCTCCCTTCACTTCTGCCCGCTGGCATTATCGCTCACGGAGGCAAACAATAGAGGCTTAGCGTTACTTGAAAATCCGCATTCCAAAGACATTTCACACCTTATTCACCATTTCTCCGAATATATAGGTATTTTAAGGATATCCTGAAAGAAGTTTTTACTACTTTAACAACACACCACAATTTGTTACGGAACAAATAAATGCATTTTTTGTGTGAAAAATACATGAAAATGCCATTATAATCCATTTTCACTGTAAATATGCTGTAAAACTTCATAAATGTCTAAATATGGATATGAAAAGTCAAAAAATATAACTTAAATATGCATTTTTGTGCTAAATATGCTACAAAACTTAAAAACTACCGAAATATGCAATTATATGCACAATAAAACACTATCAATCTTCATCAGAATACTTGGAATCAAGTTTAAATCAAGCTGAAACCTGAAATAATGTCAAGGAAAAAATATGACATATCATAGAAATCCGCCCCCTAATCATCACGTAGTAAACAGAACATACCACGACTGATGAAAGAGCACCATCACACCTAACAGTCTACAAGGGAATCAGGACATCGACATCATCATCATCATCTACATCCAGGATCTACACACACACACACACACACACACACACACACACACACACACACACACACACACACACACACACACACACACACACACACACACACACACACACAACAGCTTCGCAACAGTAACTCAACAGATGTACAGGTGACAAACAATTATTTTTGTTAAACAAAGAAAAACAATAAAAACAGTGAAGTGTGAGCTAACTAAGTAAACTCAACACATAAATGTAAACAGTGTAAACAGTCAAAGTAAAATATGTAGTTTGGAATTCTAAGTTTTATTAAAAATAAATTTTCTAGTTAATTAAAAATTGGTACTCTGTTGTAAATAATAATTATATACCTGAAGTAAATTTATTTTAGAAAAATATTAATAGTAAACTTTCAGTTGATTTAATAAATTTAATACTACATTGATAAATGATTTTATATATATTTAAAATTGTTTATGATTTCAAAGTTGAAACTCTTGTCAGACACCCAAGCAATTTACATAATTTTACAATTGTTTATACGTTTTGATGTTTATATGCTATTATTATGTGTTATATATAAGATATATAATATGTTGTCATTGTATATTCTTATAAAAGGAAATACTCTGAATTCATATTTCTAATTTTTAATATTTTAGTTAACATTTGTATGTAATATTTAATAATTTGATGATTTATTTTTCCAATATTTCAGTTAGTTATTTCATACCATCAACTCCTCTATAAAAAAAAGGTTTATTGTGCAACATTATACTTAACGCAACGAAACAGAATCCTATGACCTAGCCAGTCGTTTAAACACAATATAGTTGCCTTAGGTATAATAAATACAGAATTATATCCATAATATTACTTGTAATGTTACAATGTGTGTGTGTGTAAAACATCGGAAACTGTATGATAATTAAAATAAAAACTCTAAAACCAACACATACTCGAAAACAAAATAATTAATGATTTGTAAATGCAGAACACTAGTATTTTAGATACTTATAATGCAACAATGTAACTAGTACAGTACTTATAATTAAACAGCATCTTCTCCTCTGTGTACTGTGCTTGAATCCTCATCTCTGTATATCATTGCAGACTTTCTCGCAAGAATTTCATTCTGAATATATAGGATCACATTAAGCCTACATGCCTGAACAAGCTCAGATACTATAAGTCATTCAGTTACACTCTGGCTCTAAACGGCTAAATACAAAGGTGTTACTACGCAAGTGTGTTAATCTCTGGTTTCCCATCGTCTTGCTAGAGGAGAGTGGCTGTATAAAGTCAAATGTTCTCCTACTTATATAATGAGTAACACTTATATAAATAATAGGAAACACCACCTGGAACTTGCAAATCATAACTTGAATCATATGAGCAGGGTGCCCTCTCTTTTTCATAATCCTCCTACAATAATTCTTTTAACCCTATCAAATACTTTCTCATAATCTATTATTGCAAAGTCTTTCTCCTTTTTAGAAATTCAGCCTGCCTTGTAGCAACAGAACATATGAAATAACCTTTTGTCAGTTGTAAAAATGCTAACGGCTTTTTACAATTAATCTTTATAGTTTATAGTTGATATGGTTAATAGATTTTGGTTAATATGGTTGCTGTTTAATTGTTGAGCGCCAATTCTGAATGGTTACAGAATAATTTATAATTATTTTAGTTAAGGTTAAAGTCACTTGATGTGTACACGCCACCTGTTGGTTGCAGAAAATCTGAAAAGTAAACAATGATGATGTATAACACTGACTCACAAGATATTTAATAATGTTGATGAACCATGGACTTGTAGTCGTACGGTAGTAATTAGACACCGTTGACCTACCTGTTTTCGTAGCTTGTCACCGGACAAAAGGCTTGCCGCATGACAAATGGCACCAATCATACACTCTAGTGTTTTTGGTGGCCCTAAAAAGGACCTGTGGCGAGAAGACTAAAGTTGGTCGTGCCGCGCTGAGATGTTCAGCGGCTGCGCCTGCTGATCGTGGCGTACTGCAATCCTTCTCTTCTTTCGGCATTGGTTGTAGAGTCGGCTGCCGGCACAGCAAAATCCATCGCTGGCGAGGAACGGGAGTGCAAAAACGCAAGAACGGCGGCGGCTCTATTCTTCGGCTGACTCCGCCTCGATGTCATCCAAGAGAGGAGAGGAGTTGAAGTGCGTCCGATGGCGTGGCGATGAAGAGTGTGCAAAATTTTCTGCCGGCCCGGGTTTTATGCACTAACCGGGATCGCTGATTGGCTCGCTTCGAATGCTGATGCCGGATTGGCTCGCTGTGTCCACCGCTGGTAACGGAGAGCAGATGTTCGCATACCGCTGCCGTCACAACTCCACCAGGTCTTGCTCTCTGGTAGCCAACCTACTGCTCTTCTCCAGATGTTGTGGAGGTGTCTGTTGGGCGCCATGTTGATTGGTGTGCCGGCTGGTAGCTCGCTGGCGTGGCTGGATATTGCATCCGCAAGATGATCGTCACCCCACGTTGGGCGCCACTTGTCACTGGACAAAAGGCTTGCCGCATGACAAATGGCGCCAATCGTACACTCGTAAGTGTTTTTGGTGGCCCTAAAAAGGACCTGTGGCGAGAAGGCTGATGTTGGTCGTGCCGCGCTGAGATGTTCGGCGAGTGCGCCCGCTGATCGTGGCGTACTGCAATCCTCCTCTTCTTTCGGCATCGGTTGCAGAGTCGGCTGCCGGCCCAGTGAAATACATCACTGGTGCGGAACGGGAGTGTGAAGACGCAAGAACGGCAGAGGCTCTATTCTTCGGCTGTTCCTTCCGTCTGACTCCGCCTCGATGTTGTCCGAGAGAGGAGAGGAGATGAAGTGCGTCCGATGGCGTGGCGACGAAGAGTGTGCAAAATTTTCTGCCGGCCCGGGTTTTATGCACTAACTGGGATCACTGACTGGCTCGCTCCGAATGCTGATGCCGGATTGGCTCGCTGTGTCCACCGCTGGTACCGGAGAGCAGATGTTCGCATACCGCTGCCGTCACAAGCTTCTTTGAAATAAATACAGGGAATAGCTGAAATTAAGTGTAATTCTAACTATTCAAATAGTATGTATAATACAGTGTAACTTTCCCTTCCTGGAGGTATTTATGTTGACCCATATGTTTGTTAATAAAAATTCGATATTGGTAATAATAAGGATAAGAATAAGAATAGTAATTAATTTAAGGTTCTTGAAAGGTGAAGAGTAGTTCAGGTGATCGTTTCCTTATAGATGTAAAGCAGTGTCGTTCTGAAAGTACCTTGCAGTTTAAATAAAATATGATTTCAACCTTTTGGTTAAAATAATTATTGTTCACACAAAATTTAATTAACACCCTGGAATTATCAGCTGGTTTCACAAAATTACCTTTACTTACTCATTGATATATCTGAATTTTCGTTCCTATAATTTATCATAAGAATTGCTGCCAACATAACCTGTGACGGTATACTAGTACGAGTTTTCATGTAGGGCAAGACGGTCGCTAATACTAATAATGATAGTTCATACACACTTATTATCCCTTAACATGCTTTTATTTTCATTTTATATTCATTTTAACTTTCTTCTGACTTCAATAACAAAATAAATTCATAATATAAACTGATTGACCTGGCTCGAGACAATCCCTGCGTTCAAAGTTGGTAACATTAGCTTGGCTAATGAACGTAAAAAGTGGCATTCTGTATTTGTACAGTATTAAATTATTAGGTTCTTTTGACCATGATATAGTATTGAAAATGTCTTCTTTGAAGAACAAAACATCACAAAAGATTAATAGCTATAGAATTATTCAACTAAATACTTAAAATATACGGTTGAGAAACAACATAAATTTCGGATTATATCCCAGTGTTAACATAACCTGTGACGGTTAGCTTGCTCATTGAAAGTTTCTTAATATTGACAAAAATAGTTAAGTCAAATTAAATAATTATTAAGAAATTAATGAGTGACAGTGATTAAAGAGTGTTATAGTGGTTAAACAATTCCTAAGTGCCTATAATAATTAAAAAGGGAATACATTTCTGAAGTCCGATATAGTATATTACTGTTTATTTATCACTATACTTCCTTTTACTGCTTTACTTCTTGATAGCACTTCAATATTTTATTCTTTTTGTAATCACAGCCTATGCACACACACTCCGAAAAGGATTCACATTAAATAAGGTTAACTTGATTTGTTTACTCCCGACCTAACCTTAAATTCACTTTTTAGGTTAGCAACTTCAGTCAGCTGTACGGCGTTACTTTTGCATTGTTGCTTGTCTCGGGCGGCGTGGTGTCTCCGTCAGTATATTGTGATGGACTGTGTCCTGCATTCTTTCCGAAATTGTTTCTACTGTCCGATAACGACTTCTGATTGGTCGCTTTTTCCCATTTTCATATTCCTTTGGAATCTCTCGGCAAAACAGACGCGTTCAAAGGGTTTGGAGAGTATGAAAAATTGGTTTACAATATGAAGCCCACGGGATCATAAACTAACCAATCTTTATTCCTTAGTCTCTACTCTAATTTACATTTCAATATCACCATCGTTCAGCTTTTCCTGAGACGGTTATTTTAGTACCCCACACTACATGGGTTTTATTATTATTAACAAAATAAAATTTCTCAAGTTTCTTATTAGCTATTTGCATTTGAATATGGTAGTTTTAGTTATTTAATTTACTGAATTTTAATAAACATTGTTTATTCCTAGCTAATACCTGAGTATTAACTCTTTCAAATAATTTTCTGAGTTGCATTTTGATAAAATATGTCTTTGCCTGATTAGGCCTACATCAATCTCAGTTACTACATTTGAATTACACATTTCAATCATTATTCCTTTATGTTACTGTTATATTATTATTAATGATTGTTTTCTCTGACTTTTCCTTACTATTACTATACAAACACATAATATAATTAGCGACTTATTACCAGTGGTGTAGTGCTAAAATTAGCTGTGCCGGAGCTCTTAGCAGGGGCGTATGCAGAAGATAATCCGGGGGGGGGGGGAATTGTACTGGGGGTATGGAATCCCCCCCCCATTAAGCATGGGGCCGGGGACCCTCCCTTGGAATTTTTTGAAAATCAGGAACAAAATGGTGAATTTTGAGGCTCTCTGAGTACAGTTTTTACTGCTACATGTTAAAAGGTTTTCAATGCTATTTTGAGGAAAAATTCAAATTTTTGTGGGTACACGGTACACCCACAGTACTAATACCTTTTATAGTAATAATTGAAACTATCAGATTAATTATTCGTAATATTGAACATTTTTATGTAACACCATTTTTAAATAACATATTAATATTAATACAAATTTACATTTCAGTTTCGGGGATGGGGTGGTGGGTGTCAAAATTAAAAATTTTCAGGTATAAATGAACGGACATTTTATTTATTTAAATTAGGCTAACATAAATTGGTATGAACAAATAATAATTGTTTATTTTAGCCTATTTAGTGTTTTTAAGTACCAAGTTATAAACATCATACAAGGTTATAGAAAATATAATTTCTTTGAGATACAGAAACATGAAAATTGTGTGATGACATCTAAAGTAGACTCCAAAATGGATCACCCTTAACCTTAGTTTCTTCTTTGTTTGGATTTTCTGCTACTCTCGTTTTTGTGTCAGCTGCTGATCGATGGCTCCTTAACCATGTGATGACGTATGGCTCAGGCTCCCATTTTTGCAGAGATGGACCTTGGAGTTTTATAAACAATAGAGCTGAGACATGGCTTACTGTCAATGTGTTTCTTGATGGTGTGATTATGTTGTTCATGGTGCTGAAACCTCTTTCACAGTCAGCTGAACTGCAGGGTATTATTTTAGTGCAGTTTAGTAGTTCTTGCAGTCCATCAGGCACCCGTCTGCTGTTGTACAAGTAATCCCTGTAGGCAATCACAGTTTTGCTGATGTTCAGCTTAAATCTTTTGCAAAGCCGCTCCATTTGAGTTTGGCCAAACAAAGAAGGAATCTCAGTTGGCCAGTACTCGGGTTCCAATGCTTCAAAGTCATCTAAAAGCTCCTCGTACTCGTACTCGACTTCTTCTTTTTCTAAGCTAGTCGCAAACATTCTGTGTTTTAAGTTATTGATTACACTAGAAATGAATTGCTGGCCATTGAATGATACAATTTTTGGATTATCATTTAACTTAACAGAAGCAAAACTACCTTCTTTCATGGCGACTTGTGCTTCCAGTACTCTTGTCCCTGGCTTTTCCTTTAAAGATTCCAGATACCTGACTGATCTATGTATCAGTTTGCAAATACAACAGACATGCTTCTGTTTTCCAGACTTTCAGACAACAAAGCCAATTCAGCGAGAACATCGAACATAAAGGCTAAGTTTAGTAAAAAATTATGAGAAGTCAGCCTCTTCAACAAACCATTATACTTGCTTTTTTCAACTGGTGTTCTATTACGGTCATTCATTGCTTTGGAAAAGTGGTTGGCTAAGGCTTGGTAACCAAACCATACAGCTGAAACAGTACGGAAACTACTAGCTACCCATCTCGTGCTTAAAATTCTGCCTATCTTATTCATTTGAGTATCAAGCTCTTGTGCACATTCTTTCAACTCTCGCTTATTTTTTGGAGATGTACTGTACAAAGTGTATAGCTTGTCCATGAATGCTTGAAAATGGTTTACTCCGGCTACTTCACTTACAGTGTCCGCAATGGCTAATTCCAGTCTGTGAGTCATACAGTGCCATATGATAATATTAGGGTACAAAGATAAAAACCTTTTTGCCACACCAGAGTGCTTTCCTAGCATGAGTGCTTTCCTAGCATGACACTAGCCCCGTCACTTGTAAAATAAATCAAGTTTTGTTTTAAATACTCATTGTCAAAGCCATATTTGTCAAGGCACTTTAGTGCACTGCTAAAAACAGAGACGGCTTTTTGGTTAGCAAGCTTAACTAGGTCTAAAAATAAAGTGCTTGGGGGCTGTTCTTTACTTATCTCACATTTTAAGTAAACAATTAGCACCGACTTACAACTGATGCTGGTAGCTTCATCAATGATAAGTGCAATTTTCCCAGAAATTTCCTTAGCCTTGTTTAAAATTCGCAATTTCATCTCCTTTGAAATATGATCTATAATTTCTACTATACTGTACCTTGAGTGAAGGCCTACGCCGATGTCTACTCCATTTAATTTTTGCAATTCAAGTAAACCAAAATGATCGTTATATGGCCAGTCGTTCTTAGCAATAAAATATGCTGACCTAAAAATAGCCTTTGTTGACTCATGGTGTGCTGCATTTATATAATCAATCACTTGATTCACAGGAGTTTTGTTTGAAGTGTCAACAATTGTTTGAGCAGTTTTTGTGTGCCTTTGACCGCTTGTGTTCAACAATTTTTTTCCTTAGTGATTTAAGTTGGTTTGTTCTGTTTGAACCATAACAGCTAACTTAATAAGAGCGCCACTCACGAGACAAAGAAACGTGTTCTTTTTTTTTAAAGCCCCCCAGATTATTTACCTCAAAACATATTTTACATCCTAATTTACCTTCTTTGGAGTCAATTCAAGGAAAAGCCGCCTTCTTTCTATCCCACATGTCTTCCGTCCAAATGGCGGGCCACTGAGTTTGACTTTGTTTGTCCTTAGAGGTTCTGGGTTCATCTGTTTTACCATCTTTGAAGGTCTCATTAATATGTACACTATGATGATCGGCGAGTTTATTAGGGGCACACAAAAATGAAGTTATAGTTGTTTGTTTAGGTTTAGCCTCCATGACTTCACAAAACAAAAGTACAGTACATAGTATTAATGACTTAAATTCTTCACAAAGATAATAGTTATTAGTTTATTACCGTTATAACTTATAAGGGCGTAATCGCGACGTTTCTGGAGCAAAGGAGGACGTTAAACTCGCTAAAACTCTAAGAAACAGGTATTCACTTATTCTGGCGCTCAAATAGCACTTTCAACGTACCAAAACCACGATCAAGAGCAGGTTGAGGTTATACACGCACCAGACCGTCCCAATCAGAATTCACTACACACAGCAAAGCGAACGTGTGACTGAGTATAGACTGCAGACGACAGCCGACTGTTGGGTGGAGGGAGCGGGACTGGAGGGGAAAGACAAAGACATAATAGGTCTCTGAGAACATCGTGTCCTATTGTACAAGTACCATTACCATTGAGTTTAACTCAAATCATTATGAATTAAAAAAAAATAATCAAGCTAAAACCCAATAAAAACAAAACGTAAGTAGTCATGTTCCATTATCTATAGGTGGAGCGCCGTTCCGCCTTCAAAAGCTGTGCCGGAGCGCCGCTCCGCCCCGCTCTGGCTCCACTACACCACTGCTTATTACTAATAAACATTGTGAATAACTTAGCTAAGCTGATTGGCCTATTCTAGTACAAACATTATTACTCATGGAATTCATTAATTCTGAGTACTTTATAACAGACAATTCTTTTCAATTGTTCTTCATCAACCTATCTCACTACTGTTATCCTTCTCGTTATTTAATTTTACTTCATATTGTCTATTAACACTATTTAACATGAAGCTTGGCTACTTGGCCTTGTCTATTGACAATATAGTTTTAAACTTATTTTCATAATACAAATGTCTTGTTATCATTTAATGATCCAACTATGTTCTATATGATCTCCTTCAACTTTGACAATGTAGTTGATTTTCTCCTACTTGTTTATTACTTATTTTTTCTTTTATTATTTATTAATGTCAGAATTTTTTCTGATGGTACAATACAGACATCTGATTTCATTGTTTTTTACTGTTTATTTTGATTCCTTATGCACATTTTGGTTACTATAACTTTCTTTTAATGGTTTTGTTTCAAATATCATTTATATAACATTGTTTAATTAAATAATTCATATTCTAATGTTATTTCTTACAGTCATGATTGCTGTTAGAGTTCTATGTCTCATATTTCGATTGTTATTAGTTATAACTTATGTTATAAACCTTAATACTTATTTATATTGTTCTTAATTACTACTTTATAGGTAGTATATACCTTGAACATTGATTCAGGAAATTCATCACTGTTTCTAGTTTAGTACAGTTGTTGCATACAATTTGTTTATTACTTTAGTATTTTGTTCTGTTTCTATCATGGTCTACATTTTTGGGACCTAATTTATGTCATGGTAGAATATCATGTTACACAGTCATTACTCTACTGTATATATTTTACTTCTAGGCTTTAGTAAATCTGGTCCCATAAGAGTCAATGCTCTATCTAAATATGTATAGGCCTAATTTGTTTCCAGAGACTGACACAATCACAACCACAAATTAATCATATATTTAAACATCACTATCATTCCAACGTATTTAACTAGTTTATATTTTACAATCTACAACAGTCAACTTTCTACACTCTGATGTCACAAGAGCCATTTTAACTCTTTGACAGAAATAAAATGTACATCAGTTCGTACATCATCATCTAAAGTCGTTTCAACTTTCATTTGAATCAGCCATAGATAACTAGCTGTAATTATGCAATCCACTATTTTCCCATAAAACACAAAGAATCGGGAAAACACGTAAGAGCAGTTTTTCTACGTTAAGATCATAAGCAGTAATAATATCATATAAAAATATATTTCATCATTATTGTACTAATGATTAGTTTTTCATTTTTATTATATCAATAGCTATTTTTGCTATTCAGGAGTTTGCTTTGTTAGTCTCACATAATCAGTTTAACACTACTTCTGTCTGGCTGGTTTTGATTTAAATTCCATTTTACTTAACATGTTAACAAAAATGATGGGCTAAACAGACAAATCGTTTACCCAAGAAGGTATCTTGAAAACTGCATATTGTAACGAGCAGAAAATTTTAAAATTTTAAAATTTCACCTCGGCAGAGTACGTTCACACGAGGCAAGTGTCAACGACTTATGGTGGAGCAATAAATAAGGAGTAATGAGAAGGTGTCAGTGAAGCGTTGCTGACTTGACAATAGAAACGCATTAAGTTCAATCCAACTATAGAATTTGGTGGTGTAAGATGACAGGGAAAGTTTCGTCCAGAATTATTGCTCTCCGCAGCTGTAACAAAGTAAGTAAGGACATTCACACCCGTACCAAGAATTGTAGCAGATGTGGCCGTGTTACGTCAGTAGACGATAAGCGACAAAAACAAGTGAGGCTCCATACTACAATGAAACGGATACGCTGCACCTTAAGTAACAATACTGGAAGATAGGCTGACAAAAACTAAAGTCATGTTACACAGCTGGAGGTATCGTCTAATTGACAGACAAGAATTTACGAAGGGAAAGTTGGGGTGACTTCAACGACCAGCAGATGTTCGAAATTAGTTATAGCCAGAAAAAAGGGGTTAGAGCATAGAACAATACGCCAGGAAGACTGTAAGTACAGATAATGGGAATCTATAGAAACGCAGAGTTTACTCAGACAATAGGCTGATAGACAAGTTGTTAATAGCCATAGTTTCTTCGAAGCGGGTCAACGATCGTCAAGCCAGAGAGCAGGGAGACCTAAGGACCTATCAGAGGCTTTCAACCAGCGAGAAATTTGATGGTGAGGGATGTTTCCATAGCAACTGAGACGAAGAACCTATCGGAAGAACTATGACGTAGGATTTTGACATAGTGGGACAGTATTTTCCGAGAAAATCAAAAACTGACCAATCTCGAAAAGAAGTGGGCGTGAAGCACGCCAGAGACAAAATTTTGAGTAGGGACGAATTAATAAAACCAGCTGTCCAGGAAGACGGAGGGGCAGTCATACTCAATTTTTTTAAGCAGTTATATTCAATTTTTAGACAGGCAGTCAACACTCAAATTTTGAATAGTTATACTAAAGTTTTACAGTTAGAATTTTCAGACAGTTTACATTTCAATTATCAAGTAGTTTAACTTCAAGTGCGAGAGACGGTATATCATAAACTTTCCATTGTTTACTCAAATCATTCGGAAGTTAGATAAATAACAAGGAACTTAAAACTTAATAATACATTCATATCGCGGTAGTGAAACTTTACCGGTGTGCGCAGTAACGGACTTAGTGAAATTTACACCAAGTGAACAATCAGACCGTTACACTATCAGACAGCATCACTTAACGATATACAAATTATTTGAACTTAATATTGTGTATCAACAACATAATGAACACGAAACATTAAACAAACTAATCAATTATAGGATCGTTTGTTGAAGCAGCGACTAATGAAACTAGACATGTATATTGACTTTAAAACGAACTCACAGCAAACACAGTAAGAAAGAACATTGATTGAACACTGACTTCAATTACTCACACATATACAAACACCTACGCGAGTGGTCAGAAGAATAAAGTGATAAGTGGCAGTGATAAAACAACTTACGACGGAATGTATCTACGAGCCATCTCCATCACCAGAACGAGACTTCGTCAACAACTAATGGATATTCAATAACCAAGTAACCATTATTATAATTACTTCTAATTAATAACTTCTACTGACCTGGTTTCTTTCAAAGAATTCACACCTGAGAGAATTATTAAGAAAAGTAATGAGTAATTCTGAATAAAGTAGTTAATGAACGTATAAACAAAAGCTTATTTGGGATTTAATGAACGCATTAAATAAGTAGAATATTGAATTGTAACATCATTTGATTTATATATGTATGTATGTTTTCTTTGTTTCAGCATATATTAAGATATATCTTTGTTTATTATAAAATATGTATGTATTTCAGGTACAGCGACGTAACCTATGTACTATTATAATATGTCATAAATGATAATTAAACTAGTATTTTAGTTAATCAGAAACATGCGTTCATTATTACCAATGCAACCCAAATATTAACCTAAAGTTTGAAGGAATGCAAATAGATTTAAAAGTTTCTTATGTTCAATTAAATAAATGATATCACGTATGTGTTGATGAGCGTAGATAGTTAGAATCATCAATAAGATTAAATTATACACATACATGTCAGAGATCGATAATTTTATATATTTAATAATTAATTTATTGTGCTATCAATACGCATTTATAAAATGATTATAATATCTTCATTTTCTGGAACAAGAATATTAGGGTTGGGTGGGGTAATTGTAAATTCGGGGTAATTGTGAACAGTAAGGAGATTTTAATTTTCAGACAATCAATATTGTCTACATTGTCATTATATCATCTGTCGAAGTTCCCTCCAAAACTGCAGAGTGCTGCTACACTTCTAATATACGGGTCTGTGCTAATATTTATAACTGAAGTTTCATGCTAAAAAACATTCTGAAACGGTTTTGTATAATTTTGGAAGTATACCGATTTTCTGGGCAGAAACAGTATAAAGGTAAATGTAACAGTCTTTATTAACTTTTTGTAATATTTTGTATATTAAGATAGTCTCAATCTACACAGCATTTACAATTACCCCACAAAAATTTGCCAGTGGGGTAAATGTAAATGTGATTTTGGAGTAATTGTAAATTCTGTTATTCAAATACTCTTGTTTGTTTAGTACTATTAAATATCAGAATTTACCAAATCTAGACATTATTACGACCTCACCACTCTTAAAACATATTCTACTAAAGATAAAATTATTTAAATTATTCAAAAAACTGTAAAAATTTACAAATAATTTGTTAGGCCTATGTATGTTAGTGTAGAACAGTTGTGGAAAAAATATTTCTGCCATCTGATAAATAGTCAGGTGTATTGTTATGTTAGTGCTTAACTGAGTGTTTAATTGTTATGAAATCAACCAATTGATAAGCTTTGGGGAGCAAAACACATTGAAAGGCAAGGAGTCTGTCCATTGGCAAAATGCAAATTTTCTACACTATTAGGCCAAGTGTGGATAGAAGGCATGATTAATAAATAAAAATTTCATATTAAAAGTTTAGTCCACCTACAAGCACCTCTATTGATGATGTAGCCGCATCGTCTCTACCAGGCACATCTCCTTCTCAGATAAGTATTCCACCAAGTAAGATTATTGAGAAGACAGCTATAAAATGCCACAACAAAAATCAACTCCAAAAACACCAACTGGAATCATACAAATATTTACATCAGAAATTAGAAAAACTCAAAATTCTATTATGTCTACAGAACTCACCATAAAAAAAAAATACCTCACTTGAAACCTGAAAGATACAGAAAAGTTTTAACAACTGAAGAGTCCTGACAAAAGTTAAAGAAGCTGAAGACAGTATCAAGAAAAAAGCTTGAAAAATCAAGAAGAAATGTCTATGAACAGAAAAAGCTAACCTAAGAAGAAAATTGTATTTTGATCATAAAGTAGTACAGAAATCAAAATACGATTCTGTACAACAACACTATTTATTGTGATGACTTTGATGATAACAAAGATTCATTTGCAATAAGTGTTTTGGAAACCAATACCATGGAAGTAATGTATGAAATACCAGAATGGAAGAGATTGAACTAGGAAAATTTGTTCTCGTTGATTTTGATGATGAGAGAGAAATTTATGTCACAGGATATCAAATCAAAGATAAAATTTCTACAAAGCTATATTAAAGGAAAATTATGAAAGTACTATTAGCTTTGAACAAATACTGACAGTTTTGCCCAATCCAGAGATTAAGGAAATTAACAGACAAATTATCTACGAGTTCCCTGGAACTGTTTTTGTGTTTGAGAAATAATAAACTATTATTCTATTAGTTAGTTTTTGTATTACATAACAGAACAACATACAATAGTGTCTGAAGTATGTTTTTTCCACTTACTTTTCATATAGCCTAGACCAAGACAGGGTAACTGTAAATGGAATAATTATAAACATGCAGTTAGGATTAAAAACACAACACAAAATAGTACAATGTCAACTAGTTTACAGTTGTTCCAATTTTTGTTTCAATATTTCAAAGGATAAATAGCCTAAAACACTTGTTTACAATTACACCTAAGATGATCGGGTAATTGGAAAAGAAATGGGGTAACTGTAAATTGAATGTGAGAGGTCTTCATTGATATTTAAATAATTTTTTGTATGCAACATAATAACAAAGATTGAAAGAACTATTATTTGCAGTTATTTCAATTTTAAAACCTATACTGGACATGATTTTTAATCAATAAAAATGTTTAAATCCTTCATATTTCATTTACAATTATCCCACCTAACCCTACATTGTTTAGATGTTACTGTAAAAACAACAAGAGTCTTGCTACAAAGAAACAAGCCCCAACTCAATATCATAAAATTCACACATGCAGGGTGGTTTTATCTCAATAGAATGACATGATAATCAATTAAATGCTTCAATCACTTTTCTTAGCCTAATGTAATCAAGGAAATTGGTAAACACAGTGCACAATTTTAAGAAGAAAAAGCATGATAATATGCATATATCAAGACCGTTAAGTCTAATACGTGAATCTTCGACAGGGCAAACATTAGGTCTATTAAACAAACCTTTGCATATTGTGAGAACCTATATACTGATTATTTTACTTCTCTAACCCTATTATTGCTAAACAAAAAAAAAATTTATTAGAAGACTAAAACTGAACCTTATTTTAATATGAAAGAACTGATGATAGTAACATTACTATGCCAATCATATTATATCTGGTAAGTTCTTCACTTCAAATAAGAAAAGCTAAAATGACATGTATATTAAAAAAAAAGCATACTACACAATGTACAGCATGAAATCATGTACTGACAATCAAGTTTGTCAGTTTGGAAAGTGTAGTAACAAACCAACTCTTTACCTTATGATGCCACCAAGCTATTATATTTATGTGTGACATTTTCATGCATGACACGAATCTTGAATGGATAAACACTGATAAAATTGCACATGTAGATACTCTTATGTTATATATTACAACAGTTTACAAACAAAATTTAAATCATTTCGACGAAATCGAAACATCGAAGCATGATAATGTTTTTAGGCTTTTGAAACGTATAATGTGCAAAAACTGCAGACTCTCCTGTTCAGCGATGTTAGTACGGATTTCTTAAAAACGACAGAGACCGAAGATTTCTAGACTGTGGGGAATCGAAAGTGTGGAAGCGTTACATTTTTCGATGACGTTACATTTTTGTGGAATGACCCCCAGCCTAAAAACATTATCATGTTAAAAAAAATGGTGTTTACTTAATTAAAAACGCAGCCTGTATAAAATGTAATCGGTATAAGTATCGGCGTTCTGTCCAAATGTGTTAACGTACATAAACAGCTCAATGATAGATCGAATGCATCGGACTTGAGTAATTATTTAATTAAAGTAATGCTGAAGCATATATAAGAATGGTTAGAAAGTACAGTACCCATGATACATACAAATAAAAAAGCAAGGTTATATCAAGTTTTTGACGTTATCATGTCACACAAACATGCATTTACACTAGTAATTCTAAATGACACTATCGCGTTTCTAGTGGTACGTTACTGTACAATACTGGCTCGTATTTTCGAAATTCGAATTAATTTTTTATTAATTCTACAAAAAAAATGATTATACAAGACTTTTTATAACCAAAGCCACATTTCAATAGTGAATAACTAATTATTAAATCTCACTTTCCGTATAAGAGTGTTAACAGTTAATCAAAGATCTTCATTTGTTTAATGAAACCAAACTTACACAACAAAATTAACATACGAATTCCCACGCAAAACTTCACCGCAACAAGGTACAGTTCACAATTATCTTTGCCGTTGGCTGTTGCTGTGTTAGCCGTACAACTTGAATTGCATGTCGCACGTCGCGTGCTCTGCTTTTTTGGAAAAACTAATTAAATATTCCCACGATGTTCAAACGTGAATGAACATGAAGTAACTTGTTTATTTACTTACGTGATCACGTTAAGAACAAATAAAGTTTTTTCTACAAACTATTCTTAAATCTAACATGTTCATATAGATATTTACAATTAATATAAAGTTCAAAATAACCAAATACTTAATTAAAAAAAATTTGTTCATAATGAAAGGTACCACCGGTACTTTATTTTACTGTTCATATGAATTGTACTTGGGAGTAATATATCCTATTTAAAAAAAAATAACAGAATGGAGAGATATGGAATTATATACTGCGTTTAAAAATTTATATATTTCTCAAGAATTCGTTCCCTTCTACATCAGTAAGCAAATGGTGCTGCACTCTATTAAAAATTATGTCGACTATGGAATTTAATATGCAGGGTAGTGAAATTTTTGTTTATAAGAATGAAGTTTGATATGTAAAAAATTAAATAAGTGATTTGACAATTGTAACAGTTACCTTATACATAACAACTGAAAAAATGATATGGAGATTTCACGTTTGTGGTAGTCGTGTTCATTTTATGAAACATGATAATGATGCAGATTCTTGAAATTCCTTTGACAGTTTAATGAAAATCTATTCAAATTGTTACAGTGAAAATATTCCATAATGTATTATAGTGGGGAGTGAAGTACATTAATTCGTGGGTAGAAGAAAATCATTTTTATAAGTGTTTAATATTGAAGCATGTCTTTTAAAAATGCTACGATATTGTAACTGCTTCCTAACCAATAGACTGATTGCTTATAGATATGGCACAGTACGAATTTTTACCTCTCTGTGATGTATTGTTTAATATAATATCTCTTGCCTCGTATTTCTGTGATATAGTTTTTGATGTAGTCATGGGTTATGCCCTTTTTGAAAAAGAAAGACATCTTTGGTTTACAGTTACCATTTCGTTCGTGTTACTGTCATTAATTGTAAGCCAGATTGTTTCTTTGAGGTGGTTTTTACATGCAGTTGAAGCTCACGAACGTAGCAAAGAAAAAGAAAGTGGCGAAGATACTAAAAAGTCTGTTTCAGCAATTAAAAAGCTAGGCAAGTGGTCAGTGATATTTCTGCATGTAATTCAGTTTGGTGTTTTGTGGCGTTATTTCAAACTGTTTATTCCAGTAGATTTAAGATTTGTTAAATATGAAGTAAGAGATTTGTGTATGTTACGTTTAGTACACGCTTTTTGTGAAGCCGCACCAATGTTGCTTGTACAGCTTTATTTGTTGTGGCATGAAACTGCTACTAAAGAATTCACAGATTTGAATTTAGTGTCAATGATTCTGTCATTGTTTAGTGTGTGTTGGGCTCTTGCTTCATTTAGCAAAAATGTACGTATGCAGAATGTCCATCGCCTTGTCCTTACTTGGTTGGGAGTAATTTTTCAGGTAAGACTGGGTATGATTTTTTTAAATTCAGATAACTGTTTGTATAATATTTTTAATAAATAAGCATTAGATAATTTAGTGAATTAGTTACTTTAAAAACTCTGTATGCCACGTCTTTTAATAGATTGACAAAAATGATGTAGCGGTAGATATTGTTCTGAGCTAAGCTTAACATATTTAATGGCTTCAGTGAAATTCGGTTTAAATCAAATTCTAGGTAAACCAGGTTAATTAAATATGTTCAGAATAAATTACCTCCATGCTTAGTATAGTACATTTTAAGCATGAGACGTTTTGTGTTTACTACTACTCTCCAGCACTACAGCCCATGGTGAGCCTTGGCTTCCGCTACGACCCGTCTCCACTCATCTCTGTACATTGCCTTCAGTCTCCAGTTCCTAATGCCCATCGTTCTTAGATCTTCTTCCACATCCTGCTGCCATCTTCTTCGAGGCCTGCCTCTCTTCTTTTGCCCAATATCGTTCCACTTAATATAGTTTTGGGCATCCTCGTAACATTCATACGGGATACGTGTCCCAGCCATCTAATTCTAGCTGATTTTATGTGCCTCACCAGGTCTTGTCCAGCAATCAACTCATTTATCTCACTGTTATTTCGGATCCTGTACATATTCCCTTCCTTCACTGGTCCAAATATCTGCCTCAATATTCTTCTTTCAAAAATTCTTAGAGCGCTTATATCCTTATTTACGAGAGTCCATGTCTCGAATGCATATGTAACAACAGGTCTGATCAGTGTTTTATATAACATCAGTTTGGTTCTTGGAGTTAGAAGCTTTGATTTCAGTAATGATTGGTTTGCATAGTAGGCTCTATTGCCGGTTATGATTCTATTTACTATTTCGCTGCTCACTCGGTTTTCATTATTCAGAATAACACCTAGGTACTTAAATTCTGCAACTCCTTGGAAACAGTAATGGCCTGTGTGAAGGTCTAGCAGTTCTCTATTTTCCTTCACAGACACTTTCATGTATTTTGTTTTAGCCTCATTGACTTCCAAACCAATTTTGCTTACTTCCCTCTCCATTTCAATAAAGGTATCTTTGAATACATTTTTGTTCCTGGCTACCAGCACAATATCATCCGCATATGCTCCTAGTTGCCTCGTCCTTTTGAAGATGTGTTCTCTGAAGTCTATCTTGTTTATAGCATAATGTAGTGCCAAGTTGAAGAGGGTTGCAGATAGTGCATCACCCTGCTTTACTCCAGTACCAACCGTAAAATCTCGGCTTTTGTTTCTTCCCAGAACTACTCTTCCTTTGAAATCGTTCAGACTGAGCAGTACCAGTCTCACAATCATTTGAGGTACTCCCAATTCTTCCAATGCTATTCGCAACATTTTTCGATTTACACTATTGAAGGTTGCCTGAAATCTATAAACAGTATATGGAGGTCAATACCATATTCGAAACATCTTTCGAGTGACTGCCTCATGACGAAAATTTGATCGACTGTGCTCCGGTCGGCTCTAAATCCACTTGATGTTCACTTAGGATTTCCTCTGCATAAACATTTAGCCTATCAAGGAGAATCATGGAAAATGTGTTATAGACAGTTTTGTGTTTACTTTATAAAAATTATATGTCCTTATATGCATGTGCAGACAATGTTGCTAATCATGTTACATCAAAATAAACCTAATTCTAATCCTAGAAGTAGGCTAGTCTTGTTAAAT
Organism: Magicicada septendecula; assembly: GCA_034769895.1. Lineage (NCBI taxonomy): Eukaryota > Metazoa > Arthropoda > Insecta > Hemiptera > Cicadidae > Magicicada > Magicicada septendecula. The sequence goes on from CM068367.1 coordinate 775,043,523, forward strand.
GTTTTCTTGTATAATAATAATAACAATATTATTATTATTATTATTATTATTGATATTACTGTTTTGTGAGGTTACTCATTCACATAAATATTGACCAGTCCATTTTTTTGAGTTCCATGCAATCAATTTCTTTATCATTGCTTCTGGTGCTCCTTATTGCAAGTTTTCAAATCACCCTAGCCTTGTACCTTACAGTTCTCTTTATATTTTCTCCATCAACATTGTCTTGATTTTTTTTTTAGATTTCTGCACGCCTCATTAATGTGTTTCTTTGAAGCATAAATGCTCTATATTATTCCCTTCCAGAACACTGTGTGCTCATAATTGACATGTAACATATGATTTAAACAGCATATGATATGTCAGACTTTGTTAATGTATATTCTTGAAATGTTTCTCTTCTGATATTTTTGATTCTCATAAATGTACAATGCTTCAAGTATGTTCTTTTATAGTACTTTAGTTCTTGTATACTTCAGACATTTTCGTGCACATAAGTTCCACAATTTTATTTTTTGTCATTCACCATTACTCCCAGATATTTGATTTTCCAACTGTTTTATACAATTGCTCTTTCATTTAATATCTCTTATTTCATTGTCTTCTCTTGAAAACAATGTGGACCATATCATAATTGTTATGCTTTAGATTATTAGTAATCGCTGGATACATTCAGCAATTGACAGCAGTTTAGTTGTCAACAACTTCAGGGCAAAGTTCAAAGTTTATATGCATAATTTTTCTCATACGTTTGTCAATATCATCTTCACAATTACTTGTTTATAGTAATTTTGATCATAATTTTTGAACAGTAACATATTGGCCTAAACAGTAAAGTGGTCTATTACATATATTCCAGTTACGAATCTCCATTATGACGAACAGTGTGATAAATGTTATAATTTTTCCAGATATTTTTGCACAGTTTACTGCATGTGTTGTTTGCTTATTCCTCCTAAAATTATTACAATAGGCCTATATTCCTAAAACCATGATGCATATTTTCTTTAATAAATACCTTCAACATCCAACACAGTCCACTGGTTGGAAAAGCCGTACTTTGTAGTATAAGCTGGATCTTGATTTCAGATACCTTGATTGTATCTTGTATGCTGGATCTTGATTGTATGCTGGGGTGCACTGGAGTATTGTCTATAACCAGAAGGATTTTAAACACCTAATTATTGCTTTGTCTAAATTTTTAGCCTCACAGTATGCATAGTTTAGATTTCACAGCTAGTGAAGTAACTTGTGTTTGTGTTATTCTTAACTTGTGTTTAACTTTAACATTTTATAATACAAGGTCAAAGAACATACATTAATTTTTTTGTAAATTGTGAGACAAAGTGCTCTAACACAGTGAATTGTTGCAGAAAGCTTTAGTCAGTCTGGTATGCATAAACAAGCAGTTTCCAAGCGGACAGATCTTTCTAAAGTGGTTGTGAATCACGTGAAGATAGTGATATTAAGATGAATGTTATGGTATTGTGTTCCAAAAAATGCTTAACTTTAATAAAAAGTAGGCTATTGGGTTAACAAAGAGCACTATTAGGGCACTTTATGTTGCATGCATGGCGTATTGAAAACTCCCAGATACATCTATGGAGTTTATCAAAATTGCACCATGATAATGCACCAGTTCACACATAATTGCATGCTCAAGTAGTTTTGGCAAACACCTTGATAACACTGTATTTTCATCTTTTCAAGAACATGAAAACTTAAAGTCAACATTATGCAGACATAAAACAAAATCATTGGTCATGATAAATCTCTAAAGTGTATTCCATATTATTCTTTGGCCTGTATTATATCAATGTAGATTACGCGGAAAACGAAAAATATAAATAAAGATGTATAAGACATAATTATACAAATAATAAAAAATTACATGACGTTTTTAATAAAACCATGTACTGGTTGTTTAATCTGAAACATGCAACATTTTCCATCTTTAGCATAAGTACAGTATTTCAGAAAGTATTCTTACTTAGCAGAGGCAGTGTTTAACGTCTGTAAAAATACTGTCATTCAGAACAGCTGAACATTCATCACAAAAAATTGTATAACTGTATTATGAGCACAGTTGTCTTAGATCATAAATATGGGATTGTTGTATGTTTAATCTCTCATGACATAATGGTGTGTATTGCATGAGTCAGTCTTTAGAGAGACACAGTGGACAAACACTTTCTTGCGAGGCTAACAAAATTTTGCACATATTTCGCACATGCACACAACAGTCTTGTACAGTATTTCATAGTGTGAACATTGGCTGCAATCAGGCTGACAAGAATAGTAGACAGGAACAGAGGTAGTGCATGAGTGAGAAAGTGTACTGTTATCGTGTTGTCTCCCTTCTCTCATATCTAGACACTTTACACTATACTTGTAACTGAGGTTAATTCCGAAGGGCGAGGTAGGCGCAGAACACTGCTGTATAAAGGCTGACAGGCTTCTACTACTTGTATTATTTCCTTCCCATGTAGCATATCCAACATAGTTGTTAAACTTCAGGTTGCTTTTAATCATACCTGGGTGCGCATATGTACATACACTTACAGTAGCGTGTGTGTGCAACGTGTGCACATGCACGTGTGTAGGGACAGATACGTAGACAACAGGGGCTATTATTTATGTTTATAATTATGATCAAATGATAGAGTTAAATGAATATGTACTATGAATTAACAACAAAATAATTTGTTTTCAGTTTATTTGGAGATTGGGTACAGTTTCATGTAGGGTGATCTCTTTGACTGCATATGCTACGCTGTATGGACGATGGGTATTCCTAGTCATAGTGCTTCATTGGGTCTCTATGTTTCTTTGGCTTGTTTCACCAAAAAATGTATTTCATGGAGAGAGAATATCACGCCGCAGAAAAGCTGCATTCTCAGCACTCATAGCCTTTGTATATGTATTTGCATATATTAATTTACAAGAAGTTAATCATCGGCAAAAAATGGTTAGTCAGTAATAATCTTATGTAAGTTTAATATAAGAATTCAGTATTACTAAAAAAAAGTTATATAAACCTGTTAAATGGATAATTATTATTTTTTAATTTTATGTTAGTATAGTGGATATATTATGTTATGATCCTTCCTTAATTGGCGCTATAGCCAATTTAGACCAGGGCCTTGTCGACTACTTTTCTCCACCATTCGTCTCTCAATACTGCCAGACACCTTTAGTTTCTGATCCCCAACTTACACTGGTCGGCCTTAACATTGCCCAGCCATCACAGCCTCAGGCATCCTACCAGAACAGATCCTCTCTGGTTTTGTGCTCATCACATTTTTTGGTACTTGTTGATTTTTCATTTTCCCCACGTCTCCGAGCCATCTTAGTCTGCACACTTTTATGTCGGCAACAACTGCCAGGGCAGTATAAAGTACTTCTGATGAGGCGTTGATTCTTGTCCTCCACTTGTTGTTCATCCTTTTTTTGATAAGGGCTCATGTTTCAGAATCACACATAACCAGTTTGATAATTGTCCTATACACCAACAACAACTTAAGATGTCTTGTCACAAAGGAGGATCTGAGAAGCTTTTGAAAGCTGTAATAACATCTGTTTCCTATTACCAGTTACCCTTTAATTTCCATTGGCACTTTGTTGTTTTCCATTACAACACCTCCAAGGTATTTAACCTGCTCCACATGTTTGTGTCCCTCAAGTTGTCTCACGTTCCTCAACATTGTCTATTCCTTGTATGGATCATATATTTATTTTTATTTACAACAGTCCCACCTTGATTGCTACTTCTTCAGGTACAATCAGGATTGTACCTTCAGGTTCTTGGCGAGGTAGTTGGTGTTGGTACCCAGCAATGCGATGTCATCAGCAAAGGTGAGGCTGTGCGTCATTTTATTAAATTTGTCCTGGGTTGACAGCTAATGTACTCATGACCAATTTCAGCTAAATTTGTGTATGATGAAGAGCCCCCCTGTTTCAGACCTTGCTGAATAATAAGTAACTTGAATTTACTTCTTGTTCTTCAGAGAGTCATTTTAACAAAATTGGCACTCCTAATTCCAGCATGGCCAAGAACAGCAGTCCTGTATAAATACTATCATATTGTAATTGTGCGGTGTGCGAGACGTCCGCCTCGTTCAAGCCCCGCGATGGAAGCCAATTTTGTAATAGCTCCTTCTCCTCCCTCTTGTATTGTATTATCATAAATGCGTAAGATAGTAAGAGTGGAATTGGTGTAATGTGTCTTACCAATCCGTCGTCGCTCTGGAACGTAACTTACGCTGATTGTGTCCGTCGCGAACGTACGAATAACCAGGTATCAAAGTCTTTACCTGTTGTTCACTAGGGGTGTATAAATCCCAGGTGGCGCCAAATTGTTTAATTAAAACAATTAAAAAAAATTTAGGATGATCAGGCGAGTTCAGCTCAGGCGGTGTGGAGAATTCAAATTTATTCCCGCCTCGTTTCTACCTTCTTAATCAAGCCGGTAGTTCGTTGATTTTGCTACATGAGCGCTTGCCGTCAATCCTAGCTGTTCGCTAAAATGTACAAAAATTATAATACACCTTCCTAATGAAAATAAAACACAGTGGTTACACTCAGTACTGGTTTATTAGTTGGTGATTGTTAATTATTCAGTTTAACACATATTATATTTTGTTTTTTAATAAATTTGCACCGGCAATTAATATAAGACAATTTCTCTAGGGTTTGACAAATCGATTTTGAACGGATCAGACAGTCAATGATGGCGACTGTATAATTTGTTTACAGATATTTTCGTTCAATGTCTTGGATTCTTGTGATTACGATAAAAGGATTATTAATAATTACAACAATAAAAATACACACTACCTTACATTATTTGTACTTAAATAATATAATGTGTAACTATAATTTGTTCCTGGAGTGTAGTAAAAGTGTTTCAGAATTTCGTAAACTAACAACAGGTTATTTTACTAGTTGACAAATTTTCAGTGTCTTATTTTTTATTTAATCTTTGAAAGAAATTAAATTCAGTTTATAGTGAGAGTTCAGATTACGGTGAGAAATATTTAAAGTGAGTTTAATTCTGAAATTTGGGTAATTTAATGATACTTAACACATCAGTAGACTGGATGTACTTAGTTGTTCAGGTAAAAAGGAATTGGGCTGCAATCGTATTCAATTTTCAATTGTGTGGGGCTTCTGGCATCTTTTCAAGTTAATCGTAGCAATTTATTCATTTCTTTTTTATTTAATTGGTCCTCGACATCAGTTAAATGTTTTCAGTCATCGTCTGCTTCTTACTTATTCACCTGTTGTAATTTTGTTTACTTTTTTGACCTTTTAAATTAAAATTTTTGGCGTCTATTCTGGAAGAGCGTCACATTACGAGTAATAAGATTTAATGGAAAATTCATAACCAACGTCTGTTGTCATGGTTACAAATTAATTCTGATTGGTTAATCTTGTCTTATAACCATTGTTATCAGTTTTGAATTTTTATTCAAAATTACTGTATATCTTCTGATTGCTTTTATTCTTGTCTTCCTCCCTACGTATTAAATATTATCACTACTGTTTGTATTTCCTTTCAAAGATTATTTAGACATCCCATAAGGTTGGGTTCTATAAAGTATTACTATATTTACAATTATGTTAATATTTGTTAATTATATTTCTTTTTTATGTTATGTACTTATTCTAACATTTTTCTTTCAAAATGATTCACAAATTATCCTTGGCTGGTTACTCGCCTTGGATTTGTTAATTTCCTTGTTGATTTTCTATGATTTGTAGTTATTTGTTTTTGACAGTTATGTATTTCATAGGCCTAAGTAGCCATTGATCATATTTACTTATTTTATACCAATTACCTCTCATTTTATCCTAATGTGTTTCAATTTGTGATTATAATTGATTTGTTTATTTGTTGTGGTGTTTTGGATCTGTTTTGTACTGATTATGTGTTAACATTATTTTATACATCATGGCTTGTCAATTATTTCCTAACTGATTTTCCAGTGTCATTATTTCTGTATTAATTTACCTTCTTATTTATTTAACTTGCCCTTGTTAACAATATGGCTATACAATTAACAAATTTGACTCTAATTTAAATTTGTGGTGCCCCATGTTCTTTGGGAGCCAATTTATACAATGTGCAATTATGCTAATTTATGGAATTTAATTATGTAATTATCCAATTAGGTTAATCTATGTCAGATTAATTTAAATTATGCAATATATTAATTACTTTGATGTGATTGACTGTGTTCATTAACGTTTAGCATAATTACTGCACTGAGACTCTTAAAGTTGTATAAAAACGATGTAGGAAAATTTACAACAAATAATTCAATTGACGTTAGTGTTTGTTACAAGGTAAAGTGACAATAATGAACGCATAAATACTTAGCAATTAAATACTTATTTATTTAACATTACTCAAATAAAGAAAACTTCCGATATATGGATATAAATTATGCCCTGTAAGTACATTCATGAAAGAAAACATATATAAGAATACAAATTACAATATGAATTCATTACGTCGTTCGCTGAAAAACACACACACACACACACACACACACACACACACACACATATAAAAAACACAATGAACATACATAAACATAGACAATCAATATATTAATCTTACACTAATGTGTTCATTTTGCCTCAGATGCGTAGCTTTATATATCTAATGTTATCATTAAATTTATATAATTTCTCAAAGAGTGGTTTCTTTGAAAAGAGTCAGGACAGTAGAGTTATTATAACAGTAATAACATGAAGGTTTACTTGTGATAGTGGATTATCCAAAAACTCCCATCGGCAAAACTCCTTTCCATTGATCCAATTAAGTAAAGGTTGTGTAGATTTGATGCTTGTCATCACTTAGCACACGCGGATAAGATTCACTCGCGGTGTGTGTGTGTCCTCCATTGGTGTCGGCCGTTAATATGAAAGTCTATAAAGTTTTGTGTTGCATAAATGCATTCATTGTTAATGATCGTGTATAGATAACTGTCTACCGTCAAACTTCTTCGTGCGTCTATATACGTTAATGTATTGTGTTTAGTTTACATGACGTATTGTTTCATTAAATATCGTGCTTGAATCTTAGCGGTATTTATAACACTTCACACTGCGTTACCGCGGTACACTTCCGTAACTCAGTAACATATTGACGTAAAGTTTTGTGAGTCTGTTATTAAATGAAGGCTGATTAACGGATTAACTTGTGAATAATTAACTTAGTTCTTAACAAGCAGTAGCTGAGTACAACTTAGTAACTGAAAGTTTTTAACACTACATGATTGAGTAACTGCTAATACACTAAGACCGAGTAACTTGTGAATAATTGAAAGTACTATGTTAACTGACTAAAGTACGGTGTAACTGAGTTTTAGAAAAGACAGAAATACCGTAAGACTGAGAGTTATAGTAAGACTGATAAATATATTAAGACTGAGACTCCGTGTGCCCTGTAAACAGTTTTTATTAAGCTTCATTTACCATAATGCAATGTCCTGGCAAAATACGTCTTTGGTCAAACACGATAGGTCAGATAATTCCTACCACTATGAATAACTATGGTTCTCGACCCCGGATTCGCTGTTCTCGTTGCCCTCTTGACAACAGTCCTCTCCACTTGCGTCCTGGGAAGATGCTAGACTCTGGTTGGTTATTGGACATCCCCTCAAGTACACAACGAAAGGGCTCCGTACCATTTCTTAGAATGTAGAGCAATCCCGCGCCTGTCCATCAAGCTTTTGTTCAAGTATGCTCCGAAGATCTGCTGTTATTCTCATGCGAACAATACGTAGCATTTCATTATTGTTTGACTTCCCACGACCCTTTTTTGTCAATTAGCAGCTCCTTGCGTGTCGTCATCCCCAAGATGCCACTCCGGTCTCCTGTCATAAATACTAGTTGTCATCCTTACGATGTTTTTATGCTGTGCACACTTCCTGGCTGCATTTACTTGGTGTACACTCCTTTGTCTTCATACGGGGTGAGACTCTCCTAAACCGTTTGTGTGAGTATCCTTTTCTTATTGCTGGCACGCTCCAAATTAACCTTACAGCATGTGTTCGCTACAATTTCTCCGTATCTGTGCCACCATACTGTATCCTTTGTTTAGGTTGTTGTGGGGCTGTAAATCTGAGTTGAGCCGAGTCTGTCACAGTCGAACCTACTTTCTATTGTAGTGTTGTGTCAGGCATTTTCTCATTGTTTCCTAGCATGCGTCCAGTTGACATGTTGTTAAGTTGTCCCTTTATTTATTACTTCTGGCTTGGGGTGGGTGACTCGACTTGTGTAACGCACTTCTTGATCAAAATTTATAAAATTAAAATTTTTGGTCATTATAGCTATTACTTACTATTCTTTATTACATAAAATATAACAACTAGGCCTATGGTCTGTATACTTCCTTCAGCCATATCCTATTCATAAATTCAATTGAACAATCTTTAACAGTTATTAGGTAATGTTGGTTTACAATTCATTTCATTCTTTATTATTTTTTGGGTGATAAACATCATCACACCTTTTAAACTTACTTATGGTAATCGATTATCCCTTATAACATGGGGTGTTTATTGATTTTGTTTTTAATTTCTTATTTCTTTAATAATCTCTACCTCCACTCCATGGCAACACTAGCTGTTTACCTTACATGGGCTTTCTCCCCTGAAGAACATCGTATCCTTCATTTATATTTAATCTAAATACTATTTTTAATTACTATTATTAATACAATTCTTATATGTTCACCATTAAATCGTTTAGTGTTTATCACTTATTTACTAAGTGTTTTTTTTTCTATCACTATTTTTCATAATACTATCATTTACAATATTCTTATTTATTCATAACCTTCACTTTTAAACTATCTAGTGTTTATCACTGATTTACTCATTATTTTGGGGTTTTTACACTTTCACTTTTGGCACTTCTTAAACTTTTTATTTTAAGTGTTTATTAGTGGGTAATCCCTACCATTACTTTTCTTTGTCACTTAGTTATTGTTTTTTCTCACTATCTCTCTTTACGAATATTATTTATACTATTATTAAGTTTATGCCCTTATAGAGTTCTTTCTTACATATAACTCTAATTCTTGGGTTAGTGTACTTTTATTTATCGGGTTTTGTCAATTATTATTTACATTTATCATTTAGTCAATACTGTGCCGGTTTGTCAACGAACCGGCGCTTATATAAGAAAATTATATATATAAAAATAATGTTTATGTCAAACGCGAAATTGTTAGCGGTATCTTGATTTAACGGGGTAAATCTATTTTGCCGTTGTACCTGCCAGCGCATTCTAGTGGGCTGTATATGCGTGACTCGTCTCGGTGCCGACCGGTACTGAATTACGTTGTCTTGTTCCGCCCGCCATACTGCATACACCTGCTTCTCTACGACAGAGCTGAAGTCTTTTTTGATCGTTTTGTTTCACTATCCAATGGCTAGATAAACTAGTACAGATTTGCGGGTCCCTGCGCCCAAGTCGAGGACCCAGCCCAGGCATATCCATCTGCTCCTGAACTTATAAAAAGAGGCTCTCGACTTCACCTGTCGGAAGGAACGGCGAGACCATCATGCCTCAGCAAAACTCCACAAACTAGACGTTGGACTCAAGGACCACAGCTTAATTTAAATAAGGTGATATTCAACCATTTATTTATTTCTGGCCTACATAGACACCACCGAATTGTACATATAACAATTAATAAAACTTGTGGGGTATTTTGTGACACACATGATGTTGTTTTCATCTTATAAACGTTTTAATGGGGCCCCGATCCAACGGGAGATAAGTGTGGGTGGATTTCGGGAACTTTATGTATAGAATTACTTACATTCGACATTAAGTGTACGCCCGGGGGGCCGGCATGTGTCCGAGGCTAATTAAATTTTCATGCACCACATTTTCTCACTCGGATACTAAAAAGGGGGTTGTTAAAGTATTTGGGGACCGGAATTTCAGATATGTAGGGGGGTGCTGTTGGTGACAGGATGAACCCGACCGGCTGGTCTGGTTCAGTTATAATTCCTGTTCAGTTATCTATGGTAATTGCGGTTTTATTACATAATTAAATTAGATCATTTGGTATACATATTCACATTTGGGTCATGTAAGGGTTATAAGTTTTTTTTATTCAGTTTCAGTCCGGTCCCCTCTTTAGACCTTGCGTAGGCAGGTTTTGCATGCAGATATATGCAGGCCCCATGCACAGGTAAATGTATGTACGGTCATGCTTAGGAACATGTCGGCTGCCTGGCCAAACCAGATTTTCTTAAAGATTTATAAATTATAATATTGTAAATTCACACAGGCTGTTCATGTCACATAAAAGTTGTAACTCGTATTTTTTAAATTATTTTGTCAAACCAGATTTCTTGGAAAAATATTAAATTATCATGTCACAATATTCACTCATACTGTTCAGGTCACATAAAGATTGTAGCTTGCTTTCTTTTAGAGTTATTATTGTCAATTTCTGATTATTATTTCTGTCTGATTCTATTATTATTGTCTGATTTTCTCCAACCAGTTGTAATTATAAATTCACTAAGTTATACGCACGGTTCAAGGGCCTTTAAAGTTGTAAGTTGCATTCTGGCCAACCCAGATTCTGGGGGCACTAGATGTATGTATACTGATGTATGTATATTGTAACATCACAAGATGTCACCTAACCTAAGTGTATGTTATCAGATTTTATAAAAACAGAACAACCATGTAAATAGGTATATAATAGTAGAAATAACCAAGAAAGAAGAAACCAAGAAAGAAGAGTGAAGCAGAAGTGCCACATGAAAGGGCTGTTTGACACTACAACTAGACTGAGACTAAAACGAACTAATGGACAGAATAAATTTACATTCAGCTGTCAATTCAGTAAATAGTTGATGTAAACCGAATGTCATTTGTAAACAAAAAATGAACTAATGAGCAGTTAAATACTGTGAAAGCAGAATCAGCATTTTGCTGATAATAGATGTGACAATGACCAGTAGATTATGAATGCCAAAACCAATGTTAACAATGGCTACATAGTGAGAACTAAGATGTATTTCAACATCAAATATACCTGTTAGAAAAGAGAACTATTTATAAGAGAGAATCTTATACAAATAAGATGTCTCCACAATTTACCGAATTGAGAACCAATAGGCATTATTAAGGCCAAATTTCAATGTAGGCGATATGCCTTAGCAAGCTTAGACCAAACAGTAGTCAGTAAAATGGCTATCGAGGATTATCACAAGTGTAAACTAAAATGCACAGAACTATGGTTATGCCTTGACATAACAAAAAATGTTATTAAAACAATAGGTTTAATCATAATTTTAATTGTTAAATAGTAGCTTAAAACAAATTAGCGTGAAACGAAATGTCATAGTCAGTAGGATCATTTATTACAATGTATAGAGTTAAGGTGTACAAGTAATGTTCAACAAAAAACGTCAGTACAGCATTAATGGTGTTCGCGCATAAACATTTGATTAATAAAATGTTATGTGAATACAAGCAAGGTTAACCAAAAGTGTAAAATCGACGACTCATAAAGAGCAGACGACAGTAAGAGTAATGTACCTGAACGTTGGTTTTATAACAATGTCGGTCAAAGTGAAAGTAATTCGAGAACGAGTGATATCAAATTAAAGGAAAAAGAACAATCTTTAATTTGATAGTAATATTAACCCAATCGCAACTGTATTTAGTGCGGGAGAGATGTTAGCATCATTCTAAAAATGTACATCGGGAAACTGTTTATGAATAATAACAAGAACGACAACTAGTTACCACCACGACATTTGACGGTTAGAAAAAGCCGTTATCAACTGTCAAAAAGTGGCACGTCACACCGACACACCTACCAAAGCCAATCAGAAAATTAGTTAGTAATCAACATTTTTACCTAGAGCCGATCAAAGAGAGGGGTATATAAAGACAAAACAGTGAATTTTGAGACAGACCTTTACTAACTAGCATGCAGCACAGACGTGTGCCCGTCATCTCCACGTTTTTTAATAATACTTAGCGTCAGTTACATAGCACATTGGAACCAATAGTTCAACAACAAGAAACGACTACTTCGAGTTCATCCACAACCAACAACAGTGATTAAGTGCAGTTTCATTTTAATTTTTTGCGGGAATAACGAACAGAAAATAATTTATTGTTATTATTCACGATCCATTTTAATCAGAAGAGGATCGCATTATTCTGTTCTTGTGCGAATTTAGTGCCGAAACCCAGTAATCATTATAATCCGATTACTTAAGTGATTAATAAGTTTTAATTAAATAATTAAAACTCAGAAGGTAAAAGTGCAATCATTACTAATCTTGATCTGAGTGCCATAACCTGTACTTTTTGCAACAATAACCTGTACTGACGCAAAACACAAAAACATTATTTAAGATTACACCACGTCTCGATTTATTATACAAATTTGTTATTAGTAATTAAGCTATATGTTAGTTGTAAGGGTTCTCACTTGATAAATATTGTCACTAAAACAGCAAGCGTTGATGAAACGCGCGATCTTTCAACAGATCGTTTTTTTTATTACTTTGCAAAAGTAACCTAAAACTTGGTTGATCAATTTTATATCAAAGGGATTATTGGATATTGTGTAGGCATAATTGTTTTCTTTCGTGTCTCAAAGAATTCACTACTGAGATTATAATAACTTTCAAATTAAAAATAAATAGTATCTGGACTTAACCAGATTTATAATTCATGTTCTGAGCAAGCCGTATAAGGCATATAATAACTGACTTTTAATTGTACAACTTTGTATGTTTACATTATATTTATTTTTTGAATTCACTATAAGGGTGTAAATAAACCCATTATTAACAGCATCACCTGATTTTGATTTATTTCAATAGGATAATTGAATATTTTCTTTTAATAAGCTTAAACAACCTTCTGTTGAGTTTAACATATTGGAATAGCATTGCCAAAAGGTGGTACTCAACTATTTTAAATTTTCTAATCATCCAGTAATATTGTGCGTGGGTTTTACACGGGATTTTCCCGAAATAAATCCGTGTGGCGCCCACTAATTAATAAACAAGGTAACATAACCTTGCAACCAAAGGGAGTTGGTGATTGTAAGCTGAGTTGACAGTTTAGTGAACTTCTAGTAAACACAATCAGGTACGTAAAAGCATAAAAGCAAAAAAAAAATTTGTGAAACTTACCAAGTGTTTTTATATATTTTACAAAACCTTTGTATTAATATGTTTCACCAAGTGCCCAACGAGTCATCAATTAATATCGTAAAAGCATATGTTTGTTTATGATATTGTCCAGACTTTACGAGATGTGACATACTCAGACTACCTGCAACCTGGAGAAGAAGTTTCTACTACCAGTTTCAACCAGACGAGAACTATTATCAAGCAACCAACTGCTATACTTCATGTTTTAACTTAAGTTAATCTAGCATTTAAGTATAATCAACTTCACTATTTTATTTATTTAATACAAGGGAATTTTTTTTAAAAAACAAGTATAATTAAACCATTGTAAACACTGTGAGTAACTTTGGATGTTTTATTTTAAACTACGTTACTACATTGGTAACCTTCAATTAGAAACAATCATTCTCAACATTGAGTTATCTCAAAAGAACACTTCACACATAGTTGAACTTTGTTTTAACGAGACTTTTAATATTTTAACCACGAATATAAGTTTAAAAATAACAACTCTTTTATTTTACTTCAAGTTAATTGTAAACACACACGTTTTCATTTTATTACAAATAGGTTAGACCAACCGTGTGGCCTTTAAACGGAATTTAAACATTATTTTAATATAATTACTATAAACAAATAAACATAATCAGTTTAAACACAACCCCTAATAATCGTTTGGTTATAATATGTATGGTAGTTGAAATTTCCATATGATGGGGCGATGTATGTATAGAGAGAAAAGATATATAGGCAGGTGGCGAGGCTTTAATGTTATAAGGGTGTTTGTTATTTATGTGGTGATATTGAATATGTGTCTGTGATAGGTGTATATATTTATATGTGTAATTATGTTAATCATGTATGCGTTATTTCTATGTGGTATGTATGGGGACTGTTTATGCAACCATGCAATTATAAAGATTATATTAATATCAAATATAAAATTTTAATTAAATATTAAATTATATTATATTAGATTATAAATAGTAAATTGCTAATTTGGGTAGTTTTGGGGAAGTTGGAAACTTGAAATGGGTGCTGACTGATATTCAAATAAAACAAGATCTCTGGTGTGTTTAATTATATTCGAGGATGTGTGAAAGCCCCACTGTTGGGTTCGCCAATTTGAAATAAAACGAGTTACGATGTTTTATTTACTTATATGAGACTCCCTTGTATCAACGTCAATCAACACGTTGAAGGTGGCAATTTGTAACACTTAAAATGTTGTTACCTGTTTTTAATCAATGTGTCATTAATGAATGTATCTATTAGGTTGTTACCGATGAAACCTCCTGAAAATATATTAGTAGGCAAATATAATTATAATTATGTTCTTTTAACTTATAATCGTACTACGATATAGGTTTAACTTAGTATTCAGTAGTTGGGCAATATCAACGATATATATAGTGTATTGACTGAATGTATTGAGTATTCTTGTCAACCCTAGTCCCTCGATGTTAGAGAATTCTATTCAAATTTGGTACTGAAAACACGCTAGTTCGGCAATCTCCCGTTCCACCAGCTGTAAGCAATTAGCGCTGTTATTTGTAAGAAGCGTGCTTCTAGGTTAGCCGTTCATCGGGTTTGAATCAACCTTTTATTGTAAATTATTCCACCCACAACATATAGTATCTATTCTGCAATAACTTAAAACATTATCTCATACAATAAAGATCCTTTATTAATTTTATCTGTTATTTCACAGTCACCGTTATCTCCAAAATAATAATATTATCAAATCGATTATACAAAAATATATCGATTGTCAATTGATCAAGTTCCTTTGACTTATACAAATTAAATATAACAATAAATATTTCTTATCCCAGGGTTCGTAAGATTCTTTGAACCATTAGTAAGGCCAGGTAAAATGCAAAATTAAGGTTACTCAAGTATTACAAAACAAAATTATTAACTCTAAATATATTGAATTTAAAAATAGGTTGTTTTTTACCGGGTTGGCAGAACTCAAACTGGCACTGGACGTCTGTAAACAGTGAAGATGTTCAGTTTAAGTTATGTTCATCAAGGAAAACCTGTTTTGGCCCTTAATAAAATTGATGGTGTAGTATCCAGGGAAGCTCTCAGGAACTCTTCTAACTGCTGTTCTTCTCCTACGATCTTGATAGTTGTCGGTCACGGTGGAATGAAAATAGTATCCCAGCTTCTTCTGCAAGTGAAGGTTAACTCTGCAAAACGAGGTCTTCGTATGTCTTCTCAATAATTCCGTTAGTTTCGGCCTTTATTTCTCTCAACTAATCTTCTGGTTATAGGAGAAATCGGTTTAATACCGAATCCAGCGGAATTATTCTGGTGAATGAGGTGAGGGGTTTTCAACTCGTTTAAATGTATTCAGTTATAATTTGGAAGTCTAAATAGTTTTATTACTCATCAGTATTATGATAGAATTAGGTTTCAAAGAGGGTTTTTTAATTTAGATTCATATTTTCTTCAGAATTTATTATTCATTCTTTTTAAATGTATCTGCCCATCTCGACTCAATAGCTTGTAACAGTCGGAACGAATGATTCAATATAAACAACTCATGTACATTTCAGTTGCCTTAACAACCACTTTTTCTGTCATTGGGTGAAATTAGATATCCTAGAGCCAGAATTATAGAATATTACTACTCTTTTTCAATAAAATAGTTTATTGTTTTAATGTTGAATATAAAACACTATACCAATTAATAGTTAAGATAATAAATTGTGCTTGTTTTTATACCGTAGCATGTTAATGTTCACAGAATATTTTATAGTTTAGAAATAGTTTATAGTTTCATTGGACTGGGCTTCTTAAAAAGGTATTAAATTCCTTTTATAAATATTAAATTTAGGCCTATAGGTTTTCTTACAACTGTTATAACATTGTTTGGTTTTTTAACTTAATTTTCTTTTACCTGACCTACTGTACAATTAATTATTGGTTAATGGTTATTTACATTAATTTTAACTTCCTGGTTTTTATTTTATTACCTTAATTAATTCGTCTTGGAACCCTTCATTAGTTTACAATATAATTATCAGAACTACTTGTCAAACCTTAAACACTGATTGCCCTCCTGGCCAAGTGTACAAACATTAATTAAAACAACTTCATTATTCAATTTTAGGCAATACTTAAAACTTAGTATAATGCCTAACACAGGTAACTATACTTGATTGTCTAAAGACAAATTTAACATAAATACAAACATTATCATTGATGAAGTATTCCTATTAAACAACATTAGTTCACTCTTACCATACTCAAAACATAACATAAGTATTCTGTGAACATTAACATGCTACGGCATAAAAACAAGCACAATTTATTATCTTAACTATTAATTGGTATAGTGTTTTATATTCAACATTAATTATTGCCTCTTTTGACTTGAGGTACTTCTCAGATGCATTAATTACTGAGCAACCTTAATTCAGGGTATGGTCCTTGACCATAGTTAATTCAATTTTTTATGTAACGTTGGGGACCTCAACTCTGTTACGTTACATAACACCCCCCCTTCGAAAGAAGTTTATTTTTTCTTAACAAAGTTTAGTAAAAAATAAACTCACAACTTGTATCTGACCAATTGGTTCTCCTATTCATAATACTTTTTTTTTTTCAGACTGGTTGTTTCACCCTATTATTTGCATATGGAATTATCCGTTGTATTACTATTATTTCTTCTTTCCTTCTTAAAATCAATTATTTCCCAAGTTTAAATCTTACTTCTATAATCATTCTTGTGACATTCTTTATTAATTATACATTTTGGATCTGGTTTTATTTATCTATCTATATTTATTTGTGAGTTTTCCCTCTAATATTTAATTTTCCTAAACCTCCCTAACATTATAACTGGAATCGAATTGGTGGTGCTCTATCAGCTTACCAAATACCGTCGTCCGTTACATACCTTCTGGGATCAGAGGAACATCATCTCTGCCCAGTTAAATGATTGCTGGAATATTCTACAGTCAATCTTCATTAATAAACCTCGCAAGGTAGTCATCATGTGACCTTCAATTTAATAATAATAATACTCTAGGGATTATTCACTGTACTTTAACTCAGATCATATTATTTCTTCATATTAATTCTTCCTTCTATTATACACTTCTCCTCTCCAATACTTGGCTATTTTATTGACATTTATTAATTGGCTTTCTTACGGATAATTCTTAAATATTTGTTTTTTTTTTCTTTTATATCAGTTTAAAGTAATTTCTTCTGAATTATATAGTAAGGTGTTCTTACTTATTTTTTGAATTTTGTTGTTTTTAAATTGATTCCACATAATTTATTTTAATTATTTTGTATTGGCCTCTGTTTGGGCTGCTCTACCAATATGGTTTTCCGGCGGATTCCGTAAATTATATGCAGTGGTAAATCTTTCAATGGCATCGTCGCAGGTTGGATCATATACATACGGTTCTATGTCCTCTTCGTTACGTCTATTCCTTCTCTCAGCATTCCCAGAATTGGGATTCGGTTTACAGTTTCCACGATGATCCTCTTGGTGATTCCTTTCATCAGCCATGATATAGTTTACCCGAGCTATATGGGTTCCCTGGTCATTACTTGGTGGATTTTCCGAGGGTATGTCTCTCCTTTGTTCCCTGCTTCCTCCATCATGCTCGACGCTCCTATTTCTGTTTTGATTTCTTCCATTATCGTTCCCTTGGTTATTATCCCAATAATCTCTCCCATAGTCAAAATTCCTGCGGCCTGTTCTGTATCTGTTATTATCATGATTAGTATAGTGATTACTTGGGTAATAATTGTTACGATAACGATTGTTCATAAATTGGTCATTCACCCTTCGGTAATAATTATTATTGTTAAATCGATTTGTTCCTGGACGCGACTCTTGATTCGTCTCTTCCCTTCTATTGTTGTAATATTCACCTTGCCGTCGGGACCTTTGATAATAGTCTTCCATTTCGTAACTGGCTAACAAGGTTTCCATTGTTTCTACGGTCTTTACTTGTCCACTGCGTCTGGCACGAACTATCTCTTCTTCAAAATGGTATGACAATTTATTTACCAAACACTCCTCTGGTATCCGCGCTTCCAAATGACGTGCTAAACATACCTTTCCCAAAAAGTAAGTAGTTGGTGACTGCTCTTGGTTAAAATTAAATCTCCCGTTAGTAATGTTATCTCTAATCATGTTCTGTACAGAATCTGACCAGTATTTTGACTTAAAAGTCCTTTTAAATTCCTCATAATCACATAAGTTCATTCCGGACAGCTGACCACCAATTATCATTTATACTTTTGAAACATTCATCTAAATAACTTTTTATTACGTTCCATCGAGTTACTTTAATTCTGTTAAACCATTCGTCTATTCTCTCCAGGAATTCTATGGGATTTCCCCTATAAATTTTAAAATTGATATTATCTTTATGCTCAGGGGCTATGTGATGCGCTAGATACATTGGTCTATTTTGTAAAATCTCTATTGATTCCTTTATATTACTTATTTCCTGATTTTTTATATTTTCTATAGTCTCTTTGTTTTGAACTACTTGGGTTTTTATTTGTGTTATTTCGTTATTTACCAATTCAATTCTCCCATCTATATTACTTTGCACCCCGTCCAATTTCTCTTGTGTTTCTAATTGTACTTGATTTATCATAGTTTTGTTAGTATTTTCCCCATGATTAATTTTGGCGTCTACTTCCATTGCGAGTTGTACTATGGTTTCATCTGTCTTTTCCAGACCCACCTTAATATCATATATTTGCTGTCTTACTTCCGCTTCATTATTCTCTACCCTTTTATTGAGTGTTTCATTGACATTTGCAACCCTTTCATTGATATCTTCCCTCAATGCTTGGTTCTGTTCATTTATAATCTGCCGCAACTCCTTATTACTGTTTTCAATTTTCTCATCTATTTGTTTATTATTTTCCTGAATCTGCTTTAATCTCTCATCATTCCTGTCAAACCTTTCATTAATTTGGTTCAAACTTTCATTTATCAGCCGGTTATTCTCATCATTCTCCTCTTTATTTTTGTCAAACTTCTCATTCATTAATTTGATTAAATTCTCACTCAAAATTTCATTTTGTTTCTTTGAGTTTTCGTTAATACTGTCTATTTTTTCGTTAGTTTGTCTATTATCTTCTTTGATACTGTCTATTTTTTCGTTAGTTTGTCTATTATCTTCTTTGATACTGTCTAATTTTTCATTAGTTTATTATCCTCCTTCATACTACTCATTAATTCCATTAATTTTTCCCAATTTAATACTCCCCTGGCTTCCCCTTTATCTGGTTGGTCCCCTTGGGTATCCTCTTTATTGCTCGCCTGTTGTTCCATTTCAGTATCTGTACCTACCTCTGTTTCTTCTTCCCGCCTATCTTCTTCTGTTTCTTGCTCCTTTTCCATCCTTTTAGTAACGCCTCTCGTATGCATTCCTGTGCCTCTAATGAATGGTTGCCTGCTCAAGTTAAGTAATAATTAATATGATTTTTTACTTAACTAAAGCCCACTCGTTGAGCGCCAATTTGAAATTAAACATGATCTCTGGTGTGTTTAATTATATTCGAGGATGTGTGAAAGCCCCACTGTTGGGTTCGCCAATTTGAAATAAAACGAGTTACGATGTTTTATTTACTTATATGAGACTCCCTTGTATCAACGTCAATCAACACGTTGAAGGTGGCAATTTGTAACACTTAAAATGTTGTTACCTGTTTTTAATCAATGTGTCATTAATGAATGTATCTATTAGGTTGTTACCGATGAAACCTCCTGAAAATATATTAGTAGGCAAATATAATTATAATTATGTTCTTTTAACTTATAATCGTACTACGATATAGGTTTAACTTAGTATTCAGTAGTTGGGCAATATCAACGATATATATAGTGTATTGACTGAATGTATTAAGTATTCTTGTCAACCCTAGTCCCTCGATGTTAGAGAATTCTATTCAAATTTGGTACTGAAAACACGCTAGTTCGGCAATCTCCCGTTCCACCAGCTGTAAGCAATTAGCGCTGTTATTTGTAAGAAGCGTGCCTCTAGGTTAGCCGTTCATCGGGTTTGAATCAACCTTTTATTGTAAATTATTCCACCCACAACATATAGTATCTATTCTGCAATAACTTAAAACATTATCTCATACAATAAAGATCCTTTATTAATTTTATCTGTTATTTCACAGTCACCGTTATCTCCAAAATAATAATATTATCAAATCGATTATACAAAAATATATCGATTGTCAATTGATCAAGTTCCTTTGACTTATACAAATTAAATATAACAATAAATATTTCTTATCCCAGGGTTCGTAAGATTCTTTGAACCATTAGTAAGGCCAGGTAAAATGCAAAATTAAGGTTACTCAAGTATTACAAAACAAAATTATTAACTCTAAATATATTGAATTTAAAAATAGGTTGTTTTTTACCGGGTTGGCAGAACTCAAACTGGCACTGGACGTCTGTAAACAGTGAAGATGTTCAGTTTAAGTTATGTTCATCAAGGAAAACCTGTTTTGGCCCTTAATAAAATTGATGGTGTAGTATCCAGGGAAGCTCTCAGGAACTCTTCTAACTGCTGTTCTTCTCCTACGATCTTGATAGTTGTCGGTCACGGTGGAATGAAAATAGTATCCCAGCTTCTTCTGCAAGTGAAGGTTAACTCTGCAAAACGAGGTCTTCGTATGTCTTCTCAATAATTCCGTTAGTTTCGGCCTTTATTTCTCTCAACTAATCTTCTGGTTATAGGAGAAATCGGTTTAATACCGAATCCAGCGGAATTATTCTGGTGAATGAGGTGAGGGGTTTTCAACTCGTTTAAATGTATTCAGTTATAATTTGGAAGTCTAAATAGTTTTATTACTCATCAGTATTATGATAGAATTAGGTTTCAAAGAGGGTTTTTTAATTTAGATTCATATTTTCTTCAGAATTTATTATTCATTCTTTTTAAATGTATCTGCCCATCTCGACTCAATAGCTTGTAACAGTCGGAACGAATGATTCAATATAAACAACTCATGTACATTTCAGTTGCCTTAACAACCACTTTTTCTGTCATTGGGTGAAATTAGATATCCTAGAGCCAGAATTATAGAATATTACTACTCTTTTTCAATAAAATAGTTTATTGTTTTAATGTTGAATATAAAACACTATACCAATTAATAGTTAAGATAATAAATTGTGCTTGTTTTTATACCGTAGCATGTTAATGTTCACAGAATATTTTATAGTTTAGAAATAGTTTATAGTTTCATTGGACTGGGCTTCTTAAAAAGGTATTAAATTCCTTTTATAAATATTAAATTTAGGCCTATAGGTTTTCTTACAACTGTTATAACATTGTTTGGTTTTTTAACTTAATTTTCTTTTACCTGACCTACTGTACAATTAATTATTGGTTAATGGTTATTTACATTAATTTTAACTTCCTGGTTTTTATTTTATTACCTTAATTAATTCGTCTTGGAACCCTTCATTAGTTTACAATATAATTATCAGAACTACTTGTCAAACCTTAAACACTGATTGCCCTCCTGGCCAAGTGTACAAACATTAATTAAAACAACTTCATTATTCAATTTTAGGCAATACTTAAAACTTAGTATAATGCCTAACACAGGTAACTATACTTGATTGTCTAAAGACAAATTTAACATAAATACAAACATTATCATTGATGAAGTATTCCTATTAAACAACATTAGTTCACTCTTACCATACTCAAAACATAACATAAGTATTCTGTGAACATTAACATGCTACGGCATAAAAACAAGCACAATTTATTATCTTAACTATTAATTGGTATAGTGTTTTATATTCAACATTAATTATTGCCTCTTTTGACTTGAGGTACTTCTCAGATGCATTAATTACTGAGCAACCTTAATTCAGGGTATGGTCCTTGACCATAGTTAATTCAATTTTTTATGTAACGTTGGGGACCTCAACTCTGTTACGTTACATAACACCCCCCCTTCGAAAGAAGTTTATTTTTTCTTAACAAAGTTTAGTAAAAAATAAACTCACAACTTGTATCTGACCAATTGGTTCTCCTATTCATAATACTTTTTTTTTTTCAGACTGGTTGTTTCACCCTATTATTTGCATATGGAATTATCCGTTGTATTACTATTATTTCTTCTTTCCTTCTTAAAATCAATTATTTCCCAAGTTTAAATCTTACTTCTATAATCATTCTTGTGACATTCTTTATTAATTATACATTTTGGATCTGGTTTTATTTATCTATCTATATTTATTTGTGAGTTTTCCCTCTAATATTTAATTTTCCTAAACCTCCCTAACATTATAACTGGAATCGAATTGGTGGTGCTCTATCAGCTTACCAAATACCGTCGTCCGTTACATACCTTCTGGGATCAGAGGAACATCATCTCTGCCCAGTTAAATGATTGCTGGAATATTCTACAGTCAATCTTCATTAATAAACCTCGCAAGGTAGTCATCATGTGACCTTCAATTTAATAATAATAATACTCTAGGGATTATTCACTGTACTTTAACTCAGATCATATTATTTCTTCATATTAATTCTTCCTTCTATTATACACTTCTCCTCTCCAATACTTGGCTATTTTATTGACATTTATTAATTGGCTTTCTTACGGATAATTCTTAAATATTTGTTTTTTTTTTCTTTTATATCAGTTTAAAGTAATTTCTTCTGAATTATATAGTAAGGTGTTCTTACTTATTTTTTGAATTTTGTTGTTTTTAAATTGATTCCACATAATTTATTTTAATTATTTTGTATTGGCCTCTGTTTGGGCTGCTCTACCAATATGGTTTTCCGGCGGATTCCGTAAATTATATGCAGTGGTAAATCTTTCAATGGCATCGTCGCAGGTTGGATCATATACATACGGTTCTATGTCCTCTTCGTTACGTCTATTCCTTCTCTCAGCATTCCCAGAATTGGGATTCGGTTTACAGTTTCCACGATGATCCTCTTGGTGATTCCTTTCATCAGCCATGATATAGTTTACCCGAGCTATATGGGTTCCCTGGTCATTACTTGGTGGATTTTCCGAGGGTATGTCTCTCCTTTGTTCCCTGCTTCCTCCATCATGCTCGACGCTCCTATTTCTGTTTTGATTTCTTCCATTATCGTTCCCTTGGTTATTATCCCAATAATCTCTCCCATAGTCAAAATTCCTGCGGCCTGTTCTGTATCTGTTATTATCATGATTAGTATAGTGATTACTTGGGTAATAATTGTTACGATAACGATTGTTCATAAATTGGTCATTCACCCTTCGGTAATAATTATTATTGTTAAATCGATTTGTTCCTGGACGCGACTCTTGATTCGTCTCTTCCCTTCTATTGTTGTAATATTCACCTTGCCGTCGGGACCTTTGATAATAGTCTTCCATTTCGTAACTGGCTAACAAGGTTTCCATTGTTTCTACGGTCTTTACTTGTCCACTGCGTCTGGCACGAACTATCTCTTCTTCAAAATGGTATGACAATTTATTTACCAAACACTCCTCTGGTATCCGCGCTTCCAAATGACGTGCTAAACATACCTTTCCCAAAAAGTAAGTAGTTGGTGACTGCTCTTGGTTAAAATTAAATCTCCCGTTAGTAATGTTATCTCTAATCATGTTCTGTACAGAATCTGACCAGTATTTTGACTTAAAAGTCCTTTTAAATTCCTCATAATCACATAAGTTCATTCCGGACAGCTGACCACCAATTATCATTTATACTTTTGAAACATTCATCTAAATAACTTTTTATTACGTTCCATCGAGTTACTTTAATTCTGTTAAACCATTCGTCTATTCTCTCCAGGAATTCTATGGGATTTCCCCTATAAATTTTAAAATTGATATTATCTTTATGCTCAGGGGCTATGTGATGCGCTAGATACATTGGTCTATTTTGTAAAATCTCTATTGATTCCTTTATATTACTTATTTCCTGATTTTTTATATTTTCTATAGTCTCTTTGTTTTGAACTACTTGGGTTTTTATTTGTGTTATTTCGTTATTTACCAATTCAATTCTCCCATCTATATTACTTTGCACCCCGTCCAATTTCTCTTGTGTTTCTAATTGTACTTGATTTATCATAGTTTTGTTAGTATTTTCCCCATGATTAATTTTGGCGTCTACTTCCATTGCGAGTTGTACTATGGTTTCATCTGTCTTTTCCAGACCCACCTTAATATCATATATTTGCTGTCTTACTTCCGCTTCATTATTCTCTACCCTTTTATTGAGTGTTTCATTGACATTTGCAACCCTTTCATTGATATCTTCCCTCAATGCTTGGTTCTGTTCATTTATAATCTGCCGCAACTCCTTATTACTGTTTTCAATTTTCTCATCTATTTGTTTATTATTTTCCTGAATCTGCTTTAATCTCTCATCATTCCTGTCAAACCTTTCATTAATTTGGTTCAAACTTTCATTTATCAGCCGGTTATTCTCATCATTCTCCTCTTTATTTTTGTCAAACTTCTCATTCATTAATTTGATTAAATTCTCACTCAAAATTTCATTTTGTTTCTTTGAGTTTTCGTTAATACTGTCTATTTTTTCGTTAGTTTGTCTATTATCTTCTTTGATACTGTCTATTTTTTCGTTAGTTTGTCTATTATCTTCTTTGATACTGTCTAATTTTTCATTAGTTTATTATCCTCCTTCATACTACTCATTAATTCCATTAATTTTTCCCAATTTAATACTCCCCTGGCTTCCCCTTTATCTGGTTGGTCCCCTTGGGTATCCTCTTTATTGCTCGCCTGTTGTTCCATTTCAGTATCTGTACCTACCTCTGTTTCTTCTTCCCGCCTATCTTCTTCTGTTTCTTGCTCCTTTTCCATCCTTTTAGTAACGCCTCTCGTATGCATTCCTGTGCCTCTAATGAATGGTTGCCTGCTCAAGTTAAGTAATAATTAATATGATTTTTTACTTAACTAAAGCCCACTCGTTGAGCGCCAATTTGAAATTAAACATGATCTCTGGTGTGTTTAATTATATTCGAGGATGTGTGAAAGCCCCACTGTTGGGTTCGCCAATTTGAAATAAAACGAGTTACGATGTTTTATTTACTTATATGAGACTCCCTTGTATCAACGTCAATCAACACGTTGAAGGTGGCAATTTGTAACACTTAAAATGTTGTTACCTGTTTTTAATCAATGTGTCATTAATGAATGTATCTATTAGGTTGTTACCGATGAAACCTCCTGAAAATATATTAGTAGGCAAATATAATTATAATTATGTTCTTTTAACTTATAATCGTACTACGATATAGGTTTAACTTAGTATTCAGTAGTTGGGCAATATCAACGATATATATAGTGTATTGACTGAATGTATTAAGTATTCTTGTCAACCCTAGTCCCTCGATGTTAGAGAATTCTATTCAAATTTGGTACTGAAAACACGCTAGTTCGGCAATCTCCCGTTCCACCAGCTGTAAGCAATTAGCGCTGTTATTTGTAAGAAGCGTGCCTCTAGGTTAGCCGTTCATCGGGTTTGAATCAACCTTTTATTGTAAATTATTCCACCCACAACATATAGTATCTATTCTGCAATAACTTAAAACATTATCTCATACAATAAAGATCCTTTATTAATTTTATCTGTTATTTCACAGTCACCGTTATCTCCAAAATAATAATATTGTCAAATCGATTATACAAAAATATATCGATTGTCAATTGATCAAGTTCCTTTGACTTATACAAATTAAATATAACAATAAATATTTCTTATCCCAGGGTTCGTAAGATTCTTTGAACCATTAGTAAGGCCAGGTAAAATGCAAAATTAAGGTTACTCAAGTATTACAAAACAAAATTATTAACTCTAAATATATTGAATTTAAAATAGGTTGTTTTTTACCGGGTTGGCAGAACTCAAACTGGCACTGGTTGTCTGTAAACAGTGAAGATGTTCAGTTTAAGTTACGTTCATCCAGGAAAACTTGTTTTGGCCCTTAATAAAATTGATGGTGTAGTATCCAGGGAAGCTCTCAGGAACTCTTCTAACTATGATCTTGATAGTTGTCGGTCACGGTGGAATGAAAATAGTATCCCAGCTTCTTCTGCAAGTGAAGGTTAACTCTGCAAAACGAGGTCTTCGTATGTCTTCTCAATAATTCCGTTAGTTTCGGCCTTTATTTCTCTCAACTAATCTTCTGGTTATAGAAGAAATCGGTTTAATACCGAATCCAGCGGAATTATTCTGGTGAATGAGGTGAGGGGTTTTCAACTCATTTAAATGTATTCAGTTATAATTTGGAAGTCTAAATAGTTTTATTACTCATCAGTATTATGATAGAATTAGGTTTCAAAGAGGGTTTTTTAATTTAGATTCATATTTTCTTCAGAATTTATTATTCATTCTTTTTAAATGTATCTGCCCATCTCAACTCAATAGCTTGTAACAATCGGAACGAATGATTCAATATAAACAACTCATGTACATTTCAGTTGCCTTAACAACCACTTTTTCTGTCATTGGGTGAAATTAGATATCCTAGAGCCAGAATTATAGAATATTACTACTCTTTTTCAATAAAATACTCCATGCTTGGAATAATACTAAATTACCTAAAATTCTCACCTAACCTTCCTTCATAAACAGTATATGTTTTACTATAGTTTCATTGGACTGGGCTTCTTAAAAAGGTATTAAATTCCTTTTATAAATATTAAATTTAGGCCTATAGGTTTTCTTACAACTGTTATAACATTGTTTGGTTTTTTAACTTAATTTTCTTTTACCTGACCTACTGTACAATTAATTATTGGTTAATGGTTATTTACATTAATTTTAACTTCCTGGTTTTTATTTTATTACCTTAATTAATTCGTCTTGGAACCCTTCATTAGTTTACAATATAATTATCAGAACTACTTGTCAAACCTTAAACACTGATTGCCCTCCTGGCCAAGTTTACAAACATTAATTAAAACAACTTCATTATTCAATTTTAGGCAATACTTAAAACTTAGTATAATGCCTAACACAGGTAACTATACTTGATTGTCTAAAGACAAATTTAACATAAATACAAACATTATCATTGATGAAGTATTCCTATTAAACAACATTAGTTCACTCTTACCATACTCAAAACATAACATAAGTATTCTGTGAACATTAACATGCTACGGTATAAAAACAAGCACAATTTATTATCTTAACTATTAATTGGTATAGTGTTTTATATTCAACATTAATTATTGCCTCTTTTGACTTGAGGTACTTCTCAGATGCATTAATTACTGAGCAACCTTAATTCAGGGTATGGTCCTTGACCATAGTTAATTCAATTTTTTATGTAACGTTGGGGACCTCAACTCTGTTACGTTACAATATGTTACGATTAAAATTTATATTTATATTTTATACCAAATTGAATTATTGAAAATTAGAATTTATATTTATATTAAACTTGAATTGCTGAAATTTAAAATTCATGTTTTGTATTAAGATTGAAATTGAAATTTAAGAATTGTATCTTATATTGAAGTTGAATTATTGCGATTTAATTGGTATATTTGAAATTAATAACTCACTATTATTGGTTGTTAATAGTGAGTTTTAATTGCAAGTCCCGTTTTACTGGACCCATCGCTCTTTTGCTTCTCTAGGTCTTCTGCCTAGTTTTAAATATTTAGTGGCCCCTCTTCAACAAAAAAATTTTTTTTTATAAAGCATAAAAATTTTAAAGAGGGGTTACAATACTAATACTTGTTTTTTACATAGGTTAGTTACTGGGTTCGTTTCCTTTATGATATTAAGTGTATCATTTCTCCCTTCCATATTCTATATTATTTGTCTGTGTTTTATCATTTGGTTTCACTTTATTTCCTCTATATTTGGTTTGTTTCATTTCTATTTTCATTTTTCTTCTCCTTCATTTCCATTTTGTTTCATTTTATTTTGGTTTTTATCTGGCCAATCTCTGGGGTTGGGTCAAAGTCGTTTGTTTGTCAGTCTAGTCTACTCTTTTAATAATTACTTTAGTTTACCATTCTTCCTTCTTCTTTCTTAATTATATTTTATATTTTTTCTTCATTATTTATTTATCAAAATATATTACTTTTTAGCATTTCTTTCATACTTATAGATATCAAATATGATCTGGATTTGGCGATGTTATATAATGCCCTTCCACCAAAATTGATCATTTTATAAAACGTGTTTCTAAGTTTGATGAAATTATCAATTGTATTGTATCTTCTTCTTCTTAAATTCTCCTGCTTCTTGTTCAGTTTTATGTTCAATTCTGTATCTTTTACTTCCTTTCTTCTGAGTCTTTTCTTCATTATTTTCTCCTATTACGATCTGGCTTATTGATTTTTTATTATAAATTATTCCCTATAAATCTTATTTTCCCTAACTATCCCTACGTTGTAGCTGAAATCGATTCGGATGGGCTCTATTGGCTTACCTAACTCCGTCGTTAAAAACTACACTTTTTCTGAGGTCAGGGGAACATCATCCCAGCTCAGTTAAATGATTGCTGGACTTATTTCAACAGTCAATCTTGAATCTTCAATACAGTCATCTTGTGACTAATAATAATAATAATATTTGTTGGGAATCTTTTATTTTTTTATTTCATTATTGCTCAGTTCGAATCATATTTAATTCTCAATTCTCTCTGTCGATACCATTTGATAATGCTTGAAGTGTTGATTTTTATTGATACAATTAATATTTTTATTCATTTTCACTTACTCTCTGATTCATCTCAGTTTATATTATAATTCTTAGAATATTTATTTTATTTGTTTCATTTTTGATCATTGGTTTGTTTATTTTGTCTCACATATTTTTTCTAAATTGTAGTGGAAGTTGATCATTCGATTTTTGTTTTTCATATTTTTTAAATATCATAGTAAGTTTGTCGTTCTTACTAGTTAAGAATTTTTGTAGCTCTTTCCTTTATTTTATATTTTACTTTTTTGCCTCATATGTTGGCCAAATATTATTATTGTAAGGTGATCTTACATAATCCTTTTTTATTATTATTTATCATTGTTTATATATTTTTTTTTCTTTTATCTCATATTCTCTAAATAATGTTGTAAGTTGATCTTACATCATTTTTTGAATTTTGAAATCTCATCTTACACCCTTTTTCTTTATTATCTATTTGCAAACTTATTCGTTTGTTTTGTTATCTCTTTTTTATTTAAATTACTTCGGTTGGTTATTTACCTTTGGTTTTTTCAGTCATTTCCATCCATTGTTCTCCCCTTCGATGATTATTAATTATTTTAGTTAATTTAATGTTCCTTCTTTTCCATTGGTTTGCTGGTTCAGTAATCAGGAAATCAGTCCCATATTCCAGTGTTTATCTGCACTTGGTTTACCCATGGTCCATGATTACATGAGTTACCCCCGTTGTTAGGACTGCTCTGGTGTGCATAACTATTTCTGTCCGTGTGATATATGTCTCTTCTATCGGGTACAGCCATTCTTCTAATACCATTTGTTCTTTATTATTGATTTCTACCTCAATTACTGTAGCATCTTGGTTATTACTCAACGAAGTTACTGGTACCTCCATCATTGATCTTCTCACTGATATTGGTCTATTTTGCGTTTCTATTTCTGCTGTATTCAATTTTCTGATCGATCTTCTTAATGTGTTGCACACTGTGTGGTAGTGATTCCTTTCTAAAGTTTCTATTAAGTTCCTTCTGTTATTTTTAAAATTCATTATTTCATTCTGGTCGGTAATTGGTATATTAAACATCTCAAGTAGTCCGTTCTTCATCATCTCCAATTCTTCTCTGGTATTGTTTAGTTTTCTTTGATGCATTTTTTTAGTCTTCATTTCCATGGTTTGGATATTCTCTTTGTTTGTGTTATTTTTATTTTCAGATAATAATACACTTTGGTCTTCTTTAATTTCTATTTCCTTACTTCTTTCTATTTTCTGATCATCATACAGTTTTTTGTTGAAACTGTCCACTTTCTTATTCATTTGTTTAAAGCTATCATCCATTTTTCTATTAAGTTCAACCATTAAATTCATTACGTCCTGCAGGGTCACTTTCTGTGGTTGTTCTGGCATTTTCTTCTGTTGCTTCATTTCGACGTCCTTGACAATTTCTTTTTCTATTTGAGTTTTTGGTTGTTTCAAGTTTTTATTATCTGGCATCTCCTTGAACTCTTCTATTTGATTATGTACCTTCCTCCAATTACAAATATCTTATCTGGATAGTTCAAACATAACCCTTATCCATTCACTTAATTCTGCGTTTTCCGTTTGTATTGGTCTTTCTGGTTGTCTTATTGATTGTCTCCATTGTTCATACTCCTCCTGTGTATATTCCTCTATCACCTGTGCGTATACTCCCGTTCTTTCTTTTTTCATTTGTGTTTCATTATTGTCCCATCTATCCCAATCTTCATTCTTTCCACATTGTTATCTGCTTTTTCGTGGGCTGTCCCGATAGTCTCTTCTTTATTATACTTGGTGTCTAACTTCCACATTTCATCATAAATATTGTAACGTATCTTGTTGTTACAATATAATCTGTATGACTGTTGTCTAAGTTCCACGTTGGAAACGCCAATTTTGTAACGCTCCGTGTGTCTACGTTAAGCCCCACTGTTGTGAGCGCCAATTTTGTAATATAACACAAAATAAACTCTGTAATAATGTTGTTACAATTTGAAATAATAAAAAAAATTTTGTTTCAAAAAAATAAATTTTGTTGTTTCTGAAAAATATTTTTGTTTCGTGTTTTTTATCACTAATAATTAAAAAATAATCGTGTTTATTGTTTGGGGTTAATTTTTAATGGTATTATGGTTATTAGTGTAGTAGTGTCACTTTCTGTAAATCACTTTATGATAATCTGGTTAACTCCAGTACTAGTCGATAGACGGCTCTTCTTCTTCTTCGATGCTTTCTTTAATTTCGTATATACCGCCTTTCGGTTAGTCTGTGTCCTTGATTAACTTATTCTTTAAGTATATTAAAGAAAAATTAAAGCAAATTGCATAAATAGAAAGTTTATTAACAAATTTATTAAAATTTATCGATAATAATCGATATATGACAGCAGTATCGACTCTACTCAGGGCCGGTCGACAAAAAACTTCACATTGATTTTATATATAAAATAGATTCTTTGAACGGTTATTTTAGAATAGCCATAGAAGGGTAGGGACAAGAAAGTATAACACTTACAATTAGAAAGGTCTTAAAACTAACAAATACAACGTTATTAATTAATAAATGAAGTTTATATAATATTTATTTCGAACCAATGCAGTGTAGAAATTCGTTTGCTTCACCATTGGAGTAGGGTGATGAAAATCAAAATGGCCGACAGGATCATGCGCAGTGGAACGTCTATCACCTCGACGGAATATTTTTTCAATAAAGATGTCCCTTCACCGTTTATTCGTCTCAGCAATTGTGGATAATGGTTCTGGAGTTAATTGAGTGTTCCTGGTGTAGTGTTTATTAGTTCACTTGGTGTAAACGTTTGTGATTAGGTCTATCTCACTTTGTCACATGTGTCGTATTTAACCTTGTTGTTTGTCCGTAAAATTTATTGTAGTGGTGTTATTTTAATTGTTTAGGCGTGTGTGGTTCTGTTTAATTGTAATGCACTGTTTATTGTTTATTTCCACTGTTTCACAAGTTAAAAAATTCAATTTAAAAAATTTTATAAAAATTTTTACTAAACTCGGTTTAATTATAGTACGCCATTCATAGGTTATACGGAGCAAAAATCTCGTTTAAGTACTCGCTTCAATGGATAATAATTAACTGTTCTTATTTCCTTCGTCTCCTGAAAATCTTAGCCAATTTAATATATATATTATACACTGTTTCAAATTATCTTAGCTTCCGATACATTTTATTTGAATACATTATACACGGAAAATATTTTCGTTATTAATTAACTGTATGAAATACTAAATACATATTCGGTTTCTTTATTCTATTTTGCTTATTTTGATACTAATTAATATAGTTTTACAAAGTTTACATTTAAAAAAGTTATATTTCTTTCATTTTGGAAAGTAGGTTCAAATATGTGTTTCCTGTCTTTGACCAGATAATAGCCATTTTCTCTGATATAATTATTATTATATTGAATCTAAAATTGATATAATTGTCTATTTTTACTTAATTTTTTGCAATTTAGTTCCTTAATTATTGTTTTTAAATATAATTCATTTATCTATGACTCCTCCTCTGATAATGTTAGTTATTACATTCCATTTTTATTTATAATTTTACTTATCTTCTGACAGTATCTTTATAAAGTATAAGTTACATTGTATTACTATATGGTGGGTTTATCTTATATAAATATTATCAGTTTAGTTGGTTTATAGGACTAGATTTGTCAATTATTATGTAGTCTAAATTTACTATCTGGCCTAGATTTTATCTGTTGTTACTTGCAAAGTTTTTAATAATATAGTTAGTTTGTACCCTTGTCTGACCTTCTATTCTAATATACTATTTATTAATAATTTGTTCCTTTACTATTATAACATTGAGTATTGATTTCAAACAATTAAAACATAACAATTATTTACTATTAAATCTGGTATTTTGAATCATACCTTTTCTGTACTGATTGCTTACAGTAACGTATAAAAACATTTTACAATATAGGAATGGTATCTACATTCAGATATTGCATTCCTAATTCAAACTACTAACAAAATAACATTTTATAACTACAATTATTAATTTCTACTTCTAAAATTTATTTATAGAGTTAATATATATGGAAACTGGAACATAACATTTTGGTTCCATTAAATGTTTAACACTTTCTTAAAACTATTTAGTTACAGTCTTATCTGTACTTCCCAATTTTAGGGATGTATTCCCTGTCACTTTATGTATTAAACCCAAGCTATCTGTTTATATTATTTATTCTATGGAATGTTCTCATATAAACAGTGGCATTTTATTAGAAAGAGTATTCCTTGCTCCTTCACCATTTTACTTGATTAAATATCATTCATGATACTGTTTAAAAACACTTAAAGTTATTTAATGGTAGAGTAATTCATGTACCTTCTCAAAGTTTATTTATTATAATTTAATAACTTGCACTTGTCCCTGTTTATTTCTTGATATTATCACTAGTCCTTTCATAGTTTTATAATATGAAATATTTAACCATGGGGGAACTGTTAAGATTTGTCTATATAAACTATACAATAACTTTTTTGGGTGCACTGCTACTTAACACTTTAAACACTTTTTGTTTTTATCAGTTTTACATGAGTATATGGTTTGTTGAGGTGTTATACTTTCTATTGTGACATTTTTTTATTTTGGGGGTTTTTGATTTTCTCCCTATGGGGTTTGTATTGGGTATTGGTCGTGTTCCACTTCCTTTATTCTATTTGATCTTCACTTGTCTCTGATTATTAAGTATATTGGTTTATTTTAGATTTCTTCTTTCTTCATTCTTGTTTCTTCAGTACCATTTCGTTTTATATTCTTTTGTTTACTGATCTGTTTACTTGGTCTGGGTATCATTCTTGCCTGCTCCTATCCTACCTGGGTATTATTGTTATTTTAATTTTAGTTTTCTGGGTTTGTAATTGTTGTACACTTATATTATTTGCTGATTTTTTCTTTATGTTTACTTTTTCTTGTTATTTTTGTAATTTATAGTGCTTTTATTTGATTTTCATTTGGATCTTTCTGGATATTCCATATATTTGAGTTTTACTAATGATCATCTGGTAATTGATTTAAGTGGATTATCTGTCATGCTACAGATTGCTCTCTTCCAGAAGTGATTAGTTCAGATCATACTTGGTTTGTCTGAAATAATTGCTTATGATATTTATTATAAATTATATTTCTTTACTTCCTTCACATTTCTGACTTTTTTTCTTCTTTATTTTTTAGCTTATCTATATTTCATTATTAACTGGATTTTTCTTGATAGTAATAGTCATCTGAGGTTCATTATTTTTTATTTTTCCATTTTTTTCTTAACTTGGTTCTTTATCCTTGGGATATTTATTCCCTAATATTCCCTAACACGTGAGCTGGGGCAGTTCAGAGGGGCACTGTAGGCTTCACTACTCTGCTGGCCATACGACGTCATTTATTGATTACAGAGGCAAATCATCTCTGATCAATACATAATAATACTGCTGGACTTATCCAGCACTATCTACAGACAGTTATTAATAAAAATTACATAAGAATAGTCCACCTTATGACTAAAAAAAAAATTAAATATCTTCGGACACTTCACTTCGTATTTGAACAGATCTATTAATATTTCTATTTTAGTTACTTTCTATCTCTGTGACTTTTCTCAATGGTTAGCTCTGCTGGCATTTTATTTCTTCTTATGGTTGGAAGCTGGTTTAATATAATTATCACTTGTTATTCAGTGTAAAGTTTTTATTTATTTTAATTCTCTGTTATACCTTGACTGTTATTACAATCTTCTTCTGGTCATTGGTAGCATATATTTTGTATTATATTTTTGTTTTTTCTTAATTCTTATGAATCGTTCCACTAGTTTATGTTCTTGCAATTACTCTTCTAATTGTCCTTCTTATAATTGACATTTATTTTATCATCATATTTTTCTTATGGATTTATTTATACATAGTTTTTTCCTTCTTTTTCAAAATTTTATTCTGCTCTTGCTTTTTATCCAAATGCACTCTTTAATTATTAATTCCATGTGGTTATTGTCTCTGCTTATTTTGCTTAAAAGTCTTATTAATTTTACTTCACAATAAGTTTATTCATTTTAATTGTATCAGTGGTTTTTACTGCCATTTCTTTATTCTCAAAATTTTTTCATAATTGGTTCCATATATAATTGTTTGTAATATGAACTTTCTCTTCCTTTTGAATGTTGTGGTTATTCTTCAAAATTCTTTTTCTTTTCCTTTATATTCCATGATTTGAGTTTCATAGATGTTTGGTAGTAAGTTGTACTTATTTGGTTTTTTGAATTTGTTCGTATTTTACTAAATTCTTTTTCTTCTAGTTTTTTCACAACTTGTTGTTTGTAAATTGATTTTACAATATATTTGAATTGCGTTGATTTTATTTGAAATTCCTTTTCCTTTTCTCTCTTAATTAATTTCATAAATCATAGATGGTAAGTTGTGCTTACATTGTTTTTAAATTTTGTCTTTTACTAAATTCTTTTTCTTCTAGTTTTTTCACAAATAGTTTCATAAATATTAGGTAGTAAGTTGTGATTACATTGTTTTTGAATTTTGGCATTTATTATCAAAATTTTCTTCTTTTTCATTAATTCAAAAATCGTTTCAAATATTAGGTAGTAAGTTGTGCTTACTTTGTTTTTGAATTTTTACATTTTAAATTCTTTTCCCTTTTTCATTAATTCAAAAATCGTTTCATAAATATTCGGTAGTAAGTAATGCTTACCTTGTTTTGGAATTTAGACATTTTAATTCTTCTTGTTGTTTTTTCATCAATTCAAAAGTCGTTTCAAATATTAGGTAGTAAGTTGTGCTTACTTTGTTTTTAAATTTTGGCATTTATTATCAAATTCTTCTTCTTTTTCATTAATTCAAAAGTCGTTTCAAATATTAGGTAGTAAGTTGTGCTTACTTTGTTTTTGATTTTTGACAAAATTATCAAATTCTGTTTCTTTTTTATTAATTCAAAAGTCGTTTCAAATATTAGGTAGTAAGTTGTGCTTACTTTGTTTTGGAATTTTGACATAATTATCAAATTCTGTTTCTTTTTTATTAATTCAAAAGTCGTTTCAAATATTAGGTAGTAAGTTGTGCTTACTTTGTTTTTAAATTTTGTTATTTTACTCTTCTTTTTATTTTTTCGTTCTACCAAATTCTTTTATATACATTCAATTACTCCTAATATTTTTTCATGGAAGCCTGGTTATATACACCCTTTATCCTTTCTGAATCTATTTCCTTTATTTCATAAGTATTATTATTTTTTATATTGGATATTACATATGGTCCGGTGTATAACAGCAATAACTTCTTCGTTATTCCTTCCAGTATGCTGGGTAGTTCACGATTTTTTAATAAGATTTTTTCTTCCTTTTCATAAGTTATTAATTTACCACTAGCCCTTCGATACTTATTTTGCCGTTTTTCCTGGTCTTCTGCCACCTTGTTGTAGAATTTAGCTTTGTCAAATTTGTAAATATTGTTTATCGGGACCTCGAGGATATCTGCGATCTCTCGTGGGGGTGGTTTTTCGTACATGGCGGAGTATGGGGTTATTCCTATAGCTGGATGGTATGCCAAGTTGAGGAATTCCTCCGTGGCTTCTAGATAGTCTTGCCACCTTTTTTGTTGATGGTGACAATAAGTTCTTAGGATCCTCCCCACTTCTCGTAACACCCGCTCTGCCGGATTACTGCTCGGGTGGTAGACCGAGGTCTTGTATGTACGAATGCCCATTGACAATAAGGTATCTCGCTTTTTTCTACCCTTAAACTGGGTTCCATGATCAGTGATGATCGAAGATGGTTTCCCCATGTTTAGGATATACTGTTCCATTAATATCCCCAGAATTTTCCGGGTAGTCGCTCGATTAGTAGGGTATAGCTTAACAAACTTTGTGAAGTTGTCCATTATGATTGTTAGGTATCGATATTGGTGTCGACCTCCACTACGGGGAAATGGTCCGCAAATGTCTAGGAATACCTTCTCCAATTTTGCTTGGGAGGTGATAGGAATCATAACACCTTCCTTCTTCTCGTTATTTGTTTTTACGAGCTGGCAGATTTTACAGCTTTTAATATACATTTGGACCTTCCTATTTATGTTTTTTATCTGGCAGCTCTCCTCCAGAGCTTTTATTACCTTTAGGGCGCCCATATGCCCATATCGTATGTGGTAGTTTACTATTAATTCCTTTTCGATCTGTGTTGGAACAACCACCTTCCAGGTCTCCTCCTTCAGTGATGTTTTAACGAACAAGATTTGTTTGTTTAGTTGGTAATATCGAGCAACGGTTTCGTCTCCTTCTTCTAATCGAGTTTTAAGGTTTCTCAATTTCGGGTCTGCTTGTTGGTGGGTGCTCATATTTGTCAATATCGTTGTTAAATCGGCTCTAGTGCTAAGAAGATGGTATATTTTTAGCACGCTTTCCTTCTCCCCTTCGAAAGTTTGCTCTTCCACATTGACCCGGGATAACACATCAGCTACGACATTCTTTTTACCTGGGATGTATTCCCATTTTAGGTGGTATTCTTGAAGGGCAAGTATCCACCTCGTTAGTCTGCCATGATTCAATTTTCAGCTTTTTAGGAACGAAATAGATTTATGGTCTGTTCGGACTGTAACAGGGTATCCCAAAATGTAAGTGCGGAACTTACCGCAAGCAAATACTACGCTCAGTAATTCTTTTTCAGTTACAGTGTAGTTTTTCTCGCACTGGTTCAAAGATCTGCTCGCGAAGCTAATTACTTGGTGTTGACCCTTCTCGTCTTCTTGATACAATGTCGTTCCCAGACTGATGTTGCTGGCATCGCAATTTATAAAAAATGGTAATTTAAAATTTGGGTGGCGAAGTATTATTGTTGCCAGAAATTTGTCTTTAATTAGTTGGAAAATCACATCCTGCTCTTGACACCATACCCATTTATTTTTTGACGAAAATTGAGGTTGAAATTTTGCGGTTAATTCCGAATATTGTTCCTGGAACTTTCGATAGTAATTACAGAGTCCCAGGAACGACTGTAATTGCTTTCTGTTTTTGGGTGCCGGGAATTTCTGTATTGCTTTCACCTTTTCTGCCGATGGTGAGATTCCTTGATCGTCCAAGTTAAAACCCAAAAATTGCACTTCTCTGGCAATAAACTTGGATTTTTCTAACTTCAGCGTGACGTTACTGACAGATAACTTCTCAAGCATGTGTTCCACATGGTAGCAGTGTTCCTCCCACGTTCTGATGTTATTAGTAGATCATCTACATACACGGTGGTAAACTGTAGTGCTTCCTGTCCCAATATCTGGTCCATGCCGGTCACAAAGATGGCAACTGAGTTTAGCAATCTGAAGGGCAATCTTTTGAATTGGTAATTGCATCCCTCGAATATGAAAGCCAGATACTGGCGACTCCGTGGGTGTAACTCTACCTGCCAGTAACCGCACACCGTGTCCCAGGTACTGAAATACTTGGTACCGTGGAAACGTTTCAGGATTTCTTCAATCTCACCGGGCGATGTTCTATCATTAATTATTTTTTTGTTTATTTCCCATGCATCCAAGCAAAGCCGGACTTGGCCGTTTTTCTTGGGAATAGCCACAATAGGGCTGGTGTATGGGGATTGGCTATTTTCTATTACAGTAGAACTTGGCTAATTCGAACGTGCATAATTCGAATTCGTGGATAATTCGAACTTTTACCGTGGTCCCTTGAATATCCTATGTAAAACCGTGCAAAAACATCGTCTGTAATTCAAACCTTTTTGGTTAATTCGAAATAAAAATTTTGCTCAAACTACAAAAAATTGCCTGCAGTATGCGCTAGACCACGTAACAATAGACACGACTGGAAACAGACAAGCAGGCATCGCCCTTTGTGGACAGGCGCTTGTCCTTTGTGTAAAATTCATGGAATTGGCGCCAGTATCTCGTGATGACACGGGACTGGCTCATGTAACGGTACCGTCCGCCATTGTCCCTTGTTCCACGCCTTGTCAGTCAGCCACCCTCACTGTTGCTTTCAGTTCAGTCTGCCTGCATTTGTGGAAGGGTTAAGTCTTTTTGAGTTTCTACTGTGCGAGCTGTGTCCTGTAGTGAGAGACCGTTCCTTTCTTTATACAGTACTCTATATACAGACTGGTGTGTTTTAGTAACGCTTATTGTGTTCATCATGGCCCTTTCAAAACCAACACGGACCCAATACAAATCATTGACATTTGCTGAAAAATTTACCGTTATTCGGGAAGTGGAAAAGGGACAAAAGAAGAAATCTGAAATTGCTAAGGAATTCGGGATACCGCCAAATACACTGTCAACGTATCTAAAAAATAAAGAGAAGATTTTGAATAGTGTGTGTAAAGCCAGCGACAAAGATACGAAAAGAGCGCGAGGACCAGAAAATCCTGTCGTGGATGAATGTGTAGTGAAGTGGTTTAAGCAAGCAAGGGACTAAAAAATGCCAGTCAGTGGGCCCCTCGTCAGAGCCAAAGCTGAGGAACTCGCATCTAGCTTAGGGAAAAATGATTTTAAGGCCAGCACTGGTTGGCTCGATGGCTTTAAAGAAAGGAATGGCATGTCTTTCAAAACTGTTTGTGGGGAAAGTGGGTCTGTTAACGTTGAAGCTGCAAATTCATGGAAAGACGATTTGTTGCAAATGATTTCTGATAGAGACGCTAATGACATTTTTAACGTAGACAAGATGGGCTTATTCTTCAAATGCACCCCCGATAAAACACTTGCTTTTAAAGGAGAAAGTTCTAGTGGCGGCAAACACAGCAAGGAGCGCATAACACTTTTAGTCGGAGCAAACATGGATGGCTCGGAAAAACTGCCTTTGCTAATGATAGGGAAGTCAGCCAACCCACGTTGTTTCAAAAATGTAAAAACAAAACCAGTTGAATATGAATCAAACAATAAAGCTTGGATGACAGTTGACATTTCGAAAGATGGCTTTTGAAAATCAACAGGAAATTTTGGAATCAAAACAGAAGAATCGTCTTGTTTATTGACAACTGTACAGCGCACAACACTATTCCTGTGATGGAAAATGTAAAGGTTGTGTTTTCCCCCCAAACATGACTTCAGTAGTTCAACCTATGAGCCAAGGTGTAATAAAAAATGTTAAGCATTTTTATAGATGGCTTGTGGTCCAAAACATTCTGTCAGGTGGTTATTTAGATGAGTACGAAAATACTATCAAAATTAACATCCTTCAAGCTGCCCGCATGTGCAACAGTGCTTGGGACCAAGTTACGCAAAAAATAATTGCTAATTGCTTTCGTAAAGGTGGTTTCTGCCACATTGAAGGTGAAGAGGAGAATAAACTTGCTAGAGAAGTCGTACCCACTGCGGATAACTGGGAAGATGTTGGACATGACGCAGGCATTCATTATGAAGAGTTTGTAAACATGGATGAAGACTTGGCGGTGTTCGTTGAACAGACAGATGCGGAGATCGTGGCTGATGTTATGAACAAAAGAAATGATGGTGCATCTTCAGATGAAGAAGGGGACCAGCTAGAACTTCCAGAGATACCGATTCCAACGGCTTCGCAGGCATCAAATTACATTCAAGACTTGAGACTGTTTGTTGAAGGACAGCAGAACGTAAGTGACGCTATTTTCCAAGCATTTAATAAACTTGAAGAGTTTACTACAACTCAGTGTATTAACTGCAAAATGCAATCAAAAGTTTCTAGCTTTTTTAAAAAACTGTAAATGGTATATTTTGTACTGAAACGTGTTTATACGTTTGTAATACATATGTATAAGGAAATTGTTTAATAAAATAACATATTTGCTTTACTGAATTTCGTTTTTGATTTGATTTCTCTACTTTTATTAAAACTTTCGTAATTCGAATTTTTGGATAATTCGAATTTTTTACTGGTCCCTTCAGCTTCGAATTAGCCAAGTTCTACTGTATATCGCTATTAATCATCCGGTTTATTTCTGCTCTTACAGCCTCCTTTCGTGAATGCACAATAGGGTAGGATTTTCTATTAAATTCCACTGTATCTCTGAATTTAAGGGTACATTGATAATTTTTTACCTTGCCTGGCTCGTCTGAAAATACTGAGCGGTACTTCTCATAAATTCTAATTAGTTGATTTGCTTGAGTAATGGGCAATTTCTCCCTTTTAATTCCGCTCCGGAAATCCCTTATCTCTTGTATCTTTTGGGACCATAAATCTTCGTCCGTGTTGTCGTATACTATTGGGTTAAATATAGTGTTATTTTTCGTATAGTTAATGTTACGAATTTGCTGGTGGATACTGCTGGGAATTTCTATCTCACTACTGACTAAATCGGCCGTCCAGGTCAGACCTCCGGTAAACAGCGATACTTTCTCTGATCGTAAATCGATGATAGCAGAGTTTTTTCTCAGCACATCGCATCCCACTAATATATTGAAAGGTAATCCTGCCGCAATTAGGAACACCATGTTTATCGCTATACCCTTACTAATCACGTTTAACGATACTTGCTTTCTTATTGTTTTGTTTTGGCGACCAGTGGCACCGATTAATACTATATTATTGATAGGTAAAGTCGGCAATAATTGACCACATTTCTCTTGGATCCTCTCCAATTCTATTGAGTTAATTATAGATACATTCACACCTGTATCAATCATTAGCTGTGCGAATGTTCCTTCTATTTCAGCATTAATATAAATTATCTCATTATTTATACTATGGAGGCGAGTGTCGTCCTCCAGTAGTTTGTTTAGAATGTTTTTTTAAATAGTTCCATACAACGAATAATAGTAATCTTGTTATTATTACTTGCTCTTGGCAATTCTATTTTATACCCAGGCGATAGAAGCAGCAAAAGGTCCTTATTATTTATTACTGCCTCCTCCCGTTTAAATTCTCATCATTCTGGTTATTAACAATTGGACCAACAGAGGCGTCAGTTGGGAAACCTTGAGTAGGTTCCAGCCGTTCCGTTCGCTGTTCGTATATTTGTTCCCTATTTGGTTGCTGCTCTGGGTCATCTAGGCTGGTACTTCGCCTTGGCGGATTATATCTTGAATTATCCCGTTCTCGGCTTCTGCATCTGTCTTCGTATTCGTGGAAACTGTTCCGCCGTTGATGGTTATACCAGCGTTGACTGTTTCCTTCGGCGCGTATAAAATTTACCAGGGGTCGGGAGAACCTGTTGTTGTTATTATTATTATTACTTGGGTAACCCCCATTGTTATTATAATACCGCTCGGTATTATTGGTATGGTTTGGGTTTCTCTGGCTATTTACATTGGGATTTGGGTAATAATTGTTTCTATTACCGGGGAATCCGTTATTATTTTGGTTAATGTTCTGATTTACATTACCGTTGTTATTATTATTATTATTATTACCGTTGGTATGGTTCTGATTATGGTAATTGGGATTATACCGGTTCCCTTGATACCCACTGTTGTTCTTGGTGATTACTATGGTTCGGGTACGGATTATTTCGGAATTCTGGCCGCTCATTCCTTCTTCTGCTTTGCCTGTAGTATTCCTCATTCTCATAATTTTCTAAGAGTTCCGTCATCGCCTGGATGGTCTTTATCTGGCTACCTCTTCGTGCTCGTATGACCTCTTCATCATAATGGTAGGAGAGCTTATTTACCAGGCATTCCTCTGGTATGGCTGGTTCCAGGTGCTTTGCCAGGCACACCTTCCCAAGGAAGTACACTGTCATTGTATTACCAAACTGTGTCTTGTATCGACCATGGCAGATGTTGTCCCTTATTAGATTTTGGGTGGTCTCCGACCAATACTTGGCCTTGAACAAATTTTTAAACTGTTGGTAATCCTCTATCTCGCTCCGGTTTGCCATCCACCAGTTGTCCGTCATTTCACGGAATGATTCGTCCAACAGCTCTCGATTATTTGACCATCTATTACTCCTATGTTTGGCCATATATTCCTCGATCCGTGCCAAGAACTCCATTGGCTTCCTTTTATATTGGCAGAAGTTAAGCCATTCCCTGTTTTCGTTGATGGGTATATTTGTGAAGTTGGTTGGTCGGTTCCGAATTGCTTCCATTTCCTCCTGGCTCTGCCGCACTTGACCAGTGATGTTAGTCATTACTACCTCCATTCCGTCGCATCTTTCAGTAATTTGGGTACGTACTTTACTTAGTTCTTCCTGACCTTCCCTTCGGCTCCCTTCTGCCTTCTTGCGACTATATTCTTCGAGATTTGTGACCTTGGTGTTGACCACTTCCTTGAACTCTTGTACCTCCCCTTCAGTTAGCCGACATCTTTCATCAACTTCTCTGATCTGTTGATTTATAGTTATTGTTTCGTCTTCCAGCCTTTTATTCATAGATTTCTTATTATCTTTGAGTTCTTTGTTCATTTCCTTTCTTAATAGTTCCATTCGTTCGTCTAACTTGTCTAGATTCTCCTGGTTAACTTCCCGTAATAGTTGGTTATCCTCTCTTAACTCTTCCAACCTTTCCCCCATCGTCTCTTCCATTTTCTTGTTATTTTCTCTCAATTCTTTCTTCAATTGTTG
The DNA here is from genome assembly GCA_034769895.1 of Magicicada septendecula. NCBI lineage: Eukaryota > Metazoa > Arthropoda > Insecta > Hemiptera > Cicadidae > Magicicada > Magicicada septendecula. The sequence continues at coordinate 775,086,932 of CM068367.1, forward strand.
GTTATCACTTTCCATCTTCTTACGGTTTTCTTCAATTCTCTTATTAGTATTTTCTATTTGGTCAATCAACTCCTCCTTAGTTGATTTGAATTCTTCCTTCAAATTCTTACTGGTTTCTTCAATCCTTTTGTTGGTATTTTCTATGTTTTTATTTATTCCACTCACGTCTTCCTTAGTGGAATCCATTTTCTTGCTATTTTCTTCCATTTTCTCCATCATTATCCTGAGCATCTCCTGTATGTTACCATTCTCTGCTCATGATGGTTTCTCGGGTTGTTCTATTCGTTCCTCCCGGACATCGATTTCCCCTGTTTGTGTGGGCATTTCCTGTTGTTCCTTTGGTTGTGCTGGTGGTTTTGGTTCCATTGGATGTAATAACGTTTCTACGTCCTCCACCGGTGTAGCCTCCTTATCCTCCATATTAATTTCTTTTTCGGCCTCTGCCGCCCTTTTCTTGGATGTTGCACGACGTTGCATCTTTCCTGTTTCTCTGGCTGGATAACCGCTGCCAAGCTGAATTAGAAATTGGGCGAGTTATTACCGCCTTTCAATCCCTAATTACAGCCCTTTAGTTGGACGCCAATTTTGTAACGTATCTTGTTGTTACAATATAATCTGTATGACTGTTGTCTAAGTTCCACGTTGGAAACGCCAATTTTGTAACGTTCCGTGTGTCTACGTTAAGCCCCACTGTTGTGAGCGCCAATTTTATAATATAACACAAAATAAACTCTGTAATAATGTTGTTACAATTTGAAATAATAAAAAAAATTTTATTTCAAAAAAATAAATTTTGTTGTTTCTGAAAAATATTTTTGTTTCGTGTTTTTTATTACTAATAATTAAAAAATAATCGTGTTTATTGTTTGGGGTTAATTTTTAATGGTATTATGGTTATTAGTGTAGTAGTGTCACTTTCTGTAAATCACTTTATGATAATCTGGTTAACTCCAGTACTAGTCGATAGACGGCTCTTCTTCTTCTTCGATGCTTTCTTTGATTTCGTATATACCGCCTTTCGGTTAGTCTGTGTCCTTGATTAACTTATTCTTTAAGTATATTAAAGAAAAATTAAAGCAAATTGCATAAATAGAAAGTTTATTAACAAATTTATTAAAATTTATCGATAATAATCGATATATGACAGCAGTATCGACTCTACTCAGGGCCGGTCGACAAAAAACTTCACATTGATTTTATATATAAAATAGATTCTTTGAACGGTTATTTTAGAATAGCCAGAGAAGGGTAGGGACAAGAAAGTATAACACTTACAATTAGAAAGGTCTTAAAACTAACAAATACAACGTTATTAATTAATAAATGAAGTTTATATAATATTTATTTCGAACCAATGCAGTGTAGAAATTCGTTTGCTTCACCGTTGGAGTAGGGTGATGAAAATCAAAATGGCCGACAGGATCATGCGCAGTGGAACGTCTATCACCTCGACGGAATATTTTTTCAATAAAGATGTCCCTTCACCGTTTATTCGTCTCAGCAATTGTGGATAATGGTTCTGGAGTTAATTGAGTGTTCCTGGTGTAGTGTTTATTAGTTCACTTGGTGTAAACGTTTGTGATTAGGTCTATCTCACTTTGTCACATGTGTCGTATTTAACCTTGTTGTTCGTCCGTAAAATTTATTGTAGTGGTGTTATTTTAATTGTTTAGGCGTGTGTGGTTCTGTTTAATTGTAGTGCACTGTTTATTGTTTATTTCCACTGTTTCACAAGTTAAAAAATTCAATTTAAAAATTTTATAAAATTTTTTACTAAACTCGGTTTAATTATAGTACGCCATTCATAGGTTATACGGAGCAAAAATCTCGTTTAAGTACTCGCTTCAATGGATAATAATTAACTGTTCTTATTTCCTTCGTCTCCTGAAAATCTTAGCCAATTTAATATATATATTATACATTGTTTCAAATTATCTTAGCTTCCGATACATTTTATTTGAATACATTATACACGGACAATATTTTCGTTATTAATTAACTGTATGAAATACTAAATACATATTCGGTTTCTTTATTCTATTTTGCTTATTTTGATACTAATTAATATAGTTTTACAAAGTTTTCATTTAAAAAAGTTATATTTATTCATTTTGGAAAGTAGGTTCAAATATGTGTTTCCTGTCTTTGGCCAGATAATAGCCATTTTCTCTGATATAATTATTATTATATTGAATCTAAAATTGATATAATTGTCTATTTTTACTTAATTTTTTGCAATTTAGTTCCTTAATTATTGTTTTTAAATATAATTCATTTATCTATGACTCCTCCTCTGATAATGTTAGTTATTACATTCCATTTTTATTTATAATTTTACTTATCTTCTGACAATATCTTTATAAAGTATAAGTTACATTGTATTACTATATGGTGGGTTTATCTTATATAAATATTATCAGTTTAGTTGGTTTATAGGACTAGATTTGTCAATTATTATGTAGTCTAAATTTACTATCTGGCCTAGATTTTATCTGTTGTTACTTGCAAAGTTTTTAATAATATAGTTAGTTTGTACCCTTGTCTGACCTTCTATTCTAATATACTATTTATTAATAATTTGTTCCTTTACTATTATAACATTGAGTATTGATTTCAAACAATTAAAACATAACAATTATTTACTATTAAATCTGGTATTTTGAATCATACCTTTTCTGTACTGATTGCTTACAGTAACTTATAAAAACATTTTACAATATAGGAATGGTATCTACATTCAGATATTGCATTCCTAATTCAAACTACTAACAAAATAACATTTTATAACTACAATTATTAATTTCTACTTCTAAAATTTATTTATAGAGTTAATATATATGGAAACTGGAACATAACATTTTGGTTCCATTAAATGTTTAACACTTTCTTAAAACTATTTAGTTACAGTCTTATCTGTACTTCCCAATTTTAGGGATGTATTCCCTGTCACTTTATGTATTAAACCCAAGCTATCTGTTTATATTATTTATTCTATGGAATGTTCTCATATAAACAGTGGCATTTTATTAGAAAGAGTATTCCTTGCTCCTTCACCATTTTACTTGATTAAATATCATTCATGATACTGTTTAAAAACACTTAAAGTTATTTAATGGTAGAGTAATTCATGTACCTTCTCAAAGTTTATTTATTATAATTTAATAAAAGGGTGTCCACATTCTGGAAAGTCAGGGAAAAAAAAGTTGGTCAGGGAAGTCAGGGAAATAAACAAAAAATCTGGAAAGTCAGGGAAATCTTCCCCGATGACAGACTTGAGGGTAATTTTTTACTCTAGTCTGCTGCAACCCGTGAAAAATCTGAAAAGTCAGGGAAATCTTCCCTGATGATGGATTTGAGGGGAATTTTGAATGCTCTAGTCTGCCGTAACCCAGACTATTGTAGCATTTTTTCCAGGTATTTTTCACAAGAAGTGCACAACAATTATATATTTTTTGTTGTACCCTTGTGTCCTTTTTTCAACCGATTTAGCTAATTCTTTTTCTATTTTAAGTTTTTTTAGGCTGCTGACTTAAACTCATTACAATGGCTAACAAGAAATGTTTGTTTAATAAACTTTGGCTGGACAGTAAAGTGTTTCCGGAATTTAGTGGTTGGTTGGACTTGGTGGTTAGTGATGCAAATTCGGCTTATTGTCAAGTGTGTCTCAAATCTTTTAAACTAAGCAATATGGGGAAACAAGCAATTGTTTCTCATTCTAAGGGACCAGCTCATGTAAAAAACATGAGAGCAAAGGCTTCCCAGCCGGCAATTTCTTTTTTTTACTACTCCATCTCCATTAAAAGATGTGCAGCCAACACCTTCAACTTCAGCTACAAAAGAATTATTAGTAGTGCCAGGAACAAGTCAAACAAGTTGAGTTTCAGTGTGAATGAAGATGATGTTACGTCAGCCGAAGCAATATGGGCTCTCCACGTCATCACTGGGAAAATGTCTCTAAACTCTTGTGATGAAACCTCTGCAGCCTTCAAAAATATGTTTCCAGACAGTAAAATCGCTCAGAGCTTTTCTATGGGCAAGACTAAGGCTTCCTATGTAATAAATCATGGGTTAGCCCCATATTTTCAAGAAATGTTGCAAAATAACATGAAACAGTGCTCTGACTATGTTGTTTGTTTTGATGAATCTCTGAACAAATTTGTTCAAAGAGGACAAATGGACTTGTGTGTAAGGTTTTGGGAAGTAAACCTTCAGAAAGTTTCAACACGATATTGGAATAGTGTATTTTTAGGCAGGGCAACTGCAGATCACTTGTTAGATGGGTTTATTCAAGGGCTCTCCTTACCTTTAGGAAATATTTTGCAAATCTCAATGGACGGGCCGAATGTTAACCTCAGTTTTATGAAAAAACTCGAGAGCCATTTGCAAGTCTTAAATCCAGAGGGAAAGTCCCTTCTTGATATTGGCATATGCAGTTTGCATACAGTTAATGGAGCCCTGAAGACTGGGATCTCCAAAACTGGTTGGGAACTTTTTCACTTTTTTAGATCTCTCTACAGTCTTTTCAAAGATAGCCCAGCTCGGCGAGCAAAATACTCAGATATTACAACCAGCACCTCTTTCCCTTTTAAGTTCACAGCAGTAAGATGGCTGGTAAATGGTCGCTGTGTAGATCAAGCTCTCAAAATATTGATCATGTCGATAAATTTGTAAAAGAATACAACAAAAAATACAACAAAAACCTGCAATACCTTAGAGAAGCTATGAAAAATCCACTTTTTAATGCAAAACTAAGTGCTTTCAGAAGCATATTGTCAGACGTTGAGCCATTCCTGAGAAGGTTCCAAAGTCAGAAGCGTATGGTCCCTTATCTCTTTACTTCACTTGAACAACTTATGAAAAACCTAATGATGAGATTTGTAAAATATGAAAAAATAGCTGAAGCAAGTACTACTCAAAAATTAATGAACTTGGACTTGCAAGACAGTGCCAATCTGGTTTCAGTAGAAAAGGTGGACGTTGGTTATGCTGCAGAAAGCTTAATGAAACAAATTAAATGCTCAGAAAAAAAGAAACTTGTTTTTAAAAATGAGTTCAAAAATCTCCTTACCACCATGATAGAAAAACTCATAGAGAAAAGTCCTTCGAAATCACATTTAGCACGAGGCCTCACTGCCTTAGACCCTAAAATGATAATGCTCAAACCCAGTTTGACGAACCCAGGTTGATGTTGTTCTAGAAAACCTGCACAGCCATAGAAGAATATGTGATAAAAGTGCTGAAAATGCCAAACGACAGTAATCTTTGCTAACTGAAGAAGCTAACGATTTCATTTCCAAAACATCTGATGACATGGGATTGGACGAATTTTACTACGGCCTTTTAGGAGAAGATAAGAAATATGAAGAGCTTTGGTCTGTAATGAAGCTGTGTTTCATTTTGTCCCATGGTAATGCATCAGTTGAATCTGGCTTTTCTGTCAATAAGCATTTACTAGTTGAAAATCTTCTAGAAGAATCCCTTGTGTCCCAAAGAGTTATTTGTGATAGCATAAAGCATCTAGGTGGTTTGAGGAATGTGACTATCAACAGAAGTATGCTTACCTCGGTCAGATCTTCAAGAAGAAGATATCAATCATATTTGGAAAAGAAAAAAGAAATGCAGTCAGAAGAGGAAAAAAAGAAAATAGAGAAAAGGAAAATTGAATTACAGTTGAAAGAGTTGGAAGAAAAAAGAAAAAAGTTGAAACTTGAAAGAGAAATGGAGGATGTAGAAATTGGGGAAAAGAAAAAACTGCTGGAGAACATGAAGAGATCACACTAGGAGTGCATATTTTTCTTTTTCATTCTCATCCTGTCGGACTGGTTCATTTTCAATTTTGAAAGCTATAGCTGATTATTATAATTATTTGTTACCATGTAAGTTGTTCTATTAATTAGTCCATTTTAACTTGTTCATATATTATTTTATTAAGTTCTAGTGAAAATACTCTCATTCTTACGTTACCTAAGGTAATAATGGAAATATTTATTTTTAAAATGCCATCAATGTATTTGTATTTTTCAATAAATAAATAATAAAAAATAAATAAAATAAAAGAGGAAGAAAAAAGAAAGTGGAGAGAGAATTAGGCCAGCTATGGGGAAGGTGGAGGCTGGGTTTTCTTTTTTCTTCCTTGTAAAATATAATGCTCAAAGAATTAACGTACTATGCATTTTAGTGAGTCAGGGAAATTTCTGTAAGTAGGTCAGGGAAAGTCAGGGAAAATTAAAACAGAATTTCTGTGGACACCCTGTAATAACTTGCACTTGTCCCTGGTTATTTCTTGATATTATCACTAGTCCTTTCATAGTTTTATAATATGAAATATTTAACCATGGGGGAACTGTTAAGATTTGTCTATATAAACTATACAATAACTTTTTTGGGTGCACTGCTACTTAACGCTTTAAACACTTTTTGTTTTTATCAGTTTTACATGAGTATATGGTTTGTTGGGGTGTTATACTTTCTATTGTGACATTTATTTATTTTTGGGGTTTTTGGTTTTCTCCCTATGGGGTTTCTATTGGGTATTGGTCGTGTTCCACTTCCTTTATTCTATTTGATCTTCACTTGTCTCTGATTATTAAGTATATTGGTTTATTTTAGATTTCTTCTTTCTTCATTCTTGTTTCTTCAGTACCATTTCGTTTTATACTCTTTTGTTTACTGATCTGTTTACTTTCGGTTTACTTGGTCTGGGTATCATTCTTGCCTGCTCCTATCCTACCTGGGTATTATTGTTATTTTAATTTTAGTTTTCTGGGTTTTTAATTTGTTGTACACTTATATTATTTGCTGATTTTTTCTTTATGTTTACTTTTTCTTGTTATTTTGGTAATTTATAGTGCTTTTTATTTGATTTTCATTTGGATCTTTCTGGATATTCCATATATTTGAGTTTTACTAATGATCATCTGGTAATTGATTTAAGTGGATTATCTGTCATGCTACAATATCTCTCAATGTCATTTTGTCGTTTGGCGTTCCCATTGCATTCGCACGACTCATCTGTGCTCGTTCGTGATCCGTGGTGTTTTTCTTGATGTATTCCATCTCCTTGCTGAATTTTTTAAATAACCCTGTCGTCCATTCTGCATAGCTCAATTGTCTCTCTTGTTCGGGCATTTTCGTTTGTTTCTTATTTTCATTATTTGGTCCTTCTTCTATCTCGATTTTACTATGATTTTCTATTTCTTCCTTTATTACTTCCATCCTTTTGCGTCCTCGTTGTTTATTGACTACTTCTGTATTTCGTTTGATCTTTTCCTGCCGTTTTCTTATTTCCTGCGGGGTTTCTCTTGATGTTTCCCTCTTGTGCATCCTGTTGTCCTTTCATAATCGCCGCTAGAATTTTGTATTTCCCTTTCTTCTAGCCTCACCAGTTGTTCGCCAATTCTGTAATAGCGCGGTGTGCGAGACGTCCGCCTTGTTCAAGCCCCGCGATGGAAGCCAATTTTGTAATAGCTCCTTCTCCTCCCTCTTGTATCGTATTATCGTAAATGTATAAGATAGTAAGAGTGGAATTGGTGTAATGTGTCTTACCAATCCGTCGTCGCTCTGGAACGTAACTTACGCTGATTGTGTCCGTCGCAAACGTACGAATAACCAGGTATCAAAGTCTTTACCTGTTGTTCACTAGGGGTGTATAAATCCCAGGTGGCGCCAAGTTGTTTAATTAAAACAATTAAAAAAATTTAGGATGATCGGGCGAGTTCAGCTCAGGCGGTGTGGAGAATTCAAATTTATTCCTGCCTCGTTTCGACCTTCTTAATCAAGCCGGTAGTTGCTACATGAGCGCTTGCCATCAATCCTAGCTGTTCGCTAAAATGTACAAAAATTATAATACACCTTCCTAATGAAAATAAAACACAGTGGTTACACTCAGTACTGGTTTATTAGTGGGTGATTGTTAATTATTCAGTTTAACACAGATTATATTTTGTTTTTTAATAAATTTGCACCGGCAATTAATATAAGACAATTTCTCTAGGGTTTGACAAATCGATTTTGAACGGATCAGACAGTCAATGATGGCGACTGTGTAATTTGTTTACAGATGTTTTTGTTCAATGTCTTGGATTCTTGTGATTACGATAAAAGGATTATTAATGATTACAACAATAAAAATACACACTACCTTACATTATTTGTACTTAAATAATATAATGTGTAACTAAAATTTGTTCCTGGAGTGTAGTAAAAGTGTTTCAAAATTTCGTAAACTAACAACAGGTTATTTTACTAGTTGACAAATTTTCAGTGTCTTATTTTTTATTTAATCTTTGAAAGAAATTAAATTCAGTTTATAGTGATAGTTCAGATTACGATGAGAAATATTTAAAGTGAGTTTAATTCTGAAATTTGGGTAATTTAATGATACTTAACACATCAGTAGACTGGATGTACTTAGTTGTTCAGGTAAAAAGGAATTGGGCTGCAATCGTATTCAATTTTCAATTGTCTGGGGCTTCTGGCATCTTTTCAAGTTAATCATAGCAATTTATTAATTTCTTTTTTATTTAATTGGTCCTCGACATTAGTTAAATGTTTTCAGTCATTGTCTGCTTCTTACTTGTTCATCTGTTGTAATTTTGTTTACTTTTTTGACCTTTTAAATTAAAATTTGTAGCGTTCACGACTTGGCGTCTATTCTGGAAGAGCGTCACATTACGAGTAATAAGATTTAACGGAAAATTCGTAACCAACGTCTGTTGTCATGGTTACAAATTAATTCTGATTGGTTAATCTTGTCTTATAACCATTGTTATCAATTTTGAATTTTAATTCAAAATTACTGTATATCTTCTGATTGCTTTTATTCTTCTGTCTTCCTCCCTACGTATTAAATATTATCACTACTGTTTGTATTTCCTTTCAAAGATTATTTAGACATCCCATAAGGTTGGGTTCTATAAAGTATTCCTATATTTACAGTTATGTTAATATTTGTTAATTACATTTCTTTTTTATGTTATGTACTTATTCTAACATTTTTCTTGTAAAATGATTCACAAATTATCCTTGGCTGGTTACTCACCTTGGATTTGTTAATTTCCTTGTTGATTTTCTATGATTTGTAGTTATTTGTTTTTGACAGTTATGTATTTCATAGGCCTAAGTAGCCATTGATCATATTTACTTATTTTATACCAATTACCTCTCATTTTATCCTAATGTGTTTCAATTTGTGATTATAATTGATTTGTTTATTTGTTGTGGTGTTTTGGATCTGTTTTTGTACTGATTATGTGTTAACATTATTTTATACATCATGGCTTGTCAATTATTTCCTAACTGATTTTCCAGTGTCATTATTTCTGTATTAATTTACCTTCTTATTTATTTAAGTTGCCCTTGTTAACAATATGGCTATTACTTACTATTCTTTATTACATAAAATATAACAACTAGGCCTATGGTCTGTATACTTCCTTCAGCCATATCCTATTCATAAATTCAATTGAACAATCTTTAACAGTTATTAGGTAATGTTGGTTTACAATTCATTTCATTCTTTATTATTTTTTGGGTGATAAACATCATCACACCTTTTAAACTTACTTACGGTAATCGATTATCCCTTATAACATGGGGTGTTTATTGATTTTGTTTTTAATTTCTTATTTCTTTAATAATCTCTACCTCCACTCCATGGCAACACTAGCTGTTTACCTTACATGGGCTTTCTCCCCTGAAGAACATCGTATCCTTCATTTATATTTAATCTAAATACTATTTTTAATTACTATTATTAATACAATTCTTATATGTTCACCATTAAATCATTTAGTGTTTATCACTGATTTACTAAGTGTTTTTTTTTCTATCACTATTTTTCATAATACTATCATTTACAATATTCTTATTTATTCATAACCTTCACTTTTAAACTATCTAGTGTTTATCACTGATTTACTCATTATTTTGGGGTTTTTACACTTTCACTTTTGGCACTTCTTAAACTTTTTATTTTAAGTGTTTATTAGTGGGTAATCCCTACCATTACTTTTTCTTTGTCACTTAGTTATTTTTTTTTTCTCACTGTCTCTCTCTTTACGAATATTATTTATACTATTACTAAGTGTATGACCTTATAGAGTTCTTTCTTACATACAACTCTAATTCTTGGGTTAGTGTACTTTTATTTATCGGGTTTTGTCAATTATTATTTACATTTATCATTTAGTCAATACTAATACTTGTTTTTTACATTGGTTAGTTACTGGGTTCGTTTCCTTTATGATATTTAAGTGTATCATTTCTCCCTTCCATATTCTATATTATTTGTCTGTGTTTTATCATTTGGTTTTACTTTATTTCCTCTATATTTGGTTTGTTTCATTTCTATTTTCATTTTTCTTCTCCTTCATTTCCATTTTGTTTCATTTTATTTTGGTTTTTATCTGGCCAATCTCTGGGGTTGGGTCAAAGTCGTTTGTTTGTCAGTCTAGTCTACTCCTTTAATAATTACTTTAGTTTACCATTCTTCCTTCTTCTTTCTTAATTACATTTTATATTTTTTCTTCATTATTTATTTATCAAAATATATTACTTTTTAGCATTTCTTTCATACTTATAGATATCAAAAATGATCTGGATTTGCCGATGTTATAATATGCTACTTTAACTCTTTGAGTCCCAGTTTTTACATACTCAGGCTAAGCCTGCGGCATGAGTTTTCCTGTTTGATATCATTATCTTTGCTTCACTTCTCATTGTAGTGTATGAAAATATATTCAGCTTTGAATTAAAAAACCACCCCAAAAGTTGCAGGGGTTGAGAAATAGGAGTCCACTTCCCTTTCTTTGTCTGATCTACAGTGAATTGTAAAATGTGGTTGAATATTGCAAAATGTGCTAGAATTTTATTAAAAATTTGTAATTCATAAAAAACTGTAATCCACTGCCAACCACCACAATGAATAATTCTAAAGTGCATGCAAATTAATAGAAGTATATTCATAATTGCTTACCTTATACTACATACGAAGCTGTCTTCACAAATAAAAGCATATATAAATATTTTACTGTCTATTTACATTACTACAACTACTATCACTGTCTAGTTATTTCTTTACTATAAATGTTTTAGTTATTAGAAATACAGGATTGTATGATACTCCCCAAAACATGGGTAAACACTGGCCAACGTTACACTCTCCACACATGAATTAATATCATTTTTTTGCTTCTTGTAGTGTGTTTGAACGCGAGTCTCCCTTTCCATAACATCAGTGATTCATCAGTGCATAAGTCTTTGAAGGGGGTAAAAGCATACTTGAATTGTTCACATAAATGGTCAGTCGCAGACCTTATTTTATATAATATCTCATTAGGAGTAACAGTAGGTTCACTAAAATGCAAGGTTCTCAGAAGCATCATACACCTATCTCTAGTAATAACTTTCTCCAAAATTGTGGTTTCTTTCATTGAATTAGTATTATTGAATAGTAGTTTTCTTATCGACCATCAAACAATACAGACCAAAAAAAATGTACATTCTGCTAAACTATTATTATGGTCAGGCTTACTGGTGGCTGGCAGGCTCTTGCTACACTTGGTCCCACTGTCACGAGATTCTCTCTCTCTCTCTCTCTCTCTCTCTCTCCACAGCAGCACTTAATAAAAAATACTTCACACACATTTAATTAATAACAGTTGATTGACACTAATTATCACAATCACAGTTATACAAAATTATAACTATAATTTTATAACCCCAAAAACAATGAGTACACGTTTACTTTGAACCAACGTAAACGCTAAACCCGATACAACTTACAAATCAAGAAGGCTGTGCTGACTTCAAGACAAAATTAAAAATGCAGTACAGCGCTGTTAGGTGAGCGTTGCAGAAACTTTGCAACCGCCTAGGGAACATAGGGCAACTGTGAAGAGTAACGTATGTCCTCCCATATACTTGTGTAGTAAGCTCTGCCATTTACTCTTCAAGTTGCAAGTGGCCTATAACCACCAGGGTGTGCACCATATTTGAATTGTACGTGAACATTGCCGCATAGAATTTAATACATTTTCCCTTGAAATTTATGACACTTTTAACTGCTTAATGATTTCGTATATTATTTTATAGTTTAGTTATTCTATATTGGTGGTTGTGCAACGCTGCAACCATAACACCAGTCACCACTGTTATATGGAATGAAAAATGTACATGTAGTGTGTTACGGCCCATATACCATATGGAAATTATGTGTATAGTCCAGTACTGTCCTCATATGGTATAAATAATTTTTTGTAAAAACAAATAAGTAAACATACAGAACTGCACAGAGTTTAACATAACAAGAGAAATTGTTTATAGAAACAAAGAAAACAGCAATCTGCGTGGTAGACAGATTTACTGGAAAGTAGATGCTATGTCACAAGAGAATAAAGTAAAAACACATGTACATTGTAACTAATAAATGTGTGGCGTCCGTCTCGTTTAAGCCGCGCGATGGAAGCCAATCTGTAACGATTAAATGTGTTCATCTCTGTAAAAGACGTGTGTGTTTAGTGTGTTCACCTCACACTGGTGTCGTTACATCAATCCTTGTGCTAACGAAGTCTATAGGGTTTCGTTGTTCCCTTCTTCTTTTTGTTTGGTCAGTCACTTTCTTATTTGGTTTTATTCTTGTTTGGTTTCGTTGTTCCATTCTTCTTTTTGTTCTTTTTGTTTGGTCAATCACTTGGGTTAGGTCGTGTCGTCATTGTCATTTTATTTTCTTTATATTAAACATTTTATTTTATACGAATTACTTTTTTATATTCAGATTCATCTTTTTTATCCCTGGTATTGGGGTGGCTTATTTGTGTTGTAACAACATCCATAATGCAAGGATATGTTTGAAAAATATCTCTCCGGTAGGAAAACAGAAATATTTATAACACATAATGTACAGTAGCAGACTTTATATACAGCAATAATATATATATATATATATATATATATATATATTGTAACAATTAGTTTTAATGTTTACTGGGGTTTAATCAAGCTCCACGTTGGTATGCGCCAATTTGTAACAATTTTCTGATGTTACATGTTTTTAATGAATCTGTTTATAAGGAAATGTTTATTATATAGTCTTATTGGTGACCTCCTGTAACTCAAATTTAATAGGCAAATATATTTGTTATTATGTTATTATAACCTTTTAGGTATACTATAATACAGGTTTACCTAATTATTCAATGTTTACGCAATATCAGTGATATACTTCATGTATTGACTTAATGAATTAAGAATTCTCGCCAACCCTAGTCACTCTGTATTGTGTAATTCAATTCAAAATTTGTACAGGAAACACGCTAGTTCGGCAATCTCACGTTCCACCAGCTGTTGACAATTAGCGCTGTTATTGGTAATTGGCTTGCGTCTAGGTTAACTGGTTCACCGGATTTTAATCACCCTTTTATCTGTAAATTACTCCACCCACAACATATAATACCTATTCTACAATAACCTAAAACATCATCATATACAAGAAAGATTCTTTATTGATTTTGTACTTTAATTCAAACTAACAGTTCTCTTCAAGATAATAGCATGATATCGATTATACAATGATAGATCGATCGTTTCCTTGACCAGGTTACTTTTTATTTTATACAAATTAACTATAATAATAAATATCTCTTATCCCAGGGTACGTGTGATTCTTTTAACGATTAGTAAGGCCAGGTAATGCAAAATTAAGGTTACTTTAGTATTACAGAATGTTATTAGTTCTTAATATACTGGAATTAAAAATAAGCTGGTGTTACCGGATTGACGACTCTCACAGTGGCATTGTACGTCTGCAAACAGTGAAGATTGACAAATTAGATTACTGCCATCCAGAAAAAGTGTTCCGATTCTTAATAAAATTGACGGTGTGATGTACTGGAAAGCCCCGGGAACTCTTCTGACCTTCGTTCTTCTCTTACGATCCTTGTGGTTGTCGGTCTCGTTGGAAATGGAGTCGTATTATAACTTCTTCTTGAAAATGAAGGTTATTTCTTCCTAAGCTGGTCCTTGTATATTTTTTCTATAATTCCGTTAGTTTAGGCCTTTTGCTTCCCTCAATTAGTCTCCTGATTACATGGGAAATCGGGTTTAATACTAAATCCAACGGAATTATCTTGATGAGTGAAGTAAGAAATTCTCGACCTTTTTAGAGGTATTTGGTTATAATTTTGAAGTCTAATTTATTTTATTATTCATCAGTTGTGTTATAGGATTAGTTTTCAATTTTAATTTATTAATTTAGATTCTTTTTTTTTCAATTTGTGTCATTCTTTTTAAAAGTGTCTCCTCATCTGAACTCAATAGCATATAACAATCGAATAATTGAAAATCAACAAGATTTTTTACATTTTAGTTACCCTAACAACCACTACTTTCTGTCATTGGATAATACTTGATATCCTAGAGCCAGAATTATAAAATATTACTACTCTTTTTTAATAAAATACTCCATGCTTGGAATTATACCAAATTACCTAAAACTCTCACCCAATCTACCTTATTAAACCGTATATGTTTTACTATAGTTTCATTGGACTGGACTTATTAAAAAGGTATTAATTTCCTTTTACAAATATTAAATTTAGGCCTATAGGTTTTCTTACAACTGTTATAATAATTTTGTCTTTTAACTTAATTTTCTTTACCTGACCTACTGTACAAATAGTCATTGGTTTATGGCTACTTACATTAATTTATATTTCCTGGTTTTTATTTATTATATTAATTAAATCATCCTGGAACCCTTCATTATTTTATAACATAATTATAAGAACTACTTGTCAACTTTTAAACACTTATTGCCATCCTGGCCAAGTTTACAAACATTAATTCAAAACAATTTCATTAATCAATTTCAGTCAATACATTTAACATAATATAATACCTAACACATGTATTTATTCTTAATTGTCTAAAGACAATTTTAACATAAATGAAAGGAGTACCACTGACTCAGTACTTCTATAAAACAACAGTTCCCTCTTACTATCCACAAACATAAAATAAATATCTTGTAAACACTACCATGCTACAGCATTACAAGTACAATTTGCACCACATTAAACATTAATTGGAATAGTATTTTACACTTCATTATTACATTTTAAACTCCTCCCATTTGATACAATGTTTATATTTTACAATCCATGTTATTTATTACATCTTTTAAATTTATGTACCTCTCAGGTGTACTAATTACTGAGTAACCTTAATATTGGAGTATGGTTCTGGACCATAGTTACTTCATTTTTATGTAACGTGGGGGACCTCAAATCTGTTACGTTACAATATATATTATAATATTCCCCCTATATAGGGTCTTTTCTCCCGTATCACTATCTTCTAAAGCCCCACTGTTGGGTTCGCCAATTTATAACTTACTTGCGTAATGTATTTATTGAGTTATATTATGTTCAAAAGCCCCAACGTTGTCGGCGTCAATTTATAACTTATCCCTTGTCGGCTCTATTTAATTCGCCTCACGATGGAAGCGTCAATTTATAACTTAACGGGTACGTCCGTCTCGATAAGCCTCTCTCTGTTGTGAATGCCAATTTATAATGTATCTTATTTCAATATTTGGTATAATAATGTTTAAGTATATCCTAATTCCTCTCTATTTAATATACTTGTGTTATGGTGGGTGAAAATTATGTGTATAGGGTGTAATTCAAATTTTTCGCTCAAGCCTATTCTGCGTTGAAGAGAAGAGAATGAATTTTTATTGTATTCTCTTTCTCTTTAATACCCAAGCAGTCCACGAATAGCGCTGTGGTTCCCAGACAATGGAAATTTGTAGGTTAGCCCACCGCGTACGATAATTCTCAGTTACACTCTCTACTTATCTTATATAATTAAAAATTTTTTTTATTTTACCTTAATCCGTCACTGTGACCGCTTGGTTTCTGTCTTCTAACGCGTTTCGGATTAGATTTAATCCATCATCAGAGTAAAAATTCGTCAGTTGACTTCGTTAAAACATTAAAAAGACACTAAAATACATCTATGTATATGTCGTACAAGCACAGCGACGTACGCGGTTGTGAGTGCGCACTCAACACCGGTTGCTGGAATTCATCTACAGTCAGTTATAAAAATTACAACAATATCATAGTAGTCTTTTTATTTGACTAATAATAAACATCTTGGGGAGTCGTTACGCTGTCGCGTTTTACATTTAATTATACATGTATTCCTTTCTTCTTGATTACATCTTATTTTCATTAGCTATTTTCAGATAACATTTTTGATAGTCATTATTTGTAACTACCTTAGATCTTCTTTCTTGTGACAGAAGTTCTACGTACTATCTCTTCATTTATTATTTTCATTTCCAAGAAATTCTAAATTGAATTTGCATTAATTATCATCATTACTTAGTTTCATCTTAATTGTAGTCATTAAATTATCCATTGTTCTTATTTTACCATTTTGTCTGATCACATTACCACTAATTATGTTGATATATTTTTTCTTATTCCATTTAAAATCATACTGGTTATAAACAATTATGTAATCTGTTCTTCCATTCTCTTGGCATTTTGGCATGTATCTTAAATCATATTGTTTTTAATTATTTTGTATAAGTTTTTCTTTATATAGTTTTTTTAACATTGGGGTTTTATTCTTAATATCTTCAAAATAATTTCTTTGTAAACACCTAGTAAGACGTTCTTACTTCTTTTTGAATTTTGGGGTTTTTTATTCTTAAATATTCTCGTCTCAGTGTTTCTCTTAACATGTTATTATTATATTTTTTTTTTGTCTTATTTAATAGTATTTATTTAGTTCCTTCTTTCCAAATGGTTGCCTGGTCGGTTTTCAGAAAATCAGTCCCATTTTTCTGGTTGACTATTTCTTGTTTTAACCATGGTCCATTAATTCAGGTACTCCTTTTCCTCGGATTACTGCAGTGTTCATAATAATTTTTATACTTCTTAAATACCTCTCGTGTATCTGGTACTGTAACTCTGTGGATTCGAAGTCTTCATTTAAGTCACGGTTTTCAGTCATAGTTAGATCCTTTTTAACTAGCAGGTATTGTATCTCATCTAATCTAACACAATCACCCATATTTAATACCATTCTTTTCTCTTTGATATCTGGACTATTTACCAAATATTTTACGGGTATCTTCCGTATTAAAGATATAAATGATATTGTCTGATATATTCTTCGATTAATAATATATTTAATTGAGATTTAAGCTTATTTAAATTTTTCTTTATTATTTTATGGTGGTTTATTTTTGATAATTTTATTAAATTTTTTCTATAACTCTTACCTTTACTTAACCCCATTCGTTCATTAATCGGGATGTTAAATGCACTAATTAATCCACCCTTCCTCATCTCCAATTCTTCTTTTGTATTTAATATTTTCCTTCTGCATATTTTTCTTATTTTCTTGATATTCTCTTCTGTGTTTGGACTTGCTTTAATACTTTCGGAAGTGCTGTCTATTGTTTCATTCCTATACTCTAAATCCCTATCCATTTGTTTCATTAATGTTTCATGGTGTCTCTCGTTATATTCTCTCATTCGTTCACCCATGTCAGTCTGTACTTGTGTTATTCCTTCCTTATTCTCCTCCCATATTTGATGTACCTCTTGTTTAATTTTCTCGCATCTTTCTACAGTCTCCTGTTGGAGTCCTTCGACCATTGTTTTATTTTCATTTTGTATGTCATTAATTTTATTTTGTATTTCCTCACGGACCTGTATTATTGTTTCGTTGGTTTTTTCTAACTTCTCATTTGTTTCGGCTATTTCTTGTTTCCTTTCCTCATTATTTTGGTCCACTTTTTGGTTAATTGTCACATGGATATTCTCAATTCTTTCATTAATTCGCCTTAAATTATCTTCGTTTATTTGTCGGATCTCCTCCTTCATTTGTTTTATATTCTCATCGTTCCTATCAAACCTTTTGTTAATTTGGATTAAGCTTTCATTGTTTTTATCGAACTTCTCGTTCATCAATTTTGAGGTTTCCTCCTGTTTCCTAAATTGTTCTTTTGAGTTTTCCTTATTTTCCTTAATTTCCTCATTTATTTGTTTATTGCTTTCCTTAATGCTATCAATTTTCTCCATCATTAGTTTCATCATTTCTTGCCAATCTGGTTCTCTTCTGGCTTCCGCTTTATCTGGTTGGTCCCCTTGGGCATCTTCTTCAACTACTTCCTTTTCCTTGTTCACAATTACTTCAGTTTCTTCCTTATCGCCTGTCTGTTGTTCCATTTCACTATCTGTGAATACTTCTATTTCTTGTTCCTGTCCACCTTCTTCCTTCTCCATGTCTTCTGCCCTCTTCTTCGATCTACCCCTGGTATTATGCATTTTTAGTCTCCAACAGTTGCCTGCTCGAGTTAAGTACTATTTATAAAATCAAGGCTTTACTTAACTTAAGCCCTACACTAGTTGAGCGCCAATTTATAATATCTTTGTTGTGTCCGTCTCGTTCAAGCCCCGCGATGGGCGCCAATTTATAATATTCCCCCTATATAGGGTCTTTTCTCCTGTATCACTATCTTCTAAAGCCCCACTGTTGGGTTCGCCAATTTATAACTTACTTGCGTAATGTATTTATTGAGTTATATTATGTTCAAAAGCCCCAACGTTGTCGGCGTCAATTTATAACTTATCCCTTGTCGGCTCTATTTAATTCGCCTCACGATGGAAGCGTCAATTTATAACTTAACGGGTACGTCCGTCTCGATAAGCCTCTCTCTGTTGTGAATGCCAATTTATAATGTATCTTATTTCAATATTTGTTATAATAATGTTTAAGTATATCCTAATTCCTCTCTATTTAATATACTTGTGTTATGGTGGGTGAAAATTATGTGTATAGGGTGTAATTCAAATTTTTTGCTCAAGCCTATTCTGCGTTGAAGAGAAGAGAATGAATTTTTATTGTATTCTCTTTCTCTTTAATACCCAAGCAGTCCACGAATAGCGCTGTGGTCCCCAGACAACGGAAATTTGTAGGTTATCCCACCGCGTACGATAATTCTCAGTTACACTCTCTACTTATCTTATATCTTGTTCACACTACACTAAATCTTATATAAGTGAGAAGATATCTGAATTCTGAAAGGATTCTTTATTAATATTTCATATTTCTTGTCCAACAAAGTTGTTTCTTTTACGTAGATACAAAAGGCTATATGTTAGAAGTAATCGATTATCGATCGAATTCAAGGTTTTATATTAATTTTAGTTATGATTTTATATTTCTTTAAATACAGGGCGTGAAGGTTCTTTCAACTGTTAGGAAGACCAGAAAATGCTTAAATAGGAATACAAGATATTACAATATAGAATTAAGTTTTTAATAATTGATATTTAAAATAATTGCAGTTTACCATCCGCTCGGCCTCGTGACTCGATAAGGCAGTGTACAAATAACCTCTTCGTCTTGGTTGGTCAAGAACAGCATGCAGATGAATTTGCTCTCGTCAGTCTTCGTTCCAAGTTGAAATAAAGTTTAATTCTTGGTCCTAGGATGATGCAGAAATACTGCTTCTTTTGTTCACCAATGTCCGAGTTTTGTGGTTACGTGCTTCGACGACTTTCGAGTCCAACTACGTTTTTTCTATTGAATTGTGTAAACTGGAGTTCCGATATAATTTGGTGTTTATTTTCGTTTCTTATACGTTATTGGATTATATCACTTTATGCAGCTAGTTATTTCTCTGGTTTTGTTAGTTAATTAAGTTAACATTTGTTCATTTTATTGAATTTTGCAATCAGAGTTCTTCCTTTATATTTTTTGTTACTTTCATGTATAAGTTTTAGATTGTCCAATTATATAATACGGTTAAATGATAGTTGACCATACTATTGTGATTTATTAGTCATTTTGCTTAAATTTGTATTGACTTTGTATTTAAATTAAATCAAATCTTTTCTAAGCGTCTTTTAACTAAACCGTCTTCGTTCATGTAAATTTATTCAATAATCAAATCAACAAATTCTATCTCTTTCGTCGTCCCTGGCAACCATCTTTTTTATTCTTATTGGATATTATATTATACTATAACCATTTCATACAGTGTTCTTCCACTCATTAAAATAATCCTTTTCTAAATTTCCATTATATCCTATTATAAATTTACCTATTGCTTGTTACTAACTTTTATATATTTTGCTGTCGTTTCCTCTTAGTCTATTTATTTTAAACAATATCATTTTTCTGTTACAAAACCTTATCTATCGGTATCCTTGCACTATGGCATTATAAGAATTTATTTAATTTGAGTTTATTTATTTGTTATTATCAATTATTATTAACTTCTCCTAACTCATTAGATTTTATTTAGTATTTGTTACCAATTTCTTTATCTAACCTTTCCAATCTGACTTACTATATAACGTTACTGGTTGTTAGGCCTATCATTATACCTTGATCTACTTCTGAATTTAACTTGTTACTATCTGCAATATTATAGAATCTTTTATCTACTTATGACATGGTTATACTAAACTCTTTTGTATCTCGTTAACAGTTATAGCCTTTTTGGCCAAGTTTACAATTATAATCATCCTACTATCTAAGTACATGTATACAAGTAATTAACTCTATAAAGTCTAACAAAAGCTTTATCGTGACCTATGGATAACACATAAAATGAAATTAATTAGTAATCAATTACTGAGTTTAACAACAACTCTATAATGGTAAATTGATAACACATAATATTTAATTACCTGGTATTCTATTAACAGAATAACTTCACTTGCTAACGCAAAAATACAATATCACTATCATGATAACAATATAACATGATACAATTAATAACAGGTACATTTGAGTAACTTAAGTCATACAACATTTACTCATTCTCATCTACTTTAAAACATCAATTATTATGACACAGTCCAAATTAGTTTTCTTCATTATTTGTCAGTGTCTGTTGTTTACCTCTCACTGAACCTTGAGGTTTACTATTATTAACATTATTAACTTCTTATCTTTCTACCTTGTATTTATTTAATCAATCGTGGGTTGGGTTTCTGACCTTTTACAAGTGTGGATAATTAATAAATTTTTTCTCTATTTTAAATCTTATAAGCTGATTTATGTAACGTCGGGGACCGTATTTTCGTTACGTTACAATATCTATCTATATATATATATATTGTAACAATTTAAACTAGTTGTGTTGTCACTTATGTGTGACTCCCGTGTATCAACGTCAAGCCCCACGTTGAAGGCGGCAATTTGAAATAAACCGGTTATGATGTTAATAGAAGGTGATGATGCCCCACTGTTGGGTTCGCCAATTTGTAACAAATTTTAATTAATCGGGATCAATAAGATTTATTTAAGTTTCGGGGTTTAATCAAGCTCCACGTTGGTTTGCGCCAATTTGTAACAATTTACCAATGTTACGTGTTTTTAATCAATCTGTTATTTATAAATATTATTTGTGTAGTCTTATAGGTGACCTCCTGCAACTCAAATTTAATAGGCAAATATTTTTGTTATTATGTTATATTAACTTTAAAGTGTACTATAATACAGGTTTACCTAATTATTCAATAGTTACGCAATATTAATGATATACTTCATGTATTGACTTAATGTATTGAGAATTCTCGCCAACCCTAGTCCCTCTGTCTTGTGTAATTCAATTCAAAATTGGTACAGGAAACATGCTAGTTCGGCAATCCCACGTTCCACCAGCTGTTGACAATTAGCGCTGTTACTCGTAATAGGCTTGCGTCTAGGTTAACTGTTCACCGGATTTTATTCACTCCTTTACCTGTAAATTACTCCACCCACAACATATAATACCTATTCTACAATAACATAAAACATCATCATATACAAGAAAGATTCTTTATTGATTTTGTACTTTATTCCAAACTAACAGTTCTCTTCAAGGTGATAATATCATTATATCGATTATACAATGGTAGATCGATCGTCAGTTGACCAAGTTCCTTTTGATTTATACAAATTAAATATAATATTAAATATCTCTTATCCCAGGGTACGTGTGATTCTTTTAACCATTAGTAAGGCCAGGTAATGCAAAATTAAGGTTACTTTAGTATTACAGAATGTTATTAATTCTTAATATACTGAAATTAAAAATAAGCTGGTTTTACCGGGTTGATGACTCTCAAAGTAGCAGTGTACTTCAGCAAACAGTTGAAAACTGACAAATTAGATTACTTTCCTCCAGAAAAAGTGTTCCGATCCTTAATAAAATTGACGGTGTGATGTACTGGAAAGCCCCAGGAACTCTTCTGACCTTCGTTCTTCTCTTACGATCCTAGTGGTTGTCCGTCTCGGTGGAATTGAAGTCGTATTGTAGCTTCGTCTTGAAAGTGAAGGTTATTGCTTCAGAAACGAGGTCTTCGTATATTTTTCTATAATTCCGTTAGTTTGGGCCTTTTGCTTCCCTCAATTAGTCTTCTGATTACATGGGAAATCGGGTTTAATACTAAATCCAACGGAATTATCTTGATGAGTGAAGTAAGGAATTCTCGACCCTTTTAGAGGTATTTGGTTATAATTTTGAAGTCTAATTTGTTTTATTATTTATCAGTGGTGTTATAGAATTAGTTTTCAATTTTGATTTATTAATTTGGATTCATTTTTTTTCCAATTGTGTCATTCTTTTTTAAAAGTGTCTCCTCATCTGAACTCAGTAGCATATAACAATCGACAAGATTTTTTACATTTTAGTTACCCTAACAACCACTATTTTCTGTCATTTGATGAAATTTGATATCCTAGAGCCAGAATTATAAAATATTACTACTCTTTTTTAATAAAATACTCCATGCTTGGAATTATACCAAATTACCTAAAACTCTCACCCTTATTATACCGTATATATTTTACTATAGTTTCATTGGACTGGACTTATCAAAAAGGTATTAATTTCCTTTTACAAATATTAAATTTAGGCCTATAGGTTTTCTTACAACTGTTATAATATTGTTTGGTTTTTAACTTAATTTTCTTTACCTGACCTACTGTACAAATAGTTACTGGTTCATGGTTATTTACATTAATTTTAATTTCCTGGTTTTACTTTATTACATTAATTAATTCGTCCTGGAACCTTTCATGATTTTACAACATAATTATCAGAACTACTTGTCAACCTTTAAACACTTATTGCCATCCTGGCCAAGTTTACAAACATTAATTCAAAACAACTTCATTAATCAATTTTAGTCAATACATTTAACATAATATAATACCTAACACAGGTATTTATACTTAATTGTCTAAAGAAAATTTTAACATAAATAAAAGGATTACCACTGACTCAGTACTTCTATAAAACAACAGTTCCCTCTTACTATACACAAAACATAAAATAACTATCCTGTAAACACTACCATGCTACAGTATAAAAACAAGTACAATATGTAACACATTAATCATTGATTGGAATAGTATTTTACACCTCACATTATTTATTACATCTTTAAATTTATATACATCTGAGATGTATTAATTACTAAGTAACCTTAATATCGGGGTATGGTTCTAGACCATAGTTAATTCATTTTTTTTTTATGTAACATTGGGGACCTCAATTCTGTTACGTTACATAACACCCCCCCTTCGAAAGAAGTTTATTTTATCTCAACTAAGTTTAGTAAAAATAAACTTATAACTTGTACCTGACTAGTTTGTCCTCTTACTCGTAATACTTTTTTATTTCAGACTGGTTATATGTAGACTGGTATTTCAGACTGGTGGTAATTGCTGTTTTACTGCTCAACTCTCTCTCTTGGAGGCAAATTCATAAATTATTTATTTCTCTGGGTAGTGGTACTTCCACATTTTACTTGATAAGGATTGGTCACACTAATCATAAAAACTTGTTTTAACATTTATTTTCTTATTTACTTCTATAAATTAGCTTTCTCAATTAAGCTTCTGTCTGCTATCTTCCTTCTATTTTCTTCATCTATACTTCTGGAATCTAATATCAATCTATACAGGTATTTCATCATTATCCCTAAAATACTCAATTTCCCTAACATTTTTCCCTATCCTGTGCGGTGGTTCCAGTCGGGTGGCCACTTTTGGGTCCATTACTCCGCTGTCCATCCTTACACCTTCTGAGACCAGGGGAACATCATCCCTGCTCATAAAAATTATTGCCGGAACATTTCTACGGTCAATACATTAAAAATAAAAAAATTATAAGTAGTCAATTAGCGACTAATACTAAACACCTTTGGGATTCTTCATACTGTAGCTGTTTACATTTATTTATATATTTCTTCTTCTTCTCGATTCCTTCTTCTTTTCCATTAACTAATAGCACATAACATTATTGATAGGCATTATTTTAAAATCCTTTTAACTTTCCTTCTTGTGACATATTTTCTCTGTATCATTTCTTTTTATATAATCTTCAATTCCGAGAGATTCTAACTTATTGTTGTATTAATTATCGTCCTTCAGTTTCACTGTAGTCATTAAATTATTCTTTATTCTTCTTACCTGACTTTCTTAACTGAGCACATTACCATCAATTGTTTTTATTTATTTATATATTCTTCTGTCTGTTACCATAAAAATATTATTTTTTCTATCGTTCCATTTTAAATCCATTCTTTATAAATATTATTGAATAATCTGTTCTTATTTTTTGTTAAATTAAATGGTTTCCAAATATCTTAAGTAAGTTGTACTTACATACTTTTTATTAAATCATCTGGTTCCTGAATAAATTGTTACTAAGTTGTTCTTACAGTTTTTTAGAATTTTGGGGTTTTAGTCTCTTCATTTTAAATTATATTGTTCGAAATAACTTGAGTAAGTTGTCCTTACATGCTTTTTGAATTTTGGGGTTTTATTTACAATGGGTTGCTTGGTCGGTTTTCAAAAATTCAGTCCCCTTTTTTCTGGTTTGTTTGGAATCTGTTTAACCGTGGTCCATTATTTCCTCTATACTGGTTGTTCGGGTCTCTCTAGTGTATAGAGTTATTTCTGTCCTTGTGACATATCTCACTATTATGTAGTTCCGCCATTTTGTTGTTATAAAACTTTCATTCATGTTGAAGTCTACCATCGTTTTTCGAGCTGATTCTTCTGCACCGTTTCTTAATTGTCCAAATGGTTCATACATAATCTCCAGAAGTCCTCCATGCTCCTCGGTTAGTTTTGGCCTTTTCGGTCCTTCTAATCTATCTGGGAATTCAAGTGTGGTTCGTTTAAAATTTCTACCTTGCCTTACTTCTCCTGGTGCCGTAATTGGTATATTATGTAGCTGAACCAATCCCCTTTTAATCATCTCCAATCCTTCCCGTGTATTTATTAATTTCCTTTTACGCGTTTGTCTTATTTTCATTGTCTTTATTTCATTATAAACCCGTTCTATTCTTCCGGTTATATTAATTGGTATCTTGTCAAATTTTTCTTGGGTCTTCGCTTGTATCTCCATTATTCTAATGTCGTTGTGGTTTCCTATTTGAGTAATTTTGGTCTCTACTTCCACTCTGAGTTGTATGATGGTTTCATCTGTATTTTCCAGACCCACCTTAATTTCAGTTATTTGCTGTCTTACTTCCACTTCATAGTCATCAACTCTTTTGCTCAGTGTTTCATCGACAATTCTAATACTTCCATTGATGACTTCCCTCAACGCTAGGTCTTGTTCATTGATGATTTGCCGCAACTCCTTATTACGGTTTTCAATTTTCTCATCTATTTGTTTGGTATTTTCCAGAATCTGCCTCAAGCTCTCATCGTTCCTGTCAAACCTTTCATTAATTTGGTTTAAGCTTTCATTTATCCACCGGTTATTCTCATCATTTTCCTCTTTATTTTTATCAAACTTCTCATTCATCAGTTTAATTAAATTCTCACTCAAAATTTCGTTTTGTTTCTTTGAGTTTTTGTTGATACTGTCTATTTTATTTTTCAACTTTTCTGAATTTTGTTTATTATCCTCTTTAATTTGTCTTAAACTCTCATTAGTGTCCTCCTTGGTTTGCTTTAAGGTTTCCTCCTGTTTCCTAAAGTTCTCCTTATTTTCCTCATTTATTTGTTTATTGCTTTCCATTATAATCCTCAACAGCTCCTGCATACTCATGTCTTCCTTTCGGGCAGATTTATCTGGTTGGTCCCCTTCGGCATCTTCTTTATTGCTCGCCTGTTGTTCCATTTCGGTTTCTGTAACTACCTCTGTTTCTTCTTGCCATCTATCTTCTTCTGTTTCTTGTTCCTTCTCCTTCTCTTCTGCCCTATTCTTCGATCTGCCTCTGGTATTATGCATTCCTGTGCCTCTAATGGTTGCCTGCTCAAGTAAAGTAATAATTAAGACGATTTTTTACTTAACTAAAGCCCACTCGTTGGGCGCCAATTTGTAACAATTTAAACTAGTTGTGTTGTCACTTATGTGTGACTCCTGTGTATCAACGTCAAGCCCCACGTTGAAGGCGGCAATTTGAAATAAACCGGTTATGATGTTAATAGAAGATGATGATGCCCCACTGTTGGGTTCGCCAATTTGTAACAAATTTTAATTAATCGGGATCAATAAGATTTATTTTAGGTTTCGGGGTTTAATCAAGCTCCACGTTGGTTTGCGCCAATTTGTAACAATTTACCAATGTTACGTGTTTTTAATCAATCTGTTATTTATAAATATTATTTGTGTAGTCTTATAGGTGACCTCCTGCAACTCAAATTTAATAGGCAAATATTTTTGTTATTATGTTATGTTAACTTTAAAGTGTACTATAATACAGGTTTACCTAATTATTCAATAGTTACGCAATATTAATGATATACTTCATGTATTGACTTAATGTATTGAGAATTCTCGCCAACCCTAGTCCCTCTGTCTTGTGTAATTCAATTCAAAATTGGTACAGGAAACACGCTAGTTCGGCAATCTCACGTTCCACCAGCTGTTGACAATTAGCACTGTTATTTGTAATAGGCTTGCGTCTAGGTTAACTGTTCACCGGATTTTATTCACTCCTTTACCTGTAAATTACTCCACCCACAACATATAATACCTATTCTACAATAACATAAAACATCATCATATACAAGAAAGATTCTTTATTGATTTTGTACTTTATTCCAAACTAACAGTTCTCTTCAAGGTGATAATATCATTATATCGATTATACAATGGTAGATCGATCGTCAGTTGACCAAGTTCCTTTTGATTTATACAAATTAAATATAATATTAAATATCTCTTATCCCAGGGTACGTGTGATTCTTTTAACCATTAGTAAGGCCAGGTAATGCAAAATTAAGGTTACTTTAGTATTACAGAATGTTATTAATTCTTAATATACTGAAATTAAAAATAAGCTGGTTTTACCGGGTTGATGACTCTCAAAGTAGCAGTGTACTTCAGCAAACAGTTGAAAACTGACAAATTAGATTACTTTCCTCCAGAAAAAGTGTTCCGATCCTTAATAAAATTGACGGTGTGATGTACTGGAAAGCCCCAGGAACTCTTCTGACCTTCGTTCTTCTCTTACGATCCTAGTGGTTGTCCGTCTCGGTGGAATTGAAGTCGTATTGTAGCTTCGTCTTGAAAGTGAAGGTTATTGCTTCAGAAACGAGGTCTTCGTATATTTTTCTATAATTCCGTTAGTTTGGGCCTTTTGCTTCCCTCAATTAGTCTTCTGATTACATGGGAAATCGGGTTTAATACTAAATCCAACGGAATTATCTTGATGAGTGAAGTAAGGAATTCTCGTCCCTTTTAGAGGTATTTGGTTATAATTTTGAAGTCTAATTTGTTTTATTATTTATCAGTGGTGTTATAGAATTAGTTTTCAATTTTGATTTATTAATTTGGATTCATTTTTTTTCCAATTGTGTCATTCTTTTTTAAAAGTGTCTCCTCATCTGAACTCAGTAGCATATAACAATCGACAAGATTTTTTACATTTTAGTTACCCTAACAACCACTATTTTCTGTCATTTGATGAAATTTGATATCCTAGAGCCAGAATTATAAAATATTACTACTCTTTTTTAATAAAATACTCCATGCTTGGAATTATACCAAATTACCTAAAACTCTCACCCTTATTATACCGTATATATTTTACTATAGTTTCATTGGACTGGACTTATCAAAAAGGTATTAATTTCCTTTTACAAATATTAAATTTAGGCCTATAGGTTTTCTTACAACTGTTATAATATTGTTTGGTTTTTAACTTAATTTTCTTTACCTGACCTACTGTACAAATAGTTACTGGTTCATGGTTATTTACATTAATTTTAATTTCCTGGTTTTACTTTATTACATTAATTAATTCATCCTGGAACCTTTCATGATTTTACAACATAATTATCAGAACTACTTGTCAACCTTTAAACACTTATTGCCATCCTGGCCAAGTTTACAAACATTAATTCAAAACAATTTCATTAATCAATTTTAGTCAATACATTTAACATAATATAATACCTAACACAGGTATTTATACTTAATTGTCTAAAGACAATTTTAACATAAATAAAAGGATTACCACTGACTCAGTACTACTATAAAACAACAGTTCCCTCTTACTATACACAAAACATAAAATAACTATCCTGTAAACACTACCATGCTACAGTATAAAAACAAGTACAATATGTAACACATTAATCATTGATTGGAATAGTATTTTACACCTCACATTATTTATTACATCTTTAAATTTATATACATCTGAGATGTATTAATTACTAAGTAACCTTAATATCGGGGTATGGTTCTAGACCATAGTTAATTCATTTTTTTTTTTTTATGTAACGTTGGGGACCTCAATTCTGTAAAATACAATATTTGCTATTTGTTTGATAGTGCTAACCTCATTCAAGTAGTCCTCCTTTTCGAGGGGAACATTTAAAAGTCTGTTGACAAGACTGTTAAATACTGCCATTTTTTGTGTAACGGGATGATGTGAATCATAGTGTATTACTGTGTCAGTACTAGTGTGTTTTCTAAAGATTTTGTATTTTAAATTATTCCCGTTATGTAATACAGTGAGGTCTAAAAAATTGATACTTTTGTTGTTTTCGATCTCCATAGTAAATTTTAATTTGTTATGAATTTTGTTTAGGTAATTCTAAAATAATTCTATTTGTCTGGCATTCCCGTTAAAAATAATAAAGGTATCATCAACATATCTGGAATAATGGATGATTTTATTGGCGAAATAGCAATAAATAACGGGTATAAATCTACAATAGTTGACAAAATAATAAATAGACATAGGAAACGTTTAGAAAATAAAAATTCAAACTGTATAAAAGCAAGTAATAAAAATTATAAATATCTTTCTGCTAATTTCACAGGTATTATGCCAAATATTTTAAGACCCGTTCTCAAAGAAAATATCTATATTTTATCATTTAAAACAAATAATAATTTAGGAAATTATTTCAAAAACAAAAACAAATTACCATTAAAACAGAAATGTGGTGTATATAAAATAAAATGTGATGATTGTGATGCGTTCTATATCGGTCAATCAGGCAGATGTTTTTATAAAAGATTTTTAGAACATATTCCTAAGCCAAGTAATACTAAGTCCAATTTTGCACAACATTTAATATCAAGCGGACATAAATATACGAGCTTCGATGAAAATTTAACAGCGTTGCATTTTTGTAAAAAGGGTAAACGGATGGATAGTCTGGAGGAATTTGAAATTTATAAAGCTTTAAAAGATAGTACCACTAAAAACAGTTTACTAAATGACCAGATAAATTTTGCGTCAAATTACTTGTTCGACACTGCAATCAGTTTGGATTAATCTTTGACCAGTCGCGTGATGATCGCGGTTGTGGGTGAACGCATGCGGGAGCTCCGGCCGTGGTTAGTAAAACATATCACATGCGATTTGTAACTTATTTTATTTTATTTTTGACTTGACCAGTATCATGGTTGCGATTTTAATGTATTAGTTTATTTATCTGAGGATGGGACTTAGTCCCGAAACGCGTCATAACTGATGAAACTTTGTATCGCTAGAGTGGATAATAAGGTAATTATATAATCATATAATAATTGTGTTTAAATATAAGATAACCCAGGGTTAAATATAAAATAATAATAATAATATAAAATAATACTATGTAAGCAAGATGGCATAGGAAAATAGTTTAGAGTAAGGATACTTTAAGTAAATACTAAATAATAAATAAATCCAATTGAAGGGAATTAAAATTTAAAAGACCGATGTACAAGCTTAAGGAAAAATATAAAGAAAAACCTTAAATAAATTAAATTGGATTATGAACAAAATTTAAAAAGGATTATTTTTCTAAAAAGAAGAAATAAATTTATAATAATTAATAATAGCCTATATACTAAAAAGTATATAGATTCACCAATAAAAAACCATAAAAATCTTGGTTACTACGAGTAACCAACTAACAAGATTTGAATTAATTGTTAAAACGATTGGGAAGTGAACGTTTTAAAAAAGTGTAATGCCTATTTAAATTTGAGAAAATTAATGAATACTTTTGGAATAACTAGTGTGAAATTTAATAAAATTGACGAGTGATGTCCACCTTATATTAGAACTCCTTCAAGTATAACCATTCATGACCTTAATTTGATGAAACTTTGAAAAAATCCAACTACCAGTTCCAGGCCTAGTCTTACTGCACGTCGATATTTTGGTGAGATCGTATCCAAGTAAATTTAACTAAATTATAACTCAACTATAACTTCTAACACTAGAAACAGCACCATATATATTTATATATATATATATATGTAACACTTCAGGAAAGAGGTGAAACAAACGTTATTATTTTTTGTTAACCAAAAAATCTGCATAGCGGATTCTTGTGAATTGCAGGCCGACATTAAATAATTTTTGTGTATAGTGAAGGAATGTAACCTGCGATCTGGCGGATAAACTCGGAACTACATACCACAAAATATAATCTATTAATTAATGTAAAGCTTGGTATTAAATTATTCATTTCTGACAGTCTCATAGTACAAAGAACTCAAAAATAACCCTGGGAAATTAATAAATTAATTCTTTATTGTTTTATATTTTATAAAAGATAAAAATATTTGTTATACATTCTATGTTTACAAAATAAGATCGAACTAAATGTTGTGTTGACAGTGAGAATCGATTATAACTTTCTGTTTTGGGAGAAGATAAAAAACATTGTATTTATTAAATAAATACAATGAATACTTTGTTATTTGAATAAAATGTGTATTATTTTCAGTAGAGGGTAGTTGTTTACAGATTGTCAGGAGACAAAGAAGAGGACGGACAACCAGAAAATATTACATACCATTGGTGTTAATTTAACCTCCAATTTGTTTGTAAATGTCAAAATCAGCTGGTTTCATGAGCGGAGAAATTTAAATTAAGTAATTGTATGCCAAGAGGATAATACTTTTTGCACTCTCTCTCCTAACTACGGTCAAACAACTTCATTGAATTCTCCCAAATTAAATCTAAGGGAAAAATCAGTATAATCACACACTCTCGATTTCTTTTTTTTGGAACTTTGAACATAAATTATAACGAATTCTGTGACGATCACAAGAGTGATGATAAGATCAAACGATACTATCCGATCAATACCCGCGAGACGTTACAAGATGACGCTAACAACGTGGGGCAAATAAAAATCGATTTAATTAAGTAAAGTATTATTATTTAGACTCTTATCCGATTATCCCCGCGAGACGTTACAATATATATATTGTCAAAAGGCTTGTCCCATGACAAATGGTGCCAATCGTACAACTCTTTGTTATTTTGGTGACCCTAAAAAGGGCTGTGTGGCGAAAACGCTGTGATGTTTGTCCCGCCCGAGCCGCGCTGAGATGTTCGGTGGCTGCACCCGCTGTTCGTGGCATACTGCAGTCCTCCTCTTCTTTTGGCATCGGTGTATAGAGTCCGCTGCCAGCCCAGCGAAGTCCATCGCTGGTGCATTACAGGGCGAAGAACATCCATTCTACTCTTTGGCTGTTCCTTCCGGCTGGCTCCACGTCGATGTCATCCAATAGAGGAGAGGAGATGAAGTGTGTCTGATGGAGTGCGCCAAAAAATTCTAGCGGCGCTCTTTTTATCCCCTGACCAGGATCCCTGGTGTCACGTCTCGGCTGCTGATTCCTGATTGGCTCGCTGCGTATTCGTCAGGTGTCACCCACCGCTAGTTGTTCGCGACGCTGGTACCAGAGAGCAGATGTTCGCTTCGCTGCCATCACAACATTTAAAACTATTATAATTGTGAAATTGAAGATCTAGAAGTAAATAATACTTTACTAGTTATAAACCATTACCTCATTCCATATGGTAACACATTTCTGGAATGTTCCAGTTCTAGATTGGCTACATACGTATATTTTGTAACCATTATGCATACAAAACAAGTATAATCATATATAACATTTGATCTGTTACAGTTAACATTCTATCTAATAATGGGTTTGGAAAATGCATTGCTGTTAGTTGCTTGGCGCATAGGAGTATCGCGGAATCCTCCTTGGTACAGCGAGTCATTGCCATTATTAGTTGGAGCACTATTTGGTGCAGGACTTATGTTTCAGGCATTGTATTATCGCTATTTTCATGTACGAAGACTGAATTATGAAGCTGGTGGTAGACTGAACAATAGTAACAATTCTACAGCAAGGCTAGCTCCAGCCAGAAAAGATGGAAACAATGGAAATAAGGTACATATTCTTAGAGTACAAACTACCATATGCATGTGTTTGGTTATATTCATCTTAATATTTTAATAATAAATTTATGATTTTCCCAAACTTGCTTAACAATCGCATTTATGAAATTACATATAATAATGACAGTCAGAGCAAATGTCAGTCACTGAAGATTCAAAGTCCTGTCTAAAATGGATTAGGTTACTTAATGCATTAATATAACCAATCTATGTAGGGAGCATTAAACATGTGATCTTACTAAAGTATTGTTATTAAAGTGTTATATTGATAATGTTATTATTAGATAATACATCAATGAATTTCATTCTGAGATACTAATTAAACTCATTAAATCTATTAAAACACATAAATTACTTTGACCTACCTGTAGAGCTTCTATCCGGGCCAGGTTTCTCGTACGAACGTAAAATGTTAGCATGATTTACAGGTCACTGAAATAAGTACCTTGACTCATTTTTTTATGAAGAGAATTACCTTTTACTTTAATTTTGAATCATTTACAATTTCTTTATACACTTTACCGCATCTGATCTAATTTTGTGAAAACCTATTGCTTGGTTACATAATCAGCGTACTATAATCTTACTTAAACTACAGCTTACCTTAATCTTTTACACACACACACACACTCAAAACTGCCCAGCCTGCAATTTTGTACGCACCCAAACACACACAAAATTTATTTAACCCTTAACCTTTTTTTTTTTAATAATAAAATTCCCCCCACGCCGGCCACGCGGTCTTCGCGCACTCTCATTGTCCGGTCATACTTCTTTTTGGTGTCCGATAAAAGTCTCAGGATATGTTCCGCACTCTCACCTAACCGCGGTCAGACAGATCTTTGTTGTTCGAGCACTTTATTACTGGAAAAAAAAATAAAAAAAATGTAGAGAGCCTACTTGGCCCCGTGCCGGCCGACACGTATAGAGTAACTGCACTGCGTCCTGTGCTGAGCGGGAGGAACTGTGTATTCACTGCCAACAGATTTTCGTCGCCGTTCAAGCTGAATTGCTGTGGTTTATTCACTCTATGCATGGCACATAATGTGTTTTTTGTGAGGTAACCGTGGACGATATTTGTCGCTGCTAGACTGATGTCACTAGCAGTAGGCGGGGCTTAACGATACTTCCTGTAGTTCATCTTGCTGATATCACAAACTGTTCGTTCATGCGCCATTTTTTACCGCGCCGTTGGAGTTTCACGGCGTCACTACAGCGCCCCTGCTTGAGATGTTAAGTGCGTGCATCGTCACACATATACCGAGTTCTGAGAAAATTAGGGTGGTGCGAATTCCTTGCCGAGTTACACCACAGAAATTGCGTCTTGCCTTTGTTTCAACACTGTTTCTTGCCACGTGGTCAGTTTATAATGGAAATAACGTTCGCCGTAAAATAAAACTTTCACAATAAATTTTTTATAAAATCCCACAAAATGAATTAAATGAAATACAAAGACCCATTAACAGTAATAAATGAAATTACCCAATTTAGACACGTTACAATACCCCCTCAATGAGAGTTCTGCTGTCCAAAACAGAAGAAATCTCATTGATAAACCCCGAAGAGGACCGGTGAGGAACTGGTGGCAACAACCCCCTTGTTCTTATTCTTCATGGGTACACTACCACCCTGGCTTGGCGACTATGGACGCATCTGAACGAGATCACTGGACTTCTCCGTAAGAGATCCCAACACCAAAAAATCGAACAGACAAGTACCACAGCACACCTCACCTTCTAACATGCTACCCCCAAAAAATCCTCAATCCCTGGCTCAGATTATGCCAGATCCTCAACCGATATGTTTCCCCTTGTATGCAAGCTGGGCTGCCTTTGGCAGATACTGGGCTCACACACACTCACATTACATATTATACATTGAAAAATTCTTTAACCTTTACTATTTCATCAACAAAAATTCAAAATTCAAAATAAAATATTTTATCAAAAAATTCTCTTCCTTAGTTTTCTTTTCTTGTTATCAACAAAAATTACACCAATGGAACACTTCTTAAAATCAAACAAAACATCCTTAGCCTAACAGGTGATTGCCTAACGTCTAACAATACCATTCAATACAATAAATCAATAAAAATAAACATGGTTAATATACAAACAATAAAATAATCAAAACTTAAAATCCACTAGCTGGCAGGCGCAAAATCATTTTTTTTTTTTTTTTCAAAAAATAATATTTTCCAAAAAATTTTAAAATTCAAAAAAAATTTAAGTTCATTAAAAGGTTTCCTTTACATGTAGAAATTATTTAAAAATTGGTTTAAATTGATCAAAACAACAGTTGAACTGACTTCCATACTATGAAATTATATGACCTTACCATCAGCTGATCAAAACTAGGTCAAGTCCACAACCTTGACCTACATGTGTTATGTATAAGTTCTATCTGAAACACATTTGACATCTGTAATATCCTAACTTGAAACTCAACACATAATAAAATAAAACATTTAAAATAACAAAATATTATTATAAATAATAAGCAAATTGACATTTAAATTATTCAAAATAAACAATTCTTAATTTTACATTATTTCCAAATTCTATCAAAATTTTGTCACTGGTTTAAAAATAAAATTTTATATCTTTATTACAAATCTCTCTCTTTATTTAACAATCTCTTCCTACATTACTTTGGGTGATTTAAACATTTATCTCATTTAATTTACTACTTGATCTGTATACCTATACAATCTTTCTCTCTCTGACTCTAACCACTAACAACTTCAACTACCATGACACCCATCTCTATCAAAAACATCTCTCAAAACACTCTCTAACCCCAACTTATCATTAAACTCAATTCGCCACCTTCTCTCAATATATAAAAAAAATACTCTCTAACCCTTTGTACATAGGATACGTGTTTCCCCCCCCCCAAAACTCATTTCCCTTATCTGGCCCCTGGATTCTACCTAAGGCGGCCCCGTCCCACTAAATCGATCCCAATCCCGTCCCAACTATCATTATGTTGCGGACTCCTACATTACACTACCCCCTACTACAAAATTGCCATCCCCAAAATCTCAATCTCATTACCTCACTACAAATACAACAAAAGAATATCATCAATTAACAACATCAATATATCACTCAAAACTCTACATAGAATCTCCCCAACTACTGTGTCCACATCAATACTTCTCAATTCTATAACATATATTAACTCAAAACAACATTACATTATTTTCATCTCTACCATTTCTTTAACTTCAACTTGGACTGATCTATATGTCCCACAAAATATTTATCACCCACAAACTATCTCTTATTAAGTTTCACAAATTATTACTCCATTTCTCATTACTTTAAATAGCATCTGTAATACATTGAAACATTACATTAAACATTAATTACTTGGAACATTTATAAACCATTTTACCAGTGACGTTTTATTGCTGATCAGCTGATATCCCTAACACAATGAAAACACATCATACTTGAACAAATTACATGAAATATATATTTATCAATACTCACTTCTATTACGTTAACTGCCTGCCAGTCAGTTTAATTATCTGCTTAGTTTAAAATACACACATAATGAAGACACATATTGTTATCAATGCTTATATCTAACGTACGATAATAAAATAATACAATTAAAATTACAGCATGAACACCTTATATTGAATGTATGAGCATCTAGTTATTTAAACAGAGCACAAGCATTTTTATTGGATTAAAATTTTAGTTAGCAATCTTTATGTTATCAAATTTAAATTCGTGGCTCATCTGAGCCACCTCCCATCCACACACTCTATTTTCCAAATTGATTATTAATAATTATTATATATCTTTCCGTTATTATTAAAATTTTTAATTATCATTTTTATTGAATACAATTATTTCAAATAATCTCACTATTGAATTAAAATCTTAGTTACATGTAAACATTTTTATTATACATGATTCATACTGTAAAAGTTCTATACTTACATTCCATTTAACATGATATACACATAACATCTACCCCCTACGCCCCAATACTTTCACCTCACCTCTGAAACATTTCACAAAAATATTAGTTTACATCAAACAATTTAGCCATCTATTACCAAATTCCAGATCTCGTAAAATAAATTGAATTCATTTAAAGAATTTAATTAATTAGCATTTACATAATCACTCAAAATATTTAAAACATATCAAACTGGTTTGCTTAAATTAATTACTGAAAATACAAATTCCATTATTATTGTTCGCCATTATACCAATTAGCCAATTACTGTTTCCAAAAGTAATGTTATTATTTATTTAAATTGCAAAGTATTAATTTTATTATTATCACTTACATACATTGTTTAGCTGATCTTCTACAATACACATAAATAAATAAATAAATGCACTACAATTATTTACAAACTTTAGTTATTAACTGTTCAGTTTTCCCGCACTTCATTGTCCAAATCTGCCTTGTCAGAACCATAAAACATAATGTTTATCACTGTCTTTTATTGTTTTATAGTTTAGCCTCCATCGTCCCAGATAAGTCTTGGTGTTATGTAGCATCGTTCAATTTCATTAATACACCAGTTATTGTTTTGTGTATTATAACCATACAAACTAACTTCACTCATCTTACCAAAATACTCATTAAACCAGTCAACGTTAGGCATTTTTGTTAAGTCTCCGTCATTCAATTCATTCACTATCGGGTTAATTACTTTTGTCAAATCATTATAGTCATTATTATTCAAATATACTTCTAAACTTCCTTTCCATTCCTCATACTTTCTATTCAAATTATACACTTCTGTTACTTTATTAACATACCATTCTCTACTTACATCTCTCTCTTCATAACACCACATCACACTCTCACAATTATTCCAGACAGAGGGTACAAAATTACACGACAAAAATAAACACTTCAACTCATCTACCATACGGTACTCTTACCCTTCAACAACAACACTTGTGAACTCATTAAATCATCATAAACGTTATCAACAATAAGGGGAAAATTTACCCTCTGTCCCCACTCTACCACAATATCATTCTTCCTCTCTCTCTCTAACTCATTAACACAACTTAACATCTCATAATCACATTCTACATATTCCTCAGTATTTTCATTACTTCTTTTCACCGTCTCGCTTTCTGATACTAATTCTTTAAATACATTATTATACTCAATATTATTATTCTCATTATTTTCAACATTATTGTTATCACTTATTAACTCTTTCTCTGATATCATATTTTTACACTTGTCATTACAATCTTCATTTGTTTTGCCTTCAAAATTCTCAATTACCTTTTGTCTTTGTTTATAAAATTTTTCCCCCACATTACTCTCTATTTTGTCAACTCTGTTATTCATATTTTTTAATGAATGACTCAACGTTTCATTTAATTCATTTGTCAATTTGATAAAGTTACTCTCACAGTTGATTTGTACTTTATTAATTTCAGTTTTGAGTTCATCAAATTTTAAGCTAATACTCTGTTGAAACTGCACATTCTGTATATCTAATTTTTTATCAAAATTACTGTTTTGCACGTCAAATTTTACGCTAATATCACTAGACATGGTTCTCATGTCACTAGACATGGTTCTCATGAAATTAAATAGATCGTCCAATAACAACTCTTTTGCTTTACTTGTTACAGGAGTAGATTCTGCTTGTGCTCCACTCATTATTACCGATTGTGTCAGATTATTCTCGTCTATCAGGTTTGGAGTTGTCTCCAATCCTGAATCATTTATATTATTTGATTCATTGGAAACGCTTTCTTTGACCACCTTAGGGTCTGAATTAATTTCTCCCTCCCCCGTGATAGTTACATCACTCATACTAACTTTATCTCCGTCTTCCGTTTTTCTTATTTATGAGATTTCGTTCTATATAAAATTTCAATTTTAAATATTTCTGTATTATTCAGTATAATATAATTTAAGTATCGCTTAACTACATCTTAACATCATTTACATATAATCGGTTCTCACTTCTACTTAACCTCTGAATCACGCTAACATCCTATTTGTAGGTACGGTTTTTTACTTTATTTTTCTTTACTCATAAAAACTGTCCCTGTCGGCTGCGCCATTGAGATACTAATTAAACTCATTAAATCTATTAAAACACATAAATTACTTTGACCTACCTGTAGAGCTTCTATCCGGGCCAGGTTTCTCGTACGAACGTAAAATGTTAGCGTGATTTACAGGTCACTGAAATAAGTACCTTGACTCATTTTTTTATGAAGAGAATTACCTTTTACTTTAATTTTGAATCATTTACAATTTCTTTATACACTTTACCGCATCTGATCTAATTTTGTGAAAACCTATTGCTTGGTTACATAATCAGCGTACTATAATCTTACTTAAACTACAGCTTACCTTAATCTTTTACACACACACACTCAAAACTGCCCAGCCTGCAATTTTGTACGCACCCAAACACACACAAAATTTATTTAACCCTTAACCTTTTTTTTTTAATAATAAAATTCCCCCCACGCCGGCCACGCGGTCTTCGCGCACTCTCATTGTCCGGTCATACTTCTTTTTGGTGTCCGATAAAAGTCTCAGGATATGTTCCGCACTCTCACCTAACTGCGGTCAGACAGATCTTTGTTGTTCGAGCACTTTATTACTGGAAAAAAAAAAAAAATGTAGAGAGCCTACTTGGCCCCGTGCCGGCCGACACGTATAGAGTAACTGCACTGCGTCCTGTGCTGAGCGGGAGGAACTGTGTATTCACTGCCAACAGATTTTCGTCGCCGTTCAAGCTGAATTGCTGTGGTTTATTCACTCTATGCGTGGCACATAATGTGTTTTTTGTGAGGTAACCGTGGACGATATTTGTCGCTGCTAGACTGATGTCACTAGCAGTAGGCGGGGCTTAACGATACTTCCTGTAGTTCGTCTTGCTGATATCACAAACTGTTCGTTCATGCGCCATTTTTTACCGCTCCGTTGGAGTTTCACGGCGTCACTACAGCGCCCCTGCTTGAGATGTTAAGTGCGTGCATCGTCACACATATACCGAGTTCTGAGAAAATTAGGGTGGTGCGAATTCCTTGCCGAGTTACACCACAGAAATTGCGTCTTGCCTTTGTTTCAACACTGTTTCTTGCCACGTGGTCAGTTATAATGGAAATAACGTTCGCCGTAAAATAAAACTTTCACAATAAATTTTTTATAAAATCCCACAAAATGAATTAAATGAAATACAAAGACCCATTAACAGTAATAAATGAAATTACCCAATTTAGACACGTTACAATTCCTTGTTTGTTTGTAGGAGCTTGTTAGGCGACATAGTTTCAGTGGTGCATATAACAACAATGGAGTAGCTGTTGGTCTTACTGTGCCTGCAGATAGTAGACTGATTGAAGAAACTTTGACACAACCAACTCAGCAAGCTGTGAAGTACAGGTATACCAATTAATTGAATAATAATGTTTATAAAATTGTTAATTACAATAACACTGTCACATGATACAAAAGAAGAATAGATTTATTGTAGTCTTTTGAATAAAACATTATTAAAACTGTAATTTTATTATAGGAGTAAAAACTTTAAAATTGATTTCACAACTCACATGTAGTTCAACTCATTCATATATTTTTCATGCACATGTAAATGGAGAAAATCTGTTATTAATATTTCAGATTATAATGGAGAACAAATACATGAAATATTATTGGAATACACTATTAGAAGGGTTTTCTTAAACTTAATGGTTAAGAAGGCTTTCCTTAAAATGTATCATTATATTTTAGTTAATCTTCGTACAATATAATCTTATGGTGTGAAATTGTTTTGTACAAAAGACCAAGTACAAGAGAAGTCTAATTTATATTTGACTTGTTATATTGATTATAGCTCTTCTGTCTCTACTGAAGTATGTTTTTTTTTCTTGTGTCCAAGTAGTGGAATAAGGCAGTCATCATTGATATGGAACTAGATTCATGCAATTCAAGGAAAAGCTCTGTTCTTTTGTAGATACATTTTATTTGTGAAGGAAATTTTTTACTATGACAATGGTACAATCAGAAACTACTTTGTTTCACACCCCTAAATAAAAAATTCCCAATTATCACTTTCAGGCTTTACAGTTCAGTATCAGATTGGAAAATAACAATACCAGATCTGATGAGCTGTAAAGCGTGAAAGTTCTAATCATGACATTTTATATAGTGGTGTAAAACAGCATAATTTCTGTTTGTGATTATAACCACTAACTCAACTTTATTCATTAAAAAGTGGTACAATCCAGAATAACTGTTTCAAAGCTAAAATTCTTGTTGTGCTCTGTTGTACACCTTAGGAAGACAATGGGATTATTGTGTATATAATCCCAATTACAATAATACAAATAATATATTTGAATTACAAATCAAACAAACCTCTGAAGATACAGAATAATTTTGTAACGGGCCTATTTTGGGGTAATAAAGCAGTTTGTATATTTTTTCATAAAATAAATAACTTTTTTTTTTTGATAATAGGGACAAACGTAAACAAAGGTAAATTTATTGTTAGCGACAGTGATAGCGACGGTGGCAGCACTGCATGTGACAATTATTCAGTAATATTTTATAAAACGAGTGAAACAACCAACGGAACTGTGCCAAGGTCAACCCATGACACACAAAACCGAGTAAACAAATTATGTAACGAACATCAGACCATATTACGTCAGAGACGATCCCCGTTGTGGAATGCCGTTATGTAACAAAACAGTCTGCTGGCGTAGTGATACAAACATAAACACAATGAGAATTGATCATCCAACCACGGCGACTTCATAAAATAGCGCCAGTGGCCTTTGCCCAGTCTAAAATAACAACTCGCGTGAGTAACACACAAAGTTCCGGAACGTAAAGCGGGCCCGCATAATAAAATGTGATTTTAATTCAAATTAATAAGTTTTACAGTTATGAAGTGAAATGAAGGACAGTTACGAGTGACCCGGCGAAAATTACGGCAAAGAACGAAATGTGCAGCATGGTGAAAGGAATAGAAAACGGACGGAGACTGGACTGACTTTTAGGGACGAAATGGCAGATAAGAGAATCAATTATCTTATTCTATTATATTCATACATTAGGAAAAGAAAATTTAAAGTAAAATTTTATAACCATTCAAAATTGAAACCTTTTAAAAATTAAAATTTAAATGAGCTCATAAGGGAATTTTAAATATGTATCGTGAGAGAGTAAAAGGGCGTGTGTAATAATCATGTAATAAAATTAAGAGGCGCTGGTTTGTGATAAAATGGGGTATAACTATTTCTATATTATTTTAAATATGTCTATTGTAATCAAGGTAATACTAGTATATACGAATAGGTAATCATGATAATTTTTGTTTAAAATGATATCAAAATTTAAAGTGAGAAGGGATATTTCATTCATGATGGGGTTGTAACAGTATCTAAAATTTTCTGTTGTTTATTTAAATGCAATTGAATTGTTTTAAGCTAATAAAGAAAAAGATGAGTATAAGAGTAACAAATATGTTTAATTTCAAATAACCAGTTCTGCACTTCCCGGTTCGCTGATCCGAACCTTAATAAGTTATTAACAGTTGGCAACACAACATGGCGCCCGAAGAAGTTATTTAGAAAGTTTGAGTCAAAAGTGAATTCCCTTAGGTATTTATATTTATATATGTATTATATCAATAAATAGCAAACAGTACAATTGGCTTGTGAACAGGGACAATTTATATAAATACAATTATATAAATACAGTCTACTGGGAGAGCAGAACGGTTGTTTGAGGTAAAAAATAAATTTTTTTGCATACGTAAAAAAGACGTAAATATTGGTTATGTTTTGATAAAGGTAAAATAGTGATGTTGATGTTTTGTAGCGGATACGATGGTTGTATTTAATTAAAATAAAAAGGGTATTATATAAATATATTTTGAAATAAATGAAGTATAAATAAGGTGTATAGGAGGTTACGAGAAGTAACGGAAAGCGTTATGTAAGTAGAATACATTGTTGTGTGAAAAGTAGATGTTATATATGTTAGTATTTTGATTTAAAAATATTAAAATGGAGAATCAAGAATTAAATTTAGAAAGCACTCTTACAGAGTCAATGTTAACTGCCAATGTATCGGCACAATCTACCCCGTCGACCACACGAGTTAAAGAGTTGTCGATGGATGATATGTTTAACTTGATAAAAACAATGTCTGAAAATATAAATAGCAACTTAAATGCAAAATTTGAGGAACAAAAAAGTGATTCAAACGACAAATATGACAAAATAGATATAAAATTTTCTGAAATCAGAACTGAACTTAAACAACGGAATTCAGATTTTAATAAACACATTAATGAAATTAATACACGTCTTGATACATTTAAAAACCAAATAGTAGAATCAATAAATAGTAGTTGTGAGAAAAAGTTTGATGAGATGAATAAAAATTTAGAAGTTAAATTAAATCAAATACTGAATAAGAAGATAGATGACAATGTTATAGGTATGACAAATATTAATAATGACAAAATAGTGGGAGAGGTAGTGTTAGATAATAAAATATTGACTAGTGATGATAATGATATTAATTACAATTCTGAGAGTATAGTGGGGGTAAAGAATAATGGAGAAACATATAATGAAGTTTTAAAATGTGATTATGAGATGTTAATGTGTGTTAAGGAGTTAGAACGAGAGTGGAAAAATAATATAGTAGTTGAATGTGGGCAGAGGGTAAATTTTCCCTTTAATTTTTCTGAACCAGAGTGTTCACAAATGTTGTTTTTGAAGGGTAAGAGACCCGTATTAGTAGATGAATTGAAGTGTATATTGATGTTGTATAATGTTGTACCCTCTGTCTGTAATAATTGTGAGAGTGTGATGTGGTGTTATGAAGAGAGAGAGTTGTGTATTGAGAGAGAGATAGAATTGTATAAGTTAAAAAGAAATTATGATGAATTGAGAAAAATATTAGAAGGGGTGAAGATGAACCATATAAAACACTTACCTGTTGCAAGAGAGATAGAGAATTATTTTGATAATAATTTTATAAACGATAATGACTTACCTGACGTAATAGTTGAGGAATATAAGAATGATAAAACAACTTACCTGACATTGACCAATAATACTGATGGGGACTGGACAACAATAACTGATGTTGACAAGGTTTATGAAATATTAATAAGGAATAACCCTATAAATTATAATGGCATAATGAATGAAATAAAGGTAATGGATTATAATAATAATAATAATAAACTGTATGTGGATAACAATGATGCATGTTACAAATATATTAGATATTTATATGACGATGGAGGCTGAACTAAAAAATCAGTGAGTGGACATTGTTAAATATTGTAAATTTTGGTAACGACCTTGCAGATTTGGACATGAAGTGTGAAACAATTGAACAGTTATTGACGAATAATTTGTAAATAATGTAGTGAATTCATTTGTGTGTATTATGAAATGTTAGGTAAACAATGTGTATATGTAGTAGAAAAATGTTGTGATAATAATAATAATATTATTAATATTTTGCAGTCTGAATAGATAATAAAAATGATTATGAAGACAATAAATAATGATTTTTAAATTTTTGGTAATAATTGAAATATGTTGTGTCTTAATACTAAATTGAAGTAAATAATTTGAGATGTTACTATGTTGTGATTGACGGTTGTATGTTTGAATTTTTATAATGAATTTAAATGATTTTATGAGTTTTAAATTTGATAATAATTAATGAATAAATAAATGTTAATAATGATTTTGAAATTTTGAGGAATCTAATGGCAACGTAGGATAAATAATGAAATGATGATATATAAAAGAGTTAATGAAAATTTTTAGTAATAATGTTTATAAGTTTTTCTATAAATTATTTAAAAGAGAATTGTTTGTTTAATGTATGCTAATAATCAAGGTTAATGTCTATTTGTTTATTATGTTATATTAAGATGTGTGTGTGTGGCAGGGAGGTTATCCAGGGGGGTAACGAATTAGAAATTTGCTATATTTTAATAATGATAACTTGCTACTAAATAATTTTGTTTTGATTTGAAAAATAGATGCACTACATACTTCCTAT
Source organism: Magicicada septendecula (assembly GCA_034769895.1). Lineage (NCBI taxonomy): Eukaryota > Metazoa > Arthropoda > Insecta > Hemiptera > Cicadidae > Magicicada > Magicicada septendecula. Next base: position 775,131,695 of record CM068367.1, read on the forward strand.
ATTGTGTTTATTATATCTTATTGTGTTAATTGCATGTAGTTTGTTAGGAATAAGGATTATAAAATACGATAATATGTTTTTAATGTGTTTATAGATTTTAAAATAAAATGAAATAAAGTTGTGATAGTTTAAAATTTTCAATGGGTTGCAAAAGATAGAAGTTGGGTGATGAATATTTGTGGGACATATAGATCTGTCCAAATTGAAGTCAAAGTTAAAGAAATAGTAGAGATGAAAATAATGTAATGTTGTTTTGAGTTAATGTATGTTATAGAATTTTGAGAAGTATTGATGGAGACACAGTAGTAATGGAGAATTTATGTAGAGTTTTGATTGATATGTTGTTGTTTATAATTGATGATGTTATTTTGTTGTAGTTGTAGTAAGGTAATGAGATTGAGATTTTTTGGGGATGGCAATTTTGTAGTAGGGGGTAGTGTAATGTGGGAGTCCGCAACATAATGATAAGTTGGGACGGGATTAGGTACTGATTTAGTGGGGAAGGGGTTGCCTTAGGTAGAATCCAGGAACCATATAAGGGAATTGAGTTTTGGGGGGGGGACACATATCCTATGTACAAAGGGTTAGAGAGTATTTTTTTTATATATATTGAGAGAAGGTGGCGAATTGAGTTAAAGTAGTAAGTAGTTAGAGGTGGAGAAGGGTTAGTAGATTTTTTGATAGAGGGGTGTCATACTAGTTAAAGATTTTGTAAGGGAGCGTTAGAGTAATAAAAGGTGTAAGATTATGAGCAAATGCCGAGTTGATAAAGTGAATTATAATGAATAACGTAGAATCACCAGAATTAATGAGATGGAATAATAAATGAAATGATGTGGTAAACGAAGATTGAAGTTGGAAAAAAAAAAAAAAAAAATTTTTTTTGAGAAACGAATTAATAAAAGTTAAATTGAGATTAAAAGGTAAATTTTATGATTTTATATGCAAATTTAATGATGTTAAGTGTGTAACATTTTAAATATAAGTTGTTTATTTTAAGATAATGATAACAATGTGAATTATTAATGTACTATGTTTTCTTATGTTATGTTATGTTGTTAGGTATTCTGATATGTTAGAAATAAGTAAAAAACAAAACCAGTGCTTCTTAGCGCAAACCAGCACCGCTAGGGGGAAACAGATCAGTTGGGGATATGGTGTTGTATAAGGCCACTATTTGATATTTGATTTGTTGTTTCAGTGTTTGGTGATGCTGTGGCGGCGGACCTGAGCTGGCCAGCGCGTCAGAGCAGGGGCGTTAAGTATCTGTCTGACTCTACGGTGTTGGGATCTCGAGAGAGAAGTCCAGTATTGTCATTCAGTTGCGGTCACAGTCACCGGACCAAGGGTAAGTTGATTATAAATTTTTTTTTTTTTTTTTTGTAAATCATACAGGGGGTTGTGGCGACATATCCTGGCTGATCCCTTTAGCAAGTATGAATGTGTCAATGAGATTTTTTATGCTTCGGCATAAAATATCTCATTGAGGAGGTATTGTAACGGGCCTATTTTGGGGTAATAAAGCAGTTTGTATATTTTTTCATAAAATAAATAACTTTTTTTTTTTATAATAGGGACAAACGTAAACAAAGGTAAATTTATTGTTAGCGACAGTGATAGCGACGGTGGCAGCACTGCATGTGACAATTATTCAGTAATATTTTATAAAACGAGTGAAACAACCAACGGAACTGTGCCAAGGTCAACCCATGACACACAAAACCGAGTAAACAAATTATGTAACGAACATCAGACCATATTACGTCAGAGACAATCCCCGTTGTGGAATGCCGTTATGTAACAAAACAGTCTGCTGGCATAGTGATACAAACATAAACACAATGAGAATTGATCATCCAACCACGGCGACTTCATAAAATAGCGCCGGTGGCCTTTGCCCAGTCTAAAATAACAACTCGCGTGAGTAACACACAAAGTTCCGGAACATAAAGCGGGCCCGCATAATAAAATGTGATTTTAATTCAAATTAATAAGTTTTACAGTTATGAAGTGAAATGAAGGACAGTTACGAGTGACCCGGCGAAAATTACGGCAAAGAACGAAATGTGCAGCGTGGTGAAAGGAATAGAAAACGGACGGAGACTGGACTGACTTTTAGGGACGAAATGCCAGATAAGAGAATCAATTATCTTATTCTATTATATTCATACATTAGGAAAAGAAAAATTTAAAGTAAAATTTTATAACCATTCAAAATTGAAACCTTTTAAAAATTAAAATTTAAATGAGCTCATAAGGGAATTTTAAATATGTATCGTGAGAGAGTAAAAGGGCGTGTGTAATAATCATGTAATAAAATTAAGAGGCGCTGGTTTGTGATAAAATGGGGTATAACTATTTCTATATTATTTTAAATATGTCTATTGTAATCAAGGTAATACTAGTATATACGAATAGGTAATCATGATAATTTTTGTTTAAAATGATATCAAAATTTAAAGTGAGAAGGGATATTTCATTCATGATGGGGTTGTAACAGTATCTAAAATTTTCTGTTGTTTATTTAAATGCAATTGAATTGTTTTAAGCTAATAAAGAAAAAGATGAGTATAAGAGTAACAAATATGTTTAATTTCAAATAACCAGTTCTGCACTTCCCGGTTCGCTGATCCGAACCTTGGTAAGTTATTAACAGTTGGCAACACAACATGGCGCCCGAAGAAGTTATTTAGAAAGTTTTGAGTCAAAAGTGAATTCCCTTAGGTATTTATATTTATATATTTATTATATCAATAAATAGCAAACAGTACAATTTCTATGAAACATGCGTCATGTGAAAATAAACCTATTTGTAGTGCATTTATTTGAAGATATTACATGCAAGACTTGCAGGAAACTTAATTAGTTACATGCAAAGGAATAATATATATATAGTATATGTAACAGTACAAAATAATCTGTATGACTGTTGTCTAAAATTTGAAATAAAAAATTATTTTATTTCAAAAAAAAATTTTGTTGTTTCTGAAAAAATATTTTTGTGTCGTTTTATTTACTAATATTTAAGAAATAATCGTGTTTATTGTTTGGGGTTAATATTTTAATGGTATTGTGTTTATAAGTGTAGTAGTGTCACTTTCTGTAAATTACTTTATGATAATCTGGTTAACTCCAGTACTAGTCGAAAAACGGCACTTCTTCTTCTTCGATGCTTTCTTTAATTTTGTATATACCGCCTTTCGGTTCGTCTGTGTCCTTGATCAACTTATTCTTTAAGTATATTAAAGAAAAATTAAACCCAAATTGCATAAATATAAAGTTTATTAACAAATTATTTAAAGTTTATCGATCAGAATCGATATATGACAGCAGTATCGACCCTACTCAGGGCCGGTCGATAAAAAACTTTACATTGATTCTATATAAAAAATAGTTCTCTGAACGGTTATTTTAGAATAGCCAGAGAAGGGTAGGGACAAGAAAGTATAACACTTACAATTATAAATGCCTTAATACTAACAAAAACAACGTTATAATTAATAAATAAAGTTTATATATAATATTTATTTCAAACCAATGCAGTAGAAATTCGGTTGCTTCTGTTGAAGTAGGGTGATGAAAATCAAAATGGTCGACCGGAGTCTGCGCAGTGGAACGTCTAACCTCGACGAAATATTTGTTTCAATAAAGATGTCCTTTCTCCGTTTATTGGTCTCAGCAATTGTGTATAATGGTTCTGGAGTTAATTGAGTGTTACTGGTGTATTGTTTAATAGTTCACTTGGTGTAAATGTTTGTGGTTATGTCTATCTCACTTTGTCACACGTGTCGGGTTTAACCTTGTTTGTTTGTCTGTAAAATTTATTATAGTGGTGTTATTTTAATTAATTAGGCGTGTGTGGTTCTGTTTATTGGTGATGCACTGTTCATTGTTTATTTTCACCGGTTCACAAATAAAAAACTCAAAATAAAAATTTAAAAAAATTTTTACCAAACTTGGTTCAATTTGTGACGATTTAATTCTAACTGTAATCTTAAATAAATAAAAATTAAATTTGCAAGCGATTAAGTATTTTTAAATCGCACTATTAAACCTAAAGCCCCTGTACTAAATCAGAATGAGAGTGAGAAGTGAATGAATATCAACAGAAGCACTAATAAAAAAGTCAAATTGTAAAAAAGTTATTAATATCACAATTAACCCTTTGCTAGTCATCATGCGGTGACCTGTTAATTCCGGACTCAACGTGTTTATCGAGTCGTCTGTAATTTAGGAAGATATAAAAATCATAATGTTTGTAATTAGAAATTTGAAGGCACGAGTAGTAGTTAAAATAATTCACTTAAATTATATATGTATAATTAATGTATTGTTTTTGGTAATAAGAATGTTAACTTAAATAAAAATAGGAACTATATTGTCGCGGAGTACTTGCCCCTCTCCGTGTTATGTGCCAGTCGAATCTAGTAGAGAGTCACAATGTTGCCGTCAGACAGTACAGACGTAAGAGCGAGAGCTTCACGAAAATGTATTTGTTTTTTTTTTTAATTTAATTTTAGAATGTTAGCTACCACTGCTAAACGTGGCGAGTGTTGTGTAATGTGTGAATGATATAAAGATGTGTTAAGAAGAAAAATGTAATTAGTAAAACAAAAGCTTAACAAGTAGTAAGCAAGAAGACGTCTCCCCTCAAGAGGTAAATACAAGTACAACATTACACCTGAAGATGTGATCTGCATAAACTTCATAAATACACGTATACGATGCATAAGACGCTGACGAGGACCTCCGTGAATCTACATCTACTTTCACCAAAGAAACTTCAATCTCCGCAGTGAACATCCGATCTAATACTTGCTGAAGACACGATCCAGATGATGACGCCGACTCCAAGAATTCCCAAGAGAGACACCCCAGGACGAGGTTACTACGACCAATTGTAAAGGTGACTCGATAGCTTGGCTATCGAGAGTTAATCATATTTGATACACAACTCACATTAAAAAGAGACTTTTCAAAGACTATAAATTTTATTTAAAATTAAAATGAGACAAGCTAAGAGTTTACTGTAAGATTCAATATCATACGTTGTAATGCCTTAAATGTAAATGTAATTTATAATCACTTTAAGTAATAATACCATTCTTCTAATGGTAAAAGAAGTCTTGCAAGCGTCTAGATGAACTCAAAATACTTAGAAGTCTTTGCTATAAATATACTTAAAGTAAACTCGGATCCGAGGTAAAAGAATACAGAATCAGTGTGATCCCAAAGTTTTTATGAAAAGCATTTAAATATTTTAATCTAATTAATGATGTCATGGGATCTTTTAGTAACAGTTGTTAATAAAGAGAAGTCGTCTTGTTACACATGAAAATGAGTGCATAAATCAGTGAAATACCTTCCCTTGTTTCCTTATAGTTATCTTAAGTAATTTGTTCACTTAATTTGAGTTTAATAACAGTTCGTTACAACGTAGGCAGCCCATGTAATTGGCAGATGTCAGATAAGATGGGTTCCCTGGATTTGTAACGTGGCAATACGTTACAAAATTGCGCCACTCTGCTTAATTTATTAGTAAATTAGATAACTCACGGCATTCAGTTATTGATCTATGCACTCAGGGAATGTAATTGATGTAACTTTATGTTTCAAAAAAAAAATGAATTTGTTTTAAGATACGCAAATGATAGTCAGTATAACTTGAAATATCATTGTATGAAGCCAAATGCAAGTATGTACATGAATTGTAGTGCTTGGTGATCTGCTCAGTCTTTAACAGGTTTATATTATGACAATCCAAGACCTGTTGTTTCTTGAATATGCCTGCATAGTATATGTTAGTGTATGTCTGTCGTAACTGTAAAAATAATACAAAAGAAATAATAATAATGCTCCTGTGTAAAGTAGACCCGGTTAATTACGTGGAAAAAATTTTGTAACTTAAAATTGTTACCAAAATAAATAAATAATTAATTTAATTGGGGAAAGTACGAGATTAATAAAGTCAGACTGTTATAACCGTAATACACGTGTAAGTTGAAGGCGTGCGTTGTTGAATGAGATTCACCCTATGCGTCCGAGCTGGCTTCTCCAGTTATGACCTGTCAAGGAAGTAATCGGTGGCATTGTGTAGAGAACAATACGTGAGCGTAAACCCCGCATTCTCACGGACACACTTACCCTGCCTTTGTTTACTAAATAAAAGAGGGTGGCCTACATTCCAGCAAACAGCTGATCGGCGATTTAACTTTGAAATATGTTTGTGTGGAATTTCTGTGTCTCCCTTAGAAGAGAAATTGTTATTTTCTGAATTATGCAAATGATTTACCCAAGAATTTATCTTGTCTATGTAATAGTGTATAGTATAGTAGATCAAGTATTTTCACCGTGACGACAATTAAATTATGTAGTGACGTAAATTTCAAATAATCAAATAAATGACTTAGTTAACTCTCCCTTGTTAGATAAAGTGTGCTAAATAAATATGGTAATTAAATGGTAAATAATTCTAAGTAATTTTCTTAAATCTCCCCCTAAGTAAATAATAAATAAATAAAGAAAGTAATAATAAGTGAATAATAATTGCTTAAATAATAAGGCTGAATAAATCTTAAGTTAAACTAAATTGTGTAAAGTGTAGCAGTAAGTAAGAGAAAAGAAAATAATAAGACAGGTATAGTTGCATATTGTAAACACCCCAGTCGTGGCCTCTACGAAAACAATAAAGCGTGTTGAGAATTGTAGTAAGCAGCCACCTTCCCTCTATTGTTCTGAACTGGTCCCGAAGTAAACCAACCCTAGTGTGTATTACATTGCATTGTATAAAGTGTCTCCCCTTCTGCATAGTTTGTTTAAGTATTGTTAAAGAGATAATAAGAATTATCTTCGTGAAGTTCCGCTTCTCTCTGTAGCATAAGATGTTAGGATTAGCTATGATCTAAAGTGGAGTATGGGATCCTCTTTAGATTATATTAGAGATAAGTTTATGATATATAATTAAGAAATAATTATATACGTGTAACGTAACAAGTCACAACGGCGCCGACTGAAAAGGGTAATGATGGGGGCAGAAAGGTGCCAAAAGATCATTAAAGAGTGCTGAAAGCTAACTGGTGTAGTTAGAGTAAGCCGATGTCAGTCGGGCCACGATATTGTGAGTTACGGATAATTAGGGAAATTAGTATTAAGACTTAAAATATAAGTTAGCGTGTTAAGAAGTGAGATAAAGGGAATTTCACGAAGGAGAACATTTAAATGAACAAGATCATTTAAAGAGAGATAGAGAAAACAAACCGTACTAATAATAAATAATAGTAATAATAAATAACTTCACACACTGACACCAAACATACTCCAAGTCCCCAATTGTGCGTTAGACTCACAAAACACCCGTAACGTGAAACTTAAGTGGTGGAGTATGTGACGATTTAATTCTAACTGTAATCTTAAATAAATAAAAATTAAATTTGCGAGCGATTAAGTATTTTTAAATCGCACTATTAAACCTAAAGCCCCTGTACTAAATCAGAATGAGAGTGAGAAGTGAATGAATATCAACAGAAGCACTAATAAAAAAGTCGAATTGTAAACAAGTTATTAATATCACAATTAACCCTTTGCTAGTCATCATGCGGTGACCTCTTAATTCCGGACTCAACGTGTTTATCGAGTCGTCTGTAATTTAGGAAGATATAAAAATCATAATGTTTGTAATTAGAAATTTGAAGGCACGAGTAGTAGTTAAAATAATTCACTTAAATTATATATGTATAATTAATGTATTGTTTTTGGTAATAAGAATGTTAACTTAAATAAAAATAGGAACTATATTGTCGCGGAGTACTTGCCCCTCTCCGTGTTATGTGCCAGTCGAATCTAGTAGAGAGTCACAATGTTGCCGTCAGACAGTACAGACGTAAGAACGAGAGCTTCACGAAAATGTATTTGTTTATTTTTAATTTAATTTTAGAATGTTAGCTACCACTGCTAAACGTGGCGAGTGTTGTTTAATGTGTGAATGATATAAATATGTGTTAAGAAGAAAAATGTAATTAGTAAAACAAAAGCTTAACAAGTAGTAAGCAAGATGACGTCTCCCCTCAAGAGGTAAATACAAGTACAACATTACACCTGAAGATGTGATCTGCATAAACTTCATAAATACACGTATACGATGCATAAGACGCTGACGAGGACCTCCGTGAATCTACACCTACTTTCACCAAAGAAACTTCAATCTCCGCAGTGAACATCCGATCTACTACTTGCCGAAGACACGACCCAGATGATGACGCCGACTCCAAGAATTCCCAAGAGAGACACCCCAGGACGAGGTTACTATGACTAATTGTAAAGGTGACTCGATAGCTTGGCTATCGAGAGTTAATCATATTTGATACACAACTCACATTAAAAAGAGACTTTTCAAAGACTATAAATTTTATTTAAAATTAAAATGAGACAAGCTAATAGTTTACTGTAAGATTCAATATCATACGTTGTAACGCCTTAAATGTAAATGTAATTTATAATCACTTTAAGTAATAATACCATTCTTCTAATGGTAAAAGAAGTCTTGCAAGCGTCTAGATGAACTCAAAATACTTAGAAGTCTTTGCTATAAATATACTTAAAGTAAACTCGGATCCGAGGTAAAAGAATACAGAATCAGTGTGATCCCAAAGTTTTTATGAAAAGCATTTAAATATTTTAATCTAATTAATGATGTCATGGGATCTTTTAGTAACAGTTGTTAATAAAGAGAAGTCGTCTTGTTACACATGAAAATGAGTGCATAAATCAGTGAAATACCTTCCCTTGTTTCCTTATAGTTATCTTAAGTAATTTGTTCACTTAATTTGAGTTTAATAACAGTTCGTTACAACGTAGGCAGCCCATGTAATTGGCAGATGTCAGATAAGATGGGTTACCTGGATTTGTAACGTGGCAATACGTTACAAATTATAAGACGCCATTCATAGGTTATATGGAGCAAAAATATCGTTTAAGTACTCACTTCAACGGATAATAATGAACTGTTCTCATTTCCTTCGTCTCCTGAAAATCGTAGCCAATTAAATATAAATTATACATTGTTTCAAATTATCTTAGCTTCCGATACATTTTATTCGAATACATTATACACGGAAAATATTTTTGTTATTAATTAACTGTATGAAATACTAAATACATATTCGGTTTCTTTATTCTATTTTGCTTATTTTGATACTAATGAATATAGTTTTACAAAGTTTTCATTTAAAAAAGTTATATTTCTTTCATTTTGGAAAGTAGGTTCAAATATGTGTTTCCTGTCTGTGAGCAGATAATAGCCATTTTCTCTGATATAATTATTATTATATTGAATCTGAAATTGATATAATTGTCTATTTTTACTTAATTTCTTGCAATTTAGTTTATTAATTATTGTTTTTAAATATAATTCATTTATCTATGACTCCTCCCCTGATAATGCTAGTTACTACATTCCATTTTTATTTATAATTTTACTTATCTTCTGACCATATCTTTATAAAGTATTAGTTACATTGTATTATTATATGGTGGGTTTATCTTACATAAATATTATCAGTTTAGTTGGTTTATAGGACTAGATTTGTCAATTATTATGTAGTCTAAATTTACTATCTGGCCTAGATTTTATCTGTTGTTTTTATCTGTTGTTGATTTTATCTGCTATTTGCATTGTTTTTACTAATATAGTTAGTTTGTACCCTTTTCTGACCTTCTATTCTAGTATAACATTTATTAACAATTGGTTCCTTTACTATTATAACATTGAATATTGATTTCAAACAATTAAAATATAACACTTATTTACTATTAAATCTGGTACTTCGAATCATACCTTTTTTGTGTACTGATTACACACAGTAACTTAATAAAAACATTTTATAATATAGGAATGGTATCTACATTCAGATATTGCATTCCTAATTTAAATTACTAACAAAATAACATTTTATAACTACAATACTGCTCAATACTAAATCTTATTTATATAGTTAATATCTGGAACTAGGAACATAACATTTTGGTTCCATTAAATGTTCAACACTTCCTTAAACTATTTATTTACAATCTTATTTGTACTTCTCAAATTTAGGAATGTATTCCCCGTCACTTTGTACTAAACACAAGCTATCTGTTTATATTATTCATTCTATGGAATGTTCTCATATAAACAGGGGCATTTTATTAGCAAGAGTATTCCTTGCTCCTTCACCATATTACTTTATTAGCTATTATCATGATACTGTTTAAAAACACTTAAAGTTATTTATTGGCACGGTAATTCATGTACCTTTTCAAAGTTTATTTATTATAATTTAATAACTTGCACTTGTCCCTGGTTATTTATTGATATTATCACTAGTCCTTTTATAGTTTTATAATATGAAATATTTAACCATGGGGGAACTGTTAAGATTTGTCTATATAAACTATACAATAACTTTTTTGGGTGCACTGTTACTTAACACTTTAAACACTTTTTGTTTTTATCAGTTTTACATAATTATATGGTTTGTTGGGGTGTTATACTTTCTATTGTGACATTCATTTATTTTTGGGGTTTTTTGGGTTTTCTCCCTATGGGGTTTCTATTTGGTATTGGTCGTGTTTCACTTCCTTTATTCTAGTTGATCTTCACTTGTCTCTGATTATTCAGTATATTGGTTTATTTTAGATTTCTTCTTTCTTCATTCTTGGTTCTTCAGTACCATTTCGTTTTATACTCTTTTGTTTACTCTGGTCTGTTTTCTTTGTCGGTTTACTTGGTCTGCGTATCTTCATTGCCTGGTTCTATCCTACCTGGGTAATATAGTTATTTTCATTTTAGTTTCTGGGTTTTTTAATTTGTAGTACTATTATATTATTTGCAGATTTTTTCTTTATGGTTACTTTTTCTTGTTATTATAATAATTTATAGTGCCTTTTAATTGATTTTCCTTTGGATCTTTTTGGATATTCCATATACTTGAGTTTTATTAATGATCATTTGGTAATTGATTTAAGTGGATTATCTGTCATGCTACATATAGTGCTGTTTGAAACTGTTATGCGGTACTTTTTTTTAGTACATTTAATGAAGCAGAATGTTCTTCTTTCAGTTTATAGAATTTTATGTTGTGATATAAATTCAATTCACAAATTCCACTACATCTTATAAAAAGAAATTCACCTCAAAAGATGTTATTAATACTTTGTCATAATTTTAATGTAATGTACAACAGCAGCCCTGAACTATGCACAAAGGGCGCAACAGCTACCATTGTACAAGTGGGTGGGGTGTCAAAAATTCTATAAGTATCGAGAATCGTTTCTACACAAGTCTTATGAGATGGAGCTATAAAAACAAAACAACTTATGTCAATAATAAATACATTATTTTTATTAAAATATGTGCATTTTAAATGTGTCTTCAAGTTACTTTTTGGGGAGAGACAAGGGTACGACAAGAAAAATTGTATGGAAGTAACAGTATATTGGCATTGACATTAGTGAGCAGTTAAATTTAGGAATAAGAAATTATTGTACAAGATGATCTCATTCTCAGGAAAAAATTAGAATATGAAAATTTCCTTTTCTTAAAGACTGGTAAATCCAACAAATAAATTTTCATGTTATAGTCATGTTTTGACACATTATATTTATGTTACAGAGTTAAACTAGTGATTAATTTATAAACTTCATCCATTAACCTAGCCATTTTTACTGGATTTCTATCTTTGTTCTGTTGTGTTAACCTTTAATATAACATCATTAAAGGCAACATAGATTAAACAGAGATTTATGTAATTTCAAAGTCCATTTAAGATTAATTAACTTCAATTGATTGTAAACAGAATACTGCTTCAATTGTGAACCCAGTTTACATTTTCTTTGCCGTCAATGGGGAGAAATTTTTTTATTTGCTTCAGTGCCAAACTGGTGTATACCAGAGTCTCAGTTTTGGTCGACTGTACAGCCAAAAAACCATTTTGTACATTTTTTTAAGTTAACTTGAATTTTGTGCACACTGTCAACTAACAGAAGTTTTTAGCTCAATATAATCTATTTAAACAACCAGTATCATTCTGCATTGTGTGGTGTTCTTATTTGTAGGTTCTTAATATTCAACGGGTATGTTACACTTTTGTAACATGATACATTTGTCTATGTTACAAACGTATCATAGAAAAACTTGTAACTTCATTAATTGTTATTCCTGTGATTTTACTTTTGATAAAATTAGCATCTTTCAAACTGTGTGTATATCTTCGAAGATGTAAATTAAAAAAAAAGAAAAACTTAAACAGTGTAACAGTTTATCTAATTTGCAATAATTGAAGTTTAACATGGTTCAAACTGAACCATACGGAATAACTACAGGTCGTCCACGTCCTATATGTATGATTTTTCATATTTAATTATGGGATTCTTCTTCGAAAATGAGAACTTTTGTTCTGTGATGGCAGCAGTATGCGAACGTCTGCTCTCCGTTACCAGCGGCGGACACAGCGAGCCAATCGGGGATCAGCAGCCGAGACGTGACCAACTACGTGCTTGGAGCGAGCCAATCAGCGATCCCGGTTAGTGCATAAAACCCGGGCCAGCAGAAAATTTTGACGCACTCTTCATCGCCACGCCATCGGACGCACTTCATCTCCTCTCCTCTCTCGGACGTCATCGAGGCGAAGTCAGCCTAAAGGAACAGCCGAAGAATAGAACCGCCGCCGTTCTTGCATCTTCGCACTCCCGTTCCGCACCAGCGATGGACATCGCTGGGCCGGCAGCCGACTCTACAACCGATGCCGAAAGAAGAGGAGGACTGCAGAACGCCACGATCAGCGGGCGCAGCCCATAAACATCTCAGCGCGGCACGACCAACATCAGCCTTCTCGCCACAAGGTCCTTTTTAGGGCCACCAAAATGACTAGAGTGTACGATTGGCGCCATTTGTCATGCGGCAAGCCTTTTGTCCGGTGACAAGTGGCACCCAACGTGGGGCAACGATCATCTTGCGGATGCAAGATCCAGCCACGCCAGTGAACTACCAGCCGGCACACCTCTACAAAACCCGGAGAAGAGCAGTAGGCTGGCTACCGGAGAGCATTCAAGACCCGGGGGAGTTGTGATGCCAGCGGTATGCGAACATCTGCTGTCCATTACCAGCGGCAGACACAGCGAGCCAATCAGTGATTAGCAGCCGAGACGTGACCAACTACGTGCTCGGAGCGAGCCAATTAGCTGTAGTTAGTGCATAAAACCTGGGCCGGCAGAAAATTTTGACGCACTCTTCATCGCCACGCCATCGGACGCACTTCATCTACTCTCCTCTCTCAGATGACATCGAGGCGGAGTCAGCCGAAAGGAACAGCCGAAGAATAGAACCGCTGCCGTTCTTGCATCTTCGCACTCCCGTTCTGCGTCAGTGATGGACGTCGTTGTGCCGGCAGCCGACTCTACAACCGATGCCGAAAGAAGAGGAGGACTCCAGAACGCCACGATCAGCGGGCGCAGCCCCCGAACATCTCAGCGCGGCACGACCAACATCAGCCTTCTCGCCACAAGGTCCTTTTTAGGGCCACCAAAAAGACTAGAGCCTCCAGGTGGTCTAGTGGCTAACGCTGGCGATTGATGCGCTCGTGGTCCCGGGTTCAATTCCCGGCGGAGGTTCCGTACGGCGTGCACTCAGCGTCGTGAGGCAAACTGAGTAGGCGCTGAGATAACAGCACCGCCTCCGGGCTGTGAATACCGCAACTAGCGGCTGGTGGCGCGTAGTACTAGCCATACACCGTCACACTAACACAAAAGCCGCGTGGTACGCCTTGGTCCTTAACGGACTGTTGAGCGGAGGTTTATTTATTTAAAAAGACTAGAGTGTACGATTGGCGCCATTTGTCATGCCGCAAGCCTTTTGTCCGGTGACAGTTCATAATACACTTTTGCCAGCAACATGAATTTGTTGTGAGGTATAAGACCTAAGAATAATATGTAGTATGAAAATTATGAATAAGATTAATTAACGATATTGATTGATGGCTCGTTGGGCAGTTGGTGAAACATATTAGTACAAAGGTTTTTTTAAAAAATATACAAACAATTGGTAAGTTCCACAGTTTATTATTTACCTCTGACAGCTGTTTTAATTAATAAGTTGAAACAGCTGTCAGAGGTAAATAATAAACTGTGAAACTTACCAAGTGTTTGTATATTTTTTTAATATTAATTAACTTCAATTGATTGTAAACAGAATACTGCTTCAATTGTGAACCCAGTTTACATTTTCTTTGCCGTCAATAGTCAATGGGGAGAAATTTTTTATTTGCTTCAGTGCCAAACTGGTGTATACCAGAGTCTCGGTTTTGGTCGACTGTACAGCCAAAAAACCAAAAAACCATTTTGTACATTTTTTTAAGTTAACTTGAATTTTGTGCACACTGTCAACTAACAGAAGTTTTTAGCTCAATATAATCTATTTAAACAACCAGTATCATTCTGCATTGTATGGTGTTCTTATTTGTAGGTTATGTAAGTTGACACATGTCACACAGTGGCAGAATGTTGTCAGAAAATAATCATATTTTGGTACATTTTTTAGTTATAAAATATTTTGATAATTCTAATAAAACATATGTTAAACTTTTACAAAAATATATGGGTTCGTTTAAGTAACAGTAAGTAATTATTTATTACCAGAAAGTGTCTATGTTTTATAAAACATGGATTCAGAGGAATCTTTGATTCAAAGAGGAAACTTGGTTCATTATTTTGATGTTTAGATCATTATCATTGACCAAAGATTAAATGAATTATTAATATTCAAACTTCTTGAAAATGCCTGGATTTCTGGTATTAACAGTCTGTAATAGCCTGGAACTGAAAGTGATAGTTATGTTATATTGCAAAATCTATAAGAAAAATATACTATATTATAATGTACATGATCTGTTTTAGGTATCATTGCTCAGGGCATCATCATGGTGGCATACCAGGTGTATTTAATTGCCGATTCACTAATCCATATACAGCTGCCATGACAAAACGTAAGAAAAAGAAACCTACATCATTTGTACCACCTCCATCAGTAGGAGAAAATAATAATCCTGTACCATTTTGGTGCAGACCACTTCCAACAAGGCATAGTCATCAGGTCTGTATAGTTTTATTTGTTATTTTATTACTTGTCCCTTATTTTTTCTTATTTTTGCATAATATTGTTTCATCACGTGACTATAATTGTATCGTGTACAAACAAATATTCCTTTCAGAATATGAAAATTAATTTCACTTACCATTATAATAATTGTAGTTCCATATTATGTCACAGTTTAACAGAGATTGGCTGCAGCTGTGCCAATAATTGAATTTGAAGTACTTACAGAGTGGATTTTAATCACCATACACAGATCAGTAAGACATATCTGGATCTAGGCGTAACCGGTACCAAATTGTGAACAACCAAACCTTTTCCAGCCACAAGATATGGATATCAGAAATGAAAAAAAGTATAAAGAAGTAAAAGAGAAAATAAAACTTAACAAAAGTAATGAAAAAGAGGAAGATACAATTTCTGTCCACATGCTCAAATATAGTAAATGAAGAAAGGCTGCAAGTATATGAATTATAAATTATAAGAAGGATTTAGAAACCAAAGAAAATAGGAGAAAGTATATATTGAAGGGTTGCAATTTGTGAAGTAGATTAAACTCTGAAAGGATAAGATATAGTAAAGCACTCAAAGAATATGCTAGTAAATGAATACAGTTTGATGGAAAACTACTGGATAAGACAAAGAGAGTTATACTGAGGAGGAACTGTTTGAACAGTATTCATTTGATGATAGGAGTTAAAAGGAATGAATTGCTCAAATGGTAGTAGAGGACAGGAATTCATGGTTGCAACAAGGCTGGAACTAAGAAAAGAAAGAAGATTTTAACCGAACTATAAGAATAAACACCAAATGTCTAATTTGCAGTAGACAGTTAACCGCAATAACGCAACAGTCATAGCTACAGAATGTCTCCTTCATTATAACTGCTGCATGGAAAGATTGAAAGAACTAATTTTATGAGATATGCTCAAACAATTTGGAAATTTTTCGGTCATATCTGCAACTTAATAAGCCCTAACAATTTCTAGTGATTCTCTTCCTGTATTGATCCTTTTGCTCCCAGCACTGTTGCAACTGGCAAAACAGTCAGTCCTGGTAGGCCTCTTTTGGAAACACACTTGATCCATCTGAGATTTTTTTCTTAACCTCTTTGTTAATTTGAAATATTCAAGCGGGATTTCAGTTTGTGGAAGGAACAAAGTGTCAGTTGAAAAGGATGGCTGGTGGTTAAGAATGTACACTTATTTCATTTTATATCTCAAATCATAAATAAGTTGTGGTGTATAAATTGTCACAGTGTCATGATGGAGGAACCAGGACATGTGTTTCTGCAACTCAGGTCTTTCACTCCTGATGCTTTCACACAGACATTTAATACTTTGAGATAATATCAGAGATCACAGTTTGTGCCTCAAGGACAACACTATTGACAGCAACACGACTGTCATATCTGATATATATATATCTATTTTGGTCTCAACAAATTTTTCAGTTGTTTCTGAAGAGGTTTTTGTATCCACATGAAATCCGTGCAGAGTTGTAATTCTCATTATTGGCAATTCAGACATTCTTGGCAGATGGAAACATGATTGTCTCTGTGAAGTTGCACTGGTGCTTGGGGTGACCCTTATAGGTGGTTTGGCAACCAGTGCAATAGAGCGGGCATTTCTAAAACTTCTATGATTTTGTGTTCTACCTCTGTATGATGTTTTGCTAGCTTTAATTTTATTGGCTTTCTGTTTAACCACCACATCTGATTCCAAATCAGCCAGTAAGAACTAGTTATGAGTGTGACTCAATCAGACACAAGCAAATATTTGTTGCAGAGAATAAACTGAGTTATACATAGGGACACTTTGGGAGTAAAAGAAGATATCAAACCATTGCCCAGAAAACAAAAATCAACACAGCCACATCTTAATGAACAAGAACTGTAATAACTTGGGCTGTAATTATCAGAGGCTAAAACTGTATAGTACTCATGATTTTCTGTCTCTGAAGATTCAGGTAATAAATGTGGCAAACATATGTCAGAGAATATAATTTTTCTTACCGTGTGTGTGTGTGCTCCTGCTGCTGGAGAGGAAGTGATGTACTTTACCATACTATAATGTGCAATAATGTATTTTATTTGTCAATAGCTGACAATGTCAGAAATACAAAAACTGTTAAAACATTTAGTTGATATTAAATATAGGATAGTTAACACTTTGATGTAGTGTTTGTAGCTGGCATATTGTGAATTACTCAGTAGATGACAGCTAAAATAAGTGAGTCCACTGAAGAACACTCACGCTCAGTGGCGGCGCTACGGGTGGGCCCGGGCCCACCCAGATAAGACGGAGAAATTTCAGAGGTCAAAGTCAAACTATCTTTTATAAAATTCAACAAGAAATATGTTTTCCACGTGTTTAGAACGAAACTAAAAGATCTTTAGAACGGAAACATGAAACAAACAACCGTCAGAGTGTACACAAACCTTCGGTCGGTCAGTCTTGGTTTCTCGGTCTGCGGTCGTACTTTCGTTTTCGTTAAGTCAACGATTTTATTTTTTTGTCTGTGGTTTTGTTGTTTGCATAAGCAGAGTTAAAGTGTTTAACTGCCAATTTTATTTAAATATGGACAGCAGTTTGTCTCATGTTCGATTCATTCTTTCGGTTTTTATGTTATGTACGTTTCAATACTTTTGAGGTTAATTTACATATAAACAATAAATAAGTCTTCGTTTCTCGGTCTGCGGTCGTACTTTCATTTTCGTTAAGTCAACGATTTTATTTTTGTGTCTGTGGTTTTGTGGTTTGCATAAGCAGAGTTAACATGTTTAACTGCAAATTTTATTTAAATATGGACAGCAGTTTGTCTCATGTTCGACTCATTCTTTCGGTTTTTATGTTATGTACGTTTCAATACGTTTGAGGTTAATTTGCATATAAAAATTAAAAGGTCTCATGACAGTAACGTGTGTTTCGTGTTTGACCGTTTGTGTAGAATATTGTGCATCTTATTGAAAGGGAATGTGGAAAGTGACAATAAAAATGGCAAAACGTCCTAGCATTTTGGACTTCTTCATTCTGCAACAAAAAATTGCTAAACCAAATGAAGAGGACATTACAACGCCTACAACGTTTACACCTGTAACTGCTGAGGTTAGTTTTCAGGATCCTGAAACTGAACCTGAAAAAATTGTGTTCGATGATGATGATATGGAAGTAGGGAAAGAAGGAAAACAGTCAGAAAATGAAGGTACTGATTTATTTTCTATTCCTAGCAGTAGCACCAACAGCACTAATCCATCTGGTTCAATTAGTGATATAGCTACGAAACCTACTGATGAACCAAAACAACCACTGTTACGACATTTTCCGTTTCGCCAGTTTGGAGATAGAAAAAGGAATTTCCAGCCAGGTTGGTACAAAATCCACCCATGGCTTGAATACAGTATTATAAATGATGCTGCATTTTGTTTTGCCTGTCGATTTTTTCGTCCCCAAACTCAAGGCACAAAAAGTGAATTGCTTAGTTTTGTAAATGAAGGTTACACTAATTGGAAAAGAGCAACAGAATCTAATTCCGGTTTTAAGCAGCATGAGAACAGCTCATCCCACAAACATTCTTTAGTTGCTTGGGAGTCTTTCAAAAATTTAAAAAGTAAGTTTGGGGAGGAAGCGTCAATTCCTGCTCTGTTAGATGAAACGTAGCTCTTGAAGTTCAAGAAAATAGAGGATACATTGAAACAATTGCTGATGTACTTCGATTACGAGCCCTTCAAGGAATAGCTCAAAGAGGTCATGATGAATCGAAACAGAGTGAAAACTAGGGAAATTTTTTAGAATTAATGGAACTTATAGGGAAAAAAGATCCATCTGTTAAAAAAAAGCTTGAATATAAAAGAGAAAAGTACACTCATCATGGTATTCAAAATGAAATTCTTAGCACCATGAGCAATATTGTGCTAAAACATATAACAGATGAAGTAAAAAAAGCTCAGTATTTTGCTCTAGTAGTTGACTAGTCAAAAGATTGTTCAAAAACTGAGCAATTATCAATAATGATTCGTTACTATTTAGATGGGAATATATATGAAAGATTTCAAGGCTTTGAACCTACAAAAAAATTATAATGACTTAAGTACTGAAAAGCATAATAATAAATTGAAGTGGAATATTCCGATTTGAAAGAATTACATAGCCGTGGCGATGAAGGCTGTTGTCCGTTCAGAGTTTAACAGTTAACTAACTTGAACTGCGAGCAGCGTATTGAGACACGCTGGTAGCAGTTTAGCGGGGGGGATGACATCACTGCACGAACCAGCTGTTTACATATGTAATTATTAAAGGTACAAAGTTTAACATACTGCCCGCACAAAATCGGGCGATTTTGCATTTTGAGTTATTATATGAATAGTGCATCATAAGTGTCAAGACATAATAATACATAATAATATGGTACGGATACATAATAATACAGTAATAAAAAGGCATAATAATTGACATGACATAATAATAGAATAATAACACCCAAAAATTTTCAATAATACATAATGATATTATAATCAAAGTATTGACCTGACGTTGTTATTTAAAATTATTATGTTTATTTGTTTATAGTAATTGTACTAAAATAATAGTTAAATTCCGTTTAAAGCCACACGGGTTGTCTAATCTATTTGTAATAAAATGAAAACACGTGTGTTTACAATTAACTTGAAGTAAAATAAAAGAGTGGTTGTTGTTTTTAAATTTAAATTCGTGGTTAAAATATTAAAGGTCTCATTAAAACAAAATTCATCTATGGGTGAAGTGTTCTTTTGAGATAACTCAATGTTGAGAATGGTTATTTCTACTTGAAGGTGACTAATGTAGTAAAGTATTTTACCATACAACATTCAAAGTTACTCACAGTGTTTACAATGGTTTAATTATACTTGTTTTTTAAAGAATCCCCTGGTATTAAATAAATAAATAATGAAGTTGATTATATTTAAATGCTAGATTAACTTAAGTTAAAACATGAAGTATAGCAGTTGATTGCCTGATAATAGTTCTCGTCTGGTTGAAACTGGTAGTAGAAACTTCTTCTGATTGCAGGTAGTCTGAGTATGTCAAGTCCCGTAAAGTCTGGACAATATTATAAACAAACATATACTTTTACGTACCTGATTGTGGTTACTTGAAGTTCACTAAACTGTCAACTCAGCTTACAATCATCAACTCCCTTTGGTTGCAAGGTTATGTTACCTTGTTTATTAATTAGTGGGCGCCACACGGATTTATTCAGGGAAAATCCCGTGTAAAACCCACACATAAAAATTACTAGATGAAAAGAAAATTTAAAATAGTTGAGTACCACTTTTTGGCAATGCTATTCCAATATGTTAAACACAACAGAAGGTTGTTTAATCTTATTAAAAGAAAATATTCAATTATCCAAAAAAATAAATCAAATCAGGTGATGCTGTTAATAATGGGTTTATTTGCACCCTTGTAGTGAATTCAAAAAATACACATAATGTAAACATACAAAGTTGTACAATTAAAAGTTAGTTATTATATGCCTCATACGGCTTGCTCAGAACATGAATTATAAATCTGGTCAAGTCCAGATACTATTTATTTTTAATATGAAAATTATTACAATTATTATTATTATTATTATCTCAGTTGTGAATTCTTTGAGACACGAAAGAAAACAATTATGCCTACACAATATCCAATAATCCCTTTGATGTAAAATTGATCGACAAGGTTTTAGGTTACCTTTGCCAAGTAACTTAAAAAAAAAACGATCTGTTGAAAGATCGCGCGTTTCATCAACGCTTGCTTTTTTAGTGACAACATTTATCAATTGAGAGCCCTTACAACTAACATATAGCTTAATTACTAATAACAAATTTGTATAATAAATCGAAACGTGGTGTAATCTTAAATAATGTTTTTGTGTTTTGCGTCAGTACAGGTTATGGTTGCAAAAAATACAGGTTATTGCACTCAGATCAAGATTAATAATAATTGCACTTTTACCTTCAGAGTTTTAATTATCTAATTAAAACTTTTTATCACTTAAGTAATCGGATTATAATGATTACTTGGTTTCGGCACTAAATTCGCACAAGAACAGAATAATGCGATCCTCTTCTGATTAAAATGGATCGTGAATAATGACAATAAATTATTTTCTGTTCGTTATTCCCGCACAAAATTAAAATAAACTGCACTTAATCACTGTTGTTGGTTGTGGATGAATGCGAAGTAAACGTTTCTTGTTGTTGAACGATTGGTTCCAATGTGCTATATAATTGACGCTAAGTGTTATTAAAAAACGTGAAGATGACGGGCGCACGTCTGTACTGCATGCTAGTTAGTAAAGGTCTCTGTCAAAATTCGCTGGTTTGTCTTTATATACCCCTCTCTTGGATCGGCTCTAGGTAAAAATGTTGATTACTAACTAATTTTCTGATTGGCTTTCGCCGGTGAGTCGGCGTGACGTGTCACTTTTTGACAGTTGATAACGGCTTTTCCTAACCGTCAAATGTTGCGGTAGCAGCGAGTTGTCATTTTTGTTATTATTCCTAAACAGTTTCCCGATGTACATTTTTAGAATGATGCTAACATCTCTCCCGCACTAAATACAGTAGCGATTGGGTTAATATTACTATCAAATTAAAGATTGTTCTCTCTCCTTCAATTTGATATCACTCATTCTCGAATTACTTTCACTCTAACCGACATTGTTATAAAACCAACGTTCGGGTACATTATTCTTACTGTCGTCTGCTCTTTATGAATCACCGATTTTACACTTTTGGTTAACCTTGCTTGTATTTACATAACATTTTATTAATCAAATGTTTATGCGCGAACACCATTAATGCTGTACTGACGTTTTTTTTTTTGCTGAACATTACTTGTACACCTTAATTCTATACATTGTAATAAATGATCCTACTGACTATGACATTTCGTTTCCCGTTAATTTGTTTTAAGCTACTATTTAACAATTAAAATTACGATTAAACCTATTGTTTTAATAACATTTTTTGTTATGTCAATGCATAACCATAGTTCTGTGCATTTTAGTTTACACTTGTGATAATCATCGATAGTCATTTTACTGACTAATGTTTGGTCTAAGTTTGCTAAGGCATATCGCCTACATTGAAATTTGGCCCTAATAATGCCTATTGGTTCTCAATTCGGTAAATTGTGGAGACATCTTATTTGTATAAGACTCTCTCTTATAAATAGTTCTCTTTTCTAACAAGTATATTTGATGCTGAAATACATCTTAGTTCCTACTATATAGCCATTGTTAACATTGGTTTTGGCATTCATTATCTACTGTTCATTGTCACATCTATTATCAGCAAAATGTTGATTTTGCTTTCACAGTATTTAACTGCTCATTAGTTCATTTTTTGTTTATAAATGACATTCGGTTTACATCAACCATTTACTGAATTGACAGCTGAATTTAAATTTATTCTATCCATTAGTTCGTTTTAGTCTCAGTCTAGTTGTAGTGTCAAACAGCTCTTGGGTTACTGTTTCATATGGCACTTCTGCTTTATTCTTCTCTCTTGGTTTCTTCTTTCTTGTTTATTTCGACTATTCTATACCTATTTACATGGTTATTCTGTTTTTATGAAATCTGATAACATACACTTAGGTTAGGTGACATCTTGTGATGTTACATATACACCCTCTTTAAAATTGATCGTTTGAAAAAATTTATTTTTTGTAAAATTATCAATTCATGTCAGTTTCTTAGTATACTTCAATAAAAAATTTTTTCTTGTATTCTTTGATTTTTTAAACATATTATTGGTGTATTACTCTAGGTTGGCTTTTTATACAATGGTACAATTCTTAATTTACTAGTATTTTCAAGCTGCTTACTCTCTAAGTTATTTAACTATAATTGATCTTGTTTCTCGAGTTAACTATTCCCTGTCTTATTCACATTCTACCTTCTCATCACATATCTTTGCATTCGTGATTATCTTAATGGTTATTATAATTTATACCTCACAGATTCTTTCATAATATTCCTTGATACAATAAAACAATATAATTCCCTAACTGTAGTAGAGGTTTTGGAATCAGGGTGGCTCACTATGGCTAACATCCTCTGCCGTTCCTCACTACACATTCTCAGATTCAGAGGCATTACTCTTCTCTGTCTGAGTAAAAAATAAACATTGCACCTGGCAATAGTTGCACTATCACAACTCAAAAAAATATCACATATCATTCATATTCAATAATATAATATATTCACTATAATATTCAAGGTATCAGAGGTTTTCATTTCGATCACATTTCCATCTTTATACTTGCTAACATACTTTCTTTCTTACAGGTAATTACTTCTTTCAGACTTGATGTTTTTTAGCTATGCTTTTACCAGCTATATTGTTACTTATGTACTAGTGAACAATTTGTTTTGGTTCATTTAAATATTCTTAAGATTATACACTTGTTTTGATGCTTATAGTACTTATACATTTGGTTTATTCTATCTAGAGTCTACAATATATTTCTGTTTTCACCATGGTTCATTAAATCTTTCTTAACGAGTTATATTCATCCTGGATTATCAGGGCTTACATTGTTTGTATACTAAATGGTTTTTTTTTTCTGATGTTCTCTGACATATTCTTATGATGTATAATATTTGATAATTGACAAACATTTTTCTTTCCTTTCATTCCATTATAACAATAGTTATTCTTACAATTAACACTCTTTGTTATTTTTCTTCTCTACTCCTTCAAGTGATGGTGGTTTTCACTTATTCTGGATGATTTTATATACTATATACTATGCTGTAATTACAATTTCATTTGACAATATACTAATATCTAATATCTAATTTCATAGACATTCTTGGGGTTTACATGGTTTGTTTCACAAATATTATTTTTTCTTTCCTTACATTCCATAATAATGTCCTTCTTTTATTTTACACACTTTGTTATACTGCCTCTCTACTCCTTCAAAGGTTAGTTGGGTGAACCTTTATTCTGGACAATATAATTTAACATTTGAGCTTTATGAGAGGTACACAATAATCATTTTATAAACATTAGGTCATATAGAATATTCATCTGGATACATATTTTTCTCTAGGTATAGTACAGTAATTGTATTTTCTTATTAAATCATTTGATTGACCTTATCTAATTTTCTATCCCTTGGGGTTGATAGATCTGGTAAATTTTCATCATTAACAAATGGTTTGGCTTACATCTTAAATCTACACACTTTTGTAACTTGATAAGGCAAATTGACTAGTTATAGTTCATTAGTTACCTTCAACATTTTGTAGTTTAACAACAAATGAGTTTGTTTATAGTAGTGGTTTTTCAAATATATATATTTTATCTTTTATACCATAAACGTTTGGGTGAGGAATGTTGCTTCCTATTACATCTTATCCATCCTTAATATTAATAATTTTTTACTAGTTCATATTCATGGGATTATTTGTGCTCTTCCACTCTATTGGGTCTATAATTGGGATATCTGACATATGTTCCGTACTAGTGGTTTTGGAGATACCTTACTATCAAGCGGTTCTTCCACTTGGCGGCTACCAGATAGTCGTTGGCTCCCCGTTTCCTTGCCTTTTTCCTCTCATCATCTTTGGTATTCCTGTGTTCGTTGTACTCTGGGCCTGGGCTATCATTGATATCTAGCCCCTCTTCTAATCCGGGTTGACCTTTGTTCTCCTGGTTGGATTCTTCCATCGCTTGGTCCCTCTTCTTCCGCATTTCCCTTATTCTTTGGGCGTACCCTTCAATGAGCTGGTCCAGTTGTTCTTGATCATTTTCCTTCTCCCTGTGAAGCCTCTTTCTTCTAGGAGTATTTGCTTTGAATACCCCATTGTTTATGATCTTCTCCGTCATAACATAGTCACTGGCATGTAACATTGTTTTAATCGCTCCGTCATCTGGGTTATCAATTAAATATTTTAATGGTTGGTTATTCATTAAGGAGTCAATTGACTTTGTTTGGTGTATTTTATTTGTCGGTATATTTAATTTAATTGGATTCTTATTTAATTTTTTACCCACGGTTTTATGGTGATTTATTTTTAATATTTTCATGAAGTCTTGTTTATACTTCTTACCATTGGTCCTTGCTCTATGACGAATAATTGGGTTGTCTACGAAGTTAATTAATCCACTCCTAGTCATTTCTAATATTTCCTTTGTAATCCTTGTCTTCTTAGAGCGTATTATTCTTTTTATCTTTGTCTCTTTCTCTCCTGTCTTCTTAATTATCTTGTTCCTTACATTTTTAGTGATAGTTTCTTTATGCTGAATGTTCTCTTCATTCCTATGGTGTGTATCCTCAGGCACCAATGCTTTCGAGTCTTCTTTATCCTCAGTTTGGTTATCAGTGTCTTTGAATTGTATACTTAATTCTTCCATGGATTCATCATTTGATACTTCTCCTATCTCTGAGTTGTCATCGTCCTTTCCTTCTTCATTATTCTCCGGCTCTGGACTCATTTGTTCCATGTTTTTGTCTTCGGATACCTTCCGTTCTTCTCCCCACTTCCGGTTATTCATGTCATCCATTTTTTTGCTAATTTTCATTAAGGTGGTGTTCAATTCTTTTCTAATGGCTTGACAGTTATCGTCGATTTTACTGTTCAGCGCGTCTGTAGACTTATGCGTATCGTCAATCCTTTTATTTAGGTCCTCCTTTATCGACTCTATATTTCTATTTAGCACCTCGACATTCCTTTGATTTTCTTCCCGGGATTTCTTACCATCTTCCTGTAATGCTTCCATATTTTTATTTATTGATTCTATGTCCCTTTTGGAATTTTCATTAATTTTTGTAAAATTGTTATTAACCTGTCCGAATTGTTCCATCATCATTCTCATCATGTGATCCCATCTCATCTCTTCAGTCAGCTTGTTTGGTTGTGGGAGTTCTTCAGGCCGTCTGGGTTGGTTGTCGACAGTCACTTCTATCTCTGGTTCTACGTGAGGTATTTCATCGGTACTAGTCTCGATATTGTTGATTGTAATAACTCCCATCTCGTCTGTGGGTTGCTCTTCGTATGTATCTACATCCCGTTGCGTCTCTCCTACCCTACTGTCCTTATATCTTGTATCGTACTGATGGGTGTGCGGCATGTTAATTTTTTCGTTACTACCGGGCTAGTATAAAATATAAAAAATATATTTATTTAATATTTTTTAAGCCACACTAGTTGGTGCGCCAATTTATAACCAGTCTATTATTACACGTTGTTATTTAAAATTATTATGTTTATTTGTTTATAGTAATTGTACTAAAATAATAGTTAAATTCCGTTTAAAGCCACACGGGTTGTCTAATCTATTTGTAATAAAATGAAAACGCGTGTGTTTACAATTAACTTGAAGTAAAATAAAAGAGTGGTTGTTGTTTAAATTTAAATTCGTGGTTAAAATATTAAAGGTCTCATTAAAACAAAATTCATCTATGGGTGAAGTGTTCTTTTGAGATAACTCAATGTTGAGAATGGTTATTTCTACTTGAAGGTGACTAATGTAGTAAAGTATTTTACCATACAACATTCAAAGTTACTCACAGTGTTTACAATGGTTTAATTATACTTGTTTTTTAAAGAATCCCCTGGTATTAAATAAATAAATAATGAAGTTGATTATATTTAAATGCTAGATTAACTTAAGTTAAAACATGAAGTATAGCAGTTGATTGCCTGATAATAGTTCTCGTCTGGTTGAAACTGGTAGTAGAAACTTCTTCTGATTGCAGGTAGTCTGAGTATGTCAAGTCCCGTAAAGTCTGGACAATATTATAAACAAACATATACTTTTACGTACCTGATTGTGGTTACTTGAAGTTCGCTAAACTGTCAACTCAGCTTACAATCATCAACTCCCTTTGGTTGCAAGGTTATGTTACCTTGTTTATTAATTAGTGGGCGCCACACGGATTTATTCAGGGAAAATCCCGTGTAAAACCCACACATAAAAATTACTAGATGAAAAGAAAATTTAAAATAGTTGAGTACCACTTTTTGGCAATGCTATTCCAATATGTTAAACACAACAGAAGGTTGTTTAATCTTATTAAAAGAAAATATTCAATTATCCAAAAAAATAAATCAAATCAGGTGATGCTGTTAATAATGGGTTTATTTGCACCCTTGTAGTGAATTCAAAAAATACACATAATGTAAACATACAAAGTTGTACAATTAAAAGTTAGTTATTATATGCCTCATACGGCTTGCTCAGAACATGAATTATAAATCTGGTCAAGTCCAGATACTATTTATTTTTAATATGAAAATTATTACAATTATTATTATTATTATTATCTCAGTTGTGAATTCTTTGAGACACGAAAGAAAACAATTATGCCTACACAATATCCAATAATCCCTTTGATGTAAAATTGATCGACAAGGTTTTAGGTTACCTTTGCCAAGTAACTTAAAAAAAAAACGATCTGTTGAAAGATCGCGCGTTTCATCAACGCTTGCTTTTTTAGTGACAATATTTATCAATTGAGAGCCCTTACAACTAACATATAGCTTAATTACTAATAACAAATTTGTATAATAAATCGAAACGTGGTGTAATCTTAAATAATGTTTTTGTGTTTTGCGTCAGTACAGGTTATGGTTGCAAAAAATACAGGTTATTGCACTCAGATCAAGATTAATAATAATTGCACTTTTACCTTCAGAGTTTTAATTATCTAATTAAAACTTTTTATCACTTAAGTAATCGGATTATAATGATTACTTGGTTTCGGCACTAAATTCGCACAAGAACAGAATAATGCGATCCTCTTCTGATTAAAATGGATCGTGAATAATGACAATAAATTATTTTCTGTTCGTTATTCCCGCACAAAATTAAAATAAACTGCACTTAATCACTGTTGTTGGTTGTGGATGAATGCGAAGTAAACGTTTCTTGTTGTTGAACGATTGGTTCCAATGTGCTATATAATTGACGCTAAGTGTTATTAAAAAACGTGAAGATGACGGGCGCACGTCTGTACTGCATGCTAGTTAGTAAAGGTCTCTGTCAAAATTCGCTGGTTTGTCTTTATATACCCCTCTCTTGGATCGGCTCTAGGTAAAAATGTTGATTACTAACTAATTTTCTGATTGGCTTTCGCCGGTGAGTCGGCGTGACGTGTCACTTTTTGACAGTTGATAACGGCTTTTCCTAACCGTCAAATGTTGCGGTAGCAGCGAGTTGTCATTTTTGTTATTATTCCTAAACAGTTTCCCGATGTACATTTTTAGAATGATGCTAACATCTCTCCCGCACTAAATACAGTAGCGATTGGGTTAATATTACTATCAAATTAAAGATTGTTCTCTCTCCTTCAATTTGATATCACTCATTCTCGAATTACTTTCACTCTAACCGACATTGTTATAAAACCAACGTTCGGGTACATTATTCTTACTGTCGTCTGCTCTTTATGAATCACCGATTTTACACTTTTGGTTAACCTTGCTTGTATTTACATAACATTTTATTAATCAAATGTTTATGCGCGAACACCATTAATGCTGTACTGACGTTTTTTTTTTTGCTGAACATTACTTGTACACCTTAATTCTATACATTGTAATAAATGATCCTACTGACTATGACATTTCGTTTCCCGTTAATTTGTTTTAAGCTACTATTTAACAATTAAAATTACGATTAAACCTATTGTTTTAATAACATTTTTTGTTATGTCAATGCATAACCATAGTTCTGTGCATTTTAGTTTACACTTGTGATAATCATCGATAGTCATTTTACTGACTAATGTTTGGTCTAAGTTTGCTAAGGCATATCGCCTACATTGAAATTTGGCCCTAATAATGCCTATTGGTTCTCAATTCGGTAAATTGTGGAGACATCTTATTTGTATAAGACTCTCTCTTATAAATAGTTCTCTTTTCTAACAAGTATATTTGATGCTGAAATACATCTTAGTTCCTACTATATAGCCATTGTTAACATTGGTTTTGGCATTCATTATCTACTGTTCATTGTCACATCTATTATCAGCAAAATGTTGATTTTGCTTTCACAGTATTTAACTGCTCATTAGTTCATTTTTTGTTTATAAATGACATTCGGTTTACATCAACCATTTACTGAATTGACAGCTGAATTTAAATTTATTCTATCCATTAGTTCGTTTTAGTCTCAGTCTAGTTGTAGTGTCAAACAGCTCTTGGGTTACTGTTTCATATGGCACTTCTGCTTTATTCTTCTCTCTTGGTTTCTTCTTTCTTGTTTATTTCGACTATTCTATACCTATTTACATGGTTATTCTGTTTTTATGAAATCTGATAACATACACTTAGGTTAGGTGACATCTTGTGATGTTACAATATGATTATAAGCAAGACATAATAATTGACATTACATAACAATAGAATAATAACACCCAAAAATTTTCAATAATACATAATGATATGATAATAAGCAAGACATAATAATTGACATCACATAATAATAGAATAATAACACCAAAATTCAATAATACATAATAGTATAATAAGAATAACAAATTGAGAGCATGCGATCGCCCGGGGTATGTCCCGGGCATGAAGCACGAGAATCCAATAAAAGTTTAAGTCAATAGTACATGTCATTTGAACGTTGTACTAGGATTAATCTGAGGCCACTGGAAGTGGGCATAATTTGTGAATGGGCCTACATAGGATGCCGTTTGCGGTGCGAACATCCGCTACGCGCACTAGGGAATCCTGACCCAAATGGACCTGAGTGACTACACCGCGTTTCCACTGCAGGGGGGGGGGGAATTATCTTCCAAAATAAGGACGAGTTGTCCGGGAGCCAAATTTTTTGATTGGAGATGCCATCTGTTGCGTTGTTGCAACTGGTGCAAATAATCCCTTGACCACCTCTTCCATATAGAGTGGGTGAATCTTTGCAGCAGCTGCCATCTACCCAAACGGCCAATTTTGACTTCGGAATAGTCAGGTTCAGGGAGTGAAGTGAGTGGAGAACTAACCAAGAAGTGCACTGGAGTCAAAGGCTCGGGATCCCTAGAGTCATTTGAGATGGCGAACAAGGGGCATGAGTTGAGGCAGGGCTCTATTTGAGTTAAAATGGTGTAATACTCTTCAAATGTGAGAATGGTTCTGCCGACAACGCACCGCAAATGAAACTTGACGCTCTTGACTCCACTCTCCCAGAGGCCACCGAAATGAGGTGCTGACAGGGGAATAAAGGACCATTTGATTCCTTGGGCACTGGTGAAGTCCTGGGTAGTCTGTTCAAATTCGTTTAATTGGAGAAGTTTGTATAAGTCGTGAAGTGCACTGCTAGCACGACGAAAATTTGTACCATTGTCAGAAAATACCTGTGAAGGGATGCCTCTTCGAGCTATAAAACATCTTAAGGCTGCTATGAAAGCGTCTGAGGTGAGATCTGAAACTAATTCAAGGTCAGTGGCCTTAGTGGCCATGCATATAAATAGAGAAATATAAGCCTTTGAAATCGATTTGGAACGCTACCCGCCCTGACGTATAAATACACGACCGGACAAGTCGACTGCACATTGAGAAAATGGCTTAGAAGGAGTAACTCGGGGAGAGGGCAATTGACCTAATAATTGGCTTGAGCTCCTAGCACGGAATCGAAAACAAGTGATGCATTTGTGTATTACTGAACGTTGCAATGTTCACATTTCGCCGGGTGTATTATTTTGATTAGTATTGATGTTAAATTTATTTAATAGTGTGTATAGCTAGCCGTTTTATACCTTGTTTCAATACTTACTAGTCGACCGTATCTCTCGTCGCCCAGTTCAAATTTTTCCGCCTCGCCACCTGATTGGCTCTCGCGGTTTGGCCGAGTCGACTTCGTTCACTACAGTATTTTTATTTGTTATTTTCCAAATTCTTATTTTACCTTTGCTAAAATAATCAGACATACAACGATTGGTCGGTATATTCAACACTTTTCATATATTATCGGGTCAATTACAATAAAAATGAAACGTATATTTGATATTGCTCCGACATTTACAATTGCTCAGTTGGCAGCGTCTGCTTCGCTCAGTATTCATACGCAGAAAGCCATCATGGCGTACAGGTTATCGTTTAAACAAAATAATAATTTTTTCTCAGGGTTAAGTCCTTTGGACTGCAGAAGTTGGATTACAGACTAATAAATGAACAAAATTATAATATTCCTTATATCTAATACACAATAGTTGATATTTTAAAACATGAAAAGTAAGTTCATTGGCAATGAGAAATAGTGCACGCTTGGTTAAAATCTTTTTAGCAAGTTGTTTTTAAAATTATTTTAATATAAAATCAAAATTTAGTGGTTGATATATTTTATCGAAAGTGATTTTATAATCAAGTTCAGTTCACGAGTTAATTTTGTGATCTGTGAAGTGAAAATAAGTTAGTTCGTTTACTATGGGTAATTGAAAGTTTATTTTTTGGTGTGAAGTATTTAACTCATCGATTCCTGGTCGTAGCTTCTCTTGGGATCCTCTTCTTCTTCTGGAACACGTCTAAGGTCCTGTCTTCTTTGGATTAGCTGAGATTCCCGTTCAAATGGTTGAAATCCAATATTCAGCTTTCATCAGTCCTTGTAGATTGTCTTCTTCTTCTTCAGGTCGAGTTAGGTAATTTTTGATCTTCCTCCAGAATTGGTCATTTATGAGTTTATTTTACTTCCTTCCAAGTTTTGCCAGATTATTTTTAAATAAATGGTTTTTAATTATTGCCCATCTCAGCAATGGTTGTTTACAATAGTCTTCTTACACTTCTTGAATAAAATTTTGAAAAATTTAAAGTTTTTAAAGTTAATTTGGCTCCGAGGGCTTCATACATCCACCCCTCTATGCTGGTCAATAATGAAGTCATTCAAATTCAACAGTCACTCTATGTAACAACTATCAGTTGCCATAGTTACCTTTCAAATTATACTATTTCTCATTGGTCAACATCTTATAACATTGTTATAATCTAACGTTTTATTTATGATCAAATATGTAAAAATCCTTTAAATTATGATTACTTCCTTATGCTAGTATTACTATTAATTCTACTAACACCATTGTTCTGCTTTTTTTACTAAAGATTATTTTGATACCCCTCATGGTTACTTTTGATTAGTTAATAACATTTTGGTAATTATTGTTGATCCAGACTATGCTCAAATTGCGGTGAAATATTTCTTTTCCTATTCTTCTATACTATATAAGCACGAAAAAAATTATTTTAAACGGTGCTCGAACCTATTTACGGAGAAAAAAAATTAAATAATTACTCGCATAAGAACGCATGCAATAGCCGGTGAACGCCATTTTCAGACTGTGAATATGTACACCGGTACAGGACGACACGTGACGTCACCGCTTGTACATCAGCTGTCGCTGCAAATTGGCCTTTGGGATGTATATAATTCTTGGGTAACCAATTCTTGCAAAAATGAAGGCGAACCATTTTCCAAACATTTGCAAGCGAGTTGGATGAAAAGCGAGTTGAGCCGATGCCTGCCGGTTAGGTTCGGATAGGCGGCCCGAAGGGCCGCGGGATATAGTTCATTGTTCCAGATAATTGTTGCAAAAATTAAGGCGAACCATTTTCCAAACAATTACAAGCGAGTTGGATGAAAAGCGAGCTGAGCCGATGCCTGCCGGTTAGGTTCGGATAGGCGGCCCGATATAGTTCATTGTTCCAGATAATTCTTGCAAACATTAAGGCGAACCGCAAAAATTGGACTTGGGTTCCCAAACGCCGACGTAATGCTGACTTTTGATTGGCTGAGTTCAAAATTTTGTAATCTCTGATTTGTAATTGGTTAAGAGGAAAAGAGTGGTTTGGCCGTTTAGATTTTAGAGAAAAGCTGCCGTGAAGTCGTGTGTGTGGGAATGTATTTTGTGATTTTCAGTGCTTCAGTTTGTGTTTGTGTAATTGTGCGGTGTTATTAATTATGGTTTAATTATTTCTGTTGTTTAGGGTTATTTACTATTAATAACGTTTGTAATATTGAGCCGATTACTTTAGAAATTTATGAAGTACAGCGCTGGGTACTCCGCGTGGTTAATATTTACCTGTGCTCCACCATACAATCTTGAAGTGAATTACGAAGCTATTTACGAAGAAAAAAAATGTACATGATTCTTACATGTTCAAAATTACGTTGAGCCCAAACGGCGGTTTAAAGCTTTGCGTTGAGCCCACCGCGAGTTTATTATTAGTAACCTCGGAGGCGCCGTAGACTAAAGCATGTGCGGTGAGCCGGCTACCCAAAATCACTCTCAGCGGTGGATACTGTAGGAAACTGATGAGTCGGCCACCCACGAGTCTGAAATGTAATGCTTTGCGTTGTAGGCAATTGAATTACGTTAAGGCAAAATGTAGTGGTGATCCCACTAACTACTCAGTTAATATGGTGTATGGTGTAGCACAGGTAAATATTTACCCTCCGCGTAATGTGATTTTCAGTCCTTTAGTTTGTGTAATTGTGTAACATTTTAATACACAATGGCCTGCTACATTAAGGTAAGATTTTCATCTTTTCATAATTGGATGGATTACGTGTGTGTGTGTGTGTGTGTGTGTGTGTGTGTGTGTGTGTGTGTGTGTGTGTGTGTGTGTGTGTGTGTGTGTGTGTGTGTGTGTGTGTGTGTGTGAAATATTCAAATTGCCGTGAAATATTTCTTTTTCTATTCTTCTATACTATATAAACACGAGAAAAATAATTTTAAACGGTGGTCGAACCTATTTACGAAGACAAAAAATTAAATAATTTCTCCCATAAGGCGCCAAAAAACGCTATGTTATTTGCCGCGTAAACTTAGGAAGTACAGCGCTGAGTACTCTCCGCAATGACGTCATAACTCATTCGCTGTGTAACTGTGCGCCGTTTCTTAGATAACATGGCGGTCATTCACTTTACATGCGCGCTTATGGGAGTAATTATTTAATTTTTTTTCTCCGTAAATAGGTTCGAGCACCGTTTAAAATAATTTTTTTCGTGCTTATATAGTATAGAAGAATAGGAAAAGAAATATTTCACCGCAATTTGAGCATAGTCCGGATCTCGAATAATTACCAACATTTTTATTATTTTCTTATTGATATTTCTTTTGTAATTATTTTTAAACTGAATAATATTTATACATTTTTATATCTGATACACTTACTTAATTAAACATTTTATATACTCTAATTGACCCTTGGTTACTGTTTTCTTTTTAAACTTATAAAATTCTCTCCTTCATGCTAGGCCTAAAGCATAGGTTTCACAATACTCCCATTCAACATTACTTATAACCCATAAACTTTATTTATTGGTTCATTGACCATCTTTTTTATAGGAACAGATAAACAAAAAAAAAACATTGGTGCTTCCAACAACACACCTTTTATCATTAAAATATTTCTCGCCAGGTCCAAGCCTGAAATTAAACTTCTAACTGTTTTGGTTCCTTACTACTATCTCCCCTATCTTCTAAATTAATTAATTCTATGGTTTTAACAATAATGAAACTCTTATAATAATAATTTTTAACAGTACTTTGCACAATATCATTCACTTACAAATTCCTTCACTAAACTATAGTGTTTGCTTCTCCTATCTTCCACTCTAATAATATTAACTTTTACCTTATAATTGTAATTCTCACTTACTATCACTAAAATTAATAATGGTACTATTAGTTCATACTTTTTTATACAATATTCTATTAAAGATTGTTTCGCTATATTGCTATAGTCTGCTTCTTATTATTTTGTACACTACATGCACCTACACTGCACTTTTCCTTACATTTTAAGTTTCTTTCTTTATCATCACTTTCACTTGATATTTCACACATTGTTTGTTTACTTAGTGTTGTATCACTGTGTGGTTATTGGTAATTAATATTTGTTTTATTTTCATTTCACATTGGTCACTTTTGGTTTTGACTGATTGTCTTTATTCAGTTCAATTATAACTTATTTGTTTCTGACTAGTTTATTATTTAATGGGGTATTATTTATTTTTAACTTCCTATCTTACATTTATAAATTCATGTTTCTTTGCTTTTCATTTAACATACGTAATATATCTAGTTTATTTTTATAGTTTATATATTTGACATCTTATTTATGCCCTATCTGTTTTAGTACATTTATTCTATATATTATTTGTTAGTTACATCTTGGGGTTACAATGATCGTGGTCATACTTTAGGTTACTTCTTGTTTCTCGTTTCTTCCTTCTTGTCTCTATTTTCTTGTTTTCTCCAATCTATTGGGTCAAGTCATAGTCAGTTCCTGTCAATTGTTATTTCGTAGTTGGGTCATTAATCTTCAAATTATAAGTTTTTTTTTTTAACATTTCTTCCTACCTTCAGCTTTCCTTTTAAATATTATATATAATATGATTTTTCTTTTATTAATCATTAGTGGTATTTTGCGCTATCTTATGTCATGTTGCATAATGCATCGCCGCCAAAATTGATTATTTCAAAAAATAAAGATTGTTTTTCTGAAATCATCAACATAGTTTATTAAATCAAGTTGTTATCATTATGGAATTCATCCATCGTTATCTTCTTCTTTAGTTTATCTTTATTAATTCATGGTTCATGATACTGGAAATGATATTATTTTTCTCCTTCACTCTTTTATTATCCCTTGTATGTTTTGTCTCCCTAAAATTTTCTGCTCTTCCATTCATATAAATTGGTTCTAGCTAGAGGGCACGTGTGGCTCTATTACTCTGCTATCCATTTATACACATTTTGAGTTCAGAGGTCATGCCTATCTGCTCAATAAAATCAAATGATTGTTGGACGTATCTCAACATAAAATCATTATATAATAATACTAATAATAATAATAGTCATCTATTTTCGACTCATATAATATAAATATAATAAAACACTCTTGGGATTACTTATTCCGTTTTTATACATATAAAGGCCTTCTCTTCTCATTGATTTGTTTGTATTCCTTCTCTATGTCTGTGGCGATGTTCTTAACATATTTTTGCATTGTTTCTTTGATTTATTTCATATGATAGTTATTTTGTTTGTTATCACTTCTCTTCTCATTTATAATTAATATTAGCATTGTAGCAGTTTTCTGGTTTACTTATACATTTTTCATCATTGATAGTCCGTTTAGTATGTCATTGTCATCCTTTATTTGACCGTCTCGTCGGTTCTTTTTTAGAATGTTAATTCTTTATGATCCCCTTTCACAATAGGGTTATTTAATGATGTTAAGTAATGTCATCACTTTTGTTAAATGTTAGTATTTTATTTCAGTTTTTCATGATACTTTATCATATTGTAATATAATAAAAAACTACTATTTCTGTTTATATTTGAAATATTAAAGGTTGTAGTTGTTGAAAGTTACTAATTTTATAAAGTAGTTAAAATGTAGCATCAGATGTTATTAAAGTGTGTTTACAATTGCAAAATTATAATTGCCTGAAAAGAATTCCTTTAGATAAAAAAATAAAATAATTGTGTTAATATTATTTAAACACTAACGTTGCTTAAATTTAAAAATAAAGTGTACGAGCTGGTCGCTTGATGATGGTGACCGTCTGGCTGATGCTATCAGCGAAACTCCTCCTCCAGGTTGATAGTCGTCTAAGTACGTACGGTCTAGTAACGTCTGGACAATAGAATTAATAAAATACACTTCCACGTACCTGTTCGTGTTCTCTGGAAGTTCAGAAGTTCAATACATCAGTAAGCTGCCAAGACGGTTTACAAAACCAACTCACTTTATCTACAAGGTTAGGTTACCTTGTTTAATAATGGGCGCCACACAGGTTTATTTCGGGAAAATCCCGTGGAAAACCCATTAATAGAATCAAATAATAATTTTTTAAAAAGTTAAAATAATTGTTTATTGCCCTTATGGCAATGCAATTCAACAACATTTAATCACAACTGAAGGTTGTTTTGATTCTTCTGAATGAATTATTCATCTGTTTTTTAGAAATAAATTAAGTCAAGTTATACTGCTAATAATGGGGTTTTATTTGTACCCTTGACAGTGAATTCAAACAAATATAATTAATAGAATACATTGATGTACAATTGCAAATATTTTGTTACATACCCTCTACGACTGGCTCAGAGCATACACAATAATTCTGGTTAAGTCCAGATACTCTTTACTTTAAACATTAATATTATTTATATCTCAGGCGTAAGTTCTTTGAAACACAAAAAAGAATGCTAATGCCTACACAATAGTTAATTATTTTCTGATATAATATCGACTAGTAATGCCTTTTAGGTTACTAATATAAAAATAAAATAAAACCTATTTTATAGGTTAGGCGTTCGTCACGCTTGATTTATGATTTACAAAGTTATATGGTGAGATCACTTATGACTAACATCCAACTTAACTAGGATTGACAAATCCATTAAATAAATTCAGACATGGTGTGATACAGAAAATGTTTCAGTGTTATGCGTCAGTACAGATTTGTTTATCAAAACATATAGGTTATCGCACTCGGCGTAATGAATAAATTGTCACCCTGTTACCTTTGTGTTTTTAATCTTTCGATTAAAACTCAATTAAACACATCAATGATCGGATTATAATGATCATTGTTATTCACTACACACCCACATGAACAGGGAATATCGATCCGCTTCTGACTAAAAGGACCTTAAATAATATTACTTAATTATTTCTTCTGTTCGTTATTTTCCCGCACTAAATAAAATAATACTGCACTTAGACGCACTGGTTCCTTGTAGAATATCTTGTAGTTACTTTTTGTTGTTGTCGAAAAGGTTCCATCGATGCACTATTACAATGAAACTATCAGTTAGAAAATTTTGATGAGACGAGCGCACCTCCGCTCCGAATGAAAGTAAAAAGTGTCTAACGGCAATACGCCGCTGTTCCTTATATACTCTCTGGTTTGATCGGCCTTAGGCGATTGTTTTACTTATTAAACTATTTTCTGATTGGCTTAGCCAGGCGTAACGAAAGTGACGTATTGTCTTTTCAACTGTCACTAACGGTTTTTTAACCGACTTCTGCCGGAATGATTGACAGCCGTCGTTGTTGTTAGTGTTGATAAACAGATTTCTTATGCATTTTGTGCAAATGATGCTAACGCCTGTCACGCACTTATTATAGTTGCGATCGGGGTCGTATCGCTATCAAATCAAAGGATATTTTTTCCTCTTCAATTTGATATAGTTTGATACTGGTTTATTTACACTTTTACTGACGTTGTTTAATAAACAATGTTCAGGTACTCGGCTTCGCTCCGTCGTCTGCTAATTGAAGCCGGCGATTACACACTCTTATTAATATTGTTTGTGTTCCACATCACGTTTTTTCACTTAAACGTTTATGTTAGAACACTATTATATCTGTACTGATATTTATTTACTGAATATTATGATTAAACCTTAACTTATACACTGCTACTAACTATCCTTACTCACTATGACATTTTGCTTCACATTATTTTGCTCCGTGCTATTAATTAACAATTGAACTATTAATCGTATATCCTATTACTAATGCTTATCGCTATGTTTGGGTATAAAGATTGTTCAGTGTATGTGATTTACACTTCTAGTACTTCCTACTAATCACCTTACTGATGATTGTTTGTTTTAGGCATTGCTGAGGCATACCGTTTGTATCGGATTTATGCCTTAATAACATTTATTAGTTTACAATCCGGTACTTTGATGAGGTAGCTTATTTGTATAAGGTTCCCTCTTACAAACATTTTTACTTGTCATAAGTATATTTGAGACTGTAATATAGCTTCATTCTCATATTGTGGCCATATCTAATCTTATTTCTTGGCATTAATAGTTACTAGTCATGGTTGATTAATTCTCAGCCAAATGCTGATTCTGATATCACATTATTCAGATTCTTATTTAATCATTTTTATTAACATGTCATATTCCATTTAAGTTATTCACTGACTCGCTTGACAGCTTAAAGTGAATTTAATTTGTCCATTAGTTTGTGTCAGTTATAGTATGGTTGTAGTGTCAAGCAGTGTTTAGGTTTACTGCTTCTTGCGGCACTTCTTCTTCTTTCTTCTTCCATGGTTCCTCTCTTCTTGGTTACTCTTATCATTATATTATCTATCTACATTACCGTTATGTATTTATTAAATCTGATGGTATATGTCTAGGTTATGTAACATCTGGTTATGTTACAATATATATTTTTTTTCCAAATTTAACTCGTTTCACTTAATTAGTTTC
Source organism: Magicicada septendecula (assembly GCA_034769895.1). NCBI lineage: Eukaryota > Metazoa > Arthropoda > Insecta > Hemiptera > Cicadidae > Magicicada > Magicicada septendecula. Next base: position 775,171,040 of record CM068367.1, read on the forward strand.
AGACACTTGGTTGTAAGTTGTTCTTACTCGTATTTTTTGCATTTTAATACTCATTTATTCTCAAAATTCTTTTTTCATTTATAAATCAATTGTTTCAAAAACTTTATTTGTAAGCTGTTCTTACTTTTTTAGAATTTGGATAATTATTTATTCTCAAAATTCTTTTAACTTTCTGACACCGCCTCATAATATTTCTTCAAAGAAGACTGGTTGTAAGTCCCTTTGATTCTTTTGGTAGTTATTTCACTTATGACATATGTGTTATTGTGGTTATCTTTTACAATGATATAGGGGGGGGCCGTTTTAAAGTAATAATAATTTCTTTGTGATTCCTTCTATAGAACTAGGTAACTCTCTGTTCCGTATTAACACTTTTTCTCCTTCTGGATATTGTATTGCTTTAGGTTGGATTTTGTGATATTTTTCCTTCTTCTTTTCTACTTGTTCCACTATCTTGCTATAGAATCTTGCATTATCGAACTGGTACTCAGGGTTGGTGGGGAAATTAACAAGTTCTTCTATTGCTCGAGGTGGTGGTTTCCCATACATGATGGTGTAAGGTGCTTCGTTTGTTTTTCTTACTGGTTAGTTTAATCTTTTCCTTCTTTCTTCCTTCATCAATGCTGTGTCGGTTATCTCTAACATCAGTCCCCTTTTCGCAGTAATGTTCACATTTGGTTTACCCATGGTCCATAGGTTGATCTGCACTTGTTGTTCGGACTAGTTTGGTGTTCATCATTAATTCTGTTCTGGTGATATAAGTCTCTGTTTCCTTGTACATCAATTCTTCTAATACTATTTGTCTATTAGTATTCATTATTACATCAACCACTTTACCATTTCTTTTGTAGAACAGATATTTCAATGCTACTTTTATTATTTGTTGTTTCATTGATAGTTTAGTATACCTTTCTAATTTTGGTATATTCCATTTACTTATTGAGTTTTTCACGTGGTTACTTGTAGTTCCATAGTAAGTCATTTCTAAAATTTTGGTTGACCTCCTCCTATAATCTTGTACATTTATGATTTCTTCATGGTCGGTAATTGGTAGACTAAACACATTTATTAATCCATTCTTCATCATCTCCAATTCTTCTCTTGTATTTATGAGTTTCCTTGGCTGCCTCTTCTTAGTCTTCATCTCCATGGTTTGGATATTCTCTTCGTTTTTGTTATTTTTACTTGCAGATAACAGTATACTCTTGTCTTCTGTAGTTTCTATTTCCTTCCTACTATCTTCTATTTTCTTATTTCCTGGTTTCCTGTTCTCATTCAATGTTTCTTTAATATCTTCAGAAACTCTGTCCAGTGTTTCATGCACCTTCTTGAAACCATTATTTAATGTTTTCTTGATCTGGTCGGTTTTGTAATTTGTTTCTTCCCATCTCTGATTCATCTCCGTTTTTGTCTGCTTTGCTTCTTTACGATACGCTATTAATTGTCATTGTATAGTTTCATTGTTACTGTCGATTTTGTGGTTCAGTGTTTCTGTATCTTCTTTCATTTATCTCAAAGTTTCGCTGGTTTTCTCGTTACTTTTATCTATTTTTTCACTTATCAATTTATTCTCCTCCTTCATTTTCTGTGTCAAGGTTTCATTTAATGCTTCAATATTTCTTTTGTTACTCTCCTCATTCCGGTCGAATTTTTCATCTATTTTCTTGAAATTGTCATTTATTGACTCAAATTTCTTATCTAATTCTTCCTTATTTTTCCTACAGTCTCCTTTAATTAATTCCCATAATTGTTGTAAGTCCATGCCTCCTCTGGCTTCCTCCTGTTGTGTGGGTTTATTTGGTTCCACGGGAGTTAATAATTCCTCCACATCTTCAACGTAGATAATAAAAATGAAACGTATATTGTTACAACACAAATAAACCACCCCAGTACCAGGGATAAAAAAGATAATTTTTAATATAAATATACTTCATATTAAATAAAATGATTAAATATAAATAAAATATAAAGACAGTGACACGACAAACGACGACATTACCTAACCCAAGTGATTGACCAAACAAACAGGAAACAAACGAAGAAGGGAAGAAACCGAAACCAAAGAAGAATAAAGACAATTGAAGGAAGTGAACGAATTCCTACAACTAAATAAAATCAAACCAGACGAGAAGGGGAGAACCGAATTAAAATGAAGACAATGGAAAATGAAGAAGATGAAGGAGAAGAAGAAGAAAAATGAAGAGGAAACGAAGTGAAACCAAGAAATAAGAAACACCACATATAAAAGGGAGAAATGGTACACTCAAATATAAAATATTGTAAATAAAACCAATAATTATCCAATAATGGAAATAAATATTATTGTAAATGAAATAATTTATGTACCTGTTTTAAACAAAAACAGTAAAGTAATCTAGTAAAGAAAAGTATACTAACCCAAAAGTTAGAGTTAGATATAGTAAAATCTATAGAAAAATATCATTAATACTGTGTATAATTTGTAAGGAAAGAAATAGTGAGAAGGTGAGAAAGAGAAATAATTATAGGGATTACCCACTAAGAAACACTTAATGTAAACAGTTAAAAAGTGCAATAGTGAAGGTGTAAATACCCCAAAATAGTGAGTGTATCAGTGATAAACACCAATTAATTAAAGGTGAAAGTGATAAGTGAAAAAAGATATTGTAAATGATAAAAAAATAGTAATAGATAAGAAAACACTTAGTAAATCATTGATGAACCAATAAATGATTTAAGAGTGAGCTTATAAAAAATGTATATAGTTAAGGATAATTAGAAATAGTATTTAAAGTAGAGATAGATAAAGGATATGATGTTATTCAGGGGAGAAAGCCCATGTAAGATGAACAGTTTGTGTTAACATGGAATGGAGAAAGGAATTAGTAATGAATTAAGAATTTAAGTATATAATTAATAAACACCCTATGTTATAAGGGAAAATAAATTAAATAAGTTTGAAGGAAGTGATGATGTTTCTCACTCAAGATAATAGTAAAAGAATGAAATGTATGTTAAACCAACAGTAACTAATAACTTGTAAAGAATTGTTCGTTTTAATGATACGAATAGGATATGGCTGAAAGAAGCTTACAGTCCATAGGCCTAATTGTTATATTTTAAGTATTAAGATATAGAAAATAATCTTGACATGTAATCAGAACACAAACAAATTCAAGACACAACAACCACTAAACAAATCACTTATAACAACAGGACAAACGCTTTGTAATAAAATGAAATATAATTAGAATATAATAAGTAAAAATAGTCAATGGCTACTTAGGCGTAGGAAATGCCTAACTGCCAAAACCAATAATAACAAATTGTGTAAAATCCACCAGGAAATTAACAAATCTAAGGCAAGTAACTAGCCAATAATTATATATAAATCATTTTAAAAGAAAAATGTTACAATAAGAGATTAAATTAAAAGAATTATGTAATTATCAAATGTCAGCATAATTAGACAAAAGTTAATATCTAATAGAACATGACCTTATGAGGTATTGTTTTAATCTTTGAAAGGAAATAAATACAATAGTGATAATATTTATTACCCAGAAGGGAAGACAGAAGAATAAAATCAATCAGAAAATATATAATAAATTTGAATAAAAATTTCAAACGACCGCTGATAACACTAATCTAACTTATTAATACACAAATTTAATTGTTTTTCATTAAACAATTTGGCGCCACCCGGGATTCACAAACCCTATGAAATTACAGGTAGGTTGTACTGATAATTGTGACAACGCTATGGACTTCGGTAGCAACAACCATTAATGTAACGACAGGTGTGAGACGAACACACCACACTAACACTTTCTACACATAAAAAACAGGTGTACCCATTTTACAGATACGACCGAGTTTACTAGATCGTTACAATATTTGATATCGCTCCGGCATTTACAGTTGCTCAGTTGGCAGTGTCTGCTTCGCTCAGTATTCATACGCAGAAAGCCATCATGGCGTACAGGTTATCGTTTAAACAAAATAATAATTTTTTCTCAGGGTTATTTGGACTGCAGAAGTTGGATTACAGACTAATAAATGCACAAAATTATAATATTCCTTATATCTAATACACAATAGTTGATATTTTAAAACATGAAAAGTAAGTTTATTTTCAATGAGAAATAGTGCACGCTTGGTTAAAATCTTTTTAGCAAGTTATGTTTTTAAAATTATTTTAATATAAAATCAAAATTTAGTGGTTGATATATTTTATCGAAAGTGATTTTATAATCAAGTTCAGTTCATGAGTTAATTTTGTGATCTGTGAAGTGAAAATAAGTTAGTTCGTTTACTATGGGTAATTGAAAGTTTATTTTTTGGTGTGAAGTATTTAACTTATTGTAACAGTACATAATGATCCAGTACCATAATTATGGGTTATATAGGTATTTTCAATGTTTTGTATTATGTAATTATTTAAACACGGAATGGTTAGGTCCATTGTCCCTCTGGGAAAAGGAACAACGCAAATTCAGCCAGAGTAAGACACCAAGGTCGCCGATGGACGTGCTGAAATCAAAAAAGGCCATGGCGGTGTTTGTGACGAAGGACTACAATATGAATTATGATTGGGCTATAGCACGGTTCCGTCATCGCTAAGAACAATGACGCACTGAATACAATATGTGCAACGAGGCGTTGTCCAGCAAGACAAAGCTGGATGACGTAAGAACCACACACACAAGCGCAAATTTACATTTGCCTCGGTCTCATTTCAACGCCATTCTTCAGAGGAGCCACAGCGATGTATCGTTGTGTGTATAACTTTTTAACAATAGTTTAAATTAACTAGCAAAAATGTTATCAACAGTAGTGGAGCAATGAAGGCTCATCTTATTTAACAGTGTAAATATATAAAAAATGTAAATTCAGTGCACACATCTATCTAATTAAACTCAGCGGAATTAAAGGCGAACACCGGCCATCACCATGGGCGTCACACACCAACAACGGATGGACACCACCACCTAATAAGCAGAGAAGTTGCTTTTGTCATTTTTATAGTTAATGAGCTCATTAATACCAAACCGATAATAAAAAAGGAATGTGTGAGAATGAACGAGTGAATGTATGGCCATAACCATATATGCCGAGGGCATTGGTTTGTGTAGTAACTAATTAATTATTAATAACTGATTTTAAGCTGCAGCAATAAAGTTTACATTGATATTAATTCAACAGATAAAGCAATAGAGAGAGTAAAAAGAGATAGAAAAAGTAACCGCCATTTTGTTTTGGGTCATATCATATGACGTCACTATTTTGACCGCATGGTTGTATATGTACTACCTTAGATTGAATTAAATTTGATGGTTAATTTCAAGAATATCTTGTTATCATTTGTGTCGTCAACTGTGTTTCAAAATCTTCCTGTACATGAACCTTGGCACCCCTTAGGTAGAAAACAAGTTATAAAAGAAGAAAATGAGCCCGGCAACTAATGAATTTGGTAAGTACTCAGACGTACCAAATTATGGTATTGGTTATACATATTTTAGTAGAGTATATGTAATAATAAACATAAAGTTGAGTTATATTACAAATGCCGCCCAGAATAAGGGACATAATTATGAGTGATATTACAAATGACGACCCGAACTAGGGACATAATTATAATTATGAGTTATATTACAAATGACGCCCTCACTGTGGACTTTATATAAAAATTAATTTATATAAAACAGCTAGATTGAGAAACACAGAAGATGATATAAGACGATATATAATGAATGAGAGGTTATGTTGACGAAGTTGCATAGTTAATTACAAATTGAGTTAATTGCGTAGTCAAATATAAATAAAAGATAAATAACCATTTAAATATTGAAGTAATGGTGGCAGAAAATAATAATAGTGTAGAAATGGACAGTACAGACACAGAATCGATTTTGTTAGACAAAATAAGCGCGAATTCTACACCTAGAGCAGTTGAAAATAAGATATCGTTGGAAGATCTGTTCACATTAATTAAAACACAAAATAGAGTATTAAAAGAAATTGACGAAAAATTTGATAGCCTTGAGAATGAATTAAAGAAACAAAACAATGTACAAGACGTAAAATTAGATCAATTAAATGAGAAATTAGAAAAATTTAAAAATGAAATACACAGACAAAATTGTAACATTGACAAGGTAGACAAATTAGATAGAAACAAAAACAAGGTAAGTGGGGTAGAAAATTATGATAATATAAATAAAAGTATGATGTTAGAGAATGATTGTGTAAACAGGAGTAGTAATAATGAGGTTTTATGGGGAATAGAATATAATAATGATGGAATGATAATGTGTGTTAAAGGGTGGAAGAGAGTGTGTAGAGAAAGTATAATTGTAAAAGATTTGCAGGGGTTAGATTTTTCCCTTAGTGGTGTATTTGGGGGTGATATACATGTGTTTAGGAAGGACGAGAGTGCCTTCGATGTAGATTTTGGAGACAAAAGGTCTGCAAATAGTTGTCCCTGGATTTTTTGTTCACCTGATAGGTGGTGCGAAAATAAAGTTGTAGTGTACCCTGCATATATGGAGAGAGAGAATGTGATTTGGGGCTATGATAGGAGTTATTGTGAAAGAGAATTGTGTGATAATTGGGAGATAGAGTTATATAGAGTATGTAGAGATTATGAAGAGTTGATTGAAAAGTTAGGTGGAGATAGGAGTGATAAATATAATGAAAACTTACCTTGTATTGAGAATAAAGTAGTAGGAGAGGATGTTGATAAAGATGACTTTATAACTTACCTGATTATAACAGACTATACCAAAGGCGACATGACCATACTCTATCGTGACAAATTATATGAGATAGTAATATGGAACAAGCATATTAATTCAAATAGTATTGTGGAAATATATGAAGAATTAGATAAGTGTTATATTGATAGTAATAATATAAAATATCTAATATTAAACCATGTATATAGTTTTAAGGTTCGATTGCTATTTGACGATGGAGGTTGATTATTTTATTGTGTTATGAACATTTAATTATGTGAACAGTGTTTTTTTAAATGGACTGATTAGGACTGATTATGGTAAATGATTAATGATTATGTGAATTGTATATTTTTGTGTACTAATGTCAGTGTATTTGTGTATTCTTGTAGTTGTGTACTTTATATATTTTTTTATGTAAACATGTATTGTAGGATTTTAAATAACTGAAGAGAATTTAAATTATATTATGAGAGTCAGAATCTAAGGGTTAGTAAATGATTAAGCATGTTATATATTTGGATATGGAGAGGTATTGTTGTTAGTAGATAAGTGATGAATTTTCTAGTGATATATTAAGTTGAAATGTTGTAAAAGAGTTTGGGTAATAAGGATAAATAAGGGCATTGGAGTTAGTTAAATAGAGTTATTGGGAGTTAGGGAAAATAAAGTGTTGAGATATTAATAGTATATAAAGAGGTGTTAGATATTTTAGGGACACAGTGGTTAGTGATTATATGTAGAGGTGAGTAATGTGCATGGTAATTATATTTGTGGTTGATGGTGATATTTTGTAATAAGGGTATTGGTGTAGGAGTCTGCAACGAGAGATGTTGAGACAGGAAAGGACCGTTGTGTGCCGGAAAGGGTTATCTGAAAGGGTCAGGAACCAATGATGGAATGAGCATAGTGAGGGATACACACATACTAGTACAAAAAATGCGCGGTGCCAGAGGTTTTAAATGGGATTTGTGAAGGGGGTTATTGTAGAGATATTGGTGTCAAAATATATTAATGGTTAGAAGCGGTTGTTAGTAGTTAAAAAGAGGTGAGTAAGGTTAGATTGACAATGCCAAAATAAGACAAAGAGAATAGTGAATAATAGAGAGTCACCCAAACTAGTAAGGATAAAAAGGTTAGAAAAGGAAAATTCATGGTAGAAAGGTAATGTAACTGAAAGGTAAATGATAAATTTGAAATTGTTTTATAGAATCTGCTGAATGTTAAATGATTAAAAGTTAATAGAGAATTGTTGATAGTAATGATGTGATAGAGTTTTGGTACAAGCCATGTAAATGTAAATTGTTAAATGTAAATGTAACAATGTTAATGTGCAATGTTTAATGTTTTATGATGTTTTATTGTTATTGGTAATGACGTTAACAAGTGTTGAAATATAGTAGATTTTAAAGTTGGAAGTCTAAAGTTACAAATGAAGTTGAATAAAATATTATAGTAAGCTGCCATTTACAAAATAGAAGAAGTGAATCTAAGTTGAGTAACAAAATTTAAATAATAAAAGTGTCTGCCATGATAGTTGTAAGCTGAATTTATAGAAATAATTAGGTGAAGGTATTTTGGGGGTATATTAAAGAATTGTTGATGTATTGTGTTATGTGTAGTTATATATATGTTGTTTATTTTCTTACAAGGAAGAAATTGAGTTTGGTGGTAGTAAAAAAGCAATGTATTTTAAGTCTTGTAGTTGTGAGGTTGAAACTTTTGAATTAACAACAAACCAATGCCCCAAACACAAACCAATGCGTCTAAAAGGGAACATATCAGTTGTAGATATGTAGGTGTACTAGACCACTATTTTGAAATTTTGTATGCAATGTTTCAGAGTTTTGTGGTGTTGTGACCGCAGTCCTGGGCTGGCTGGAGCGTCAGAACAGGAGTGTAGAGTGCCTCATGGCCTTATGGTGTAGGGATCTCTCAGGAGAAGTCCAGTAAGGTCAGAGGGTGCGACCAACATCATGGGACCAAGGGTAAGGAATGATAAAATTTTTTTTTTTGTAACGTTACAGGGGGTTGTGGTGACATATCTAGACTGATCCTTTTAGGAAAGTGTGAATGAGTCAATGAAATTTTTTGTGTTTCGACACAAAATTTTTCATTGAGGGGGTTTGTAACAGTACATAATGACCCATTACCATAATTATGGGTTACAGTGGAAATCGGTTAACATGAAATGACGGGGACCAGTTATTTTTTTCGTCTAAACCGAATTTCGCGTTAAGCGAACAAAAAGTGAAACAAAATGAGGAAGTGGACAAATAGTGTACTGTAGATTATTTATTGTACTGTCTAGTAAAATGCAACAAATAGGCCTACAACCTTTTATTTATCCTCATGGTTTATTATTGTTAATTTTTCTTAAAATTATTATTAGCTGTTCTAAATTTAGTCCTGTGATTTAGGTTTTCTTATAGACTACTGTATGTCTTTCAACTTTACCGTAGTTTTCGTGTTTATCTTTATTTAAAATAATCCGTTATTTTCTTTTGCACACAATTTTGCACTATTTTATTTTCAACAAATTGTTCTAATTTATCAACGTGTTCAAACATTTCACCTTCCGAGTTGGCTTCAAAATGTCGACGAACACGGCTCAGCAACGAAAGCATATCGGTAGCGGTAGGAACATTTTCACTATCATTTTCCGTGTCAAGTTCGTTGTCACTATCATCGCCTTCACAGTTTTGGTATACCGAATGTTTTACAGATTTCTGTTTTAGTTCGAATACCCTCATTAACAGCTTGGAGGAGTTCAACTTTTTTTTTCTAAAGAGAGGGCACTTTGTTTACGCACTTTCTTCTCCATTTTACTTCCGGACTGCAAAAACGAAATTTACGAAAGCGTAACTTCACTTAACACGTACACGTCACACGCTTAACGTCACTTAACTGGCTGTAAAAGACTAAGAAGTTTGTACAGTAAAAAAGTAAACAGTTAATCCTCACAACTGAGTAAATTTTTTACAGTAAAATGTTATTGGTACCGTACCGCAAACTTTACCACCGCTGTACACGCACAGAATAAAACTGAACTGAACTCATCACACCCTATAGAGTAGGTAGTTAATGTAACCGATAACGGTTTATTTGCGGTCAATGAACAACACATTTGGTGCTGAAGGAGAGGCTATGGTTTCTCGTAAACAACGGTACACTGTATACAGTACATAATGTAAATAGAACTTGGTACTGAAGACAAAACAAAACAGGTAGACAAAACAAACTATGGTCACTACCTGCTCTTTCTCTTTGAGAGATGAAGAATGGATTGCGTTACATCGAAAACAAGCTTTTGGGCGTACTTGTGTGGCTTTATTTTGTATGCAGTTACTTAAAAGCCAGCCAAAAAAAAATTATTTTTAACAAAAATTTTTCGTGTTAACCGATATTTTTCAGGTAAACCTTTCGTGTTAACCGTACAAATAATACACTGTACATAACAAACGGCGATCGGTACCCGAGTGGTATTTCGTGTTAACCGATATTTTGTGGTAACCGTTTTCGCGTTAAACGATTTCCACTGTATATAGGTATTTTCAATGTTTTGTATTATGTAATTATTTAAACACGGAATGGTTAGGTCCATTGTCCCTCTGGGAAAAGGAACAACGCAAATTCAGCCAGAGTAAGACACCAAGGTCGCCGATGGACGTGCTGAAATCAAAAAAGGCCATGGCGGTGTTTGTGACGAAGGACTTCAATATGAATTATGATTGGGCTATAGCACGGTTCCGTCATCGCTAAGAACAATGACGCACTGAATACAATATGTGCAACGAGGCGTTGTCCAGCAAGACAAAGCTGGATGACGTAAGAACCACACACACAAGCGCAAATTTACATTTGCCTCGGTCTCATTTCAACGCCATTCTTCAGAGGAGCCACAGCGATGTATCGTTGTGTGTATAACTTTTTAACAATAGTTTAAATTAACTAGCAAAAATGTTATCAACAGTAGTGGAGCAATGAAGGCTCATCTTATTTAACAGTATAAATATATAAAAAATGTAAATTCAGTGCACACATCTATCTAATTAAACTCAGCGGAATTAAAGGCGAACACCGGCCATCACCATGGGCGTCACACACCAACAACGGATGGACACCACCACCTAATAAGCAGAGAAGTTGCTTTTGTCATTTTTATAGTTAATGAGCTCATTAATACCAAACCGATAATAAAAAAGGAATGTGTGAGAATGAACGAGTGAATGTATGGCCATAACCACATATGCCGAGGGCATTGGTTTGTGTAGTAACTAATTAACTATTAATAACTGATTTTAAGCTGCAGCAATAAAGTTTACATTGATATTAATTCAACAGATAAAGCAATAGAGAGAGTAAAAAGAGATAGAAAAAGTAACCGCCATTTTGTTTTGGGTCATATCATATGACGTCACTATTTTGACCGCATGGTTGTATATGTACTACCTTAGATTGAATTAAATTTGATGGTTAATTTCAAGAATATCTTGTTATCATTTGTGTCGTCAACTGTGTTTCAAAATCTTCCTGTACATGAACCCTGGCACCCCTTAGGTAGAAAACAAGTTATAAAAGAAGAAAATGAGCCCGGCAACTAATGAATTTGGTAAGTACTCAGACGTACCAAATTATGGTATTGGTTATACATATTTTAGTAGAGTATATGTAATAATAAACATAAAGTTGAGTTATATTACAAATGCCGCCCAGAACAAGGGACATAATTATAATTATTAGTTATATTACATTATACTCATCGATTCCTGGTCGTAGCTTCTCTTGGGATCCTCTTCTTCTTCTGGAACACGTTTAAGGTCCTGTATTCTTTGGATTAGCTGAGATTCCCATTCAAATGGTTGAAATCCAATATTCAGCTTTCATCAGTCCTTGTAGATGGTCTTCTTCTTCAGATCGAGTTAGGTAATTTTTGATCTTCCTCCAGAATTGGTCATTTATGAGTTTATTTTACTTCCTTCCAAGTTTTGCCAGATTATTTTTAAATAAATGGTTTTTAATTATTGCCCATCTCAGCAATGGTTGTTTACAATAGTCTTCTTACACTTCTTGAATAAAATTTTGAAAAATTTAAAGTTTTTAAAGTTAATTTGGCTCCGAGGGCTTCATACATCCCCCCTCTATGCTGGTCAATAATGAAGTCATTCAAATTCAACGGTCACTCTATGTAACAACTATCAGTTGCCATAGTTACCCTTCAAATTATACTATTTCTCATTGGTCAACATCTTATAACATTGTTATAATCTAACGTTTTATTTATGTTCAAATATGTAAAAATCCTTTAAATTATGATTACTTCCTTATGCTAGTATTACTATTAATTCTACTAACACCATTGTTCTGCTTTTTTACTAAAGATTATTTTGATGGTTACTTTTGATCAATTAATAACATTTTTATTATTTTCTTATTGATATTTCTTTTGTAATTATTTTTAAACTGAATAATATTTATACATTTTTATATCTGATACACTTACTTAATTAAACATTTTATATACTCTAATTGACCCTTGGTTACTGTTTCCTTTTTAAACTTATAAAATTCTCTCCTTCATGCTAGGCCTAAAGCATAGGTTTCACAATACTCCCATTCAACATTACTTATAACCCATAAACTTTATTTATTGGTTCATTGACCATCTTTTTGATAGAAACAGATAAACAAAACAAAAAACATTGGTGCTTCCAACAACACACCTTTTATCATTAAAATATTTCTCGCCAGGTCCAAGCCTGAAATTAAACTTCTAACTGTTTTGGTTTCTTACTACTATCTCCCCTATCTTCTAAGTTAATTAGTTCTATAGTTTTAACAATAATGAAACTCTTATAATAATAATTTTTAACAGTACTTTGCACAATATCATTCACTTACAAATTCCTTCACTAAAATATAGTGTTTGCTTCTCCTATCTTCCACTCTAATAATATTAACTTTTACCTTATAATTGTAATTCTCACTTACTATCACTAAAATTAATAATGGTACTATTAGTTCATACTTTTTTATACAATATTCTATTAAAGATTGTTTCGCTATATTGCTATAGTCTGCTTCTTATTATTTTGTACACTACATGCACCTACACTGCACTTTTCCTTACATTTTAAGTTTCTTTCTTTATCATCACTTTCACTTGATATTTCACACATTGTTTGTTTACTTAGTGTTGTATCACTGTGTGGTTATTGGTAATTAATATTTGTTTTATTTTCATTTCACATTGGTCACTTTTGGTTTTGACTGATTGTCTTTATTCAGCTCAATTATAACTTATTTGTTTCTGACTAGTTTATTATTTAATGGGGTATTATTTATTTTTAACTTCCTATCTTACATTTGGAAATTCATGTTTCTTTGCTTTTCATTTAACATACATAATATATCTAGTTTATTTTTATAGTTTATATATTTGACATCTTATTTATGCCCTATCTGTTTTAGTGCATTTATTTTACATATTATTTGTTAGTTACATCTTGGGGTTACAATGATCGTGGTCATACTTTAGGTTACTTCTTGTTTCTCGTTCCTTCCTTCTTGTCTCTATTTTCTTGTTTTCTTCAATCTTCTTGTTTTCTCCAATCTATTGGGTCAAGTCATAGTCAGTTCCTGTCAATTGTTATTTCGTAGTTGGGTCATTAATCTTCAAATTATAAGTTTTTTTTTTAACATTTCTTCCTACCTTCAGCTTTTCTTTTAAATATTATATATAATATGATTTTTCTTTTATTAATCATTAGTGGTATTTTGCACTATCTTATGTCATGTTACAATGTATGTACGATTTATCATTGATTATCCAGTATTTCTGATGTAGAGAGTACTGCGTCAATTGTACCCCTGCATGGAGTAGACGAAGATGCTTGCCTTCTATGATTAGTTTACTTAGATGAGAATGCGGGTGGAGTATTATTTGGTGTTTGCTATCATAGGTGAGCTGGGAGTGCTGAAGGCGTCCGCCCACGCGTAATATCCCCGTATTGTCCAGAAAGGGGTTAAGTGAAAGAATTTTGCTATTATTAGGGATAGAGCGTTGTGCCTCAAGTTCCTTGATTTCGATATTAAAGTGTGATCTCTGGGACTGACGAATAAAAATCAAAAGTGTACCATGTACCTCATGGGAAGTTAAAAAAGAAGTGTTTCTGTCAGCCATGGGAAGTCTAGAGTTCCGAATGAATCGAAGGCAGTAAGAAAATACACGAAGAAGTTTTGAAAGCGAAGAGTAGTTTTCAAAGTAATTAGGCGTAGATGAAGTGGCAACCAGGGTGGTTTGGACTTGTTTACGTTTTTCTTGATCAAGATTGGGATGAGTGTAGGGTGAATGGGCATCGAAAGCACTGGTGGGCCATGATGATGACTCATTGGACAACCAGGATGGACCATACCACCATTGTGGGTGACAGTGTAAAAAACGGGGTAGACAACCCCGCAATAGGATGTCAGCAGGGTTGTCATGTGAGGAGACATGATGCCAGGTACCCTTTGCAGTGAGTCGCTGTATCTCCGCAATGCGGTTGGAGACAAATACTTTCCATCTGGAAGACTGCTGGTGAATCCAGTGTAAGGCGATCATTGAGTCGGAGTAAAAATACAATTCGTCAGATTTATAACTCACAGCGTTTACACCCTTGGAAACCAACTGAGCCAATAAGAGACAGGCGCAAAGTTCAAGTCGGGGTAATGTTACCTGCTTTAAGGGGGCGACTCTAGATTTAGAGCATAATAAGTTTGATGAAATGCTGTGGTTTGAATACACCGTACGCACATAAATGCAGCACGCGTAACCATTTACTGAAGCGTCGGCAAACCCATGGAGTTGAAATGAAATGATTTGGGAATTATTTAAATTCTTTACGGATCTTGGAATCTTAAAATAAGTGTCTGATATCAACTGAGCATAAAGTTCTACCCATTGATTAGATAATGAGTCTGACAGGGTGATAATGAGTCCAACTTGTTCCCGTTAACCACAGTATCTGCATGAAATGTTTGCACCAAAATGTAACCGGGCCAATAAGTCCTAATGGGTCGTAAATTCCGGCGATAACGGATTATACCCTTCTCTTGTTAAATACCTCCACTTCAAAATTTCTTTGAAAACTATATATGAAACTATCATCGTTAATGTCCCATTGAATACCCAAAGTACGTATAGTTTGATTCTTGTTAAAGTCAAGGGAAGAGTTGGCATGTGAAGTTATAATGGTTTGATCATTGGAAAACCACTTGTGTAAAGTAAACCCGTATTGACTTAATAACGTTGTAATGTCAGACTTCATTTGTGATAAAATGTGTGGGTTATGTGAGCCGGTCATGAGATCGTCCACATAGAAATCGTTTGCGATAGCAGAACAGGCTATAGGGTGTTGAGTTTTGTTTTCCTGGGCTATTTGTGCCAAACATCTTGTGGCCAGAAATGAAGCGCTTGCAGTCCCATATGTGACTGTCCTCAAGGTGTAGTGTCGAAGTTCCCTATGGGGGGCGTCGCGCCAAACAATTCGTTGCAAATTAGAATCTCTAGGAGTAACTAAAATTTGACGGTACATTTTTCAATGTCCGAAATGAGGATGTATCGGTGCGTTCGAAACCGAGACATAATCGAAAAAAGATCCTGCTGGACCGTGGGACCAACCATCAGTGTGTCGTTTAAGGACAAATTATTTGTTGTTTTGGCAGAGCCGTCGAAAACAACTCGCAATTTGGTCGTTATACTAGAGCCCTTAAAAACCGAATGGTGTGGTAAGTAGAAGGTGTCTGACTTATTGACTGACAAATCGTAAGAATCAAGCAAAGACATGTGACCCAGAGTTAAATATTCCTGCATGAATTTACTATAGTCTTTATGAAGAGCAGGGTTCTGCTTGAACTTAAGTTCCAGTGATTGAAATCTGCAAATAGCTCCGTGAAGAGAATCGCCCAAATGAGAGTTGTATCCCCTGCGAGGTAGGGACACAACAAATCTACCACTATTATTGCGGAAAGTGTTAGCGATAAAATGACTTTCGCATTCTGAGTCCTCAACTGAAGGAGTACAGACTGCAATGTCCTCCAATTGCCAGAAGTCTTTTAATTGCAATGAAATGGCATTGTTATCTTCGCACGCTATAAATGATGAAACAGGTTTTGTCATGTTGACATTAAAAGGCACGTTACCAGCGAGGATGAATCCCAATTTTGTCTCCTGTATTATGGGAAAGTGTGGGCTGCGGATGAATTTGATAGGTTCAATCAATTGTAAATAGTACTAGGCACCAAGTAATATGTCGATTTGTGAAGAAAAGTTTAGTTGCGTGTCAGCTAAGAATATGTTTTTTGGTATATTTAGGGATGAAATATTAAACGATTCTGCAGGGAGATTATTCGTAATACTGGGAAGCACAGCGCAATGCACGTACAGATTGAAATCCTTGTAATGAGAATTCAGCCTTACCCTTGTACTAAAGTCAGCTTGACATAGGGAATTGTTTATACCAGTGATGGGTAGTTGAGACTTGGTTAATTTTAGACCCATGCGGCGTGCGAAACTCATGGTACAGAAGTTTGCTTGAGATCCTGAATCTAATAGAATTCTTACTGGATGCTTCGTACCGGCTTGGTCCGTTGTCATGCAGACAGCGGTGGATAACAGAATAGATTTATTTGTTTGTAATTTGAGGGAAAATTGATTGTTGCCCCTGTTTGAAGTGTTGCTGCCTGATATGTGAATCATTGTATGATGTCGTTTAGAACATGTCCTACAAGAAAATTTGGAAGGACAGTGTGAGGGCTCATGGCCTGGACGCATGCAATTTAAACAAAGTTTGTATTTGAGTAAAATGTTCTTTCGCTCAAAGGGAGATGCAGCCACGAATTGTGGGCAATCAGACAGTCTATGTTTACCGCGACACATCTGACAAATTTTATTGTTGATATTAGTATGAAATGTTGACCTAGTGAGCTCAACGGATTTAGTAATCGTGCGATAGGGAATCTTATCTTATCGCTAACTTGTGTTCTGTTTGCTGAACTGGTTGATGCCCCAACGTTTTGCATTAATTGCCTTCTACCATTTAAAAATTTAATGAAATTGTTGAAATTAGGGAATCGCTCGTCAGATAGACTTTCCTTCCATAGTCGACATGTCTGGTTATCGAGTTTCTGAGTTAAATATTGAACAAAAATAATTTCAAAAGTATTTATAGCTAAACTCAATGAATTCAAAGCGTTTATATTTGCAGTGATTTCGTCAATAAATTTTGAAATGCCAACCATGGACTCTTGCTGAATGGACTTCATGCCCAAGACATTCCCTACATGATATGCTGAGACAATTAATTTACTATCATACCTGGCCTTCAATAGCTCAATGGCTACTGCATAATTGTCATGGGTGATTGGGAGAGACTTTATTACATTTAAAGCCTCGTCCCTTAGTGAAGAATGTAAATAATGCAATTTCTGGATGTCCGTCAGGTTCGTTCTGACGTTGTAACGTCTCGCGGTTATTCTCTAGGAGTCTTATAGACGTACTTTTTTGTTAATTAACTCGAAGTTTTATTAGCCCCACGTTGTTAGCATCATCTTGTAACGTCTCGCGGGTAATCTCTCTCAGAGTCTTAAAATATACGTTTCCTAAAAAGGTTTCTTATCGTCTATTTATGCTCTTCGAAAATCTCGCTTTAATGAGAGTCACAGAATTTGTTATAATTTATGTTCAATGTTTCCAAAAATCGAGTGTGTGTGATTACGCAAATATTTCCCTTAGATTTTATTTGGGTGAAATCAATACCGTTGTTTTACAGTAGTTAGGAGAGAGAGTGCAAAGAGAATTCCTCTCTTAGTATACGATTAGTTCATTCAAATTTCTCCGCTTATGAGACCAGCTGATTGTGACTTTTACAAACACATTTGAGGTTACATTAACTCCAAATGGTACGTAATATTTTCTGGTTGTCCGTTCTCTTCTCAGTCTCCTGACAATCTGTAACCAACTACCATCTACTGAAAAATAATACACATTTATATTCAAACAACAAAGTATTCATTGGATTTATTTTGCATTTTTTTTTTTTTATCTTCTCCCAAAACAGAAAGGGATAATCGATTCTTACTGACAACACAGCATTAATTCGATCTTATTTTTAAACATATAATGTATAACAAATATTTTTATTTTCATTTCAATAACAATAAAGAAACAATTTATAAATTTCCCAGGGTTATTGTAGAGTTCTTTATACTATGAGAAGGTCAGAAATGAGTATTTTAATACCAAGCTTTACATAAATTAATTTATTATAATTTGTAGTATTTAGATTATGTAGTTCCTTAGTTATCTGCCAGAGCGCAGATTACGTTTCTTCACTAAACACGAAAATTATTTAATGGCGGCCGGAATGTTCACCAGTCCACATTTACTGTTTTTTGGTTTAACAAAATAATAAAGTTTATTTTCACCTCTTCTCCTGAAGTGTTTAAAGATATGATGCTGTTTCTAGTGTTATAATGTTATAGTTGAGATATAATTTAGTTAAATTTTACTTGGTAACGATCTCACCAAAATGTCGACGTTCTGTGAACTAGGCCTGGATCTCGGAGGTTGACTTTTCAAAGTTTCATCAAATTACGGGCGTGAAGGGTTGTATTAGAAGGAGTTCTAATATGTAGTGGACATCACTTGTTAATTTTATTAATTTTGCACTACTTATTCCCAATGGTATTTGTTAATTTCTCAAATTTTTATAGGCATTACACTTTTTCAAAACGTTCACTTCCAAATCATTTTGACAATTAATTTCCAATCTTGTTAGTTGGTTACTGTTAGTAACCAAGAATTTTTATGGTTTTTTATTGGTGAATCTATATACTTTTTAGTATATAGGCTATTATTAATTATTATAAATTTATTTCTTCTTTTTAAAAAAATAATCCTTTTTACGTTTTATTTATAATCCAATTTAAATTATTTAAGGTTTTTCTTTATATTTTTCCTTACGCTTGTACATTGGTATTTTATATTTTAATCTCTTTTAATTTGATTTATTTATGATTTATCATTTACTGAATGTATCCTTACTCTAAACTATTTTTCCTATGCCATCTTGCTAACATAGTATTATTTTAGATCTAACCCTGGGTTATCTTATATTTAAACATAATCATTATATTGAACACAAAGATTATTCCTAGGTACAAGACCTTTGTGGCCTACACAATACAAAATTACACAAAATACAAGAAATACAAAATTTGTCAGCAGCAATATAGTCCACTGCTACAATATACTGTAGATTGTTTTTTCATCTACAGTACCAATCTGTGAGATGCTCTTTTTTAAAAGTTTACACTTTCACTAAATACACTATATTTCACTTTGTACACTGCACTTACATTATTATTGTTTACAGTGTTTTATAGTACAAAGTTTTTTATAGCTTGGTACATAATACCCATTTCTGACTTTTAGAATGGGGTGATTACTGGTTTTAACGATGGTGATTGTGTTATCATATTTGGGCATGGGTTATGTAATGTTACAACGTGTACTAACTCCAAGAACATGTTGTAATAGTGCTGCTAATCAATAATGTTGCCTGAGAAGCAGGGCAATTTAATTGGCTCTAACTGAATAGGGGATGCTTTAATTGGCGTAACTTCTGCTTGATTTAATGGTTTTTTGCTCACCTCTTCTACACGTTCTAATAAATTGTGCAGCTTACACTCAATAGTGCAGAGATCATCCTCTGTCTGAACCCTGTCACTTACCGATGTGAAATCAGATTCATCAGCCTCAATTTGGGTCTGAATTTCATCATACTTCGCGGACAACTCCATCAAGTGACGAAGTTTTATTTTTAAAGCATGGTGATCATTTATTTCATGATCGAAATTGTCCGCGAAGGTGTTTATATGGGATATAGAGGCTTTAATTGTGCCACGTTTTTTAATCAAAGCTTTCACATCAGATTGAACTGCAAGCTGTGATCCAAAATCGATAAATAAATGCAGAACAGGTGAACAATTAATGTAATTTGAGTATTTTATCAAATTTTGATATAATGTGGTAGCCAGTGAGTGGTATATAACTTAATCTAATTCCTTATTATAATATGTACTTATTTTTTAAAAAAATAGTTATATGAAAATTATTTGAAAATATGACTCATTTAACAATAAAAATATAAATTTAGCTTTATTCCATTATTTAAGTTTCTGACTGATTTCTTGTAAAATTGTATAAGTGAAAATTTGTGTGAAAATACAGGTCTATAGTAACTGGAAACTGATTTCTGTCTATATAAAAATTATTTTGCAAATATTACTCATTTTTACTGTATATAAAATTATATAAGTGAGAAACTGTGAGAAATATAAGTTCATAGTCACTTGAATTATGAGATTCCTCTGCAGGTTTAAGATGGCTCCGTTGCCTGTCGTTTCCTTGGCGATCCTGTCCGGCTGGCCTTGGATTGGTGGCGCAAGTCTTGTTTCCACTTGTCGGGTGATGTTTGAAGTTGTAGCTCTCTGTGCAGGCTTGAAAATCTGATTTTCACTGATGAATGACAAGTGACGATGAATTGGAATATCTTGCGGTCTTAGAAATGATGTCCTGTAGAATCTTGTACGGCCAAGTATAAAGTTTTTTTTTTTTGAAAGTAATGAATGTATGCTCACGGCCAGCAATTTTACGTTTAAGAAGATTTGGGAATGACCAAATGTTATTTGGACCTATTAAATGAAATATAGATCCAGCCCGGAGGACCAAATGTTACGTCTTCGACGCTCTCGAAAATTTCTTGAGTTGGTCTTACAACGTGAGGGTGGTAATATATGAAATAACGTAATGGACTGTATTTTTTGAATTAACTGTTTATTTAAATTTATGTGAAAATGATTGCATGGCCCGTGCAGTGTAGCGTGGCATACATTGCCAAAGTAGGAATGACTTAAGTACTGAAAAGCATAATAATAAATTGAAGTGGAATATTCCGATTTGAAAGAATTACATAGCCGTGGTGATGAAGGCTGTTGTCCATTCAGAGTTTAACAGTTAACTAACTTGAACTGCGAGCAGCATATTGAGACACGCTGGTAGCAGTTTAGCGTGGGGATGACATCACTGCACGAACCAGCTGTTTACATATATGTTTACATTAAAGGTACAAAGTTTAACAGCAACGTTTTAAGAGTTATTTACAAAATTCGATGTCTGATGAACGTCTTAGCTATTTGTCTGTGCTTGCAATAGAAAGGACTTTGACCAAGATCATTGTCTTGAAAAGAGTCGTTGATGATTTTGCCGTTAATCACAACAATCGAAGAATTAATCTGTTTTAAAAGTAAGTAAAAGCCTGTTTACTATTTTGCATTCATAGTATTTTATTTTGCTTAATATTTCAGCTATTCAGTTTTGGCCTATCAATTATCATCTTTATTGTCAGCACTGATTTAAACATTGTACAGTTAAGATATTGTCATTTTGTACAAATAATATACACATATACATAAATATTGTAACGTCCTACTTTAGTGAGGTCTTAGCGAAACGTACACCTTTAGTCAAGCCCCAAATGTTGGGTTCGCCAAATTTGTAACGTACCGCTTATGAGAGGCATTCACCACTTATGAGTGTATTGCAATTACCGGTTTCGTTAATTCAGCCCCACAGTTGTACGCCAAATTTGTAACGTACCGCTTATTGTGAGGTACTTGTGAAAGTTATTATATGCCTCACGCAGTATGCGTCACTTCTGAATTATACTAACTGATGTTTTCAAAAGTATAATTAAAGGATTTTGTTTATTTTGTTTTACTCAATCTAAAGAGAAATCGAGAGTGTGTGATTTGTGGTCAAGGAGGGAAGTTGTTCAGCCTTATACAGAAGAGAGAGTAAGTATCATTATTTCCACTCAGTTGAAACGATTTCTTCTGTTTGTTGTGCTGAAATTTTTTATAACTACCCACTACAATAAATTATAACACTTTATTATTCAATATTAATTTTCAATAATATTGCTTTATTTATTATTGACTTTTGTCTCCTGCCACCAAAATATAGGTATCACAATTAATCTTATCTGAAAAAAACATCATCTCGACTTTACCGAGTAAACATAGAGTTGTCTCAGGAGCAAAACATATATGTTGTTATTTACCCAATATTACGCTATAATAAAAAACATCAAGTATTACATAATTCTTAATAATTCCCCAGGGTTCAGGGTGAGTTCTTTGTGTTATGAGAGTGTCAGAAATGGATAATTACTACGCTTTACAAATACCGAAAAATTAATAAATAATTTTGTTTATTTTTCATGTAGTATGTAGTTCCAGGAATTGCCGTAAGAGAGCAGCGTATATTTGTTTACTTTGAAAAACATATGATCAAATGATTATTTTTTGTTCTATTTCACCGTTCAAAACGAGTTTTCTTCTGGAATTATTACGAAAAAATGTTTATATTACCTCGCTCCGTATGGTTCTTACTGGATTGCAGCTTTTCTGTGATGAGGTCCATCTTGCGTTATAAATTCCTTTTCGTCTGAAGTATTTTCCAATTGTCAACGAGAACTAGGCCGAACCATGTTGTATCCGCAGAAGGTTTTCATCCACTGTTTATTAATGTATATAACCATTTAATTTGGATTAATCAGGTATAATTAGATAGTGGTCACTCTGTTTGTTAATCTTGCGTTAATTTCAATTCCTCCAACATCCCAAAAAAGGTTATTTTTTATAATTTTAGTCGCATCGTTTCTTCAACTCTCCGGTTTAGTTCAAAATTTTTCTTATTAACAATACTTGTTATTTTCCATCACTCTTAGTAACACATAGTATTTTTATTATGTAGGCATTTCATAATTATTATAAATTTATATTTTATTTATGGAAAAATAATTCCTTTCCATTCCGGTTTCTACACCCATTTAACTTACATAATAAGTTTTGGTTAATTTTTTATAACATTGTATATAAGTATTATATCATTTTATTATCTTTAAATAAATTTATATATTATTTATTTAGTCTCGAATAGTATTCATACCCGGCACTACTTCCTGTTGCCATTTCCTTCATAGGATTATTTTAATTTATTATGATCTTTTGGTAATTAAATTTTTATGTCCTTTAAAACTAACCCTGGGTTATCCTATATTACAACACAAATATTTTAAAAAACATAACATTAACTTATGTATAACAAGTTGTGGTCCATACACTATAAATTACAATAAATAAATAAAATTACAAAAATCAATCAGTATTATTACATCCTACTTCCATAGTTTTATCCTTTCCAAACATACAGCACAGTTTGGTAATACATTACTTTCACTTTTGTTTTTCACCTCAATGGGTACACTAGAACTCACTTTGCACTGTACACCACTCGAATTGTTTATTATGTTGAGTGATATAATTAAATTTTGAGCGAGCTTTAGTTTACCCATTTCTGACTTTTATTATCATGACTTAATTTATTGGGACCGGGTTATGTAACGTTACATAAAGCCCCCCCACTAGAACAAATTTATTTTAGTTCAACAGAAATAAATTGTTGATTGGTTCAAGTCTCCTAATGGTCTTGACTTTGTTTTCATAATAGTGTTTCATTTCCGACTGATTATACACTCCTGGTAATTCCGACTGGTGGTAATTGCTGTTTTCTTACTATACTCTCTCTCTCTCTCTCTTGGAGGCAAATTCATCAATTATTCATTTCTGGGTAGTGGTACTTCCACATTTTATTTGATAAGGACTGGTCACACTAATCATATTAAACTTGTTTTAACACTCATTTCTATTTACTTTTATATACTCGCTTTATCAATTAAGATTCTGTCTGCTATCTTCCTTCTATTTTCTTTATCTATACTTCTGGAATCCAATATCACTCTTTTCAGCTATTTTATAATTATTATCCCTTAAATATTCAATTTCCCTAACATTTTTCCCTATCTTGTGCGGTGGTTCCAGTCGGGTGGCCACTCTGGGTCCATACACCGCTGTCCATCCTTACACCTTCTGAGACCAGGGGAACATCATCCCTGCTCATAAAAATTATTGCCGGAACATTTCTACGGTCAATACATAAAAATAAAAAAATTATAAGTAGTAGTCAATTAGAGTCTAGTACCAAACACTTTTGGGATTCTTCATACTGTAGCTGTTTGCATTTATTTATATATTTCTTCTTCTCCTTGATTCCTTCTTCTTTTCCGTCAACTAATAGCATATAATATCATTGATAGGCCTTATGTTAAAATTCTTCTGACTTTACTTCTTGTGACATATTTCTCCGTATCATTTCTTCTTATATAATCTTCAATTCCGAGAAATTCTAATTATTGTATTAATTATCATACTCCTTCAGTTTCATTGGAGTCATTAAATTATTTTTATTCTTCTTATCTGAGCACATTACCATCAATTGTTTATTTATTTATTCTTCTTTTGTTACCATCAAAATCTTATTTTTCCTATTATTTCATTTTAAATCAGTTCTTTATAAATAAATTATATAATCTGCTGTTCTCTTTTTCTTGGTGGTTTGTTGTTTGTTAAAGTATATGGTTTCAAAATAACTTGAGTAAGATGTCCTTACATGCTTTTAGAATTTTGGGGTTTGTTAGTTTCTTCATTTTAAATTATATGTTTTCAAAATAACTTGTGTAAGATGTCCTTACATGCTTTTAGAATTTTGGGGTTTTAGTCTCTTCACTTTAAATTATATGGTTTCCAAAATAACTTGAGTAAGATGTCCTTACATGCTTTTTTGAATTTTGGGGTTTTTATTTACAATGGGTTGCTTGGTCCTGTATCCATAAAATCCGTCCCTTTTTTCTGGTTTGTTTGGAGTCTGTTTAACCGTGGTCCATTATTTCAGGTACTCCATGTTCTCGGATTGCTGGGGTGTTCGTAATTAATTCTCTCCTTGATAATCTTCTTACCATCCGGCTCTCCCACTTTGCTGCTATGAAGTACCGGTCTTCTGTCATAATTCGTTCCTTTTTAACTAACAAGTATTGTACCTCCTCTAACATAACATAGTTGCCCATATTTACTCTCATTTCATTCCCTTTTACCTCTGAATTATTTGCCAAATATTTGAATGTTATATTCCGTCTTGATAATCTGACTAATATCTTCTGATGCACTTCAATCATCGACACATTTAACTGGGATGTAAACTTAATTAACTCCCTCTGTTCCTTAACTGGAAGGTTAAATACATTAATTAATCCACCTGTAATCATCTCCCATTCTTCCTTGGTATTTATTATTTTCTTTCTACTTGTTTTTATTATTTCCTTGGTCTTCTTTTCCACGGTTTGAACATCCTTTTTGTTGTGGCTATTTTTATTTTCCGATGGCATTACACCTTGGTATTCTGTAATTTCTATTTCCTTCCTACTCTCTTCTGTATTAGGACTTACTTTAATACCTTCTGAAGTGCTGTCCAATGTTTCATCCAAACTCTTGACACTATGGTTCATTTGTTTATTAATCTCCTCCTTGTATGTATCTGCTTTTTGGATACGCGTATTAACATTTTCAAACTTCTCTCCGAAAGTTTTCCATATCTCCTTATTGACATTCTCCATTTTACACTCAAATTGTTTTAAATTCTTATTATTCTCTTCAAATTTTGCATTCATCTCTTCTCTTTGCCCTTCAACCGCTTCCTTCAGTTCATGGTATTGTTCATTCATGGTTTGTTTTAAGTTTTCCTCCTGTTTCTTAAAATTCTCCTTATTTTCCTCATTGGTTTGTTTCAAGGCTTCCTCCTGTTTTCTAAAATTTTCATCTATTTTGTTATTGGTTTGCTTTGAAGTTTCCTCCTGTTTTCTAAAATTTTCATTCATTTGTTTATTCTGTTCCTTAAATTGTTCTGCCTTAAATTTCATCATGTCTTGCCAATTAGGTTCTTCTCTGGCTACCGCTTTGTCTGGTTGATCCCCTTGGGCATCCTCTTCCACTATTTCTTTTTCCGGGTCCATAACTACTTCGGTTTCTTCTGTATCACCTGTCTGTTGGTCCATTTCACTGTCCGTAACTAATTCTATTTCTTGTTCCTGTCCACCTTCTTCAATCTCCTTTTCTTCTGCCCTCTTCTTCGATTTGCCTCGGGTATTAGGCATTTCTTGTTTTCTCATAACTGCCAACGATAATTAGATTTTTTGATATATATTTTTTATTAAATATCAAAATTCTTTTCTAATTACCGCCCTTTTACGTTGAGCGCCAAATTTGTAACGTCCTACTTTAGTGAGGTCTTAGCGAAACGTACACCTTTAGTCAAGCCCCAAATGTTGGGTTCGCCAAATTTGTAACGTACCGTTTATGAGAGGCATTCACCACTTATGAGTGTATTGCAATTACCGGTTTCGTTAATTCAGCCCCACAGTTGTACGCCAAATTTGTAACGTACCGCTTATTGTGAGGTACTTGTGAAAGTGTTATTATATGCCTCACGCAGTATGCGTCACTTCTGAATTATACTAACTGATGTTTTCAAAAGTATAATTAAAGGATTTTGTTTATTTTGTTTTACTCAATCTAAAGAGAAATCGAGAGTGTGTGATTTGTGGTCAAGGAGGGAAGTTGTTCAGCCTTATACAGAAGAGAGAGTAAGTATCATTATTTCCACTCAGTTGAAACGATTTCTTCTGTTTGTTGTGCTGAAATTTTTTATAACTACCCACTACAATAAATTATAACACTTTATTATTCAATATTAATTTTCAATAATATTGCTTTATTTATTATTGACTTTTGTCTCCTGCCACCAAAATATAGGTATCACAATTAATCTTATCTGAAAAAAACATCATCTCGACTTTACCGAGTAAACATAGAGTTGTCTCAGGAGCAAAACATATATGTTGTTATTTACCCAATATTACGCTATAATAAAAAACATCAAGTATTACATAATTCTTAATAATTCCCCAGGGTTCAGGGTGAGTTCTTTGTGTTATGAGAGTGTCAGAAATGGATAATTACTACGCTTTACAAATACCGAAAAATTAATAAATAATTTTGTTTATTTTTCATGTAGAATGTAGTTCCAGGAATTGCCGTAAGAGAGCAGCGTATATTTGTTTACTTTGAAAAACATATGATCAAATGATTATTTTTTGTTCTATTTCACCGTTCAAAACGAGTTTTCTTCTGGAATTATTACGAAAAAATGTTTATATTACCTCGCTCCGTATGGTTCTTACTGGATTGCAGCTTTTCTGTGATGAGGTCCGTCTTGCGTTATAAATTCCTTTTCGTCTGAAGTATTTTCCAATTGTCAACGAGAACTAGGCCGAACCATGTTGTATCCGCAGAAGGTTTTCATCCACTGTTTATTAATGTATATAACCATTTAATTTGGATTAATCAGGTATAATTAGATAGTGGTCACTCTGTTTGTTAATCTTGCGTTAATTTCAATTCCTCCAACGTCCCAAAAAAGGTTATTTTTTATAATTTTAGTCGCATCGTTTCTTCAACTCTCCGGTTTAGTTCAAAATTTTTCTTATTAACAATACTTGTTATTTTCCATCACTCTTAGTAACACATAGTATTTTTATTATGTAGGCATTTCATAATTATTATAAATTTATATTTTATTTATGGAAAAATAATTCCTTTCCATTCCGGTTTCTACACCCATTTAATTTACATAATAAGTTTTGGTTAATTTTTTATAACATTGTATATAAGTATTATATCATTTTATTATCTTTAAATAAATTTATATATTATTTATTTAGTCTCGAATAGTATTCATACCCGGCACTACTTCCTGTTGCCATTTCCTTCATAGGATTATTTTAATTTATTATGATCTTTTGGTAATTAAATTTTTATGTTCTTTAAAACTAACCCTGGGTTATCCTATATTACAACACAAATATTTTAAAAAACATAACATTAACTTATGTATAACAAGTTGTGGTCCATACACTATAAATTACAATAAATAAATAAAATTACAAAAATCAATCAGTATTATTACATCCTACTTCCATAGTTTTATCCTTTCCAAACATACAGCACAGTTTGGTAATACATTACTTTCACTTTTGTTTTTCACCTCAATGGGTACACTAGAACTCACTTTGCACTGTATACCACTCGAATTGTTTATCATGTTGAGTGATATAATTAAATTTTGAGCGAGCTTTAGTTTACCCATTTCTGACTTTTATTATTATGAGTTAATTTATTGGGACCGGGTTATGTAACGTTACAATATATACAGTAACTACATTCACACAACACAAACATATAAATTCAATCGGAATTACAGTCCAGATTTGGCTCTCTGTCATTGATAAAACTATTTTAAACTCCAAATTTATACCAGCGAACTCAAGGTTAGGCCCACCCATTTTATAACCTGGCCCACCCATGTGACCTACGCTAGAACCGCCACTGCTCACGCTGAAGAACAAAGTGCAGAAAGGAAGTTTAAACAACTATTCAGAAATTACGAGCAATCAAATTTGTAAAATATTATGTAGACGCATATCTGAAATTCAATTTTTTAAATAGTCACATCTGTTTCTGTAGAACATGAAAGTGTTAAGTGACGCTGCGTTCCTTTGAAACATTTTGTTTTGCATTTATAGGGGAAAAACATTACATTTTGTTTTGCAGTACGTATATTTTAGTTTAGAAAAGTAGAAATACAAAGGGAAAGAATGGGGATAAAAATTATTAAGCCTTTCTGGTCCATTGCTACTAGAGAATGTTACAAATAAAGTATAGTAATTTTCTAATTAAGTAGTCTTATGTAAGGAGACAGTAAATGGAAGCCATAATTAAATTTTCTTTTATCCTAAGTACATGAAACATAAATCATTTTATAATAGTTATAGTTAATGTATAATTTTAGGGAGGATCAAGTGAAAATGAAGGAAGCAGTGTTGGTTCAAGAGTAAACATTCAGCAGAAACTTCAAGAGAAGAAACAGAAACAGTTAGCAGAATTACGAGTTATAGAAGAAGAAATAAAACAAGGTAAACTACACCCTAGTCCAGCAAGTGCAGGCCCTGAGCCTCCACCACCTCCTCCTCCACGTGGTAAACAACCACCTCGACCCAGAGCTAACACGCCAGAGATACTTCTAGCTCCCCATTATTTAGACAGCTATGATTGGATGTCTACAGAAGCTGATCCAATTTATAGGTAATTAATTATTTGGCATATTTGTTTATTATGCGTATATTTTATGAGAATAATATACGGAAAATGAGATATCTTTAATTTGAATTGCAATATGAACTGCATTTTTTATTATAAACTGTATGTTAATAGTTCTGAACCATCAAAAGCAATTACAGTATTATGTTGTGACATGTTATATTAATTTTTGGAGAGGAAAGATTTATTGTATAATTATGCTGGTGCCAAGTAAATAAAAGAAAACTTAGTATTATATTTACAGACTATGTAGCATTGTTTAGTGAAAATACAGTTGAAACAGATATTATATGTCTTGGAGGATTGATGGTTGACCTGAGAATAAATAAGGAAGAGACAAACATGTCTGTTAAGACTGCACCAGCTAAGGAAGTGAAAGTGTATGCTAATAATCTGAGAGTTGTGAATGGAGCAAGTGTTCATCTAATATTTCTGTGTAGTTCTGATGTACAGTTTTGAATGTTGATGTTTTTTGTCTGTCCTTTTCCAATGGATTTATTAAATTTACCTTAGATTCCATATCTGACAAGTCGTAGTAGACAAGAATAGCATTATGTATAGGTGGTAAACATGTCAACGTGCAGACCATGTTGTTCTGCATCGATTGCTGTAATTCCCTGACTACTGAACATTTGGTTCAGTAGAAACCAAATGGAGAAATATTGTGTTAAGAGAATTTTGCCTTAAAAATTTTATTTAACAGAAAACAGAACTATATGAGGAATCTGTGGTCCTCATGCAAGCTTTTTGTGTTATGTTAAATTACCATTGTTTCATTGGCACATTTTAATTTTCGATATTTCTATATACATGCTTCTATCTACTTTTAAATACTTTCAGTACTTTTATTTTATTTTCATACAATTATGTATTCTGTTCATTATGTAATGCTAGAGTATCAATTTTGCTACAGTATACTTCTATATTATATTTTCTTACTTTTCTATACTCCCAATTTTTCTTACTTAAAGAGATTTTCACTGCACTTAGTGAAAATGTGTAAATATAATGTTTGTAAGTGCAGATATAATTTAATAGGTATTTAAGAACAGCAGATCTTATAAAGATTAAGAATGTGAGAATATTAAATAACAAGTATTTCTTAACTGTTAAATTATCAGTTTGAACTGCTTTTATTACTAGTATAAAATTGCATTTAAATATGGTTCTTTGTGTGCTTTCAGCGTTGATATTAATTATATACACTTCTGTAACATGTTTACCTTTTCCAAGTCATTTATATTTTTTTGACTGAATGTCAGACTGTTTCAAGTAATAACAACCTTCAAATAGTACATTTGAAAGATGTTTTTGTTCTTAAATTATTTCTGTTTGAAAATTTTTAACCAAAAGTTTGCAAAGCTGTGTAAGTTGTTAATAAGAAATTCAGTTTTGAGTGGAGTGATTATAATTAACAGTGGGTGTGTTATAAAGTTAGGAACTTTCAGGAGTATAAAGTATGTAAACATTTATAGAGAAAATGTATTATTGTTTAGGTTATGTAAAGAAGACAATGATAGTAATCAACAAATGTTGTTACTCATGTACAAAACATACAGGGTATCATCAGACCTGGATTCACAAGTGTCATTACCTCGTTCATACACCTTACCTAGACAGTTTAAGTATTACAGAAGAGCAAGGACAAGGAAAGCTATACGTTCAGAACATTTTGTTGCTTCAACCAATTCAAGTGATGGTAAATATCTGAACCTCTGTATCTTGATATAATTTAATTGTGCCTGTGTGTACTGTATAATATACAGTAAACCCTCGACTTAACAGACCTCGGTTTAACGGACTTCGGATTTAACGGACAGACTTTGACAAAAAAAAAACTGAAACATCAAAGCATGATAATGTTTTTAGGCTTTTGAAACGTATAATGTGCATAAACTGCAGACTCTCCTGTTCTGGCGATATTGCTTGGCTATCGGAGCATTCTTTCGTTTCTTTTCTTCTTGTTTTGAAACACGCACATTTTCTCATCTTCAATTGTATTTGATGAGAACGGAGTATTCATCAAGAATTCATTTAATTCTTCACGATCCCTGTCTTTGCGTTGTCGTTGACGCAGGCATCGCACACGTTCAGTGGAAGACATCACGACGACTAACACTGAACAATATACACTGATATGCATCTTATTTCACTGTGAAATATTCGTCCATCAGCTAATACAGCAAGCATTACAGTGGCACGTAACTGTTCATTTCCCGTAATCTTTACTGTTACAGATTTGGTTCCATTTTGGTCCACAGTAAATACACGTAAATAAAAAATACGGGCGTTTCATCGGCATTTCCCATGTGTTCAAGTGAATAATTATGCTTCTTGCGTAAATGAATGACAAACTGCTGGGGAGTTTTTCTTCGTAGTCACTCGGTAGTTTTAGCACGAGTGATGTACGTCATTTAAGCGCAAATCCATTTCACCACATCATTCGTCTTTTACACCCGAAGCTGGCTTTGAAACCGGAAACTTTTAATTCTTCTGCGATTTCTAAAGCTTTTAATTTTAAAACCTGTCTAGTGACAGGGAGTCCTTGCCTTCTTAAAAGCCGTTAAGTATTCACAGACGCTGGACTCTACTGCTACAAAACGCCCAACTTGAGGTCCCGCGAATGCTCGTCGCGCAGTATTTGCATTTAAAAGTCGTTCCTTCTGTTTTCTCCATCGTCGAATACAGGATTCATCAATATCGAATTTCCTTGCAGCTTCACGATTGTATGTTTTTTCTACATTTTGTATCACAATTAATTTATAATTCGCATCGTACGGGTTACGTTTAATTTGATCTGACTGCGTGCCTTTAGTCTCCACAATATCACTCATACCGCAAACGCACTACAAAAACGCCGAATAAAAACAAAGTACAGATAAGCGATGTTGTCGCTGTTACAATAGAAAACCACACTTGTAGTTTACACGTTATTTAGAAACATGTTACTCACACCCCTCTACTCATCCTTTGTCTTGCTGCCTACAGAAGGGTGCGAACACGCGCGTGTGTGCACATGATACGTTTGATAATATTGATATTAATTTATGATTAATAAATTAATAAAAACAAGGTTAAAGTAAATTCAGAACATCTAATTTTCCAGTAGCCATCTTGTACTGCCAACTTCTTATAAGAGAAAAAAAAATATATGTGCTTACCATGCTTACGTTCATACGGGTTCTTTTCGGCGAACAGGAAATCAGAATGTTGTTTAAACAAATAAAGAAAACTTTATATGTTTCCTCATTAATTAAAATTTATTAACATTTCTAGAAAAACGCACACAAAATGAAATTAAGAAAAACAAACTTTTAATAAAAAAAAAATAACATTTTAGTGTAAAAAGGAATCAAGATTTTACATAGAAATAATCTCTATACTACTAGGATTAGTTGGACTACGGAAACCAGCACTTCATTACCTATTTATATAATTAAACAAAACCTCACACTCGCTCACATACTACCCCCACATTTTAAAATCTTTCCCTAAATTTCCCATTTTTATTTAATTTTTTAAAAAGGAAAAAACCAGCATTTTTTAATTATTATTTTGAATGTCTACTTTCCTGTTTATGAGTTCGACTCCTGGGGTGTCTCCTCATGGCGTGCACTGTTTTGCTGTTTTATCGTTTTATAGTTCGCACTATCACATTTTACGGCCGAAAAACTGTTTGTATTTTAGATATAAATATAAAGATTCACATTTTTTATTGTATGCGGGCCCGCACTTATGTTCCGAAACTTTTACATAGCTGTTGCTCGCGCGAGCGATGAGATTGGACTGGGGTGAGAAGCAGGCGCTATTTTGTGAAGCGGCTGTTGTTGGAGGTTCAATTCTTATTGTCTTAAAGTTTATATCACTCCGCCAGCTGCCTGTCACCGTTACATAACTGAATTACTCATCAAGGATAGGCTCTGATGTAACGCTCGCCTGATGTTTCATTGCATAATTTGTTTACTGTTGTGTTTGTCCTTGATCTGACTTTTGCACGGTTTGTCTGTTATTAAAACTGTCCACACAATATTATTAAATAATTTGGCATTCATAAAGTCAATAACAGTGCAGCCACCGTTGCGATCGCTCCAAACAAGAAATTTACCGAAGTTTATAATTTCTGTCCCTATCACTCAATATGTTATTTATTATCATAAAAAAATTATAAATTGTGTTATTGCCCCAAAATAGGCCCCAAAATGCCCCGCTACAATACCCCCTCAATGAGATATTTTATGCCGAAGCATAAAAAATCTCATTGACACATTCATACTTGCTAGAGGGATCAGCCAGGATATGTCGCCACAACCCCCTTTATGGTTTACAACAACAAAAAATTTATAATCCACTCACCCTTGGTCCGGTGACTGTGACCGCATCTGCATGACCATACTGGACTTCTCTCTCGAGATCCCAACACCGTAGAGTCAGACAGATACTTAACGCCCCTGCTCTGACGCGCTGGCCAGCTCAGGTCCGCCGCCACAGCATCACCAAACACTGAAACAACAAATCAAATATCAAATAGTGGCCTTATACAACACCATATCCCCAACTGATCTGTTTCCCCCTAGCGGTGCTGGTTTGCGCTAAGAAGCACTGGTTTTGTTCTTTACTTATTACTAACATATATCATAATACCTAACAACATAACATAACACAGGAAAATATAGTACATTAATAATGCATCTTAAAATAAAACAACTTACATTTAAAATGTTACACACTTTACATCATTAAATTGGCATATAAAATCAGAAAATTACCTTTCAATAATAAACTACATAGATCTCCATTTAACTTTTATTAAGTCGTTTCTCAAAATTTTTTTTTTTTTTTCAACTTTGTGTTACACATCATTTCATTTATCATTCCCTTTCATTAATTTGGGTGATTCTACGTTACTCATTATAATTCACTTTATCAACTTGGCATTTACCCATAATCTTCCCCTTTGATTACTCTAACGCTCCCTTACAAAATCTTTAACTAGTATGACACCCCACTATCAAAAATCTACTAACCCTTCTCTACCTCTAAACTACTTACTACTTTAGCTCAATTCGCCACCTTCTCTCAATATATAAAAAAAAAATACTCTCTAACCCTTTGTACATAGGATACGTGTTTCCCCCCCCCCCCAAAAAGCTCAATTCCCGTTCTCTGGCCCCTGGATTCTACCTAAGGCGGCCCCTTCCCACTAAAACTATACCAAATCCCGTCCCAACCCTTATGTTGCGGACTCCCACATTACACTACCCCTACTACAAAATTGCCATCCCCAAAAAATCTCAATCTCATTACCTCACTACAATTACAACAAAATAACATCAACAAAATAAACAACAATATATCACTCAAAACTCTACATAAACTCTCCAATTCTACTGTGTCTCCACTTATACTTCTCAAAATTCTATAACATACATTAACTCAAAACAACATTGCATTATTTTCATCTCTACTATTTCTTTAACTTTTACTTCGATTTGGACAGATCTATATGTCCCACAAAATTCAACTTAAACTGACTCAAACATTTTATTCAAACAATTACTATCACCCATTTCTATCTTTTGCAACCCATTGAAAATTTCACCTATCACAACTATTTTTCATTTTATTTTAAAATCTATAAACACATTGAAAACGTATCATATTTTTATAATTCTTATTCCTAACATACTAAATGTAATCAACACACTAAGACATAATAAACACAATATAAGAAGCATTTAGTGCATCTATTTTTTAAATTCACACAAAATTATTGAGTAGCAAATCATCATTATTAATTAAAATATAGCAAATTTTTATTACGTTATCCCCTTGGATAACCTCCCAGCCACACACACTATTTCAAATTATGTAAGACTGTGGCGCCTTTCCGCTTCCACAGAGACTGTATATTTTGGAGCAGGTTTTACCTCTCCGTGTCTCTGCTTCCGCTATTAAGTTTTAAAATTAGTGAACATCATCATGTTCTTGTTAAATAATTACACCCTTAAGACGGATCTACCACCTGGCTCTGCTGTTCCTCCTCGAACAGAGTGGCAGCCGCTGTTCCATAGTTCCCGGGATTTCCCCTAAGTTCTCCCCCCATTAAATTTCAAATCTGTACCAATTTCAAGCCAGCTATGGTCAAGGGACTTGGTATGACCATAGCTAACCGCTCGCCAAAACCACGATTAGTGCTGGTAAGGCAGTAATCGCCCGAAAAGTCGGGGAAATCATCTCTTCCTTCAGGCATGTATACATCATTATTATTATGCACGACACGGCAATTATCAAGTTACAATATAAAATTGTACAAAAGGTGTGCCGTGCATATTCGCCATGTTGGCCTCCGATGGAGGTAACACTCTTGGTTACCCCCAACACTTTCCGCTATCTACTGGGGCACATGCCACCCCAGCGACAGCAACTTACTAACTAATTAATTACAATGGATAACTAAACTTTCAACCGTTGCAGTTCCACACTCCACTGTTCTATCACTTCATTGAGCACCAAACTACCCCCCAAAATTATCCCCACATCTTGTATTGATAACAAGTTCTTATTTTACTACACATTTCTTCAAAACGTTCCTATACTCACTGATACTAAAATTTAACAATTATATTTGGTCACCTATTTCTAAAAATTCATTTAAATTTCAAATTATAAACATCCAAAGTTATTTTGGGTTTTTTTTTTTATACTATTTACATAGGAGGCTGACTCTATTGTGACTTACACTACGTCTAGGAAGGTCGCAGTCGCCTGAAATGCCGGGTCTTGCCGCAAAACGGATCGGCACTCGGTAGATATACTACGTGAATTCACGTCCCCCCTCTAAACCAAACTTAACCCCCTACTTCTACCATTTATTCTAACCCGCCTTCTACCTTGCTCCAACCCCTCTTGCCCCAAAACTCGTCTTTTCGGGCTAAACAGAAAATATTGTCAAAGGCTCCATTTTAATTTTGCCCTTGACACTAAAATATTTAATTTGTATGCACTGCCTTTTACTTAAATGCAGCCTCCATTATTTACAAACACTCTAAGGCAGTGCAGGCACGTGACAGGTACACCGAAACCGCTGCGCCTGGAGTGTATAAAAAAATTTTGTCACGTACCTGCTGGGGTCCCCCTCCCCGTTCAAAGATGTCGCTAAGTTTTCTACTTATACCAATTTTGGTGGAGCCGGACCATCGTTGTTTTCACCGCCCGAAGTAAGATCCGCCAACCATGGCCCGCCTCCGAGTTCCGAATTCCACGGCCAGGACTGGTAAGATCGTGACCGCCCGAAAATGGGGGAGGATCCCTTCTGAAAACATACAACAATATTTAAAAACTTATTATAACCATAACTAACATAATTAAAGTGACCTATATAATTTTAAATTCGTCGCATTTTGAGTACCTACTATTTCCTGCGTCGCTGGGTTCCTCAGCAGATACACATTCTGCATTTTTATTTCTATGATTTCATAAGGTCCTTCATATAACAAGAAAAACTTTTTTATTTCCCTATCTTGAGCACTGGACAAATCATGTCTTTTTACTAACACTAACTGACCTACCTCATACTTGGTCCATTTACCCTTAGCATCATGTTTCTGTTTTCGTCGCTCTCCTCTAGTAAGTAAATTCTCGTTCGCCAATCTAATTTTCATGTTCCTGTCCAAAATCTGACCTTCAGGTGGGTATGTGAAAAGTTGTTCCAATATCCTGGGCGGCCTTGTTCCCCTGATCAACTCATGCGGCGTAAATCCCGTGGACTCATGGGTGGTACAATTCAGCCACTCCTCTACTTTTTTCACGTAGGATGGCCATTCTGTGTGTTTGGCGTGACAGTACGCCCGAAATATCCTGCCAATCTCTCTCATCACCCGTTCTGCTTGGTTCGACTGAGGATGGTACACTGCCGTATGCTTGGGTATGATGCCTTCCCATCCAAGCGTCTGCCGCCACTTGCCGCTTATAAACTGTGGACCATGGTCAGATAATATAACTTTCGGCTTTCCCACATTAAGCATATAGTCTTTTACTATTCTCTCGCTAAGTACTTTACTCGTCGCTCTCTTAATGCTATATAACTTCACAAACTTTGAAAAAGTGTCTAAAACTACAAATACATATAATACACCCCCTCTACCTCTGGGTAATGGCCCATATAAATCAACCGCAACTAGATCAAAAGGTTCATCTACTTTTATATAATTCATCTCTCCTTCCACTCTATAATTCACTACTTTCGATTTTTGACATAAATCACACACTCTCAACACTTTTCTCACTCTCCTCTCCATATTCTTAAATATACATGACTCTTTCAAAACATTTGCACACTTTCTCGCACCAAAATGACCATACCTTATATGACAATCCCAATCAATTTTATCTATTAACCCCTCAGGTATAACTAACCTCCAATCACGCTCCCCACCATCTACTTTTTTAAACAAAATACCTTGATATACTTGAAATCGCTCATTATATTCAGATCCCGCTACATCTGTTTCTAAACTAACAATTATTTTACCCAGTTTGCTATCAGATCTTTGCAAGTTTTTAATGTCACTTAATTCCTCACCAAAAATTCTATCTTCCCTAGTTAGTCTAAAAATTTCTATTTCTTTAAGGTCCCTACCAGTTTTATTATCTATAACATCTATTCTAGAAAGTGTATCTGGTACCTTATTATCTGACCCCTTTATGTACTCCCATGAAAAGTTATATTCCTGTAAGGCTAATACCCACCTGGTTAATCGGCTGTGTGTTAGCTTACATGAATTCAGAAATGACAGTGCCTTGTGGTCCGTCCGGATGATCGTGGTATTCCCTAGGATGTAGGTGCGGAATTTACCCACGGCGAACACAATACTTAGAAGTTCCTTTTCAGTTGTCGTGTAATTCTTTTCCGCCGATAACAGCGATCTACTGGCGAAGGCGATCGTTAGGTGTTCCTTGTCGCAGCTCTCCTGGTATAACTCTGCCCCTAGCGCTACATTGCTGGCGTCGGTCTGCAAATAAAAAGTCTTATTAAAATCGGGATGATTCATCATGATCATGTGACTGAACTTTCTCTTAATTTCATTAAACGCAGTTCGTTCCGTATCACCCCATCTCCACTGTTTATTCTTCTGCAGTACAGCACTCAGTTTGGATGTTGTGTGTGCGTAGTTCTCCTGAAATTTCCTGTAAAAATTGCATAGGCCTAAGAAACTCTGTAATTGCTTAATGTTTTTTGGTTCAGGGAATCGCATTATGGCTTCGACTTTGTCAGGGTTGGCTAATATCCCCTCCTGTGTAATAATAAATCCTAAAAAGTGTATTTCTGTCTGCAGAAACTTAGACTTGTCCCAATTCACTGTTAAACCCCCTACTTGAAGCTTATCTAATACATATTCTATGTGTTCTAAATGTTCAGTGAATGTTCTAGAGGCTATCAAAATATCATCGACATATACAGTTAAAAAGTCTAAGTCCTTAGGTTGTAAAATATTATCTAAACATTTGATAAAACTGGCAACACTGGTGTTTAATCCAAAAGGTAAGCGTTTAAACTGGTAATTCTTACCGTTAAAAAGAAAAGCGGTGTATTTCCTACTCTCTGTTGCTAATGGCACCTGCCAGTATCCAGCGGTCAGGTCTAAGGACGTCATGTATTTGACTCCGCTAAACTTTTGTAAAATCTCATTTATGGGTTCCGGAGATTCTCTGTCCGGTATAATAATTTGATTAATTTTCCTAGCATCTAAACATAACCTTACCTTGCCATCCTTCTTTATCACTACCACCAAAGGATTTGAATAAGGTGATACTGAGCGTTCAATTATGCCTCCTTGCATCATACGGTCTAGTTCCTCCTGTACAGCCCTCCTCTTCGAAAACGGCACTGGGTAGCTTCTCTGCATATATGGTGCGTGGTCCCGAACTTTCAGCTCGCAGATGTAGTCCTTCGCTTTCCCTGGTGATTCATCAAACACCTCTCTGTACCGCTCCACAACTGCCCACAGCTCCTCTCGCCGAGTATTTCCTACAACTGTATTTTCATTGAAAAATTTATCGGCTCTATTTGCCCACACACTCTCATTATGCTCATGCATCTCTCCTCCATCACTCTCTAGACATATATTTATTTTAGTTTCTATCTCTCTATCACTTATCTGTTTATGTAACATTTTTATTCCCGTGACTTTATTTTCATTTACTACTTTCTTAAACTCTATTCTGACTGGTTTATTCCCCTTCTCAAATTTTACTATTTGTTTATTAAAATCTATCACTGCTCCGTTTCTTTCCAAAAAATCATTTCCCAATATTACATCTAGACTTAACCCTTTAACTACTAGGAAAGTGTTTTCAAATTCAACTCCATTTATTAAAATATTTAATTGTACTTGTCTGGTTATTCTCTTACTTCTCACCCCAGTTACCCCCACTACTGTAACCCCTGCCACTGGTAGTGACGGTATATTCTTGTTTAACTCTTTTAATTCACCCATGACATTTTCAGAAATTACTGATATCTCACTACCGGTATCAATTAAAGTTTTATAATTCTTACCTTCAATGTTAATCGTCACCTCAGTTAATCCTGTTCTGCGTTCCATCACCTTATTCTCCTCTTCTTCTAACAGTTCCTTCGCCATGTCCATCTTGATAACGTTATTATGGTATCTGTTGATTATTTGGACCCTCCTGTTTTCCATAGACAATGGTTCGGCCCGCTTCTCCATTGTCCTCCCTAGTTTTCCGTGGAGGGACCCGCCACAGCTGGATGATTTCCCCCTCTCCCTCTGTTATAATGTCCTCCTCCTCTCGGCGCTCCTCTGTGAAATTCTCCTCCTCTCGACTGTTGATTGGGTGATGGGTTTGCTCGTTCGTTCCTGGCGCACTCCCTGTTCCGATGACATCTGAAACAGTTTGTTCTATTAGCATAATTGTCGGTTTCACAGGTTCTACACCGCCAACTCTCGCCCCTATTATCGAAACTTCCTCCCCGCGCTCCTCTATGAAAATTCTGTGTACCCCTGTTATGATGGAAATTATTATTATTATTATGGTGTGGTACTACTGGTGTGTTTGAACGTCGCCCTATGTCGCGTTCCCCTATATTCTGTAATACATCTAACATGTTTTCTAACTCGCTTATATTTGTAATCTCTCTAGTCGTTAACGTGATTTGCACCTCTCTGGGCAGGTGTTTGCTAATGTGTCTTACAAATGACCGGAATGGTAACGGTGGTTCTAGATACTTAGCTTCGTTATAAATGGTCATCACATATATGGTTAGGTGGTTATTAATCCTACCAAAATTCCCATTACCCATTATTTTACTTCTTAATATTTCTTGGTCTTCTTCTGACCAATATTTGTTTCGAAAAGCTATCTCAAAATCCTCGAAACTATCCCATTCGGTATGGTGTACTTCCGACCATATCTCGGCACTACCTTTAAAACATTTGATAATCTTCAGCAACTTAACCTCCCAGCTACTACTATTAAACCGATTAAACTCCCTAACCCTATTTAAAAATTGCATTGGGTGTACTCTACGATTGTCACAATTGAAAGTTTCTAATTCTATTTCATTATTTGTATCTCGTGTCATAAATATCCGCTCAGTAACATTGTTTACATTTTGATTTTTCACTAAACTTAATTCATCTCGCATACTACTAATATTTTGTTCAAGTGAATATAATTTTTTGTCATTACTATATTCAGACTGTACATTATTTTTTGCTATTACTTCAATAGATTCATTTGCTGCTTGTATTTCTGTCTTATAATTACTTTCAATTTCATATATTTTAGAGTCTATCTTATTTTGGTGTTCATCAATATTCTGACTAAATTTTTCAACTGTCATTACTACGCTACTCAACTTACATTCAGTTTCAATATTACATTTAATAATTTTAGATTCTATGTCATTGTTATACTCATTCATTGAATTTATTAATATTTCATTGTTTTCATTGATTTGCTTCTCAACTCTGTCTATCTGGCTATCTATTGCATTAAATTTAATATCTATCTTTTGTATTGAATCATCTAACTTAGTTTCTACTTGGCTGATTTTATTAGTAAATTCTACTTTGGTATTTTCACAATGTTTGTTAATTTCTTGTATCTCGTGTTTCAACTCATTAATATCCCTACTCTGTCTATCAAATTTGTCATTCTGGATATTAAATTTAACATCAGAATCACTCTTTATTTCGTTAATTTGGTTTTTTAACTCATCCAACTGACTGCCAAAACTATTCTTTTGGACATCGAATTTCTCATTTATCTTATTGTATTTAACATTGGAATCAATTTGTTGTTCTTCAAATTTTGCATTTAAGTTGCTATTTATGTTTTCGGACATTGTTTTTATCAAGTTAAACATATCATCCATCGACAACTCTCTAACTCGTGTGGTCGACGGTGTAGATTGAGCCGATATATTGGCAGATAACATTGACTCCGTAAGAGTACTTTCTAAATTTACTTCTTGATTCTCCATTTTCTAATAGTAAAATTATTACTTTAAACAAAAATACTAATATATCATATCTACTTTTCACACAACAATATATTCTACTTACACAACGCTTTGCGTTACTTTACGTAACTTTCTATGCACCTTATTTATACTTCATTCATTTCAAAATTTATTTATATAATACCCTTTATTTATACTACTTAATAATCATCATACATATTAATTATTATGCATATTGCTTCACAATACCTGCTACAAAATATCAACATCAATATTTCACATTTATCACAACATAACCCCTATCTACGTCTATTTTACGTATGCATAAAAATTTTATTTTCTACTTCAAACAATCATTCTGTTCTCCCCGTAGGCCGTATTTTATATAAATTGATTTACATAAAATTGTCCCTCATCTTCGGGCGCCATTGATACGTTTGATAATATTGATATTAATTTATGATTAATAAATTAATAAAAACAAGGTTAAAGTAAATTCAGAACATCTAATTTTCCGGTAGCCATCTTGTACTGCCAACTTCTTATAAGAGAAAAAAAAATATATGTGCTTACCATGCTTACGTTCATACGGGTTCTTTTCGGCGAACAGGAAATCAGAATGTTGTTTAAACAAATAAAGAAAACTTTATATGTTTCCTCATTAATTAAAATTTATTAACATTTCTAGAAAAACGCACACAAAATGAAATTAAGAAAAAAAACTTTTAATAAAAAAAAAATAACATTTTAGTGTAAAAAGGAATCAAGATTTTACATAGAAATAATCTCTATACTACTAGTATTAGTTGGACTATGGAAACCAGCACTTCATTACCTATTTATATAATTAAACAAAACCTCACACTCGCTCACATACTACCCCCACATTTTAAAATCTTTCCCTAAATTTCCCATTTTTATTTAATTTTTTAAAAAGGAAAAAACCAGCATTTTTTAATTATTATTTTGAATGTCTACTTTCCTGTTTATGAGTTCGACTCCTGGGGTGTCTCCTCATGGCGTGCACTGTTTTGCTGTTTTATCGTTTTATAGTTCGCACTATCACATTTTACGGCCGAAAAACTGTTTGTATTTTAGATATAAATATAAAGATTCACATTTTTTATTGTATGCGGGCCCGCACTTATGTTCCGAAACTTTTACATAGCTGTTGCTCGCGCGAGCGATGAGATTGGACTGGGGTGAGAAACAGGCGCTATTTTGTGAAGCGGCTGTTGTTGGAGGTTCAATTCTTATTGTCTTAAAGTTTATATCACTCCGCCAGCTGCCTGTCACCGTTACATAACTGAATTACTCATCAAGGATAGGCTCTGACGTAACGCTCGCCTGATGTTTCATTGCATAATTTGTTTACTGTTGTGTTTGTCCTTGATCTGAC
This sequence comes from Magicicada septendecula, assembly GCA_034769895.1. NCBI lineage: Eukaryota > Metazoa > Arthropoda > Insecta > Hemiptera > Cicadidae > Magicicada > Magicicada septendecula. Next base: position 775,213,854 of record CM068367.1, read on the forward strand.
TTTTGCACAGTTTGTCTGTTATTAAAACTGTCCACACAATATTATTAAATAATTTGGCATTCATAAAGTCAATAACAGTGCAGCCACCGTTGCGATCGCTCCAAACAAGAAATTTACCGAAGTTTATAATTTCTGTCCCTATCACTCAATATGTTATTTATTATCATAAAAAAATTATAAATTGTGTTATTGCCCCAAAATGCCCCGCTACACACACACTTACACTTTATCTTCCTATTCTTTCTTCAGTTTGCTGTTACACTTTATCTTCCTATTCTTTCTTCAGTTTGCTGTTAAAACATTCGGTTGTAGTCATAAATCATAACGCCAGAGTTAACTACAGCCAGCCAAACTGCTGTTGCTTAGGCAGTAAATAACTCATAGATACCAAAAGCGTTCGTCCCGCCAGAAGTCAGGTATAACTTCGAATTTCATTAGCGCATGCCAAATTAGCGACCATGTTTTTAGGAGAAAAAGTGTGGCTTGTATTCGGAACAATACGGTATTTGCATGATATTAATAGTATTACAATTTCAAGTGTTATAGGCCTATTCGATTTAAATATATCCTCAAAAAACTAAATTTGCGATTTAACGGACTTTCGATTTTACGGACACCCCTCAGCCCCAATTAGTCTGTTAAATCGAGGGTTTACTGTACAAGGGAAAATTGGTAAATAGGTCACAAATAACTATTTAAAAAATATTCAGTTAGAATTTACTTGAAAAGCATTGTCTTTCAACATAATCTCCACCATCATTTATACACTTATCCAATTGCTTTATCAGTGCCTCAGTACCTGTTGCATAGTCTTTGGGCTGCTGTCTCAGCCAAATATGCATCTTACATTCAACATTGTCATGATCCATGAAATGTCTTTTGCTAAAGTAAGATTTCATTGGACCAAACGTATCAAAATCGCTAGGGGCTAAATCAGGACTGTAAGGCAGACGTTGAAGAAATTGCCACCCTAACTGATCTCTTGTGGTTTCATTGTGTCATATGAGGTCTGGCATTATCGTGATATAAAAAAACTCCTTTGCTCAGCAGGTGCGGACATGTTCTTCAAATTGCAGCCCGAAGTTTCAACAGCCCTTCACAGAATGATGTAGCATTCACTCCTTGAGAATCCCAGAACACTATAAGCATAACATTTCCTGCTGAGGGTGTAACCTTTCATTTCTTGAATGGACATAAAAAAGGCTGTTTCGGTGTCATTGAATCACACTTTGATTAAGGTTGATAGTGATGCACCCATAAGCAATCCTGTTAAGCATGCATTCTTCTCGGTGTGCTCAGGCAGTTGTTGCAAGGACAGGTCCATTCAGATTTTGTTGTGATCGTTAATCACTTGTCAGAGGACCCACCTTACACACGCTTTTCAAAAATTCAAATGATCGTGCATTATGTTGTAGGCTAAACCATAGGAACACCTATTGCAGATGCAATGGTGTTTATAATTAATCCTGTCACCTGTCATCTCAAATCATTTCCTCTACTTATTGCATTGTTGGTTCCATTGCATTCTCAACAGGACATCCAGACTAGGTCTGTTGACAACTTTTGAACATCTTTGAGAGAACTTATCGACCCAGTTGTGCACTGCTTTATGTACAAACACTTCTTACTGTAAACAGGAAAAATTTCCTTATGATTTCCTGTACAGGAAGACCTTTTGCCCACAAACCCCACAACAGAACACTGCTCTTCTAGCTTACAGTCATTAAGTATTGTTGGCATTTTAAAATCAAGTGATTATTGAACAATTGCCAGCTGGTCATTGCTAACTGATTATCATCAGCTGGATTGTGCAGCCACCTAGTGACACCTTTAGAAATTACTATTTTCAATTACCCCACATTAGTTCATGACCTATTTACTGACTTTTCCTTTTAGTATTTTTAAATATTACCACACACACACACACACACACACACACACACACACACACACACACATGAATATTAATATTTTTTATGCAAGAATATGTTTTATATATATTTGTAATAGTGCTTTGACATTTTTTGTATTGTTACGGCAATCTCAAATTGCAAAGCATGTACCAGGCCATCCGCACTATTTTGGTGTCTTGCCATTTGTAACAGTTGCTGTAGTTCATTGTCTCAGGCACCAGGAGTAAATGTCTGCATCACAAATCTCGTTCAAAATCTTCCTGCGCTTCAGGATAAGCCAGTCTAATTAGTCTGTCAATACTTGCTTCAAACTCTTGAAGACTCTCCCCGGAATGCTGTTGCCTTGCTGTCAACCTGAGTGCAGTACACATCTCGCAAATGTTTATCACCATACCGTAATTCTAGAGCTTTTATCAATTCGGCATAGATGTTTCCACTGTTAATGGTTTGTTGCACTTCCGACCCACTGTTATGGCAGTCCCAAATTGCAAAGCATGTACCAGGGCGTCCGCACTATTCTGGTGTCTTGCCATTCGTAACACTTGCTGTAGTTCGTTATCTCGGACACCAGCAGTAAATGTCTGCATCGAAAATCTTCTGGTGCTTCAAGATAAGCCAGTCTAATTAGTCTGTTGATATTTGCTTCAAACTCTTGAAGACTCCCCCCAGAATTCTGCCTCTTGTCAGAATTGGAACAACGGCAAGACCATTGTAACACTATACTGTATGTATGAATATTATTAATATTCTTGCGCCCGCACGCACGCGCAGTGTGTGTGTGTGTGTGTGTGTGTGTGTGTGTGTGTGTGTGTGTGTGTGTGTGTGTGTGTGTGTGTGTGTGTGTGTGTGTGTGTGTGTGTGTGTGTGTGTGTGTGTGTGTGTGTACTTTCACATATTTTACATAATATTCAATGTTATAGAAATCTTTCATGTTTTTGTCTTAGAATTCTTTTGATGTACATGATTGTTTATTTAAATCTATCTCTGTAGTACTCCAAGAATTAGGAGCGTTTATCTGTGCTCCCTCTGAAACTGATATGTAATAATCTATAATATAACGCACTAGGTAGTGTGTCCGTCATCGGTATGTTACCATAGTAACAAGTAAATAAACAAATGATATTTACCGGCATCGAATATAATCTCAGAATCTACTGAACCGATTTCAATGAAACTTTGCACGCTGATAGCAGGTACCCAACGGTACACGGTACGGTTTTCCACTTTATCTGATAACGATAGGTTAAAAAGAACCGAAGTTATAGCAAAAAAACTCATTTTTTTAAACCCGCGGCTTCGATCGCGAATATTTGTATATATGATTGTTGTGGTAACTGTCGAGTTGGTAAATTGCTAATGGTACATCTGTATTAACAATATTCTTATGGAATTCTTATCAGCATATGGAATTCGTATAAACAATACAATAATTCATTGTTTGATTATATTGTAACATTGATTATATAGTACACGTTGATTCTGACAAACCATACTCTTCGACATTTGAATATTCAGTAGGCCTATGTGCAGTAGGAATAATTAATTGTCGAGAATTATACTTAACCTACTTCATCGAGAATTATGCGATGAGCGTCAGTGATGTAGTATTAGTGCCTTTTTTCGTTAATTTTACGTCATCGGTAAGTAATATGTGCAATATGTATTGTATTGTATAAATTATTAATTGCCCCCTACAGATTTATTAGTATAGATCAAATAAATAAATTTCCCTTTTTTTAGCTTTGCAATGCCAAAAAGACGATCATGTTTAGGAAGATCTATTGCTGCTGCGGAAAGAAAGAGGCGTCTTAGAGCATCTGAAAATGACGTCGAAGGAGTCGAAATGCAATCAGCTCCTGGAAACTCTTCAGAAAGATCTGGATTAGAAGAAGTCTCATGGGTTGAAAGTCCTACGTATCATAAAAATAGATTAGCGGCACAAAGACGCAGGCAAGCGTCTCTCAGATCACGAGGTCCTACTTTACGATAGAATGTAAAATGAAATAGTGGTTTCAATTATAATCCAGTTATTAACTACGCGAATGAAACAGATATCGGGTTACCGAGTATGGTATGCCCACATTGCAAAACTTTAAAGTGGAAAAATGAATCACATGGATTATGTTGCTCTGCAGGAAAAGTGCGATTAGATCCCATACTTCCTCCTCTAGAACCGTTAAAATCATTATTAAATGGAGAACATCTTTTATCGAAAAAAATGTTGAATGCATTAAGATCGTACAATTCAGCTTTTCATTTTACATCATTCGGAGTCAATGAAATAGTCGACGGGAGCTTCATGCCTACTTTCAAACTTCAAGGGCAAGTATATCACCTCATGGGATCATTAGGCTACTCCCCACACAAAACGAAGTACCAAAATTTCTACAGGTGTATTTCATAGCTGATTATTTACAGCAATCTGAAACAAGAATGGATCATATTCGTAACTTGGATAAGCCATTAGTAACAGAACTTCAAAATTTACTTCACGCAATCAACCCATATGTTAGTGAACTGAAAAATGCGTTTGAATTTGTAACATCTGCGAATAATAATCAGTACAATATTGTGATTCATGCTGATCGAACAGAAAATAATGAAGAGCACAGGGGTCGCTACAATGCACCGACAACTAATGAGGTGGCAGTAGTTTTAGTTATCCAGGAATGCGATAAACTCGATATAATAATCCGTGCGAGGGATCATAAGCTACATCGAACTGCAGAAACGCATCGAGCTTATGATGCTTTACAGTACCCTTTAATGTTTTGCAGAGGAGAAGATGGTTATCATTTTACATTAAAATTAGTCGATCCTCAGATTGGGTTACAAACTACTAACTCGACAGTTACCACAACAATCATATACAAATATTCGCATGCGAAGCTGCGGGTACCTGCTAGTTTTATATAAATAGACTATTAGACACAGTGTAATTATTTGAGTTTTTTGGTAATCCAGAGTCAATCTGGAGTGTTGTGTCACTGAGTTTCTGTCTGTTTGCAAAATCTGTTTAATATATGAAGGACATTACAGATTAATTATTCTTGTACTCTTGAAAGAATTAATGTTTGCATTAACATATACTTTAATAGTAGTTTGTTTGTTTTCAAAAATGCGTTGATCCTGATACTTTCAAGTCATTGTCTCCAATAATACTGTCAACTATTTGATGTCTCCAAACTCCATATATGTATAAAATTTCAAGTCTAGTATTAAAAATCCGTGTATATTAAATATTTTTACTTTTTTTTAGAATAGTAAACTGAAGATTTTCACCTTCTTTAAGAATATTAAGATTTTCCTGTTTGTTGTTTGCCATATTGGTTCTCCTTTATGAAATTCAAGTCATATTTTTACTTCCATGTTCCTTAAGGAAATGGAAGTATGGTGATGGCAAAAAAAATCGTGTTCGAGATTATTGCAGAATATGATTGTACTACACTTAAAACATGAAAAAAAGTCATTTTTCGAAAAGTGTCTGTGTGTGTGTGTGTCTGTCTGTGTGTGTCTGTCTGTAGTTTTTTTCTATGGCAAACGATAACAGCCGCAAATTCGAACAGAATCAAATAATTTTTTGCATACAGCCCTGATTTATAGAGTACTCGCGACCTATTGTTTTTGGTGAAGATCGGTTGAGGGAAAGGGGTAGTTTACCTGCAACGGTTTTTTTTTATCAAGGGTAATTTTTTTGTTTGGCAAACGATAACAGCCGCAAATTCAAACAGAATCAAATAATGTTTCGCATACAGCCCTGAATTGTAGAGTTCTCACGATCTGTTGATTTTGGTAAAGATCGGTTAAGGGAAAGGGGTAGTTTACCTGCAACGTTTTATGTTTTAACAAGGGTATTTTATATGGCAAACGATAGCAGCCGCAAATTCAAACACAAGCAAATTATTATTTGCATACAGCCCTAAATTGTAGAGTTCTCAAGACCTATTGATTTTGGTGAAGACCGGATAAGGGAAAGGGGTAGTTTACCTGCTACGTTTTATGTTTTAAATGGGTATTTCCTATGGCAAACGATAAGAGTCGAAAATTCAAACAGAATCAAACGATTATTTGCATATAACCCTGAATTGTGGAGTTCTCAAGACCTATTGATTTTGGTGAAGATCGGTTAAGGGAAAGGGGTAGTTTACCGGAAACGTTTTATGTTTTAACAAGGGTATTTTCTATGGCAAACGATAACAGCCGCAAATTCAAACAGAATCAACTACTCTTTTGCATACAGCCCTGAATTGTAGAGTTCGCAAGACCTATCGTTTTTGGTGAAGATCGGTTAAGGGAAAGGGGTAGTTTACCTGCAACGTTTTTTTATCAAGGGTAATTTTTTCTATGGTAAATGATAACAGCCGCAAATTCAAACAGAATCAAATGATGTTTTGCATACAGCCCTGTATTGTAGACGTCTCAATACCTATTGGTGTTGGTGAAGATCGGTTAAGGGAAAGGGGTAGTTTACCAGCAACGTTTTATGTTTTAAAACGGTATTTCCTATGGCAACGATAAGAGCCGCAAATTCAAACAGAATCAAATACGTTTTTGCATACAGCCCTGTTTTGTTGAGTACTAAAGACCTATTGTTTTTGGTGAAGATCGGTTAAGGGAAAGGGGTAGTTTACCTGACACGTTTTTTGTCTTATCAAGGGTATTTTATATGGCAAACGATAACAGCCGCAAATTCAAACAGAATCATATAACATTTTGCATACAGCCCTGAAATGTAGAGTTCTCAAGACCTGTTTGTTTTGGTGAAGATCGGTTAAGGGAATAGGGTTGTTTACAAGCAACATTTTATGTTTTATCAAGGGTAATTTTTTTTTGACGAACGATAACTGCCATACATTAAAACAGAATCAACTACCCTTCTGCATAACTTTTTGAATTATACAGAACTTAAGGTCTGTTGATTTTGTTGAAGATCGGTTAAGGGAAAGGGGTAGTTTACCTGCAACGTTTTATGTTTTAACAAGGGTATTTTTTCTATGACGAACGATAACTGCCGTAAATTCAAAGAGAATCAACTAATGTTTTGTATACAGTCCTGAATTGTAGGGTTCTCAGGACCTATTGTTTTTGGTGAAGATCGGTTAAGGGAAAGGGGTAGTTTACCAGCAACGGTTTTTTATCAAGGGTAATTTTTTTCTATAGTAAACGATAACAGCCGCAAATTCAAACAGAATCAAATGATGTTTTGCATACAGCCCTGTATTGTAGAGTTCTCAATACCTATTGGTGTTGGTGAAGATCGGTTAAGGGAAAGGGGTAGTTTACCAGCAACATTTTGTGTTTTAACAAGGGTAATTTTGTATATGACGAACGATAACTGCCGTAAATTCAAACAGAATCAACTAGGTTTTTGCATACCTTTTTGAACTAAAGAGAACTCAAGATCTGTTGATTTTGTTGAAGATCGGTTAAGGGAAGGGGTAGTTTATCAGCAACGTTTTATGTTTTAAAAAGGGTAATTTTTTTATGACGAACGATAACTGCCGAAAATTCAATGAGAATCAAATAATTTTTTGCACCCTTTCCTGAGTTGCAGAGAGCTCAAGGTCTGTTGTTTTTAGTGAAGATCGGTTAAGGGAAAGGGGTAGTTTACCTGCTACATTTTATGTTGTAACAAAAGAAATGTTTTCATGACGAACGGTAACTGCCGCACATTCAAACAGAATCAAATATTTTTTGCATGCTTCCCTGAATTGTAGAGGGCGGAAAGTCTATTGATTTTGGAGAAGATTGGTTAAGAGAAAGGGGTAGTTTACCTGAAACATTTTATGATTTAACAAGAGTAAAGTACTTAATTTTTATAAATAAAGTATCCTGATAAGAAGCTCATAGTAATCCACTGTAGAAACGTAGATGAAATATCTATAAATGAAGAGGTTAGGTGAACGGGGTGGGGGTAATTTTCTATTATTAAAAATTTTAGTTGAAGGTGGAGGGGAGAATTTTTTATATGTGTACTACGTTATCGGCAACAAAGAAGTAGTTTTTTGTTAAAATTGCTTCCCGGGCTCTTTAGCCGTAGTCCAATGTTTTCTACAAAACCAGACTTTTCGGCAGTGCCATCGACTGCCATCATCGGTGAAAATCGAGTGCGAAAACATGAGGTGGTATACGTTTGTGACCACAGTACTGTGGTTAATGCTGAAGCAATAAGTAGAAAGACGTAGTTTCTATGGAAATATTTCATTTCGAATATGATTTTAAATATAAATCTTAGAACATGGAAGTCATGTATGGTTCTCCATACCGATATTTATTATGAAGTAATCAAAATCAGTGACATCAAAATTCCACTATTATGAATCATCTTCATCTAATTTTGCAAAACTTTTCCAAGTTACAACATTCTAAAAATATTGTTTGTATTCAATACTTCTAAGATTTTTCAAAAAGTGAATAAGCTTAATTTTTAAAGTAATAGGCTTTTAACTAATTGGGATATTGGTATTTATAGTGTAATGAAAGTCATCTTTATAATTTCAGGTAAATTCGTCTTTTCCTAAAGTGTTCTGAAACACTTCAGATTCTTGTGGTAATTTATCCCAATAAAAAGAATAGATGGGAAAGTATAAAAACCAGACGAACTTGAAAATTTCTCTTTCAGACAAAAAATTTACCAAATCATGCTCTAACCTCAATCAGTGTTCTATTTTGAAACATTGTTTTACTTTTAAATGAAATTTTCTTTTAGCTTATGCTCATGCCACTCATATTTCAAGCTCACTTGACAAAAAATTGAGGAATAAACTATACAGGTTTACTGTATGTATACACAGTAAATGAAGAACAACTATCGCTATCTGAACAGAGCCACAAAATTACTTTTTGTGAAATATAAAATTATAATTTCAGATTTTTTCAAAATTCTTTTAATAAACAGGTTTGATTGTTGATACAAAACATAAAATTATTCTTAAAAATAGTAATCACTATATTTCAACAACTAACAATCTGTGATCATCTGTAGTTGAATTGTTAATATTCAGTTAAGCTATGTATCAAACACAAAAGATTATCTAATTTAATATTATTAGCTTTCCTGAATATGATCACAGATTGTTGATGGGTAAAACATTATGATTATTCAGTTATTAAAAATGGTGCGTATCCATACCAGTATAATTAATGTTAATATTTCCGGTGAATGTAAGTTTTAAAATAAACATCAATGCTTAAATTTAGTTGCCTAAATTCCTCAAGCTATAGATTTGATGCAGTCTAACTAATTTACATTTCTCAGGTTTGGATTCAATTAGCAAATTACATCTTTGGTACTTTTTACTTCTCCATTTTATTTGCCCAATGTCTTTTGTGCAGATATTTTACAAATCCAGATAAGTACATCTTTATAGAATTCATGTAGTTGATAGTTATGTGCATAGATTCCATTTTCATTTTTTGGACTAAACATTCTCCAAATGAAAGAATTTAGTAAATTTTTCTTTCAAATGCCATGATGAAATTATTGGTTTCAAATTTCTAAGTTTATGTGTACGCCATGTGATATTGTTCAACATACACCATTATAATTGTACAATTTTAAGAAAAATGTATATTATTAATGTTCTGTGTTTTTGTAGGAGATGTTGATTCAGCGGATGACAATGAATCAGAAACGTCACACACAGCGTCTCACCCAAGACCACTCCGAATGGCTCAACCTCTTTACAGGGTTAAACATGAAACTAAACTATGACATTGCTTTTTTTATTTTTATGTTGTATTATAATGTTTTTAATAGACTGATAATTTATAGTTTATTTAAATATTTATGAAGTTGTTATTTAACATGTATATGCAATGTACAGTAACTTTTAAGAAATTAAGTTATTTCTCAGTAGCATAGTAACTACTTTAAGTTTCTCCGTATAAAAGATGCGACTTGTTTCTAATTTATTTGGGAAACTGTAGCAGTGTATACTTTGTTATCATAGGTATAATAACATTAACCTGGAAAAACTTGTTCTTTATTACATTTAGTGACAGTTTAGTATTCATTTTTATATTATTCTGATTTTAATAAATTATGGTATATTTCTTTTTTAACATCACTAAAGATACTGCCAGTGAGGATACAGAGTATAAACTCATTAACTTTTATTTCACAAAGACATGAATTATAACAAAAAGTTTGGTAATTTTCATATCTGCCTCAATTAAAATCACTGTAATTGTATCTGTTCCCTGAAAATTGAACCATAAGAACTTTTAAGGAACAGAGACAGTGGAGATATTGGTATACAGGTCTTTAAAACATCATATTGAAAAGCAAAAACTTACAGAAATAGATTTAGAAGGGTCAACAAGAGAACCTGATGTACCGTAACGAGTGAGATCCATATGTCTGGGGGATGTGAACGAAACCCCCTCCCCCCAACAATTCACTTTAATGTTTAGCAAAGGAGTTGTCGGATTAAAGCTATAATTTGTAGTGTGTGGTTTAAAAAAAGTCTCAATAATACCAGATCAGAAATTATTAAAACCTTGAGAACAGCAAAAAAATAAAAGGAAGTTTTTTTTTTTTTTTGCTCAATAGTATATATCAAAAATTAATTATAAGAATTATATCAGTAGTGATATTTTGCCTACAATTGATTAAGCCACCACAGTAAATAAAATTGGCCAAGTAGTTGAATTTATGCTCTACTAATGGTGAAATCTGGGTACAAATTTCTCTGTCCCTTATCTGCATTTGTGAGCTCCTGAATATCAGGGTATTGCTATATAGGTTACAATATATTACTTTTTACAGTACAATAACTATGTAAATAAAATTATTTCTTCTGCAGCGTTATACCTTTTTTTCTTGAATCAAATGTTAAGCAAAAACAATATGTATTGGAGAAACAATGTCATGAAGCATGTCATAATTCTTAAACCCATCATAAACATTTCAGCAATCTGTCAGTTTTGTAATCTTTTATTCAGAGTGCCAAAAAATAAATTTTAAAAAATAGTAATAGATTTTGTATGTATTTTTAATATCAGTTTAAGAACAGTTAATTTTTTAAGGTTTTCATTAAAATTAGTATATAAATAGTGATTAATATCTCTAACTAATTCATTTATTGTTTTCTTGTAACTGCAACTGTTGTAGAATCTTCATATTTTCAGTAATTTGTTATGTTTGGCCTATAAACAAGCTTATATATCACTTAATTGATTAACATGCTGTTTAAGTTCCATCATAAGTTTATTGTTAGTCTGTGGCCACATTGATTCAAACTGGAAAAATGCAGCAGAAATCCCTGCATAAATTTCACTTTATGTAGTTCATAACACCTGACAATACTGAATGCTTCAAGAAATAAAGCATAAATGACCATTTACATAAAGTGACCATGTGGCTGTAGCCATAGTAATCTTTCCTTCGGTCTGCTGGCAGTCATTTTTTACTTCCAGTCTAAACATGTGAGGTACAAGTAACATTGTGAGTAAAGTCTCTATGTGACCAAGTCACATTCTGCATTGTTATTATCACTATCAAATGGAGCATTATTGTCTGTTGGATTTGAGCAGAAATTACTGACAAAACCATTTATAAAGTGTATACATTTTATGTATGTTTATTTACATTTTAAGGAATAGTACAGTATATGGAAAACAGGTAAATGGCATCATAAATGAATAATAATATTAATAATTTTACAGTAAATACAGTTTTCTGGTAAAAATATTACAAAATAACATAAACAAAAAAGGAAAAGGAAAAAATATATCAAGTGTGACAGTGTAGCATATGTGTAAGCTTGTCAGAGAGCCTTTTTTAAACAACTTAGTCCTTCCCTGTTATTCTGACCTGTGCCAGGAAGTGTTGTATATCACACCTATCTGCCCTTACTTTTCTGGATGGACGCAAGACTCTTGCAGCAGAGGCAATAACATTACCCAATGAGACAGTGGCAAAGGTAAAAAAGGAAAATAATTTAAATTTTTAGATCAATTTTACAAAGAAGTTGTGCAAGTAATATTAAAAAGTATGTTTAATTGCTGTGTTCCCCTAATTTTAGTAACAGTGCTGATGTTAATGCTGCATAATGGTTTGTGAAATTTACATTGTATCTTCAGTTGGTAGCACACCCAAAATTATACACAAACATGCTTCTTTATCAATATAGAAGTACAATTATTTAAAACAGTAATTTATCATGAAAAATGTTTAGATAGTGATGTACAAATAACAATACTTTTGTATGTTTTATTTACAAAAATATTTTTTTTAAATAAATGTGTACATAAATAAAGGATATTTATACATGAAGTGTATACTGTGTTCAAAGATTGTACCGTCTTTCCCAGTTTTGAGTTGAAGAAACTAAATGTATTTATTAATTTGTGCCGTACTGGTTCTAGATGACTGATTACTTGTAGACTTGGTCCAACCAGTACTTGTGGACTTATATGCAACCAGGTAAATTGGATCATATAAGGAGGTGTTTAATTTGAAAATTAGCATATTATCAGTGGCAGTTAATAATAAAATCAGTAGGTGGAAATTAAGGAGGGACCTTCATGCTGATGAGTACTTATTTGGGGTAGAAAAATATTAAATGGTGTACATCGTACTTCACTTTTGTATAATATTTCTATTCTTCTGGTATTAGATCTAACAAATTCCTTTTTGGCTTGTTTATTAAAATATAGAATTCTTTGTCTAATTTTTATTTCTTATAGACAGCATAGCCAATGTATTCAACCTATCCACAGTTTCTTATCAACCTGTCGACAGGTTCTTATCAACCTGTCCACAGGTAGTCAACCTGTAAGGAGTTTCTTAGACATGTTTTGACCCTTTTCAGTTTAGGAAAATATCTTTAACTTTTCACAGTTGTCACAGATATATTTTTAATCAATGATCACTACATGATAACACAACACAAACAATAAATGAGGATATAAATGAAAAGTTTTTTTTTTATAATTGTGCTTGTTAACAATCATGGTGTTTTATCGTCTGACATTGGCTCAGAAACATAGATATCGCAGTTCATAACTGTTGCTGATGATTCATCGTCGGTCATGTAAATTATTGTTTATCACCAACAATGTCTACACAGTTTTTAACGTCCCACAAAATGCTCTCTTCTTTTATAACATGATTAATGCAATCACTGTCTGCAGTTACTCTTGTTACACACTTTTCCACCAATTTCTTTACACTGTTTTAATTTAAAATTTTATTTTGTGCTACATATCCCTTAACCTGATGCCAAATCAAGGCTTCTATGGGTTCAACATGCAGTGATATGGAGGCAATCTTAAAACAATGTGGCCATTTTCTCTGCGCTGTCATCAAGTATATTTCGCTTAAACAATGTATTTATATTGTTATTTCTGCTGACTGTAAACGTTCGGCCTTTACATAACTATCATCATAATAAGTGTTGTTTTCATGTAGCTAATTAATTATTTAACTTTTTCACCAGGAATTATCCGTATGTGGAAAACATGAGAGTTTAATGTTGTGATAAGAAGTGTATTATCTATAATTATGACACTATTTTCTGATGAAAATTGAACACTGTTTTTAAACCAGTTTTTAAGTACATACCCATTCATTTCTTTATGTTTCATATGTCCTATCTTTTTGGATACAAATAAAAGGATACTGTCTTTCAAACATCCATTTTCATTTCCAATGCAGAGCAAAATCAAGTATTTTCCTTTATTGGGTAATTTAAGATCTGTACTCACTCCTGACAAACCTGCTTGCTTTGATGACTTTACAGCTGCATCATGTGCTTGTAAGGTTGCTTAGCCTTTATTAACCCACATTTCATCTGAATAAAAAAAGTTTCTGTTTTTGTTTTGAAAATAATTAATTTTCTTCAAGTAATTTTCTTTCAAGTAAATATATCTTCCTTATTTACAACTGCACTTTTTCTGTATCTTCTCACACATTCAAATCCTAATATTAATAAAGGCTTACATAAACTTGTTTACAAAATATTAGGAATATCTTGATTATCATTTCCAGCAGTCAGTATACAATTTATAGTTGGAAGTTAATTTTTGAAAATAAGAAATATATTTTTAATGGAGCAATATTTTTGGCAAATTCATCAAACTTGCCAGTAAGGGTTTGTTTACGTTTCCTCTTTTACTTGGTGTTACCACCTTATCTGTTCTTATTTCAATCAGAATGATCACTGTTGCACACCACTATATAAAAATTATTCCGATTAGCGCTTTCAAGCTTCACAGCTCATCGTCAGATCGGGAATAGACAGGAAATATGTGAAACCCAACCCTTCACCCCTCTCCCCCACCCTGCTCACCCACAACAAACTAAAAATTAATGACCCTTCCCCACCCCCTAAACTCTGTCTCACCATCTGTACAGTTACATATTTTTCTAGTAAATTCCTTGTGTTTCAGTGTGTGTGTGTGTGTGCATCCTTTTAAACTTACCCTCTTCCTCTCCACACACGTGGGTCAGTCACATACCCTTATTTTAAAACATCCAATTAGTACTATGCAATATAATTCTTAATCTTATCTATCTGCCCTCTATTATTTACTTCTTAATCATGTTATAAAATATTTCTTCATTATCAAATTTAATTTTAATATTAATTAAATTGTCTAACCCTTTTTCTCTTTCTTTCAATATTTCTAACTCCTCTCTAAGCTTCCTTTCAACTGTGTTATTTACTACTTTTACAATTTCGTATTCTTCCAAAGGATTAACAAACTTATGGTTGTCTTCTATGAAATGTCTTGCATATAACGAATTGGTTGTTCTATTACCTTCTCCACGTTTGTGGTCACACAACCTGCATACGAATTTTCGTCCTGTCTCCTCTAGGTACACTTTGTTGCAGTCTTTACATTTTAATTTATAAATTCCGCTTTTCTGTAATATTGGAATTTTTTCTATATTCTTACTCCTTATCTTATCAAATACCGTTTCACATTTTTTAATAGCTATATCTACTCCATATTTATTAAAACTTTTTATAATTTTTCTAGTATGTGAACCTATGTATGTCAATGACCCTGCATAATTCTTTTGTTCTGGTTCTATTTTAGCTTTTTGTATGTTGACCCTTTTCATAACTTTATCCACTATGTTGGTGCTATAATTATTATTCCTTACAATTCCCTTTATCGTTTTTAACTCCCTATCTTTTGACTCGGTCTCTTTTAAACACTTCTGAGCTCTGTAACAAAAGGAATTGATTGCCGCCATTTTATATCTGTATGGGTGGTAAGACTCTCTTGGTATAATTATATCAGAATACGACTTTCCTAAATATCCCAAACTGTAGTTTCTCATTATCTTTAATTTCTATGTTTAAATCTAAGTAATTTATTTGCTTACCTCCTATCTCTTCCTTAAATTGTAAGTTTTTATCCTTATTATTTACCTCCTTTATAAACTCATGCACTTCTTCTATGCCTCCTTCCCAAATTACTAATACATCATCAACGTATCTAGACCACAATTTTATATTGTCTTTATACTTAGTGGAAGTTATTAATTGCTTTTCAAAATCATTCATGTATATTTCAGCAAGAATAGGGGATAATGAAGACCCCATAGGTAAACCTTTTTTCTGTATATAAAACTTGTTATTAAACCTAAAATAGTTCTGATTTACACATTCTTTAATTACTTTCATCAACTGCTTTTTATACCTGTATTCTCCCATATTATTATCGTTTATTAACTTAATAACTTTATTTACTGTGATATTAGTAAACATGTCCTTAACATCCAGTGATATCAATTTTGTATTTACATTAATGCTAATATTTTCTTTTTTTTCTATCAATTTTACATTATCCTCTATGTTGTATTTTGTCCCAAATTCATATTTCTCTTTCAGTACTCTGCTAACTTCCTTTGATAATTTATAAATAGGTGCATTAATAAAAGAAACAATCGGTCTAATTGGTTTTCCTTCTTTATGTATCTTAACCTGACTTTTAAAAGTTGGTGCTGTTGGATTACTTTCCAATAAATACTTTTTCTTATTTTCTTCTATGAATGTTATCTGTTTCATCATTTGTTTTATCCTTGACTGGTACTTACTTGTATAATCATACTTTATTTCCTCGTGTAGTCCTTCCCTTATAAATTCTTCCGTTTTCTTTATGTATTCTTCCTTACTCATTAGTACCATTGTATTTCCTTTATCCGCCTTCATAACTATAATATCATTCTTCTTTATTTTATTCTTTAGTTTAGTTACAGTTGCTTTGATTTTTTGTTCATTCTTTGAATTATACAAACTTTTCTTAAATATTTTATCTACTACATTCCCTACTTCCCACCTTATTCTTTTTTTATCATTTTCATTTCCTAGTTTTTGTATTATGCTTTCGCATTCAATAATCGTTTTTTCTTGATTTAATTCTGGTGGCGGTGCGTATTTTAAGCCTTTCGCTAACATTTCTTTTTCTTCCGTATTGAAATTTACCTCTGTAAAGTTTATTACTCTTTTTTCATAGTTATTCTTAGAGAGGTGTTCCTTTTTTACTTCGTTCTTTCTTATTAATTTATTTAACTTATCTACCATTTTTTTATTTTTATTTTCCAATTTCTTTTCTACGTACCCCAAACCAAAATTATATAATATTTCTTACTATAATACTTTAACTAATTTACCTCAAGATATATTTTTTCCTTTAGGAACATGTTTCGGGAGATCCTGTTCTCCCATCTTCAGCCTTCGCCATCTTGCTTCTGGTGCAGTATTTGTGTGTTGGCTTCTGGATGTTATTAAGGTGGTTTGTTGGTCTTTGGTCCTTCAATGTTGCATTATTGTGTGTGGTTGTGGTATCTGTTTTTGTTTTTTGTGTATTTTCGATGTTGAGTGCTTTGAATATTGTGTCATGTTTTGTATTGATTTGTATTTGTTCTGGTATTAATTTGTTTTGTGTTTTATGTTTGTAAATCTGTAAATTTTCCCAAATGTTCATTATGGTGCCTTTGTGTGGTATATGTTTTATTAGTGTTACATTGGTTATGTCTGGGAATTCATGTCCTGTGTTTATTGCATGTGTGGCTAAATTGGATTTATATATATTTGGTTTTTTGTATGCATTTAGGTGTTCAAAATAACGTTTTTTCAGCTGTTTTTTTGTTTGTCCTATATAACATTTATTGCAATCTTGGCATTCAATTTTGTATATACCGTTGGTTGTTGTATTATCTTTGTTGTGTGAGCTATTTAGATTTTGTAATTTATTTTTATTAGTTTTGTATGCTATTTTTATATCTGTGTTTTTAAATAGTTTTGTCATTTTATTATTTATATATGTGAATGTGGCCCATTTTTTGTTGTTGTTATTATTTATGTGTTGTTCAGTTTGATTAATTCTTAATTGTTCAGTTTTTATTTTCTATTTTGATCATAGTATTTTTATTGTATCCATTTGCATAACCAATTTGGTATATTATATTTCTTTCTTTGTCAGTTTCTTGTTTGTTTAGGGTATTTTGTACATTCTGTTAAATAACGAATAAAATGCTGCCATTTTTTGTTGTGGTGGGTGGTCAGAATGGTTAGGTATAATGATGTTAGTGGAAGTTGGTTTTCTATATATTGCATATTGTATGTGTTTGTTGTATCTTGTGATGGTTATGTCTAAATAGTTGATTTTGTTATGTTTTTCTTATTCTTCTGTGAATTGTATTTTGGGATGTATGTTATTGATTTGTTTCAGTATGTTCTTTGCATTTGTGTTTTTGTTATTTGATACATATAGTCCATCATCTACATATCTTATCCATATGCCATCTGGGTCATGTGTTTTTATGATATTTTGTATTTTGGTGTCTATATATTGTAGGAATATTTCTGCTATTATGCTTGATAATGGTGATCCCATTGCTAAACCTTCTTTCTGTTGATAAATTTTGCTATTGAATTCAAAGTAATTTTGTTTTAGTATTAGTTGGAGACTATTTTTTATTTCGGTTATATATTGTTTGTTTTCATTTTGTTCTATAAGTTTGTTTATTATTATGTCAATTGTTTCTTCTACTGGGATATTAGTGTACATGTTTGTTATGTCATATGATGTGAAAAATGTATTTTCATTTATATTTATTATTTTTAGTTTGTCTATTAATTCGTATGTATTTTTTATGTTATGATGGTTATTTGTTAGATGGTTATTTTTTAGTTTTTGTGCTATTATTCTTGCTATTTTGTATGTAGGAGCTTTTTTGAAATTGATTAATGGACGTATTGGGTTGTTTAATTTGTGTATTTTTATTAGGCTGTTCATTTTAGGTGGTTCTGGATTATTGTTTATATATATGTCTATGTTTTTATTGTTGAAAATGTTTTTATTTGTTTTTATTAGTTTTATTGTTTGTTTAAGATAGTTTTCTGTTGGGTTTTTATCTAGTTGTACGCATTTATTATTGTTGATGAAGTCTTCGGTTTTTTTGATGTAGTCTGTTTTATCAATGATTACTGTTGCTTGACTTTTGTCTGCTTTAGTTATTATTAAATTATTTTTACTTTATTTTTAATTTCTTTTATTGTTTTTCTTTTGTTTATCTTTGTTTTTCATTTCGCTAGTGATTATTTTTTTAATTATATGTGTTGCTTCTGTTCTTTTTTCTTCTTGTATATTGTCTTTTATTAGGTTAATGGCAAATTCTGTTTCTACTATTAAATTTTCTAGATTTTTGTTTGCATTTTGGGTTATGTTAGTTTTTGACATATTGTTTAAATATTCTCTTTCTTTTTTGTTAAATTCTGTATTGCTGAGGTTAATGGTTCGAGGGTAAAATGTGTGTTTATTTTTGTTTTTTTGTTCTTGATTTTTGTTTTGTTGTTTTAATGTGTTAAGTTTTTTGTTGATTGTATAAGTCTTTTTGTTTTTCCCAAATCTTATTTTATTTTCTATGTTATTGTATTTATTATTCCAAGTGACTGGATGTAATAAACTTGTTAGCTCTAAGTGTAGTTTGTATATGTCTAGTGTTATGCTATTTTTCTTACTGTATAATTGATTAATTTCGTTTTGTATCCATAGCCTTTGTGCTTGTTTTATAGTTTTTTGTGCAGTCATATTTTTGTTGTTTGTGTTTATGTTGATGTATTTAGGTGTTAATTTATGTTTTTGGCATTGTCTATTGAAGTATATGTTTATGAAGCCACACATGCAATAAACACAGGACATGAATTCCCAGACGTAACCAATGTAACACTAATAAAACATATACCACACAAAGGCACGATAATGAACATTTGGGAAAATTTACAGATTTACAAACATAAAACACAAAACAAATTAATACCAGAACAAATACAAATCAATACAAAACATGACACAATATTCAAAGCACTCAACATCGAAAATACACAAAATACAAAAACAGATACCACAACCACACACAATAATGCAACATTGAAGGACCAAAGACCAACAAACCACCTTAATAACATCCAGAAGCCACCACACAAATACTGCACCAGAAGCAAGATGGCGAAGGCTGAAGATGGGAGAACAGGATCTCCCGAAACATGTTCCTAAAGGAAAAAATATATCTTGAGGTAAATTAGTTAAAGTATTATAGTATTATATACATCAAGAAACGGACTGTAGCAGAAAGTGATTAAATAATATTTCTTCTAACTCTACATACGAGTATATTCTTAATAATTCTATGTGTCTGTCATATAATTCCCTATTATATCTATTGATTAAGCCATAGAGTGACCTTATTTCCAGTTTTATCCACAACTTCTCGCTTTGTTATTTTACTTTTTTGGCTACACTGTCCTTATTTTTAATTTTAACTTGAGCGTACTTTGGGATGACATTATTATCCAGACATTGTTTATTAAACCATATTTTACTTAAAACCCTCTTCAATTTAACTTTTAACTTAAGATATTTAAAAACTTTACTTACCTTATTGTTGTCGTTTATTACCTCATTGTTGTTGTCCATTACCTGTAGTCGATTGCACATCTTAACAGACGTTTAATGAAGAAATTTGTGTTAGTGGTTGAAATCACAATCAGAATGATCACTGTTGCACACCACTATATAAAAATTATTCTGATTAGCGCTTTCAAGCTTCACAGCTCATCGTCAGATCGGGAATAGACAGGAAATATGTGAAACCCAACCCTTCACCCCTCTCCCCCACCCTGCTCACCCACAACAAACTAAAAATTAATGACCCTTCCCCACCCCCTAAACTCTGTCTCACCATCTGTACAGTTACATATTTTTCTAGTAAATTCCTTGTGTTTCAGTGTGTGTGTGTGTGTGTGCATCCTTTTAAACTTACCCTCTTCCTCTCCACACACGTGGGTCAGTCACACACCCTTATTTTAAAACATCCAATTAGTACTATGCAATATAATTCTTAATCTTATCTATCTGCCCTCTATTATTTACTTCTTAATCATGTTATAAAATATTTCTTCATTATCAAATTTAATTTTAATATTAATTAAATTGTCTAACCCTTTTTCTCTTTCTTTCAATATTTCTAACTCCTCTCTAAGCTTCCTTTCAACTGTGTTATTTACTACTTTTACAATTTCGTATTCTTCCAAAGGATTAACAAACTTATGGTTGTCTTCTATGAAATGTCTTGCATATAACGAATTGGTTGTTCTATTACCTTCTCCACGTTTGTGGTCACACAACCTGCATACGAATTTTCGTCCTGTCTCCTCTAGGTACACTTTGTTGCAGTCTTTACATTTTAATTTATAAATTCCGCTTTTCTGTAATATTGGAATTTTTTCTATATTCTTACTCCTTATCTTATCAAATACCGTTTCACATTTTTTAATAGCTATATCTACTCCATATTTATTAAAACATTTTATAATTTTTCTAGTATGTGAACCTATGTATGTCAATGACCCTGCATAATTCTTTTGTTCTGGTTCTATTTTAGCTTTTTGTATGTTGACCCTTTTCATAACTTTATCCACTATGTTGGTGCTATAATTATTATTCCTTACAATTCCCTTTATCGTTTTTAACTCCCTATCTTTTGACTCGGTCTCTTTTAAACACTTCTGAGCTCTGTAACAAAAGGAATTGATTGCCGCCATTTTATATGTGTATGGGTGGTAAGACTCTCTTGGTATAATTATATCAGAATACGACTCTTTCCTAAATATCCGAAACTGTAGTTTCTCATTATCTTTAATTTCTATGTTTAAATCTAAGTAATTTATTTGCTTACCTCCTATCTCTTCATTAAATTGTAAGTTTTTTTCCTTATTATTTACCTCCTTTATAAACTCATGCACTTCTTCTATGCCTCCTTCCCAAATTACTAATACATCATCAACGTATCTAGACCATAATTTTATATTGTCTTTATACTTAGTGGAAGTTATTAATTGCTTTTCAAAATCATTCATGTATATTTCAGCAAGAATAGGGGATAATGAAGACCCCATAGGTAAACCTTTTTTCTGTATATAAAACTTGTTATTAAACCTAAAATAGTTCTGATTTACACATTCTTTAATTACTTTCATCAACTGCTTTTTATACCTGTATTCTCCCATATTATTATCGTTTATTAACTTAATAACTTTATTTACTGTGATATTAGTAAACATGTCCTTAACATCCAGTGATATCAATTTTGTATTTACATTAATGCTAATATTTTCTTTTTTTTCTATCAATTTTACATTATTCTCTATGTTGTATTTTGTCCCAAATTCATATTTCTCTTTCAGTACTCTGCTAACTTCCTTTGATAATTTATAAATAGGTGCATTAATAAAAGAAACAATCGGTCTAATTGGTTTTCCTTCTTTATGTATCTTAACCTGACTTTTAAAAGTTGGTGCTGTTGGATTACTTTCCAATAAATACTTTTTCTTATTTTCTTCTATGAATGTTATCTGTTTCATCATTTGTTTTATCCTTGACTGGTACTTACTTGTATAATCATACTTTATTTCCTCGTGTGGTCCTTCCCTTATAAATTCTTCCGTTTTCTTTATGTATTCTTCCTTACTCATTAGTACCATTGTATTTCCTTTATCCGCCTTCGTAACTATAATATCATTCTTCTTTATTTTATTCTTTAGTTTAGTTACAGTTGCTTTGATTTTTTGTTCATTCTTTGAATTATACAAACTTTTCTTAAATATTTTATCTACTACATTCCCTACTTCCCACCTTATTCTTTTTTTATCATTTTCATTTCCTAGTTTTTGTATTATGCTTTCGCATTCAATAATCTTTTTTCTTGATTTAATTCTGGTGGCGGTGCGTATTTTAAGCCTTTCGCTAACATTTCTTTTTCTTCCGTATTGAAATTTACCTCTGTAAGGTTTATTACTCTTTTTTCATAGTTATTCTTAGAGAGGTATTCCTTTTTTACTTCGTTCTTTCTTATTAATTTATTTAACTTATCTACCATTTTTTTATTTTTATTTTCCAATTTCTTTTCTACGTACCCCAAACCAAAATTATATAAATTTTCTTCTAACTCTGCATACGAGTATATTCTTAATAATTCTATATGTCTGTCATATAATTCCCTATTATATCTATTGATTAAGCCATAGTTCCAGCACCTTATTTCCAGTTTTATCCACAACTTCTCGCTTTGTTCTTTTACTTTTTTGGCTACACTGTTCTTATTTTTAATTTTAACTTGAGCGTACTTTGGGATGACATTATTATCCAGACATTGTTTATTAAACCATATTTTACTTAAAACCCTCTTCAATTTAACTTTTAACTTAAGATATTTAAAACTTTACTTACCTTATTGTTGTCGTTTATTACCTCATTGTTGTTGTCCATTACCTGTAGTCGATTGCACATCTTAACAGACGTTTAATGAAGAAATTTGTGTTGGTGGTTGAAATCACAATCAGAATGATCACTGTTGTACACCACTATATAAAAATTATTCCGATTAGCGCTTTCAAGCTTCACAGCTCATCGTCAGATCGGGAATAGACAGGAAATATGTGAAACCCAACCCTTCACCCCTCTCCCCCACCCTGCTCACCCACAACAAACTAAAAATTAATTACCCTTCCCCACCCCCTAAACTCTGTCTCACCATCTGTACAGTTACATATTTTTCTAGTAAATTCCTTGTGTTTCAGTGTGTGTGTGTGCATCCTTTTAAACTCACCCTCTTCCTCTCCACACATGTGGGTCAGTCACACACCCTTATTTTAAAACATCCAATTAGTACTATGCAATATAATTCTTAATCTTATCTATCTGCCCTCTATTATTTACTTCTTAATCATGTTATAAAATATTTCTTCATTATCAAATTTAATTTAATATTAATTAAATTGTCTAACCCTTTTTCTCTTTCTTTCAATATTTCTAACTCCTCTCTAAGCTTCCTTTCAACTGTGTTATTTACTACTTTTACAATTTCGTATTCTTCCAAAGGATTAACAAACTTATGGTTGTCTTCTATGAAATGTCTTGCATATAACGAATTGGTTGTTCTATTACCTTCTCCACGTTTGTGGTCAGACAACCTGCATACGAATTTTCGTCCTGTCTCCCCTTGTTAACTACCAGCTCTTATTCTTTTTATATACATAAACTATGGTACTTATATATGTATAATGTTGGTCAAAACATGGTACACATGTGTACTTACCGGGATCCTTGCCGGTGAACATGTGCTTCTCCGTTTAAACACTTTTTTACCTAAGGGGTGCCAGGATTCGTAACAGCGAGATTTGTTTAAACAGAAAAAGTGACACAATGAAGACACAAACTCTTTAGCTACTGTAACTACTCGTTTTAATTTCCCACATAATAAAATATACATTCGTAAAACATACATAAAGGCCTAACCCAAAATGGCTGCCAGTATTAACTCAAAAAACAAAATGGCGGCTATCTTTCTTCATTGTTTTCTTTTATTAATTTAATTAAATCAGTACTGAGAAGCCTCATCATTAAAATTAGTTAGATTCCTTTTTATTTTATACTGCAGTTAAAGTATAGTATATGAACACAAACCAATGCCCTATACGTATATAGGCATGGCCACGCCCTAGTGCAATCACACGCTCACTCACACGTTACTGTAATTACATTTTATACAATTTATTATTTCATTTATTGAGCTCATGAATAAATATAAAGAGAGATAAATTGTGACTTCTCTGTGGTAAGCGGATCGTCGCTCCCTCGCTGGCCTCAGACGTATCCCAGGAGTATGATCGGTGTTGAATTCATTACAAGTTAGATTTTTCTGCACTGACTCTACATTAAAGGTGTTATAATATGTACTTTGGTTTACTGTTCTCTACTACATGTTTGATATCACATTTTACAAGATTCTAATTGTTGTTCACAACTTTTGATGAAAATTAATTCCACCAGCGATACATCGCTGTGGCCTCTCTAGTGGACGGTTATGAACTGAGACCGATTAATGTACAATTTTATGCTTGTGTGCGTGACTTTGACGTCATTAAGCTCTGTTCTGCAGAACAACGCCCTAGTCGTACGCATTGTTTTCAGTGCGTCATTGTTTTTTCTATGACGGAATAACTTTATTGTCCAATCACAATGTATATGTAACAGACTTCATCACCATCTCCGCCATGGCTGTTTCCGACTCCTGCACGTTCCAACGGTGACCTTGGTATGATACACTGCCTGATTCTGCTTGGATCTCTCTTTATATTGGGACAATGGACCTAACCACTCTGTATGTTCATAGTTACACAATAAAACATTGCAAATCACCCTTATAACCCATAATTATGGAATGGGGTCAAAATGTACTGTTACAAACCCCCTCAAGGAAAATTTTTGTGTCGGAACACAAAAAATTTCCTTGACTCATTCACACTTTCCTAAAAGGATCGGTCTAGATATGTCACCACAACCCCCTGTATTGTTATTATATAAAATTTTATCATCACTTACCCTTGGTCCTATGATGCTGGTCGCACCCTCTGACCTTACTGGACTTCTCCGGAGAGATCCCTACACCATAAGGCCATGAGGCACTCTACACTCCTGTTCTGACGCGCCAGCCAGCCCAGGACTGCGGTCACAACACCACAAAACTCTGAAACATTGCATACAAAATTAAAATAGTGGTCCAGTACACTTCCATATCTACAACTGATATGTTCCCTTTTAGATACATTGGTTTGTGTTCGGGCATTGGTTTGTTTTTTTTTTTTTTTTTTTTTTTCAAAAGTTTCACTTATCCACAACAAGATTTAAAATACATCGATTTTTTCTACCACCAAATTCAACTACTTCCTTGTAAGAAAATAAACAACCTATATAGGTAACTACATATAACACAATATATCAACAATTCTTTAGTATACCCCAAAATACCTTCACCTACTTATTTCTATAAATTCAACTTACAACTATCATGGCAGACACCTTTACTTTAAACTTTGTTGCTCAACTTATAATCATTTATCTATTTTTGTAAATGGCAGCTTACTAGACTATTTCATTTAACTTCATTTTTAACTTTAAACTTCCAACTTCAGAATATACTATATCTTAACACTGGTTACCGTCATTACCCCTGTAGTGACCTCCTAACCACACACTCTATTGCCCCCCAACCTAATAAAACATCATAAAACATTGTACATTACATATTAACATTGTTACATTTACCTTACATTAAACAATTTAAATTTACATGATTTGTACCAAACTTTATCACATTACTACTTCAACAATTTTCTATTAACTTTTAATTATTTGATATTCATCAGACTCTATACAACAATTTCAAATTTATCCTTACCTTTCAGTTACAATTACCTTCCTGCTATGAATTTTCCTTTTCTAACCCTTCTATCCTTACTCGTTTGGGTGACTCTCTATTATTCATTATTTTCTCTGTCTTATTTTGGCATTGTCAATCTAACCTTCCTACCCCCTTTTCTCTACTAACAACCGCTTCTAACCATTAATATACATTTTGACACCAATATCTCTTAATAACCCCCTTCAAATCCCATTTAAAACCTCTGGCACCGCACCTTTTTTGTACTAGTATGTGTGTATTCCCTCTAACCAACTCATTCCCTTATCGGTTTCTGACCCTTTCAGATAACCCTTTCCGGCACACAACGATCCCTCCTGTCTCAACATCTCTCGTTGGACTCCTACACCAATACCCTTATTACAAAATATCACCATCAACAACTATAAAATTACCATGCACATCACTCAACTCTACATATAATTACTAACCACTGTGTCCCTAAAATATCTAACACCTCTTTATATTTTATCAGCATCTCCACACTTTATTTTTCCTAACTCCCAATAACTCTATCTAACTAACTCCCATGCCTCTATTTTATCCTTACTACCCAAACTCTTTACAACATTTCAACTTAATACACCATTAGAAAATGCATCACTTATCTGCTAACAACACCTTTCATATCCAAATACATTACCTGCTTAATCATTTACTAACCCTTTAAAATCTAAATTCCCTAATATCATTTAGCTTTCTTCAGTTATTTAAAATCGTACAATACATGATTACCTAAAAAATACATAAAATACACAACAGTAAAAATACACAAATACATAGACATCAATACACAAAATATACAATTCACATAATCATGAAATCATTTGCCATAATCAGTCCTAATCAGTCCATTTTTTAAAAACACTGTCCACACAATTAAATGTTCATAACACAATAAACAATTACCCCATATCGTCGAACAATAGTCTTATCTTATATCTATATACATTGCTTATTATTGAATCTCTTATATTAACATCATAAATGCATATACCATTCAAATTTTCATTATTTTCCACAAACTCATTTAATCTGTCATGATTGGTCATTGTCCTGTCACCTCCAGTATAATTCGTCACAATCAGATAAGTTACTAAGTCATTATTTTCATTATCATCTCCTACGATTACTATATCAGCTTCATTACAAGGTAGGTACTTATTATTTTTATTATATATCATCTCTACACCTAACCTTTTCCTAAACTCTTCATAATTTTTCTTTACTTTATATATCTCAATTTCTCTCTTTCTCTCTCTCTCAAAACATTTCTCACCATCATACCAAGCTACACACTCTTTCTCCATATATGCAGGGGACTCTACTGCTTTATCACTGCACCACCTGTGAAGTGCACAAAAAAAACCAGGGACCACTTTATTTGTAGACCTTTTGTCTTCCAAATACGCATTGAAGGCACTCTCGTCCTTCCTAAACACACGTGAAGTCTTTACTTCACCCCCTACTACAACATTAAGGGACAATTTTACCCCCTGCAACCCCTTTATCTGTAAATTCTCTCTATACTTTCTCTCTAACTCATCAACACTTTTTATCACTTCATTATCAAATTCTACTCCCATTATACTTTTATCACCACTCTCAATACTCACACAATTATTTTCTAACACCATATTTGTAATTCTATTATAATTCTCACCACTACTTACCTTGTCTTTATTTCTATCTGATTTGTCTACCTTGTCAATGTTACAATTTTTTTTCTGTATTTCGTTTTTAAATTTTTCTAATCTCTCTTCTAATTGGTTCAATTTTACATCTTGCACATTATTTTGTTTTTTCAATTCATTTTCGAGGCTATCAAACTTCTCGTCAATCTCCTTTAACACACTATTTTGTGTTTTAATCAATGCGAACAGGTCTTCTAATGATATTTTATTTTTGACTGCCTTAGGCGCCGAATTCGCGCTTATTCTGTCTAATAAAACAGACTCTGTGTGTGTGTCGTTTACACCTAACATACTATTATTGTGTTCTGCCATAATTTAGCTGTTTCTATTACTCTCTGTATTTTTTTTATTATATAATTATTGGTTGTTTTGTTTCGTCAACATAACCTTTTGTGTTTTTTGGTTATGTTCTGTTTTGCACCACCTTCTCTGTTTTCAAATCTGGCTGTTTATATAAATTAATATTTATATCGTCCTCAGTAAGGGCGCCATCTGTTAACTACCAGCTATTTATTCTTTTTATATACATAAACTATGGTACTTATATATGTATAATGTTGGTCAAAACATGGTACACATGTGTACTTACCGGGATCCTTGCCGGTGAACATGTGCTTCTCCGTTTAAACACTTTTTTACCTAAGGGGTGCCAGGATTCGTAACAGCGAGATTTGTTTAAACAGAAAAAGTGACACAATGAAGACACAAACTCTTTAGCTACTGTAACTACTCGTTTTAATTTCCCACATAATAAAATATACATTCGTAAAACATACATAAAGGCCTAACCCAAAATGGCTGCCAGTATTAACTCAAAAAACAAAATGGCGGCTATCTTTCTTCATTGTTTTCTTTTATTAATTTAATTAAATCAGTACTGAGAAGCCTCATCATTAAAATTAGTTAGATTCCTTTTTATTTTATACTGCAGTTAAAGTATAGTATATGAACACAAACCAATGCCCTATACGTATATAGGCATGGCCACGCCCTAGTGCAATCACACGCTCACTCACACGTTACTGTAATTACATTTTATACAATTTATTATTTCATTTATTGAGCTCATGAATAAATATAAAGAGAGATAAATTGTGACTTCTCTGTGGTAAGCGGATCGTCGCTCCCTCGCTGGCCTCAGACGTA
The DNA here is from genome assembly GCA_034769895.1 of Magicicada septendecula. NCBI lineage: Eukaryota > Metazoa > Arthropoda > Insecta > Hemiptera > Cicadidae > Magicicada > Magicicada septendecula. The sequence continues at coordinate 775,242,389 of CM068367.1, forward strand.
TCCCAGGAGTATGATCGGTGTTGAATTCATTACAAGTTAGATTTTTCTGCACTGACTCTACATTAAAGGTGTTATAATATGTACTTTGGTTTACTGTTCTCTACTACATGTTTGATATCACATTTTACAAGATTCTAATTGTTGTTCACAACTTTTGATGAAAATTAATTCCACCAGCGATACATCGCTGTGGCCTCTCTAGTGGACGGTGATGAACTGAGACCGATTAATGTACAATTTTATGCTTGTGTGCGTGACTTTGACGTCATTAAGCTCTGTTCTGCAGAACAACGCCCTAGTCGTACGCATTGTTTTCAGTGCGTCATTGTTTTTTCTATGACGGAATAACTTTATTGTCCAATCACAATGTATATGTAACAGACTTCATCACCATCTCCGCCATGGCTGTTTCCGACTCCCGCACGTTCCAACGGTGACCTTGGTATGATACACTGCCTGATTCTGCTTGGATCTCTCTTTATATTGGGACAATGGACCTAACCACTCTGTATGTTCATAGTTACACAATAAAACATTGCAAATCACCCTTATAACCCATAATTATGGAATGGGGTCAAAATGTACTGTTACACCCTAGGTACACTTTGTTGCAGTCTGTACATTTTAATTTATAAATTCCGCTTTTCTGTAATATTGGAATTTTTTCTATATTCTTACTCCTTATCTTATCAAATACCGTTTCACATTTTTTAATAGCTATATCTACTCCATATTTATTAAAACATTTTATAATTTTTCTAGTATGTGAACCTATGTATGTCAATGACCCTGCATAATTCTTTTGTTCTGGTTCTATTTTAGCTTTTTGTATGTTGACCCTTTTCATAACTTTATCTCTATGTTGTATTTTGTCCCAAATTCATATTTCTCTTTCAGTACTCTGCTAACTTCCTTTGATAATTTATAAATAGGTGCATTAATAAAAGAAACAATCGGTCTAATTGGTTTTCCTTCTTTATGTATCTTAACCTGACTTTTAAAAGTTGGTGCTGTTGGATTACTTTCCAATAAATACTTTTTCTTATTTTCTTCTATGAATGTTATCTGTTTCATCATTTGTTTTATCCTTGACTGGTACTTACTTGTATAATCATACTTTATTTCCTCGTGTGGTCCTTCCCTTATAAATTCTTCCGTTTTCTTTATGTATTCTTCCTTACTCATTAGTACCATTGTATTTCCTTTATCCGCCTTCGTAACTATAATATCATTCTTCTTTATTTTATTCTTTAGTTTAGTTACAGTTGCTTTGATTTTTTGTTCATTCTTTGAATTATACAAACTTTTCTTAAATATTTTATCTACTACATTCCCTACTTCCCACCTTATTCTTTTTTTATCATTTTCATTTCCTAGTTTTTGTATTATGCTTTCGCATTCAATAATCGTTTTTTCTTGATTTAATTCTGGTGGCGGTGCGTATTTTAAGCCTTTCGCTAACATTTCTTTTTCTTCCGTATTGAAATTTACCTCTGTAAGGTTTATTACTCTTTTTTCATAGTTATTCTTAGAGAGGTATTCCTTTTTTACTTCGTTCTTTCTTATTAATTTATTTAACTTATCTACCATTTTTTTATTTTTATTTTCCAATTTCTTTTCTACGTACCCCAAACCAAAATTATATAAATTTTCTTCTAACTCTGCATACGAGTATATTCTTAATAATTCTATATGTCTGTCATATAATTCCCTATTATATCTATTGATTAAGCCATAGTTCCAGCACCTTATTTCCAGTTTTATCCACAACTTCTCGCTTTGTTCTTTTACTTTTTTGGCTACACTGTTCTTATTTTTAATTTTAACTTGAGCGTACTTTGGGATGACATTATTATCCAGACATTGTTTATTAAACCATATTTTACTTAAAACCCTCTTCAATTTAACTTTTAACTTAAGATATTTAAAACTTTACTTACCTTATTGTTGTCGTTTATTACCTCATTGTTGTTGTCCATTACCTGTAGTCGATTGCACATCTTAACAGACGTTTAATGAAGAAATTTGTGTTGGTGGTTGAAATCACAATCAGAATGATCACTGTTGCACACCACTATATAAAAATTATTCCGATTAGCGCTTTCAAGCTTCACAGCTCATCGTCAGATCGGGAATAGACAGGAAATATGTGAAACCCAACCCTTCACCCCTCTCCCCCACCCTGCTCACCCACAACAAACTAAAAATTAATTACCCTTCCCCACCCCCTAAACTCTGTCTCACCATCTGTACAGTTACATATTTTTCTAGTAAATTCCTTGTGTTTCAGTGTGTGTGTGTGCATCCTTTTAAACTCACCCTCTTCCTCTCCACACACGTGGGTCAGTCACACACCCTTATTTTAAAACATCCAATTAGTACTATGCAATATAATTCTTAATCTTATCTATCTGCCCTCTATTATTTACTTCTTAATCATGTTATAAAATATTTCTTCATTATCAAATTTAATTTAATATTAATTAAATTGTCTAACCCTTTTTCTCTTTCTTTCAATATTTCTAACTCCTCTCTAAGCTTCCTTTCAACTGTGTTATTTACTACTTTTACAATTTCGTATTCTTCCAAAGGATTAACAAACTTATGGTTGTCTTCTATGAAATGTCTTGCATATAACGAATTGGTTGTTCTATTACCTTCTCCACGTTTGTGGTCAGACAACCTGCATACGAATTTTCGTCCTGTCTCCCCTAGGTACACTTTGTTGCAGTCTTTACATTTTAATTTATAAATTCCGCTTTTCTGTAATATTGGAATTTTTTCTATATTCTTACTCCTTATCTTATCAAATACCGTTTCACATTTTTTAATAGCTATATCTACTCCATATTTATTAAAACATTTTATAATTTTTCTAGTATGTGAACCTATGTATGTCAATGACCCTGCATAATTCTTTTGTTCTGGTTCTATTTTAGCTTTTTGGTTATGTTGACCCTTTTCATAACTTTATCCACTATGTTGGTGCTATAATTATTATTCCTTACAATTCCCTTTATCGTTTTTAACTCCCTATCTTTTGACTCGGTCTCTTTTAAACACTTCTGAGCTCTGTAACAAAAGGAATTGATTGCCGCCATTTTATATCTGTATGGGTGGTAAGACTCTCTTGGTATAATTATATCAGAATACGACTCTTTCCTAAATATCCGAAACTGTAGTTTCTCATCTTTAATTTATATGTTTAAATCTAAGTAATTTATTGGCTTACCTCCTATCTCTTCCTTAAATTGTAAGTTTTTATCCTTATTATTTACCTCGTTTATAAACTCATGCACTTCTTCTGTGCCTCCTTCCCAAATTACTAATACATCATCAACGTATCTAGACCATAATTTGATATTGTCTTTATACTTAGTGGAAGTTATTAATTGCTTTTCAAAATCATTCATGTATATTTCAGCAAGAATAGGGGATAATGAAGACCCCATAGGTAAACCTTTTTTCTGTATATAAAACTTGTTATTAAACCTAAAATAATTCTGATTTACACATTCTTTAATTACTTTCATCAACTGCTTTTTATACCTGTATTCTCCCATATTATTATCGTTTATTAACTTAATAACTTTGTTTACTGTGATATTAGTAAACATGTCCTTAACATCCAGTGATATCAATTTTGTATTTACATTAATGCTAATATTTTCTTTTTTTTTCTATCAATTTTACATTATTCTCTATGTTGTATTTTGTCCCAAATTCATATTTCTCTTTCAGTACTCTGCTAACTTCCTTTGATAATTTATAAATAGGTGCATTAATAAAAGAAACAATCGGTCTAATTGGTTTTCCTTCTTTATGTATCTTAACCTGACTTTTAAAAGTTGGTGCTGTTGGATTACTTTCCAATAAATACTTTTTCTTATTTTCTTCTATGAATGTTATCTGTTTCATCATTTGTTTTATCCTTGACTTGTATAATCATACTTTATTTCCTCGTGTGGTCCTTCCCTTATAAATTCTTCCGTTTTATCATTTTCATTTCCTAGTTTTTGTATTATGCTTTCGCACTCAATAATCGTTTTTTCTTTATTTAATTCTGGTGGCGGTGCGTATTTTTAGCCTTTCGCTAACATTTTTTTTTCTTCCTTATTGAAATTTACGTCTGTAAGGTTTATTACTCTTTTTTCATAGTTATTCTTAGAGAGGTGTTCCTTTTTTACTTCGTTCTTTCTTATTAATTTATTTAACTTATCTACCATTTTTTTCTTTTTCTTTTCCAATTTCTTTTCTACGTACCCCAAACCAAAATTATATAATATTTCTTCTAACTCTACATACGAGTATATTCTTAATAAGTCTATGTGTCTGTCATATAATTCCCTATTATATCTATTGATTAAGCCATAGAGTGACCTTATTTCCAGTTTTATCCACAACTTCTCGCTTTGTTCTTTTACTTTTTTGGCTACACTGTTCTTATTTTTAATTTTAACTTGAGCGTACTTTGGGATGACATTATTATCCAGACATTGTTTATTAAACCATATTTTACTTAAAACCCTCTTCAATTTAACTTTTAACTTAAGATACTTGAAAACTTTACTTACCTTATTGTTGTCGTTTATTACCTCATTGTTGTTGTCCATTACCTGTAGTCGATTGCACATCTTAACAGACGTTTAATGAAGAAATTTGTGTTAGTGGTTGAAATCACAATCAGAATGATCACTGTTGCACACCACTATATAAAAATTATTCCGATTAGCGCTTTCAAGCTTCACAGCTCATCGTCAGATCGGGAATAGACAGGAAATATGTGTAACCCAACCCTTCACCCCTCTCCCCCACCCTGCTCACCCACAACAAACTAAAAATTAATGACCCTTCCCCACCCCCTAAACTCTGTCTCACCATCTGTACAGTTACATATTTTTCTAGTAAATTCCTTGTGTTTCAGTGTGTGTGTGTGTGTGTGCATCCTTTTAAACTTACCCTCTTCCTCTCCACACAAGTGGGTCAGTCACACACCCTTATTTTAAAACATCCAATTAGTACTATGCAATATAATTCTTAATCTTATCTATCTGCCCTCTATTATTTACTTCTTAATCATGTTATAAAATATTTCTTCATTATCAAATTTAATTTAATATTAATTAAATTGTCTAACCCTTTTTCTCTTTCTTTCAATATTTCTAACTCCTCTCTAAGCTTCCTTTCAACTGTGTTATTTACTACTTTTACAATTTCGTATTCTTCCAAAGGATTAACAAACTTATGGTTGTCTTCTATGAAATGTCTTGCATATAACGAATTGGTTGTTCTATTACCTTCTCCACGTTTGTGGTCACACAACCTGCATACGAATTTTCGTCCTGTCTCCCCTAGGTACACTTTGTTGCAGTCTGTACATTTTAATTTATAAATTCCGCTTTTCTGTAATATTGGAATTTTTTCTATATTCTTACTCCTTATCTTATCAAATACCGTTTCACATTTTTTAATAGCTATATCTACTCCATATTTATTAAAACATTTTATAATTTTTCTAGTATGTGAACCTATGTATGACCCTGCATAATTCTTTTGTTCTGGTTCTATTTTAGCTTTTTGGTTATGTTGACCCTTTTCATAACTTTATCCACTATGTTGGTGCTATAATTATTATTCCTTACAATTCCCTTTATCGTTTTTAACTCCCTATCTTTTGACTCGGTCTCTTTTAAACACTTCTGAGCTCTGTAACAAAAGGAATTGATTGCCGCCATTTTATATCTGTATGGGTGGTAAGACTCTCTTGGTATAATTATATCAGAATACGACTCTTTCCTAAATATCCGAAACTGTAGTTTCTCATTATCTTTAATTTATATGTTTAAATCTAAGTAATTTATTGGCTTACCTCCTATCTCTTCCTTAAATTGTAAGTTTTTATCCTTATTATTTACCTCCTTTATAAACTCATGCACTTCTTCTGTGCCTCCTTCCCAAATTACTAATACATCATCAACGTATCTAGACCATAATTTTATATTGTCTTTATACTTAGTGGAAGTTATTAATTGCTTTTCAAAATCATTCATGTATATTTCAGCAAGAATAGGGGATAATGAAGACCCCATAGGTAAACCTTTTTTCTGTATATAAAACTTGTTATTAAACCTAAAATAGTTCTGATGTACACATTCTTTAATTACTTTCATCAACTGCTTTTTATACCTGTATTCTCCCATATTATTATCGTTTATTAACTTAATAACTTTATTTACTGTGATATTAGTAAACATGTCCTGAACATCCAGTGATATCAATTTTGTATTTACATTAATGCTAATATTTTCTTTTTTTTCTATCAATTTTATATTATTCTCTATGTTGTATTTTGTCCCAAATTCATATTTCTCTTTCAGTACTCTGCTAACTTCCTTTGATAATTTATAAATAGGTGCATTAATAAAAGAAACAATCGGTCTAATTGGTTTTCCTTCTTTATGTATCTTAACCTGACTTTTAAAAGTTGGTGCTGTTGGATTACTTTCCAATAAATACTTTTTCTTATTTTCTTCTATGAATGTTATCTGTTTCATCATTTGTTTTATCCTTGACTGGTACTTACTTGTATAATCATACTTTATTTCCTCGTGTGGTCCTTCCCTTATAAATTCTTCCGTTTTCTTTATGTATTCTTCCTTACTCATTAGTACCATTGTATTTCCTTTATCCGCCTTCGTAACTATAATATCATTCTTCTTTATTTTATTCTTTAGTTTAGTTACAGTTGCTTTGATTTTTTGTTCATTCTTTGAATTATACAAACTTTTCTTAAATATTTTATCTACTACATTCCCTACTTCCCACCTTATTCTTTTTTTATCATTTTCATTTCCTAGTTTTTGTATTATGCTTTCGCATTCAATAATCGTTTTTTCTTGATTTAATTCTGGTGGCGGTGCGTATTTTAAGCCTTTCGCTAACATTTCTTTTTCTTCCGTATTGAAATTTACCTCTGTAAGGTTTATTACTCTTTTTTCATAGTTATTCTTAGAGAGGTATTCCTTTTTTACTTCGTTCTTTCTTATTAATTTATTTAACTTATCTACCATTTTTTTATTTTTATTTTCCAATTTCTTTTCTACGTACCCCAAACCAAAATTATATAAATTTTCTTCTAACTCTGCATACGAGTATATTCTTAATAATTCTATATGTCTGTCATATAATTCCCTATTATATCTATTGATTAAGCCATAGTTCCAGCACCTTATTTCCAGTTTTATCCACAACTTCTCGCTTTGTTCTTTTACTTTTTTGGCTACACTGTTCTTATTTTTAATTTTAACTTGAGCGTACTTTGGGATGACATTATTATCCAGACATTGTTTATTAAACCATATTTTACTTAAAACCCTCTTCAATTTAACTTTTAACTTAAGATATTTAAAACTTTACTTACCTTATTGTTGTCGTTTATTACCTCATTGTTGTTGTCCATTACCTGTAGTCGATTGCACATCTTAACAGACGTTTAATGAAGAAATTTGTGTTGGTGGTTGAAATCACAATCAGAATGATCACTGTTGCACACCACTATATAAAAATTATTCCGATTAGCGCTTTCAAGCTTCACAGCTCATCGTCAGATCGGGAATAGACAGGAAATATGTGAAACCCAACCCTTCACCCCTCTCCACCACCCTGCTCACCCACAACAAACTAAAAATTAATTACCCTTCCCCACCCCCTAAACTCTGTCTCACCATCTGTACAGTTACATATTTTTCTAGTAAATTCCTTGTGTTTCAGTGTGTGTGTGTGCATCCTTTTAAACTTACCCTCTTCCTCTCCACAGACGTGGGTCAGTCACACACCCTTATTTTAAAACATCCAATTAGTACTATGCAATATAATTCTTAATCTTATCTATCTGCCCTCTATTATTTACTTCTTAATCATGTTATAAAATATTTCTTCATTATCAAATTTAATTTAATATTAATTAAATTGTCTAACCCTTTTTCTCTTTCTTTCAATATTTCTAACTCCTCTCTAAGCTTCCTTTCAACTGTGATATTTACTACTTTTACAATTTCGTATTCTTCCAAAGGATTAACAAACTTATGGTTGTCTTCTATGAAATGTCTTGCATATAACGAATTGGTTGTTCTATTACCTTCTCCACGTTTGTGGTCAGACAACCTGCATACGAATTTTCGTCCTGATTCCCCTAGGTACACTTTGTTGCAGTCTTTACATTTTAATTTATAAATTCCGCTTTTCTGTAATATTGGAATTTTTTCTATATTCTTACTCCTTATCTTATCAAATACCGTTTCACATTTTTTAATAGCTATATCTACTCCATATTTATTAAAACATTTTATAATTTTTCTAGTATGTGAACCTATGTATGTCAATGACCCTGCATAATTCTTTTGTTCTGGTTCTATTTTAGCTTTTTGTATGTTGACCCTTTTCATAACTTTATCCACTATGTTGGTGCTATAATTATTATTCCTTACAATTCCCTTTATCGTTTTTAACTCCCTATCTTTTGACTCGGTGTCTTTTAAACACTTCTGAGCTCTGTAACAAAAGGAATTGATTGCCGCCATTTTATATCTGTATGGGTGGTAAGACTCTCTTGGTATAATTATATCAGAATACGACTCTTTCCTAAATATCCGAAACTGTAGTTTCTCATTATCTTTAATTTATATGTTTAAATCTAAGTAATTTATTGGCTTACCTCCTATCTCTTCCTTAAATTGTAAGTTTTTATCCTTATTATTTACCTCCTTTATAAACTCATGCACTTCTTCTGTGCCTCCTTCCCAAATTACTAATACATCATCAACGTATCTAGACCATAATTTTATATTGTCTTTATACTTAGTGGAAGTTATTAATTGCTTTTCAAAATCATTCATGTATATTTCAGCAAGAATAGGGGATAATGAAGACCCCATAGGTAAACCTTTTTTCTGTATATAAAACTTGTTATTAAACCTAAAATAGTTCTGATGTACACATTCTTTAATTACTTTCATCAACTGCTTTTTATACCTGTATTCTCCCATATTATTATCGTTTATTAACTTAATAACTTTATTTACTGTGATATTAGTAAACATGTCCTGAACATCCAGTGATATCAATTTTGTATTTACATTAATGCTAATATTTTCTTTTTTTTCTATCAATTTTATATTATTCTCTATGTTGTATTTTGTCCCAAATTCATATTTCTCTTTCAGTACTCTGCTAACTTCCTTTGATAATTTATAAATAGGTGCATTAATAAAAGAAACAATCGGTCTAATTGGTTTTCCTTCTTTATGTATCTTAACCTGACTTTTAAAAGTTGGTGCTGTTGGATTACTTTCCAATAAATACTTTTTCTTATTTTCTTCTATGAATGTTATCTGTTTCATCATTTGTTTTATCCTTGACTGGTACTTACTTGTATAATCATACTTTATTTCCTCGTGTGGTCCTTCCCTTATAAATTCTTCCGTTTTCTTTATGTATTCTTCCTTACTCATTAGTACCATTGTATTTCCTTTATCCGCCTTCGTAACTATAATATCATTCTTCTTTATTTTATTCTTTAGTTTAGTTACAGTTGCTTTGATTTTTTGTTCATTCTTTGAATTATACAAACTTTTCTTAAATATTTTATCTACTACATTCCCTACTTCCCACCTTATTCTTTTTTTATCATTTTCATTTCCTAGTTTTTGTATTATGCTTTCGCATTCAATAATCGTTTTTTCTTGATTTAATTCTGGTGGCGGTGCGTATTTTAAGCCTTTCGCTAACATTTCTTTTTCTTCCGTATTGAAATTTACCTCTGTAAGGTTTATTACTCTTTTTTCATAGTTATTCTTAGAGAGGTATTCCTTTTTTACTTCGTTCTTTCTTATTAATTTATTTAACTTATCTACCATTTTTTTATTTTTATTTTCCAATTTCTTTTCTACGTACCCCAAACCAAAATTATATAAATTTTCTTCTAACTCTGCATACGAGTATATTCTTAATAATTCTATATGTCTGTCATATAATTCCCTATTATATCTATTGATTAAGCCATAGTTCCAGCACCTTATTTCCAGTTTTATCCACAACTTCTCGCTTTGTTCTTTTACTTTTTTGGCTACACTGTTCTTATTTTTAATTTTAACTTGAGCGTACTTTGGGATGACATTATTATCCAGACATTGTTTATTAAACCATATTTTACTTAAAACCCTCTTCAATTTAACTTTTAACTTAAGATATTTAAAACTTTACTTACCTTATTGTTGTCGTTTATTACCTCATTGTTGTTGTCCATTACCTGTAGTCGATTGCACATCTTAACAGACGTTTAATGAAGAAATTTGTGTTGGTGGTTGAAATCACAATCAGAATGATCACTGTTGCACACCACTATATAAAAATTATTCCGATTAGCGCTTTCAAGCTTCACAGCTCATCGTCAGATCGGGAATAGACAGGAAATATGTGAAACCCAACCCTTCACCCCTCTCCCCCACCCTGCTCACCCACAACAAACTAAAAATTAATTACCTTTCCCCACCCCCTAAACTCTGTCTCACCATCTGTACAGTTACATATTTTTCTAGTAAATTCCTTGTGTTTCAGTGTGTGTGTGTGCATCCTTTTAAACTCACCCTCTTCCTCTCCACACAAGTGGGTCAGTCACACACCCTTATTTTAAAACATCCAATTAGTACTATGCAATATAATTCTTAATCTTATCTATCTGCCCTCTATTATTTACTTCTTAATCATGTTATAAAATATTTCTTCATTATCAAATTTAATTTAATATTAATTAAATTGTCTAACCCTTTTTCTCTTTCTTTCAATATTTCTAACTCCTCTCTAAGCTTCCTTTCAACTGTGTTATTTACTACTTTTACAATTTCGTATTCTTCCAAAGGATTAACAAACTTATGGTTGTCTTCTATGAAATGTCTTGCATATAACGAATTGGTTGTTCTATTACCTTCTCCACGTTTGTGGTCAGACAACCTGCATACGAATTTTCGTCCTGTCTCCCCTAGGTACACTTTGTTGCAGTCTGTACATTTTAATTTATAAATTCCGCTTTTCTGTAATATTGGAATTTTTTCTATATTCTTACTCCTTATCTTATCAAATACCGTTTCACATTTTTTAATAGCTATATCTACTCCATATTTATTAAAACATTTTATAATTTTTCTAGTATGTGAACCTATGTATGTCAATGACCCTGCATAATTCTTTTGTTCTGGTTCTATTTTAGCTTTTTGTATGTTGACCCTTTTCATAACTTTATCCACTATGTTGGTGCTATAATTATTATTCCTTACAATTCCCTTTATCGTTTTTAACTCCCTATCTTTTGACTCGGTCTCTTTTAAACACTTCTGAGCTCTGTAACAAAAGGAATTGATTGCCGCCATTTTATATCTGTATGGGTGGTAAGACTCTCTTGGTATAATTATATCAGAATACGACTCTTTCCTAAATATCCGAAACTGTAGTTTCTCATTATCTTTAATTTCTATGTTTAAATCTAAGTAATTTATTTGCTTACCTCCTATCTCTTCATTAAATTGTAAGTTTTTTTCCTTATTATTTACCTCCTTTATAAACTCATGCACTTCTTCTATGCCTCCTTCCCAAATTACTAATACATCATCAACGTATCTAGACCATAATTTTATATTGTCTTTATACTTAGTGGAAGTTATTAATTGCTTTTCAAAATCATTCATGTATATTTCAGCAAGAATAGGGGATAATGAAGACCCCATAGGTAAACCTTTTTTCTGTATATAAAACTTGTTATTAAACCTAAAATAGTTCTGATTTACACATTCTTTAATTACTTTCATCAACTGCTTTTTATACCTGTATTCTCCCATATTATTATCGTTTATTAACTTAATAACTTTATTTACTGTGATATTAGTAAACATGTCCTTAACATCCAGTGATATCAATTTTGTATTTACATTAATGCTAATATTTTCTTTTTTTTTCTATCAATTTTACATTATTCTCTATGTTGTATTTTGTCCCAAATTCATATTTCTCTTTCAGTACTCTGTTAACTTCCATTGATAATTTATAAATAGGTGCATTAATAAACGAAACAATCGGTCTAATTGGTTTTCCTTCTTTATGTATCTTAACCTGACTTTTAAAAGTTGGTGCTGTTGGATTACTTTCCAATAAATACTTTTTCTTATTTTCTTCTATGAATGTTATCTGTTTCATCATTTGTTTTATCCTTGACTTGTATAATCATACTTTATTTCCTCGTGTGGTCCTTCCCTTATAAATTCTTCCGTTTTATCATTTTCATTTCCTAGTTTTTGTATTATGCTTTCGCACTCAATAATCGTTTTTTCTTTATTTAATTCTGGTGGCGGTGCGTATTTTTAGCCTTTCGCTAACATTTTTTTTTCTTCCTTATTGAAATTTACGTCTGTAAGGTTTATTACTCTTTTTTCATAGTTATTCTTAGAGAGGTGTTCCTTTTTTACTTCGTTCTTTCTTATTAATTTATTTAACTTATCTACCATTTTTTTCTTTTTCTTTTCCAATTTCTTTTCTACGTACCCCAAACCAAAATTATATAATATTTCTTCTAACTCTACATACGAGTATATTCTTAATAAGTCTATGTGTCTGTCATATAATTCCCTATTATATCTATTGATTAAGCCATAGAGTGACCTTATTTCCAGTTTTATCCACAACTTCTCGCTTTGTTCTTTTACTTTTTTGGCTACACTGTTCTTATTTTTAATTTTAACTTGAGCGTACTTTGGGATGACATTATTATCCAGACATTGTTTATTAAACCATATTTTACTTAAAACCCTCTTCAATTTAACTTTTAACTTAAGATACTTGAAAACTTTACTTACCTTATTGTTGTCGTTTATTACCTCATTGTTGTTGTCCATTACCTGTAGTCGATTGCACATCTTAACAGACGTTTAATGAAGAAATTTGTGTTAGTGGTTGAAATCACAATCAGAATGATCACTTTTGCACACCACTATATAAAAATTATTCCGATTAGCGCTTTCAAGCTTCACAGCTCATCGTCAGATCGGGAATAGACAGGAAATATGTGTAACCCAACCCTTCACCCCTCTCCCGCACCCTGCTCACCCACAACAAACTAAAAATTAATGACCCTTCCCCACCCCCTAAACTCTGTCTCACCATCTGTACAGTTACATATTTTTCTAGTAAATTCCTTGTGTTTCAGTGTGTGTGTGTGTGTGCATCCTTTTAAACTTACCCTCTTCCTCTCCACAGACGTGGGTCAGTCACACACCCTTATTTTAAAACATCCAATTAGTACTATGCAATATAATTCTTAATCTTATCTATCTGCCCTCTATTATTTACTTCTTAATCATGTTATAAAATATTTCTTCATTATCAAATTTAATTTAATATTAATTAAATTGTCTAACCCTTTTTCTCTTTCTTTCAATATTTCTAACTCCTCACTAAGCTTCCTTTCAACTGTGATATTTACTACTTTTACAATTTCGTATTCTTCCAAAGGATTAACAAACTTATGGTTGTCTTCTATGAAATGTCTTGCATATAACGAATTGGTTGTTCTATTACCTTCTCCACGTTTGTGGTCAGACAACCTGCATACGAATTTTCGTCCTGATTCCCCTAGGTACACTTTGTTGCAGTCTTTACATTTTAATTTATAAATTCCGCTTTTCTGTAATATTGGAATTTTTTCTATATTCTTACTCCTTATCTTATCAAATACCGTTTCACATTTTTTAATAGCTATATCTACTCCATATTTATTAAAACATTTTATAATTTTTCTAGTATGTGAACCTATGTATGTCAATGACCCTGCATAATTCTTTTGTTCTGGTTCTATTTTAGCTTTTTGTATGTTGACCCTTTTCATAACTTTATCCACTATGTTGGTGCTATAATTATTATTCCTTACAATTCCCTTTATCGTTTTTAACTCCCTATCTTTTGACTCGGTCTCTTTTAAACACTTCTGAGCTCTGTAACAAAAGGAATTGATTGCCGCCATTTTATATCTGTATGGGTGGTAAGACTCTCTTGGTATAATTATATCAGAATACGACTCTTTCCTAAATATCCGAAACTGTAGTTTCTCATTATCTTTAATTTATATGTTTAAATCTAAGTAATTTATTGGCTTACCTCCTATCTCTTCCTTAAATTGTAAGTTTTTATCCTTATTATTTACCTCCTTTATAAACTCATGCACTTCTTCTGTGCCTCCTTCCCAAATTACTAATACATCATCAACGTATCTAGACCATAATTTTATATTGTCTTTATACTTAGTGGAAGTTATTAATTGCTTTTCAAAATCATTCATGTATATTTCAGCAAGAATAGGGGATAATGAAGACCCCATAGGTAAACCTTTTTTCTGTATATAAAACTTGTTATTAAACCTAAAATAGTTCTGATGTACACATTCTTTAATTACTTTCATCAACTGCTTTTTATACCTGTATTCTCCCATATTATTATCGTTTATTAACTTAATAACTTTATTTACTGTGATATTAGTAAACATGTCCTGAACATCCAGTGATATCAATTTTGTATTTACATTAATGCTAATATTTTCTTTTTTTTCTATCAATTTTATATTATTCTCTATGTTGTATTTTGTCCCAAATTCATATTTCTCTTTCAGTACTCTGCTAACTTCCTTTGATAATTTATAAATAGGTGCATTAATAAAAGAAACAATCGGTCTAATTGGTTTTCCTTCTTTATGTATCTTAACCTGACTTTTAAAAGTTGGTGCTGTTGGATTACTTTCCAATAAATACTTTTTCTTATTTTCTTCTATGAATGTTATCTGTTTCATCATTTGTTTTATCCTTGACTGGTACTTACTTGTATAATCATACTTTATTTCCTCGTGTGGTCCTTCCCTTATAAATTCTTCCGTTTTCTTTATGTATTCTTCCTTACTCATTAGTACCATTGTATTTCCTTTATCCGCCTTCGTAACTATAATATCATTCTTCTTTATTTTATTCTTTAGTTTAGTTACAGTTGCTTTGATTTTTTGTTCATTCTTTGAATTATACAAACTTTTCTTAAATATTTTATCTACTACATTCCCTACTTCCCACCTTATTCTTTTTTTATCATTTTCATTTCCTAGTTTTTGTATTATGCTTTCGCATTCAATAATCGTTTTTTCTTGATTTAATTCTGGTGGCGGTGCGTATTTTAAGCCTTTCGCTAACATTTCTTTTTCTTCCGTATTGAAATTTACCTCTGTAAGGTTTATTACTCTTTTTTCATAGTTATTCTTAGAGAGGTATTCCTTTTTTACTTCGTTCTTTCTTATTAATTTATTTAACTTATCTACCATTTTTTTATTTTTATTTTCCAATTTCTTTTCTACGTACCCCAAACCAAAATTATATAAATTTTCTTCTAACTCTGCATACGAGTATATTCTTAATAATTCTATATGTCTGTCATATAATTCCCTATTATATCTATTGATTAAGCCATAGTTCCAGCACCTTATTTCCAGTTTTATCCACAACTTCTCGCTTTGTTCTTTTACTTTTTTGGCTACACTGTTCTTATTTTTAATTTTAACTTGAGCGTACTTTGGGATGACATTATTATCCAGACATTGTTTATTAAACCATATTTTACTTAAAACCCTCTTCAATTTAACTTTTAACTTAAGATATTTAAAACTTTACTTACCTTATTGTTGTCGTTTATTACCTCATTGTTGTTGTCCATTACCTGTAGTCGATTGCACATCTTAACAGACGTTTAATGAAGAAATTTGTGTTGGTGGTTGAAATCACAATCAGAATGATCACTGTTGCACACCACTATATAAAAATTATTCCGATTAGCGCTTTCAAGCTTCACAGCTCATCGTCAGATCGGGAATAGACAGGAAATATGTGAAACCCAACCCTTCACCCCTCTCCCCCACCCTGCTCACCCACAACAAACTAAAAATTAATTACCCTTCCCCACCCCCTAAACTCTGTCTCACCATCTGTACAGTTACATATTTTTCTAGTAAATTCCTTGTGTTTCAGTGTGTGTGTGTGCATCCTTTTAAACTCACCCTCTTCCTCTCCACACACGTGGGTCAGTCACACACCCTTATTTTAAAACATCCAATTAGTACTATGCAATATAATTCTTAATCTTATCTATCTGCCCTCTATTATTTACTTCTTAATCATGTTATAAAATATTTCTTCATTATCAAATTTAATTTAATATTAATTAAATTGTCTAACCCTTTTTCTCTTTCTTTCAATATTTCTAACTCCTCTCTAAGCTTCCTTTCAACTGTGTTATTTACTACTTTTACAATTTCGTATTCTTCCAAAGGATTAACAAACTTATGGTTGTCTTCTATGAAATGTCTTGCATATAACGAATTGGTTGTTCTATTACCTTCTCCACGTTTGTGGTCAGACAACCTGCATACGAATTTTCGTCCTGTCTCCCCTAGGTACACTTTGTTGCAGTCTGTACATTTTAATTTATAAATTCCGCTTTTCTGTAATATTGGAATTTTTTCTATATTCTTACTCCTTATCTTATCAAATACCGTTTCACATTTTTTAATAGCTATATCTACTCCATATTTATTAAAACATTTTATAATTTTTCTAGTATGTGAACCTATGTATGTCAATGACCCTGCATA
Organism: Magicicada septendecula; assembly: GCA_034769895.1. Lineage (NCBI taxonomy): Eukaryota > Metazoa > Arthropoda > Insecta > Hemiptera > Cicadidae > Magicicada > Magicicada septendecula. The sequence continues at coordinate 775,259,109 of CM068367.1, forward strand.
ATTCTTTTGTTCTGGTTCTATTTTAGCTTTTTGTATGTTGACCCTTTTCATAACTTTATCCACTATGTTGGTGCTATAATTATTATTCCTTACAATTCCCTTTATCGTTTTTAACTCCCTATCTTTTGACTCGGTCTCTTTTAAACACTTCTGAGCTCTGTAACAAAAGGAATTGATTGCCGCCATTTTATATGTGTATGGGTGGTAAGACTCTCTTGGTATAATTATATCAGAATACGACTCTTTCCTAAATATCCGAAACTGTAGTTTCTCATTATCTTTAATTTCTATGTTTAAATCTAAGTAATTTATTTGCTTACCTCCTATCTCTTCATTAAATTGTAAGTTTTTTTCCTTATTATTTACCTCCTTTATAAACTCATGCACTTCTTCTATGCCTCCTTCCCAAATTACTAATACATCATCAACGTATCTAGACCATAATTTTATATTGTCTTTATACTTAGTGGAAGTTATTAATTGCTTTTCAAAATCATTCATGTATATTTCAGCAAGAATAGGGGATAATGAAGACCCCATAGGTAAACCTTTTTTCTGTATATAAAACTTGTTATTAAACCTAAAATAGTTCTGATTTACACATTCTTTAATTACTTTCATCAACTGCTTTTTATACCTGTATTCTCCCATATTATTATCGTTTATTAACTTAATAACTTTATTTACTGTGATATTAGTAAACATGTCCTTAACATCCAGTGATATCAATTTTGTATTTACATTAATGCTAATATTTTCTTTTTTTTTTCTATCAATTTTACATTATTCTCTATGTTGTATTTTGTCCCAAATTCATATTTCTCTTTCAGTACTCTGTTAACTTCCATTGATAATTTATAAATAGGTGCATTAATAAACGAAACAATCGGTCTAATTGGTTTTCCTTCTTTATGTATCTTAACCTGACTTTTAAAAGTTGGTGCTGTTGGATTACTTTCCAATAAATACTTTTTCTTATTTTCTTCTATGAATGTTATCTGTTTCATCATTTGTTTTATCCTTGACTTGTATAATCATACTTTATTTCCTCGTGTGGTCCTTCCCTTATAAATTCTTCCGTTTTATCATTTTCATTTCCTAGTTTTTGTATTATGCTTTCGCACTCAATAATCGTTTTTTCTTTATTTAATTCTGGTGGCGGTGCGTATTTTTAGCCTTTCGCTAACATTTCTTTTTCTTCCTTATTGAAATTTACGTCTGTAAGGT